>JAZHAC010000034.1:5000000-7500000 GCA_039707435.1 Actias luna | reverse complement strand
AACGAAAATTACAAGATAATTATGAAAATTCTCCTTTAACATTAAGTTGCGAAGGATCTCCCAGATGCTAATCATATCTCTGTGGTATAATTGCGCCAAACATATGATTACCAATTTCATTATCATTAAAAGTATAACTTAAACTTACCCACAACCAAGTTTAGCACCTGGTGGAACCAATATAGACAAACGTATATCAGTAAGCCTATCCACATCGTGGCAAAGAGTTGGCGATGACGAAACGTCAGATCCTAAGGACGCGCGTTCTGATACAAATTGCCATGTCATCGATTCGTGAGCTTTCCTGTAAATTAATTTCATATCTATAACTATTTATTAGTGTCTTTTTATATAATGCAAACTAATGTAAATTAATATACGAATTCTCATTAATCAAATAATTTTTAAATAAAACTGCATTCTATATACTTTAGAAATTCAGTCGGTATAATCGAAAAAATACATCTGACATTGTAAATTAAGTTGTGAAAAGTAAATAGTATAACTACTTGGTGCATATAACAATTTTACAAATAATATCCGTCTCTGAATATATAGACGCGTGATGCGTGATGCAAATTTATTTTATGGGGCTTTCATAATTCTCAGTTTCTATTTGTAATAGTCACTTTACGTTATTTGTAATACATTTTGTTGTTATTTTTAATTACGTTATTTATTTCTATTCAATTTCAGTTACATTATTATCAATAACGATAAATATGCATATAGGTAGAGTAAAAGAGTTAGTAACGGATATTGATTACAATTGTTAAGGACAATAATTTAATTTTAATTTAAATACATATAAAATACAAATATACTTACTCTTTAACCGGAAGCATTCCTACGTCTGTAAATTAGAAAAAAAATTGTTACATATGTTACCGTGTAGACCAAATATTGTGAAGAATGAAGATATATTTAGGATTTATTTTGATATTCGTTTGTCTAGCTACCATTCTCAAGCACCTATAGATATGGTCGTGCAATTACTTTTGAATGTGTCATGTGTGCAAGTGTAAGCACGTGGAGCTTGGTTTAATCATCATGTG
Source organism: Actias luna (assembly GCA_039707435.1). Lineage (NCBI taxonomy): Eukaryota > Metazoa > Arthropoda > Insecta > Lepidoptera > Saturniidae > Actias > Actias luna. The sequence continues at coordinate 7,498,945 of JAZHAC010000034.1, read as the reverse complement.
AGATTGTGGTTCAAAATTGGTCCATCCACTAAATGTTTACAATCAAACATACGTAAACTCTTTAATCTAATAGAAAAAAAAACTCGTGTACTCTAAGTTAGAGGTCTGATATAAACATGTTAAATAATCAAAAAGTAAACAATGCGTCATTCAAAAGAACGATAAACTGAAATAATCCGTGACTCATTCGCTAAAATTCAAATAGATTATAATTAATCATTCGGTTGAGTTAGCTACAAAATGTATTATCGTGCTTTCTATTATTATTTATTGATATTATATTTAATGTTACTGTTACTGTTGTTTTAAAAATACATTCTGCATTTATAATTATAAAAATGAGGAATATCTTCTAGGTAGCTCATGTTTTTGTATTATATGCAGGATTTAGGTGAAACAAGGTTTTAGGCCAATACACTTATGGGGCCTAATAGATTTTTATGTTTATTTCTTAGTCATATGCGTAGAATTTATCCTTATTTTCGGTCCAGTGTTTTAGTTTCACTGTTTTTAGAACAGTGTTAGTTTAATTAATTTAGTTTAAGAACTTGAATGTAGGCCTCTCTTGATCTTGAGGCTCTAGGCTGAAGCTAGCCTATAGGTAAATCCGGGCCTGATTATAGACTTCAGTATAACGGGTCAATATGTATTAACTGCGGATTCATAATGAACGCCAGTTATACGACGGATAACTTAAAAAATATATATTTGCAGACACAAAGCAATCAATAATTTAAATAGTGTCTTTCAGGTAAATGTAAAATTAAACGAAAAATATTAACTTTAACCTAAAACCTATTAATACTCTGTGTGTTCAATATAATATTTTTCTTAGAACGTTATTGAAACTTCCACGTTTTACATTCTAAGTATTTTGGCAATGCCCGTGTCGTTGAGTCTTATCTTATCAGACATAATAAAATAACGTTATATCCATACTGAATCAACTTACTGATATCCCGGTTGCGATTATAAAGACACTCATAAGCTTATAAGATATTCCTTTCATGAATTATCGGATACCAGTCATTATACAAAAAGTACAACACACAGTACAAAAGTTTCTGGATAGTCGGCAGTTTGGTTTCACAAAATCAAAATCTACTACTGACGCTTGTGCAACGCTTATAATTCATATATTGGAGGCCTGGGAGGAGTCTCAGGATGCAATCGGTGTGTTCTGTGATTTGTCTAAAGCCTTTGACTATGTTGACCATAGTACAATAATTCTTAAATTAAAACACTATGGTGTTTGTGGACCTTCTCTAGACCTCATAGTCTCTTATTTAAAAAATCGATGTCACAAAGTTAGCATAAATGGAGTAACCTCTACAGAATCGTTAGCACAAATTGGTGTCCCACAGGGCTCAATCTTAGGGCCGTTTTTGTTTCTGGTATATATAAATGATCTACCGTTAATGGTTCACAACTGCGCTGACATGGTTCTTTTTGCCGACAATACTTCACTTATATTTAAATTGAAAAGGACAAATTTAGAGGTCAGGTATGTAAATAATACTTTAAATAAAATTTCTGTTTGGATTTGAAAAATATATGTATAAGATTTACCTTGCCTAATTGTTCCACGAGTTCACACTAGATTCAAAATCGAAGGGGATTTAATAGGCTTAGTTGATAGTACTGTGTTCTTGGGTATCACGCTTGATTCCAAACTACAATGGGGTCCACACATAAAAAAATTGGCGGGAAGGTTACTGCAAGAAGGTTCTACTGCATTTGCTGTTCGTAAGATTCGACAGCTGACAGATATTGCCACTGCTAGGTTAGTCTACTTCCCTTACTTACATAGCTTAATGTCTTATGGTATTTTGCTGTGAGGGACAGCAGCTGAGGTAGACGCCGTATTTCTTTTACAAAAACGAGCAGTTCGAGCCATTTACACTATGAGACCTCGCGAATAATTAAAGGATATGTTTTCGGAATTTGGTATTTCAACTTTGTCCTCCCAATATATTCTTGATAATTTAATGTATGTCCGCAAAAACTTACAAAAGCTAGATTTCATTAAAGACCGCCATAATTTGAATACTAGAAATCGCGACAAACTGGTCCCTCCCTATTTTAGACTGAGTAAGATAAGTAAAGTTTTTTAGGTAATAGTGTTAAGTTTTAGAATAAAGTCCCAAAGCACATTACTGAATTGTCGGACAGTAGGTTCAAGAACCATGTCAAACGGGTTTTGATGTCAAAAGGCTATTATAGGGTGGATTAATATGTTAGCGATCGTGTTGTCTAGAATTGACACCCCTCTCTGTACATCCGCTAATAACTACTGTAACACATTAAACTATTGTATATAAGGATAAGAATAAGACTTAAAAAAAAGATGCAGATCATGTTTTTTGCCGGTTCTTCTCGATGAGTGCGTTACTTTCCAAATCGGTAGTAGTTTTGACATTCATAAGCGCCTTCTTAGGGTCTAAATTGAATAAAGATTTTTGATTTGATTTGATTTGAATAAAATAATTATATTAACATGTTTCATTTAATTTTATAGTCATTGTACACCACCAATTTATTAGCTTATACTTTATTTTTATCAAATAGACTCATGTTATATGATAAATAAATAAATAATAATAATGTAATTATATTAAATGAGATCAATAATTAAACGCGAAATGACTCCATATTATCGTTCACTGACCAATATCCTTTGTTTCAGGAAAAATATATCGTTCAAGACTATAACCGTACTCGTAACCTATTTGATACTATCACGATGTCTACTCTGAATGGGTGCTAACTTTCTTACTTTTGATAACAAAAAAATGTCAACATGGGTATATACAAAATTACTGGATGCACTATACTATTATGGAGTTATCAATTGAGTTCTAAAAGCGTTATTGTAATGGGCATGCAAAGTGCTAATCAAAAACTTATATTAAAGTATATTGCCAAGATGCCAACTTAGGCAATATATGTTTAAAATTAACAGAACTTTATTTTATCAATGCAACAAGCAAATCTAAAGGTTCATATAATCCCCCTTAAGTGCGAGCGCTCTGTGTTCTCTTTTAATGTCATTACCATCTCACAAGTCGGTTATGACTAAATCAAATTATCTCATGATTATAAACTCTATAATATACAAGACAAGATTTTTGTACAAAGTTATAATCTTCTTTTAAAATTTTTAAATTCTTCAAAGTTGTAAGACTGTTGAAGTTGTAGTTGAAGAACCACATGAAGTTAAAGTGGTTATATTTAATTATACTGTTCGTATATGCATAGAGCATTCTCGTCTTCACAACACCCTTTGGATATTAAGACATGTGACGATGTTTCAAAATGACGTATCCTGTTTTTGTAGGGCCTAAACAATATCGATAAACTAGCTTTGCACAGCTTATAAAACTAGCTGGCCCCCGAGATTGTGTTCGCGTTCTTCCCATCATCCTCATAATAAAATCCGTTCTTAAAACATCGTAAAATGAATATCCAAACCTAATTTCAAATCTAGTAGTATTGGAGATTTGGTGCGAAGTCAGTCAATTGTATTTCGGTTATTTATAATCATATATTCAAAACGTTAGCGATCCTGCAGGCAGTGATTTGTTTCATAACACCGTACACAAGCTAACATTGTAAACATTATTGCTTAATTTAAAGTTTCGGTATACAGTCATTAAAAAAAAAACAATTATTTTATTGCGTTTTTATTTCACTAATATTTAATTAAGGGGATGCTTATAGTTGTCATCTATCGTTTCTAGGTTTTTTGGAGTATAAAATCGATGCTGGTTTTTTTTGAGTTTCTCGAAGTTAGCTTTTCCTGTTCCGGGATGTTCTGGGTAGTGTATATACAATAATCAAACGGGTTGGAGGGGCTCTGTAATCGGCTAGGTCGTGACGAATATGTAAATGTAGATGTGGTGATTTTTTTAGTTTATTTCGTTTCGGTGCTATCCAGTATACGTCCTGTAGCAGAGCTTTTTGCAGGTCGGCAAGACAGTGATGACCGTCGATGAATTACTGATCTCTCGATGGTCAACCTTCTTTTTAATTTATACTATGCTATGCCATCAAGTATATTGCTGTTACGTTACTGGGTAAATATAAAAATATATGTCTACTCCGATAGCTGCACTTGAAAATCAATTACCATTAGTCGTAGCGTATCTATTACTTTATTTGGTTAACAATTATTAATTAATAACAAGTGAAATTATGATCATATAACTAAATCTATAAAAAGTAAAATAAAATTGTTCATATTGTGTATGGAGATACATTTAAAGAACAAAATTCCGCTAGTAGATATGTTGATTAATTAGGAAGTAATTTTATTCACCGTTGATTGATTAGAAGCTACACCCATGTGATATAACACTCTGGAGATGGGAACTTGATTGCATAACTGTTCCGGTTCCAACGTTCGATTAGACGTTCATAAAAAAACATGTAGGATTCATGGTGTAAGTTATCATATTAAAAATGTCTACGTAACAACAAAGTTTCTATTAATCTCTCCAAAACAAGTTTTATTTAGAAAGGTTTTTAGATTGATGTTGCATAGACCTATTATCTATATTGTTTTAATTTGAACCGTAGAATCGGTCTGCGATGGAACTGCTTGTGCTAAATAAAATTGAAAAATTATGCATATAGGGCGACTGGAAAGTCTCTTATCCATAGCTCTTACTTTAAGGCGATGAATATATATTTTTTATACGCAATCCTTTGGAATGAATCATGTTGCTAGGTCTTTTTAGATTATGTACTACGTTAGCGGGAGCGCCCGCGAAGCAGATCCTCGCGGTTACGCGCAGAAATCGTACAGCTGAAGACGTTGGTATGCTCGTGTCCTTTCGCCGCCTTAAGCCGAACTGAGGAGGCAGTTCGGGGGACTCGTCTCCCATTGTATCAGTCTGGCCGTTTGCTAGGGTTGCTCCCCAAGTTAACTGGTTGGGACCTATCTTACTATCAGGCTGGGCCGGCCGGCAAGGCGACGCGGTGATGGCTAAATCAAACCCGCATTGCACCAGAAAGGTTACCGATGGTTGTAGGGTTTTAGTAGGTGTTCCCAGCGGCTAGCACCGGATGACTCCCTCATATCCCACTCAGAACCCTTGGCATAAACGCATTTCTCCACATTTACAAAAGCTTATGTAATATATGAATTTGTTATTTTCGAAGATATAATAATTATTGGTAATTATTTTTACGACAACAGAATGTTAAAACTGCTAATTTTTATGTATGTATATTTAGATTAGGATAAACGGAAGAGTTATTTTAAAGATTCAAAACGAGTAATAAAAAAATATTATGTTTATACTCGAAAGTGTATTGTAGCTTGTTTGTAATTATTATTTTCAATTTTTGTTAACTACAAATCAAACATGTTCAGCAGTGACTTTAATTGTTGATTATTGCTACGTTTAGTAATAAGTAATATGATATATGCATGACATACGAAAGCTGCTAACAAACAAGAAATATATGGATATTATATATTATATAATTATATTATATAAAAACTATACACACTAAAGTAAAAGAATCGAATATAATAATAAATTATACGCGATCACATTTCTCTTGTCTAATACTAATAGCAAGTGGAATGCTGAATTAGAGTTATTTAGATTTAGATAATGTTTTATAAGTCAAAGTTTGTTTTAATAAGTGTTCTTTATACTTTAAGAAACAGAACAAAGTTAAGTATTAAGGAACCACTTACGTCTAACTTTAATTTTTAATCTAGACTGGGAGGCCAAGTAATGTATCAATTCCGTATGCACTGCATCGTCTACTCGATACCCATTGACGCTCACCAATTGGTCGCCGGCCTGTAACCAAAATATAAAGATCATTATATATATTTACAAAATTAATTCTTTACATAATTTACCATGCTTATCTATAATATTTAAATTTGGAACTTGTAGTCGATTAGTACGCATCTCAATAAATAAATTAATTCGTATATTAGCCACACGTTTGCACCTACAAAATTCAAAACGGGAATCAAAATTTAACTGTTATTTATTAACCTGGGTTATATAAATTTACGTATCCCGCTCTCATGTCTGCCTAGGCAGGTTGTGAGAGGGTTATGTATGCCTCACACCTTATGAATCAACAGAAGTACCCATTAAAAATCGCCATGATGCAGCGATCCTATATTCTTTCATGAGTACTGGAGACCAGAAATAACTTTCGTATTTCTTCTAATCCCTGTCTAGAATAGACATGGGACTTCGTGCATTCGTGAAGCCCCAGTGCGTCACCATAAGTCAACGTACTGCGTTCTACTCTTAATCATGGCAAAGATCTTATGGTTTCCATTGTTCATAAACACCAATTTGGGGTCTCGAGTCTACGTTGCCAAACCGCTGCGAGACCTTATGAAAATCCGACCTTACCTCCTCGATTTGTCGAAACCCGCGATACCTTACCCCACACTATATTGTATAATATTTATAATCTGAAGGCTGGTATAAAATTTAGAGCACTATCAGTAATACAGATCAATATATTCCTATAGTATTTTTTAATTAAAAACTCTTGTTTTAAAATATTTTATTGCGCAATAAGTCAGACCGATTTTAATATCGTTAATTACGCACGGGTGCGCCAATGATATGGATTTATATTCCAAAATTTACACATGCTTAGAGGAGAAGAACATAGCATTATGAAATCAAAGTAGTATGGCAGATAAACCTGTTTCTTTCCTAATTAGGTAACTTCTAAACGAGTTGACTGATAGAAAGTAAAATTTGTGACCTATATTTATTTTCTCGAGACCATAAGCTATGCCGTGATAAAACAGACGGCACTTTGGTCAAGTTATTAACTACTGAGATGGGCAGAATAACCTCTTTCAGGCTAACTAATTTGTTATAATTACAATACACTACAATATGTTAGCACAAACAGTAACCTTTACCATTTTTTATGTAAGTACACTTTCCAGCTTTTGTAATAATAACAACGCCATACTTTACTGTGTAACTCATGTTATGAAAGACTACGGTGGCAAATTGTCATAATGGACTACCTGATGCAATAGACCAAAATAATAGAAGTGTTTTACAAACTTTTAACCGTAAGGTTGAATAACATATACAGTATGCGTATTTAAAAAAGTGTAAAACAACAATAAGAAGTTCTTTTTTGTAATAACAATATTTACAACGTCAGTTTAATGAATATAAGGACTTAAGGACGAACAAGATGAAGCTTAAGCTAATGGGATTGGATACATATAATTTTGTAATAAATCATACTAATATTATAAATGCGGAAGTGAGTTTTTTTGTTGGTTACGCTTAAATCACTGAATCGATTGTGAAGAATTTTGTTACAAAGAGATGGCATCAAGGATATGGAGACAGACTACTTTTTCTCTCGTAGTGGGGTAAATAGAGGGATAAACTTTGTATAAAACTTTTTATTGCTTCATCTGATTTATTTAACAAAAACGATATTAACGCGAGCGAAGCCGCAAGTAATATTTAGTTTTATTTTAAAATTATGTAAAATGAAAATTTATTGAGGTAGACCTAAAGTTAAGAAAAAAAAATTTGGCTGTTCTTCATTGATTATAGTGGTTTCAATAGTAGTATCTAAACAAAGTCGTTTCTTTATTTTATGACAATTTAATAATAAAAATTCACCAAGATAAATTATTAACGTAATAAAAATCAAAGAGTTTAAATCAACGTCAAAACGTAATATAATTACACTGTATAGATCTAATATATGAGATAGAACTATGTAAGCTAAATGATGTTAAGTGGTCATCACAGGCTATCTCTAAACAACCTCAAACTGCTTCGCAGTTCCTATACTCGGTCAATCACTTCCGAGTACTGAGTTAAAACACCACAGGTAGTTAGAGTAGGTAGTGTGTATTGCAAACCACACCTTTTGAATCGGAACACATTAGAGCAAGCACTACTGCACTATCCCAGAAATACTTTGTTTAACTAGACATGCAATAAACTACAAGAACCAGTGAAAGCGTAAGGTAGCGCGCCAAGGTATTTCAACTTAGACACCATTTTAGAAGTTATGAATTATTTCGTCATTAAACTATTATATGTAGATTCTAGTACATAATTATACATTTTAAAGTATTTTAATCTTTCTTGATGTATGATTCTTGATAAAGGATAAACCAAAGATCAAGACAGAAGCGTTTTTAAAATATAAACTAATATATATTTCAATGTTACGTTTACAAAAATTACATATATGCTCGTATAATTACCGCTATGTTGATACAAGTCCTTATCTTTAAACAACTAATGTGAGTAAGCTATGTTAGTGTTAAAAATTAATATAAATATAGTATACATTTGGATCTACTAGTCCAAATTCGCTACATTTGTTGACAAGCACTTTCGTCAAATTCGTCGCAAGCGTGTAAAGAAGCCGGACAAGTCGTTCCGTGGCCCACATATCAAACAACTTTCGATTGGACTTTCGTTATATACAATTCGTATTTTCACCAGTGATTGAAAATAACGCCAGACTATAAGACGCCCGGGCGGGCCCTTCAGAAATTCACTTTCTTATGTAACTAGTAAAACTTCTTAGGCAAATGTAATATTGTTAATATATGTGACTCATTATTAAATATTCGTACACCTGTAACTTAAACCGTTAGCTGTTACAAAGCAGACAAGAAAAAGCATATTTTACGACGGAAAATATAAAACAACTGTATCAATAGACATTATAACTAGACAAGTTCCCAGATTAGAAATATTTTTTGGTTTTTTCATTAAGTAATGTATTGTTGCACTATAGAGATATTTATTTATAACATACATAATTATTTAAAGACATATGAATGTATATTGTTGAAGTAAATTTTATGATGCCGATACTTTTTTTGCTTTGTCACTCATATTGTGAAGTCCACTGATCCTAACAAATGGAATGAGAAAATTTATTCATGTTTTAAAGTAATCAAAGACTGAGACAATATTATTATGTATTATAGTTTGAAATGGGTACTCTATTTTGAATTGTCATGTTTCGAAATCACCTAGTCTAGCTGACACGAGTTCTACAAGCTGCCAGTACAACATCAACTTCCGATTTACTACGATCTGTCTGTCATCATTATTTTTTGGTTTGTACAGTACCTACTTACGAAAGCGATATCACTTTACCACGTAACTATAATTATATAAAGGCCAATATGATATAGTATTGTAATCGCCTTACATAGTTAAAGCTCATTGCCGCCTAGCAGTATAGTCTCTCGGGATAAGACTCTAAACAAGAAATTAAAACAGATGTACTTATAGCCGTATATGACAATATCATTAAGATTTTGCCTTAGTTTTGAAATGAAATTTCATATTTAAGCTCTAGATAACATGCCAAAAAAGCCTACTATAAATATGTAATACCTACTTAAAATATATTTGTTAAAATATGAAAACATGTAATAGTTAACTTTAATACGTAACATTAGCAGTATAAAACTGACTGCAGTAAATTGGTGCCTTTACAAGACTGAAATATATTTATGTCTTTGCAGCAAGCGCACGCTGATGAAAAAAATTGGAGCAACTCAGACTGTCGCTTAGTAGTATAGGTATATACAATTATTTCTTTAATTCCAATATTATTACAAGATACGTATGTTTACTTTTCATGAGAACTGCATATTTGATTAGGATTTAAGTAAACCAAAAGACCCACGAAATTTTTAGGGTCCAGTTTATATATGAATAACATTTATATACATTATATTAGTATTGATCCTGGTTTGTACGATTAATCTATTTAAATATAATAACATTAGATTATTTTTAAGTGTAACGAATATTCGGGTTTGTTTGAGAGTTTGTAATCATACCTATGATGTTAACTTATAGATATTTACTATAGGTATATCCAGTAGTGGACTTATAAATGTGCCGCCTATAGGCTGAATCAAATCGCTGTCTCTGCTGCATATCTTACATAATTAAAAATTGATACTTTATTTTCAAAGGTGCGGAAAAAATGCCGCCTACGAAAATTTGCCGCCGCAAGCTATACCTACCAAATCTACCTGTAAATCCACCACTGTGTGTATCTGGCAGCAGCATTTCCACTTGCGTAATATTTTTTTACAATGACTCTACAGTATATTATAGAAGGGACAGTACGAATTCAGAAATAATGGCGATTGCTGCAAATACGATCAAGAAGACGATGCCATCATCACGGTCTGTAGAAAAGCTTAAAATTATTTGAATGGAAAAAAGATGTCATATTATATTTCTTTTGTTAAAGCTTTTAAAATATAGTATAAGATAGAATAATAGTCAGGTCTAAAATATAATGCAATTCTTAATTTTAATATTTTCATTTATATAGTAACTAAATTACCCATATTTTTATCAGAATGTTGGATTAATTCATATATATAGCCGGAATTGTTAAGATTGAAGGAATTTTTTCGCCAAAAATCGCAGGTTCTAGTTTGAAATGTACCCAACGATTTTTTTTTCTAAATTTGTGTATATTTATTTAATATAATTCGTAATACTATCGTCTGACAATGTAGATACACGCCGCGCTGTATGGAAATCTAAACACATGACGACAGTTCCGGTTACACTATAAGTGGGAAAATACAGAGCTCTAGATCTAACGGGCATTGTCAATATACATACGGAGCTGGACTAGTGATTTTATACAAGAAGATATATTTTCCCATCATTAGGTTCAAAAGCTGATACTGTTATGACTTATTTTTTTATCTTAACAGTAAGATAATTTAATGTACAGGTAATCGCAAAAAAAAGAAGGAAGACGAATCTTAAACTAAGATGCGATTTGAATGAAAGACAAGTACCGTAAACTTGATGGTAGAACTCATAACCTAAAGTCAAGGTCCATCATACTTCATTTAATTAACTCTTGTACATATTTTATCTCATAAAATTTGTTAAACCTACTATAAAGCTAGTACAAGGAAAATTGAATGTTGTTCGTTTGAAAATACGCCTACAGAAAACTAGTGATGTCATTTGGCTCTATGTTTTGGATCTCTTTGTTGTAATCACCTAAACCTTTATTTTTTGTATCATAGATACAGATAGAGAGGTCTAAGTATAAGTATGCAGTTAACATTAATTCTAACTAGATACTTAAAACTATTATTAAAAGAAAAATAAAGTTCAATATAAATTTCTACTATATATCATTCTACTCGATATTATAAATACATGATATCTGGGTATTTTCCTAAGGTTATTTTAAAAGTCATTCCTTCGTCCTGTTATTGATCTGAGTAATCGTTACGTGAACGAAATTTTAATTATAAAGTACCGTATATCTTTACTGTGCTAAACTTTTTTTTGCAGCAGAAGCATGGGTTATGTCCAATTCTTACTGACTATAAACCTACGGAGTCTATACCTTCCACTAGCATTGATGGTGCGCTTTCGTATTCGTCATCTAATCCCGGTAAGGTACAACCTAATTTAGAGCTCCTTATACTGGAGTTGGGGATTGGTACACCCAGACAAACCTTCGATGAGGTACGCGCAGAGTTTTATCACGCTCCTTCTCGAGCTTGCACTGCGATCGCGACAGATGTTACTGTGCTAACCTATAAAAAATGTGTTTGTAGGAAGGATGAAGATATATTAATTTCATCTTTATAGCACAAGTGGTTTTTCCTTATTATTAAGACCGAACCTTACAAAATAATTACATATTTGAAAAACAAATATGTACGTTTGTTCAGGTAATATAATGTGAAAAATCATATTATTGGACGAAAACAGATATCTATATTCATATTATAAAGAAAAACAGTTTGTTTGTTTGAACGCGCTATCTTAAGAACCACCCATCAGGTTTCAAAAATTATTTTTGTGTTTTGAAGGCTTTAAGCTATTTAATATCACACTACAATCAATAGGAGAAAAGCTGTATTGAAAAAAGTCACGAAAACAGGCAAAAAATATTAAATAATTTTTAGTTTCACGCTTACGAAGTCGCGGGCATAGCTATCGTATAATAAATAAAAATTGCTATTATGTGCCGATTAAATAAGTTTTTAATAAGGTTTATATTGATTGTATACGACCGTAGGTCGAATACAATGGGGCTTATCGCGGCGGACGTCGACCCTGGTCTTGATGGACGGCATTAGCGCTTTTCTATTTTAGCAAACGTTACACAAGAAACTTTAACTCACAGAGACTCACGCGCACGAGACCCCAGTGCGGTAGAAAGTTGTACATACATACACTGAACTGAGTAAATTGTATGACTCACGCACTGAACACGTATAAACGGACGTACGAGGCCTTATCATAGGCGTCTGGACTATTTTAAAATTGTCATATAATTGTACCTTTCATTATAGTTTTTTGCATCGTTTATAGGTTTCCTGTGTTTATACGTAAGAATAAAGGCTGCAAGATCTCTTAACTGTCAATCATACATGTTTACCGAGTTTCACTTCGTTTAAACTTTTATTAATATAAATATTTTCTTCTTCTAGGATATTTTACAGACTAGTAGTAGTATGTAGTAAGCAAATTGAAACCAAGGGTTTTTTAAGCATCGTTAAAATAATGATTTTTTATTTTTACACGAATATTACTCATCGAAATAAAACAAATTTTATCGCAGTTATTTGTTCATTTTGATCCCCACGTTTCGAAAGCTTTTCAGCCTTCGTGGCTTGAGTTGAGTCCACCCCGTGACTACGAAGGCTGAAAAGCTTTCGAAACGTCGGGATCAAAATTAACAAATAACCACGATAAAATCCGTTTAAATTTGTTTTATATCTTCGTTAAAATAATTAATTAGTAATATTAACGAAGAACGATGTAAACTTACGTTTTGTTTCTCTACTTTTACACATACCTACACGATTGTGGAATGCGATACTGTTTTATATTTAGGCGTTAAAAACCTTCACTACCTTCAAATTATAACTTTATTTATTCAAAGTATGAATGACTTCACATTATTTGTATAAATTGAAATATGTATACATATTGGGATGTATACAATTGTATTTATTTAGGTGACTAATAAAAAATAATGCTTAGTACTTAATTTTTTATAGGTACCTAGGTACTTTATTTTTTATTAATTTTCACTACCTGCTTTATGTTTATCGCAATAAAATTCGAAATAAATAATACCCCATGGGATTAAGCCACCACTTTACGTTCTCTGAACGAAATATGTACGGATATTATTCAGTCATTCCTATTTTTTTTAATAATTATTTATTGAATAATATTTGGGAGAAAATAAAATTTTAACGTTTTATTAGTAAATGTATTTTATAAAATTAAAATTCTATAGTAAATTCATTCGCTATACAAAGCAACCATTAAAGACTTTAAAATAATACAAACTGTTTTTTATGCATATATTACTATTAATTTATACAATTTTACTAATATATATTTTTATCTCCAGCATATTAGTTCAAATTTGTCCTAATCGTACTTAACATTTGTATTAATATAGCTGTAAATATAATTATATCGTTCGTTGTTTATCAATACATATATAAACATTATTCATTCATTCAGTTTATAGGAACTTGTTTATTACAGACTAGCTGTCACCGCGATTTCGTTCGCGACTTCGCATTGCGAAGATACGTGGCATCTCTTTGCATCTTCTATCGCATTTACCATGAGGTGTGTTCCGAGGAATTACACGAACGAATGCCTGCCGCTGGATTCCACCACCGTACAACGCACCATACACCATTCATCCCCACGTTACGTGGCGCACAGTACGTTTTGCGCGGAAGTTTTTCCTCGCAAGACTGCCTTGTGGAACCAACTTTCTCCGACGGAGTTTCCGGATTGATTTGATATAGGGACCTTCAAGAAGAGAGTTTACTCTTACCTTAAAGACCGGCAACGCACCCGCGATTCCTGTGGTGTTGTGGGTGTCTATAGGCGGCGGTGATCACTTGCCATCAGGGGACTCGCTAGCTCGTTTACCCCCTATTCCATAAAAAAAAGAAACTAAACAATATTTACTAATTTTTGCCCACTTTTTTAACTGTTTTCAGTATAGCTTTACTCCTACTGATGGTAGCGAAATTATAAACAGCCGCAAGGTATATATATGCTCTATCAAGTACAAAAAGTAATTTTTGAATCTGATGGATAGTTCTTAAGATTAGCGTGTTCAAACAGACAAACTTTTTTTCTTTACAATATTAATATAGATATACCCGTATTCGTTTCAATAATATTGTATTTTACATTATATTACCTGAAGGTACATATTTGCTTTTCAAATATGAACACCGCACGTAGTTCCTAAGATTAGCACGATCAAACAAACCAGCTTTTCTGCTTTATAATATTAATATAGATTTCAAATTCCCAGGACTCTCGAAAGTTTGATGTATTGTGCCTTTTGAATAACTGCGGATGTTGAGCTTCACCAACATTTTTGGTAACTTCTTTGTTAAAGGAAGTAATCGTGTGAAACAGAGTACGTACTTGTGCATTCTTATATTTAAAGATCTCATTATTATGACGAACAACTATTATTTGAGACTGTGTGAGGCACAGGGTTACTTATAAATTTTTAGTAACTTATAGAAAGTTGACTTTCCTATTCTCATTGCAGTAAAATAATCTATTATTTAAAAAATGTTACTTACTTTACAATCTCACAGGTCCTTAATAATAACTATTATTTTTAAATACTAAATTTAAGTATAGAGTAAACGTTCGTATAAGATTATAATAAGAATAATCCAAAATGCATATTTACGTATTGTCGGAAGAATGATGTAGCTCAACTGATTCGTTTTATTTATTTTGGTTTATTGATAGAATATGTATTTTAATCAAGAATTTTATGTCTTATACTGCTGTACATGTGTCTGCCGAGAGCAATAAATACGTGGTTTTTTCTATTTACAAGTTAAATAGTTAAAAAAAAAATTTATAAAGAGGAATGATTTGTATTTTTGTTTATAATTAAGAAACTTAAAAACTATTCGACCGATTTCAAAAATTACCTCACCATTAAAATGCTATATTATCCCTGAGTAACATAGGCTATAAATTAGTGAAAGATTTTCAGTTCCATGTGAACGAAGTCGCAGGCACAGCTAGTGTTTTATAAAATGATAACAAACAAAAATTATACGACTAATATGTTGGTTTTCTTTTTCGAACTGACATACGCTGTTAGCCCCAGGGGCTTTGACAGCTTCACCGAACTTTTTGGGGCAAGTGCTGAAGGCACTCAGCCCCGAGGCAGCGGGCACAAGGGTGTCAAAACGGCCGAACCTCGGCTTGGGCTGCTGCAGGTAAATGAAAAAGATTCACGATCCTGACTAACCAACAGGTCTTGTCCTACAAATTTATTGATCCTAACAACGACCTTATTAGGTAAGCAGCTCAGGGCCGCGAGGGTAGTCCCTTACAGAACCGTGTACTTAACCTGTGGATGTGCACGAATGGTATGCGGTGTCATGGTGTACTCTCAATGATGTAGAGTGTCACTGTATCGCGCGAGCAGAGCCACTCGAGGGCTCCTGTCCGGAGGATCGAACCTAGGCTCAAGCGTCTGCGGAGGGAGGCCGCGGTGGGTGTGCGGGAGCGAAATTATCCGCTCGGCCTCGGCGGCGAGGACGGCGGTTGCGCGGGCGTGTGCGCGGACACGAGCGATTGCTGGAGACAGCAGGGAGAAGCGCGTTTAATCTCGTTATTTTATCGACGGGGTCGGAGAAGCAATTGCGTGGCCGGCGCACAAAACCTTTGGCGTGCGGATCGGAAGTGTAGCTAACTGCGTGTACTATTTTGGGGTTAGGATGAAGTTCAGCATTTTCAAAAAAAATCTTTGTTACGTCTTTAATATATGCATACATGGACGGAAGTTCCATATCTTTATGGAGATCTACATTACGGACATAGAACGGGGCTTGGACGGCTATGCGCATGAATCTATTTTGCAGCACTTGTAGTTTGCGAAGGGTGGTTCGCGAAGCGTGAGCGAATACGGGACAGCTATATGTAAGTATGGGACGGATACATACTTTGTATATTATGAGCTTATGCCTGAGTGACATTTTGCTCTTGGAGGAAGTTAGATTGCGTAGTAGAACCATAGCCCGGGAGGCTTTTTTCTGTACGTAATCTATATGTTTGTTAAAGGTAAGGTGCCTGTCTAATACTACACCAAGGTATTTAGTTTGGTGAGTCCAAGGGATATTGACGCCGAAAAGGTTTAATGTTCTTTCTCGCGTGAGGATCGAACATGAGAGGAAGTTAGATTGCGTAGTAGAACCATAGCCCGGGAGGCTTTTTTCTGTACGTAATCTATATATTTGTTAAAGGTAAGGTTGTAAGGTAATATGTTGGTACCAAAGGTCGAACCAAGAGACATCGGTTTTGCAATTCAACCATCTTATCCTTACAACTATCGCGACATCTCAAATTGCATTTCTAATTCTAAGAAATAGAAAATTAAATTGTTTAGATTATGGTGGAACTGATTAATAACTTATGAATCAGACATATCAAGCAAGTATGGCGCGATATCGGATAATAAATGGAACATTTATGGTTAATATTTTATTTTAAATTCAACACTGATGATAGTTATGCTATTTAAAAAAAGTTACAAAACCTAGTAGCAATTTATTAGAACTATTAAGCAAGTCATATTTCTGTGAACGGTACTTTATTTTGCAATGTATCTATTCTAAAATAATTACAAGATATGAATGATCACATAAATAAATAATGACAACGAGCTAGTTAAACAATCTGTGTCCATATAACGATCAACGAATCTAATAGACAGAATAATACTTATCTAAGCATAGTGCAAAGAAATAACGGCGAGTATACACTGCCTCTCTCTAAAATTCCGAAATGTTAATATTTTTATTTTATTTTCAAAATGTTATCTGCCCATAGCGCATCTTTAGAGTTATAATGACTTAAGTACCACAACACATGTTTTCTAATAATATAACTGCAAATTTAAAGCAATCTATTTCTAGCGGGGTCGGTAGACCCAACTCGAGTTGTTGTTTTATCCCGATTTTCTTTTCCGAAAACTTTTTCGAGTCAATAATGGACATATAAATCATGATAACAGATATTTATCGTTCGAATAGTAAGTTATGGGTCTGAATTTATACAATTTTTTTTTTTGGTAGAGTATTCAAAATTTTCCAATTTTTCTTTACACAAAAATGCTTGTCGTGCTATTACGAAATGTTAGCGGACGAAGTCAGCCATGCCCGTTTAGCATTTCTAAAATAATGTGATTACCAAGGAAACGAATATAACTGTTTATTGATATATAATTCGAGAAATAAAAAAAACTAAAAGTTGCAAATATGTTAATTTTTTAACTAACGGTAGCTTGCTTGGAATATAATAAGTATATATAATATAATAAGTAATATAATAAGTAATATAATACCAATATAATATTAATCCGGGCTCATGTATGTAATATCCACTCTATATTACTTCCTTCCACGAAGTTTAGTAAAATTTACTTAACGCATTTTGACCTATGGTAATAACACTTATCTATGTTTCTTATAGCATGTTATTATGACAAAAGTTACGTGAGCATTAGAATAGAACGCCTCTTGCGACAGAAACTCGTTTTGTGTTCTCGCCTCAGCAGCAGGCAACAACTATTGTTAATTATTGTTAGTAGCGTTGTTCATACAAACCCAATTATTGGAGAATTACTGTAACCGTGAGAAAGTCAACAGTAGCGCTAGTCAGAAAAAATAAAATTACTTTTATGAACATTGATATAACAAAACAAACGCACATACCCAACAATAAGATAATGGTGGAGTGCAAAAAGCACCGACTTTGAACGTAATGTGTTAGGTAGTAATTATAATATGTAAATAGATATTGCTAATTATGTACCGTTGTTTACTATTTTCTGCGATTACCATTTTATTTGGTTACATAATATGATCATTAATTAAATATTTTGTAGGCAATTGCACCAATGCCAAGTGAAAAGGACTTTACAAGCAAATAGACGGATACAACAACAACATGCAACCAAACTCAAAACAATGATTTATAGATCACACAAATCAATTAGTCCTGTACGGGCCTCGAAGCCATGGTATTTCAGCGCGGCGGTTTTACCGAGGCAGCTTTAACCGCTAGGCCAACCGTATAGTCAAATGTATGTTAATGTTTGGGTTCGTTTAGCTATGACTTTCAAATTACATATTTAAATGTCAAGTGTAGTATAAATGATTCACCAATATACTATCTGCACTTACTTAATGCATTACAATCTTAGAAAATAAAAATATAAACGCTGATAAGAATGTAAGTAAATACTAGCTGAACCGGTGACTTCGTTCACCTGTTATGGGTTGTTTATTACAAAATAGATATTCTTGCTTGACTAACATATATTTAAAGTCAAGAAGATACCACCGAGTTAGATACTGAACCATTCTTGTCATGTACCATTGTAGAGTTCCTCACATTACTTATAAAACCTTGTTCAGGGACGTTGTTTTTAGCACTCCAGCATTATAGAGAGATAAAACATAAGTTAAATTTTTAATTAAGGCACCAGCTATAGTACAGGTTAAACTGCATCAAAATCCGTAAATAAGTTGATTACCATAACTTTTTTACTTTTATCCTCTATCCCGAATAAACTCTTAAGTTTTATGGATTAAAAAGTATTTTATAAGTAAAATAATAATAGTTATCACTTTTTAAGATTTCAGCAACATCTATCCAGTAGTATTTGAGTAACATGTTAAAGGGTACAGACAGGTAAATGTTTGTGAAAATATTAATAAAAATATTGTGGAGAGAAAAAACTGGGTTACAAAAATATCTGATTCAAGCTCTCAAAAATATACGAGAAACTATTCATCAAAGCACTTTAGGAGAAGAAAAATTACGAATATACACAGAGATACAAAGATTTGTGAATTATTTTACATCATGAAATAAAAAACAGACATGAATTCCAATTGTTAATACCAGCTGAATAATATTTCATATGCATGTGTAATGCACATGCACACTGTAACATCCAAAATCCTTTCTTAAAGGTCGCCTATAATATAATATTAATATCCTCCACAAATATCAAACTTTTATAGTTAGTGATTTTACTAATAAGTCAGTCAGAATAAAAAAACCTTTTCTATGCATTATACAGGTGGTATAAAACTCACCTTTAATCCTTGAAGATGTGCTTCCGAACTAAATTCAACTTTTGATATGAAGAACCCGGAGCCATGTTCTTTGCCTCCTCGCAGGGAGAACCCAAAAGCTGGCGTGGACCGACGTGGACGAAGCAGCCTGACCACGCGTACGCGACGATTGCCTATAGGCACGCTACCGCCAGCAGTTCCTCCTGAACCGGACGTTGTTGTTGACGCGGTGGATGTTGCGTACATTTTTAAACTGCAATGCAACAAAACGTATTTAAGTCATATATTCTAAGAAATACAATATTTTTTATTTATGGAATAGGCGGCAAACGAGCAGGCATATATCTGATAGTAAGTAATCACTGCGGCCCATAGACATCCACAACACCAGAGGAGTCGCAGGTGCAATGCCGGCCTCTATAGGAGGGGTTGGCTCTCAAATGCCATTGCCGGAACACACCTAATGGTACTTGACGGCAGGTTTTCAACTTGAGGGTGGTAGGTAGCTAGGCGGGCATTAGAAAAACCCTATCAGCATGCTATGGTTTCTTCACAATGTTTTACTTCACCGAAAGCTCAAGCTCAGTGTAGGTGGTTGGATTCGAACTTACTTTCTCGCTTCAAATTTTTTTTTACGATTGGATTATGTTCCTTTGCAGGACATGTAAATGTGAGATTAAAATAATGGAGGATTCAATTGAGTTTTTAATCAATTTCAATTAAAAGTAAAGATAACTCAGTCCTAACAAGTAATTACATCACAAGCCTGAATTTTTATTAAAGAAAAACAATACACAAGAAACACTAGCAGAAACGTTAAATCTAAAACCAAAATGGCAAACCAACGTGATAAATTGAAGATCTTTCACCAAACACGTGTAGGTGTATTGTGACAGGTGCACTTGTGAGCCAATGCCTTTCTTCTGCTTTGGCTTGTTATATCTTGGATCACGTCATCACTTAACATGGGTCATATTACTAAAATACATTATATAAAATGATTAGATTCGACTGCGGAAACACTAGCACCACACTAAATTCTGTCGCAACGTAACAGTCTTTATGTTAATATTCTTCGATCTCAAATATTGGTTAACATTACGCACTAGTACATGTGGCGTTTCATCTCAGTTCTCAAAACTTCCAACCTAATAATGTATGGAACCATGACTGTTCTATTTTTATGACTTGTAGTGCATTGCTGCAAATCATATAACTATATGAACTTATTCATATCGGATGATTTTATTGCTTATTTACTACTACTGTATTACATAAAAATACTATCATATTAATTATATAGAAATAAAGATGACAATTTAAGATTGCAATACTTCAGTTACATAGTACTAAAAATTGGATACATTATAACTAGGGGTGTGCGAATATCGTTAGAATCGAAATGAATCGAATAATTCTCACTTTATAAAAATCATGTTTTTTTAAATAATCATATAATATTCTCAATATTTTTTTTATTTAATTTTAATTTTAAGCAACCCTAGATCAAAAGCGAATAAAAAACAAATGACATAGAACAGAAAATCAAAAGAAATAGGAATAAAGGGACAATGGAATACAAGCACTAAGTACCTCAGAACCATCTCTGAAAAACTCCGCATCGAATGGTCATATCCCATCCTGGTAAGTTCAGTAGTCGTGACGTCAACGAAACTATATGTTCCTTATATATGTGATATATCCTGATGTATGACTACTAGGGTGGCTCAAAAAAAACTTTTTTTCGAGTATCGTACCAAAATGTGTAAGTTTGCAGTGTTTTACGAGAACACTCCAGGCGGCAGGTCTAAAAATTTCTATAATCGTCAATAATCGACTTTTGTTTTTTTGTTGGTTTTCTCATTATTTTATTTTTTGATTAAGATCCTGAAAATCTCCAGTCGAAATTTTAATATTTAAAGGTCGCTCCAAATTTTTCAAAGTTTCCAAGACATATAAGTAGCTCTAAAAGATATAAAGTCTTCTGAAGTGTAACTCTTAAAACATTGTAAACTTACATATTTTGGAACGAGATACGAAAAAAAAAAACATTTTTGGGCCACCCTAATGAATACATATTATCCTATTTAATTCACAAGTGTAAAAAGTAAGATTACTGACTGTAACAATTGCATTCTTCTGTACGACTCATATCCTACAATTAATTTCAAAGTACGTAGATTGAAATATCCACCATACTTAATTGTAATATTAAATCTATTGTCCTATTCCTTGGACGTACAAAGGATGTAAGGTCCCTAAGTCACGGGACGAAGAGAGGGGCGAAGTCTAGAGTGCAGCCTCTTCGAGCGAGCAGTGCAATGACCTCGTTCATTGCCTGCATATTACAGATACTCCAGGCCAAATGCTTCGCTGCAAATGTTCTCCGTACTCAAACACACTGCATGATTTAACTAAGTTGATCCTTAGTTACAATAATAGTCTTGGACAATTAACATATATATTTTATATAGAATTAACTGATGTATCAGTTCAGATATTAAGTCTTTGGATAAACATTACAAGTGTATAAAACTAACCTATACATTTTTATTTTCGGAAATTATAATTGAGATGTACTTTGTTATCAATATAAAAGGCAAATATACGAAAAAAAATGTATCTGTGTCTACCTACCCATCGTTAATAAACCATTTCCACAAAACAGAAAAAAAGAAACTATTTTTAGACAGGGTTAATTAAAATGAATAAAAAAAAGGATATTTCATTATCCATCGAAGTCCTGTAGGAATTAAAAATAAGTACTATTTATAGTCTGTAACCATATGGTTACAAAATAAAAACTTACACCCTCTTTTTTTACATAACTGATTGAATTTCATTTTAATAATACCAATTTGTGAAAGTGAAAGTTTCATAGGATTATACACTTGCCGCAAAGTGCTATAACATTTTGACCACGTTTTATTTAATTCGAAACTTGATTATAACTTTTACAATACCGAAACGCAAAAGTACTTTAAACAATTTTGAATATTTCGATATCCTAATTACCATTGAAACATTAGAAAGTATCTCATTTCAATGTAATCGTTGCTTAGCTGCCCTGGCAAACGATGTACCGTTAAATAATTCGATCAAAACATCACTAAGACCCTTTTAAATTAAATAAAAACGTTCAAAACCTTGTAAAAGAAAAAAAAGCACTCATTAAGTATAGGGAATAAAAGTGTCAATTTTATGGTTACTTCCTGACGGATTTTGATACAGTTTTTGAACTAAAAATATAAGTTGTATTTAAATTGTAGCCTGTATGTGTAAAAAAAAATGATAGAACGATTAACAAAAAATTGTTTACATTTTTCAAGTGACAACTTATTTAGGCACATTTTGCACTTTCATTTGTGGATATTGAATAAGATTCAGGTGAAACGCTTAGCTATGTTATGCTTATCGGGTAAAGTCGGCTCGGGAACGGAGCCAGAGAGATAAAGTCAACGTGTCACTGCTACATTGGCTCGGCACGCATTACATGAGAGAGTATGATGCATTAGTCTAATTCAGTAATGATATAAACTCGGTATATGACGTGCCAATACATTTTTAATACGTTATAGTAGTATTTCGTATTATTAACCTGGCCTTGATGAAGTTTCCACTTATGTCGTGTAGTCTTCTTAAGGAGAAAACGTTTTTCATGGGGAAATGTTTTTACAGTCTATACTACTCCTGGATGATAGCGTCCAACCAACAAGATAGCGTTCTAGCCCATAATATAACATGGCAACGAGTATACAATATAAGCACAGTGAAATTAATTTCTTATTCAATAGTAAATTTTATATCAGTCTTAAATGATAATCGCGAGGGTAAATACTAATAGTGTTACTCTGCACAGGTGCAGTAGCGAGGGCGCGGCGCTCAACCGTGAATCCCCGCCGCCGCAGCGTCGATGGGCAACTGTTACCCGTTTTTTTTCTTTGTAAGACTGAGAGCAACGGCCTCGTCCAAATGGCTTACTGATACCTAAGGAAACACCATTATTTTCTTTTAGCTCAAAAAGTTGTTTATAACTTTTAAGACTAAAAACTCCGCTCTCTTTATTCCAGGAATAGATACAATCTCAAGATAATCAAAATTTTTTGCCCGAATATTAACCTTGCATGAAATAAAAAATACGATGTTCGCGTCACATTTATTTAATTCTTATTTCGTTCAGAACGTACAAATGTATTGGATCAATGTTGCTAGGATACAGAACTAAAACGTTTTACTAAGGGTTCTTAATTTCCGGTAATGTGCCGACGAAGCCTTAGTTTATGGACGAATTAAGTTACATACACGTAACTCTACGTCTTCATCACTGAATAGATGAATCATTTCAAATGGTATTTGAACTTATAAACAGAAAGTTGAGGCTGTAAGTGTGCATGTTTACTTTATAACCAACTTACGACTAGGAATGTCGTAAGACGACGGCCTGGACAAACCGGCTATAGTACTGACGAGTCTTTGCTAATAATTAACCGTCTTCGACCTGTGGACTGCACGCTTTACCGATTATTTCGTTTAATGGTACAAACAGATATATATCAATATTGAGCTTAATCAACAAAATTAATTCTATATGACATAACAATAACGTAATAAAACATAAAAAATACTGTAACGTACAGTTATAGTTGTATTCTATCAACCATTATACTTAAAAGCGATGATAGCTCAGTTGGAAAAGGAAATCATCGTGATGATACCGTAGCATGATTATTCTAATGTCCGCTTGGCTCGCTACCACCTTCAAAGTGAAAATCTGCCGCCAAAAACCTATAGATGTGTTCCGGCAGTTGCACTTGATAGCCAATCCCTCCACTAAGCAAAGCGTGTCCACCATCTTGGACCACAGCCGTAACTTAACATCAAATGAGATTGTGGTCATAACGCTAAGCCCATAAACTATTAAAAAAAACTTACTGCCGTTAAAAAACCGAGATTTATAGTTGTTGGATTTCTTAAGAGAACTAGAATAATAATAAATTGTTTAACCATTTAATACGTCTACGAAAAACATAAATTATAAACTAGCGTGCACATAAACATAATATAAATAAAAATTGATAAAATTATTGAAGAGATTAATAAGTGAAAAGATATAACAAAATACACTACCTACTTAGATATCAAAATCTAGTTACTAAAAGGTTTGCAGAAACTGCGATATAGACATGCGAAGCTCTTTTTATAGAACAGTGGGGGCAACAAACGCAGGGTTCGTATGGTGGTAAGCGGGTACCGCAGTCTATGAACCAAAGGTATCAATAGCGCGTTGTCAACCTTGAACCTCATACCCTAGTAGTCCTAGAAATTACTACGGCGACATGGCACAAGAATATTTAGTTGCGATATTTTGTAGAGTGGAGGTATTTTATTAGTGAAGTTAGTCATAGCTGAGTTATCTCTATTGTTAACAGCGTCTATCGGCTATGGTATCCACTTACCAACAAGCGTAGATTATGCTTATGTATCACGTTCGTTGTATATAAAAAAAGTTTAAGGATTCATTATATATCAAATCTCAGAAAATTATAGTGTATATGTAATTTATATTAAAGTTTTTTAGATAATAAAAAAATGCTGTATAACAGTAACTCCATACACGAAACTACGTACACAATACTAGTAACAAAATAAAAACCGCAAAACTTAGTGAAATTGAAATCGAAAAAAAAACAAATAACTTTTTACTGTTATAAAATCTGTCAACGAATTTTTATCGTTATGCAAGTATAATACAAAGAAGTAGAAATCGGAAAAGATTAACAAAATTATGTGATAAAAAAATATTGATATTTTTCAGTTAGCTTGATAGGTATTATTAGTTTTAGAGTTGTAACAGTAAATTGTGTATCTAATGAGACGTTAGAAAAACATTTGACTGGATAATTGGTAGATATATTTATAAAAACTAGATTTTACCTACGGCACCGTTTGCGCTTATATTGATTCTATCAAAGTAATCGCATAACGCAATAAAAACACTCATACAAAGTTTATCCCTCTTTTGACCCTACTTCCAATAAGTTTATCGCCGTCTTCAGGTTCCCTTCTATCTCTATACCTAAATTCATCATAATCCGTTCAGTGGTTTAAGTGTGAAAGCGTAATAAACAATCAAACAAACAAACTCGCTTTCGCATTTATAATATTAGTAAGGATAAGGAGTTTCTAAGCTGTTTCAAGTTTTGTTTATACAAATTATTACCAGTAAAATAACCCTATAACTACATAACGTTACAGTAAAAATATTTCTTATAATCGTTACTTGTTTATGCTAAGAATTCAAATCTTGTTCACTTGAATCGTTTTGCGCTCTCTCCACATTTCATTTGAGACATAACTATAAAGTTATTTAGTCAGAAATAATTACCAATTACAAACTAAACAAAGATGAAAACATCATAGAATAGGCAAAATGAAATCTTTGGAAAAAACTTGGATTCTCCGTGAATGGATGGAAAGTGAGCTGACGAACGAGACGCGACAGCATGCCGCGGCCGTAGCTTCCATCTGTTCACACGTTCCAATATATCAACTAGCTAGTTTTGTTTTCTAAATGAATATTTATAAAATTACCTTCAGATGGTTACAGAATAACCTAAGTTTGATTTAATTTATTCTCGCAATGCCAATGAACAACTTTCTTATTATTTGTATTATTATTTTTAAACTATGGCCCCTGCATATATAGGCAATTTTATCAATGTTAATAATAAAAAATAGACGTTTAAAGGCTTTGATTCTTAAAGGATTAATGTATTATTGTCATTAGGTAGCACATAAAAACATAGAATTGTTTAAACACGCCTTTCATTGAGAAGTCACTACTATATTCCTGATATTATTTTAAGGAGAAAATTGATTTATACGATATTAACAGTTACATTTCAAAACAAATTAAACTAAAATGACTCTAGGTATATTGTATATACAGAAGCAAATTTGAAACAACTACATATGTATATGCAGCCTAAAAAGTTACTGTTATTCCTGATTTCGGTATTGCTACTCGTCTCCTTTCGATTGCTATTATGGTATTATATGATCTATACATTCATATATATTCGCATTTAATTTATTCAATCCTTAAATCCTTAAATTCAAAACTATCATAAAATATAATTCGTTTCCGGTCGATTTAAAAGTTACCGCATTTCTAATATGATCATAATTACAAAATAACTGTGGACCATCTTATTGGGAAAAAGAAGGTACACTGGGCAGGACATGATATACCGGTTTCCGTCTACTATGCTAACTATATTAGTTGGCACTTATCTATCACCCATATTGTGAACGCCAAGAAATTTATTTTCCTTGTTACCTTAAGTTACATAAATTGAGAAACATAAAAGCCCGCTATTAGATTAGGGGCATATATAAGCCAGTACTTATATGTATAGAGATCACTTGAAATACGTAATCTTCTCTTTGACATTATCAGAAATATGTCAAGACATAATAGTATATAGTATATCAACTAGATAGATAATAAATACCATTTGAAGAACAATGGCATATTTATCTACAGGTTCTTATTTTATCTTGTGCTTCATCTAATATATGATTACAGGCGTTTAATAAGATTACAAAAAGCATAAAACGATAAATAATTTCGTTATACAAGCTGAAAACATCTATAAAAGAAATTACAAAGTAAAGATTTCTAGTGTTTTCTAACTAATGTTTAAAACGACTAAAACAAAATCTGACCTGTCAGTTGAAGTTAACCGCTGGAAAGTTTACACCGTTTTATCTCACCACCAGTAAAATTAAAAAAAGCAACATCGTAACGCTTGAACAATGTCATGTCACTTTAGAGTACCAAACTGAATGCATTTCATTACACTGTGCCACTAAAAACTCTTGAATGTAAATCAACAGTCCAACGTCGTAATCCGAATATTTTTATTGTTTTAAAGTTTTATTCATGTGTCGTGCACGGAGCGAATAAGCGCACACGCGTTGATGATGGCGAAGCAACTGGCTGAACTGGCTGGCTTGGATATATGTCCGGTCGCGCTAACCGTATAATTATTAAACGTGCGCTCACGGCCAAGAACCGAGACAAATGCAACTAGAAATAAAAGCAACACAAGAAAGTTGACGTCACAATGATAGAAGCCTTCGCGTGCCTGAGTATTCAATTCAGAACTAATAATTCATGTTGGGCGTGTAATAATGCCTAACTGTGAGTCCCAGTTGTCAACTAACAATATATGTATGTCAGCTTGGTAACAATTTTAATATAAAATCCTTGTATATTTAAAAGTATTTTACGGCAGTGTACACTTTAACTGTTATTCTTTTAACATGAAAGTTTCCAGGAAGTATCGGCAGGGTATAAATTAATAATTTTATTCTCAAAGAAATTTTATAACGCATAAGTTACGTAAACCGTTACAATTTACATCGGTAAGGTAAACGGTAATGAGTAACTCGTAAGTTAATCGTATGAAATATAAAATAATATTTTTCTTGAATTCATAAAAAAAAATTACTAGCTTTAACCCGCGGCTTCGCTCGTGTTAATATTGATTAAACAAACCGGATGACGCATTAAAACGTTTTATAGAAAATTTATCCTTATCTTTACCCAACCTGCAATAAGTTTTTCGCGAGATAAAGTGTTATATAATTTAAATCTACAATTAGATAATAATTTTATTCACAGCCTGGAGTAATCTATTCATCGCCTTATTCATTGAATGAAAAATGACTTTCGATTTCCCTTAATATCAAAATTTGTACCACTTGTCATACTTTCATAATATCGACAGTAGAGTTGACTGTATCTCTTATCAGTCAGATGTTCTTTTACATATAGGGGTTGTTCATAAAATACGTTCGCACTTATGGGTTAGGCGATAGGGTGTCGCTTACTGTGACTAAATGTGCCATTGGGGGTCGGTTGGTCTAGGAAAACGTGACGTTCACATCTCAAAAAACAATATTGTAAATTTTACTTGTTATTCCAGGTATTTATTAAAGTGTTACAATTGCAAGCAATAAATATTTAAAAAATATTGAAATTTCTGTACTGCTATTAACTGCCATATATCATGTACCTACGGGAGGACAGGGGTCTTTAACTTGTGACGCAATACTTATAAATTTATTAAATTATTTGCAGAAAATGTGACATAACGTGACGAAAGGAGAGGAAGGTTTCAAGAAGGTAAAATTTTGCGTAACGTATTTTATGATAGGTCCGGTACCTCTAATATGGGATTTAAATCAACTTTTATCTTCAACTATTACCATAATTTCTATATTATATTATTATATTACCTTAACCTTATTACCTCAATTATTACACTAACCTATCTCAATTGGTGTCTTCCAAGTGTTGAAATGAAAACAATGTATACTAAGGCTAACTACCCGGCAGATATTTCCTTGCCATTTTCAGTAATTAATAACTGTACCACAGCACCACCTACCGCATTTAGGAAGAGCATAAAATTTTTCTCCATGAATAAATATGTATATCTGCCAATTAGTAATCACCGTGTCAAATTTTAATAAAACCTATTCATTAATCAGAATTATGCTCATATAAAGAAGAGGACATACAGATGAATCCAAAAAAAAAAAATTTTTAGCCTCTTTACAGATAACAAAGTACACCGCCATTATAATTTAAAAACAAATAACAATGTACATATTTGGCTCAATTATAGTTTCATTATATGTAATTTAATATTTCTAAAACCGGTAATCTTAAATCGGTACATATGCACGGGGTAAGCATATTTTAAAGACTAACCTTCCACATCAAATAAAATACCAAATAACCACATTCGAATATATTTAATTAATAGCACAACAACACTAAAACTAAAATCCTTCACAGTTTTAACATCGTTACCGTTCGCTTCCCTTTATTATTATTGTTGTATTTTATATAATATTATGAAAGATATGCTGTCTTCCCTTCTAATATATCACCCGAAAATACAGCCTTCTATAACGCTCTAGAACATTTCACATTTTTTTACTTCATTTAAATCTAATATTTACAATAAACATCTATATAACATCAATTTCATCAATAATATTTCTAAAATACATCAAGTTTAACAACAATATTTAATTAGGCGTATCCAATAATCTTATAGAAT
This sequence comes from Actias luna, assembly GCA_039707435.1. Lineage (NCBI taxonomy): Eukaryota > Metazoa > Arthropoda > Insecta > Lepidoptera > Saturniidae > Actias > Actias luna. The sequence continues at coordinate 7,469,629 of JAZHAC010000034.1, read as the reverse complement.
CATACATACGTACGTATCTCAGAGATTATCTATAGAATACTGGCATATCCTATATTGGTGAGCCCATATAGTATTGATTCTCACCGTACTGAACGCACTATGCGTTTTGATTAAATATAATATAATTGAAATCACTAATAAGTCAACTATGTGCCTACGCACCTATGCCTGCCATGCACCATAATTTGCCTTTCTACGTATTGTAATGTAAGCCAGTTGAATAGATTACCATCATTATTATATCTTGTGAACTATACGGTAAGGGTTGATAATAAATATGTGAATTCCATTAACAGTTTCAGTAACAATTTAAACATATAGGAACTACTTAACAAATCACCATAAAGGATAAGTATGATTAGTAACAAAGTAAATTCATCTAAATAATCGTAACCATTTGAAATTTAATATAATCATATGCTCATCATCTAAAATCTACAATTCGATTAACATATTTATGTAAACGACAAGATTAAACTTCTAACTTGTTACAAAGATCTAGAGTGTTTTAAAGTGTCTAAATGCAATTGCCAACTCGATTCATTGCTTTTCATTACATTTAAGTGCAAACAACAGTCGATAACCTTGTAGTTTCTAGTAACGTATTATTATGTTTATTCTAAAAAGTTTAAGTTATTACTCCTTTTATATTAAGAAGTTCTTTTGTAGATCTATTTTCGTGTGACTACGAGCTAACTCACTAATCAAGATTTTTTTCTAAAATGTATCTACTCAACGAAAAAATTATGATCTAAATCCTACGCAAGACAGATATGATTAATATGATTAATTTCATAAAATACTGTACACACATTGACGTACATTCAGATGAAAGGGTTACCTATATTTGATACTCTTAGCCAAAATTTCTATTAACATTGACATACTAATATTCATTTAAATAATCATACAAAAGTACAATGAACAATGGAGATAATGCCATACAATTTCGTGATTTTTAATTTAAAGTAGCTTTATTATATCTACGTATGTGTGGTTAAGAGCAGTGAATCAAATAGTGATATAAACAGCGAAGTGGATATACGTCACTATCTTATAAGCAACTAGAAAATTAGATTAACGTGACATGTTTAATTTAGTAAAATATGATTAAAATTATGTATCACAAGTACTAAAAATGAAAGTAACAGTAGAAAGATTTGATCAAGGTTTTGCCTAATAAACACGTTCCATATTGTATCCATATGTATCTAGTAATAACTGCAAATAGCCATTAATTCATAAATAACAAAAAACACTTACGTTACTGACAATGTCATCGACCTCAAATAAAATACCAAACAATAAGGTGTTTTCTAACAAAATAATAGTTACAAATATATCTTTGGCATTATATGAATGTGGCACTTCAGGATGTCTACAAATAAAACTCAATAATACCTATACGTTATTTCTCCTTTTTTAAATCCCATTGATATTTAAAAAACAAATTTCGCTTAACCTACCAAATAGTTGAAACAGTTTGTATCGAAATTCTCAAATTTTTGAAATTGATTCATTAGATATTTATACCCGTATATTTTATGTCAACCGTTTTTTTACTCTATATTAGAAAATATTCAATCAATTCATCATCCATCTATTTTTATTTATCATGTTATAAACAACACGAATCACGCATAACCATTAACTCTTATGTGCCAACAAAAGTGACAACCCTAAATTCAGTTTCAGAATCAGTACTTTTAGCAAAGAATTTTTATCACTGCCCCTTTACACATAAGGCGTATTAAATGTAGACGCTACAATATTCTAAAATTGTATAAGTCTTTCAATCGACATGTCGCTGCTTTTCAATTGTTTATACTTTATAAGCATTTATAATGTTATTACTTTAAAACACATTCAATACAGTAGTTAACAAAGGTATTTGTTGAAATTGACGGCGCATATTTCTTATTAATATCGGACGTTCCTAATAACTAATTAAATTTAATATTGTTGCATTAATATGTTTATTAGAAACATGATTGTACATAAGGGCAGTAGCTTTAAGGAGGAACATTACAGAAATAAGTTACATAGTCACATCGATCAATGAATTGAGACATTTATAGTAAAAAAGAAAAACTTAAATTTACATATAAAAAACTATAATATCTACTTAGTATCAACTTGTTTTTTTAACAGCTATTTTTAACAATCTGGTTTTGTTTTATTTCCGCGTACTAATGTTTTTTATTTCAATTCATACTAATTCAAAGGTTCAAACATAGAACGCTGTTGCAAGAAAATCTAAGGTAAAGGCACTCAATTCCGAGGGGTTCTAAAAATGGCACCATATTCCGTTGTATTTAGGAATAACGGAGTTTTCAAGCAATTTACAAGACCTTTATGTTTTCAAGTGACATTATTCAATTAATAATTTATCTGTTCATAAAAAAGGAGTGTTTTAGTGTACGTTTTAAAAGAAACGGTCAATTAAACGCTAACAGCTAGTTCGATCGCGCGCTTCATACATTTCGGAACTTATGCTCGTAAGTAATGGGAATTGTTAAATTGTGTTTTGGTGATTGTTCTGTGTGAAATTTTGTTTAGTATGAAATATTGGAAGAGTTATATTTTTGATTGAAAAGACTTTATATTTGATTTTTATCTTCAAAAAATCAGGAGAATATAAGTTTTTAAAATACCGGTTCCTATATACCGAGGTACCACGAACATGCAAATTCATTAACCTTATCTTTGTTTTTTTTTAATGGAGTTTTATGGTTCCGATCTCTATATTTTAGTTCTAGCTACTTAAATCACCCATACATATAAAAATCTATTTCCGAGGTACACTATGGTGTCTCATTCACTAATTATAGCAGGCCAAATATCGTCTGTTTAAGTACTTTATTAATTCGTTGTATGGAAAATGTAAGAACAAAAAATTAAGTTATTAATATGTTCGGATACAATCCTAAGTGTGCTTTATTTATATTTAAAAATCTTTTACTTTTTAATACTCGGATTTAGAAAACTTGATTTAGTATTGTAAATCGCTATTCCGATGAATTTAAGTCGGAATGAGGTTTTATGAGTACCTAATTTCGCGGCATTGGTACACATTAAATACAGAGTGTTCATTAATTTGAATGGTTTTAGTAATTGCAAGAATGTATTTGCCTTCGCATATATAAATAATAACAATATACAAATAACCTTACCACATCGAAGAAATAATCCAACATACATACTATGTATAGAACAAAAATCGATATAGCCTATTAGCGAGATAATTTAACAACATTTTATTTTCCAGTTATATTTAAAAAAATGTTTTTACTTTCTAAGTAAATTACATACTGTGATGATATTCAATTAAATATATAAAACAAAGATTGAGACTGATTTAAAGTACAAAGTATATAAATATACTTGATTTCTGAACATTATATATCATTCTCCCCACATCTTTTCCTTTGTATGTTGTACACTCGAAATTAGGAACCAAATGCCTCGGAATTAGGATATCTAAATCGGAATAACGTGCCTCGGACTTCTTCATATTTTTGCATAATTTAACAGTTTTAATAAACCTTTATTGTCAAACTGTAAGTATATTTCGAAAAAAAAAAGGTAAAGAATACATCTGATAAAAATAGACAATTCTACAGAAAGGTACTTTTGATTTTTGGCGAAAACACGGCGGAATTAGGTGCCTTTACCTTATAAAGTTTTTCGTAGGATTGCCGCTATTTTACTATCGCAATATCGGACAAATACTTTCATAGAAATTAATACTCTATTTTATAATAATGACAACAATTTCAAAGATTCTTTGCCAAAAGAGAAAAAAATAGGAGAGAAGGTATGACGCATACGAAATATAAAAATTAGGAAGGATAAAAGCGTACATATTGAACGTAAAATAATGAATTATACTGACAAATCTATTGTCAGTACTATGATATCATATCGATTTGATCGATCGATCGAAGTCAACGAATAGTATTTTTTCCCATAAACGTGGCATGAATCGTGTTACAAACTAAACCGAGTCTAATAAGAAACATAGGAATTTATTAACCTCACATATTACTAACGGACATTAATGTTCAGGTAACAATGATACCAGTTAATAGATAATAACATAAAACAATACATTGAAAAAGTTACAAAAAATAGAAGTTACATGTTCAGTTTACTAGGGTAATGGTTGAAAGTTGAACATATAAATCTTCTTGTGATTTAAATATACGTACACTTTTATACAAATAAACAATAATAAACAACTTTTAAAATTGTCATATACTTAAATTACTTAAGTTAGTTTATTAAATAAATTCATTCATACAAAATAAAAAATGGCTAGTTTCATTTTCGACAAAAGAATTTATAGATACTTTAAAACAACACAATTTGCTTAATCTGTAACAAATGTTATCTTATATCTAATAACTCCAGATTTCGTTAAACCTATAGAATTCAATTATTAATGTAATAATAACGTCATACTTTTCTTAATCACATTCCTAAAACTAATAAGTTTATGTTGAGCAACACTATTTATAGTGAAGCTATTCAATTTAAATCGAACAGCTATAAACTCATCGTTCTAAACGTTGATTCACAATCATCCATGTTAACTTATTAAATCCGTTACACAAAATAATCTTCTTTCAAAAGAAATACACTTTCACTCATGCACATATTAATTTTATATTTGTACAACTCATGTTACATAAATTGTACTTATTGCTTTACAGTTCTTTTTAATTTTATTTATCGTATCTTTATATTTTAACTGAATTTATTAAATATGATACTGTATTATGATTTTTTGTCAGTATATTATGTTAACGTTATAATATTTGACATTTATAATAAATATGTAATCATAAAAATTGACTCTATGAGATGAATCATATCATCTCTAAATTGTATCGAAAATATTATCTATGAATAATATTGTTTTAGCACCACTAATCTACCACACATCGTAAACAAAATGTAATAAACTTCCAATTATATTAAAAGTTGCTATTAATATAAAATATATATAAAATATTGGCGACTTTAACAAATTTGGTTTCACTTTTTTAAAATAAATATGTAATTGATTATTGTGTTTTATTTTATTACTATTATGTTAATTTATTTCAATTCCTTTATTTTTATGAGCAGTTGTGATAATATTTTAAATAAGATTCCTACGATGTATAGATATTCCAAAAGGCGGTATAGACCCCCTCAACTAAATAATACGGTGTAGTATAAATCTGCTAAACCTATCAATACGTGACACAAATTACCACTTCAATTCTTAATACCTATTTAACAGATATTTACATTACTTATTAACCTTTGTACGGAATCTTTAATATAGAAATAAAATAAAAAAACTGAACATTTAATATAGGACCAACTTATAAAACAATATTACTATTATATAAAACAAGATTGTTACACTACAGGTAAATACTTAATTTGTAATAAACATTAAAAAATATGTTAAAACATTAATAATAACATGAGTATAATATTACTTCGGATTGAGCTTAAGGTTTATTAACAATCTTTCTTATGCACATTACAAGTGTTAAGATTTGCCACCTCTATCGTCTTTACCCAAGTCCTTTTGTTTCGGTTTTGTCCCATTTGTTCCGGTTGCCATAGATAATTTACTTTGCCCTTCGGTAACGTTATTTGTAGTTGATTTTATAGCTGTATTATTTACGTGGCCCGGTTGGTTGTCAGAGCTGAGTGAAGAGCTAGAAAACTTTGATGTAGACAACTTCGAAGTACTTAATGGAGTTGTAGACGATTTTACTGCTGTAGTTGGCACAGAAATTGTTTTAACTGTATTTGAAGTAGGATAAGATTTCATGTTAGCAACGTTTATGGATATACTGGATGCTGCTGGTGAAACATTAACAGAGCTTATTGGCGCAGATGTAACGAAAGGTTTTGTTGTCTTTGACGTATCGCTATATGTGATTCCTATTAAAGGAGAACCTAAAGCATTAACTGGAGGTTTTGTATTTGAGGATTTTTTCATATTTTGATCGCATGATATATTTATTGTTGTGGTTTTTGTTGTAGTAGTTCTTAAAGTTGTAGTAGGTGTACATGAAGGTACAGTCGAAAGTGAAGGTTTTGTACCTGAAGTAATACCAGTTGAATGCATGGTAGTTTCTATGATGGCAGTAGTTTTCGGAGGTTTGCTTATTTTAGAACCTAAATTACTAGTACTCATTTTTGGCAAAATTTCATGACTTATGCTATCTGAATCACGTTCGGCAACATTTGGCTTTATAGGAGAATTTGTTTTTGTAGTAGGGAAGTCTTTTAAACTTTTAATGCCATTTCCGTTGTCAAAGTTACCACTTTCAATATACTTTGGTTTTAAAATTAACTCATTTAAATTTTCTGTTACTGTATTCTTTTGCCGTGGCAATAATTTATGTGTCACTGAACTATTGGCGGCTTCTTTTTTATTATTATTATTTGTACTACTCGATACAGTCACTGTTATTTCTTGATTAAAATAATCAAATTGTTGCGATTGTATGGAACCAACAACATCCAAACTTTTTAATATCGGTTTCGTACTTTCAATTTGTTGATTTTTATCTTTAATAAAAGTATTTGACAGTTTTGTATCAACTGATGAAGACTCAGTAACAGTGGTTTGCACGATCGGAGATTTCATTACATTTAAATTATTTTCATTTTTGATTATGTTACTCAGTTGTTTTGTTGATAGCAATATATTCCCCACATTATTTGTCGTATTTAAAGATTTAGGTAAATCCGACTCTGTTGATTTAGTTGCTTTTGTATAGTCTATTGTTGTAGTATTAGTGACATTAATTTTGTTTAATTTATTTCCTTGTTCTGTTACATTAGTAATACTTTTATTTGTTATATCATTCAATTGCATAGACGCAGGACGTGTAGGAAATGTCACAATATTTTTTAAATCTCGGTTGCATTGATTACTACTAATGCTAGTAGTTGCTTGAACAACATTTGAATTCGCTTCGCTACATTTTCCTGCTTTAGAAACGGATACTTCAACAGTAGATAAAATTGGCACTGGTGTTACTTGAACTGGTTCCATGTGCTTATTTTTTCCATCTGAATGTATTTTGGCTGTTGTAAAAATTAATGGATTAGAACTGTAACTAACTTGCTTACATCCATCTATATCCACAAGTATTTGATTTTTAGGTGTAAAAGAATTTCTTGATTTGTCCAGGCTGTTGAAAATGTTTGTATTCATATGATTATGCATAGCTACAGTTGTACTCGGTTGAGTCTTATACGTAACATTTTCATTAATAGCCCGAACAGATCTAGTAATATCAGTAACAATGGCTTTATTTTCAGGCATTATTATATCGTCTTTGTCATTTTTATTCTTAGTTTCAGTCTTAGTTTGCGAAATAATTTCATTGGCATTTTGTTCGACATATTCTGTTCCTTCCTTTTCTGTTTCCAAAAGAGGTTCTGTAACTGTAACGTCAGAATCTTGACTGAAGTTTGAAACTTTTTTCTTAATAGAATTTCTTTTCATTTTTCCAAATACTATACTGGCCTTTTTTATTTCATTTTCAACCCCGCTTGTTACCGAAGTTGAGTCTCCGCCTTCATGGGATGTCTGTCAATAAAATGTAATAAATATATACTTTTTTTATTGCCGTTCAGTGTTACCAGAAAATCGTTTGAAGAATGTTGATTACAAGAAAAAATAAAAATTTTCTCGTTTTTTGCCTTCTTCCTACTTTCTTATTTTTCGATAATATCAAACATTGAGATATTAATTTTTTTTTATCTTATCGTCTTTTTTTTTCAAATATGTACTTTTCTCAAAAAAACAAAAATTTTAATGAAACTTTCGAAAATTTTAATAGAAATATAAAAAGTATAGGTGTGGTACTTTTTCTGTTGTCTGAAAATACATACCAATCGTATGCAAATCTATACTAAAAAATATAAAATTTGAAAATATTTACATTAAATATATTTTATGTATGACTATTTAAATACCTTTCGCATGGCGACGAGCGGATGCGCGTGCGGAGGTCAAGCACCACGTTCCCTTAAAACAGGTCGACCGTGCAGCAGTAAAACTGGTGGAGATAATTCGGTTTCGGTTCGAAGTGTCGTCAAAACTGCTTTTCCAGCAGGACCCCATTCTTCTGTTGGTCGGGCCAAAACTCGAGCTTTCTACAAATAATTTAATGTAAATTTTCCTTTCTAGAGACTTAATAAACTACTGCTCTAAACATTAAAAATAACTTATACTAGAATAAATAAAAATATATTAGCTAAAGATTTGATAGTCTTTGGACATACAGTGACAAAAGTTGGACAATGTAATACGTATGCAAAACTAGGAAAACGACTGGACATAATTCACTAGCGCTGTCTTCATTGCATACTAGGTATAACATGTAACGATAACATGACAAACGAGCCCGTTCCAGGTATAGCACAGATACCTAGCATCACCAACATGCTTAAAAAGAAAAGGCTACAATGGCTGGCATATATGCTCCAAAGTTTACGGACTCGTTTGCCAAGACAAATTCTATATGCGTGATATAGCAACATTTCACATCTTAGTAACGAATGGGAACAACCAACAGAAGATAGTACTAAGTCGCGTTGCTTGATCAATGAAGGGTAATCACAGCACGGTAATGCAAGGTTTAACCTATTACAAGCAAAACGCATGAGGCGTTACGAGTGGATTTCAAAACCACAGCCATCTGGATATGGGTACACTCGTCGTAAAGTCGAGGATTCCTTTCCCGTATCGGTCTTTATAGTAACGGACAAAAGTGCTACCGTGAAACTACATAAAACATCTGCCCACAGATGTAAAGGCCCTGTTAAGGAATACATATGTATTTTTATTTTTATTGTCATAAACGGCTCAAATTGCAATTGTAATATTAAAAACTGTAAGTTAAATTTTACTAAATTTATGTGATTACACTTCTATTATCATGAATTTACTCACTTCCATAATAGTAAGGTCATCAGGACCGCTGCAGATTTGATCGACAGCCATTAGAACCACGACGACAACCGGTAATACTCCAATAGACCATCCCACAGCATCGGCCCACATCGGATACACGTAATGCCCATACGAAGCAGGTTTATATTCAATCCAATTGAATACCAGAATAAACTGTAAATAATTTCAGTGCTATGGATGAAAATTAAAAACGCTATACATCACTATTGTATGCAATAGTCCTAAACTTTAAATAAAAGTTATTTAAGTATAATTTGCAGTTGTAGGGTTATTATAAACGTAATATTACTTACCAATTACGATCATTTTAAACGATTTATGTAGAATTTCTGCCAAATGAATGCACCCTATTAGGTGGTAAGCACAGTACAATCCAAAAACTACCACAGGTGACCATTACGAAATAAGCAATCCGCCAGCGGTCGCTCCTATCACACTGGCCTGCAGGCTTATTGACAGCTTATTTATCACCACGAGCAGTGGTTGCGAGCTGTTAACTCCAGCAGATACCCCTATCAGGCCGTTTGCTTACTAGATATATACCGGCAGATAAAAGAACGCGACACACGTAAGGGTACCATTATGACGAATGTTTTACTAGTGCCCCCAGCCAAATTGTCTTTTTTACTCGTTTTTAATAAGTTATTTCTATGCTTCATAAGTTTAGCGTTATGATGTGATCATTACCTTATGTTAAGTGACAATGTGGCCCAAGATGGTGGACTCAATAAGCCCTGCAGTGGGACTGCGTTTCAAGTGCAACTGCCAGAATACACCTATAGGTATTTAGCGGCACATTTTCAACTTGAAGGTGGTAAATACCGTATGGTATGATATAAAATTGCGCATGTTAATATTGCGCAAAAAATGTATGGGATGACAAGTCATAGTCACCTTGACGTGTATCATGCTATTATTTATTTTTTCTTTACCTTAGTAATTTAGACAATGTGACTAAGGACGCACGTGTATGATGGTCGTGATTCAATCGGATACTATTCTGGTGTCCCACAAACCAGAATAATATCAGAAATATTTTTTTCAAAAAGAAATAGATATTACATAAATTAACGTTCGTGGATTACACAGAAACTATAACTAGGTGAATTCAATTTCCGATCTTGCTTCGCGCGGACTACATTAAAAGAAAAAAGACCAGTACCAATAACTCAATGAAAAAAAAACCACACGAAATCAATATTACATACAGTAGAGACTTAGTGAACTCATATCATGTTTATTGGCGTAAATTCAAATTCTTATAGTCCGAGGTTTTAGTAAAATAATATTAGCCTGATCAAACCATAGCATTTCGGTAGGGCGTTTCCTAACACCGACTTAACTAGCTACCATTCTCGAGTTGAAAAAACTATCAACGATCACCTTTAAATGTGTTCCGATAGCCGTACTTAAAATCCCGTTCTCTTTTAAACTTGTCGTTTTATTATCGTAAGCTACATTATGTTTTAATGTTATAAGTGAATGAAGATAAATACTAAACCTAAAAGTGTAACAATTATTCCCTTCCCATGTAATATGTACCATCTTTTTTATATCTTTTAATTATGGTGAGACAAAATATTATGCTTGCTGAATAGTGATAACTGCCATTAAAAATATCTCCGGTAGTCACCGTCATTTTTCAATTACAGATACTGTATTTGCCATTACGACAGTATATTCAAGAGATGTACAGGATTATTTGGAACTCGTAATGCAAAAATACTGACCACTAAAGCAGCCGGTGTAACAAGCCGCCACATAGCACTCCAGAACAGTACCCATAGCCGAGACTGGCGACCTATCATTCTCTGTATATCGCCACAGAACTTTTCAGCACCGTAAATCCATGCAATAAGTATACATTCTCCGATAGCTATTATGAGTACCGACCAGTTCGCTGCATATTTGTCCATTAATTGCAACCAATACATTCCGCTCTGAAATATATAAATAACATAATTCATTAAAGTTGTAACCAGCGTTTTTAGATAATCCTGCAGTTGTAAAATGATGGCTCAGTGGCAACGCGGCTTAATGGTTTAAGCTGTAGGTATATGAAACTGTAAGAAATCTTGTAATACATCATACTGAAACATCATCTGTAACACCTACGCAATTAAATAATATAAAATGAGTCTATACTAATTTTCCACAAACTTGATGATTTTCTATCCTGTGTCTATTGGAAATGTCATATACAAACAATCTCAACTGAAATATGCACCGCCATAAATTTCAGTTCTTACTAGGTATATCATAAGCACATATTTAATACTTTAAACAAATTGACACACATTTATAAAACATTGATATACATATACATACTTATCCATATAATACTGAATACTCTCAATTTTACCAATTTCAATGATGAACCCAGAAAAGAGGATACTAGCACCTGTGATACAGTCATAGGACTAGTAAAAGCAACAAAAAGAGTTTCGATTGTTGTCGTAAATTAGTACAACTATTAATACATAATAATTGTATTCCAATGGATTACAACCATCAAAAACAAACTCTGCGAGGACATAACAAATAACAATTGAGTTTGATTGGATCGAGATCGTAATAAACCAACTGTGCGAAGTGGTAGGACATAACAATTGTGTTCGACTGATGCTCAATCACCACATACCAGTTGTAATAGCTATCACAGCAACATGCTTTAGCGTGTCGTATTTCAGGATCACCCACTGTATATCCAGTAATCCAGGAATGTGGTAGAAATCTATATTGGACTCGGTCACGACCACTATGCCTATGGTGATAGACAGTGGACAGTATGATAGCGATAACCCCGAATAAACTGCTGATCTCTCGTTGTTTTTTTTTATGTACTATGCTTTCCACCAGGACAGGTACCGGTGCATTGTACTGCTATTACAACAAAAAAGAACTGTGGAAAAATACCATAAAATATAAATTTCACATTTAAAATAAGTAAAATATGGTTACAATTATTATTCTTACGTTAGTAGTAAAGATGAGACCTCCCATATAACCAAATACAGCAACTATTAACACCACCCAAACCTTTTTATGGCGGTAGTTTGGAAATCTGTCCAAAATAGCCGTGGTCACGGTCTCCATCAATGCAAACTGAAAAATAAAAACGTGTTTGTCATTATGTGTACACATGTATATGTATAACTAGTTGGCCTGGCAGACCTTGCTGTGCCCGTTCCACTTTTTAATAAGTAAATTAACTACAGCGCTATTTATTGCCTTCCGGTTAGAATCACTTTATTCAAAGTAGTAGGAACGCACGATTTCTTATAATCAGGGCATGTACTCGTAGGGTGTTTTTAGTGGGCATTCGACGATGCCTGTCACCTGAAGCTTCATTTTCCCTCTTGTAGTCAGTGGTGGATTTACCAGTAGGCTAAGTAGGCTGGAGCCTGGGGCGGCAGATTTTAGAGGCGGCAAATTGGGGGTATTTTTGTTTTGTTTTTAGAAACTGAAATGATTCGAACTTATATGTATATATATACCTATATTATATATATTATATTATATTATATATATTATATACCTAAAGTTGCTAGAGAATACGTTTCACCAATTAGAATCTAAGTCTTATATCATTTTTTCTACAATTTACGTAGTCCTAAGTGAAAACTAATTGTATAAGTAGGTAGGGACGACAAAATTTGAATAGCCTACGGGCGGCAAAAGTGTAAATCCGTCACTGCTTCTAGCCCGACAAGCAGTAAAACCAGACATTATATATAATTGTATTTTTTACCATGTCACAAAAGATAAAATAAAGTGGTGTGTTTTTATCCCGATAGTAAAAACTATGGTACCACTGAAGTAGTACAAATTTACAAAAAATCTTTGAAATAAAGTTTTTAAGATATTATATAAAAAAAAAATAAACGCGAAGTAATATACATACAGTACAACTAAATATTTACGTACCTGAGAATCAAGTCCGAGCGTTAAAAGCATAACAAAAAATAGAATAGACCAAAGCGGTGACACGGGCAACCTAGTCACCACTTCAGGATACACTATAAAAGCGAGTCCTGCTCCTTGATCAACAACACGATCCACACCAACATTTAACTCATGCGCTAGAAAACCAATCACTGAAAATATCACCAGTCCAGCAAAGAACGACGTTGCTATGTTAGAAACTGCCACTATCAGTGAATCACTGCGAAACGAATTAATACGAGTTAATATATTATTAAAATTCCTATGCATTAATATTTAACCGTTTCGATAAACAACTTACATGTAACAGTTGTTAGAAAATTTGTTGTAAGAGGAAAGTGTTATCAGACCGCCCCAAGCTGGACTTAATGCAAAAAATATTTGCACTGCGGCGTCACCCCAAACCTGATGAAGCAATTATTGTGTAACTATATTAGTATGTAAAAACATGACAAAATCTTCCTAGATACAAAGTAACATATATACCTGAGCATTGGCAAGCTGGCTAAAATCAGGTGTCAAATAGAAAAGAATTCCAGTAGCCGCACCGGGTAAAGTGACTCCGCGAAAGAAAAGAATCACCAGTACCACATAAGGAAAGAGAGCAGTAAAATAAACAACCTGGAAAAAATAATATAATATTTTTACTAATTTCATGACGTTCATGAGCTTTATAACTTCCTATTGGCGAAGTTGTCTACAATATACATATACAGATGTCATAATATAAAAGATAGGTCTTTATAGAATAAACTTAATAAAACTTAAAGTTTAATCTAATAATTTCATAATTTCATAATTTCATAATTTCATAATTTCATAATTTCATAATTTCATAATTTCATAATTTCATAATTTCATAATTTCATAATTTCATAATTTCATAATTTCATAATTTCATAATTTTCATTTTTTGTACCTAGATGGTTTCCAACGTAAATCAGAATAGATAAGTTTTCAATTTACACCGTAGCTGATAAACAAATTACCTATTTGCGGATGTAAAAAATAACAATTATTAAACAATATAAGACTGAAAATTATAACTTTTTTACTACTTAATCAATATAACGTAATGAATATTTGGTTATACTGTCGAGTAGAAATTTATAACCATTTCTTCGTACGTTATTCAATAGACTGTACTGCATGGAATTATGCACGAGCTATTTTAATACTTATAGGTATATACAAACCTTTCCCGAAGACTGAACACCTTTGCAAAGGCAGAGAAAAACGATAAGCCAAGCAGCAAACAAACAGGCAGCCATACCCCAACGAACCTGTCCCGTATCTTCAATACCAGACGACAATCCAAGTACTTGGTTCCTGGAAAATTTGTTTTTTTTTTCCAATATGATGAATGAAGCCTTTTTACAAATACAGGAAATTTCACAAAGATAACTGTAAAAAATGTACTTCCTGAAAACCGCGAACCCCTAAATTGCTCTTTATAATAGTACTGTAAATGTACCTAAAGTATAACGGTTTGCCGACTCATAATAGCTTCTAAAATTCAACCGTTGATCAATTTATATGAACTACAAATAATTGTTCTGAGTGTAGGTGTGACATTGACCTGCATTTGAATTGAATGAATTGCCTACATAGGGAAATGCTATAATAAAGAAAAGCTATTGAATTTCCTATAATACAATTTTAATTGTAAGGACATCTTATATACGGATGCACTAAACAGTTAATACTTAAGAAGAATAAAAAGGCATCAAATTTTAACATTTCTAAAATATTAAATAGATTATTTTTGGCTTTGGATAACAGTTACGAAGCTAATAATAACATTTTAGGTATATAACTTATATCGGACAACATTATCATCACTTTGGAAATTTTAAACAGAAGATTATAACGATTTGCTTAGATTTTTTGGTATCATATATGTAGGTACGTTTGTGAATGGAAGAGCTGTTTTATAAACAGAGTAATCAATATAAATTAAAATGTCACAAATTCAACAAAGATAAAAGTCTAAAACTCAGTTTCCCTGTTCAATCACAAATCGATATCAAAGAATATGAAATTAAAAGACATTCTTGATATTTAAAAAAAATATCGGATACTTACGTAAAATACTCCTCAGCAGGTGGACGTCTAAGTGCAGTGTCGGCAAGTAATATTATATTGCGAATGTTTGGATAGGTTTGATTGAAACATTGTCTTAAATAATAAGTTCCATTCTTTACTTCACATTCGTCCGCTTCCTCGTAAGAATAGCAGTCTGTAATGTAAAAACATATTTTGCAATCGAATTTATTGACGTAATTGTTACAATAAGACATAAAAAACCTAATTTGTTGTAATAATACCAAATTATTATTAAGAACAAAATAGTCAATAGTCAATTTGAACGTTTTGTAAATCCCAGGAAACTCTTATTATACTTAATTTTGTTTTGATAATAAATAAAGTACACATCTAACAGTGTATAATCTATTTTACTCAGAAAGGATCAATGGAGATTTACTTAAGTCCTACTTAAACTAACATATCAAACTATTTTAGTTATCAAACTATTGAAGCGATGATAGCTCAGTGGTAGTGTGCACAACTTCGCGTCAAGGGACGTGGGTTCGAACCCAAGCACCTACAATGAGCTTGAGCTTTCGGTGAAGGAAAACATCGTGAGGAAACCATAGCATGGTGGTAGGGCTTTTTCTAATGCCCGCCTGGGTAGCTACCACCCTCTAGTTGTGAACCTTCCGCCAAATACCAATAGGTGTGTTCCGGCAGCAGCACTTGAGAGCCAGTTCCTCCACAGGTTAAGCGTGTCTACCAACTTGGGCCGTATCGTCACTTAAGATCAGGTGAGATTATGGCCATAACGCTTAAACCTTAAGTATAAAAAAAAAAAAAAAATGCACTTATTAACCAGATGCTCAAAAATTGTCTTTTGTAATTTATTTAAATTGCGTAATTTTATAATGCTCGTTTTCCTCACAGCTTCACGTTAAAACCCTGTCTCCAAGCTCTTTTAATCGTATTCCAATAGCTATATCATTGGCACAGTTACTCTAGTCTTAGATTGTTGCTATCTACGTTGATATTGTCACTTAACATACTGTTAACCTATGGAGAATCACTAAAAAGTGCCAAGATTAAAAATAAACAATAAAATCCCTTACATTCGGTACTCCATTCCGCATTGCAATTTTGCCATGGTAATTGGTAAAAGATACTGGCAAAAGATACGACCATATAGTAAATAGTCCAAGCGATTATAAGATTGTAGTACAGCATCACAATGGTGGATACTATTACCATTCCATAGCCTAAGCCACGGAACAGAGGGCAAAATTTGTTGTACACAGCAACTGGACCGAGAGCCGCATACTGACCAAATGAAAGTTCCATGAACATAAGTGGCAGACCTGCTATTATTAGCATTACTGTGAATGGAATGAGAAATGCACCTGTGAAAATAAAATGTTGTTAATTTAGTGTCCATGAGTACAACTCTAGACATCTTTTACTATTTAAATACTTAATTTTTTAAATAGTTACAATATTCTAAAATAAAATTTGTACTAAATATACAAATCTAATTTCTTCTTTGGGATTTACTTTCTGCAAAAACACATTTTAATTACTAACAAGGGAACTGGAGGATGCAGAGTGCATTTCTAATTCGTAGTGCAGTATATACAATTTTAAGACTATTTAGGCTCTCGCACATGATATATCACAGTATTCCTAATATATGTTCCATAAAATTATGTAATTTTTATTTATTTATGACACATACTACGTGTTTTAAAAATTGGTACGATGTTACATATTTGCTTTTTATCACGAAACCATTCAAGCCCCTCTCCTTTTATATACGAGATTGATTACTTTGTTGGTAAACCCTAATATCAAGCAAATGTCAGATATGAATAGAAAAAGATAGATATAAAGGGAAACCCACCTCCTCCATTATTGTAGCAAAGGTAGGGAAACCGCCATACGTTTCCCAGTCCTACGCTATAACCCAGCAACGATAAGAGAAAATCAAAGCGTCCCGTCCAGTTACCGCGCTCTGGTTCTGCGTCATCGGACAACTGACTTATCGGTAGTTTCCTCAATTCATCATCGCACTATGAATATAAATATTTACTTTGTAATATAAAACATACAGTTGACAGAATTTTATGTATATTATCTTAGTTAATTGGTTATCTTTGTATATCTAGTAGGTACTTATATAAATAAAACATCTGACATACTTTGAAATTAACCACCTCAAGTTGAAAATTGGTTACCAAACACTATATCCTAAAGTAAAACGTGCAATAGTGCGTCCCATTGCACCAGTCAAGCCATCTGTTAGGGCAGCTCTTAAGACTGCCCGAAACAGCCTGGCTTAACATCAAGCTAGGCCGATCGGCGGGGTGAAACGGTGATTGCTGGATCGAACCCACGTTGCCCCAGCAAGGTAACAGATGGCCGTGGGGTTTTAGTGGGTCTTTCTGGCGACTAGCACATGACGAGTGCAACATATCCCTCTCGACCATTCTATAAATGCATTTCCCCTCGGAAAAAAAGGGGTTACTATATAAACGTCATTACCAATCAGGTTAAGTACCTATGTTTAACAAATATCGTAGCTCGTAGGGCCTCTCCAGAAATATTAATTTGTCCACCATTGCTTCGGGTAATAGTCACGATCACTATCGATTTGTTGGATATTAAGAGTAAGGTTCATTTAAAGCTGATTTCAGTATTAAACGTTTAATTGTAGAGGGATTACTGTATGAAGTTGCTTGTAAATAAAATCACTCTGTATACAATAACACATATGGTCATCATAAATGTCTTTATAGGCGTAAATTGAACAAAATATTGTTTGTTATGGTTCTGACATATAAAGTTCACCTTTTCTTTTTCAGTTTTCTTATCGTGATTTCACCAGTACACAGAGACTTTGCCTAAAAATCCAACCTGATATTTTAACATTAGCTATAAGCATTTGGGAAAATTTATAGATATTTATCTTTACACTGTATTCTCTCATGTTATTAGCTCATATTGTACTAAATTTCAAGAGATGGGCAACCGGAACAAAAAGAAAACATCGACATTTGGAACATAACCAATCGTCGCAAATTAATAATAGGTATATCTGATTTTATAAAAGCCATGGAACCTAAGAGCTTGTATTTCATACAAGCTTAAAAAAAATGTAGGTAATATATTTATTCATTGCCTAAACAAAGTATATGCTTATAGCCGTTGCAAGGGCGAAGAGTTCTGCTAAAGATAATTTCAATTATATATTGTCCGTGTCTGTATATTTCAATAAACTCTGTAAGTACAAAGGGTGCGGTTGTTAGCGAAAGATTATCTCATTCATCATACTTTTCCACCAAAAGGAAGTTAAATATCAGTAAAATAAGAAAAATAACAAATGTCTACTACTAAACATCGATCACGATGGAGTATTTTCATCGCGTATATTTCCAATAACATTTAAAAAACATTCTAAACCTTTTTTATATTATTTCTATTCATTCGTAAAAAATCATGATAATTAAACACATATAATTTGTTTAATTTTGTAATAAAAAACTTCATATGAAGTACAACATATATTTTGTAACTATTATAAAATAAATACAATATTAATAAAATTGACCTCAAAAAAAAAATTGTAGGTACGACTAAAATTGGTATGCTAAATATGAACAAACCAAAGGCTGGCAAAACTTTCACTTTAAAAACGGATGTACGAAGTTCAAATAATTAAATATTTCATGTACGACATTGTAATAGTCATACTTCTATTTTTTACCTACATTAAATACTTATATCACCCACACAGATACGCGAGCCATTATGTGCGTAAATTACCTTTTTTATATGGCCATCACATACAAATATATTCCTATTACCGGTAATACATGGAAAAAGATAGGTACTACTTTTAATATCAAACAGCTACCTATTATTACTTACGACACAGTTTGTGATCTATTTACTAAAGCAGGCAAGTACTTACGTCTGTAGATTTTATATCCACTGCAGAAATATCTGATATTACAGAAGAAATTTGGGTCTCCGATGATTTCTCCATATTGTATACCTGATGAACCTGAACTATTTGGATACGGGCTGGTATTGAATCATTATAACGATAAGCACTGCAACAACGAATGCACGGTGACTACCGAGCACAAAGCGATACATATCACTCCCTACTATTCGTTAACAGAGGTTAACGATTATGCAGATGGATTCACACTTAAGTAACAAAATATTGGCACATGTAGGGATAACGTTTTGAATAAGAAATAAGCTAGAAAGCAGACGAGGTAAATGTAAATCGTAAAATGTAAAACGCTGGAACGCGCAGATGTCAAGTTTCGCATCGACCGAACTCTGAATGAACATCTAGGTCAATATCAAGCCTCAGCCTCCACCGCACCCCTCCCCTTCTTTCACCCCTGAGTGAAATTTTCTTTACAATATCATGAAATCGCTGCTCAACGTTTATTATATGATAGTGAATTCATCTACAAAAATACATAGTTTTATAATTTATTTAAAAAGTAAATACCTATATACGAAAATCCATTAATTTCGATATCTCATAAGAATATTGAAAAACTTACATTATTCTCTAAACACAAATAAACAACGTATTGAACATTCTCTTATATCTATCGCATAATTGTCTAGATTTGATAAAACAAAATCTCCCGCCAAGTCTGTCTCTGCACGCGGTAAACTTAAAAACTACCAAACGGATTTTCAGTTTCACCGATGGACGAAAAATATGGCGAAGGTTTAGGTGTATTCGATACGGTATTGTATAAATTGGGTGAAAAATGATGAATGTTGAAATTCTCACAAAAAATCATAGGCGTACGCCTTTTAAACCAATAATGTTATATGAAAACAATATCTTATGGCATTATTACTCTTAAAAATAATATTAAACTGTAGTAACGCTTTATTATGTTCCAACACAAGATTGCATGAACTTCTACTTAGATGCATTCGATTTTACGTAGGTGAACGTGAACATAATTTACTATAGATATTATTTAATTAAGGACCGCTGATTAATCCTAATATGCATACCAATAATTATAATTTAACCAAAAGAAAAACTAAACTAATATAAATTTTCATTAAAATAGGATTAAAAACCTATCAGGTCGATTTTATGTAAATGTGTTGAATGCACTAAAACCGTATTGTAAAAAAAACGGGCACTTGTAGAAATTTTTGAAGTGAAACTTCTTTAGGCGCATGAGGGTAAAATTTTTACAGATGAAACGTCACGCCGGTATGCAACGGAAGTGTCGGAAAAGAGAGAGAGAGTGATCGAGACCTATTGAGAGAGAGTAAGACATGGCGAACGTAGCATGAGCAACTAGCCGTGGAGTGAGAGTAGGGAGCAAGCGAGTGAGAAAGATTGAGAGAAAAAGTGAGACAGAGCGAACAAGATTTATAAATTAGTTCGCCAAAGAAGTTTCACTTCTGACATGTGTACTTTGTACGCACGCATGTTTTTTTGTTTATTTCAATGAATATTACCAGAATGAGAGTTTTATTAAATTGAAGATGTATCGGCATATCGTTTGAAGCATCCTAACAATACTCCTTACGTTACGTTACGTTACGTCAAAGAAAAATAATGATTCTTATAAAATTGCTGTAGATACTACGCATATTGCTGAAACTGCTTTTTTGTTGCTTAAACAACTAAAATTTTAAAAGAATCTAATATTTATTTTTCTACTAAACTAGCTGAACCCGGGGAACGTCGTATCACCTATAATCGATATTCTTTATTCTCGCTAAAACTCAAAAAGGGTTTGAACGATTTGTATTCTTTTTTAAACTTTGATTAGCTATAATTAATCCTAATCACCCTTCCAATTTCAATCCATTAAGATTAATAGAACTGGCTATATCCCGTTTTAATCGTTTCCGTTTTCGTTTCTTTTGGTTATTGAATGAAACTTGTTTATAACTCCAATGAGTTATAATGCTTTTTAATTATATGAAATTTAAATACAGTTAATTATTATAATGCATATCGATAACTATGGTTTTTGTTTCTTTTTTGGTGTGTAAATATATATGTTTTTACCCAACGCGCAACATATATTTGTCCGTTCACGAATCTGGGAAACTTCCACGCAAACTTCCAACGACTGGTTTTGTTATTTGTTAATTGTCTACGCAACAGACAGTCGCAGGGGAGTTAAGGGAGTCGCAATCGTAGTGGCTTAAAATCGAATGGCAAATACGTTGAAATCATCAGTTTACGCGAAATCAAGATAACCTCTTTTTTCTATTTTCGTTGACGTTATTCATTAGACTTTTTTACAGCCAGTCTCGTTACATTGCATAGTCGTGTTAGTAGTATTAGTTGATACTGAGATAATTCGTCATTTGCATTTGTTACAAATTTATATTTTTATTTATTGACCTGACGGAGTAAAAGTATTCCACATTGATATGACCCTCATAAGCTTTAGACTTTATTGGAAAGTATAGACTAATACGACTGTTCTCAATATCTGTCGCACGCTGCTCATCAAACCAGTTAACAAGTGAGATGGCTCGTCGCACGTTTGAAATAATAAGAGTAATTCGTTTACTCGTTATTACATAGAATGATAGCAAAACCAATAAACCACTCCATGACAATAGCGAAATGTATCGCCATTTTGTAAAATATACAAAGATATAATGCTGTATTTTTCTTACTAATTATTTTATACTTGTTTGTGGTTTTAATATTTTTTAGGTTTTCTGCAATTATCATTTTTCTTCGAAATGTTCTTTCCTAACAAACTCTCTAGAAAGTAGGTATTAGAAATCTTTAAAAACATAGATAGATGAAATCAGTTCAGCCATTTGTGAGTTTAACGACACTAACTAACGGCGGTTCATTTTTATTAGTATATAAATTTTTGTCTCCTGTCCAATTCACTCACTCACTTTTCATATTATGAGATTTAAAAAAAATATCCGTTTTTTTTTCGTTTATACAAACCTTGTCCTGACAATAACGAACACAATATAAAAAGAATTATCCAATTTGGTGCAGAAGTTATACACGTAGCTACATTTCGGCTATTCATTTTTATATATATACTAGCTGACCCGGTGAACTTCGTATCACCTATAATCGATGTTCTTTATTCTCGCTAAAACTAAAAAGCGGTTTGACCGGTTTATATTATTACTTTTTGCTTTAGGACCAGCATAATCCTTTTATTTTTTAAATAATCATAGTAATTTGAACTATTCGTATCTATATTAATGAATTAACAATCCATTGTAAATTAAATGAATGAAGATGTTCTATATCTTTGTTCACGCTAGAAATAGCGAATCTATGTGAAAACATTGATGACAAGTCTTTACGTAAAACAATAAGTAAAATATAAAAAAGGCGATAATTCAGTTAATTCGTTATTTTATATGCGATACATGAATTTAGTACCTACATTTCGTACTTCTATATCTATATTATTATAAAGCAGAAAAGTGTGTTTGCTTGAACGCGACAATGTGTAGAACTACCAGTTGGATTACAAAAAATATTTTTATTTTAATAGAGCAATCATTGAGGAAGGCTTTAGGCTATTTAACATCAAGCTACCACCTATAGGTATATAGCTGTATTTGAAAAAAGTTACAAAAATATTAAATATTTTTTTGTTTTACACTAACGAAATCGCAAACACGGATAATTGTATAATATAATTACAATGCTAAAATATACTAAGATTCTATATATTATAGTACGGGTGGCAACCATATAAGTACCTACTCCACCATATAAGTAGTTTTTGCGCACTAAAACTAATAATTTTGGTAGTAACTTAAATATTATTTTAAACTCTAAACTCATTACATTTTTCTGAACTTTTATTTACTACTTTTTAGTTCAGATTGATATTTATTATTAATACCCTTATTATTATTCACTATGAGTGAACAGCCTAGTGATTTATTTTTTCATAAAGGGCTATACTGACGTTTATATGAAATGTATTATTATATGACGATATTATTACATGTATAATGTAAATTTACCTATTTAGTAGTTAAAATATTAAGGGGCCTAACGCACTAGCGGTTAACCGCGGGGTGTCAAACCACGCGGCTAGTCGCTTTTCCAGTTTAATATGCAACCGCTTGAACGGAGGTTGAATGGAGGGCTGCAGCCCGCTTCGCGGCTGGCCGCCACCTTGTTTATAAGCACTGGCAGTTCAGTTTGCTATGATCCGCCGATAACTATAGGTTTGAAATGCGCAACCATGAACTTCGAAATAGAGAAATTCATTGATGTTCAACAACTAGAAGTTATTTAAAATTATGAAGGAGCAGTATATATGAATAGAGATTACAAGCGGAAATAAATAATAAATGTAGATAACACAAACGACCTCGGCGGCGTCCATTTCGTTAATCAAAATCATAGAGATTACACATTCAAGCGGTCCAATCTCTTTACGCGTTTGGCCGCCGTAGTGGTTAACCGCTGTATCAACCACGGCAGGCGGCTGGCCGCTCAGATAAACTGCCTAGGTGTTCAACCGTTAATGCGTAACGAGCTCAAGATAATCTGTCTTATATGAAGTGCGAAGATTGACAGTTCTTGAACCTTAAGTTGTAGTATTAATCTAACAATGTGATCAGGATGACAATTCTAGATATATATCCGCAAGAATTTATAAACTTAATAACTCAGATTACTTTAAATCACTACCATACCTACCTTTTCGAATATAGGAAACATATTTTCGCATTTCAAAAAATTCAAGAATTTCAGTTCAGAATTAAACAGAATAATAACAGAAAGTATGCTTTGATATAAACAACTTTATTTAAACCTCTACAACCATTATAAAACAATGTTTGGGAATGATTTTAATACAATTATGGTCCCACAATATTATGAAAATCTCACAACAATTATATCCAAACATGACAAGTAGAATTTAAGATATCAAAAACCAACATTAAAAATCATAAGACCCTTTCACTAATACATTAAATATATTTTTAAGGCAAACCCCTATTCGTTTGTATAAATTACAGTAACAACAATTTATTTTTTCGCCAGAAGAGTCTTGATGAGCGACTCCAGCTTCCTGGTATCCGCAGCAAACTTTCTGATACCGTCGGATAGTTTGTCAGTTGCCATTTGATCTTCATTAAGGTGCCAACGGAACTGTGACTCTGATAAGGATATCTTTTCAATGTCGCTTTGTTCCGACAATTTAGGGTCTAGAACCTGTTAATATAAAGACATAAAGTTTATAAGGAGTAGAAAATGAAAAGAAGTGCAAAATGGAATTGCTCTTACAAAAACATCTGGTTCGGCCACTTCATATATGTACCATAAAAACTTGTGATTATATCGCGTAATGTGAACGCAATGTTATATAGTATATGCATTATGCCCTTATTTACTGTACTCTATAGCACAATAGTATAGCGTAGTCTGAATCGAGCCAAATTGAGTTGTCTAATGCAAAAATAATTTTTAAACCCGAATAGTAGTTTATGAGATAAGGTATTCAATAATTTTTGCTCTTTTTTGTAACTTGTTAAAATACAGCTTTGCTCCTATTGGTAGTAGCTCTATCAAATACAAAATTTCAACACTACAAGAACAGTAAACACAGTTTTTTAAGAAAATGATTTCTACTAAAACAATTAATTACTCTCCTGAGATCATACGTATGTAAAATCTTTTAAAGTAAAAGCTGTTTAATCAGTATGTATTTCACACCAAAATACAATTTACAAAAAAACTACCGAGTTAAGCTCGGTCATTCAGGCGATATAGATTAGCTTAGACCTTGTTCTGCCTTTTCGAGTAGTCAATCACATCAACTACACCGACATCTGTCGTGTTATAATCACTTATCGAGATAAAAGTATCCTATCTCTCAAGTTGGATCAAACTGCACACAGTGTGCGAAATTTTATTAAAATCGGTTTAGTAGTTTAGGAGTTCATCGCGGCCAAACAACGTGACACGATTTTTTCCCATATAAATATTTACCCTCTTTAATGGTTGGTCATTAGCTGCCAACTCTTGCAATAACTTAGGACTTATAGTCAGCAAATCGCATCCGGCCAACTCGCGGATCTCGCCAGTGTTGCGGAAGGAGGCGCCCATCACTTGAGTTTTATAGCCGAACTTCTTGTAATAGTTATAGACACGCGTTACTGACAAAACACCCGGATCTTCCTTCGCTTCATACGTCTTCTTTGTATGTTCAACAAACCTTAATAAAAACAATGCTAACGTAAGTTCTATTGTTCACTCTATTTAATTATCAAAATAGTTAATCATAAATTCTCCTAAACCTCAACTACAGTTGAAACCGGATTTTAAAAAACTATATATGATGCTACATCCGACAGTCGTTATAAGCAATACACATGTTTTTAATTATTATTCGTTTGTAAAATATATAAACAGGTATTTTTTATTGAATTTCAAATTGGTCTCCTTCTCTGTCAATGTCCGACGGATGTTCGTTCCTTTAACTGATATGTCGTTTTATCCGACGTTGTTATACGCGATATGTTTACATAGATAGTTAAATAGGGAATCGTCCGGGACCAAGTGCCATTTAGTGGTTATAACCGATCCGACGTTGTAACCCGATGTTATTATATCAGGTTTCGACTGTATTACAAATATTACTCTAAAAGTAAACGGAGTCCATAAATAAAAATAAAAGACATTTATTAAAACTTAATAACATAAAATACCGTGTTTTCTATGGCATCCTGAGCTTTATATTTCATTTTTTAATGAATTAGTATCGTTTTAATGAACACATCAATACATGAGATTTGAAATGCTTAAAGTTTCTAGAGGAGTGCAGAAATCTAAAATTCATTAAATAACTTGTGGACATGTCAGGCAAAAATTATTTTGCCATAGGCCTAAAATAAAACCTATCCAGTCAAACTATAAAATATCCACCCTGATAACCCTATAAGTATACAAACAAGTTCATCCAAATCGGCTAAACAGTTTAAGAGGAAAAAATTACAAAGACACGTAAATCAGAATCTGATACATAAAGAAATGTATTACAATTCTATTAAATGAAATAAAACGTTGATTATTTACGTTCATACTAAAAATTTTAGATACATAAACCGTCGCTCAACTTCTTCAATTGTTTACTGTGGAATTATATTCACAAAAACAAATTATGGAGTAATATATACACATACATAAAAATGTATAGTAAAACTAGATCACAAGGATGTTAACAAAATAAAAAACATGATGTTAACCAGTCCAAAATGCGTCCAACAAATGGTGAAATCAGAGTTACGTTTGCCTCCGCGCACGCGATCGCTTGGTGCAAAGAGAACAGTAGTGTCAAGTTACAATGGATACCATGCTTCTTTTCCAATTCTCTGCAAAAAAGATCATATATAATTTTAGTGACAAACAAGATTACTTTTGTATTAATTGGTCGCTTGACCAACGCGAAAATAATTTATTTTCATAAGCACCTATTGGAACCGTGTTATACAGAAATAATCCAAGGCACTAAGTATTAATGCGTTACTATTGAAAATTTTGTGTCATTATGTGAATCATCATATATATTGTAGCAATTATGTTCCGAGAGAAGAAATTAAATATTGTATGGTAAAGTGAGCAAACAATGTAGCCCATGTTCCATAATGATATCAATATCTTAATTGTGCTCCAGTTTGGGAGATGGTTCATTTCTGCACAATTCCAACAAATTCGGAGTGCAAACTTTTAGTAAGTCACTCAACAATACATTCTATAGGCAAATCATAGAATATGATACAATCAAATTACGAACTATTGCTAGCTAGCTTTCACTACCAACCTATGTAGAATAACTGTTTATACATCTAACTATAGAAAAAAGCGTATAAGAGCGATATACAAGACTAAATTTCTACATTATTACGTCAACGTCGTACATAATTATGTTAACAACTTTTTCGTACCAGTAGAAGTTATGAATTTTCATCCTTTGTGTAATGATTACAAAAATCTTGCACTAGTTTAACTCCTCTCTCAGCACAATAATTCACAACTGACAATTTTTCGACGAATACTTCAACTATGACCTTAAATAACTCAAAAACCGTTAGAGTTAGCAAAAAATCATAAGAGACCTTTTTTGTAGATCGTTAAGTTTTCTACAAGAATTATTATTTGCTGATATGATCTGTTCATCTGTTCATGACAAAAAATATTCCAAAGTAATAACAGATTTTTTCTCCCGTTATTTCCATTTAAAAGTTTGGTTATCGGGTGGGACGGGTTAAAATTAAAATTAAGAGCTATAACTTAGCATGAATGTTTTTAATAGATTTAGAATCGATTTAGGACGATCGAGAAAAAACAATCTGACAAACCCTAAATAAGGACCACCCTAATATACACAGTATACATAAACAAAATACATATAGATCATGGAATGCGTTCGGTGACGGTGACGCAAATTCCATGATTTTTGTTTACCCAATAAGTGCTCAAAGCGCTTAAAGAAGTTTTCACTTCAAAAATATACTAAAATCTCTTAAAAGTCCACAAGGAAAATATTTTACTTATGATGTGTCCATTCTCGAAGTTTATAGTTTCCAATCTATGGTCGCTGCTGTAAAGTGAAGTAATTGGTAGAAGTTTTGTATCAAATAATACTTACTTCGCAGCTTGGATGCCTTCCCAGGTAGATGCCAGCTTGATAAGAATTCTATCCTTTTTAATACCATATTCAGCAAACATGTTAATCAACTTCATGGCTTTCGATATACTAGCATCCTTATCAAAAGATAATCTGAAAGAAATAAGACATCATTAAAATTTTTTATTTAATTAATTCAATTTCATACATTTGACACACTACGATTACTTAGATTAGATCAGTATTGGTACGATTAGTAGTATTTACGAAAAAATATTACGTTTCCAACATTAAGAGTTAAAGTTAACACTATATTCTATATATATAGGTAATATTCTTATTATATTCTATATTTCAATTATAATAAATGGTACCTCCACATCACAGTCGAATATTTTGTTAATTCTTACCTACTTCCTATTGCAATCATAACATTGTAAGCATTTACACACTTACATAATGTAATTATTTTTATTACTTGAATAAAAAGAGATTTACAATAATAATGAGCAAAGAATCTAATTGCGCTAGTATTAATATTCTAAATGTAACTTAATACTTAAACATAAATTTTAAATGGTAAATCCGTCCCTCTTTGCCAGATTTCACTGTCGCTGATTTATTGATATCACTATCGATATAATCTTACAATATATGATTATGAAAGAATAGACAAGCACAGAACACTAACTCCATAATACAA
Organism: Actias luna; assembly: GCA_039707435.1. Classification (NCBI taxonomy): domain Eukaryota; kingdom Metazoa; phylum Arthropoda; class Insecta; order Lepidoptera; family Saturniidae; genus Actias; species Actias luna. The sequence continues at coordinate 7,441,299 of JAZHAC010000034.1, read as the reverse complement.
GAAGTTATAACATCGCACGAATATATAAACACTTGCATACGATGATTTGGGATCAAATCGGCGGAACACTAGTCATGGCGTCTGCCCGACCTCGATATACGTAATTATAGTTAGTATAATAATATTACAATTCAGTATACTAACACTACTTTACATCAAATACTTTAAATCGAAAATAAAAGTAATTTTAACTAACGTTTTTCAGTGACCAGTCTATATATACAGTCTCTATATAGGGACACTTTAGGAACTGCGCATTCTACTGTTATAGACAAGGTAGACCAAACTCAAGTAATTTCGACCTTAATGGAGTTTGTCGTTAAATGGAGAATACATTGGAGTTTTTTTTATCTATAAGTAATATTTGCGCTTTAATGATTTACAATGAATGCTTAGCATTAAAAATGTCAAAGGAAATTTTAATACAATAAGTCAGGGGTATTCAAATCGTGCGCCGCTGCGCCCTGGTGCGCCGTAGAGAGTACAGAGGGGCGCCATGAGACGTTCCTGTTTACCGTTCTCCAAAAACTAAACTTAAGTATAGAGACGAGAGGAGGTTGATTTCTTTGTTTTCATTGTATTGTTTGAATCTGTAGCGACACAGCTGACATACAACGTTACTGTGTGCATTTATTATTCTGTAAAAGTATTACCGAATGCGCAAAGGCTCTAGACTTGTTTGATTTCTTGACCAATTTATAACAGAAAATGATTTAGATTGGGAAAAGTATATCGGCGTATGTACTGATGGTGCTCGATCAATGTCTGCATGTATGGAGAAATAGAAGCACTTATTCGTAAAAAAAACACCGCATGCTATGTGGACTCATTGAATCGTCCATAGGAAAGCACTTGCGTCGAGATCAATGACCTCTGAATTGAATCAGAAATTAGAAAATGTTATTCACGTAGTAAAATACATTATAAATAGGCCACTAAAAACATGACTTTTCAAAAAATTATACATGCATATGGGAGCTGAACACACAGTTTTGCTTTTACTGCAGTTCACGAGGAAATATCTTATTTCGTGCATTAGAATTACATTAAGAAATTCACACATTTTTACAAGATTAAGGTCATGTAAACTACAAATACTTTGCCGTACAAACTTTACTAAAACTAGCACATTTGTACAATATATTTGACAGACTGAATAATTTGAATTTGTCTCCGCAGGCGATAACTGGCACATGTTGAAATTATTGGAGAAATTTGCGGCATTTAGTTAAAAACTACAGTTGTGGATAAAAAAAAATGAAGACGGCGGTCAGAATTGTTCCCTACAATTGCATAAACATGAGGCCTCTTTCGAGCTTGTTGTCTGACAAGACTTAGTGTCCCTTTTCACTGAACACCTTTCGAAGCTTTCTGAATGGTTTTCGAATTTCTTTGCCGAAGACAATATAAAAAAAATGGCGTGTATCCAAGATCCTATCCATGCACAAGCTCCACTAGAATTCACTTCGTAAGAAGTTGAACTCTCTTGCGACAACAGCCTTAAAACAATATTTACGTGGTCCAATTTGGTGGAGTTAAGAATATTGGACCAAAATGAATATCCAACTTTAAGTCCACAAGCTCTAAGAATTCTCCATCCCTTTGCAACCTTATTTATGTGAAACCGGATTTTCAGCTGTAAATATTGCTCAAAGATCAATGTGGAGCAAGAAATAGAGTAGCGGTGTCAAGCCTTATACCAGCTTTGAAATAATGTGTGGAGATCACCAAGTTCACACGTCACCTTGACTAAATTGCCATTTTATTATATATACTATTTTTCTTAAAAAATAAATGTTTCCTTGTATATATAAATATAATAATAAAAATATAAATATAAAATTTCAGCTTCATATTGTGGATGATTTAATTTTCGTGCCTATCTACTAGTATCACTGTACCTTATTTCAACTAGCTAAGGCGCCGATATAAAATACTAAACCTGTAAATGCACCGTGAATTGAAAAAGGTTTGGGAAACCCTACAATAAGGTTGCAGTTACAGCGAATAGTAAACAGTCCAGCGTAGATAACTAATTTAAGGGCCCACGGAATATGTATTTCTATATCATCTTTATTATTTATTTAAGTAGGTATACAAACATTCTGACATATCAGATTAGAATATTAAAATGCTGAATAATAAAAACATGTCATAACAACAATTATACCTTTACAAAGTTATTTTTGAAAAATCCGTTGATCTTACTATTATCAAATACAAATAAGTAGCTGTGTCCGCGACTCCGTTCGCGTGGAGCTAGAATTTTATTTAATAATTTTATTTAATAATTATTAATTTAAAAAAGAATGTTATATAGTTAGCCTAGTTTACTCAGGGCTAATGTAGCATTCTAATAGTGAATTTTTGAAATCGGTCCATTTAGTGTAGATATGGCTCACACTTTAAGTTCACTGCGATATTAAATCAACATAACACAAAAATGCTAAATTCGCTATACCCTAATTGTGCATGGTAGATATTATAGATGCGATGATAGCTCAAATGGTAGTGTATATGGACGCCGCCTCAATGGACGTTGGTTGAATCTCTGTAATGAGCTTCTTCTCATGAGATGCATGAGTTCTTTCTTTCAGTGAAAAAAAAAACATGGCGATGAGATCATAGCATGCTGGTAACGCTTTTTCTAATGCCCATCTGGCTAGCTACCACGCTGAAGTTGAAAATCTGTCGCTTGACATCCAGTACTTCCACTACGCTTAGCATGTCCACCATTTTGAACCACAATAACACTTAACACCAGTTGAGATTGTGGCCATAACGCTAAAACTACAAAGTATAAAATAATATATCACCTTGCATCAACTTCAACAGAAACTCGGCCAGGAATAATTTTTAAGATTTCACAACCAAATAGAACACTGAGCATATCTAGGGTTTCAGAAACTTGCTCCTCAATGGTGCTGCAAAAACCACAAAAAATACTATTATTTATACCTATAAAATAATTCAATGAATTTATAGCATTTTATTTTATATATATTATTTTTTATAGTAGCTCGGCGAAGTGGCAGCATTAATGGTAAGCATAGCATAATTAAAAAATTACATCGACATCCAAAAGATAAGAAATTAATCAGGAGTTGTTGCTTTCATTCCATCTGCAAGCCATTCGAAAGCTGGATTTATACTTGCTATTTCACAAACGTTACAAATCAAGAGTCTCTGTGATGTGATACACCATGTAGTCGGGTACAGATCCTTACCACGCCGTTTAATTCCAGATCCTCTAGCAAAGTTATCTTTCTCTACATTCGCTTGTGTAAAGAATAATATAAATATGTACAATAATCAAAATTCTAAACACTAAATCTACGACGTATGATCAGAATGTATTATAAATGTTACATCTATATTAATATTATAAAGCGAAAAAGTTTTTTTAAACGCGCTAATTTTAGGAACTACCAATCGGATTTGAAACAATATTTTTGTATTTAATAGAGCAATCATTGGGAAAGGCTCTAGGCTATTTAACATCACGCTTCCACCAATAGGAGCAAAGCTGTATTGAAAAAGTTACAAGAATGGTTTTTTTTTTTTAGATAATTTTTAGTTCTACCCGAACTAAGTCGCGGGCATAGCTAGTGTTATATACATTTAAAAAACCACATTTATGTTTATTTCACAAGCTGATAATAAAGACGTCATGTATTTACCATGCACTGATCACGGGATTTAGTGTTGAGATGTGTCGTCGATTTAGTGTCTAGAATGTCATCTTCCATACAAATTTTGATTTCTCTCTATGCTAGTGATTGTAATTAAAAACAACACGGCTAGGGGGTTCTAGATATACACCGACAGGAACCGGAACGCTACACGCTCGAGCGTACCACTAAAATAGTTGTTAAACCTGGTATCGCGGTGATAAACCTATCACACACTATTCATGTAGTTTACTATTATTTGGTAGTCAATGGATTGGCGGTATTAGTATTGCGAAATATATCCAAATCTGTCCGTTTATCTACATATTTCTGATAATTTTATGGATTCACTGATTTATTACTGCGATTTTCCCATTTTTACTGTTGCTAGATTAGAATGTAACGTTATTATCGCATTTAAGTGGAGACATTTAATGTATAGTTATTCAATTATGTAAATATCAATAACAAAAGCTGAAGACACATTAGATCCGTATACGAAATTACGATTAATTATAGAACCACAAACATTTCAAAAGTGATGAAAATCGAACTGCTAAACATGTTAAAAACTATACTTACACCGATATTTACAGGCCAAGCGATCGCTGACTCAGGTGTAAATTATTATTAGCACAAACCTGTGATATTCTAATAAGCAAATAATCCACGTTAACGCTTCAGTTCATATCCTTTATGTATATTCATTCGTATATATTAATTGACTGTTGTAAATGCTTTGAGGTATGGTATTTAATAATTCACAAATTGTAGTGATTTTACTTTTTTGACAAAACGGGATATACTTGCAAATATTGTTATAATAAAAGTAAATAGTTTGGAAAATCCAAAAGTGAATGCCTCATTACATTAGTTTAATTTTTTTAATAATAAAAGCTCAAGGCGTACCAATGACTTGTTAAATATTTATTATTTATGATTTTTTTTATTAATTATTCTGTATTTTTAAGCAAGCAGGAACAAGCAGGATATATTGCTTGCCACAAAAACTCCGTAGGTAGTTTTACCTACAGAATCTCTATCATGTTGAAGCGCTAACCTCTTTATTATGAAATAACGTTCGAGTCGGCTGTATGGTTTCGAAATCTTTACCTTTTCCTTATCTTTACCTTTTCTTTTAAAAATAGAAAAGTGATAATACCCAGAACGTGTAAATGTAAAATGTAATAAATTAAAATATAAGGCGTGCAAAAAATCATTCTATTATTGAACTACGGGTAATAGGCTATTGATATGAAATAGGAAACTGCCTGATGTTATTCACCCGGTCACAATACAACAATCATGACCAACTGGTGTAAAATAATCCGGACGTCCAAGTAATTTTTATTTAGTATTTTATCATGTTTGCTAAATAAAGTTGATTTGTACAAAATATGAGATAAATGATTTACAGTGTTCTCTTAAAATACATATAATCATATTATCGTAGAAATTCAAATAGGTTGTGGTAGAGGCAGATTAAAAGCAAATTTGGCTAGATCTTGACTTGTAATGAGCAGAGCACAACCCCACACCCGCTTCGCTGTATGAGGCGTGCAAAAAATAAACTTAGCTTTTTAAGAATTGTTATCTACTCGATGTGAAAATATCCTGTATAAATTATAAAAAAAAAATCGTTTTATAGGTTAAGAAATCAAGAAATACAGCGTGAATTATATATAACCTTAAAGGACTGCACATTTTATGACGTCATTGATATTTGTTGTTAAATGGAGAGGAGATATCATTGTATGGACAAAGTAAAGCAACCAAAATCATATAATGTCGGTGTTTTAGGAACTTTATCTTTAAATCGTAAAGTATCGTTAAGTGGTAGTTTTTCTAACAGTAAAACCTATGAAACTTTAAAATATTTATACCTCCCAGACTCCTTTCCGTATTTGATAGCTTTATCAAGAATATGCTGGTATTGTTCCATTCCCGCGGCAGATAATATCAAGCTGGGATTTGTAGTCGCATCGGTTGGCTTGTACTGCTTCATGGCTGAAAATCAACATAATTTTATATTATTCATTTTTCTTTTCTTAGACTTCGTTCAGAATGTTTTTTTTTATTGTAAAAACTATAACATGTTGTTTTTTAAAGGACTTTAAATAACTGCTGCCTATTTGAGCAGGCATTTCGTTAATTTCATTTTTATATTCTATAGTATTCATATGGTACTAAGTTCATATAATAATTGTATGCGTAGAGCTTATATTACGAGGCTTACAATATAAAAAATTCCACTAATGGTTAGTCAACTAACGTGAATAATAGATAAAAAATTCCGCCTTATAGAAATAGAAATACGTAGTTACTGTTAGAAATACGTTTTTTTTTTACTTTTTATAGTCCCACCTTAGGATGGTTAAATAATACATTTATAGCAATTTTAAAATATACTCTTTTTGTTTTTTGCAGTCAAACTTCTTTCTGCTGTTTGGGAACAAGAAATAATCCCTCGGGGCTAAATCCGGAGAATAGGGCAGCTGTGCAGTAATTCGTAGCTTAATTCATGGATTGTTGTCAAGAAAACTGCACATGTGTGCACCTTCCATTGTCTTTGTGAAAAGAACTTATTTCTCGACGAAGTAAGGTGGTTTTTTTTTTCAATTCCTCATTAAATCAACTTAATAAGTTGGCATAATATTCGCCTTTAATTATTTTACTTCTTTGAAGGTTCTTAATGTGTATTATAGCGCATGCAACCCAAAAAACGGGTGACATAACTCTTTTGGCTGACAAACCCACCTTGACCTTCTTTGGTGCTGATACACCCCGAGGAATCCATTAATTTCACTGCCGTTTGGTCTCTGGTGTGTTATGGTGGAACAACGGTTACAGAACTGTGCAATAACTCGTCCACATTGCGGTTGAACAACGCCAAACACAAACACTCCTGCGTAGTTGTCACACGAATGCGTTTGTGGTCGGTTCTGAGCAAACGCGGCACCCATCTTGCAAAGAGTTTTTTCATAGCCAAGTGATCATTGAAAATTTAATTCACTAAGGCTTATGAGATGCCTATAGCCTCCACAATCACTAACACTTTCAATCAGCCAACACCGTATTGTGATTTTTTTCAATTGTTTCGGGTGTAGAGACTTGAACTGGGCGTCCAGATGGTAGGCATTTTCCGTGCATAAATACGGCCACAACGAATTCCAGTAAACTACTTTATACCATTGAAATTAATGGTGCCAATTCCCCGTAGTATTTATTAAGCTTAGCCTTGATTTGAGTTTTGGTTTTTTTTCGCAAAAAATAATGCTTAATGAGCACACGAAATTCACTTTTTCCATTTTTTCCTCAAATCACGCGGTAATCTGCTATCAATGGCTGTCAAATACAAACTAAATGACGCAGCTTGTTCAAATTTTAACAGAAGTCAACTGGTAGATACCTGTTCACAGGAGCAGTATTTTTGCTTCAGTTAAGCGTTGGGGAATATCAGAAAGTCACGAACTTATTGACCCACCCTCGTACAATCTTGTTTATACCAATTAATCATATCATACAGTTATGAAGAATGTTTACTTTTATTGTATATAGGGTTGTGGCGTCTTCATCGCCAACCAAGGTAACCATTCTTTATAACTAAATACCCTAGTTATCCCTTAAAATAAAAGATAATTATAGATATATTCATTCATTCATTCATTCAGATATATTTACATGATACGGATTATTGGCGATTCATTGTGATCTGTGTATTAAAAATAAAATTTTTACATGTCATGACAAGACTTAAAAGTATAGCCTCTACTACTTCAATCAGCTCATGGTATAATTCATATTTTATATGTATTTTGTATGTTTGCGACATTTTTAAGATTCTTCAAAGATAAAATATAATAAATTAATATAAAATATAACAATATTTTATGTTGCTAATTAGATATCAAAACAAACACCATACAAGCACCAGTTGTGTACCTAATACCTAAGTATAAAATATCTAAATATTCAAACAGTTCTGTCTAAAGAACCAGTAGTGGGTGATGTAATACAATCATTAAAAACTTACTATGTTAATTTATATCACATAGTTATATATAATATTAACAAGACAATTGTATATTTCATAACCCTATGGTACTACATGATAAATTAGCTTAATAATTACTAGTTATTTAACTAAAGCTACAATAGGAAAATAGGTTCATGTATATTATTAAACACCAATTTAATTACATTGATATAGAAAATATTTATTGCAGCCAATCTATGTAATTAGTTTTACACATAGGCACACACATTTTCTGAATTGAAAATTTCTTACCGAAAGGCTATGAAATTCTCATCGGCAACCTTTTTGTGTAACGCTCCATCTGGTAAAATCGTCTCGAGGCGACAAAGGGAGCGAGAGAGATATAGTTATGTTTCACTTCTGGCATATGGTTTTAAGCACACACCGTTTTTTTTTAATGTTATTTTATTTTATGATAGATAAGGTCCCATAATCAGGTCTCGTAATTGATGAACCGGTCAACGGAGTCGTGAGGATGTCAACGAACGACCTTAGTTAGGTCTCCCCAGACATAACCTGTAGTGAAGGCCATAGGCATGTCTGTCACCTAACAAAGATTTCCAAGCATATGACGGGGTCTGCCACCCGAGACTAGAAGAAGTATGGGCGCTGTCTCTGGTCTCTAACAACACGGGAGTTAGAAGTGTCACTGTGGTTCGTTTCAATAGGTAGTTGGGTAATTAGCACCAGATGAGTCACCACATGCTCCTCTCAACTTGGCCTGAACCCGGAAAATGCGTTTGTGTTTGCGCATTGCGATAAAGAAGTCCTTAATGAATGGGAGAATTTTAAACACCGCGTTAGTAAAAAAACATCTATGACGGGGATGGGTGTGTCGGTACACGCATTTCACAGTTGTACTTTCGTTAGGCAACTGAAAGAAATGCTTAGAAATCCGCGAAACATGTGGTATATGTGCAAGCACAATGAGGCTTTTTAGTATTTCTGTTGTTCTTAATATTAACTGAATATATCATTCTATTTCGCTTTGTTATTAAAAATTGAAAATATATACATACTACATTTACATGTTGACTTTCATTAACAATGCTGTACAGTATCTTATTATCAAGTGCTATAATTATTTGTAAAGTTATCATTACATTCAAAATTTTATACATATGTATTAGTTTGTTATCAGTACAGCAGTTTAGGTACAGCAGCAATTAATATACTATTGCAGAGTCATATGTTAAACAAGTGGAGTCAACATTTAAGTTATAATTTTTGCATAGCAAATATTAGTTTAGTAACAACAATATACAAGTTTGATATAATGTACTAACATATAATGTACAGTGAGAACACTATCTAAAATTACCAAAACTTTTAATTATAATTGCTACTTAGGGATGTAGTTGTAGGAGGGTAGGTTATCACAGAATGTAGTTATAGACAGGTAGTTTGGAAACTATAAATCTTACATCCCTTAGGTAATGTTCCAGCTATGTACAATATCCTGCTACAAGTGCTTCGCTTTCACTGAACCCAAAGCCGCGGTAGCATTGCACTTTATACTAATTGGTGTTATAAACTACGCTCCTATAACTACATTCTGCCATTGCCATAAACCACCCTCCTACAACTACATCCCTATATAGTTATTCTTTTAATTACTGTCTTAAATCGAAAATTTTATAATAAAACCTCAAAAATTAAGTTCATATATGCACTATCGGATAAATATAATTGAGAGTATGTTGTGTGTGCTTAGTTAAATTAAAATTAAAAAATGTAAGTCTCATGATTTATAGCCTAGAATGAAATATACATAAATAACTTGTATTTTGTGCTTAATACAAGTTTATAGGCACATCTTTTGTTAATATTTAATCAAACTAAATATTTAAGTTATATATATATATATATATATATATATCATTTTTAAGATACAAATCTACTTTGGATTCTAACCACAAATATGTTTAAAAATAGTCTTACTAATCAAAAGGTCAAGTGAATGTAGTCTCAGATACAAATATCAATTTATGAATATCTAATACTATAAGGAAAGCAATTCTTGTATATATATAATATTTCAGGAATCTCCAAAACAGCTCTAATGATTTGGATGAAAGTTTGTATTATAACAAATTTTTGCTTTTTAAATTCATATCTATAATTTTATTTTTTGTAAAAATGAAAATTGTTTCTAATAAAACAATTATTTATACTCAAGAATTTTATTTAAATATCCCTTTAATTCATATATAAAATCCAACACATTGTTATAAGAATATTAGTAATATTCCACAAATAGGACATGTGAAGGATATATTGTTGTAATTTGGATAATTTTTTACAGGCTTTATAACTTCTGTACTGGGACAATTACTAATTTTAAATCTACACACAAATAGACTTACTAAAATGTAATTAATTGAAATTAATTTATAAACAGACTTTGTCATCAGTCTACTAAAAAAAAGAGTTTCAAAACCAAATCAATGACCAAGTACCAATTAACTACCTGAAAAAGTAACTACCTGACTTTTTCAAAAGCATTCACTCTTTCATTTAATTAAATATAAGGATAAATAGCATATTAGGTATAAAGTAAAACTTTTGAAGTGTGTTTTTCACTACATTTGTGTAAAACAAGAATTAGATATTCCTCCTAACTAAACTCCTACTTATCAAAATACCTTCTCTGTCTCTACAAAGGACTCTCTTGTCAGAATTTATTGGCACTTCGCCGTCGAAATGAACATTATTTATTATACATAGCGACAACATGTATTCAAAAGTTATTATATTTTTACTGGAACAAGAACAAGTAACTTTTTCCTTTGATAGTATTCCTAATGAAAATGCTCGGTCATATTTCGTAAAACAGCACAAACATGCGTTTTTTTAAGTTCAGCGACATGACAACATAGTGGCCAAGGTCGTGTTCGCTGCCCTAGTTCAGCTTAGTAACGCCTTTCATCCAAAATGTAGAAACTAACCCACGATTTGACAAATGCGTTTACAATTATATACGTGATAAGTTTATAAATGTGTATACCTTTATTGTTAATAGGCAATAAACACAATCTAAATATATAAATTTACTCTAACCTTCAAAATCGCCGGTGTCAGCTACCACGATGGAATGTTCTTTTAACTGGTCGAGAGCACTCATTTTCGTCCGTTTTGCTTGGGGTTCACCACTCATACTGATTTATTTACCGCTGTATCTAGCTGAAATTTACATAGAACTATAGGATCATGAATGCATCACGCAATCTAATTCGTTGTCAGTCGCAACGTCACTTCGTTACTTGAAGGTGACCTCAATAGTATTAAAAATGAAGTAATTGTAATTTAACCGAATGAGATAACCTTTCGCTTATGTAACAGAGATAATAAATCAAATCAAATAAACATCAAATATTCTATGTCACATAGTAATAAGAATAACTGTATCAAATCATGGTAGGGGGGAAAATCATACCTACACAATGCGTATCAAAAAGTATACACCATACAATATCATGCTACAAAGTTCGTCGTCGTAATTTTACTAGTGCTACCAGCTAGAGATCGATCGAGTCATATTTAATTTAAGACGAATGACTCGAGTTGAAGTGTTTGTTGGTTCAAATCACTATTCGTGTTGATTTAATTCGGTCGACAGCATGATACCAATGCAACAGAAATTTAAATGCGAATATATTATCGAACCGATTCGAGCCGCCAAGTGGGGCTCAATTACACTACTATTGGGGAGTCCACTTGACTTAATTCGGTGTCGAGTTAATGAATGAGCCCAATCACCGAGTCGAGTAAAGTATTTACGAATAATATGTGCATTTGAATACAAGTAGAAACTTAAAACACATTACTCTAAATAATCAATATATTTATTTAAAAATCACATTACAACAAAATAATCATAAATAATAAAATAAAAAAAATTCACAGAAGTCATAAGGACTGCCTACAGAAGTGAAATCATAAAACTATAAACAAACTGTTGCTATTTTTGGATAACCAAATTAATAGTTTGACCTTATATTAAAACTTCTAAATCAAAACTGTTTACAGTGCTATAAGTTACGCTAATAGGAACAGATATAGTGTTATAGTTAACATTTTACCTGACCATGTCGATGACGACTTACATTAATTTACTCCCTATCTAAACCTTCCTATAAATATAATGTCACAGATATTTAAGTATCAGTCAGTTAGTAGGTACGTATTAAATTATTTCAAGTAAACCTATTAATATAACCTCAAGCCACCTTAACACAATTATTTTAAAAACATTTGTTGCCCGATGGCGGTGATGCGGCGAGTCAGGTGGCTATTCGAGCCGCTGAGCAGTGAGCTACGCGTGCAAATGCGCTCGCCCGACGAATTCATAAAACGAATCAACTCGGTTTTCACATCAATCAACAGCGAGTTTAAAAACGAATTCGAGTTACTGAGTTAAATCGCTACTGCCAGGATCCTTCAATCAAAACTTACGTTGTATATCTTTAATAACTTATATTTTTCTGCAAGATCACATATTTATTTTCTAAAAGCCTCCTTATTAGTATTGAGTGTATCCGAAACTTTTTATATATTTTTATAGAAGAGGATATTCTTATTTTAACAATACGTTTTGTATGTTTTTCCATAAATCTCAAAAATGTTTGTTAATATAATTGTAGTAGTATTTTTTTAGAATTTTTAAGGACAGAGATATATGAATAAAGCAACCTTTAGATTATTGGTATGCATAAAAATATTTGTAATAACCATTATTATAACTTTTTAAAGCACTCCAATTTTTCTCAAACTTTATATAGCACTACAATATCCTATAATTGATAATTTATTATCTTGTCTTACAATATAACCTACCTACTTTATTTTCGACTAAGTTAGAAAAATGTTATGAAATTCTTAAATTTGGATTAATAAAATAATTTTATATTTTCAATGGTTATAAACTATATTACAATGAAACCTTTTTCCAAACGTGGTTTGGTTAATTTGTAAACATGGCAAGCAGCATTATGATATGCGGCTACTACACTACAATATCCGTATATTGCGCCAACTCAATTCAGTACACCGAATTTGCCGACTCTCTTATAGCAATAGTAATAATATTTATCCAATACACAGAGTACTTCATCACAACTTCTCAACACGTTACTATGTTAAAATTTTTTGGTGATTGTAGCTGCTTCATGATACTTTATAATTTTATTTTCTAATGATCACATTTATATTATAGTAACAACAATCTGCAATGTTGTTATCTTTTTTAATTTTAACTAGCTTATAATTTGACATTTGTTTTTGGTTTATGTTCAAACAAAGCTTTACGATTTTATTTTTTAAAGAAGCAGAGAGCGACCTTGATATTACAATACAAATACGATATTACAATAATATAGTCAAATTACTCATTTTCTTGCTAAATTTAAATAAATCTACAGTAAGGGATGTGCTAAAAATAGAGCAGGTACGAGATGACGATGCAGGATGGCTAGCGCTGTTTCTCACTCCATGAGAAACGAAATATTGTGCTAAGCCATTTCGAAATCTTAAGTTAAAACAAAACACTGCGCCATGCCTAAGCATCATAATACTCTCACGAGGCCATGCCCACGGAGCATTGTTGCGACTCTTAGTTATAAGTTATAATTTATGGTGGCGACAACTGCTACTCAGTTATTATGGTGACGAAAATTATATTACTATAACAATAAGTAACCATTTCCATAATAATGATTTAACTACTGGCAACATAGTCTATACTAATGTTGCCAAAATGTTTACACTGTATGATTTTACGTGCAAAAATAAGCTTTATCGTGAATTGATTTCAATTATATATCTGTGTGTATTCAAGGGCTTTAAAATTCTGATCCGCAACGATTTTATGTGACACTCTTTAGGATAAAGTCGTCTTGAAGTGAACAAGGGAGCGAGAGAGATAGTGATGTATCACGTCTGTCCTATGGTCTTAAGTACAGACCATTGTTTGTGCAATGTGTCCTAGTATTTAGCTTTTTTATACCATAGATTGTATTAACTATATTTGTAACTTGTTTACCTAATTGTATACCTACTTCTCAATGACGAGCCCGCTACATAGTTTACATAAGTGGAGGCATAATTTCTAATTTCAAGTATCTTCGCCGAACTAAACAAATGCTTACCTTCTCGATTCTGAGATCAATACGGTTTGAAGAGGAGAATGCAGTTTTACAAGTCCATCTCTTTGGAGAAAATTTTAGAAATGCTAAATTTTCAAAACTGCACGATTAATGCGTCCATAAGTGACGTCCTAGTTTCCACACATAGCACAGGTGCTAAGTTATTCTTCTGATCACCTTAGCTTCTGCAAGTTATCAAATCGTACAAAGTCATGCCTCGCTAGTTCAACACCCAATACATAGTGCTCAATTATGCCTTCTTGCTGCCGTTTCTAATGTCCACATTGGTTGTCGGTGCAGCAGTGAAATGAATGAGAATCATTTAAATTTATAGAAAATGTGAAACATTTTAGGGACTGCCTCTGTAGCTGTTTAATTTCTCTAAAACATTCTATCTTTGATCAATTTCGTGTTTTTTACTTCTCCGTAGAGAAAACCTCTATACTTTTAGTAGCAACTTTTTTAATGCTTCTAATTTAAAGAAATAAAAATTAAAGTCAAAATCTTCTTTTGCTGAAACATTAAAGGTATTTTTTATTTGAAATCTAATATAAAATATATTATCACAAACTTTAATACAGGGTTATTATAAGCTATGGGCATTCCATCATTGAACATCTTTTATTTTCTCTTTATCACAACTGAACAATTTGTGATGGACTTTATAGTCATGATTTCATATTGATATCCTTCATCTCAGCTGCTGGAAATGATTTTGCAATATCATACCTTCATCGTACATTAGAACAATGAAATAGCCTCCTGACCAGTATCTATGCTATCTTGTATTGTTCTCAGTAGTAATGCAACTAATTTTAAATTTATTTTACTTACAACCTGACACAGTACTGCAATTTTGCATTGTTACTAAAACAAAAGAACAACAATTTAGTCTAATAGTGTGAATTTCCGTCTTCTATTAGTGTAAATAGTATGAGTGAAGCAAGGTAATGTGGACAATATATCCTAATGCCTATTTTCTAACAGATTGTCACCATATTGTATCACAAATTGAAAACAAAATACTGGAAATAGGTTTGATATTATTAGAAAATAACAAACACAATCTGTAATATTATAGCAATAATTTAAATTTCAATATTGGCTGCCAAATAGATATCAAATAGTAAATAATATTTTCTAAAAATTATGGTTCGTCTGGTTGTTAAAACTTATCGCATAGATTATAGAATAACAGCATTTTTCAAATTGTGCATTTTGAAAAAAAATCTTTGGCAACTCAAGCATTTCCGATATTTCTAGAAAATTCGGGTAGAAACGGAGGAATTATGCGGCAATGAACCGGCGTTTAATGTGCAAACGTTTGCGATAGATCAGTCGACCAATTGTCAATCTAAGCAACGTGTTTCTTATATCGGAAGATTTACAAGTTACAAATACATTTTTAATTATATTTTGAGTGTAAAAAAAAACTTTTTGTTTCACGATGGCTGCAATGTCCGTCATAGGTATTGATTTCGGAAATGAATCATGTTATATTGCTGTGGCTAAAGCGGGTGGTATTGAAACTATTGCCAATGATTACAGTCTTCGAGGTACCCCGTAAGTTAAAGAAAAGATATATTTTTATGAGTATTTGGTGTCTTGATAAACTTCAAATTTAATCTTTGATACATTCACTCATACTTTTTAGTAATAACTGCATGTCATGTTCGGATCCTTATTTGGAATAACCATGATTTATAAGGTTGTAGTGCTTTACTTTTGGCATATACTGTTTCATATTTGTCGATATCTAGACAATTGCTATATTTTATCATTAAAGTGCTTAGCTTAGGAAATCATCTATTACATAGCCTCACCCAGATTTTTATAGCTTATTCTTCGTTACCTGTATAAAGATACCATTTGGTGGAGTGAGGGTCATATAACAACGTGCACTTTTTATTCGTTTTTACAATTACAATTCATAATCATTTATGCAGAGTAGTGATATTACGATTTTTATACAATTTTATATATTTGTTATAATTTCATCACTATAATCTTATTTTATTCGTTTATACACTAGCTTAAGGATTCATTACCTATACATAAATTAATTTTAAGACAATTAATGACTGGGAAGATTATGATTTTCTACAGTCAAATGTCATCATCTTCACATAAACCTTGTTAGTCTTATATTGTCCTAACAAAAAAATCCTTGAGTTAAATGAATATGACATGTATAATCCTAAAATTAGACACTACTATACATATAAATAACTCTCTATTAAATCTCATAGTTCCAGTATTTTTAGTATGTTTATAATTATATTCCTGTTTTGTGTTGTAATTGCATTTTAGGTTAAGTGCTGTATCTATTTAACCTTGAAACTATGAACATTGTATAAAGTATCTTTGAAGGTACTAAAAAGAGCCATTACTAACATACAATGTCTCCAGAATTGACAATGGATATCTTTTGTAACCTTTTTATTATTCACATCCTGAGCAAAATGCTAGAAAATTAAACATGTTATTAAATACTTACTGAGCTTTTTTTATAGAGTGGCATACCTTGTTTCTGCTCTTTCCTATAGTTAATAACTTGACTACAGCTCCATATACCGTATTAAGGGATTGGATTATTGGGATAAATATCTTATCTCTCTAGTTAGACCATCCAATATATATTGCATTATTTTATTAAATGGTGTGTGGTTTTAGAAATTAGTGAATAAAAACATGGGATACTTATACATAAACACTAATAAGAATCTGATGTGTTTTTGTACAATATAATATTATAAAACATTTAAGAAAACAAAGCCTGTAATTATAATCCTGGACTGTAGAATTTTATTAGTGAAATTGTTTTTAGAATGAGTTCAATAATTTTTATTTACATTATCACAATCTTTACTTCTTTTAGAAAGTTCATAAATTTTACCAAGACTAAAATGATTAAAAAATATGATTGAAAAAATGTTTATCCTTTTAAAAAAATAATTGAATAAAGTTCTTTAAAAGTGCTAAATATAGTCAAATTGTCTTTATTTACAATTGTTAGCATAAGAGAAAAAAATACATATATGAGATGACATTCTATAGGTGTGCTCATTCCCTTTTTCTACTTTGTATGGAAAAAAAAACATTTTTTTTTGTGTTCATAAAATTTGGTAACAGTTTTTTGTTCATCTTTACAAAACAAGTCCACACCTATTATACTAATGGTCTATTGGAATGTCTATTTACATGTATTAATTTGCAACTGTGCACCATGTGGAGATATTGTGTAAATGTAGCTGCAGCATTCATTAAATTCTCTCCAGTTGGTAGTTTTAAAAGTGTAGTATGGTGATAACACATACTAACACTACCAACTATAACTTTGAAATCAATTGAACTTACAAGAACTTACAAGAATAGGAATACTTACAGAAAGCGACTTTCTGAACTTAAGAAACAAAATCTATTGTAACAGAAAACAGATAACATTTAGTTTTACTTTAAAATATAGTATATAGATAAGATGTAACTTTAATATTGCACAAAAAAAATATCAAGATTTTATTTTATTTATCAAGATAAACACTTGTAATGTATACATCTATCTAACCCATCACAGAGCTACAATTTTTCTGGTCAAGCAAATAGGTAGTTATCCCTCAGAATTGAGTTTGCATACTTTGATTACAGTATATGATGCATAACTACATCTTTTAATCTAGATCATATCACAGCTAATTTCTACAGTAGTATGTTAAAGTAATAACATTACCTGATGCTAAACCTTAGCCATTATTTGTAAATTAGTTTTTATAACCTTAAAATTATATATCTTACTTTTACAGATCATGTGTGGCTTTCTCTTCAAAGAATCGAATACTGGGTGTCGCTGCAAAAAACCAAATGGTGACAAATATGAAAAATACCGTTTTTGGCTTCAAAAGGCTCTTGGGGAGAAAGTTTTCAGACCCACATGTCCAGAAGGAACTAAAGTATTTCCCATTTAAAGTTGAACAGAGGCAGGATGGGGGTATCGGTATCAGAGTTAACTACCTTGGGGAAGATAATGTATTTACACCAGAGCAGGTAATTAACTTCCACACAAAAAAAAAAAACTCCAAGTAGTTGATATTATGGATAATCATTATTTGTTTTATTAATTGTTTAAGTAGTCACATATTAGATGTGAACTAATGAACATGACATATATTGTAAAATCATTATTCTGATTATTAAAATACTTCAAATAATAAAACCCCAGAAACTATTACAAGTGCTAAAACAGTGTAAACATGATCTATTTTCCTGTTTTTCTTATAACTTTAACAATAAAATTGTGGTAAAAAGAATATATTTTTATTTATACATACTGCATTATATAAACTACACTTATTATATTCCAAATTATTCTCTTTATTTCCAGATTACTGCAATGTTATTCACAAAGTTGAAAGAAATAGCTGCCAGTGCACTACAAACTCAGATTAATGATTGTGTGATATCAGTTCCTAGTTACTTTACCAATTCAGAAAGGAATGCTCTATTGAATGCTGCTGCTATTTCTGGTAAATATTAAATATTTCTAATATCCATTACCATTAAGTCTTTCTATAATTGTATAATTTATATTTATTTAATTCTGTGTCATTCTATACTAACTGATAAACCTGTTGACAACAGGCCTGAATGTGCTACGACTCATGAATGAAACAACTGCCACTGCTTTAACTTACGGGATTTATAAACAAGACCTGCCTGCTCCTGAAGATAAACCTAGAAATGTTGTGTTTGTTGATTTTGGTCATAGCTCCCTGCAGGTAATTTCCCTCATAATTTATATCTTATAATGCTTAGCATTTTAATTAATGAAACATACTCTTCAAATAACTATGTAGTATGGATTGTGCTTAAGCATTTATTCACATACACTTTCTTGTTATAATAACTCTGTTTATATAGAAGGAATAGCTGAATGCTATCAGTTGTTAATTGTTGAATTAGTTGCTAAGATGGATATTATTGAGAAAACTCAGTCATTGAAAGGGCTGGGTAGATGGTTATCATTAATGTTTCTGTATAACCAAGAAGTTAAACCTGTAGAAGAACTAAAATCATCATCATAGTTTTTACAATTGTTTGACTTATATGACAATAGAGAGGGCACACTGTTTGCAGACTGGGTAATCAATTCTGCTCATGCATTGTGATGTGGTGACTACACATGTCAGATAACTTAGTGGTTATAGATTTTTGGTTTTGATGTGCACAAGAGTTGTTGTTAAGGAAATATTTCTTTTCCATTCAGTATATACTGAGAAAGTTACCAGTGAACATCTCTTGACAGATTAGATAAAAAAAAAATGCTTTTATACTGAAATTAATGAATAATGAAGTGAACCTTACTTGGTATTAATACAGTTTACTTTTTATATAATTTTATTTAATACTGTACTCTAGGTTTCCGCGTGTGCCTTTAATAAGGGGAAACTGCGAGTATTGGCTACAGCAACGGACCTGGATTGTGGAGGCAGGGACATTGATATGGCATTAGCTGAGTACTTCTGTCAAGATTTCCAGACAAGATTTAAACTAGATCCCCATAAAAATCAAAGGTAAGAATAATGTTATTCTCCTTTAATATTAAATGTGTAAATTTATTGTCTGAATAAAGTATTAAAGCATAAATATGGAATAGTAACTGAATTTATACATTTTTATAAAGAAAGTCGTTCTCAGAATCTACTAGATAATAGATTACATGAAATTATGACTTATGAAATTATATACTCTTTGTGATGAATCTTGTTGAATAAAATTCTTATAATATTTTCAGAGCTTTTCTTCGTCTTCTCCAAGAAGTGGAAAAGTTAAAGAAGCAGATGTCAGCAAATAGTACAAGACTACCACTTAATATTGAATGCTTTATGGAGGAAAGAGATGTGTCTGGAGATTTACAGCGTACACAGATGGAGCAGCTCTGTGCTGAAACTTTCAACCGTGTAGATAGGACTTTACGAGCAATTCTACATAACGCAAGTGGGTTCCATGGATGTAACTTGCTAATTACACATTCTTTGTTGTATTAATCCAGGTTGAATCACAGTGTTTATGCTGAATATTACTAGGTAGATTTGTGGGAGACATGTATTTAAATAATATTTAAAGAATTTTTGCCCTTGAAGTACTAAGTACAAGGAAAAATTAATATAATAAGAAATTCCTAGGATAGTATTAGTTACTATTTACTTTATAATTTAATTATCTTTTAAAGTTCAATTAATAAATGACAAAGAATTACCCTTGTAATTAATAGTGAAGTAAAATATTGTTGATATGAACTACATCACTCAAAAAAGCATGAAACATAAAAATTTAAAGGTTAGGTAGGAAAAATATAATAAATTCATTGCTGTCCATTGTAGAACAAAAATTAATAACAAAGGAATCATAGGTACATGGCAATACAGCATCAATCACTCTACTATATCATTTGTATCAATTAGCATGTATTTGTTCATGGGTAAGCATAAAAATGGAGTACTACTTTGAAGAACTAACTCCACAAATTTTTTACATGCATTAGCATTGGTTCCAAGAACTTGTTGCTTGGTTTAAGTCTGAATTTTTTATTTGTCTCATCTATCTCTATTTCCTACTTTCAAACTAAAGCTGTACTCTCAAACCGAAAACAATATTAAACTTGGTAGATAATGTTTAAACAATGATAGGTATCACTCACAAATGTAGGTCTATATACACCTCCAAGGTCATTCATAACAGTAATTGCCTTAATGTCGTTATTTGAATTTGATAGCTGTCTGGCATGGACTAGATAGATCAGATATATTGATTTACCTTCAACGTTATTCACTCACTATTTGACTTATATTTGGAGTAGCTTGGTTTAATCTCTTATACCTTCTATAATATGTGTTTAGTAGCATATATGTAGTAAATGGTAAATGCAAAATAAAGCTATGTAAATATGTGAAACACTGCAAGTAATTTGAGTAAAAAATTATTGTCTTAAGCCAGAGCTGAAACTATTTTAATATACATAACAAAATTATTTTCAGAGCTACGCCCTGATGATATCCATTCTGTCGAGATTGTGGGTGGTTCTACCAGAATACCAGCAGTCAAAGGATTGATTGAACATGTTTTTGGAAAACAAGCTTCTACCACCCTTAATCAAGTATGCTGAAGTTGATTAACATTTGACAGATGTAAAAGTAAAATCATTACTGTCAGTGCCACTTGAGAGTCCAATTTTTTATTTATATGTTGCCATTTTATTAATATAGCGAATATTGGTATAGTTCCATGTAAGAGAAATATTGTTGTGAAATACTAATTTTATAATATTCATTTATTATTAATTAACATAATAGCTTTAAAGGAGACTTCTACCTGCTGTTGCAATTATGCCAAGAGTGGACGATAAATATAGTGTATTTGCTTTCATATCCTTCATTTACTAAAATATTTTTATCATCAATCAGTACAGAATAAATAATAAAATTAAGCTAGTGCTATTTTATAATGTAGTATGTAGTATTTGAAAGCTGGAATGGAGTTTTAACCATCAAATGCATATTCATTTTTTTAAATGTTAGTTCGTCAAAATGACGTCAACGTACTTGATATTAAATACAGTGCAATGTAAAAACAGTGGTGACCATCGATGGAACGACAATCCATGGCCAGTCGCCCCTATCATGCCAGCCTGCGTAAATGCCTCTTTACGTTTCGCTTGAAAGACCTGATGTTATAGAAGGAAAGAAATACACAGGCTGGGTGACTGTTCTACAGCTTCACGATACGGCAAACGTAAAGAACGAGGATCTTTCGTTTGGACCCAAAGTCCAACATGTATTTCTTAATACCTATTATTATGTTTTTTCATAAAGCCCACAACAGACGGAGCTGTAATATATATTAATATAAATCAAAGCGATGTATATTACGGTATATTTTCTATAGTAATCGGCGAGTGTCCATAGAGGCACCCATAACGTATATTTTTATTATGTCATCAAAAATATGTCGACTGATATAGCAAGATATATTTTAGTATAGTAAGACATATTAACGTGTATTTTGATATAATTCAAGAAAACAGAGTATAAGTTTTCGTCTGTCATTCGTGTATGCGGTGAATTTATCTGGTTAGATCCATTATGCTATATCCAAAATTAGAACATTTTTATTAGGAATGTAGAACAAATACGTGCTCATGCAACGATAGCCGTAGAGCTAATGAGTGCAAAGATATATACATAGCCACTATCTGTGATCGCTTGCTATACCGTAATATATAGCTTACTATATTAATATATAGTACCTGAGCGACCGAGCTTAGCTCAGATTTTTTAAATCGTGTTTATATCTACAAATATGTTTAAATGCGCATCAAATATTGATTACACATCCACATTTTATGGTGTTACATACGTACAAACGGAATATTTAAATTTAGTCAAATTTAATTAATATTATTTTTTTTATTTGATATCAAATCGTTAGAGCCGTTTCCGAGATACGCTAAATGTACCCATATACATATATACAAGAATTGCTCACTTAATAGTATTAGATTATAGCTCTGTATGTTGTGGGGTTATATGTTGGTCCTTACATGTTTTACAATGTATTAAACACCATGCATTAAATTAGTAATAATAATACAGGATGAAGCAGTAGCCCGGGGATGCGCGCTGCAGTGCGCCATGCTGAGCCCAGCGATGCGCGTGAGGGAGTTTAGCATCACCGACGTGCAGCCGTACGCGGTCCGACTCGCCTGGGACGCTGCCCGCGGTGAGGATGGTGATATGGAGGTAACTAACCATTTGCATAAAAACGGGCCATTCAAATTCCTACTAATATTATGAATGCGAAAGTGAGTTTGTTTGTTACGTTTTCACGCCTAATCCACTGAATCGATTATGATGAATTTTAGTATAGAGATAGATGAGAACATGGAGACAGTGGTAGACTACATTTTCTCGCCAAAATCTTATACATTTCACTTATTAGCGTGTATCTAATTTATACAATCCAAGATTACTAAAATAATCCGTAGGTAGATATCAAAGTTATATCTCTGTCGCACTAATTACTAGTTTTTGCTTTCTTGCTCTATACGTCATGTTCCCTATTGTTTCCCAACGGTCAGCTTTTTTTCACCATCCAAGTCATATCAGAAGAAAATAATTTTGAAGCCCAATAACCCTAAAAATAGTTACAATACTCTGGAAGAGGTAAAAAAAATTGTAACAGTATCTCGAAACAGATTTTAATGTGAAACCCAGCTTGTGACTTCTGCTTAAGATTACAAAACTCTAAGAATTTCTTTATATTTTAGGTATTTCCAGCGTTCCATGCGGCACCATTTTCGAAGATGTTGACTTTCTATAGAAAGGAACCATTTTCCGTTAGCGCTTACTATTCAGACCAAGTGCCCTATCCGGATTCATTTATCGGTAAATATCTATACTATGTATATTATTATTTTGGTTTTACTTATGTTTATGTACTTTAATAAACGTTTTTTTTGTAACCATAGGTCAATGGCATATCAAAGACGTAATGCCTACCGCAGAGGGAGAGTCACAAAAAGTGAAACTTAAAGTGAGAGTGAACATTAACGGGCTAATAACAGTAGCATCCGCTTCGTTAGTTGAAAAGAAACAGGACGGGTCACAGAGCGAGAATATAGAGATGGAGAACGGTACGGAGAATGCGCAGAGTCTGGACGCGACAATGGACACGAGCGGTGGTTCACAGGAACAACAACAAAACGGTCCCGAAGCCCAAGAGGTGAGAGACGAGGTGATGAAGGGGGAGCCGCAACAAAAACAGACGTGGACACAGAAAGTAGGACAGTGGTTCAGTGGGGTACGTGTCGGTAGCGCGTGTGTCCAGGCTAGAGATGCGACTCGAGTAGAATTTTGTGACTCGAGCCACTCGAGTAAACTACTTACACTCTTTACAACTCTAGTAAGAATTTATGACTCGAGCAGAGTTTAAATTAAGAATTTTAAAATACCTTTATTAAATTGCTAAAATTCGGTAATATTAAATAAAATACAAAATATTATTTACTCTATTTATGTCATTAAAAAACAAAGAAAAATAAAGTGTGAATCTACTCGCCGCGCCGAGTTGATTCGGTAACTCGCGTGCAAACGAACTCTAGTCAAATTTTCATTCAGATACGATTTTTTACGACGAGAAAAAACTGTTCGAGTCGCATCACTAGTGCAGGCAGATTTTGAGGTGTTTGTTATCTATGTGGTATTTAAATATACTAAAATTAAATTCACAAACCTTCAGTCAACAAACACCACAAATCGGCAACCTCCCCCGCCCTCGTTACGAGGCCCCATTTGCACAAAATTTCGTTAACGCCTTCCGAAGAGTGGTTTTTATTTTGTGTTCATTTTATTATTGACGTTTTGTCTCTGTGTCCACGCATGTTCTTGTCTCACCCGGAGTTACTGGTTAGTTGCTTATAATACCTAATATTATGTATAACAATGAAGTAAGCTAACATGCGGTGAATTGTGAGGTGCAAATGGGTCACCACACCGCTTGGATATGCCTAAACTTTCGCCATTTATAATACATGAAGATAATAAAGGATACTTTCCAAGCAGTGGAGGTGGCGGGGATACATATGTTTAAAAAGTTGTGAACTTTTCGCTTTTATTTACAGGACAATAATGATGATAAAAAGGACAAGTCAAAGGATAAATCTAAGAAAGTCATTGTGAAGACTATTGAATTACCTATTCAAGCCCAGGTCAATGAGTATAGTACACACGAGGTGAACAGTTACATGGAACAAGAGGTAATTTTTTATTATCATATAGAAACCTATTCCTGATGACTTTGTAGTCTACAATAGTAATATGAATGGCAAAGGAACTTTATTAGTTGGTTTCAGTTGTACTACATAATCTTAATTCATTGAATATTTAAACTATAAGATGTTATTTTAATTGCTGCCATAGACAGAAACCATAATTTTGTTTTAAAACTTATTATATAGTATTTATATATAAATAAATATTTTTGTGTTTTTATTACCAGTAAAATATTAATTAATAGTAATATATGGTCCATATATATTTCTCAACCGGTCTAATGTTAAGAACTGTTTTTGAAGTGTTTATTTCAACTACTAAGTTATAATTATACTAATACTATATAATAAATACTAAGTTATATATGGACCGTTTATTTTGAAAGTGGTGTAAGTCCATTTTTGAGAAAAATGAGCTATCACGTAATTCATGCTTAATTTAATGTAAAATTTTTATATATAACTAGTCCGTGTTTAATTTCTCAAAAAAATCCCATGTTTTGTACAACTCAAAATCGGTTGGTAAATGAAATTGTATTATCAACAAATATAGTGGCCTTTAATTTTCTCGAAACAAAAGAAAATGGACTTACACCACTTTCAAAATAAACGGTCCATATATAACTTAGTATTTATTATATAGTATTAGTATAATTATAACTTAGTAGTTGAAATAAACACTTACAAAAACAGTTCTTAACATTAGACCGGTTGAGAAATATATTTGGTTATGTCAAGTTGAGGGTGTCAGATTTTAGATAAACTCTATTTTTTGCATAAAGTATGCTGACTATAAGATAAATTAAGAAATTGTGTTTTGATATTTTATTTTACGTTTTGGTTATTTGAATTACAAAGTTTTAAATATTGATCATTTTAAATATTAAAATTATGAAGGAAGATGGATTGATAGGAAATTAAGGCCACAATTTCACCTGATGTTAAGTGGCACATGATGGTGAACACACTAAGTCTAGTGGACAGACTGACTCTTAAGGTGCAACTGCCTGGATACACCTATAGGTATTTGGCGACAGATTTTCAACTCGAGGATGGTAGCTAGCCAGTTGGGCATTAGAAAGAGCCCTACCACCAGTCTATGATTTCGTCATGATGTTTTCCTTCACCGAAAGCTTAAGCTCATTGCAGAGTTTCGGACTCACATCCATTGACGTAGCGTCCGTAGATACTAGCAACAGATATCATCGCTTCTAACACAAATTTACTTATTTATATAATACTTTATAATATAATGTATATAATGATACAAATTTATTTGGTTATATAAAAATACATAAATTAATTATTTCAATAATTCTATCAGTGTTATTATTTACCTATAAAATTTGAGCAGTTATTATCAAGACATGACAGATAAAGATCCCACCGAAAGCTTTGTGAAATATATCTAATTGTGTGTTATATTTCGTAATGTTTTATTCAGGGTAAAATGCAAGCCCAGGACCGGCAAGAGAAAGAGCGCGCAGACGCACGTAACGCTCTCGAGGAGTACGTATACGAACTGCGCGGGAAGTTATCCGAGGGGGAGACATTACACGACTTCGTTGCAGATGATCAGCGCAACCGGCTCGTCAATCAACTGGATTCCCTTGAACAATGGATCTACGACGAAGGAGAAGATCAGAACAGACAGGTAAAATATAAGTTCAAGTGTCTACACCAGCAATTAATTGATAACTTCATTCCATCTTTAATAATGGTTTATAAATACCTTATATATAGCATAGAATGAGTAACACTGAATTGCCTTTGAAATTGTCGTACAAAGAGACTACAAATGTGAAACTTCATAAAGTATTAATACATATACTTTTTATTACATTTTCAATTTATTCATTAGGACATGAGTATGTGTATACGCATGTATATATATAATTATTCTAGTGATAGTGTGAGGGCACATCTGAAAAATAGCCAATATCAATAATATATTATTAGTCTAGTCATCTTAGGCCAAATTAGGTGAATATCTTGGAAAATCGACTTACCCAGTATATAACCACGTAAAAACTTGTATTATGGCATCCTAAAACTGGTCTCAAAATTCACATATAATTAGATGGTCGCAAGTTTTAAAGTCCGGGGTCAAAGATCACAAATCTCGATTTTTTTTTACATTTTTTTAAAATATCTCGTTTTCTATGGGTTTTACGCGACTTGTATTTCTTATCAATATTGTAGATAATTAAGTCTCTACAACTTTTGAATTAATTTTTTTTCATACCTTGAACTGTTTTCGAGATAGAGGTCGGAGAGCGCGCGTTCAGAGAATCATGTGAGGTCAACTGGTAGTCCCGATCAAAAACTTGTAATATTAAGGTTATAAATTATTGCCAAATATATAATTATTATTTATTATTAACTTTTACATTAAGTTCAATATTTCTTTCTAATAATTCTAAAATGTATCAATTCAATAACACTCATAATCTCTTTCTTTAATTGAAAAATTAGTAAGCGACATACTTTAAGTACCTTTTAATTATATACTCATTTACACTAATTGCATTTGAATTCGCATTTCTGCACACATTAAGTGGCTATGACACAACTTCGTCGCTCTTTAGAAAAGGGGAAAAAGCGTTTTTAAGAAGATTTGAAAAACTGCATAATTTGAATGAACTTGCTCTGCAGCATTTGAAGAAGAAAACTGTCCGGTTCAGAGATTATTTGAGAGTGGATTGCAATACTTGTTAGCAGTTTATAATGCTCCAAAATTTGTGGAGAGTATCGATCATCTCCGACATGCACTATACGCCAAGTCAACAAAATCGAATAAACCTGTGCAGTTATCAAATATTCCACCGACGAGTAGAGCGGCTCACTAACATTTCAATCGCGTTTATTATCAAATTCAAACTTGGTTAGGGCATGATTTAAAACCCTAGGAATGGAGTTGGACAATGCGTAACGAATTCCTGGAACCTATCATGACTATTTTACCACCTGCTCCAGATAAATTATTCAATACAATATTCTGTAACTGCAAGAGTGACTGTGGCTCAAGATGTGGATGCAAAAAAGCGGGGTTACAGTGCTCTTTATCTTGTGGCCAGTAATGGACAAGCTTGTCTCGATGCTGTACCATATCAGATCGATATAAATGATGATAGAACCTTTGACTCAGAAATCATGAATGACTTGGAGACAAATGTCTTTGAAGACGGTAATGAAGAGGAGCTTGAAATTCTGCAGCAGCGGGACGATGACTACGATGATGAAGAAGAAGAAGAGAATTGAAATTAGAACTTGTTCTCGAAATTTTTATTAATTTTGACAACAATAAATCTATAAAATAACACTTTTAATAAAAATATTAATTAAAAACTTATTTCTTTTTGTCTTCATTTATATAGAAAGTCATTAGTATAAATTAGATTAGACTTAAAATATAATTAAAGTATTTTTCTTAACATTTTTTTAATTACATGGCCAGGTAAGTGTTATTAAATGAATTGATATTTAATTAAAAATAGATAATTAACCAAAAAATATGTATATTTAATAAAAAGTTAATAAGAAATGATAATTATTATATTAATAACCTTAATATTACGAGTTTTTGATCGGGACTACCAGTTGACCTCACATGATTCTCTGACCATCTATCTTGAAAACAGTTCAAAGTATGAAAAGATGTTAAATACAAAAGTTGTAGAGAACTTAATTCTGTACAATATTGATAATAAATACAAATAGCGTAAAACCCATAGAAAACGAGATATTTGCAAAAAATGAAGAAAAAAACTATTTTTGTGACTCCTGACTTAAAAACTTGCGACCATCCAATTATATCTGAATTTTGAGAACAGTTTTAGGATGTAAAAATACAAGTTTTAACGTGGTAATATACTGGGTATGTCGATTTTCCGAAGTGAACCCCCTATACTGACTGGACCGTATGTCATTTTGACGCAGTGCAATGCTTTTGATTTTGAATAAGCCATTCTTTGGTATCATTGCATCATAACACATAAGTTATACTTGAATGATATCTAACTATGTAATTGTAAAGGAATATTGTAGTTTTTGAATTTCGGTACATACATTATGAAAGGAATCATAAATAATATATTTATAACAGACTTTAAAAGCAAGAGTACGGAGTAAATAGATAATTGTAAATAATTAACTCAGTGATAGGAAACGGTGATATAATGTGCGACTCGATGGAGAATCTCATAAACCAACAGGCACCTTAGTAACACATTGTATATGTCCAATAATCATGTGCCTGACTCAACATTAAACCCATCAAATTTGAAACTTTTTATATATGATAGGTTTACTGCTATGACCACAATCTCACCTGATGTTAACTGACGATTTGGCCCAAGATGGTGTACATGCTAAGCCTAGTGGAGGGACAGGCTCACAAGCACAACTGGTGAAACACATCTATATATATTTTGGGAGCAAACTTTTTACTTGACGGTGGCAGTCAGCTAGGTGTGCATTAGAAAACCCTACCACCAGGCTGTTTTCATCACGATGTTTTCCTTCAGTGAAAGTTCAAGCTCATCACAGGAATTTGTACACTCTGAAATTTTTCTTTCATATAATGTCTTGATATTTTTAACAAAGTTGTTTCATAGATTTACAGTGACAAACTGACAGAATTGAAAAAGGAGGGCGAACCTATTAAGCAACGGCGTCTCGAGTTTGAACTGCGGCCCGGAGCACTTGACGACTTTGCTCTTTCAATCCAATTAACTAACAAGGCTGTCGATCAATATAAGTGAGTTATTAGTCTTTTATTATTGAATTTTTATACAGAACTGAATAAACTATAGGTAAAATTATATGTTAGTCTTTAAATGTTGAAAACATATTATATGGACAACAAGTTAAACCAATCAAAGTCAAGTAATTTCGTCGTAATACGCAGTTTGGTTATAAAACCAGTTGTGTTGAATATAGTTCTCATTGTATGTTTATTTTTAATTCTATTTGTAATATTGAGACCACAACATGTTCTCAAACTAAAAATAACTAGCTACAGTAAATTTCTTTTAGTTTACCATGTCTCGCGATGAGTTAGTATAAAGCATAAATATATAGTATATATATATACAGCAATCGCGATGGGTTGTTGAGTTGTTAGTGATCATGATTGTTTAATAATTGTAAAGTCCCTACTATTAATTACACTACAAAAAAAAACATAGTACCGTCACTATAAAAAAAAAAACATTTTAGCTAATCGTGTTCATGACAGGAATAGATGTGAAAGTCGTAGAATGGAATCCTGGAAATGAAAATATATTTGTAAATTTGCAAAGAATGAACAATAAAAATAATTGAAAGCTAATTTTTAAAGTAATAAAAATATCAACCTTGTGTAACTAAAAATGTAGTGCGGCGATACTGCAATAGCTGGTGTTTAAACAAATCGGATGGTTATTACAACTGTGTTATACCCCCTGATTGGTATATGACAGATTTTCAAAACTAACTCGTAAGGTTAATGTTATAATTTTATTAATAGGATGTTTTTATATACTATTGGGTAGATCTGGTGACGCGAAATTTGCTCACCTGGCTGAAACTGATATACAGAAAGTTATTGATGCGTCGAAAAATGCCTTAAATTGGTTAGAAAGCACACGCCAGTCTCTTGCACATACTCCACGTCACCAGCAACCGTCTCACACGATTCATCAAATTCGACAGGAGCGACAGGTAATGAGCTAATTACACTGTTTCTTGTAATGACAAAGCACTTGATTTCTGATATCTGTTTATCTATACATATAATACATCTGTAGAAAAGTCGTTTTTGATATTGGAAATATTGCAAAAAAAAGATGTACAAAACTAATGTAAATAACTTTTTATACTTAAAAATTGTACGTTACGTGGAATATTATTTAATTTTTATTTCATCGCAATCGATTCACTGTAGTAAGATAAATAATATGGATTTTAAGTGTTCTCACGCACGCTATTCAGTTACTTGCACTGCCAAAATAGAACTAATGTTGACAGTTGAACTCCATAATCGATGGATGGCGTTGTGCATATAACGTCATCATGTAACACGGATATTGAGTGTACTTTTATATAGGCGACGCTTGTTATTTTTCAACAACCACGCGAACGAAGTCGCGGGTACAGCTAATCAAATATAAAAATAATTTTGAAATCCGACTGGTAGTACTTAATATTAGCGCATTCAAACAAACACACTTTTCTGCTTTATAATATGAATATAGATGTATTAAATAACTATTTCTTTTATTTTCAGAGTTTCGAGAGCACTGTAAATCCGATTCTGAATAAGCCGAAGCCTAAAGAGAAGACTCCGCCCCCCGCGAACCCTACCGCAGGCGACGGGCACTCCGAGTCGGGCGCCGCGCCCGCGCCTCCCGGCTCACACGACGCGCCGCACTCCCAAGAACAGATGGACGTTGACTAAACTTATCATAATAACACAGATAAATTTAATTACATCCTTAGTCTCGACACTCAAAAAGTTTTTTGCCAGAATATTCTTTTTTTTTAGTTTTTTTTTTTTATATCGTGGCACATTTATTCGTCCATCTGTCGTATATCGCATTACAGCCGGCCGCGGAGTAGCCAAGGCTAATATGGCCGCGCCTATGGTTCGTATCAGCTGTCCGTGTAACATTGATTTCCGATTAAGGAGCGTCCGTTAATCACGTGAAGTGATTTTGGCGATTTTTAACTCTTCCCCTGGTAAGATATCGAGAGATTTTACGTGAACTCCTCCCCCTCCTCTAATCTCACGTGCGATTTTTCAAACTGCATACATTGATTCTTAATAAATAAATCTGTGGTTGCGTTGCATTTATCAAAAAATGCCCATTTTTATCATAAATCTTTTTTCGCAGTGTAACCCAGTTTTCTCAATTAAGCACTGTTTCTTGCGGAAAAATAATTGCGATATATTTGCCGAGGTCCCCTCTCCCTCACGTGAGATTGAGTGAGATCCGGCTTGATCCCTCCCTCCTCCCCTACTAAACACTTCACGTAATTAATGGACGCAACCCTATCATTCCCATTTTCCAATTAATACGTTTAGAAACGCGACTTTATTACCCTAAATCGAATTTATGAAAAGTTTCAGTTAAATGCCTGCGATCCGAAAAAAAGTTTCACTTGCATCATGGTTTCATAACACACAATTTTTTTTTAATTCCGTTTTCTCGCTTTGAAATAGTATTTACAGCCGTAATATTCAATGCGTCGTATTGTTTTAGTATTTGTGATAGAAATGCACTTCGTTCTTGATGTCACACGAAAGGATTACGTAAAATTATTGTAGTTAATACGATATTTATATTTCACGTATGCATTCAAGCGAACACTCGGTTTGAATCATGCTTATTTCCGCATTTATGATTTTATTATAACCGAATGCCTAGTATTAACCGCAATTTAATTAATAATATACATGATATATTTATCATATGATTGTATTTTGTACACAAAAGTTCAAGCTCTGTTCGTAAAATAACTTTTTACGTTAAGCTGCTATGTTCTATCTAGTATAATATGATCTATTTTTCTTGTAATAATTAGTAAAATAATATTTTTTAGTTCCGAGAAGAAAAATTTGTTAAGCCCAAATAAATAACAATAACATAGGAAACTCGTTTCCGAAATATTGATTTAAACAAATTGCTGGCAATTAGTATTAATTTTGTTGTAGAAGTGTGTGGTGGTTCCTTTTCAGTTGTGAGTCAGTTAACATTATTACAGGCATATATTAGAAATTACTAAATAAATAAACAAGTGTTTTACTATTTAGCAGGATTTGTAAAAATCTGATATAGTAAATGTCAATATATCCCATATCTGACACAAGAATGCAATATTATAAAATCAAAGTTTGAGTATTTGAAATTAAAAGTCTTAAACTTAATTAATATCTGTTATTGGTTTGTTTTAAATTATATTTTAGTGTACGATTATCTTCAATATCATGTATCTCTAATTTAGACAGTAATTATCTACTTAAATATCAATGAATCCTGCTATTTACAATGAATAATAAAGTGTGCTTTAATAGTTAGTGGAACAACTTGAATCATATATGTAAATTTTATTTTATTAGAGTATACATTTTGTGTATATATCTTCACCTCATTTCTTGAATACCTAAATAAAATTATTTGAATATTCGGTATGTTAACTGACGGTTTGTGAATAGTAGATTAATCAGAGATTGGTCGATTAACTGTGATTCTAATCGATTACTTATAATATGAAGTATGTAAGAATTCGTATATTACAACCTTCCATTGTTTTCCATCGAAAATACGTTTTTCATATGTCTTAGAATAAACTGGTCATATAAAATAAATGATTTCAAAATTACTATTTATTTATATAATACGTGTAATGTATTTGATTTTCGTTGATACACCCTATATCGCTATTCGTATAAATCTGTTTGAAGATATATTTATGATGTAATAAATTAAGGTTGATTCTCACTAGTTTTGTTAATAAAACACTTGTAGTTAGTTTAAGAGAATGCGCTTACACACAAGATTATGATTAAATAACTATACCAGGTTTCAAATGTGCAGAGATTTTTTCATGTTTATAACTTCTCTAGTAACCATTATGATAATTATTCGTGAACGGGTCACATTGCAATGATATAATAATAAACCAAACTATTGTGAACAAAAAAAAAACATAAAAATTTTTCACTTATATTTATGGAATGTATTCATGTGTCTATTTAGGCAGTTTATTTACGATAAATAGGAAAGGTATAATATTTTTTGTTGACGAATTGAGCAATATTACTATTACCTACTTTATATGCTGTTTGTTTAGTTTCTTGAAATGGTTACATCAGAATATATTCAAATTCATATTCAGAAATCAAATTAAGTTTATATACATATTAATTAAAACCACAAGTACTGTTTGAAAATTAACGAATAACTAATATAAATTTCGTATGAACCGTTTCTATAAATCTTTATGAAAATGTTTATCCTACTTAATGAAGCGTTAAATGTTTAAAAGATGATCGTTTAAACCATCCCAATTTGTAGACGAGTAGTGCCAGAACTTAAGCCTGGTTTCCGAGGGACGTCGAGGCAAGGAACGCGGCACCGATATCTCAACGAGACAGTGGTCTGATCTGCCTAATGGGGCACTGACAGACACCCTGTACTCGTTAGGATGACTCGTCAGCAGTAGGTCCAGCAAAGAAGGCGCTTGACCCGCAATGTCAGGGACCCGGGTAGGCTGGGTCACCACCTGTGACAGGTCATGCGTGAGAGCATAAGCATGAGCAGTTCGTCCTGCATGGTCGGTTTTGGACGAATACAACCACTGTTCGTGGTATGCGTTGAAGTCCCCGAAAACCAACAATTCTGCAGTAGGGAACTGCTCTTGCACGTCATCTGTCGCCTGACTTAAGTACTCAAACAGCCGAGTTGTCTCTGAATCCCCTTTGTGAGATCTATATAGGCACACATAGACTGGGCTTTCAGCGTCGAGATCCACGTGTGCCCACAAGATGGAGAAGGAGTGGTCCTCCATGAGATGCAGACGGCGACAACACACATCCGACCGTACATATACACATACCCCGGCTTTAGCTTGAAAGTTTTCCTCGAGCTGGTAGCCAGGGTAATGTACATAGGATGTATCGGCCGGACGGCGGATCTGTGTCTCCGTCAGAAAAAGTAAAGCAGGCCGTGCCGTCTCAAGGCGGTGGTGGACGGCAATTAAGTTACTGTGGAGTCTGCGGATGTTAGCAAACTCCACTGTGAAGGCGGCGTCGGGGCTGTACACCGCTGTGGTCCTTACTTTTTTTTTATTTGGCACTGTCATGGAATGTTAATATTCAAAATAGAGAAAGAAGAAGGCGTGAATTTAGTGAATTTTACCAAGACACAAAGATATTAGGCTTGAAACACCAGCTCGAGCACGGCGTAGAAGCACTGGTGGTTACTCGGTGGTTAGCCGCGATTGGGCCCCTGTACTATTCCGCGGGCGTCCAGCGGTACAACCGTTTCTTCAGGTCTCCCTGGCTGTCGGGTCAGTACATCTCAACAGAGCAACGAGCACCTGGTGATGGTGGTGGTGAACCCGAAACGCGACAAGTCACTATTATGGGCTTTTTACCATATGTATGGTGGTTGCGACCCAGGCGGGCATCGACGCCCTACCACCCCGCAGCTACTCGATTAGCACCACCCGGGGGTCACGTGTAAGGTCTCGAGGGTAAAGCCTACGGACGTGAGCAGCATCAACCCTCAAACTTTGATTAAACCAGTAATAAATGATAATTCATCAAAATTTATTATCTTTTCTCTTCAAAATATTATTTCTATTACTGGGATATGTCAATTTCGGCTCCATAAGCAATAAAATATTAGACACAAATTTATTTATTTTATGTAAATTTATTTCCAATCTTAACAAGTAACTTAAATTCAAGCATAATTTAATTCGCAGTGCCGTTTAGTGTTTACTCGAAACAAGAAATTTTCATAATAATTAGTATAAATATTAACGAATTAATTTTTGCAACAAAAATTGCTATGTTTTATTTTTTCATTCAACAATGGTGTTTGACCTACCTGCGTTATGAGATACATTGGTTTGACTAATGTTTGTGCATTTTTTATGTTAAAAGCTTAGTAAAAGATATTTAACATTAATTTGTTTTATTAACATTTTATCCTAAAATATTGTACGAACGTCAGGTTTTACAAAATCGGTACCTATTATTACTACTTTTGATAAAAGAAATCCGAATTATCATGCATATATATTGGAGCTTGAACAAATGAGATTACTTCATTATATTCTAAAACGTTTTGACTTATAATAATTTGTATATTACTTTTCTTACCGAGTGAATAGAATAACACTTTCAGAGTAACCCTTGGGATGGCTGTTTTAGTGTGGATAAACTGAATAACCTAACGAGACTTAAAAATTCATTCCTTCTACATTAATGGTTGCAAACATAATGAATACATTACCTTATATAAATTATTTATGGGACAGATTCACCGTCTCTCTTAATTTTACTAAGTTTAAAATCTAAAGAAAATTCTAATCCTGTAATATGAAATATAACCACAAAAACCAACGTCAAACAGTATTCTTGTTTGATTACAACTGCAAACTTCTTTGACTTTACTGCTAAGATGATTGTTGTATATAGGTGTGGGATTACCTAGATACCACATACCTTAACTGTAGTTGGACCCAATTGGTGACACTGGTCGAGCTGCAAAATTTTATTCATTTACCATTTTGTTTTTATTTCTCATTAGCTCTCAGCTGTTTATACGACTTAGTTCGCGTGGAACAAAATAACATTTGAAAGTAGTTATTTTCTGAATAAATAATGCTCAGTATCCTTTTCTGTACTCTTGACAAGGTGTACCTACCTATACAAAACTTCGTGACGATCACTTCAGCAGTGAACAAATATACTATCTGGTGACCACGACTTCATCTGCATTAAATTACTATTTGAATACCATGTCTATCTTTTCGTCGAAATTAAATACTCGGTATTATAAACATATTCATTCCGATAAGATTTAATATCATGTTGATAAAACCACCTTCGCGAATAAAATATTACATTAGAACAAATTTGAAAAACATAAAAATGTTTATTGCGAGTAAACTGAAAGACATAAACATATGCTATCCCAGACTTGTAAAACTTTTGAAAAGAAACATTTCCTAGTACATTATTTTCGTGTACCTTTAACTATTAACGTAGCGCAGGCCTCGAAAACTATCAGAAAGGACAATTTATATTCGTAACTTTTTTTCAATATTTCTTATTTGTCGTAGCATGACCTTATATAGCCTATGTTACTCCAGAATAAATATTCTATCTAACGTAGAATTTTCAAAATCCGTCTGGTAGATTCTGCGATTAATCACTATAAATTACAATAATTAATAAATTTATAAAACTTCCTTTCGCGTTTGCCTGGACAGGCTACGAGAACTGAAAGCGATTCGTAGTCCCTGGCAAGTAAGTACAGGGGAATGTAGGATCACCGGCGGGAATTTTAGTAGGTGTTTCTAGATATTCGCTCCAAATAAATTCC
This sequence comes from Actias luna, assembly GCA_039707435.1. Taxonomy (NCBI): domain Eukaryota; kingdom Metazoa; phylum Arthropoda; class Insecta; order Lepidoptera; family Saturniidae; genus Actias; species Actias luna. The sequence goes on along the minus strand of JAZHAC010000034.1, from coordinate 7,404,526 downwards.
TCATATATCTTTCGTAGCCTGCCTTGGCAAAGGCAATAAGAAGATCAGTAAATAGATTTTACCATTTTAAAAATGGGCAGGCCACGAGAGAGATGTGTGAAATTCGAATGGTGTGTGTGTGGTATACTAAAACCCCACGTTGGCCGTACATTCCATCGTACTTGCCTGAAACCAGGAACTACTTTTGTATTGCTTTCCGTCCCTGTTTTGCGTTGGTGTATAGTGAAGAGCTGACAAAACCCCGCTCTCCAAGAGACCGTTGATAGAACATCACTTATGGAGTTGCCTTTGTTTTTGGTCTGCACCATTTTTGCCAATAGCTACTGTAAGTCAATTTTCCGAGTCAAAGTAAAAATAATTAAACATTAAAAACAATGTCTTCATAATGTAACGGCAGTAATGTATCTTTAATTTTTAGTTTCAAACAATTAAATTTACTGTAAATTAGGATCAGCGTCATGCATATAATCTCTTGGATCTTTTCTTTTTGACGCCCGATGGGATGTCTCGACATAATTATAAATTACGCAACCTAAAACAAAAGCTGTAAAATAATGATACATTAATTGTGTGAAGTTTAATAATTATAATATATGTAGTGAAATTTTAAGGCACATGAATATTTAGTATGTTACTTATTACCTATTTAAAAGAGTATCGTTAAAGGATATTGTGCTTATCCAGCGGCGAACGATTAGGTGTAGACATTTTTTTTTTTCTTGACCGCGAATCTTATTGTGAAATACGATATAATTTTCCTATACTTATTCGTTTCAAAGCGCGGTGAAACGGGCGGACAATTACTACAGCTACCTAAATAATTATGTGTGTATATATATATAAATTAATGTTGCGCAGCAAAGTGACTACACTGGACCTAATGGTAAGAACCGTACAATCCATATCAGCGACGAATGACACCGAACAGAATTTAATCCCAGTCACCGTTGGACCCAATATCATAGGAAGGGCACACACTGACAGGAAGACGGTACCACAATTTCACGGTGCGACAAAAGTCGGCAAACTTTTTGGTTCTGGATGTTACAGGTATCGCCATAAAATAATAACATCGAAGCACTGCCCGTGTGGTTCTGCTGCGGAAGGAGAGGAGGGGATTAGTTCAAAGAGCTCTTCAGAACACTCGCCATGATACAGGCGATAGAACACGCTTAGAGAGGCAATATACCTACGCAATTGAAGCGGTTCTATAGTGTTGGTGATAGCTGTATCATTTACTATACGAACAGCCCGCCTCTGCAACCTATCTAAGGCATCGATGAAATACTTATCGGATCAAACCTAGACATGCGATCAGTATTCCATGCACGGCTGAATCTGGGCCTTATAGAGAAAGTACAGCTGGTCGGGCAGGAAAAACCGTCGCACTCTGTTCAGGATTCCGAGTCTCCGAAATGTTGTGGAGATGACATCCTCGATGTACTCCTTAAAGTGTTTAAGCCGCTCCGAATATCCATTCCCAGGATATTTAGGTTGTCACTCATTGCAAGCTGGGTGTTCTGAAGAGTAGGGTTGGGTGAAAAGGGGGATTTTTTAAAGGTTTTCTTGGCATTGAACTTAACCAAGTTACTTGCTCCATTACTGTTATATGTGGATATGCGGGTCAAGACTTGGTTAAGTTCGATGACAAGTTCCTTTCGTCTCTCTTCTGTGTCTCCCCGTCCACAGCCAGGCTTACTAGCACCCATGAACCGTGCTATCGTCTGCATAGCAATTAATGTTTCCCAGGGGAAGCATATCATTGATATGCAGAAGAAACAACGTGGGTGGTAAAACAGAGCCTTGCGGAATTCCAGCGTTTAAAGACATGAGCTGCGAGTTGTGCACCTCGACTAGGACTCGAAATCTGCGTTCATGCAGAAAGCTAGAGATCCATCGGCAATATACGGTGCAATATATACGCTAGAAGATCCCCCGTTTATCGGTTCGGTCGGAAGCCGTATTGACGATCATGAATTAGAGGGTGATCTTAAAGGTGGCATACAAGTTGGACATTTAATATTCGTTCCATAACTTTGCCTAACACTGAGGTTACAGCGATTGGCCGGTACTTATTGGGGTCTGAACGATCTCTGTTCTTTGGAATTAGTTGCACGTTGGCCTCTCTTCAAACGCGGGACACATGACCCTATCTTTATATCGTATCCTTAAATCAAATAAGTATTTAATAAAGTATGCTTACGTGGAAACCAATATTTCATAGTGGCTGTTATTCTGTACACCATACACGGAAGCCCATTGGAAAAAGCACCAGCAAAGGGTTTTTGCTCATGAGATGAGAGTCTGTAATAAATGATACCGCGAATTACGGCTAGATCCCCGAAATGTCTTCCCATTTGAAATGATGTTATTGTTTAGTTGACGATCTATTCTTTTGAATAATAAGAGACTATATTTAAAAGTCAATGACAAAAATAGAAAGCTTTATTATTGTAGCAAAAAGATTTTACATAATCAGTAAAGTGAAACTATTTTTTTGACAGTGCCAATACAAACTTCAAAACATTAGAACTCAAATGAGATAAGACGTTATATATTTTTACTGTTACTGTGTTTGTATATTGCCAATATTGCGAAACAATGATAGCTCACTGGTAGGTAGCTTATAAGGTTACCGTGTCAAAGGACGTGAGTTCGAATCCCTGCAATGAGCTTGAGCTTTCAGTGAAGGAAAAACATCGTGATGAAATCATAGCATGTTTGATACCATGCTACCTTCATACCACCTTGCCGCCAAATACTTATAAATGTGTTCCGGCAGTTGCACTTAAGAGCTAGTCCCTCCACAGGTTTAGCGTGTTTACCAGCTTGGGTGACATCGTTACTTAACATAGATACAACGGGTGAGACTGTAGCCATAATGCTAAAACCTGTAAAAAAGGATGACTGACGTAATAGTTTTTTAGAGAGTGGAAAAATAGATACTTTTAAAAATATGATTTTGGACTTGTATTATTTTTTCATATACGAAAGAAATATAGTCTTGTAAAAACGATATCTAACCGTAATGAGAGAAAATCTTTATAAGAAACATTAATTTCAATGTTGGTTTTTTTTTTATATCCGATGTATATAACATAAAGCAATCTACTATATACGCTATATTCATTTGCAAATCCTCAAACTGTGTTTATATACATCTCACGAATATTGACAACAGTATATCGACAATTATTTAACAAATATATATCTAACCATGAATTTAGTCACCTCCAAAATGAATGATTTGTATAATACTTTGCAAAATCAACAAGCATTATATACACTGTTAAAAATTTTTGTAATATTACAATCTCTTTACAAGACACATGTCATGTAAAATTACAATCCAGTGTGTACCAAAATGAAGTTACTATACTATTTAGGTAATTTTTCCAAACACTTTCATAAAACCACTATAATAAGTTGCAATTATACAAAATGCATGTATAAACAGTACACATATAGTAATTTTACAAATCAATTCATTAATTACAAATGAATAGCGTTATAAATTTACAAGCTTTGTTTTTAGTCTTATTCATAACAACTTTATGTAATATTACAAAGAAACAATGTAACTTTGATTACAATGAATTTATTATATATTCAAAAATCATCATATTATTTTTACTTCTTTAATTGTAAAATTACAAAGTACGTAGTAATTCGCCAAAAATTAGAATATGTTAGCCGCAAATTGTAATTTTACTAAACTTCAACTGTAAAAATTATTTGTAAAATTATTATATTTTTACAAATCATAATTATTGTAAAATCCGATATCACACTGTTGAAAATGCTCGTAAAATTACAATATATTTACAAATTGAAGAATAAGTAAAATTGCAACTTTGTCCAAACTAAAATACGATTACCATACAATTAAAGTCATTTTCTAAGACATATCAGAAAAACACTATTAAAAGTTTGAGTTTTACAGCTATATTGCATAAACTCTATATGTGTTGTAAATTTACAAATTGATTTATCATTAATAAATTAAAAAAATTGTATATTTACAAGTATTTATCCCAAAGAAATATCATAATATTATATTACAATGAAAATGAATGAAAATTACTTAATTGTCTCAATATTTTTGATGAATTGTAATTTTACCAAAAAATTTTTGCAAAATTAAAATATCTCGTAAACTATTGACAAGTAGTCGAGACATCTTGCGAATGAAATTTAGAGAGAAGAATAATAAACAAATTGAAAAAACCGCATTACTCTACGACTAATAGCTTACAAAATATTAATTTTTTAATAAAAACTGTGAGTTCTGAGCGTACGCTCATAAACAAATATCTCTATCTCGGAGATAATTTAATCAATTTTATTTTTTCTCTTTATTATAGATCTTATCTAGTTCTGCCACTACTACCACTAGTTCTATTATGAAAAAATTCAGCTTAAAAAAATTTTTTGCAGAAGCTATTTTGATTAAACCGAATTTTATAGTTTTTTGTCGTTAAAAAATCGTTAATATTAAAAAATGCACTTTTTCTTATTCAGGAAGCTACGTTCATCAATGCATTGGATACATTGAAAATTATAAAAAAAAAATTTGTTTATTGAAAAACAAGACATATTGCTTTTGATAAGTTTTGTATTTTGCAAATTAAATATTTTAATTTTACAAACTATTTTTAATTTAGCTTATTTGTAAAATTACAATGTTCGTCATTGACATTAGTACTTACGTTTTTGAATTTTCTAAAACAGAAACAATGAAAAATGTTTTGCAAAATTACAATGTTTGTTACTAAAATTAGTATATACGTTTTTGAATTTTCCAAAACAGAAACAATAAAAAAAGATTTGTAAAATTACAAAGCTTGATTACTTAAATTACAAAACTGCTTTGAGCATATACTTCCAACACATTTCTTGTAAAATTACCAAAGAAATTTTTAACAGTGTATTTATTGTATACTAGCTGACCCGGCAGACTTCGTATTGCCTCAATCGATAAATCGAAGACCTAAACTTTTGTATAAAATAATCTTAAAACAAACAAAACGAATCCGTATTTAATAAAAAAAACATTTTTTGAATGAAGCATGAAGTTTTATTATTATTTTCGACACATCATGTTGCTTAATTACAAAATAGAGTTTTCCTAAAATACTGGCTATTTATAAGGTTTAATTTGATATTGACAGACACACACTGTCATGATACAGTCTGTTAATCAATTTAAAGCTTTCTCATGAACAATTTTTTTTGTATTGTTTTGGGGTGCGTAAATAAACAAAGAAGACGGTTTTCCGACGCGCGAACACCCGACGTATAATTATCCATGCGCGAAACAGGGAAACTCCAAGTTGATTCCGCAAACTTCTAACGACTGTCCTTACCATTTATTTATGGTAATCGCAAAGGCCAGACGTACTGGAAATTATAAGCATTTAAAATCAAATGGTAAATCCGCTGGAACCATCGGTATCCGCGGGATCAAGACACTCTCCTCTGTATTTTCCTTTTATGATTGTTGCCTCAATGACGTTATTCATCAGCTAGTCTTGCTCCATTGCACAGTTGAGGATGATTAATGTTACGCAGCATGATGACAACTGACCCTACTTTTAAACTTCAAATTGTGAGGTGGTAATCCAGACAATTCCAGTGAATTTAAAAACTCCGTGGGATGGTTGACTACGTCATCCTGGTTCATAACGGTATCCACTGATATGAAGGAAACCAACTGTCCTGGAAGAAAATTCTGAATGGTCACATTGAGATCCTCGACGTCTTTATTTTTCGCCGCCAATATTGCTCGTTCACCCAGCCAATTATGGTTATTGAACTTTTGAGCTATATCTGGGAAAACACGCTGAATAAGCTCCTTTTTAAAGTCTGTGATGTGACAGAAATCTGTGGGTAATGTGATGAATCCGGTCGAAGTGTCCACTGCAACTTTATTATTTCCAATGTCTAACAACTGCTTCGCAAACACATTTGCAGTTTCATCTTGTTGCCATGTTAGTTGTTAATTGGAATGTCTTTACATACTGCCACAAATTCGATGATTTTAGGCATGCATTTAGTTCATTAGCAACAATTGATCGGGGAATAACTGGAAGAGTCTGACGAAAATCACCTGACAACAGAATCATGGCCCCACCAAAAATATTTTGGTTGTCACGAAGATCTTTCAACATTCTGTCCAGTGCCTCCAGTGACCTCCTATAGGCCATTGTGCATTGATCCTCAATCAATTTGCATACCTGTACGATCTTGGCCATTGCGCTATTTTTGGCGATGTTGCAAATTGGTGTTTCGGTGATTTGCATGTTTAATGGTAATTTCAAGGCAGAATGTGCAGTTCACCCGCCTTCTAGCAAAGCCGCAGCTGTTCCAGATGAAGCCAACGCTAGAGCAACATCATTTCGCGATCTGATCCTCGCCAAAAGCAATGAAATTAAGAACGTTTTTCCGGTTCCTCCGGGAGCATCAAGGAAATAAATTCCACCAGATCCACTGTTCACAGCTTCTATCAAAATGTTGTACGCAATTCTTTGTTGTTGATTTAATTGTGGAACATTTGTATGAACTGTTTCGGCCAATTATTCAATGTCGTACTGTTGTTTTCTTTGCAACTCTTGGTTTAATGCACCGTGTATATGTTGACATTGCACAGTTGACATGCTTCACAGTAAGTCACACACAGCTGTCCATGAACTTTTTTCAGTTGTTTAAACGATTTCAGACCATGAACATTCACTAACAATAACCACAAATAATAACATTAATCATTATTTGGATGTACTGTGTAGATGCGACCCAGAGCGTCTGAAGCAGATACATTTGGATGTCCTTTAAATGGCATTCCTTGTTTTCGACGCTGAAACGATTTTGATAATGCATTCCATTTGTAATAGCGTGGCATGTCCAGTATACAGCAAAGAGCGAGCAAAATCATCAGTTTGACAGAAAGTGAAGAAACATGTAAATGTTGTCAATGGTAGACGTGCCGCTCTGTCTGCCGTGTTCAATTCATTAAAATAAACTCATTGACCATTTTCTAAATGGACTACTGTATGGTGTCTTTCATGGATCGCAAATGAAAAGATACGCCAAATTGTCGTTGCTACTTACCTGTTACTTGATTTACCATTTTGATATTAAAATGGTATCCATCTTCCCCCTGCCAAAGATCAAAGGATATTGTAATGCATCATAACTCCTGGGTGTTTCAGATACACATTTTAAATCACTATTGATATACTATCACGATGAAACACAATATCTCTAGATTGTAAATTTTCTCCCACAATAACAACAGCTACTTCGTCAATGGTAGGTGAATTAAACCTGCTTCTGTGTTCACCGGCAGGTGTTTGGTCAGCTCAAATGATAATATTATGGCTATCGGATGGCATCCGATCCAATGCTATTTTGAACATGTTTACTAAATTGTTATTCTGATAAAGAAACATTTGTAATTAATGGACAATGGTTCTCTTTACTGTTGGATTGTGAGCACAATGATTATCAACTTCCGCATCTGAATTGCCCATATAATAAATTTGTAAAAATTGATAATGCATCAGGTGCTGGTAACAGTGCCCCCAGTAAGTGATAAATTTGTCCTTGTATCTGTAATTTAAAAAAAATTGTCCATTAATTATTTTCGATATATATATATATATTAGTACATATTGAATATTATAAAAAAATATTCTGGTATTAATACCTTAAAAGTGAGCATGAAATTGTCCTGTATAATATGTGTAGCGCCAAATGATGTCATCTGGAAACAGCTGTTATATTTCTGAATGTTGACCAAGAACTGCTTATAATCATTTCCAATCCCAGAAACTAAAGATCGTAAATTACAATATTTACAAATTATTTTCATTTCCCCAGGTGTTACCGATTTGTCGGCACAATAATCAATTGCCGGATCATAGTGGAATGCAGCTCGTTCAAGAATCACAGGGGCAATCCGTCTGCGGATTCGCTCAATTTCATTATATCGTGCTTGCTGTTGTTTTGTTTGATGTGCACGAACTCGTTGCCTTCTAAACCTATCTACTTCATTGTCACTCACTAAATAACACATTTCTGATATAGCAATACGACTATTTTCTTGATCTGTCTCTCTCTGGTCATCAGTGCGGTTAGCACGTGAGATAGCTCTCCTTCGCACATTTGATTAACTGCGACGACCTAAGTCAGGTCGTCGTTTCCTCGGCATCGTAAATTGTAAATAATCAAGGTGAGAAAATTTCTCGCCCACTTAGCAGTTAAGTGTCACTAATAACAGTAAGTAACATATTAGTTGGTTGTCAAATCTAATGTGAAATATTATGGTTGCGTTCAGAAATTTAATTTTTAATTATTATTTTTTAAATTTATTTAATTTAATATTATTATTTAATTTTAATTTTTCTCACCTTTTAAACCTTCCCTAGACCTCCACGAACATTTTAAGACCACGATAAGATAAATCCGTTCAGCCTTTCGCGAGTTTTAGCGAGACTAACGAATAGCAATTGATTTTTATATGTATATATTGATAAATAGATTGACTCGTCGATTCGATTCACTGAAACGGTTCATGATTTCCTTGGATTATATTATATTGTAAAACTATGTTTCCTGTTAACAACGTACTATTGATGAACATACGTTACATACGTTACATATCGTACGTTGATGAACGAAGATTTATTCATTTTTGGAATTCTTGCGTCTCGTTTTGCAGTACTACAATTAATGACCTCTCATAATGATTGAATGAATAAAGGCACATATTTATATATGGAATAATAACTCGTAATTATTTAAGGAATAATAATAGAAAGAAGAATATTTAACGAATAAAAATGAGGAGAATGCCTTTTGCTTGCGCACAGTAACCCACACCTGCCACCGCGATTTTTAGACGTAGGTGTGTTTAGTTTACTACATTTTTGTTATATAATCTATCTTACTCCTAATATTTTACGGGTTATTTATGCCTATAATTGTAGTCGCGGCACGTAATGGTGGCTATTTTTGTTACCGTACAATAGTGATGTGAAAATTTATTTTGGGAAAAAATATAATCATACGTTAGTCGGTATGACGGTATCTATAAGTTTTTATATTTAGAACTATGATTGCAAGTCGTAGCGGATTTTTTTAATAAAACGAAAATACAAATGTACTCATTATTAGAATGTAAAAGACACCTATATTTGCACACAAGAAATACACTCATTCATACAGAAATAAGATGCCTAAAAAGGCCGTCTTCAATCAGATTTTTACATACTGCCGAAACTACCGTACTATCGTGGGAAATAGTTACGAAATCATATAATGTATTCACGTGTCTCACTGTGAAAATCAGTTTTCTCTATATGTTTGGCTTTGTTGGCGAAATCCACAACAAACGAAGTAAACATAAATCAAATCAAAAATCTTTATTCAATTTAGACCCTAAGAAGGCTTATGAACGTCACGGTTTGTAAAGTAACGCAGTCAGCGAGAAGAAGCAGCAAGAAACTCGATCTGCACCTTTTTTTAGGTTATATTCTTATCTTTTTTATATATCATAGTTTAGTGTTACAGTAGTTATTAGCGGATGTACAAAGAGGGGTGTCAATTCCAGACATCACGATCGCTCACATATTGATCCTCCCTATAATATAGCCTTTTGACATCACGTCCAAGTTAATCCAAGTAAGCTAGCAATCAAAACTATATCACAATCTCATAATAACTACCAGTCGAGTTTCAAATATTTTTATTGTATTTAGTAGATCAATCATTGAGGAAGGCTTTAGACTATTTAACATTATGCTACCAACAACAGGAGCAAAGCAGTATTGAAAAAGTTACAATAACAGGCAAAAGTGATTAAATAATTTTTAGTTCTACGCAAACAAAATCGCATGCATAGTTTGCTAATATAATGAAGTGGAAAAGTTTGTTTGTTTGTTTGAACGCGTTAATTTTACGAACGAGCAATCGAATTTCAAAAATTCTTTTTTAAATTGTTAGTTAAACCGTGAAAAGATTTGTCAACAGGACCTTGTTATATAGTTAGACAAAATACATATAGTTTAAAAATCAGCATATTTAAATAATTTTGTGTCCTGAATACATTGGATGAACTTTATGACTTTGTTTTAACTACAGGTCTATTGATAGTATTAAATATAACTATTGATAGTATTAAAAATAAAAAAAATGACATGACCCAACAAACGTTAAAACAGCTATCACAGTGTGATTTGGTGCGGTGCTGGATGGAGGACCTGGCGGACGAGCGCTATGGTCGATACACCATAGACGCCGTCCGCCCGGTCCTCCAAGAGTGGTGTAGCAGGAGTCATGGCTCCCTGACGTTTCGCCTTGTGCAGGTGCTATCCGGGCATGGATGCTTCGGATGGTACCTGCACAAGATTGCGCGCAAGGAGCCGACCGCCGTGTGCCACGAGTGTGGTGCGGCGGAAGATACTGCGCAGCATACTCTAGCCGAGTGTGTTGCGTGGTCCGAGCCGCGCCGCACTCTGGAAGCGGCGGTAGGAATGGATCTCTCGCTGCCGGGTGTGGTGAAATCCATGCTTAGCAGCGAGAGATCGTGGAACGCAATGGTCTCCTTTTGTGAGACAGTTGTCTCGCAGAAGGAGACCGCGAGAAGGGCCCGCGAGGCTGACTCCAGCGGGCACCCTCTCCGACACAGACGTCCGGGTGGCAGGAGAGGCCGATACGCTCGTGCCCTTCCGTCACCCTAAGCCGGACTGCGAGGGGCGGGTCGGGGGATCCGCCTCTCATTGCACCAGTCCGGCCGTCTGAATGGGCAGCTCGCCAGGCTGCCCGGACGAGGCCCGGCTTACCATCAGGCTGGGTCGGTCGCCGGGGTGACGCGGTGATTGCACGCACGACCCCGCGTTGCCCCAGGAAGGCGACAGACGGCCGTGGGGTTTTAGTGGGTATTCCCGGTGACTAACGCCGGGTGAGTCCCACATAACCTTCCCAGTCCCCCCGGGCTGGGAGGGTATGCGTTAATGCATTTCCCCACGAAAAAAAAAAAAAAAAAAAAAAAACAAAAAAAAGCTATCACAGTGTGCTTGTGCTGCTCATGTAGATAAATAGTTTCAATTTCAACAACTTCCTAAAATCAACCAAAATATAATTGTTTTTCATATCATAACTTTTTCTACGTAAGCGCCATTCACTACCATCAACTATAATTATTGAACTATTGTGTACACGTTTGAGAGATGGATACTTTTTAACTTACTTCCATTTAAGACAGTTCTCATCAGTTCCCTTACTCTCTCGTACTATAATTTTGACAGATGTCAAAAAGTATATCAAAATGATAATACTTAGGAATGTACATTTGAAAGAGCGAATGCTCGTATAAACAAGAAGTTACCGTCTGTGCAATTTCCTAATTTAGTTACCTATTGACTTTACTGTCTGCAAAATTCAATTAAAAACTATGACATCCATGTCTTTCCCAGATGGTGAATTATTTGTTCCAATTAACATAGGAGAAAGTGAAATTAATGAAGGAATTACTACACTTTTAAAAACTTTACGACCCAGTTGGCCTCGAGAAAATGTCAATTTAAAGGTATTTAGATATATTATTTTACTAAGAAAACTAACATATTATTATTAGACTTTAAACGTTTTGAAAAAATTTGGAACTAAATTCAATAAACATGAAAACCTTGTCTGAATTTTATATTTGTACCAGTATTAAAAAAAAATTAAAACAATTTTTTAACAGTTATTTACAGATGGTATTACAAACAAATTAGTGGCATGTCAACTAAACACATCAAATAATGAGAAAGATATAGTCCTTGTCCGTATTTATGGAAATAAAACGGATTTGCTTATTGACCGAAAGGCTGAGCTCAGGTATAATCTTTAAAATTTGTTAAAAATACTGCTAGCCATATATAGCTTCAAGTATACATATTAACATATGATTTTATCTAAAAATACATATTATTACAGAAATATAAAAACATTAAATGTACTGGGGCTGGCACCTAAAGTTTATGGTGTTTTTAACAATGGGTTAGCTTACCAGTATTTTCCAGGTGTTACTTTGAATGTTGAGACTACATGCAACCCTAAAATATGGCCTTTAGTGGCCAAACAGATGGCAAAAATGCACAAAGTTGAACTTGGGAAAGAAGTATGTACATTTTAAAATGACTTTAATTTCATTCCAAATTGTTCATTTTTAAATAATGTGACATAGATGTTCATAATTTAAATTATTCAATAAAGTTAAACATTCAAGCTGTTTATGTATGTGATTTTCTAGTTGATATTTCTCATTAACACATAACCAGAAATATGCAATCTACTGTTGCTGTCAAGGGTTATTAGGACATTAGGTGATGAATACAACAATCTGAATGTAATATCTATACATAAATTGAAACTATTTAAGAGCTGAATATCTACATTAATTTATTTTTTGTAAACTAGCACCTTTTCCTGGTTTAGTTTGTTTGTACAGTCTATTGATCCAATTTTTACATTTAGATTTTTATCACAGAGCATTCCATTTGGGTAATTAGAAGGCTACCTAAGAGTTACAACAAAATTGATTCAGCTGTTTTTAAATTCATAGAGAACACACATATACAAATCAATTTTTATTTGTATAGAATACTGACTATAAGGGTGGTACACATTTTTCTCAATATAGAGCCATTTTTTTCTGTACTTTAGTTTATGCCTCACTTTGAAACTATTAAGAAGATTTGAAATCATGATTCAAAAATATATGGGATACTTTTATCCCATAGAACAGAAGGATTCCACTGGGATAGGGAATAAAAGTAAATATGTTTGTCTGACATGTAAATGTGTTTGACAGATTTAAATGCACTTCTTCGTATTTTTATTTACACTTTCTATATAAATATAAATAATTTACTCTATATATATCAAGAACTTAAATAATTATTTACTGAATCTACAAAAAGCCAGTTTATGACAATTTTAAATTATTGAAGTACTATTTTTAACTTTATTCCAGCCAATATTGTGATGTATGGAATGATCTCTAATGTTATCTTATCATCTGAGGTCATGCTAACTTTATTTACTTCACAATTTATTAGATAACAAATCATTCTCTTTACATATTTACTTTAATTTCAAGAGTATTATTATAATTTTTATGTAAAGTGCTGAATGTTTTTCCAATATAAATGTTTATTATACTTTCAAATGTATTACTGTAAGTTATTGATATGAGGTTTGACATTAACATTTTATAGTAATTAAAGACTTTATCTATGTTGGTTACGCGCGGGAATAATATGGTTGGTAATTAATTATTGAGGTTGCGCCACCTGAGTAGATTGCTAGTAACTAGTTATATCACAAGCAATCTATGTGGTATATGCCCGGTACAACTAATACCGCCGGCCGCCTTTAGAGGGTGACAAAGTCGGGCGTGTAGCAAGGTGAGGCCGCGGGGGGTTTTACCGTTACACACGCCGGCAGCGCGAAATAAGCGCCCTCGCCCGCTCTTCAGTTGCTATCAAGACCTTCAGGTGAGTGCATATTTTATTAATTAGTTACCAATTTTATTGTTCTCATTGACGTGGTCATCCGCCTCGCCCGCTTTGTGTGTTCTCAATATCTTCCGCGATTGTAATTATTTAATAGTGTATTCAAACCCAATTTCTAAACCCGCGAAAAATAACACGTGGCAAATCTTGCCACATCCGCAGTGGAAAGACTATTTACACGTCTTCTCCACTCCATAGAATGGTCCTTCGAGCCGGATTAGATCCAGACTAAATTTATCAAGGAATAGTTCGAGTAAATTTAGTTTATGAATTACACACACCCGCAATTTTTTGTAACAATATTTCATTTTACTCGTAACATGAGTTAAAACTAATTACATCCGCCGTCATTTCTGAATAACATAACCCGTAACCGCATATTGAAATTAAACATAGTATTTTTATTTTATTTGGTATTCTTCTTTCGTAATGGAAAATAGACAGTTAAAAAAACTTATTTCGAAGAAAAATGCATTATATGCACAAATGAATGATTTGTTTACCAAATCAAACAACATTTCGAAATTTGATTCGGAATCAAAGGAAAATTTTCTTGCTGAGTCAGAAACGATAGATGACATGCGTTCTCGTTTTGAAAGTAATTTAGATGAAATAAATGATTTAAATTTAAAGCAAAATCCTTAATCAGCTTTATCATCCTTTGATACTTTATGTAGTTATGTCAAACGCGCTCGTAATAAAATTAACACCAGTAGTGCTTTAAAGGTAACAAAGGATACTGTAACCGCAATAAATATACCGTTGCCGACGATAACACTTCCTTCCTTTGACGGCCGCTCCCTCGAAGGCTGGGAAACATTTTACCAGGCTTTTAAAGCCAATATTCATGATAATCCGCAACTGTCTGACGCGCAACGTGTACAGTATTTGATGGGTAAATTAACGAATAGTGCACTAAAGTTAACCGCTGGGATAATACCCACAGGTGAAACCTATAATATTATCTGGTCGAGCCTAATTGATAAATATCAGGATAAACGAGCTTTGGGATGTCATTATCTGAATAATATATTCGACTTAAAAAATTGTTCACCTAACGCGAATAGCTTAAATATGTTTATTGAGAAATTTTCATCTTCGATTGCCGCTTTGAAACAATTAAATTTACCAGATTTAACTGATTTTATTCTATTACAATGTTCACTTAGAAAGTTAGACCCCCAAACATTGCAGTCTTCTGAAGCTTCGGTTCGTGGTACTGAAATACCTTCCACCGAAACGTTCATTAAATTTATTCAGGATCAGATTAAAATACTAGAACGATCTGCACCGAAATGTAATATAGAAAAATGTAAGAATTATAAATCTTTTATTTCTAACAATGTTAATGACTCAGTCCGCATTGAAAGGGCTAATAAACCGGTTTCGCGCTCGAACTCGTCGTTATCTTGCTGCGATCTATGCAAAAAATCAGACCATAGGCATTTGTATCGTTGTAATGAATTTAAAAATATGATTTCTCCACAAGCACGTTATGATTTTATTAAATTGAATAAGGGTTGTATAAATTGTTTAAGTTTGTCGCATTCATTAAAAGCATGTCAATCAAAATTGACATACAAAATTTGTAACAAATATCATCATAGTTTATTGTGTTTTGGTAATAAACAGGTAAATTGTACAAATAATAAAAGTAGGTACGGTCAATCGGATGAGTACACAGATATGAACAGGCGAGATAGTCGGTCGCGCTCGAATTTAACACAAGTGCACGGAAATTCTAGTGCGGCGCGGTTCGATTACGGTGAGTCACGGGTTCAATCCTACATTCAACCTGTTGTTCAGTGTTACGATAACAATGATACCGCTTTTAATACTTGTTCTCACCCTAAGAGAACCATACAACAGCAAAGTAACTCGACCGCTACCACTTTGACCCACAATTCGGAAATAAAATCAAATAGTAATATTTTATTATCAACCGCTCAAATATACGCTCACTCTAATAACGGGGAACGTAAAATAGTTAGATGTTTAATCGATAATGGTTCACAAAATAATTTAATAACTGTTAATTGTTGTGAATTACTTAACATTCCGATCATACCTTTAAATAATTCTTATATTAGAGGTATCGGATTAACCGCTCGCCCGATCCACGGATATGTTTATTTAAATATTGAATCTAGATTTTCACCTAATAAATACTATATTCATGCTTTAGTAGTCGATTGTATTACAGATAAATTACCAGCTTATTTTATAAATTCGTCAAATTTGGAACATATACGTAATTTACTGCTTGCCGATTCAAATTGGAACATACCAGGTGTAATTGATATGGTATTGGGTGCTCAATTATTTCCATATATATACATAGGTAACCGTATAGATACCGGCTCACTAGCGCCACCTGCCGTAGAAACAACCTTTGGCTATGTTCTTATGGGTGACGTGCCTGATGTACGATACTCCGACATTATGACACCGCAACATAATGACCTATAATAAATAATAATACGTCTTTGTGACTATCTAGTACAGTTTTTATTTATAATCCGCCCGCTTTTGTATGTACAAAATTTAATTCTGAGTTTAAATAAATCGCTTTCATCTGTAACATGTAAAGACCTTGAGTTATACCTACATAAATTTTGGGAATTAGAGGAGATTCCTCATGAGCGTCACCTAAGCCCTGAGGAAGCGGAGTGTGAAAATAAATATATTTCTACAATTACCCGCGATAGTGATGGCCGATATACGATTGAGTTACCTTTTTGTAGAAGTCCCGCTGAACTCGGCCATTCTCGTGCTATTGCTCACCGCCGTTTCCTCTCGCTGGAACGGAAGTTTTTTCAATTACCCTCACTCCGCGATGATTACGATAATGTTATAAAGGATTATATTAATAAAGGTTATTTAACTGAAACTGACGTTACTGCCAATGAAACCGATAATGGTTATTACATACCGCACCATGCAGTTGTCCGTCCAAGCAAAGCTACCACCAAACTTCGTGTAGTTCTGGATGCTAGCGCCAAAACATCTAGTGGCCTGTCACTTAATGACGTCCTGCATACTGGTCCAAATTTACAGGCAGATTTATTTTTACTTTTACTCCGCTTTCGTTTGTTCCCTATAGCCTTATGCGCTGATGTCGAACAAATGTATTTACGCATTAGGGTGACCGCAGATCATCTCAAATATTTAAAAATAATACACCGCTTTAAAAATGATAAGCTTCGCACTTATGCTTTTAACTGTCTCCCCTTTGGTTTAAAGTCATCTCCTTATTTAGCAATGCGTACTATACGTCAATTAGCATCGGATGAATGTTATCGTTATCCAGAAGCCGCTAGTGTAGCTGAGTCCCAATTATATATGGATGACCTCGTCACATCTGTACACGAAGAGGTTTCCGCTATCAAATTATCGAAACAGCTGATTTCCCTATTTAAATCAGGAGGTTTTAATTTAATAAAATGGGCAAGTAACTCACCGACTTTTCTTGATAACCTTCCAGATACTCACCGCTCTTCTGTAAGCTTCTCTGAGGATGCAAATAACACCATGAAAGTTTTAGGCTTTGCATGGCTTCCCGCTAATGATTGATTCTGTATGACTAGCTCAGACACTAATGACAAATGCACTAAGAGAACAATATTATCTCTAGTTGCCCGCTTGTTCGACGTGCTTGGTTTAGTTGCTCCAGTTATATTATTCGCTAAATTGCTTATTAAAGAACTCTGGAATTCCAAAACAGATTGTGATGGTACACCTCCAGATAATATAGTTTACCGCTACTCCTCGCTTGTTAAGGAGCTTCCATTGCTTTCGACTTTATCAATACCTCGTCATATTGGAGTTTCCAAAGATTGCGAAGTAAATATTATTGCTTTTTGTGATGCAAGCTTAAACGCTTATGGTTGTGTTGTTTATTTGCAGATTACAGATCCCGCAGGAGACATTACTTTAAGATTGTTGTGTTCAAAATCAAAGGTCTCTCCTGTAAAAATAACTACATTAGCTCGCCTTGAGCTTTGTGCCGCTGTTGTTTTATCAAAATTAGTTAAACTTGTTTACAATGCTTTACATCCTATCACCGCTACTATGCTTTCTCAGATTCAACAATTGCTCTTTCTTGGATTAAATCTTCCCAGCATAGATGGTCAATCTTTGTAGGTAACTGCATCGCTCTAATTCAGGAGAATATATTGCCTGACCGCTTTTTTCATATTAACGGTAAGGAAAATCCTAGTGATTGTGTATCACGAGGTCTTTTACCTTCACAAATTATTAAGCACCCGCTTTGGTGGCAAGGTCCTTCTTGGGCCTGCTGTCCTGTTTCACAATGGCCTATTGAACCCTTCATCCCTTGTAAATCTGAAAGTGATATACCTGAAATTAAAAAATGTGTAACACTTACAGCTATAACTGTCGTCGAAAATTCGCCGATATATCAACTTGGGTTAAGAATTTCATCATGGTCAAAACTTCTTCGCTGCGTTGTTTTTGTACTGCGATTTATAAAAAAAAATACCGCGAAATAATTTTAAAACCGCCTCCGATTTAAATATTGCGGAGAAAGCTATTATTCGAGCTCTTTAAGCTAAATATTTTCGATATGATATTGTTAGCATTAGAAAATCAGATTTACCTTCTAAAAATAATCGTAAACTTAGTCCATTTATAGACGAAGATGGAATTTTACGTATACAAGGTAGACTTTCAAACTCTGATTTACCGTTTGAAACACGACACCCCGCTTTATTACCTAAACGCGATCATATAATAAATATTACTGTTGATCATTATCACAATACAAATTTACACACTGGTCCAAACCTTTTAATGTCTGTTCTTCGTCAACGCTTTTGGATATTGTCCGCTAGAAACGTTATTAGAAAACGAGTGCATATGTGTAAACCGTGTGTCCGAGTATCACCTTCTCACCCAACTCCCAAGATGGCTGATCTTCCATCGAGCCGTGTAATGGAGGCCAAAGCTTTCGTTCACACGGGAGTAGATTACGCGGGACCATTTAAGATAACACTTGTACGCAAACGTGGTCAACACTCACAAAAGGCTTACATTTGCCTGTTCGTTTGCTTAACGACAAAGGCTATACATATTGAGTTATCCTCGGATTTGTCATCGGATTCGTTTCTTGCCGCTTTCAAGCGTTTTATATCTCGTCGCGGTCCAGTTTCTTTTATATATTCAGATAATGGCACCAACTTCGTTGGCGCAAAAGCTAAATTAGACGAATTATATCAACTTTTAGTTTCAAATAATTATATATCCGCTTGGAATGATGAAGTGGCCAAATACCGAATTGTTTGGAAGATGATCCCACCTCGCGCTCCGCATTTTGGAGGTTTATGGAAATCAAATATAAAATCCGTTAAAACTCATTTGAATAGAGTAATTGGCGCGCAAATTCTCACTTACGAAGAAATGTTAACGGTATTAAATCAAATAGAATGTCTCATGAATTCCAGGTCTTTATGTCTTTTATCCGCAGATCCCAATCCTGAAATTCTCACACCTGCACATTTTTTGATGTCCACGCCTTTGCAGTATTCACCCACGTCGGAATTGTCCGTAGACCAAATCAGTCTAACTAATCGCAAAAGGTTGTTAGATAGTTTAGTTAATTCCTATTGGAAGAAATGGAGGTTAGAGTACCTGCACACGTTGCAAGTCAGACAGAAGTGGTGTACATCGGATAACCCTGTGAAAGTTGGGACAATAGTTCTTATTCATCACGATGATATCCCCCCGCTCCGCTGGCCATTAGGCGTGATACAAGAAGTGTATCCAGGTGTCGACAACATTATACGCGTCGCTTTGGTAAAAACGAAATCTGGATATCTCAAACGACCAGTCGTAAAGTTATATCCGCTACCGTTAGAATAATTTACATTACCGCATGTCATTAACCGTTTTAGGCTCACTCGTAAAAATTAAATTCATAATTGCTTTTCAATAAAAAAAAAATGTGCTTAAAACCAAATAATTTCCATCTATTGGAGCATTTATACTTCCCATCTCCTTTATTTTCTTGTTCAAAGTCCTACGAACTTTCAAGGCGGGCAGGATGGTTACGCGCGGGAATAATATGGTTGGTAATTAATTATTGAGGTTGCGCCACCTGAGTAGATTGCTAGTAACTAGTTATATCACAAGCAATCTCTATGTGGTATATGCCCGGTACAACTAATACCGCCGGCCGCCTTTAGAGGGTGACAAAGTCAGGAGTGTAGCAAGGTGAGGCCGCGGGGGGTTTTACCGTTACACACGCCGGCAGGGCGCAATAAGCGCCCTCGCCCGCTCTTCAGTTGCTATTAAGATCTTCAGGTGAGTGCATATTTTATTAATTAGTTACCAATTTTATTGTTCTCATTGACGTGGTCATCCGCCTCGCCCGCTTTGTGTGTTCTCAATATCTTCCGCGATTGTAATTATTTAATAGTGTATTCAAACCAAATTTCTAAACCCGCGAAAATTAACACGTGGCAAATCTAGCCACATCCGCAGTGGAAAGACTATTTACACGTCTTCTCCACCCCATATGTCAAATGAATTTTCATACTAATAGACAGAGTTATGTATGGGACAGGTTTAGGTGTGTAATTAATTAAGGTTTTGTTTAAATTGGCTGGAATATGATGATGCTTGTTAAAGTAGACGCAAAAACACATCATGATTAGGAACTATATCGACATACGCCGCGAAAAACCAATACAGTTATATGAAATTAAAATATAACGGAAGTATTTCTCTTTAAAAGATTTATTAAATTGTAGTAGGGTTACATATCTATCTTCCATGATGAACAAAATTACCCGCGGGAAGTCGGCATGGGTTGCTAATCTATATACATACTACTATCTTTTACCTCTGGCTTCGCTCGAGTTACTACTGACTTAGTCGAACAAATCGAATGACGCAATAAAAAATAAAGTTTATCTCCCTCTTTACCCACTTCCAATAAGTTTTCGCGAGAAAAAGTAGCCCCTAACTGTCTTCAGGTACCCATCATTCTCTATTCGAAAATTTAATATAGTCGATTAAGCAATTTAGGCGTGAAAGCGTAACAAACAAACTCACTTTCGCATTTATAATATTAGTAAGGATAATGAAAATTCTGTTTGTTTGAGGCGCAATCACGTCAAAACTACTGATCGTATCGACATAGGACCATGACCATCAGGTGCGCAATTATTTGTAGATTTTTTTGGGCTATTCATTATTTGAATTCTAATGGTCCTTTATCATTCTACTTTTATGAACATATTTCCCGCCAATAAAAACGAAAGACGTGTATTTTCATTTAATATATTATGCGCCCGGCGAAGCAGGTAGGAACGGCTTGTAACTACTTTATATTGAAAAAATGAATTATGAGAATCTCGAATCTCAAGTTGGATGTCACCGTTCATAAGTGAACACTTTGTAGGTCAGTATTTAAATATTACATTTAAAACGATAATGACGAATAGTAACATATTTTTTGCGAAGTATGATACATATTATTTTTTCTAACAGTTTTACAGTGTTTATTATATTTCGTTTATATATGAAGTTACGAGAGCAATTTTTATTTTGTAACAGGTGCAAAAAGATCCAATGGTGTGGGATAAAACGGAACAATTTTTAAATTTATTACCGCAAAGATTTTCTTCCGAAATTAAACATAACAGGTAGGTACGAAAACATCCCATAATTTCCTTTTTTCATGTTAACGAGCTCAAGTAAAAAAGTGAAAGATCAAGGTATGATTAAAATTGCTGAATATAAAAATTCTGCTATTGAATATGGCTACTTGTAAGTCAGTCTCTCCACTAGGCTTAGCGTGTCCACAACCTTGGGCCACATCGTCACATAACATCAGGTGAAATTGAGGCCATAATGCTAAATCTTTAATTACTTATTCAGTAGGTAATGATAAAAAAAAATACCGGTCCTTCATACTGTTATTTAGTTATCTGTAGGCACTAATATGTCTTTATCTGTTAGCTTAGTAATCGAAACTTTGAATCCTTTAGGCCGATTACGCCTATTATAATATACAAAATTGAATTGCCTTGTATTTTATTATGTTATAAAGCCTTTTTGTTAAACAGAAAGTAAAAAATTGTATAAGTGAATAGAAGAAGAATTTATTTGTATATTTACAAAATACAAAAACGAATGGTTTTAGTTTTAAGTAAATTTAATAGTTTTAAAACAATTAAGAATATGATCAACTAAAGACGGCGCATAGCAATAAGGCGATAGTAGGCAATTACTGTAAGCGCACACGTGCTAGATAAATAGAACGAATGAAAACATACAAAATTTCATTTTATTCAATTTAATTTCACGGTGACACAATAACTTGTTTCTTATGTTATATTATTATCGCATATTTAGATTTAAAAAAAGTTCATCAATGCGGGCGAAACTTCAGACAAAAACTGATATTATATGATTTCGTTATAAGTACAACCCTATGTTTATTACCGAGTCTGTAATTCTGTGAAATCAGCGTTTATTGGGTGGATCGTTAATGGCGTATTGATTCGCTGTTGAAAGTGATTGTTACACTTTATAAAATGGTTGTATATTACATGAATAAAAATGTAAAGTCAACAAACTTTAGTAAATTTCTAAGTTTAAGATGATTGTCTGTATGTAATATATACTAATACTAGCTAATCTGGCAGACCTTGTGCTGCTTTTTTGAGTAGTCAATCACATCGACTACAGCGACATCTATCGCGTTGTGATCACTTATCGAGATAAAAGCATCCTATCTCTCGAGCTAGATAAAACTACACTCAGCATTCAAAATTTGATTAAAATCGGTTCAGTACTTTAGGATTTCATAGCGGACAAACAACGTGACATGATTTTTTTATATATAAAGATTATAAAGAGGAAAGATTTATATTTTTGTTTGTAACGAATAAACTCAAAAGCTACTGGACCGATTTCAAAAATCCTTTCACCATTAGAATGCTACAGTAGCACTGAGTAAAATAGGCTATAAATACAACATTAAAAAAAAAGAAAATGATTAAATAAAATTTAAATCCACGCGAATGGAGTCGCGAACACAGCTATCTATAAATCTGTACTTATACATAATTATCTTCTTTAAACTTAATTAAATTTTAATGACTATCTTAGATAGATATATTTTTTTTCACTAAATGGCAATATGAGAGCACCATACTATGCCTAATGGTAGACACAGTGCAAACCAAAAACGACAGCGATCACATAGATATCGACAATAAATTGACAGTATACGTTGCCGGTCTTTTTTTTTATTGAAGTGGTGTTAGAATCCGTTTTACGGACTTTCTGATCATAACACGTAAGCGAATTACTCGGGCTCGGACTAAGGCGAGAGGGTGTGTACTGTGTGGCAAGATTAATCGAGTTCTAATCACTCAACACTACCAGCTAAAAAGCACCACGGCCACACTTCAAACTTCTGTGTTGCCATAGATTAAGGACAGCGCCCACACTCCATGTAATTGTTATGTTGGCCTACAAAGTTGTCTGCTGCACGTCATCCTGTCACAATCCAGTTGTGCACACTCTTTATGCATGAAATAACAATAAATGTAAATATTTTTGTATATATCTTCGTTATAGATTTGTCAAAAGCTTTGGATCGGTAACAAAATTAAGGATAGAATTTGAGCGCCTCAAATCACACCTTATTAAAACCCAGAGCCCAATTGTATTTGCTCATAATGACCTACTTCTAGGAAACGTAATCTACAATAAAAATGAAGAGACTATATCATTCATCGACTACGAATATGCCAGTTATAATTACCAAGCGTATGATATAGCAAATCATTTCAATGAATTTGTTGGTGAGTTCAGTTTTTAGTAGGTATATTATGTTATAATTAGAACTTAATAACTACATATATTATGGCTGTAGCCTGATAAATCTGTTTTTCTTGGATTTAGCTATTATTTAAAGTAAATCAATAAACAAAAATTTCATTTACTTGATAAAATAATAACTCAGGTAATTTTACCTACAATATCTCCTCGTTTGTTATAAGTTTTCTCTTTCATCTCCATTTCGAAATGCTGGTACTGTCGATAAATACAATATTATAAACTATATATTTACCATGGTTTACCACAAAATAGATAAGTGTGAAAAACCCGCTTCATACAACAATTGATAACGGTAAATGCACTCAAAGTCGAGAATCTCGGATTAAGACAGCCGAATAATAATTTAAATTCTTATATTAGATTGTAGTTTTAGTGATTGCACGCATTGATCACTTTTAAATATAACGGTAATTAAATGTATATTATGAACCGTAAGAGTTTATTTGTTCGAACGCGTTAATGTTAGAAACTATCAATCGGATTTCAAAAAATCCTTGTGTATTTGATAGAGCAATCATTGAGGAAGGCTTTTGGATATATAACATCCCCCTAACACCAAAAGCAGCAAAGCAGTATTGAAATAAGTTACAAAAATCGGCAAACATCAATAAATAAAATTTTAGTTTCCTACGAGCGTAGTCGTGGGCACAGATACACTCCGCAACAATAGTATAACCCACCCCTCGAATTTTTTTATATTTACTGTAAAACTAAATACAAGTAAATAAATTCCTAACGCGCCAGCATTGTTTTCTTGATTCTAGTACTATGGTATATATATAGTTACGTTTCGATGCTGCTTTGTTACGCAGCGGCGAAGTTATTGGTTTGATAGCGCGACAAAAGTATAACCCATTCGTCTCATTGGCTCAAGCAGCTCGGTGCACTGGACATGTCAATTCATGTTTATACTTGTTTCGTGTAACTCGTAAGTTCTTACGTATAAATAAATTGTTTAAGTTAATATTTGTCTATTTTTTATTTAAAATGCCACGGGGAAAACACTTAAACGAAACTGAAATTAATATAATAAAAAAATTGCATTCTGAAAATTATTCTAAGGCCAAAATCGCAAAAATCATCAACAGAAGTCATCGTGTTGTGCGAAATTTTTTAAAAAATCCCGACAACTATGGTAAGAAAAAACGGACAGGTCGACCGAGAGCAACTACACCACGAGAAAGACGGTCAATTCTAAGAGTTGCGTCAAATTCTACGCTTACCGCAAGACAAATCGCAGCGGAGGCTGGTGTTAGTACTAATTTAAGAAACGTTCAACGCATTATACGTGAGTGTGAGCATTTAAAACGTAAGAAATTACCAAAAAAAACACCGTTGTCTGCTAAACATAAACTAGTTAGATTACAATTTGCAAAAGATCACGTTCAATGGGAAAAAAAGTGGCGAAAAGTTGTTTTTTCTGATGAAAAGAAGTTTAATTTGGATGGACCTGATGGTTTTAATTACTATTTTCACGATGTAAGAAAAGATAATTTTATATTGAGCCGTCGGCAAGCCGGAGGTGGTAGTGTAATGGTATGGTCTGGCATTGGATACTCAGGTAAAATGGATATTAAGTTCTATTCTGTAAAAATAACTAGTAAACGATATATAGAAGTAATAAACGAGCAAATTAACTCTCACGCAGTGCGAATTGCTGGTCCTAATTTTATTTTTCAACAAGATAATGCCAGTATCCATCGAGCAAAGGTAGTTAGAGACTACTTTAGTGAAAAAAATATTCAAGTTCTTGAATGGCCAGCATATTCTCCAGACTTGAACATAATTGAAAATTGTTGGGGAAATTTATCACGAGCTGTCTATCGTGGATCAAGACAATTTACTTCTGTTGAAGAGTTAAAAAATGTCATAGTTGACGAGTGGCAAAATATAAATCAAGACGTAATTAAAAAGCTATATGACAGTTTACCGGACCGAATGATTGAGGTGATAAGTAAAAGTGGTGAATCTACTAAATATTAGATTACATGAATGATTATTGTTTGTTATATTTTTTTCGAATTTTTATTTAAATTTCATTACTTGGGTTATACTTTTGTCGCACTGCAAAACCCAATAGCATTTGTATTTGGTTAATTATGCATTTAATAAATAATGTATTGATAGTATAATAAACTTACTAACACCCAAATTTTGTGTATTAGTAATATATTATTATAACTATAATTCTTTATCAGATATGAAAAAATTAGGGGGGTGGGTTAAACTTTTGTCGCGGAGTGTAGTTTCAATATAAAATGCGATTTTATTACTGTAAATTGTGACGTGTTGATGATGTCCCATTAATAAATAAACTCCATTCATGAAGGATCGCGTTGTAGGTAAGTATTTAGTTCGTGACAACCTACAACGCATTTAATTTTTTTTTAAGGAACAAATGAATACATCGGTTGTTTTGTGTATTTGATTATACGTACATACCGTAGTGAATTCAAGTATCTCTGTTAACCAATATTTTTAACGTTTTGAAGTAACCTATTTAGAAACATTGTTAGAAATAGATAAGTTGAAATATAATTAAATCAATGGTTTTATTGAAATTCCCAAAAGAAAATGTTCATAGATTATTTAATATGCCACTCGCTATAGTTAAGCGTCTCACTAACAAAATTTAATATTGGCCAAAGTCGCCTTTTTAGCGAATCTCTTTAGCGGTTTTATTCACACATTTATATATTTATTATTTATAGGCTGTTAAGAAATTACAATTTGTAATAAATATCTTTTACAGGACTTTGCATTGAAGATATCGATTATAACAAATATCCATGCAAAGAGTTCCAATTCTCGTGGATAAAAACATATTTGTCGGAGTATCTGAATGTGGTAGAACCATCGGATACAGACGTTGAGAAAGTTTACGAAGAAGTCCAACAACTCGCATTAGCGTCTCATTTTCTTTGGGGTATATGGTCAATCGTGCAATATGAACTATCTGACATAGATTTCGATTTCGGGACGTAAGTTTTTCTGACTAATAATAAATTGTTTTGTTTTATATCATTATCTATATAATAACAGTCTTTTTAAATTTTATCTGTTGATTTTACATCGCTTCCAAGTTTCATTGGCCAAGGACAATATGCTTCACCTTTCGGTAAACAAAAACATCGTAATGAGATCATAGCATGGCCATAGGTCAGAATAAATATTAGTATAAGATTACGAGGAGAGCTTGTATTGAGCCGCCCTGGCTAGCTACTACCCTCAAAGGCCAGTCCGTCTATTAGGCTTAGACTGTCCACCTTCTTGGGTCTAATCGTCACTTGATATCAGGTGAGATTGTGGCCAGAACCCTAAACCTATAATCTATAAAATTAAAGTTTTATTAGAGTTGGCGTAGCGGTTCGAATAGTCGCCTCGTATCTTACTCTGACTTCGAATCCCACATAGGGCAATTATTTCTCTAAGCCAAATATTAATTTTTCTAAGTTTGGGCGTCAGGTTAATCGTATATATGTGTAAAGTGCTTCGCGGCACAGAGCCTGATGGTATTACATGGATCATTCTATTATTAGAAAAAAAACATTTTCAATAGTATGAAATATTTTTGGTGTAGCATTAATTAACGTTAAAATTAAAATACGGATTTTACATGTCAGTACTCCTTTTTCTTTCAGATATGCTGAAATACGACTAGGTCAATATTATCGTTTGAAAAACACAGTTCTTAAGAATTTATGCTGAATTTATTAATACTATTATAATAAATTATAAGCATAAATATTTAATATAATAAAAGCTTCATTATACTGATATATGTTTCGTTTTGAATCAATCACGTTTGCTTGGTTGGGGTAATTTATATTTCTGTATTATTATATTATATTAAAAAATTGTTGCAACTGTTTTATTTTATTTGAAATAAAAAAAGACAAATGAAAATATTATTTTGTATGAAATAATAAAGGTGAGTTAAGTATAAATCAAAATATGTTTTATTTATCACAGAACGAAAATTTTTGCTAGCTCCAAACCGTGATTGGCGACATATGAGTGGCGTAGCTACTAAGACTTGAAGGTGTCGTGCATCGAGCACTCAGGCTCCCTGAGACGCTGAAATCAAGTGTCTTATTGAAAAATTATTATTTTCTCTTCCTTCAGTCGGTGCACTCTATGTTGAGGATATAGTTACTCTGGACAACGATATTTATGAGATGCTACCCCTGACCCCCTGGAGCAATTTATGAATAGCCTCCACTGATCCGAATCTTTGGCACGATGGAGGACTGTACTGATGGGCGTTAGGCCCATCTTTTTCTTGGCTTTCCCCTTCAAGCTTTCCTGGAAAGTCCTGATGTTGCAAATAAGGTTTCCTCTTTCACACATAAAAAACATATAATCCTTAATTTAAATATTTGGTTTTCAATAAATGTTTTACTCGTGGTTTGAACCGCTTGTATTTATGTAAAATCAACTTCCATTATCTAGCTTGCTAAAAAATAACTGAAATTATAGAAATTAAGATTACGTTAAAATTTTCGTTTTTCTAAAATTCGATCCTTAATTTCTTATAAGTAGTATACTTTCTTCACAAATTTACTCTTACGAAGGGTGACGTTATCCAAGATGTAGGGAGTGACTGCTTTCATGATTTCAAATCTCACATAGTCAATAGTTCTTTCTACTGAAGAACCCATTGTAATTTAGAATCAAGCGTGTGGTACCTACGTACGCAAGCGTGAACTCAAGGACGCAGTATTATCAACTATACTAATTCAATCAATTGAATTCTAGTGTCCAAGTCCCAGTGATGCGAATAGATCATAATCGGACGGAGACTAGTCTCAAGAATAAACCGCATGCTCGTGCTAATATTTCCAAACTGATCGTTCCTTGGACCCGATTTGGTGTATTTCGATAACTGCTAGAGGAAGATCATAGAGCTGCAGAAGCGACAATACGGACCCTAAACGGTTGGCTAACACCATCTATACGGAAATTCAGATTTCATACTTCCACACTGATACATTTTATTGAAGTTTTTAGCAAGCTGGCATGACATTGACGACTGCTGATGAAAATTATGTCATCGACAGTCGCTGTATTTCTGGACTAGATCGTACTTTTACCATCAAGTACTATGAAAAAATATACAATTTTTAAGAAATTTCCGTCTCGTAATAAGGATACCGACCTGCAGGATTTGATAGCAATAAAATTCACCAATCTAATATTTCACCAAATCAATGCACTAAGAAAAAATATACAAGATCTTGTCCTAATAAATGTCTTGTCTTGGTGGTTGAACTTTTCAATTCGTTGTTAAGTTTTGGTATCGGTTACGACAAAAAGTACTTCATAATTTCAGTCCAATAAATCAAGGTTGTGTACATGTACTTATTGTCGTATGGCAGATGAGGTTGAGTCTTTGGATTTTGCAAATTAAACTGCAACTGCAATTGTGGCAATTAAATGCCTGTGGAACTCAACGGCAACGGTGATAAAAATAAAGTGCCCCCATCCCAATTTATAGTGTTTCATATTTGGCAGTTATTTTAAAATACTTCCGTACCTAAACCATTAAATAATATTCTTTAGAAAATATATATTTTGTAGAAAGAGGTTCAGCAATTCGGGTATAAAATAAACAAATTAATGTATAAAAGATTTTATAATAAACAATTTATTGTAGTTCACGCGAGCAGTGTCACAAGCACAGTTTGTCTTATTTATAAATGAAATGAATATATTTTTGTTATACGTATTCGTTCATATAATTGATATGAAATCTTGTCCAGTTGATGGCAATTGCGTGATGTTCTGCGTACCATTAAAACACATCGGGTGGCGTCGAGTAGTTTTAATTAATATGTTGTGATTAAATAGTTTAGCGCCAATACATTTAAATATTAGTACGTGCGTATAGTAAGCACAGATTTACTGTCTAGGCTTCATATAATTTCACTTTTACATAGAAGATACCAGTAATTGGTATAAATACCAATACTTGGACTACGAAACTATTCCAGATATAGTGACTATGACAGTTCATCATAAATCAGAACACGAAATGAGAATATCATAAAATATTTTATGAACAAGTATAAACAAGATACTACTGTTTTAAATATACTTCAAAATACTTACTTTTCAGTTTATAATTTTGTAAACGATTCAAGAAAAGATTATATCACTCAACACTACACTTTTCTCTAGGGCCTAAGCATAATCATGAAATTACAATTAAGAAAAACAGATAATCAACATTTAATACATATACTATAACAAAATAATATTCATGGAATACCTATGCATCTAGCCAAGTTGTCTTTCAACAATTGCTAATGTAATGAAAAAACAAAAAGATATGTGATGTGTTGTTATAGAAAAATCTGACTTTGACTCTATATAGACTGGAATCCCATACATTTTTGCTTTGAATACACTAATAACTACTACTAACTTGAAACTACTAATAAGTAGTTGTTGAATTGAAAGGCAATTTGGCTAGGAGCACTAGTTTGAACCAATATGCTGTATAATGTATATTTATTGTTATACTTGGTAAATGTTTAGTACAGGTGGTATACTTTGAAACATTTGGGTAGGTAACAAAAATACTTCAACTAAAATTTAATTTTTGTGTCAAAGCATAATACAATTAAGTTTTCAATATTATAAAATGTTATTCTCCGAGAATTTTTACAAACGCAGTTCTGTTAAAGATTATTCTCGATTTATAAGGAGTTTATTATCAATGGTTTCTGAATTTACCATATCATTTTTATTAAATTATAATTTCAACTAAAACTGATTATATAATAATCAAATTAATTCATTTAAAGAGTCATAAATATAATATTATCATAGAATTCAACAAATACATGCACTTATTTTTTTCATACAAGATATACCAAGACATTATACTGATTTCAAACAATGTTATATGCAACTGTATAAATATTACAAACATAAAATGTTCTTTTAATACAACAAATTCTAATTATTTCAATGTAGAAAGCATCCGTGCATGTCAAATTTGTTGTTAAGGAAATTTCTAGGCTATATACTAATCCTAAGAAATAAGAGTCAATACCAAACTTGGACTTCAGTGCAAAGCAAATAACTTAAAAGCATTTTTTGTATGATACTTCATATACAGTATAAAAGTTTTATAAATATATGTTCTTGTATTTTACATCCTTTTAAAATGAATGTTTCAATAAACAAAATTTAAATAATAGATCTTTTTTATATTTACACTTTTCTAAAAAACTAGTTTATTTTTAAATTTACCATTATGGTCACAATCTCACCTGGTGTTAAGTGACAATGTGGCCTAAGATGGTGGACATGCTACGCCTAGAGAAAGGACTTGTTCTCAAGCAAGAACTTGCTTATATATGGATGGTAGATTTTCAACTTGAGGCTACAAGCCCCACCACCATACTATGGATCTATGATGATGTTTTTCTGCACAGAAAGTTCAATCTCATTGCAGGGATTCCAAGTCATCCATTAACACAGCACTCATCAACACTACCACTGAGCTATCATTGCTTTTCTTCATAGTCTCTTTTAGTGAATCATGTAAGTTCTAAATAAGTTAATATGCATTTATTATATTTGTTTTATCAAGTCAATGGTTTATAGCTAATTTAAAATCAAATAGCTGTAGTTATAGTTGACACATTAACTACCAAAAAGGCAGAACAAGATCTGCTGGACTAACTAGTTATCTATGAAATCATTAAAGTTATTGTTGTGATCAATACATTTTTTGGGACTATTAACATTATCTATATTAACATTATAAAGTAGAAAGTTTGTTTGTTTGAATGCACTAATCTTGGAGTAACTCAACAAATTTCAAAAATTTAATTTGTATTTGATAGAGCAATCATTGAAGAAGGTTTTAGGCTATATGACATCACATTTCCATCAATAGGACCAAAGCTGTATTGAAAAAAGATAAAAAAAATGGCCAAAAATTATTAAATAAAATTATAGTTCCACGCAAACAAAGTCACAATTACAGCTACTTTATAATAAAGAGTACCATAATACATTTTTATAATATTTTGCAATATCTAATATTTTAATATTGTCTATTTAGTCATGGTACAAAAGTCAGTACAGATAACTAAAGGAAATTAACAACTACAAAAATTAAATGTTTTTCACCTATATATAAATTGAGAAAATGAGTAAAACCCACTGTTTATAATAAGTTATATAAAAAAAAGTCCACAAGACTAAGTAATTGAATATCAATAAAACATAATACAATTCAATATAGGTCTGTGACATTTAGCTTCAAACTCATGTAACAATTCATCTATATCATTGTCCAGATCATCACTTTGGGCCATTTTAGTGACCATGTCACTGATCAAGAATGCACCAATAGTAGCTTCTTCATGGTTGTCCTGTATATCAATATTTACGACATGCACAGGCTGATTATATATAGACCTCCGAGAACCAAACCACTCTATAACCTGGTCGTACACTCTCTCTTCGCAGGTTATTATAACATCAAACTTCTCAGTAGATACTTGAAACTTTTCCGGGTAGGGCTTTATTCTTCGGTTCCTATCTAACATATGTAATAAGCCGTTTTGAGTATAAAATGATTTATCTTTTTCCATCAAGTCATTATATATATCGTCATAAGGTACGCCAAATTCGTAGCAGTTAGGTCGATCGGCGGCAGCTCCTGGTAATTTTACTTTCTCTCCTGTGCCGAAAGACTTAACTTTAAAACCTTTTTTAACAAGAAATGCATGTGCTTCCATGCTACGGTTCATATTGGATGAACAAACTACAGCAATATACAAATCACTCGTCATCATAAAATTAAAAAGACAATATTTAATACAGTATGAATAATTCTAAATGTACCACCCATTCAATCTTATAATTTCACTATAGTCGCTTCATGTTTTAATTTAGTATGTTCTTCACTCTTTTTTTTTTAATTATTCAAAATATTAGATATTTGGAAAAAATATCAACATTTTCAATAGTGCCAATGTGAAATGAAGAGTAAGCTAGGGGTGTGTGATATGGATGGCAATTCTTTCCGAAAAAGATTACTTCTTGAGTCGATTCGAATTGAACCCTAATGAATCGATCCATAAAAAAATTAACGTCTAAAAGATTGAACATCTAAAGAATAAATATCGATCTTTTAGATGTCGTTTCTTAGATTAGATTTTATGTAAAGATATCCCAAGAAGGGTAGATGTTAGGTAAGCGGCCGATCATAAAAACATAAAGCCAACTCGAAAATCACAACATGACAAATGAAAATGTAGATTGGGTGTATCCACGAAATGACGCGCAAACACAACACCTGGCAAATGATAGGTTGTTAACTAAAAGTAGGACGGAACGTAAGATCGGAATTAACTGCTAATCGTTAGCAGATATTTTGCAAAGAAGACAAATAAATGTAGCCTGTTTACAAGAGACGAAATGGAAAAGGACAAAAGCAAGGGAGATTCGAATAGGATATAAATTTTACTACTGTGGAAGTGATGGAAAGACAAATGGAGTAGAAATTACTTTAGACAATGAATTGAAAAAAAATGTTACATATATTAATAGACTAAATAATAGATTGATATTGCTGAAGTTAATTATAAGAAATTTAACATTAAACGTGGCAAGTGTATATACGTCACAGGCTGGATGTAGCGCGGCAGTAAAAGAAAAGTTATGGGAAGATTTTGATGGAATGATGATGGGTATATCACAGGATAAGGACGTATATGTCGGAGGTGATTTTAACGGGCATGTAGGAAAAGACAACAAAGGATATGAGAGAGTACATGGAGGATGGGGTTTTGGAGACAAAAACAAAGAGGGTGAAACCCATATTCAAGCTGCAGTTGCCTTTGACCTAGCAATAGTTAATACTTTTATTAAAAAAAAGAGACCAGCATCTAATTACCGATAATAGTGGTAAACACACTACTCAAATTGATTACTTCCTTTTACGAAGCTTTAGTTGCTCAACATCGTCTCTTAGTGATAGATTTAACAATGAAGGTTCATGTAGTCAGACATCAGTCAAGACCTCCACCTAGGATTAAATTGTATTTGTTAGAGAACGACCAGTATGCTAGAGAATTTAGGGAAAGGGCTACTAGTAAAATAGGAACAATAAAAGAGATGGAAGCGATAGAAGTGAATGAATGTTGGTATGAAATGGCAACATGTATAAGAATCATGGCTAGGGATGTATTAGGAGCAACTAAGGGAAGAAAAATGATGGATAGGGATACTTGGTGCTGGAACGAAGATACAAGATAGTATAAAAAAAAAAATGCTTTCTAAATGTGGAAAAATGCTGACAGCGTGAATAGAGAAAACAAACAGTTATTATACATAGAGTATAAGAAGGACTCAAACAAAGCGGTTGCTGTTTCTAAAGTTAAGGTACAGAATATCCTATACCAATCACTTGAAAATCCACAAATACCAAAGAACTTGTATTGTTTAGTAAAAGAAAGAGAAAAGAATGGAAGGTATATCTTACATATTAGGTGTATAAAAGATGACAAAGGTAAAGTTTTAACGGACGATGAAAATATAAAGAATCGTTGGGAGGAATATTTCGGGAAATGAATGAATGAAGAAAATGATTGGAGAGGAGAGTTAGAAATTATACCAACAAATATAGGTGTCGTGCAAGAGGTAAATGAGGATGAAGTATAAAAAGCTGCCCAAGGTATGAAAAATGGAAAAGCCGTAGAGTCAGACAGTATGCCAGTTGAAGTATGGAAGATTTTGAAAGGGGATGAACTGATGTGGCTGACTTTATTCTTTAATATGTTACTGCAGAAAGAGGTAATTCCAGATGAATGGTGCAATAGCATAATAGTTCCTATTTTTAAGATTAAAGGAGATATACAGGACTGTAACAACCATCGAGGAATAAAAAAGGCATATGACCGGATACCCCGAAAGAGTTGAGTGGAGGAAGAAAACATGTTGTGCCCACCCTAGGTGGGATAACGGCCGAGAAGATGAAGATGTCGACTTCTGTTGAAATTATTAAAATCGACCCTAAAGAATTTATTTATTAATTAATTTATAAAAACATCGACATATAAAGGTCAATTTTAAAAATCAATCTTATAGATTTATATTTTTCGAGAATCGATTTGAATTTAAACCTTATCAATGTATTCATAAACAATTCGACATTCAAGAGAATTATTTTTTGAAATCGATCTTTTACATGTAATTTTTTCTTGATTCGCATTCTAACTCTATTGAACAGTGAATTGGTACAGTTTACTGTTCGAGATGGAAATGTTCCATTCCCAAAGATGACACATTTGTTCCACGCTTAGATAGGCTATAGATAATAAACATACACTACTTAGAATAGGCATTAGAGCTGTAACTATGTAGGGTAGAAGTAGTACCCTCCAAGGCTGTAAAACCTATGTACCTATTTTAACAAACCGAATGTATTCATTACCAGAGACTAGCAATAAATTAGGGTACACCATATGAAACCGAAATGCTACTTACTAGGGATGACAATCTCAGATCGATTAATTGATGTATGTTTCCAAACTATTAATTATTTTAACTCCCTAATAATATATGATTCATCCTCATTAACCTCGATAGACAGACTCCACTCAAGGTTACTTTCCACACCTAGGTATAGGTGCCGTTCAAATATTACGTAACGCACTTTTGCACCCCTCCACCTCACCCAACGCGCCGTAACATTTTTCTGTAGTACCCTGGCCCTTCTTCAAACGTTACGTAACATTCAAATTTTTTTTTTTTTTTTTTTTTTTTTTTCGACTGGACATACGCTGTTAGCCGGAGGGGCTTTTACAGCTTGGCAGGACTTTTTGGGGCGAATGCTGAGGGCACTCAGCCCCGAGGCAGCGGGCACAAGGGTGCCGTTGTGGCTGGCCCTTGGCATGGACTGCTGCCGGAAGAGAAATTATATTATAAAATAATAAGAGCTGGCCTACTGGAGTAGACCTTTAGATAAATTACTAATTTGTGAAATGTTAAATATACTAATTGTTAAGAGAGGCAAGGAAGTCGGTGGAGTGGATTGTACTGTACTGTTTTGGATTGAGTTTGTCGGTGTTGGAAGGACGTAGTCTTCGCATCAAAACGACCGTGGACTACCGTGGTCTAACTAGTATTCTGGTGCTTGTATATCTGAAATACTTAGAAATTAATTAATTGAGCAGTGAAAGGTTAACAACAATAGCGAACAAAAGATCAAACCAAAAAGAACAAAAAAAAAAAGTGCCAAACAACTGGCAGGGCCACAGGTTTTTGGTCCCTTACAGAACCGTGTACTTAGCGTGTGGGTGAGCACGGGTGGTATGCAGTGTGATGTTGTACTCTCAGTGTTGTAGAGTGTCACTGTATCGCGCGAGCAGAGTCGCTCGAGGGCTCCTTTCCGGAGGACCGGACCTAGGCTCGAGCGTCTGCAGAGGGAGGCCGCGGCGGGTGTGCGGGAGTGAAATTAACCGTAAGGCCTCGGCGGCGAGACCTGCGGTTACGCGGGCGTGTGCGCGGACACGAACGGTTTGAAGAGACGGCAGGAAGGAGCGCGTTTTCCCTAGTGATGTCGTCTACGGGATCGGTGAAGCAGTTTCGTGGCCGGCGTGCGAACCAAACGGCTTGAGGATTTGCAGTATAGTTGACTGCTTCTACTATTTCGGGATTCGAATGAGCTTCGGCTTTTTCAAAGAATTTCTTGGTGAGTTCGCGTATGTAGGCGTATATGGAAGGGAGATTCATATCTTTGTGGAGATCTATGTTGCGTGCGTAAGGCGGGGCTTGGACCATTGTCCGAATGAATTTATTCTGGAAGACTTGAAGTTTTTCCAGGTTTGTTATTGCTGCATGGGCAAAGACTGGGCAGCTGTAAGTCAATATTGGGCGTATGCAGGTCTTATAGATTGTAAGCTTATGTCTGAGTGACATTTTGCTTTTCGAAGAAGTGAGATTACGTAGCAGGGCCGCGGCGGTGTTGGCCTTTTTGATTACGTAATCGATATGGTGGGTGAAGGTGAGGTGTTTGTCGAGTACTACGCCTAGGTATTTGGTTTTATTTACCCAGGCGATATCGACACCGAATAAGTGTAATGAGCCTTCGAGTGGCTTGAAGTTGTGGGGATCGAACATGATAGCCGAGCTTTTATCTGGATTTAATCCTATGCGCCATTTGAGACACCAGGATCCGAAGGCGAAGATGGCTTGTTGAACTCGATTTTTGAGATTGGCTCTGTGCCTTCCCGAGCTATATATGATTGTGTCGTCGGCGTAGAGGCCTACTTGGACATCATCGAAGATTGGGATGTCGCTGACGTATAGATTAAATAGACAGGGCGCTAGAATGGAGCCTTGGGGGACTCCAGAGCGAATAGGATGGGGTGAGGAGAGAGCTCCGTCTACTTTGTAGCAGAAGGAGCGGTTAGATAAGTATTGTATAACTAAGTGGACAAGTCTGTCCGGAACTTGGAACTGGTGGAGCTTATATATGAGTCCTTCGTGCCAGACCCTGTCGAAGGCTTTGGCGACATCGAAGAAGACAGCGAGAGTGCGTCTAGGAAGGCGTAACTCCGTAAAGTTGGAGACTACGTGTTCCGTGAGGCGGAGAACTTGGTGGGTGCATGAATGTTTCGGCCGGAAGCCGAATTGCTGGTCCGGAAAAAGATATTTGTCGGCTACGACGACATGGAGGCGGTTTAAAATAATCCGCTCGTATATTTTGCCTAAGGTGTTTAGTAGGCTGATCGGACGGTAGCTCTCTGGGGAGCAGGCTTTTTTGCCTGGTTTCCGGATACCTATGACGGTGGCCCTTTTCCAGACGGCTGGAAAGTGGCAATGAGATATGGCCGCATTGAGGATGCAGACCAGAAGCGCTATGAGTTTGTCAGGAAGAAGCTTTAGGACTTCATTCCTGATACCATCAGGACCGGGAGATTTCCTAGGTTTGAGTCCTTTAACTATTGAGAGGACTTCGTCGGTGGTGACCGGGTCTAGGAGTTCTGCTGGGGGGGTCTCCCTTATTGTGTGTATTGTTCGGGTGACCCTTTCCCAGTGTTCGGGATCTATGTCCTGATATTCGTAAGGGTTGGGGGAGCATTGTTCCTCTAGGGTGTTAGCGAGGAGCTCCGCTTTGTCTCTGCTCTCGAAAGCAGGGGGAAGAGTGGGGCCTCTGTCTAGTGGAGGTGTGGCTGAGGAGTAACTGCTCTTTTGTTTGCGGACAAGCTCCCAGAAGGCCAGGTGCGATGGCTTGAGGTCCTCCAGGAGGCTGTCCCATCTTTGAGAGCGAAATTCAGAGATATGAGATCTGACCTGTCTTTGTAGGGCGCGTAGCCGGACGCGGTTCTCTACTGTCGGATAGGCGTCGTGGGCGCGAGTCGCGGCGTTCTTCTCAGTGATCAGCCTCCGAATGTCGTCGGGGAGTATAAAGCGGCGATCGTTCGCCACTTTTACCTCTTTCGAGGTTTCCTCGACGGCATTCTGGAGGTGACTGACCAGGGAGTCGACCGCCAGATCGGCGTCGGCCGGCGAGTCTATCACGTCTGGAATCCTGTCAAGCTCGGGAGAGGAGATGTTAGTAGCCAAGTATTGCCTAAGTCTGGGATAATCGGCAACTTTAATGGGAGGCAGGTTATGCTCGTCGGGCTGGCCGAGGAGTAGAATTACTGGGCGATGGTCTGAATCGAGTTCGTGAGCGACTTCGATGTGTCGCACCTGAAGGGCGACCCCTTTTAGGATAGCTATATCTAAAACTGAGGGTCGACAGTTGGTCTGAAAGTGTGTTGGCTCTGGAGGAGCTATCACATCGAAAGTTAGCTCGTGTTCCAAGCGGAGAAGTATTCTACCGTTGTCAGTGGTACGCGGGTTATTATAATAATTGTGCCCGGAGTTAAGATCGCCGGCCACGATTACCGATTCACCGAGCGCGAAGAGCGCTTCCAGATCTGATTTGAAAGGTGTTTTCTTTGGCGAGAGGTACGCTGAAACGATGTGGATCGTGGGATGATCGGTCATGCCCACTCTGCATATAGATACCTCTAGGTTAGTAAGTTTAGGAGGTTCTATTCGCGTGCAATATAAAGATTTTTTGAAATATATGAGTGTGCCTCCGCCTCTTGCGCCGGTGCGATCGTCTCTTATTATTTTGTAGTTTGCGATCGCAGGGGCGCGGAACTTCGGTTTAAGTAGTGTTTCCTGTACGAGGAACACGTCGATTTGCCGCTCCTTAAGGAAGCAGGCTACTAAGTCGCGTTGGGGAGTTAAGCTACTCGCGTTAAAAAAGGATAAAGAGAGGCCCCGGGGTCTAATTTTATCCTGCATTGCGAAAACTATTTATGGGGAAGCGCGGGCAAGGTCTTGCACAGCACGTGCGAGGGCAGGGTAGGCGGCTACGGCCTTAAGTCGGTCTATTCCGACGGGAGAGCTGGCCATTTTGTCGAAGGCGATGGTGTCTTCGACGTCAAAATCTTTAAGAATACCTGCGATCCAGGTTAGGCCTAGGAAGTCGAAGGACGGAGCTTCCGAGCTCGAAGGTACAACTCTAGGCGGTTGTACTTTAGCGGCCCACGCGGAAGGCGGGGCTTGTGATGGTGTGTGCGCGGTAGTGACTCGCGCTGGACTTGGCAGGCTCGGGAAGGCCTGGGTTGAGATGAGCGGTGGCGGGGCAGGGCGCGTTGACGCGGCGTGCGCTGGAGGAGCGCGCTGTGGGACGCGCGTGCGAGTGCGCCTAGTGAGTGGGGCGCGTTCACACCCGCGATAGTTCGCGGGGTGACCGGCCTTGCCGCATAAGACGCAGCTCGGTGGCTCTACCGTTTCCGGCATGCGGGGGCACTCCTTTGTGGAGTGATCTCCTAGACATTTGACACATCTCGGCTTGATGTGACAGTTTCTCGCCGAGTGTCCGTAAGATTGGCAGTTGTGACACTGCGTAGGGGCATGCTTTTTATGCGGGATCTCTACGGATATGCCAGAGAGGCCGCAGACCGATTGGAGGTTGAAAATCTCCTTTCCTTCCTTGGAGCGGTCCAAGGTGACAAGGACGAGGTCGTAAACCTCCTTTGTGAAGGAGTGGTACATTCGGTGTACCTCGTGCGCGGGTAAGTTTTGCTCCTTAAGGGAGGCAAGAATGACTTCCGTGGGAAGTTCTTTAGGGACGCGCCTGATTACTACGCGCAGAAGGCGCTCTTCTTCGGGCGTGTAAGTAAAAAATTGGAATTTTCCTTCGCGGAGGAATGTTGTTAGGTTTTTGTAGTCCGCGATTGTGGGGACTTTGATTTGTATACCGGATGGGGTGCTCCGGGCGTGAGTATATCTAATTTTGGCGGCATTCAGCCGCGTGGAAATATTTAACCACGCTGCTTTGTCAGTTATTGTGACTGGGGGCGGTGGCCGCACCGCCCTTTCGGTGGGAGCTGCTGTTTGTGCAGCGTGAGTGTCGCGCGATGTGGGGACGCGGTTATTGCCGGCACGCATTGTTTTTGCGGCGGCTGGGGGTGTGGTTTCGGGTGATAACACCCGTTTGTGTTTGGGCTTCGCCCTTGAGACTGTAGTAAAGTCCGTTTCGGGATTAGCAGTGTCCATGTCTATTTCCGGATCAGGTGATAGTGGCGAAAAGGAGTTCGCCGTGGGTATCGGTCGGGGTGCGTAATATATTTTTTCCTCGAACGGACGAGGCGTGGGTGCGGCGGCGGGGGTCGCTGAGGGCGACGGGGTCCGCGAAAAGGTAGTAGCGGGTGACGCGGGTGGTGCTACCGCATGCCGGATGACCGGCGAGCGGGAGCGAGAGCGTGAACGCGGCGGTAGGGGCGGCGACGCCGGACGACGCGCCGGGGCGGTTGCCTTGGTGGCGGGGGCCCGGACGGGTAGGGAGGTGGTAGTGGGCGGGGTCGGCGGACGGCGCGCTGGCGCGTTCGCGCCGGTGGGTGGGGCGCGGACCCGCTGCGAGGGCGCAGGCTGGGCCGCATAAAAATTCCTCAGAACCTCCGGTTGTTCTTTTTCTAAGTAGGCCCGGAGTAATCTACTTTCCATCAGCTCCTTACTTGTCATGATGGCTGGCACAGAGCAAGAGATTTTAGGCAGTCTATGTGCGAATTTAGAGAGCCTGTCTAAGAAAACCTCCCTGCCTGAAGGGCAGGGGGGCGCGGCTAAAAGGAATTAGAGAAACTATCCTGCGTTAGGCAATCTAACATGTATGTATACGAAGGAATAGCGTGTAAAATCGAAAATAACAGTAAAGGAAAGAACAATATTCCAAAAAGTACTGGGCCTTGGCCCGTAAAAAGGATTAATTAAATTTTACCTTATCTGGAAGCCGGTGACCGGCGTACTTACAGGCGGTGACACTAATTTCACTGCACTTAATCACGATAACAAAGCAATATTTGGAATCACGGCACAAAAACACTGAGAGATATCTCTCAATTTAAATACCACGATAACCAAACAATAAGGTTAGAGAACAAAGACACTGTATCGCGAACAAGCAACAATAGCCGGTTTGTTGCAGGTGCGTCGTCGCAGGTGCGAGAACAAAGAAACCGAGAACAATAGCGGCGCGGTAAGGCGCAGCGGTCGAATCGTTTAGAACAATCGGCAGAGCTCACGGACACGTCCGTTCGCTGTGGCTGATCGAACCGAACTCAGTCGTAACATTCAAATGTCCATTATTACCTTAAAATCATATTTATATTCTACCTCTTTCTACTAATAAACTCCTAAAATAATATAAATAACGTAATATAACATACATATAAAATAACCTAACGTTTTTACCGTTTAAACCGTGAAGATGGTTCATTATTAAAAAGGTTCTTTGATATTAATAAGAAATTAGATTTTTTCACAAATAAAATATATTTAGTACACAGAACGTAACATTCGATTTCGACAAAACATCGCTAGCAACACTTATAACTATCTATTTATAACCACAGTTTATAACCATGAATATTTTTTTGAAAAAACTGTCCTTTAGTGTTCTAAATAAAAATGTGTATGGTTTGAATGGTTTACATACGAGTACTTCAAATCTAGCCTGGAATAAACCAACAATTCCGAATAAATTTATACAATATAACAAAACTGTGTTTCCACCTCACGAACACGGTGAAGAACCTCGTCCTGCTGTTAGGATTTTTCTTATATCAATTAATTTTAATGTTTTAGTAGTCATTTAACATTGTGGTAATTTTTATTGTACCGCAATTATAAAACAACTTGCAAGTATATTAAATTAATCGGTAATAAATGATGAGAATAAAATGATATATAAAAATATATGATTTTTAGAACCTCTTGAGAGTACTTTACTTTTCAATCTATATGCTACTTGATTACCAAACCATCTATTAAATTTAATATTCTCATAATCATTCTAATACAAAATTCTTTCCAGTATGTGTGTCACCAAAAAACAAACATAAAGTACAGTCCGGATAAGCTATGGTATATTGCATGTCTTGTCAGAGGTATGTCTGTAGACGAGGCAGTTAAACAACTGAGTTTTGTCAATAAGAAAGGTGCCATATTTGTTAAAGAGGCTATCCTAGAAGCACAAGAACTTGCTGTCAAGGAGCATAATGTTGAATTTAGAAGTAATTTATGGATTGGTAGGTCATATTTATAATTCAGTACAATTCCATGACTATATTTTTATAATGTTAGGATAAGTAGCAATTAGTCTGTAAAATAAAAATTAGAAAAATTTTAAAAATGGTAAAATTTATTTGATTATTATTCACTTCCTTTTCAGTCATCTGATTAGGATAGTTACATGTACATTTTTAATATATATCCATAATTTTTTCTTTATAGGTTTAGTGTTAAGGCTATCTCTCTATATATATCTCACTAGATGTTAAGTGACAATGTAGCTCATTGTCCCTATTGGCCCATGGTGAACATGCTAAACCCAGGGTAGGACTGTCTCTCAAGTGCAACAGCCAGAATAGACCTATAGGTATTTTGGGGTAAATTTTCAATATAAGGTAGCTAACCAGGCAGGCATTAGAAAAGCCCTATCACCATGCTATGGTTCATGGTTTGGTTATTCATGATGTTTTCTGTCACCAAAAGCTCAATCTCATTACAGGTGGATTTGAATTCATATTCATTGTTGTGGCATCTGTAAACACTACCAACTGAATCATCATAATTTCAGAAGATAAAAATATCATTCATAACAAAAAGGCATCATACATACTTTTAAATCCTAAAATAATATTTAGTTTAACTTTCAAATGTCTGTTCTTAAAAGATTTTTAATAAATTTGAACTGCTCTTTTACAGCGGAATCATTTTCAGGCAAAGGGATGGTCATAAAAGGTATAAGAAGACATGCAAGAGGAAGATTGGGTGAAGTACGTTATCAGTATGCTCATTACTTTGTTCGATTAGAGGAAGGTAAACCACCTGCAGATTATTATAAACATAATATAATGACTCCGCAACAACAACTTGATGCTTGGCTTGAGCAAATGAGAAAAAGAAAAATCATAAATTCATATTAAAAATTATATTTTATTTATATTAAAAGGTTAGATTCATTTTTGTTTCTTTATTTGTAATTACTTATTTGACCAATCTTCATATACTTTACAATTTTATGTACATAACATTATAATAATATATTCAAAATAGGCAATAGATCTCATAATACATTAAAAAAATATCATTTCTTTTGATTTGATACAAAGATTAAATATGAGAAGTCATTTATATGGAATTTTATAAGTAATAATATTGTTTAGTTCATAATTGTTTTAAAATTACGGCTTCCATATTTTCTGAGTATGATTTTTTGCATGTCTGTACTTCACTGTTTAAACTAATTTGGAAAGATAAAATTCATTAAATCTCATCATTTATACTATTTGAAAAAACAAAAAGAAATTGTATTATTCTATATTTTATCAACCACAAACTTTGTAAGATATGCTCAAATATACTGCAATAATTACTAATAAATCTTTGTAAATCTCTTACAATCAGTGAGAAGGAAGACATGGAATTTATTAACAAAGGTAGTTTCTAATACTCAATGAAAATCATTAATTCATCATCGGGAATTCTTATTTTCCTATACATATTAAAATAAACATCTCTAGGAATATTAGAGGAATATATAATCTTAAGTAAAAATAAGTACTGCAAAAATATAAATTTCTTACATGAATAGTCATACAAAAACATTTACACAACAGTTAAAATATCACTTACATACTGCTACTAGCTGTTTGATAAATGTAACAATCCTTTGTATAGTTTCTTAAAATAGGTACTCAATTTCAATTGCTGGCTCCTCTAACAACAAACTAACATAAAATTAGTATTATTGTCCAGTCAATTTATCGCTGATATTAAAATAACATCTAGGACGGAAAAAAATGTACTTAATACTGATTAATTAATTAATCAATTGAGACATTAAATGTAACTTCTTTTTGTCAAAACCAAAAGACATGACTACGTTATCAATTGCGTAACAGAAAAAAGGTAATTATTTAATGGTTTTTAAAAGAAATATTACCATGTAATTTTACGTTTTGATTTAATTAGTTATAAGTATGAAAAAAATAATTTCAGTAAAATTTAAAACACATCTGCGTTTAAGAAACCGAAATTCAAATCCATTTAATTCAACTTCTGTTACAGAGATTAACAAAATTAAATCAATAATATATACAAAGTTTTACAAAAATGAATGAATTTTAGAGATAAGTTCAAACTATGCACCTGAGATTGGCTTAATCAAGGAACATAAAAATATTGACTGGAAACAATACGAAAGCGGTTTACAATTCTAGCAACTAAGTGAGAATATGAGATCGTCGAATCGTAACTTGCGGTTTAGTATACAATTTGATAATTTTTACTTTTGTGTTCTTTCAACAATATATATATATATATATATCTCAAATATGCTATCATAAAAAAAATGTATCAAAAAATAATGTGCTCACTTTTATGGAAAAATCAAACAGATAGCCAACTTACTGTCAAAAAAATGTTAATTGTACATATATTTCAGTCACGAATTTGTAACGATTTACTTCGTGTAGGTACTAGTTATAAATCTTTAAGAGATTTTTAAAACAAACGAAAAATAGAAAACTGCTCTTAAGGGTTGTTTTGCTCTTAGATTAAACGTTTTTGTTATACCAAGAAAACGGAACTGATGTGAGATTAAATATGACCAAATTTATAT
Source organism: Actias luna (assembly GCA_039707435.1). Classification (NCBI taxonomy): domain Eukaryota; kingdom Metazoa; phylum Arthropoda; class Insecta; order Lepidoptera; family Saturniidae; genus Actias; species Actias luna. The sequence goes on along the minus strand of JAZHAC010000034.1, from coordinate 7,359,874 downwards.
TATGCGATAGCATTGAATGCATTTTTCGATTATTATAATATCCTTCTATCGCGTATAAAAGTATACCGTAATGGGTATCTATTAAATACTTTACTATTTCTACACATTTTTTTAAATTGATACGTTTTAAGTATAGTAACAAAACAAAATCAATTCATAAAAATACTACTAAATATTACTCGTTAATCAGTTTAAAATAATATTGGTTTAATTAGTAAAAAATATATATGTGAATATCAACACATTAATAGAATTCTCAAACCAATTTTTGTGTAAGTTTCTAATAACCTAAATTGAGCTTGATCAACTTGATCATTGATTTATTCCGCCGTTATTGTTACCCTAAATTGTCTTACGTTATAAAAATGATCTGTCGTTTATAACTGTTGTAAATTATTATCTTCCAAGCATATTCTTGTTTTCACTGAAAATTTTAAATCGGTATATCTGTTTTAAAATATTATTTTCAATACTTAAGATTCGATAAATTAGTAACAGCGTTGAAAATGTTACTAGCGATAAAACAAGTCCGACACCGGGCTAGTAGGTACGCTAAGTGAAATTTGTTATTAAAATAAAACATGATAAAACGCATATCATTGAAATCAAAACATTATTACATACCGTATATCTGGAATCCATAATTTACTACTTAAGAGATAAGACATTCACTATCAATAGATATTATGATTGGAACGGGTCTTTCGAGTTCGGCAGTAAATAGCTTCATATTTATACTTATTTCTGAGTTCTATACTTGAATTTTCCTGTAACGTTTTAGTATTTGTATATAAAATATAAATGTATACGTATTGATTTACTAAAAAGATGTTTTGTGCACATACTATCAACGTTCTCAGTTGATTTAAAGCTGACGATATGTATATGCACACAATTATAGGTAATTTCGCAATTACCAGCAAAAAAGCAGCATTGTTTGCATAGCACTAAAATAACTATTAAAACGGTCCACAATGTAACGTTTCAATAATCTGTTGGTTTTTTGTATATTAAAAGTATCTTAATAAAACGTCTTACGATAAGGTATTAATTATACTGGACAAAGCAAAATAAAATGCTTTAGTAATTCTATAGGTTGTCAAGATCTTGAGACGTCGCATACTCACGCTCATCATACCCAACTGAAATTTATCTATAAATTTTGTAGATAGTCAAGCGCGAACTACAGTTTAATCAGGCCGGATTTTCCTAAGGCTAGCTAGGCTTCAGCCAAAGGCCTCTAGCAAAATGAAAATCATACTGTCCTGAAAAAACGGTGAACACAAAACATGGACAAAAATAAGGAAAAATTCTATGCATGTGACTAATAAAAAATCATGAAAATATATTGCTTAAGATCAAGCCGGGAGAAGTCCTCCTCATAAGTGGAATAGCTTAGGACTTTTTTCATCTAAGTCCGACCCTGAGTTCAAGTTTTGAGGAGGTAATAGAATGATCTGTTTCGAAGACACAATATAGAACTTCATTTTATAAAAATATTGTAAATTATAATTTATTTATGAGGGATAGGTCACCTAGAACTGCACCTGTATATAGAACGCTGTTAAAACTTTTCTTGATAAAAACTATGGAGGCCCCAAAACCCCGAAAATATGATTTGTTGAAGTTAAACATTATCCATTAAAATTAATTCAAATTTATTTTGTACGTATATTAAAAATAATGCATTCTAAAACCCTGTTATCTTGATACATATTTAAATAATTGAAAAAATCATACATTCAAAGACGTCCGAGGCTCTGGCTTCTTTGGAACATATCCATATAAAAATATAGATCCTATAACCAACACAGTTCCGAAAGCAAATTGTACAGTTAAAATAAAATCAAATAAGTATATTGACGCTATGCAGGATATTATTATCGCGACGGATGTTGCAAATCCTTTGAGTATGTTATCTGCATATTTAACAACAACCGCAACTATGAGTCCACCAGCGGCTTGCAATATTACTAAGTACCACACAAAACCATCAAAACCTTTGAGTAAGTTTTGAGATGTTCCTTCTTTAATCAAATAGGTTCCCAATCCAAAGGGCAATGAGAGTAAACTTAACTGAACATTTCTCATCCATACCTGAAATAAATATTATTTTAAATATCTTCACTAATAAGATGAATTTAAAAATGTTAACATATCATTCTATTTTTGAATCAATCTGTGCTGGCTACTTTCCACTAAGCATTCACAAATTGACTAAAGTTTTTCCAGCATGTGAGCATTACAATATTTGTTTCAAATGGTAATGAATATGGGTCCACCTATACAGATAAGAGAGAAAATGCATGTGGTAACAAAAATAATGGGTATGAGTGTTGAAGGATAGAAATGAAGACGGCGGCCAATTAAAAAAGTAGGTAGTGTGTGAGGAATGAGATGGAAGAAAAGGAAGTGAATGAAAGGATGGTGGCTGATAGAGATATCTGGATGAAGAAAACATATTGCGCCATCCTCAAATAATTTGTGAACAGGGCAAAATGATGATGGAATTGAGTATAGGTCCACCCTTGCAGATGGGTAATTGTGAACATGATTGAAAATAATAACATCATCAGTGAAGTTTTTGCCAGAACCACAATAACCATGGCTGTTGTGTGGCACAATTGAAGCCAGGTTTTGATTGTTGTGAACAATAAGTGAAATAAAGCCACTATGATATACACTGGATATACAGTGCAACCTCGAGATAACAAAACCTAAGGAAATTAGAAAACATTCACTATACCAAGTAATTCTGTACAATGAGGTTTGTTATAGAGAGGTAAGGTTAGACTACAGTTTGTTTTAACAAGGTAAGAAGAGTTGTTTATTAACATCTACATTATATAGATACTCATCTGCTATTTCTACTAATTGATGGAAACACACTTTAAAGAAAACACAGTATCTTTTATAATGATTCCTTATGTTTACGCGAATATTATTCATTGAAATAAAACTAATTTAAACGGATTTTATCGCGGTTATTTATTGATTTTAATCCTGACGATTCGAAAGCTTTTCAGCCTTCGTGGTCACGGGGCAGACAGGGGGTGAAAATCTGTTTAAATTAGTTTTATTTCAATCAGTATCTTTTAATTCAAAAAAGATTACACAATTTTCTGTATTGCAAAGAATTTAACGTATCTGATCCTGTCAAGATATTAATTATTGTGGAATAAGAAGAAATAATTGATAGGATTTTTTATTTAAAGGTAATCCTTATAGCATAAGTAGAAAAATATCATTAAATAGATGTATATGATGCTTTCTATCTATATTTTTCAATTATAAAAAATTCGTTATTAAAAGGTTTTTGATAAATGTAGTTGTTATGTAAAAGTATATTTTGTATTAGCTCTAACAGTAATTCTAGGGCATTACGAAAAATTGGTTAAATCTAGGAATTTCTTGTAATAAGGCTCACTATATTAAGGTTACACTGCATATTGTTTTAATCCAATAAATTATAGTATGTATACTACATATTGAAAACCATAATTATTTGCCCCAAATAATAAAAATTTACTTTTTGCTGGTTGTATCAATACACTACAATATAACATTTTCTTGACATTTGTTGAAAATCAATAAAATGTTATATTTTTATAGTTTCTAACTAAACTAAAATTTTATTTAATAATTTTTGCCTACATTTGTAATTTTTTCAATACAGCATTGCAATTATTTCTGGTAGCGTGATAATAAATAGCTTAAAGCCTTTCTCAATTATTGCTTTATAAAATACAAAAAAAAAATTTGAAATCCAACCATTAGGGCATTCATACAAACAAATTTTTCTGCTTTATCATATTAACATCTATTTATAAAATGTAATGCAAAACTTTTACTTACTGATATGTCAGATTCCTTGAGTACTTTTTCAAAGTATATTCCAGCAAATCCTGATATGAAACATGCTGCCAATACTGCACCAAAACCTAATATTTTAGATTCCTCAGCACCATTTGATGACTTTATAGAACTACCTTTGTCAGTAGAAGATAACTGTACTAAAGCTACACCTACTGTCAACAATCCCAATGCACCCCACTGCCATTTCTTAAGTTGTCTTTTTAAAACTATCACAGCAAAAAGTGCAGTTGTGAGTAATTTCAATTGGTATGTGACCTGAAAAATTTAGTTTCTCATATCATAAAAATAAAATACATATTAATAAGTCACTAAGTGCTTACTTGACATTTAGATTCATTAACAAATAATAAATATTAATAGATATTCACATACTTGATTAGTAGCCGCATCCAAATTAGATGCAGAAACATATAACAGATTATTTTGTACTATGTACAGAAATGATGGCACACAAACACGTAATGTGTCCTTAATATTTAAAATAACAATATTATACATAGATCTAGTTCCTTTATGAATACCCCCAGATTCTTGCATCACAAGGCCAACACAAATGATTAATTTCACCAATTCTGCCATAACAACAGCTGAAAACAAGAAATATGTTTTTTAAATACTAATTGATTACACTTTACTGCTAATATTTTTTTTGACATTAGTCTAAAAACCCACCATAAGATCAAAATACTAAAACTTAATGACTTTCAAAAAATGATACTGATTAATAAAGTAAACAGTGTAATATGTAAATATTATATCATATACAATGTATTAAGTACAACTAACCTGCTGGAGAAGAAAACATTTCATCTACCGTCCTAGTTCTAGCATACCGCATACTTAGTCCTAATGCTGCATTTTGAACAGTGAGTACAACTAAACTCACATATTTTATATAACCTGAAAATTAGCATTACATATAGAAGCTATTATTTTAAATTTTTAAATTTTAAAACTTCAAATTTCAAATAAGATAATATAATTACCAAATTTGACCCTCCTGTTATGACTAAATGATTGAGATTTCTTTGCATCACCATCCATTTCTTCTGTGTTAAGTTGTGTCTCCGCAGTTACTACTTCTGTGTCAACAACTTCGGCGTTGTCTTGTGTTTCAAGTTCTCTATCATCTATTGACTTCATAGGAACTCCACTGATATACTCAACTGATAAAATATTTATCAAATCCATTATGTTGAAAATGATAGCACAGTGTTACAATTACTGTTATTACGACTAATCAAGATTAGATCAATATCAATATCTGTTTAACTTTTAAAGTTTATTATAAACATAACAAAGTTTATTGCAGTTTTCTCCACAATTTATATTTGTTTATTTGTTAATTAATATTTCTCAGTTATTATTATTCTATTCGCATCTACAGTTTACTTTTAAAAAGAAACATAAGTTATTGAACAGAAATATATCATTTATTACCTTACTAATAGAACGTATACGAAATAATTTTCGAATTCAACTCTTAAAATTTGTTGACGTTGGCAAAATTATATGTACATGCGGTACATATATGTATAGAATCAAGAACAAGCATATCGGATAATGGCACAACTTTATTTGAATAATGAGTATATAACTTCAAACTTCAACGCAGATATGCTAGCAAATCTATTTAGCAATGTTATGCCACATTACTATATAGTTAGGATTGCAATTTGAAATCGATTAATCAAAAAATCGTCTTTTTATAAATAATAATGATTTTAAATCGATTTAAGTCCCAGAATCGATTCAGTGAGGCGATCTTACATCTTAGATATACGTGAATTGGTTTAATAAAGACCGATAACTTTAAGAAATTATGAAACAAAACTCGCTAGATGGTTTTTATTATAATATCCAACTTTGCTGCATGGTCTTAGATATCTATACTTTCACTTTAATCAGGAGAGGAGGTTGTTAACAATGCGTTATTTGGTCAGGTGCCATTTTTTTTACGTCATATTACATTTTTCTTGAATCGAAGCTTAATGAACTTAATAAAAAAAAAACAATTTTTTAGATATCGATTTGTTTTGAAACGATCGGAATATAACCCTAATGAAGGGATTCATAAAAAATGGTGATTGAAATAATTCGATAGAGTCGATTTTTTATTAATCCAATAAAGAAAATCAGCATCTCAAAGATCGATCTTAAGAAAATAATTCTTTTAGATTTCAATTATTCTATGAATCGATCCATTTGGTTTCAATTCGAATCGATTGAAGAATCAATCTTTTCTGAAAAAATCGACTTCCGTACTATATAGGTCCGATTAATGCATTACTGGTCTTTGACTCCGATCATTAGTAGACATAATGACTGCTATTTGAATGTCAGTAAAAAACAGTTAACTTATATTTTTTAACTGCTTCATTGCTATTTTCCAAGAAGTAAATTAAGACCTGCTATTTTACTTATGGGTATCGTCATCGCGGATACATTCATTTTCAACCAGTATCTACATGTTATAGTGAACAGTCTCATTTAAAGTTACTCCAGTACATTAGAAAGCATTGAATCAAAACAAGATACGCAGATTAACTTTACCCAATATTCGACATAGTTTTGCTGTAATTGTTTTAATATCATTTATCTAAATATTACTTGATTTTCTTTATTGTATATTCATTATACGCCAAATTTAATATGAAAGATATATAGCCTGTTTATTATAAAATAATAAATGTGGTTTATAAACTTACATTTTTCGCTGTTTACAAATTAACACGTACTGTTTGTCTATAAAATATAGATGTCGTTTTGTACTTTGCTGGTGAATACATGAGCTCTTTATATTTATTGTTTTATCTCCTAATTTATTTTAATATAAAGTACACATAAATCCATAATGATCTGCGTGCCTGACATATATCCCAGCGAAAACGTACACAAGTACACAGGCAATGTGAGATTTATATCTGATCATATAGCCAAAAAACTGTGAAATAATATAATCAATATAGCATTTAAAAAATAGTCTACAACAACTATGTAATAAAAAAGATAAAATGCATCCGTCACAAAAATTGGGTAAGGGTACCCATACACAGTATCCGGTTACGCTTGTAGTTAGTCGTGTGGCGGGTAGCTGCAAAGGCAACCGGAACGTGCGATCGACTCATTTCCAAGATGGACGTTGAAGAAGTCGCTAGTATGTATTATATTTACTCGCGTTATATAAAAAATAAAAAATTGAGAAAAAGGTACTGGGTGCAACCTTATTTGCAAATACGAGATCAGAGCAATTATTTTGCATTATTTTCGAAGACCTTTACATAGTATCTATCCGAATATTCTGAGAATTTTGTATTCTAGATTACTGGGCTATTCTGTATCTCAATTATATTTTTTATGTATTGAAATCCATTGTTAATTATCTGTTGTTATTAATAAAATGCGTTAACGTCGGCGAACACCTATACAATCAATGGCGGGCAACCGCAAACTAGCACTAGCCGCGTAGTGTGTATAACAACCGTCCGGCTGACCATCGGCCGGGTCGCTCTGCGCTCAAAATGCCCGGAGCGATCGGCCGGCAGCCGCACTGTAGTGCGGATAAAAACTACTTTCTCATATATATACATATTTGATTTAGGTCAGACAGAGGGCTGACCGCATAGTGCGTAGATACTATATAAAAGCTTATATGTGATGAGTACCGCCTTGTATATCTGTCAAACGGGGCGTAATTTTAAGCCTTGTTGTAAAGAACAATTATCGACAGTGACACGGCGCGATGTGACGTTGCGATATAGACCTACAATGGTAATACTACTCGAAACATCTCATAGATACGGGTCATACTCTTTCGAATAATCACACTTATAACTTTATTTATGGGCAATCTTTTTTTTTTATTTATTAGGGGGCAAACGAACAAGCGAGTTACCTGATGGTAAGTAATCACAACCGCCCATGGACATCCACAACATCAGAGGAATTTGCAGGTGCGTAGCCAGTCTTTAATGTAGGAGTAAGGTCTCTTCTTGATGGTCCCCAAGTCGTATCGGTCCGTCGACGCAAGTTGGTTCCACAAGGTAATCGTTCGAGGAAAAATATTTCCGCGCGAAACGTGTGCATATACAATATTATAACATTTAAACCCTTTTCGCATATATGCAGAATGCTACATGAATGTAAATAAAGTTTTCGATCAGATTTATTATAATACATAGAAATAAACGTAGTGATTACATTATTTCAGTTTCTTTCTTTCAATACTCAGGCAAAAAATGCTAAATCTGAATATCCCCGTGAGGTTGACTAACGTTATATGTAAACTTTTAAGTCCAGGCAAATTTTGATTTTACCCATCAAGAAAAAAAAAGAAAAAAAATTTAAATTCAGAATACAGAAAAATAAACCTTGAGGAATTTAATGAATAGTTAATCAATTATAAATCCAAAGATGCCTACAGGTGGGTTATTTCTATTACTATCCGCCTGCATTTTCGTCGTGCATTTTCTCCTATTTTTCTTGCAAAAATACATATCCGTAAGCATTCTGTGTGAGTGTGGGCTAGCTATCGATTGGACAGAAGCCGTTATATTTTAATTTAAGTAATATGAGCTTAATTTACAGTCGTGTTGCGTGATTACAACTATTTTTTTCCGTTAACGTATTATTGTGTACTAATTAAAATAAAAAGTAGGTTCAAAAACTACCAATCATCAACAAACTACCCGCCACAGCCCCCAACCGAAGAACCTCGAGTCTAGGTTCGATCCTTTGGAATGGAGCCCTCGACCATTACTGCTCCCTCAATACAGTGACTTGAAATTCATCACCACACTGCGTTTCACTCTTGTACACTTACACGTTAGGCACACGGTTCTGTGAGACGCCACCCTGGCCAGGAATGTGGTTCGGCCATGTTTTGTTGGTTACTGATCAATAATGTGTAGGACAGAATAAGTACAGTTCAGTTATTCCACCCTGAAACAAAGTCAGTACAATCCTATAGATTAGTAAATTTTAGATTTACATAACCCTAGCTATAACTGATTCAGTTAGTTGCTTAGCATAGGCAAAAAGAAAACATTTGTCTCTGTCAGTCAGGCACAAAGATTATTTTTTACTATAATGTTGCCCAATCTGGTGTTTCCCTTGTATTCAGAGCAGTTTTAAGCTCGGTGGTATAATTGAGAAATCTTCAGTACACGTGTAGAGAGGAAAATAACACTAGAAGTTTCGGGTGACTATGTATTATTAGAAATAGAAAAGTTTTAACTAAACCTAGGCCACAAAATATTTTATGCAACATTGTTATTGGATAATTATGCTTATAATGCATTATTCTTATTTTTGGGCATAAACAATATCATTCACGTAACTGCAAATATTAAAGCCAGCCTTAAGCTACAGGTATTATACTAAATACCAAGTACCAAAGTATGAACCCAATCTGCGTATTATGAAGCACAGACATGGTTTTATAATCTTTCTTTTTTTACTTTTCTTTAATAATTAGAAAAATCCTATTTAGAAGTATATAGACATCTATACAGATACTTTACAAAAATGTTGTGAAAAAATGTATATGCAGCACCTGATACATGACAAAAGTTAAACTTCGTAAAATATAAAGTGTAAGAGAGATTGTGTGAAGAACAGGTAGGGTAAATCTTAAAAGAATACGTTATATTTTTCTTCTCTATCATCGAATTATTATTATAGATTTTTGTAAACACTTGGTTTCTTTAAAATATAACTCAATTTTTTAATCGCAGCCAATGATGTTTCATTTACTAAGTTTTTGATACTTTCCTCTAAATACGGCTTCACCCTTGCCCTATGATTTAATTACAATAACAATAATTACCATAAACACTTTAAACTCTAACAATAATTATTATAAAATAAATTCAAAACATATTTTTTCAAAAACAATGTTTGTACGTCTAGTTATGAATGTTATTGATTGGTAATTTAGTATTAGAGGATTTCATTGCAGATCTTGAGTATAGGGGAAATTGTTAGATAGACATCTGGTAACAGTGTTTGACTGAGATTCTGCTGTTTCTGACAGATTCTGACTTCTTCCAGTGTCGTTCTTTCCTTTTAGTTACATAATAACTTAATCCTAAATATCTCATATTCTTGTCATAATGGGAAAGCACTTTGGTGAACTTGCTAAAATTAGAGGACTGATAACGTATAGATTATCTCCTCACGAACAGCGGGCTTATGCTGGAGCTATATCCAATGGTATTCCAAACTTGTTTCGCAGATTCCGTGAGAATGTGTTCAGGGTTGCTCCACGTAAGTCTTCCGTTAATTCTTGAATTGTCAGTGGTTAAGTCCTCGTAAAAAATCATTTGCAGCCGTTCTTTTGAAGTTATATTGTGAAAAGATATAACTTGAATTAGTGATATTTATTAATTTAAGGTTAATGCAGTCATCTGGTGCTATAGTATTTAGTTTACAACCGTTTTATTTACAATATTTGTAAGACAAGACAGTTTAAAAACCTACTGATATTATATATGATTGTTAGATTACAATCTATTCCATTATGAATATTTATGTAATAATAACATTAGCAAATTGTATTGTAGTTTAATAGTTTCTTGACTAAAAATAAACAGTAACATAACTATAAAAGTAATATAGTTGTGCAATGGGTTTCAGTAAATTAGATGACAACATAGTAATGATTAATTAGAACTAAATTATTTTTGATTTTTATAGTTAAGGTTTTAGCATTATGGTCATAATCTCACCTGAACTCAATTGACAATAAGGCCCAAGTTGGTAGACACTCTAAACCTGTGGAGGAACTGGCTCTCAACTACAGCTGCGGTAACACACCTACTCGTATTTGGAGGCAGATTTTCAACTTGAAGGTGGTTGCTAGCCAGATGGGCATTAGAAAAAGCCCTACCAATTCATCACAATGTTTCCCTTCACAGAAAGCTCAAGCTCATTGTAAATGGTTGAATTCAAATTCATGTCCCTTGATGCGAAGTCATACACACTACCACTGCTCTATCATCTCTTCATTTATCTGCTATAAATAAAACTAATGGTTACAAAAGTTTTATAATTATTATTACAGCTATATTAAATATATTATGTACTACATATTAAAACAGCTACATTATATGTTAAATAAATTATTACAGCATTCATAATTGGATATCTGATCTACGAAGGAGTAGAAAGGGAACACCACAGGTTGTCTCGAAAGAATCCTGCTGATTTTGAAAATGATCAATAAACAAATTGTCATTTAATCAAGTTAATGTAGTTATGTATTTATTTTAAATAAATGTTAAACAATTTTGGTTTTTATTTTGTATTTGTTTTTAATGACATTATTGATAACATGCCTTTTCATCAATGATTGCAATTGTATATTTATTAAGTTTTACATTGTAATGAGGATACCTATCTCCAGATAAAAGACAAATTATTATTATTTAAAAATGTGCTTTAATAGTAAACCAAACTATATTTAGGAAATAGTTTATAAGCAGTTTACAATAGGAATCTACTTATTAACACAATAATTTTATGATAAGTTTGGGGTACATTACATATTTTTATAATAACTCATGTTTTGAAATGACGATCACTGAAATATTTTTACAGTAGAATTATTTTGTTAATTACTTAATTGCTATTTTAAACTTATCACAGGTTAAGAAAATTAAAAATAATTTTTAGCTGTTAACAAAAGCAAGAAGTGGAAAGTAACTTTAAAGTATTACGAGTTTTTTCTACAGTAGTATAAAGTCTACCTATAATTTAAACTGTATTGGCTACTTCATTTGCATATAACTAACATGTTATTTAATAATTTTTATTGATAATTTGAATAGTTGATAAATTGAAGAATATTTTAATGATAACAATGACATCACTAAACACAAGTAACTTATTTTTATTATGGAAACAATTCTACACTGAAGCTACATATTTTATGTGTAATAAAAATCATAAGCAAAAATATTAGGTATCCTATTTCTACATTCCCCTGTCTGTAATTACAAGTTTGTGTCGAGGTCACCATGCACATGGAGTGAAAACAGCCCCGATGGTTATCTTTTTTAGTTTTGGGATCAGCCAATGTATATCAAACCAGTACTAGAGAACTACAACTCCCGATAAAATCTATTGTTTTCATATCAGTTAATCACCATTGTTATTACATTTTTCTATGCTTCCCATCCCTTCGTATTGTCTTCGTAGTATCGTCATTTCGCCGTGCTTCTAAAAGAAAACTCTGTTTTTATGTACATTTTAAGATTCTATCTGTATTCTACTTGGCCATGGTAATATTTTTCTGTATTAGTTTTCTAAAAAGTTTGAAATAATCAAGGAATTTGGGAGGTTTTGGTGGGAACTTAGTATTGTCAGACTCTAGGTTCGGTTTCGGCCAAACATCAACCGAATCTTCGGCCGTACCGAAACTTATTGCAAGTCGTGTGTCAATAGCTATATTTCTCACCGCCCACCGACCAGATTGTTATTCGTTTGGGTTTTTTCGTTCATAAATAATTAGTTTTGTTTTTATTTATAGCTTACTACACTGAGGCATTACAATATGTTTATTTAAGAAAATTAAGTAACTGCCTGTAGTACATACTACTGTGAACGTTATTTGTCCTAGAACTAAACACAAGACCTTAATGAATAATACGTCAACCTTAGGAGTATTGTAAACACAATATAGATAATATTCAATTAGTATGTCTAAGTACCAATAGTCATCATTGTATAAGTTTAGAATTTAAGATATTATTGTTCATGTTAAATTGCAAATGTAACATACATATTCCTTGTTACATACTTCATTTACCGTTGTTCATTCAAACAAGTGACTTCCTTGTATATATGTAAAAAATCGCGGCTGAAGCAAGAACATTTTTGCTGCCTTCAGCCGCCACACACAATAGGTTACACAAATTTCATACAGAGACACATACGGACTTAAAGTGATGATAGCTCAGTTGGTAGTGTGTACGCCAAGGGACGTGAGTTTCGAGTCCTCCTGCTATGAACTTGAACTTTCGGCGAAGGAAAACATTGTGATGAAATATTTTTAATGTTCTTTTAATGGCTTTTTCTAATGTTCGTCTGGCTAATTATCACCGTCAAGTTGAAAATTTGTATCCAAATACCTATAGGTGTGTTCCGACAGTTGCATTTTAGAGTCAGTCCCTCCACTAGTTGTTTTGCGTAAAATCACAGTAGTACCCACCACAACCTTTCGCTTTAGAGGTGTGCAATTTACTATAAAAAAGAATTTTATGAAACCACGTTGCACGTAAATGTTTTTTCGGATCGTAGGCATTTAAATGAATTTTCGGAAAATAATTCGATTTAGGGTATTAAAATCGAGTTTTTAATCTTAACTTAATAATTGGAAAATGGAAATGATAATGGGAAATCAATGTTACTCGGTCAGCTAGTGCGAGCCATAGGCGCCGCCATATCGGCCTTGGCTGCTCTACCGAGCATCTTTACCCCTACTCCGTGGCCGGCTGTAATGCGACATGCGACAGATGGACGAAAAACATTGAGGCGATGTAAAAAAAACACTTTAGAAAGAAAATATATGATAAACCGGGTTACATATTATTGTCCTTAGAGATATACCTATGTAACTAAATCATTTTATAGAGTAAAAATGTTCGAATAAAATTGTTTTCTTTGTTGTCAATAATACTAATCAGAAACAGATTTACAATAATAAGAATATGGGATAATACTTAAATCGGCTCTTTAGACGCTTATGAAATTTTAGGTATTTTTGCTATATGTGATAAAACCAATCTTGAAAAAATAAACTACAAATTCTGAGCCTAACGACCTCACGCAATTATATAAAGCAAATATATTATAACTGTACACCGCGGCGTAAAGCAAAGACCAGTAATAAATTATCATAAAGTATATGTGTCTACTAAGTATTTTTTTGGAATGGTTGTTTTTCATTATTTAATTGGGCGTTGCTAAAAATTTGTTATATTAATTATTATGTAATGTTTATTGTAAAAACAAAGCTAAAACTAACTGCAACGGAAATTTATAAATATGTTTTTCCTTTATCGTAAGCTCAAAAGGTAACATCAAAAAATAAAATTCATATAAGTTGAGACTAAAATTCAGATATATAAATATAAAACGTAACCGTAAATGGTACTTGAACATTTTAAATGTGTACCTTTTTATCACGGAACAAAGAAATGAGTGGAAGTGTTATACGCGTATCACCGTACAAGACCGGGCTCGCCAATAACACACAAACAAAATTTACAAGAAACACTAATCACGTTTAAAAAATAATATAAATATTAAGAAATTAAGTTTACTAATACTGGCATCCTAATTAAGCTCCCTTGTTCGAATATAAGACTTAATTTTACTTTATGATAAAATAAGTATAAGTCGTTTTTCATTAAACACTTGAACAATATTCAACAAGCGCCGCATAGCATTATAGATCGAATTATAATACTTTTACGGTTGTTTTTTCTCTCCTTTATGGCAAGGCGTGACAACTCATCTGCCATTGTCTTGTTTAGGAATTTATGTGTATGTACATTAAGGTACTAATTTATAAAGCTAAAGAAAACAAAGCAGGATATGTAAGAACACGAAATAAAAAGAAGGATCAGTAGACAGAAAGGATCAGTTACTTAATCATAAAAGGCAAAAAAATAAGGCTAGATTCTAATATTATTATTTTTTATATATGAAGCAAGGACCATATATTAATAGGTAACATATATTAAAGGTAGGGTCCGAAGAAACCTTTTGTTTGATTATCAATGAATTGTATTTAAAAGTTGTTAAACGGAGTTGTGTACTTGTTCATAGTGGGCTCCAAAACGGCTAGACCGATTTTGGCAAATTTTCTAGGTAATCTTCAGATTATATTTTTTTATTTATTAACGTTACGTTTAAAATCCTATTCTGTGCACACTTCGTCATCGCAACGCGTACCCGGGCTCAGGCTAAAGCCAGAGGAAACCAGGGACAGCTGTCCCATATCTTTTTATGTGATGAACCTATGAAAGTTCATTGTGATCGTATTAAACTTTTTTTTTTGTTGTTTTCCTAACGTCTGATTGTACCAATCTACTAAAAACGTAGTTCACCAAGCAAACCATATATTAATAGGTAAACGAAGACGGTATACGAAGAGATAATAATTTATTATACAATAAAGATTGGTTATAATTACTACAAGCAAAAATAAGTTGGTTTAAATCTGCAACGTCACTACAACAACTACAAATTGAACTTTCGATAATCCCAATTTTAGCCAAATATGCAGGAGTACAAACATTTCCCAACCGCATTCTTATTAGAATATATGTAGTGGTTTTATCCAAATTTCACTTATAAAACCAAGGTTTTACCGGTATTGAAGGTTGGATATTCAAATATTTTTTCCCTTTAGCTGCCTGTTAACTGTACAAACTTCATTCCAGGATTTCCAGAGTTGAAGTCTGGGCAATGATATTAGGTCATGGTATTATTTTAATAAAGAAATATGTCACCGCAATCCGCCGCTTGTTTTGCTAGTTCATCAACTCTTTCATTTCCATTTATACTACAATGACTTGGAATCCAAACAAACGAAACAGAGTACCCTTTCAAATAGCATAAGTGAAGATTAGAACAAATTTCAATAATCAACGGAAAGCTAATTTTACTCTGAAACGGAAATCTGACTAGTATTTCTAAGGCGCTCTTAGCGTCAGTAAAGATAACTGTATTTTGTAATTTCATAATAAGAATATATTCTACCGCTTTGATTAATCCAAAACATTCACCTGTAAATACATAAGATTCTGGAGGAAGTTTAATTTTCTGAACAATTTTAAACTGAGTATGAAACAAACCAACACCAGTACAACCAGCATTATTGCGTTTAGATGTATCACTATAGATATAATGCGATTCAGGCCATTTACTATAGATTACAGAGTTAAAATATACATTGCTATTATTGTGATTTTTATCTATTTCTAAGTTAAGATAAACATTAGGTAACAGGAGTAAAAAGTCAAAATTGGTTGAAAATATAACGTGGAGTATGCACGCTTTCTTACGAGTTTGCAGCAGATGTAAATATTCTTGCCAAGTATATTGAGAAATTTCTGTGCAAATAAATACCCCCAATCAAATCAAATCAGAAATATCCAGAGGAAAATCCCATTTCAACATCATTAGGCAGTAGTTTATGAAAACACATTCCTCTTCTTCACTGAATAACGTAGGATGTCCAGGTTGTTTTTGAGTAGGTTTGGTATTAATGTTACAGTGACTATTATGCTTTTGGAACTCTACACTTAGCAGATGCTTCTCGTATTGTTAGTATTTTGCTTTTACGCCAGCAGCAGCTTTTTTCTAACCATGTACGGGATATACATTTTACTTTTTCTAACATGGCGATACGGTCTCTTATATTTTTTCTACTTTTTTCCATATTTTCAAGTTTACCTGAGAAAGCATATAAAACACCTAACAACATGAGAATAAAACAATTCCTGAATGCATCGGTTATCCCACCGATAAAAAGTCCAAATATTATTGTATTAATATATTAAAATAATCACTCATTTTTATATATTTGAAGTTTCCGATGAAAGTAGGGCAGGTACTTGAACACTAAGAATTTTGATATTTTTTTATGGTGATATATCTAGCACATCTGTTGCACTTCAATTTTAAATGTCTGTCATATCGTTTTAACATTAGATGTAGTCCGTCTAAATATAAATATTATTTTCCTAATAGTGGTGCCATTCAAAATATTTGATATTAAAAGTAAATAATAATTTAGAGGGTCCAAGTTACCCGTTGAATCCCAAATACCCCCACATTGCAGTATATATTTCTTATTACAGTATATATTATCTGTGCCTATTGTTGACATTGATCAGTGTTACCAGGTACACGATAATTACCGTAGATGCATGGTATTTTTGACCAAAACACGGTCTACGATAAAGACCTATTTTCATTTTATTTTCTACGGTCTTTTTAATATAAATTACCGTGTAAATAAAAATAGAGTTCTTGAATTAGAATATCATAAAAATGTATATTCTAATTAATCAGCCCTTGTAATCGACACAAAAAATATTTGGTAGTAGTATTTTAGTCATTGAATGTTATTACAATTCATAAGAAGGTTCTGTGATGTTTACTGGTACATGAACTATTGTTTTTCTATACAAAATATAAGCAAAAACTTAAAACCTTATATTTTTATCACCTCAATCTTGGTACGTGCATTTAATTAATGTTTTAATTGTCCACGGATAGTTCAACTAAAGGACCTGAGTGGAAAATACAAAAATTATGCTGAACATTCTGTCCTTGCCCCATTCCAATGCTGTAAGTGAGAAATTGTTCAGTCAAGTAAATGACACAAAAACAAAGAAAAGAAATAGATTGACAACGAAGACTATTAAAGGAAACATTTCGGCTCAACTGTAAATTTATTTAGAGAAATGGAAATTGTGTTGATATTTCACCATAAAATGATATAATTAATAAAATTACTTCTTCTATTTATCATCAATACATAGAGCTTTTGGAAGAATAATGAAGTTCTATTAAAAAATATCAAAAAACGTTTTATTTTCATTACATTAACACAGTATTATGCTATTATGTATTATAAAAATAAAATCAAGGTAATTATACTTAAATCACGGCAATTTTAGTCTGCTTTCACGGTAGTTTGAAATTTTTATCTGGTAACACTGACATTGACAGCTGTTGCATTTTTTATTGCTGTTAACTATAATTATAATGTCAATTATAAATATAGAGAAATCCAAATATGTTGCTTACTAAACATCGGTACATAGTATAGATGTTAGTGATAATTTTACGACCTTTACGATATTTAAATCGTACTTAGGTGACGGTAACTTCCTTTGGAGTTTTTTGGGAAAAAGAAATGTCGAAGATACCTCCTATTTAAAGTAAAACATCTAAATAGTTAAAGCCGTTTTCGCAATACTTATTATACACAAGAATTTCTCACTAAATAGTATTCTAAAGATGGAAGAAGTCGACTCGATTATTTTACATTTTCTTCGGCAGTTGAATGTGTAAGTATTTTTTTTATTTATGTGAAATGGTTTATAGTTTTCGCGTGCAGGTACTAAATGATTAGTACCAAAATTCTGTTGAAATGGCCAAATTGCTATTCTTTCGTATGGTGTCTATATGTAATTTTACCAACAGGATTGTCCAGTCAAGGCGTTTAGTGCAATATTTACAGGATTTATCTAACTAAACGAATTGTGGCATCCTTTGTAATTGTTACTGGCCGTAATATCGCATGCGTGCCAGCGGTTTGAAAAAAAATAGATGTCAGAGAGAGATATGACAGATGATTTCGATGATCCTGATTTGAAATAGGCAAAAATTGTGCAGTTAATATTATCGTAACAAAAATAAAAATTCAATGGAGCTGTATATTATCACTATCAACATATTATGACACATTTAAAATTATGTTGGAAGTAAGTGATACACCAGCAGAGTTACATCCCTTGCCGATATTAGCACTATGCCTAACAACGGGTTTAAGGCCAAGTTGTCTAAGCTGTGGTGTTTTGAAACGCAACAAGATCTATGATACATCATGCAATACATCTGAATACATATACATGAGACACAGTGTGTATCTGTACCCAGCCACTGGATACATTCTGAAGTCATCACTAAAGAGAACAATGGAGGAAGCTTTGCTCCATGTTTTGTTTTATTATTCTAATAGTTAATTTTAACATTTATTTTACTAATGTTCATTAATAAGTTTTGTATATTATTATTATTTTATTACATATTTTATTAAATGCATGTTGGTAGAATAATCACAGATAGCCATATCAACTCCCATGACTCCACCTGTTTTGAAAGTAGGGATCAAACTTCCACCCTTTTGGTCAAAAAAATCGGTGCATTCGTTAGCCCTAATTAAAGCACAGTTTGACTTATGTAGCATAACTGCCGACATTCCAAAATTTAATTATGTTGTAGCACAACTAGGCACGAAGCTGATGGCAAAGGTTGAGTATGTTTTAATTTATCCACCAGCTGGTAACCGTTACAAAAAGATTAAGGCTGAGCTTATTTGTAGAGTATCCATTTCCCAAAAACAGCGAATCAGTTAACTATTATCAGAAGAGGAACTTAGTGATCAAAAACCTTCAAAATTTCTTCATACACCTAAGGTCTTTAGCAGGTAACACTTTTACAGATGAAAATATTTTACGCCAAATATGGCTGCAAAGATTATCAATGAACATTCAGGCTATTTTATCAGTACAAGTCAGTGTTACTTTTGATAAACTAGCCAATTTAGCTGATAAAATAATAGACTTATCATCAACCACTGGAGCACATGCATCTGTGCATACTATTACAACATCTACGGACCAACTAGTAGATCTTATGACACATTTAGATGAACTTACACATCAAGTGGCGACACTAAGCAGAGATTACCGAAACCGCCCACCCATTAATGGTTTCAGACAAAGATCACTGTCAAGAACCATATCACCTAACCCAAAAAGAAGTGATCATATTTGCTAGTATCATAAAACTTATAAAGCGGGTGCCTGCAAATGCCAGCATCCCTTTGCCTGAAAGGAAAACTAATAAGGCAGTCAGTAAGAGTAACAACCGATTGCCGATTAAAATGTCGCCGTATATTCGTGACAGATCAAAATTCGAAACGTTAATTTTTAATTGATACCGGTTCTGATTTATGATGTATGACACTTAAATATGTTCACGTTTAAATATGGCCGATATTCACGTTCCGACTATAATTTCAGTGCTGCCAGTGAAAGCGTTATTAAAACTTTCGGTAACATTCAACTTAACTTTGTTTTGCGCCTTGACATTCGATGGAAGTTCATAATAGCCGACGTGAGCACACTGATAATAAGATCAGATTTTTTAGCACATAACCATTTACTACTAGACTGTGCTAACATGCGACTAGTGGATGGTATTACTGGAATTTATTTACCAGCTTTCATAGCTTCATTTGACCAACCCGGTATTAAAGTCGTTACTGAAACCACTGGAATATTCAGTGATTTACTCGCGAAGTTTCCCAACATTATTTGATATCCTGGATTCTCGAGGGAAATCAAGCATGCTACTAAACATGGTCTTCACCATTACACATGACACAGAAAAAAGACTGCAGTTGCGACCTTGAGGTGCTCTCAATGCCAGGACCGTCCCAGATCGCTAACCCACGCGTCACATTGGCGATTTCAACAACAGTTTATTAGGGACAAATATCTTCAGTACCTTTAATTTAATAAAAGCGTACCAGCAAATTTCCGTTTATGACCTTTGGTTTAAGAAATGCTGGTCAGACATTTCAAAGGTTCATTGATGAAGTCGTATGGGGTCTCGATTTCTACTATGCGTATGTTGATTACATATTAGTGTTTTCTCTAGTCCTGATGAACATGTGCAACACTTACGAAGCATATTTCAACGCCTGCAGGACTACGGGGTCAGTATTAACCCGTCCAAGTGTACTTTACGAATCAAGGATGTCAGTTTTCTTGGTTACCATATCAGTGCTATCCGGGTATCCGCCCTCCTGAGGACCGCATAAAAGGTCACAAGATCTTCGCCGGTTCTTAGGTATGATCAATTAATATCGGCGTTTTCTACCTGCCTAGCCTAAGGAACTGCCTCATTCCAATGGACTAAAGAGTTGCAGCAAAGTTTTCATAGCTTAAAAGACAGCTTATCTAATGTTACACTATTGGCAAACCCTGTACCTGATGCTCCTTTAGGACTTTTTACATACGCCTCAGGTATACAAATCGGTGCATGCTTACAACAACAAGTGAAGGGTCATTGGCAACCAATAGCATTTTTCAGCAAGAAATTAACAGGCTCACAGAAACAATGGCCAGCCTACTACCGGGAACTACTGGCAACTTACGAGGGTGTACAACATTTCAGACATATCGTTGAAGCTCAATACACTACGATCTTCTCTGATCATAAACCTCTTGTATATAATACTTACTTTTGTATATGTACTTAAAGTAGAGAAAAGTTATCGCCGGTACAACTGAATCAACTATCATTCATTTCACAATTCACAACGGGTATTATTAGTATTAAACGTAAGGAAAACGTGGTTGCGGATACCATGTCTCGCATAGAGGTTGTCGCTTTTGGCACCGCTTTTTCAGATCTCGCTCATTCACAGGAGTTAGATAACGAACTTAAAGAAATTCTCATATCCAATAGTTGTTCATTAAAATCTGCAACTTGTTTAATTAACGAGCGATTTGTTTGGCCGTCTATCAACAAAGAGTGCCGATTATGGTTCAGTACGTGTCTACAGTGCCAACTTAGTAAAGTCATTAGACACACAGTATCACCAATTGGACAATTCAAAAATCCGTCAGCACGTTGTAAACATGTCCATATCGACATTGTTGTTCCTCTACCAGTGAGCAATGGATATAATTATTGTATTACAGCTATCGACCGTTATACGCGATGGCCAGCAGTGTGGCCTATTGCAAACATTACGGCTGAAGAAGTTGCGCAAACGGTTGTTAGCGGTTGGATTGCACGATTTGGCGTACCCACAATTGTTACTACTGACCAGAGCCGGCAATTCGAATCAGATCTGTTTCAAAGATTACTTCAGCACTGTGCAACAAAAAGAATTAGGACCACTAGTTATTACCCATGCGCAAATTGCATGCTAGAGCGTCTGCATCGACAGTTAAAAGCAGCGCTCATGTGCCACGATGAGACATGGATTGGAGCGTTACCGCTAGTACTGCTTGGTATGCGCACCGCTCTTAAGGAGGCCCTAAAGGCTTCATCAGCAGAGTTGTTATATGGTGAACCTCTTCGATTACTAGGTGAATTTGTCGCAGTTCCTCCCAACTCAAGCCGTGCCGATGATGTTACAGATTTTCTTGATTAGTTGCACTTCAAAATTAATAAACTTAGACCGATTCCTGCTTCACGGCATTGTCAACAGGCTACCATTCATTTAAAGATTTGAAGAAGACCACTTATGCTTTCTTGCGTGACAATACCATCCGTCGCCCGCTTCAACAGCCATACAATGGTCCCTATGAAATTCTTGACCGTCAAGAAAAAACTATAACCTTAAACATAAGAGGCAAACCAACTGTAGTCAGTGTTGATAATGTAAAACCAGCACACATAGATAACAACGATCAACTTTCCAATATTCCTCGTAGCCAGCCTCGTCAACCATCTCCCAACACAACCGGAACATCATCAGATCATAGAGCTTTCGGCAGTTATGTTACTCGTTCTGGTCGCTTCGCTAAGTCTACCGACGTGTAACTCCGTCTTTGTTTCTTCGTCGGGGGGTGATGTGTCGTCCTTTGTAATTGTCATTGCCCGTAATATCTGCCTGCGTGCCAGCGGTTTGAAAAATACTGATGTCAGAGAGAGACGACAGAGGATATCGCTACAGAATCAACAAGTTTGTTTATGTTAGTTTTGGAAGAAAGAACTAAATAATATATTTTTTGAGTGTTTCAGAAATTTTGAAGACAATGTTAAAAATGTGTGTGATATACCAATAGCAACAATTATAGAGGCATCATCAATTTGTTTAAATACAATCAATCCAAATCTAAAAGTACCGAAAAAATTACCATCTAATATATCTCATAGAATAGAAGTGGCTGCCCAAATTGCAACTTTTTGTAAGGTAACTATTTGTTTCCTTGGTTTTGAGAACAACATATATTAAAAAAAGATTTTATTTTAAAAGTGAAGTAGATGTGTAATTATTATTAAAGTTATTCATTTGGTTACTATGTAATTTTACTATACTGAACATTTATAAAGTTGTTGGAAACATTTTAAAGATGTGTTGGTTTAATATGGTAGTTTAGATTCTTTTGAACTTGTTTAAGACTGATCATTTTTTAAATGTCAAATTTACTCAATGCCTTTACAAAAGTACATGAAGTACCAATAATGAGGTAGAACTAAAGCAATGATAGCTCAGTGGTAGTGTGTACGGACTCCGTATTAAGGGATGTGAGTTTGAATCCATCTACAGTGAGCTTGTGCTTTTGGTGAAGGAAAACATTGTAATTAAACCATAGCATGGTGGTAAGGCTTTTTCTAATGCCCACCTGGCTAGTAACCACCCTCAAGTTAAAAATCTGCCTTCAAGTACTGATAGGTATGTTCCAGCAGTTGCACTTGAGAGCCAGGTCCTCCACAGGCTTAGCGTGTCTACCAACTTGGGCCGTATCGTCACTTAAGATCAGGTGAGATTATGGCCATAATGCTAAAATTTTAACAATAAAAAAAATGCTACATAATGGAATCTGTCAGGACAGTGATTGCATTCTGAATGTAAAGCGTGTGTTTGCTCGCATGAACATTTGTCCTTAGAGAGTATTTTTATTCAAAGTGTTTTTAGTAAAAATAATAATTTAATATTGCCTTATTTATTTTTAGGATTTGGGTTATAAAAATGATGTTGGTTATCAAACTTTCTTATACTCTAATGAAACTGAATTACGACAAGTGTTCATGTTTTTGATAGAAAGACTACCAAATGAAGGAAGACATGAGACGGTTGTTAAACCAACAAATATAAGCAAAAAATCATTGTTGCTAAAAAACATTAGTGATAAGATTGGTGATGAGCTAAAATCAATATGGATTCCACCTTGTTGTAATCCCCCAAAAAACAAAATTGGAGATTTTTCTGAACCAGGTACAAAACCACTGTGTATTTTTTAGATCTAATCAAAGGTATTTAACATAGTATCTGTGCCGGTTCTTATAAGATCAATGCAAAATATTGCAATTATAGGTTTTGTTTATGACATGTTTCTAGATTACTTATTAAATCAAATATCCAATAACTTAATTGTATAAATATTATGCAGTTCTTTTCTGTCACACAATTATTTTGTGTTTCACACTATACAAATGGCTCCCTTATAACCAAAGTTATAAAAGTTGATCTATTAAAAACAAAAAAAAAACATGACCAAAATGTATCTCAGTATTTCAGAGTGTACAATAAGATAAATCAATCAGCGAGACAAAAACCCAAAATAGAATATTGTAGGTCCCTATTCCGATATCACATATCAGTTCGATTATAATTTAAAAAAAATACACAGTAACAGTTTGATTATGTATATGTATAATCATACTTATCCTAACAATACGCGGAGCCGGTATGTATTTTTTAGCGTTTAATAATATGTGTCCTTGCTCAGAAAATTTTGGAGTTTTATTAAAAGTAAAATAACAAAGAAAATTGTATCAAAATCCGCGGGGAAGTTCAATTAGTACATATTTTTAACTTTTATCTCCTATTCCGGAAGAACCCTATCGTTTTATCGTAATCCTAAAAATCGAAAACGTAATGAGCTTAACAGGGTTTGTTTTGCTGTCATAAGATGCAACTGTGATATTTATTTTTCTTTTCGATTAATTTTAGCTTCTTAAAGAGAAATAAATAAACATATAAATAAATAAATCATTTTTAGTTGATATACATTAATAATATTGCATAATATATAAATATTTATAATAATAAGTATTCACGTAATAGTCTGCATCGCGCTATAGATGTTTTAACATTTGTAAGCACTAATTTTTAAATATAGTGACTACATGCTTCGGACCGCCCATATACTAAAATTACAGATTTATTATCCATGTATTTACATATACTTTACACTCAATTATAATATTATATCATAACCTTTTTTTTTAACAGACACATCCATCTTAACAAACCTTGTTCCAAAAACTGATAATGAAATAGTTCAAAGGTTACTCAGTATTAAAGATTTGAATGCAAAAAGTTTAGGAAAAATTGAAGGTTTTATTGAAGATAAAACTAAAGGACAAATAACAGAAAATATTAATACCCATCATGAACTCCGCAAAAATCTTAAAGAACTTAAAGAAATGGCAATTGTTTTAAGACAAAAATCAGATGCACTGGAGAGTGACAGAAACGTCATGGAAGTTGAATATTCACAGGTAATATAATTATTTTAAATATTTTATGGGTTTAGGCTTATGGCCACAATCTTACTTCATGTTTCATTTGATTTGCATTATATAGTCGTAGTACTTTTTAATATAAAAGTATGTGTCTTTTATTATTTGTAGAGTCAAAACACAAAATTTTGGTACTCCTACCTTAATAACCATAAATTAATAGAAATGCTGACTCTATTTGATATCTCTTATCTCTGCTTTGTGACTCAACTATCACTGTAATGTGTTTTAGGTCCAACGAGCTTATGATAGGGTTAATGCTGATCTAAAAAATGTAGAAAATATCTTGAGTGGTATCGGTGTGACTGTAGATGACCCTAAAGAATCAACAGAGATTTTACTTGATAAAGTACAAAGCAATATTAATATGTTACATAAAAAAAGTGAGGAGTTAACATCCAGGAGTTTATCACTGAGGGCAGACATTGGTAAATCAAAAATTATGAACTTTGAGGTATGTATTACAATATGTTAATAAATGTTATTAGAAAATAAGATGTTTTTAATAAAATAATCTCTTAACAGACTGAAAGGATGAAGTATAAAAAAAAATTGTTTCACCTAAAAGACATGGCAAAAAGCATGAAAGATGAATGTGACAAAAAGGAAGGTTTCAGAAATCAATTAAAGGTTAACTATGAAAAGATAAGAGGAGGAAATAAAAGGTTTGTACTATAAGAATATCAACACAATAATGTCTTCTTTTATTTGCTAAAGTACTCATTTCTAAGAGGTTCAGTTGAGTATTGGTCAGAGAATTGTATCTTGGACCTATGCTCAACAGTCAAGTAAGAGTGTTTTATGTTGATGATTATTATTTATAATTTCTTTAATTTTTATATAGTCAAGTATTTTTCCATTAGTAAAGAATATATAGGTAGAAATACAACATACTAAATATCTTATTATAAGATTTTGCTCTGATTTATGTCACAGTGCACCATGGTCATCATACACAAAAACACATCACACCCTAAATTGTCTCACAATTCTGGAACGAACTGATGTATATCTAGTAATCATCTAATTACTCTTCTATGGTTTGTTGCATTTTTGAGATGGCCAGTATGACCATCTCAGAAACTCAGGACTTTTTGACTTAATCCGGTGCTCACAGAAAGTATAAGCAGACTTTGTCATGCTACTAGAAAAATATACTGAGATTTAATTTGTAGTTAAGTATCATAAATAGAAACTTTAAAATATGAATGTATAGTAATATAAATAATAAACATATAGGTATCATTACATAACAACTTCAATTAAAAGTAATGTTACCTAATTACTCTACTACCTGTTAATGAAAATAAATTGTTGGTTTTCTATATCATTATCAACACCCTTGCATTTTTTAGAACTATATACACTAAAAGGATTATGGAAATCATTAATAACGTTGATAAACAAAATATGGAAATAAAAAAAATATTGGAAGATACAAGGCAACTTCAGAAGGAAATAAATTCTCTGGAAGGGCAACTGGATCGATGTTTCTCTATTGCTGATGAAACACTATTTAGGGTAACAATCAGATATTAAAATAATTTTATATTTATCTTCATTGAACCTTTTATGAAAAAAGTGATTAGAAAAATTGCTTACCTCTGATTGAATGATTGTTTGATCACATTATTAATAATATGTACTTATAAACATAGATATATTGGTTTTATAATAGCTGCAGAAAAAAAAATGTTATTACACTTACAATAATTGTTGTTATATGATATATTTATAAAATAGATTTCCTGTTATGCATCAATATGAGCTGAAAATCAACATCATTATAAGTATATTTTAACATTATTTATTAATTATTATACTTACTTAATACAATGTTTCTGTTGTAAATTCGTACCTGGCAATGGTTAATATTCCTATGTTCATAGGTAAACCACAATTATTCATACATATTTGTTTTTGTTGTTTCAGGATGCTAAAAAGGATGATCAAGCTAAGAAAGCATATAAACTGCTGGCTTTACTTCATTCAGAATGTAACACCATTGTATCACTTGTGAATGATATGGGTTTATTACAAAGAGACATTGTTGACTTAGAAGAGAATATTAAAACTGAGACAGCTAAGAGAACAGAAGATACTCTACAAAAAATAAAACATGATCTTGCAAAATTGCAACAAGAAGGTTAAATGAAAGAAGAAATTCAATGTACTAATATATAATAATTATATAACAGAAGAAAACATCACTGCAATTACAGGAAATGTTGCACTATAATTATAACAAATGTTTTTTTTCTATGATACCCTGTTTTCTTTTTGGTAATATCTCAGGAGGTATGTAGTTTTCATCAGAATTGTTTGATGTTTTTTTACTAGCTGTTGATCTGTCAATTAGTTTCTCTTTTTCTTCAATCTCTAGGTTGATTTTATCTTCATTTTCAAAGAACCACAACTGCTGCTCTTGGTCTTGCATATCCTTTTGTTGTACTTGCATATAATTTATACGGTGGGCTCTGTCTAATCGTTTTGCCTGTTCATTGAGTTTTATTTCTCTTATCTCTGCCCATGATTGATATAGCTGAAACCAAAAACTTTGCATCTACATCCTATAACAAATAATGGATTGAACTATAGATAAGTTAACTATTTATTTATGAACTGTCTATTAGATAATTGAGAACCAAGGTTGGTACAGTTAAAGACAGCAGCTCCCATTTTCTAGCAAGGTGTTACTAAGCTCAATTTTTGCTGACTTGTAAGCAATGTACAAAAAACTTTGAAACTATGTGTTGGCAAATTATAAATGTTTCTATTTTTAAGAAATAATTTGAAGATTAATAGTTACAAATATTTTTGTGAGGTATGGACAATATTAGTTATTCTCCAGCTACATATTTCTATAAAGAAAAACCTAGTTAGATCCTTGTATAATAAAAGATAGGTTTTATTTTAGAAACTAAAATTATGAATTTATTTTACCTTATTTTGAGCTTGTATGTCATTGATTTGAGTTTTATTTATAGCATTTTCAATAGAATTAATTAAAGATTTCTCTAAAGTGTCTGTAGTTGTCACTCTCTTAACTTGGTTAAGTATAGTCACACTCTCTTGTATATGATTTTCTTTCGATTGTGATGCACTTTGTTTCTCTAATATATCAAGCACTTCATTATATATTTGAAATGTTTTCACTTGACTTAGTTCCTTACACAATGATAGTAATTTATCATATTTCTGATATATTAACCAACCAATGATTTGCAAATTATTATTTAGAATGTCACTTTTGTGTTCTGAAATCCATGCTACTGTTTTACCTGATAACAAGTATGTATTTTTGATGTCAAAGTGATCATCAAAATATGGGTTGCGTAAAAACTTTACTCTTACTTTTATTTCTTCAACTTTCTTTGGTTTATCTTCTGGTGGAGCTGTTTGTGGTGGTGTATTTGAGATAATATATTTATAACAACTATATTGACACAAAGCACAAGTTAGCTCATTTGTAAAATCTTCTTGAAGCATTACCAGTGCTGCAACATTTGCAGCTAATTCAATTTTTTCTTCTTTCAGTAATTCATTTAGTAATATGTTAGCACTGAAATCATCTAAAAAGACCCCATAATTCAGAGGTTCTTTTAACATTCCTACTAATTCATCAATGTACCCGAAGTTAATAAAATTTCTAACAGTTGCATGCGATGTTGATTCAAGCATGTTTCCAGTTTCCGCAGAAAGCCTTAGCTTATGCAGTAAATCTTTAAGTTCTTCCAAGTGTAGGGGATCCTTTATTGCGTTAGCAAATACATCAACGTCTATTGCACTAATAGTTCCTTTCGAACCGTAGTTTTGTTCTAATTGTATGTAAAAATCATTTAGATTTATTTTACTGAGGACAGGCGATAAAAGTGATTTATGCCATGTGTCAGTGCATTTATATTCATTAGTCAGAAATGTTCTTTCATGTACTGATGTAAGAAAGACCCTCGTTTTGGAGTATACTCTACATATGTTTCTTATCATACTGAAATAAAATTAATTTGTACTTTATGTACACCAAATACAGACACAATAAATCACAAATTAACTTTTAAACAGTGTTGCCTATGCTTGAAAGTGAAAAATTACTACAGTTACTATAGAATAGCAACCATCAGTATGCTACTGTATTTTAACAAGCTTATATTTTTTTGATATTTTTGAGTTGAATTGTCTTTACGCCTTCACTGGGTTTTATAGCAAGAACAAAAGTGGTAAAGTGCCTCAATTTCGGACTGGTATGTAACTTTGGCGGATCTCGCTAATCTCGACGATTCGAGCGTAATTCACTACCATTCACATTACGGTAGAAGCACTGATTATTGTGTAAATAGAAGTGTTCTGCGTGAAACTTTAATTGAATTTTCAAAAATCACGAATACTGCAGGATATAAGAAACAAGTAAACTACTTCTGATATAAGGGAAGTCTAACGCTGCGTGCAATTTCGGGGAATCCTACAATTCAAATAAAAGACTGTTAAACCGAAATAACGTTGAACGGGGTCTTACTGTGCATAGTTAGGCTAACGGAAGTAAAGACTGTCGCGGCGGAGAAAACCGCCGCAATTACAAAAGTATAAGTATGGCAACCCTAAAATTCGTTTATTATATCGAATTTGATACATAAAATATTTTATCTTTTTGTTAACATTAATCAATCAGTTATTATCAATAATGTAATTATATATTATCAATTATGATTGAGAGTGTTTGTGTCAGCTAATATATCATGTTCCGAATGATTATTTATAATTCAGTTCACATATGCTCTTCAGATACGCTACATGACGTAAAATGTCATCTATATTACAGGCTAAAGAACTAGGTAATTATATGATTTAAAATCAAAATCACAATTCCACCAAAAACTCATCAATGTTGTTATACTGGTTTCAGATAAGGTTACGGATATAAAATTATTTCGGATTATTCGATAGTTCTAATTAGTTTCAAATACGGATGCAAATATACGGATGGAAACAAATATGTAACGATTTATAATAAAAATAATTATAATGAGCTTTATAAGTGACTATTACTACTACTATTACTATTATGACTACTCTATTGCCACACATTATACCATTAATATTTTTATAGTAACCATTATTAATGCTTTGTTTACAAAAACACAAATTAGTATTTATAGGTATATACGCAACAGTTACAATCAGTCATAAATAAAATAATATCAAAGACATTTCTTTTTGTATAGTTTTTCCCTTTCAATTGAGAAACCTAACAGCCAATTTGTATATTGTTTTTTCATTAAATCAAAGACAAGTGAAATTTTTTTTTTTCTTTTTGGCATGGCGCGATAACGCGTCTGCTATTGTCTTGTTTAGGAAGTTATATATATATGTATTATTAAGGTACTAATTTATAAAACTAAGGAAAACGAAGCGGGATATGTAATAAAACGAAATAAAAAAGGATCAATAGGAATGCAATTACTTAATCATAATAGTCTAGGGTTATTACGGAGCTCCGTAACCGTAACCGAAACTATCAGCTATCTGAAATAAAGTAATATCCGAAACCGTAACAGAATTTGATATAATAGTTTCAAATGATTTTGGATAGGGAAGGAATCTGAAAAGAAACGTTATGACAAGGTTTACCCGACCGAGCCGACACAGTACAAGCTAACCACGCGCTGTCTCCTGACCAGAATTTCGTAAACGGTAATATTTAGAAATAAACAATTGAATAAGAAATTCTCGAACTGCACTATGGTATTATTTTAGAGTACCGTGTGGTCTAATAATATAACAATGTCAAACAACTGTATTGTATCTTGAACCAGACTTGTGTATTTATAAATATAAATTTGGATACATTTTATAGGTAAATTGTTTTGAAATACAAGTAAACTTTAATTAAATTACCCCAAGCATCTGACGGAATACTACTGAATTTGCAATGGATTTACTGTTTTGAATATTGTATCTCTGAAAATATGTAATAGCCCCAATTCAATTTATTATTTTCAAATTTTATATAAATCAAAGAATTGTGTTATTTTGTTATTAGAATTATATAGTTTTCATGCAGATACCCAATTAACGCATCCATGTTACTTACGAGAACTGAACCAATTGGATGTATAAAGAATCAATGTAACCAACTATAGTAAGAAAGCATGAGAAATACAAGTAACGAAATGCATTCGTGAGTACCGTTTCGGTACTCAGTGCTAAATGGTGCACTCGTTACTCATTACCGAATACATACGGTTTCTTACAGCTCTATTAGATAGGCGCATTCTGTGACAATTAGTGAAGTGTTGATTAGTTTTGGTTTGATTATTACGAATTTGTTGTTATGGTCATATTCTAAAAGAATAAGGAATAATTTAATTTTTCGCTCTAGTTAAACGTACTTGCGTAAGTAATTTTATAAATCATTCTGATCAAAAATAGCAATGTATTGATGCAACAATATTTTTTTATTTGTCTGTATACAAGTTATAACCTAACTTGATAGTTATTGATTTAATAATTAAAAACTCAAAATCGCAAATCAAACTCAAATAGGCACAATTATCATCGTTTCTGCAATTGTTATTTTGGTGTTCTTATTTTTGGACCTTATTTATAATGTAGAATCATGAATCAGGATTCAACGGAGCGTGTTAAATTTTCTAGTCGATTGCTGAATACTGCTGCAGTCAACATTTATTGAGCTACATTTAATTACTTTGCTTAATAATACACTATCTAATTCCAAATAAATATCTAATAATCCCCGTCGGTATAATATTACCGGTTTTTTAGTTTTGTAGCATTTTTTAAGATTCGAAAGTGATGACATATTTACGTTTTTAATACTTCATACTAGACTTATATTTTGAGGAATTGAGAAAGTTCGTTTCTATTTACTTTTACCTTGCATTTTTAATAGAGTAAGATTACATCAAAATTAAGGTTCTTGTGGTACAAAAAACATTTTGTTATTGATATTACCCTATACTAACTAGAATAACGAATTATAGATATAAAAGTAATGTAATTAAATTATGAACATATAAAATATTAAGTCATACTAAAAAATTAAAGCAATTTTTCTAGTATTATGTTACTTTTCACTAGAAACCATTGTTTTTACTGGACAATACATTATTTGTCAGCAATGCAAATTTTAATTACTTTTTTAATTTACTTTTTGATTATAAATTTAATTCTTTTAATAAACTTAAATATATTGATGGTGATTAATAACCTAAATAGATAGAGTGACAGATATAGTCGTACCCATTCTAGTACTCAATAAATCTACATAGCTGTCTGTTGCATTCACAGATAGCATAAAAACTATAAAAAAATACAAATACGTACTCTTGATAGATGAAACTGTCAGATTTTGATGTTTTATTACCAAACCTACATGTACACTACTTCTGTAATATTTGTTACAACCATGTTAATTAAAATCTATCCATTACTTTCAAAGTGAAGTGCATACAACTTGATTATAAAGTTCTAAAAATATTTTTTTATTTATAGGTCAGAATGGCTAACCAATGGGGACAAAAAGCTGAAGAGTTGGAGATTTCTAATAAAGTTGCTGGGTTGGGCTTGAATAAAAAATCATTTGATCAAGGTATTGATTCAGATGATACTCCTGATAAAGCCAATCCTGCAGATACATCTCTGCTGATGAAAATTATCAGACAAGGTTTAGTTGAGTCTAAACTAGATATTGAAGTCCAGCGGAAAGATCCAAATTCCCCACTTTATTCTGTAAAGACATTTGAAGCACTGCATTTAAAACCAAATTTGCTAAAAGGAGTTTACGCAATGGGATTCAATGCACCTTCTAAAATTCAAGAGACAGCTTTACCAACACTGTTAGCAGATCCTCCACAAAATATGATCGCACAATCTCAATCAGGAACTGGAAAAACAGCTGCATTTGTATTAGCTATGTTAAGTAGAGTTGATCACACTAAAAATTATCCACAAGTATTGTGTCTTAGTCCAACATATGAGCTTGCTATTCAGACTGGCGAAGTTGCAGCAAAGATGGCAAAGTTTTGTTCAGAAATTAAATTAAAATATGCTGTAAGAGGAGAAGAAGTTCCTAAAGGCACTAAAATTACTGATCATATTTTGATTGGAACTCCAGGAAAAATGATGGATTGGGGTGTAAAGTTTGGTATGTTCGATTTGAGTAAAATAAAAGTTTTTGTCTTAGATGAAGCAGATGTAATGATTGATAGACAAGGTCATCAAGATCAGTGTATACGTATACACAAATGTTTACCACCCACATGCCAAATGATGTTCTTTTCTGCTACATATGACACTGCTGTCATGGAATTTGCTGAAATTATTGTACCAAATCCAATTATAATAAGATTATTGAGAGAAGAAGAATCATTAGATAATATTAAACAATATTATGTGAAATGTAAAAATCCTGAAGAGAAATATAAAGCTATTTGTAACATTTATGGAGTTATAACAATTGGACAAGCTATAATATTTTGTCATACAAGAAAGACTGCTAGCTGGTTATCAGAAAAAATGTCAAAGGATGGTCATTCAGTTGCTGTTTTATCTGGTGAACTAACAGTTGAGCAAAGAATAGCAGTTTTGGACCGTTTCAGGGCTGGTCTGGAAAAAGTTTTGATTACAACTAATGTGTTGTCACGGGGGATTGATGTAGAACAAGTGACACTTGTTGTCAATTTCGATATGCCAATGGATATGAACAGAAAGGCAGATTGTGAGACATACTTACATAGGATTGGACGTACAGGACGATTTGGAAAGGCAGGTATTGCAATAAATTTAATTGATTCACCTCAAACAATGGATATATGCAAAGATATTGAAGCTCATTTTGGAAAAAAAATCCAGTTACTTGATATTGAAGATGCAGAAGAAATAGAAAAAATTGGAGCATGATCTAAAATTATTGTGAAACTTTTAGGGGCATTGTTTAACACTGTC
This sequence comes from Actias luna, assembly GCA_039707435.1. Classification (NCBI taxonomy): domain Eukaryota; kingdom Metazoa; phylum Arthropoda; class Insecta; order Lepidoptera; family Saturniidae; genus Actias; species Actias luna. Next base: position 7,325,959 of record JAZHAC010000034.1, on the reverse strand, counting down.
CAGGGGTTTAGAGCTTAAAAGATTGTGGTCCAAATGAAGGGTCATAAAATCTATACTCATTTTTCTACGCATATTTTTTTTTCCTGTTTTTGAAAATTGTTTCCTCTATAAGTACAATTTATTGTAGACTCTGCTGTATATAAGAGGCATGAATATAAGTAGTCCACAAAACAATTTTGATGTTATGTTACAACAGCCTTAAGAGGCCAATTTATATTTTTATAAACTGTAAATTAATATTGTTATCACAAAAGAAAGGCAAACAAAACATTCTGTGAAAGTTCTATGTATTACTTTTTTGGAGGTTTGAATGTTCTTAAATGAAAATTATCAAATTTAGTTCATATTCAAATTTATATTATTGCATGTATATGTTATAATGATATTGCATGTGCCACCTTATATGATCACATGGCACTTACTAGGTGATAACATGTATTGTTTGGCTACACTGTTAAAAATTTTTGTAATATTACAATCTCTTTACAAGACACATGTCATGTAAAATTACAATCCAGTGTATACCAAAATGAAGTTACTATACTATTTAGGTAATTTTTCCAAACACTTTCATAAAACCACTATAATAAGTTGCAATTATACAAAATGCATGTATAAACAGTACACATATAGTAATTTTACAAATCAATTCATTAATTACAAATGAAAAGCGTTATAAATCTACAAGCTTTGTTTTTAGTCTTATTCATAACAACTTTATGTAATATTACAAAGAAACAATGTAACTTTGATTACAATGAATTTATTATATATTCAAAAATCATCATATTATTTTTACTTCTTTAATTGTAAAATTACAAAGTACGTAGTAATTTCGCCAAAAATTAGAATATGTTAGCCGCAAATTGTAATTTTACTAAACTTCAACTGTAAAAATTATTTGTAAAATTACTATATTTTTACAAATCATAATTATTGTAAAATCCGATATCACACTGTTGAAAATGCTCGTAAAATTACAATCTATTTACAAATTGAAGATTAAGTAAAATTGCAACTTTGACCAAACTAAAATACGATTACCATACAATTAAAGTCATTTTCTAAGACATATCAGAAAAACACTATTAAAAGTTTGAGTTTTACAGCTATATTGCATAAACTCTATATGTGTTGTAAATTTACAAATTGATTTATCATTAATAAATTAAAAAAAAAATTATATTTACAAGTATTTATCCCAAAGAAATATCATAATATTATATTACAATGAAAATGAATGAAAATTACTAAATTGTCTCAATATTTTTGATGAATTGTAATTTTACCAAAAAAATTTTGCAAAATTAAAATATCTCGTAAACTATTGACAAGTAGTCGAGACATCTTGCGAATGAAATTTAGAGAGAAGAATAATAAACAAATTGAAAAAACCGCATTACTCTACGACTAATAGCTTACAAAATATTAATTTTTTAATAAAAACTCTGTGAGTTCTGAGCGTACGCTCATAAACAAATATCTCTAACTCGGAGATAATTTAATCAATTTTATTTTTTCTCTTTATTATAGATCTTATCTAGTTCTGCCACTACTACCACTAGTTCTATAATGAAAAAATTCAGCTTAAAAAATTTTTTTGCAGATGCTATTTTGATTAAACCGAATTTTATAGTTTTTTGTCGTTAAAAAATCGTTAATATTAAAAATGCACTTTTTCTTATTCAGGAAGCTACGTTCATCAATGCATTGGATACATTGAAAATTATATAAAAAAATTTTGTTTATTGAAATTAAAAATTCTTAAAAATTTTCGTTTTCTCGACGCCGACCCAATATTATGTAATATTATGTATTATGTATTATGCAATATTGTGTAAATATAATGTATATTGTAATTCTACAAGACATATTGCTTTTGATAAGTTATGTATTTTGCAAATTAAATATTTTAATTTTACAAACTATTTTTAATTTAGCTTATTTGTAAAATTACAATGTTCGTCATTGACATTAGTACTTACGTTTTTGAATTTTCTAAAACAGAAACAATGAAAAATGTTTTGCAAAATTACAATGTTTGTTACTGAAATTAGTATTTACGTTTTTGAATTTTCCAAAACAGAAACAATAAAAAAAGATTTGTAAAATTACAAAGCTTGATTACTTAAATTACAAAACTGCTTTGAGCATATACTTCCAACACATTTCTTGTAAAATTACCAAAGAAATTTTTAACAGTGTAGGTTAGCTGCCGTACGTCACCATGAATAGGTATTAAATTAGAATATATTACGTTTAATACATTCATCTAATGGACAATAAATATGGATTAGTTTGTACATAACAATTTCAGAGGAATATTTTCTTGTCTTATACCTTTGAGAGCGTGATTTTTCAGTAGTTGTAGGTTTTAGATTTTGAATTTAATTTTTTTTTGCCTGGTCAAAGTAGACATTTGAAATTGCAAAATCTCCGACAGAGCTGAATTTTGATAAAGACCTTACGAAATGTCATCGATCCGTGTTTGCTAAAAAAGTTATTCAAGGTCAAAGCTCAGATTTTTCGGTTTTTTGGATTGTTCTCGAAAATGGTAAGCTTAATGAAAAATATAGCTCAAACAAAAATTGTTGATCATAAAATTATTTACAAACAATGGTCCTAATACATTTTTTCCTTTAAATCATTCCATTGTTCGCCAGACAGAACCATTGATTTAGATCTCTACTAGCAACAATTAATGAGATTAAAACACTTGAGATGAAGCGACCGAAGCTGATCAATAGAAAGGGTATCCTCACGATAACCCTAGATCACACACATATTTAGCCACTCAGAAAAAAATAAGAGTTTAGCTGGGGGGTCCACCATATAGCTCTGACCTTGCACTTCAGATTTCCACGTGTTTCAGTCTTTGTGTATTGAATATTAATACGTATATCGAAAAACACAAAATTATCAATATTTTCAAAAACTCCCGCTGGTAAGGACGGCGTATGACTAACGTTATTTTCTTTGATGTCCCCGCGTGGACACAGTCTGTTATTGTATGCGTGCGTGTAATGTAGAATGATGTTTATGTAAACCTTTTGGATAACAAAAGTTTATAGTAATTGCAATATAGCTTATTCTTCAAATGATTGATAAAATAACAGTTTAATTTTTTAATTGCTTTGAAAAGAAAAGCCTTTTTATTTAGATTTGTTTCATTTTCGTTTGTCTTGACTGTTTAACAAGGGGGTGATTGATTTACTTCTTTTTGAGTATTTTTAGGACAAACAAATACCTATATTAAAAATACCTGGAATCGATTCAGTAGCCGATTCTTAACAATCTACTTTCTCAATGTGCGTTTATGTTACACGTTGTGTATATATTTATACATGTAGTGGTACGGGTTTTTCTGATATCCGCCTAGCTAGGTACCACCCTCAAGTTGAAAATCTGCCGACAAATAACAATAAGCGTTTTCCGACAGTTGCACTTGAGAGCCAACCCCTCTATAGGTTTATGGGTTTAGCATGTCTACCAACTTGGATCGTATTGTCACTTAAGATCAGGTGAGATTATGACCATAACGCTAAACTTTAACAATAATAAATTATAATGAAATATATCGAAAAACAGATATAAAAAAAAATAAGTTTTTTTAGAATTGACATACGCTGTGAGCCCCAAGGGCTTTGACAGCTTCACCAAACTTTTTGGGGCGAGTGTTGAGGGCACTCAACCCCGAGGCAGCGGGCACAAGGGTGCCAGAACGGCCGAACCTCGGCTGGGGTTGCTGCCGGTAAATTAAAAAAGATTCACTATCCTGACTAACCAACAGGTCTCGTCTTACAAATTTAGAGATCAAAACAACGACCTTATCAGGTAAGCAGCTCAAGGGCGGCTAGGGTAGTTCCTTACAGAACCGTGTACTTAATGTGTGAGTGTGCACGAAAGGTATGCGGTGTGATGGTGTTCTCTCAGTGATGTAGAGTGTCACTGTATCGCCCGAGCAGTATCACTCGAGGGCTCCTATCCGGAGGATCGAACCTAGGCTCAGGCGTCTGTGGAGGGAGGCCGCGGCGTGTGTGCGGGAGCGAAATTATGCGCTCGGCCTTGGCGGCGAGGACGGCGGTTACGCGGGCGTGTGCGCGGATACGTGCGATTGGTGGAGACGGTTTTTTTTCGAAAGGACCTACACTGTTAGCCTGAGGGGCTTTTACAGCTTCACCTGAACTAGAGAGGCGAGTGCGGAAGGCGCTCGAGCCCGCGGGGCTTGGTGGAGACGGTAGGAAGAAGCGCGTTTAATCTCGTTATTTTATCGTCGGGGTACTATTTTTGGGTTAGGATTAAGTTCGGCATTTTCGAATAATTTCTTTGTAAGGTCTTTAATATATGCTTACATGGACGGAAGGTCCATATCTTTATGGAGATCTACATTACGGACATAGAACGGGGCTTGGACGGCTATGCGCATGAATCTGTTTTGCAACACTTGTAGTTTGTGAAGAGTAGTTCGCGAAGCGTGAGCGAATACGGGCAGTTATATATAAGTATGTGACGGATACATACTTTGTATATTATGAGCTTATGCCTGAGTGACATTTTGCTCTTGGAGGAAGTTAGATTGCGTAGTAGAACCATAGTCCTGTAATCTATATGTTTGTTAAAGATAAGGTGCCTGTTTAATACTACATCAAGGTATTTAGGTTGGTTAGTCCAAGGGATATTGACGCCGAAAAGGTGTATTGTTCTTTTTATGTTCTTCCTCGCATGTGGATCGAACATGATAGCCGCGCTTTTGTCTGGGTTGATTCCTATGCGCCATTTAAGACACCAGGACCCGAGCGTAGAGACGGCCCTTTGGACGTAGTAGCCCTAGTATACGTGAATCCTATTCTTGCCCGAGCTGACGATGACTGTGTCGTCTGCGTATGAACCTACTGCGACGTCGGGGAATTCAGGAATATTGCTAACGAACAAGTTGAACAAGCAAGGTGCTAGGATGGAGCCTTGCGGGACTCCTGAACGTATTGGGTGAGGCGAGGATAGGGCTCCGTCCGCAGAAGGAACGGTCCGATAAGTAAGCAAGGATTATGCGAACTAGTCTATCCGACTTGATAGAGATTGAGTTTATATATGAGGCCTTCGTGCCAGACCTTATTGAAGGCTTTGGCTATGTCGAAAAATACAGCAAGTGTGTGCCTGGGACGGCGTAGCTCCGTGAAATTGGAGAATATATACTCCGTGAGGCGAAGCATTCGGTGAGTGCACGAGTGCTTCGGTCGAAAACCGAATTGCTCGTGTGGTAAAAGACATTTGTCTGAGACAACGGCTTGTAGTCGATTTAACAGAAGCCGCTCGTATATATTACCTATCGTATTGAGGAAGTTTATCGGGTGATAGCTTTCTGGAAGGGATGCCTTGTTCCCGGGTTTACGGATACCTATTACCGTTGCCTTTTTCCAAGCGGCTGGATAATTGCAGTGAGTTATGGTCGCATTGAAGATGCAGACCAGAAGGGTTATGAGTTTATCAGGGAGAAGTTTGAGGGCTTCGTTCCTGATTCCGTCGGGACCGGGAGCTTTCCTTGGCTTAAGGGCTTTTATGATCGCGAGGACTTCGTCAGTTGTAACCGGGTATAAGTTTTCGATTGGGGGGGTCTCTTATTCATTGAATTGTTTGCTCGACCCTCCCGACGTGTTCGGAATCTATGGTTTGATATTCATAGGGGTTGGGAGAACATTGTTGTTCGAGAGTAGCAGTGAGATACTCTGCTTTGTCTCTACTTTCAAAGGCGGGCGGATTGCTCGGGAAGGCCTGGATAGACATAAGCGGTGGTGGAGCCGGACGTGCTACCGCGTTGTGTGGTGATGGCGCTCGATGAGGGCCGCGAGAGTGTCTTGTGCGTAGGACACGTTCACATCCGCTATAATTCGCGAGGTGCCCGGCCTTGCCGTATAAGACGCAGCTGGGAGGTTTGACTGATTCGGGTATGCGTGGGCACTCCCTAATGGCCGTATGCCTGCCAGTTGTGGCACTGAGTCGGTGTGTTTTTTATGCGGGACTGTGACGCCGGAGAGATCGCAAACTGAGGTGAGCGAGAAGATTTCTTTACCTTTCTGGGTACGATCAACGACAATAAGAACCATATCATAATTTTGTTTGGTAAAGGTATGGTACATAGGATGTACTTGACGGACAAGAAAGTTCTGTTCTTTGATGGACGCGAATACCTCTACGACGGGTATTTCCTTACGGACGCATCTCCGAACTACGCGCAGAAGGCGCTCTTGCTCTAGAGTGTAGGTGTAAAATTCGTGTTTGCCTACTGTGAGGAAGGCAGTAAGATTTTTGTAGTCCTCTATTGTCGGATCCCGGAAGGGGTGCTCAGGGCGCTAGTATAGAGTATTTTTTGTAAGTTTAGCTGAGTAGAGATGCTTAGCCACTTGGTTTTGTCTTTGATTGTAACCGGGGGAGGTACACGAATTTTGGGTTGTGCATGTACGGCTGGTGTTGCGGAAGTCGCGGAGGTAGAGAGAGTTGCAGGTAATTGAGGGACGCGAGAGTTATTAGCGCGCCTGGCTTTAGAGGCAGCAGTTTCAACTGTCTTGGGTGGTAGCACCCGCTTGATTTTGGGTTTCACCCTGGTAACGACTATGAAGCCAGTAGCAAAAAAACTAACAAACTATCCCGAATTCGGCGAAATAGCATTTAAATACTATCTACTGCACGTGCAAATTCGGAAAGAGAAAAGAAAGCGATGATAGCTCAGTGGTAGTGTGTACGACTTCGCGTCAATGGACGTGAGTTCGAATCCAAGCACCTACAATGAGCTTGAGCTTCCAGTGAAGGAAAACATCGTGAGGAAACCATAGCATGGTGGTAGGGCTTTTTCTAATGCCCGCCTGGCTAGCTACCACCCTCAAGTTGTAAACCTGCCGCCAAATACCAATAGCTGTGTTCCGGCAGCAGCACTTGAGAGCCAGTTCCTCCACAGGTTTAGCGTGTCTACCAACTTGGGCCGTATCGTCACTTAAGATCAGGTGAGATTACGGACAAAACGCTAAACTTTAAGAATAAAAAAAATACAATATCTGAGGCCTGGCCTAGAATAAAAGGCTTACGGGAAAATAAGTTTTACCTTTATTGGCAGCCGGTGACCGGCGTACTTACAGAGGCGGCACTTTAATCACTGCAGTGTTTCACAGTAACGAAAAGCAATACTTGGAATTCACAATAATAAACTAAGAGAATTCTAATACAGTATAAACTTGACACGATAACCAAACAATAGGTTAAGTTTAACCAAGGACTAATTATCGGTAACACGAACTGGATTGTCAGCAATAATAGACGGATTATTGCCGAAAAGACTTAAGAATAGCACAAAGAAACAATAGGCGGCGCGGTAAGGCGCAGCGATCGGTTTCGAGAATAATCAACAAAAGTTCACGGACACGTTCGTTCACGACCGCGGGTGAAATCAAACTTTAAAAATATCAACACCCCTACTGATGAGTGTAAAAATATATATTACAGCATAGCCGGCGTCTGTGGCAGTTTACTATAACGTAATATATATTTTACTATATTAATATATATTATAGCTCCGCCTGCTGCGGGCTCAAGGGGCGGTTCAAGTATTACGTAACGCCATTACGGGGGAGGGGGGTCTTGCAAAACGTTACGATGCGGGCTACGAACGTTACAAGGGCGGGAAGGGGTTCGAACCACGCGATATGTAATATTGATATTTTCTTATTTGAATAAAAAACTAGGAAATCAAGTTTTCCCAAGTTAGCAGCTCTTTTTTTTACGAATTTTTATATTTTTTTTATATTTTACGAAAAATCTCTACTATTTCTTATTTTATGTTAAGAGTTTATTTGTAGAAAATGGTAAAACACAATTATGATGACTTTTGGGTAAAAATGCTCACTTGGGTGTTACGTAACGTTTGAGGAAGGGTTTATAGGAAAATGTTACGGCGCGTTTCATAGCGGCGACGGAGGGTTAAAAATCTTCCAAACTTGAGTTACTTAATACTTGAACGGCACCTGAGTAGGTAGCTACACCAAGCATTTAATGTCTGTCATTTTTCCTGCACGGAAATATTTAAAAAAATCTATATACATGACCCACATCCAAACAAAGTTAAGAAAATAAAGTTTATATTCGTATATGTAAGGCAGTGGGTACGTAAATTTGCTTTGGTGTGTTTTGTGGAGCACGGTAAAGACCTGATGATAAAGTAGTTGCCACCTTTAAAATATTCATATTTACTTTGTTAAAGCTAACTAATTATGATGGGGCTCACAGTTTTTTTTTCACCAATGCCTTTAAATACCTAGGTACGCCACTGATTATGAATAAACATAAATAATACTTTTTACCTCATAGAACAAAAGTCCCTCTGGAATATAACAAAAACTAAAATTTCAACCCCACTTCACTGATCAACAAGATTTTTTTTCTTCGATATTATTATGCTATTGTTAAATGGAATAAGTAACGCTGTTGTTATTGATCAGTAGAAAATGTAGACCAACTTTTGCCAGGACACCTAGTTAGTAGCTATAGTATAGGTTTATCAGGAATTCGTCAATAAAACATGTATAGACAGAATTACAAATTTATTAATATAGATAAACGAGCGGTTTATTGCAATGGAAAGATAAATAAAACAGCTCCTAACAAGTTTAGTATTTTATTTTTAAACAATATTTCAATGCTTTACTATCCATAAGTATAAAGTTTATTACTACCCTAATTAATAATGATGAAGTTGAATTCATAGCCTATCGAAATAGTATATATTCGTTAACTTTGGAGATAATAAATCTATAAAAGTAAGTTGCGTGTGCAATAAAACCTTATAACATTCATCTAACATTTTATCTTCCCTATGCAATACAGGTAAATTTAAATAAATTAATTATACTGTACCTGTTACCATACCATACATGAATATTGCACTTATTTATTTCAGAACTGAATTATTTACCATATTTATTTATAAATTAATAACTTAAACTTAACGTGCTGCTTGTCCAGCTGGTTCAGGGTTCGTTGCTCCTGATATCATGACGAAGATTGCAACAGGTACGATGTACATCCACTATAAAAACATAGCAAATATAATATAGAAAAATATATAAAAAATCACTAAATTTACTGTTAGAAATGTGTAAAATGGCCGGCTATGTGTACTAATAGGATTTGTATGTATTGATAGGTTGAGATTGTTTTCGTGAGGCTCGATAACCGATTTAAAACACAAAAAATATATTTTAAACGTAGAAAATTCATATTCTCACATTTCAATTTCACTTAATTAAAACTAAGTGTATATTTGAAAACTGTGGAACATTCCACTATTAAAGAAAATATTCCAGAATAATGATATATTTCAGTAAAATTGCTTTAACTTAGCTATACTCAATCTTTTTTCTATAGGGGTTATAAACATGGTGTTGCTAGCCGCAAAGAAAAAGTACATACGTAATGATTTCCTTAGGTTAATAAAAATAAAGTAATACCAGATTTGAGGGGTTCAAAAATTTTCGAAAATTGGGTTACGTAATACTTAAACGGCCCCATAGAATGGTTTGTTATATTTGTAAAGTGGGAGACTTTTATCAAAATCACAAACAAAATGAATATAAGCACAACTTAAAGATTAAAATTGTGAAATTTGAATGATCAACAAGATACAAGAGTTTTGTAGACGGGAGTTGTCAGATATCACTATGTTTGTAAAGTCCCCATGACATAGGGCCTAATTTTTATTGCAGGAGTTGTTTAAAAAACATATGTTAATTAGTTTTGTTCTATTTTAATTATTTGAACTCATTTATAACAAATAGGCCTCATTACTTACTGTTTAGTTTTTTCATTTTATAGTTGCAATTTATGTTGATATAATAGCAAGTACAAAAATATAATTGAAGTATAAAAATATTACCCATTTTATATCAAATAATTCAACTAATAACATTAAGGCCTAAAAATACTATCTTTTTAAAGTATTACTTGCAGAATGGAATTATTTTCGAAGAATACTTACATATTTAGCTAAGAAAGATCTATTGTCTTTCAATTCCCCCTTTTCTCTGGCTTCTCTTTCACGCTCAAGTTTTTGTATATACGATGCAGTGTCCGGCCTACAATATTCAATCAAATAAATTAGTTAAGTATATGTTCATAATTTATTTTTTACAAAATATTAGAAGTAATATGCAGGCCAGCATAACAGGGCGACTGGCGATGGACTGTGCTTCTATTGATGGTCACCAATGTTTTTGGATTGTACTGTGCCTAACACCAGTTACAGTGCCCATCACCAAGCTACCATAAAAAAGTAATATATCAGCATGTTATTAACTTTGTATTTAATTTGAAGTGTTGTTCCAACATTCAATAAGGAAGTGTATTTTAAAATACAAAACACTGAAATAGATAACAATCAAATAAACACAAAATATACATTAGGGCCAATAATTATTTCATAACCATCAACACCTATTAATTCACATGAGTATAGCCTTATTGCCAATATCTTTTATTTTTACAACTTGAAATTCAAGCCTGTGTTACTTAATCACGCCCAAAGGAGTTGGTTACAAACATACAAACAAACATACAGGTGAAGTTAATAAAAAGCTTTTAATAAAAAGAAAAAAAAATAGTAATATACAATGTAACCTTAATATAACGAACCTTAACATAAAGAATTCCTCGATTTAACAAATTTTTCGAAATCTGGAATTGACCATAAGACGCAATGCAAAATACAACTTTACATTATGAATATGTTTACCAAAAAACCTCTTTATAACCAATTTTTAATCATTGCATAATAGAGACAAAGTATCATTTAACTCATAACCTTTACATAACGAATCCTATCACTTATTCCACAATAATTCATGTTTCTACAGGTTCAGACACATTAAATTCTTAGGAAATTGTGTAAACTCTTTTCAAAGGAAAGATACTGTATTTTTTTAAGCGTGTTCTCATTAATTAGTGGAGGTTTGTTTTAACAGGGTAAGCAGATGAATATTTACACAATGTTGCAGTTGATAAACAGTTTTTGTTACCTTGTTAAAACAAATATATATGGGTGATTCTCTGTAAGGATGTTTTTTGCTGTCCCGGGCATTTTTTTTTTAGAAAAATTGTTATTTTTTAACTAAAAAAATTTATTACGAAAGTAAAAAAGCATTTCTATTTGGAGCGTTAAAAATTAAAATGAAATAAATTTTGTTTTTTTTTGTTATAAATTCGTAAACCACCGAAATATCAGTCCCCTGGGCTGTCCCACTCCCAAAATTAAAATTTTAAAATTAAATTCTAAGTTATTCGTCCATGATATATAATTTTGTCCACAATGTTTATATACTTAATTAGTTAACTAACAATATTCTTCAATAAAAAGTACCGAAAATAAATTTTTTTCATTAAATTCATTAAACCAAAGTTTGTCCCAGGCGTTTCATGTTCAGTCCCATGCCAAAAGTTCAAAGCTAAAAAAAAAATCCAGCGCGCTATTTTATATTCTGTAGGGTTTATAGGGACCTAACTAGCCTTAGGTTAATAACCGTGGCGCTGTTAGCGCTTTGTTGTCATTTTACTTAGTGTCAAAACACCGTTTGTGTTGGGAACATATGTCTGGGCCACTTCAAAACTCAGTCCCCTGGTAATTATTTTTATCTATAATTTATTTATAAATCTGGATCCATAAGTCTTAATAGCATACTAATTAATGTAAGTATTCATTGAGAACTTAAAAAGTTGAATATATTGAAATAGTTTGCTAGATTTTTCTCAATTTGATTAAAATCCTCAGTCCCATGGCATATTATGTGGCAGGGGACTGTTTTTTTTTTCTGACTGTAGGGGAGTATTTTATAAATTCTCAGTATTAGTAGACATCTTAGAGCGCTAATTCTCTTGTTGTCACAGAAATTTAAAAATAAGTAGTATTTTATTGTTGTGATAATTATTTTCTATGAGTTCCCGTGCCTTATTTAAATTTAAGATAAAAATCGTACTGATTTATATTTAAGACATATATTATATTAAAATAGAAATAAAAAGCTATATAATTATTAATCTCAGATTGAATTAAAAACTTTATCTACAAATTCGTTGATGTCATTTTAAAAACTCATTATTTAATAAAAATGTTTTAATAAATAGTTTAAAAAATTTGATAATAATAAGAATATTTTAATAAAAATGTTATTCATGTGTGGAATATAAAAATAAATGACTATAATAATGTATGTGGTTTTAATGCATTTATAACAGTCCCCTGTCATACTAGTCAGTCCCCTGTCACCAGTTTTGGGAAAGATGCTAAAATCTCGAAAAAAAAAAAAAAAAATATTCGGCTGTGTATTAATTATCATTAAGCTGATAGTTTTGTAGCCCTTGGTAAGTTTTTTTTTATAAAATCAAAAATAATTTGGTCGGACAGTTTTGTACAGATTTGAAACGTCTTTATAGAGAAGAATATTAGTCTAAAAGGCTTTCACAGCTGCACTGGACTTAGTGTGTGAGCATGAAGGGCACTCAAGCCTGAAATGAACCACAGTTTAACCTAATCTCTATATAACAAACCTGATTATAACGAATCACTTAGTAAGATTTCAAATACATTCTAATTCCCTTCAGTTACTTTATATCCAGGTTGTACTGCATAAATATGTGAAATAAAAAATAAAAAAACTGTGGATATTTGTAATAGCAAACATAACTCCTATATATTATAGTTATTTTTTACATTTCTAAATGTCTTTAGTAGCCTTGGCTTTTTATTGATAAAACTTATTTTTTATTCTAATTATTCTAACTATGATGGACACTTTTAATATAATGCGTTTTTTTTTTTTATAGTTACGGCTTAGTTTTATAGCCATAATCTCACCTGATCTTAAGTGACGATATGGCCCAACCACGCTAAACCTTTGGGAAACTGGCACTCAAGTGCAACTGCCAGAATACACCAAATGGTATTTGGTGGCAGATTTTTATCCTGACAGTGGTCGCTAGCCAGGTGGGCATTAGAAAAAGCCTTACCACCACACTATGGTTTCATCACGATGTTTTCCTTCACGGAAAGCTCAAGCTCATTGTGGGTGGTTCAACTCACACTCAGGACCCTGATGCAAAGTCGTACACACTACCACTGAGCTCTCATCGCTTCAATTTGTATTCTATATCAAACAAATAGCATAACAATGTATATAATTTGTTTAATTATTGCACTATTATAAATGGTATTGTTAATATCATATTTTAGCTCATATAGATAAGTACTTACACTGGAGCTTGATCAATTGTACGCAGATAGAAATTGGAATTTAATTTGTATCCACTAGTACCCTGTACTAGAGACTGGGAGGAGTTAGTCACTTGGAAGCTAACTGCAGTTACTGCCCCATTCGGTAATATCCAAGTGCTAATTGTGTCTGAGAGACCACTATCAAGGAATGCTTTGGCTTTCATTGAAGATAGAAATTCTGTTCCTTTGCTATTTTCAGCAGATGTTATAGTTGTCTTCAAAGTGTAGAATCCATATACTTCTGATAATTTCTGAAATTTTTTAAAAAGCAATATTGTTAAATGGAAGCCAAAATCTAGTATTACTTTTTTCAAGCTTATCTTTCATCTTGTCAAAACTTTGGTTAATAAAACATACTCAATATTCATATTCATATTCAAAAATCTTTGTACATTTATTATTTGACATCTATGGTAATGATATACTATCTACTTATTGTACACTAACTGTATCCCTGTGGAACTAAGAATTACTTCATAATTTTTGCCTGTGTTTGTAATTTTTTTCAATACAGCTTTGCTATTCCTTGTTGGTGGTAGCGTAATGTTTAAAAAAAAGTTTGAAACTTTCTCAATCATTGTTATCTTGAACAAAAAATATTTTTTAAATTCAACTGGTATTTTCACAGATTAGCGCATTCAAATAAACATACAAACTTTCCATGTTATAATATTAATGTAGATTACAAGGTCTGTTACTAAAGAATTTTTGTCACTAAGCCATATATTACAGGAAATAAGCTGTAATTAGCCCAAACAGTAACTCAGATACATTCATCTCCATGTATATTGTAGCTGCTACACAATCAGGTATTGACATCCTAAAATATGCATTGTATAGATGGAAGTACACTGAGTACAGAATGTACCATGACTCACAGTGTAGCTATTTGTGACACTTATTAGATGTAGCATAGTGGTCACAATCTAGTTGGTGAGAATTGTATTTTAATATACAGAAATTTACATATTAATTTTAAAATGCTGTATATATTCTTGTCACTTTGTAATAATATATCTTAAAAAGATGGTTCTGATAGGCAGAATCATACCTTTAATTCTTCAATATGTTGTTTGGTGAATTGTATTTGGTCGATAAGAGATGCACCAGCTCTCATACTTTTTAGTGAAATGCTTCCTCGGTGACAGTATTTTGCCCCATTGCAATTTAATGTGTGTTCAATTTTTAAATTAAGCCAGCCATCGTAGTCTATACAGATCTGAAATATTAATTACGAATGTAATATTTATACAAGAAATATATAAAATTATATACAATACAAATTATACTGACTAGGTAGTCAAGTAGCCATACAAGAAAGCAATAATACAAAAAATAATCTATAATGAAACAAAAACAAAAAAGGACGTCTTAATACTGCAAATTATTACCGTATTGTGAAACAAGCTACTGGTACATATTAATACAAAAGTATACCACCGCATGATGAATTTCTAGTTTCCAGCTCAAAGCAACCGGACTGCAGTGTGACCACATTTAATTTTACTGAACTACAAAAAAATATTACATTATTTGGGTATTACAAGTACCAACATATCAGTAACTATTTTTGAATATACTTGTATTTTAATTGATGAAAAACGAGGTTAACGAGGTAATGTGTATCTTAATTGAATGACTATCAGAAACACTGCGTCTCTTGTTAAATCCAAAGTGAGACGCACTTAAAAGTTTAGGATGCTCTAAAAACCATTCTAACCTATTTTTGTTTAGATGTTCTACCAATTTAGAGAGAACGGATGACAACGCCGCAGGTCTATAGGAATTAGGATCTAAAAAGTCTTTATTAGGCTTTAAAACAGAATTACAATTTGTTATTACCGAGAGTCTGGAATGCGACCAGTTTCAACAATAATATTTATTATAATTAAAATAAATAATAATGTTACAGATTTTGTAATAATAATAAATGAATATGGAATGCCATCGATCACAGATGAAGAATCAGTAACACGGGTCAAAACTAATTTTAATTCTTGTATTGAAAAGGGGTATCTAAAGACTTTTCGTTATTTATATCAGAAATGTAATTGTATGGCATTTGTTCTAAATCAGGAGCATAACTTGGGGCTAGTTTATTCAAAAAGGGTTCAACCCACTCAAGAAAGAAGTACAATTATTACTTTTTGTGGATGGCTTATAATGGCGAATATTTCCCCTTACTACAGATGGAGAAGTTTCAGGGGATAGGGATAAACAGAAACGACACCAACCATAGCATTTTTTCGTTTTTAGAAGTCTTTAAGTTGCTGCTGAAGTATTTTTGTATTGTAGAAATGAATTTAAAGCTAACACCAAGTTGTAATCTTTTTCAGACATATTTCGCCTATGAATCATCTTAGTATAACCTTGTCCCACCAAGGTGGAAGCAAAATATTCCTATTAGCAACATTTATACAAGGAACAATTTCATCGCCTGTTAACGTCAAACGAATTGTAAGGTTAATGTATGATTGTTCTATATTGTATAAAGAAACTTCAGGTTGTAATGTAATTTTATCATTCAAGAATAGAACCAAATAACTTCAGTCACAGTTTGTTAGTTTATACTTCAGTAACGGAGGTAGTGGCGTTAAGCGAGAGGCTGAGATAGACTTCGACTTGGAAATAATTATTGGAAAGTGATACCGTATGATAACAACTCAAGGCACTTCCACATTAAACAAGAAGAGAGGGCGAACAACAAAGAGAAACATCTAAAAAACTATTAAGTTGCCCCGGAATACATCGACGAGTCTCAGAGCCCTCATTTAAGACTCATAAGTTGAAATCATCTAATAAACCAGCTAGTTTAATTCCTAACCTATTATCATTAGTCACCTAAAAAGTCACCTAAAATGATAACCGGAGAAGGAATAGAATCAATAATATACTTAAGTTCAGAAATGACTGAAACAACTGTATGGGGAATATAAATAGAAAGAAATGAAATATTATCAATCGCAGCTGCTACTGCATTTAATTTTCGTTTATTGAAATATGCTAGTGATAAAGATTTGAATAAAATATTATTTCTAATAAGAGGAGCAGAGCGTCTGAAACCATCATCTCTGTCATTTCTCAGACTTGAATAAACTAGTACTTTAAAGTACCTGGTTACAACCAAGTCTCACATAGAGCTATAATGGGTGAATTATATTTATAAATCAAATAATATAAATCAGTTTGTGTGGATAATATGCTCCTACAATTCCATTGAAGAATGAATCAAATAGTGTAACTGATATATATTGAATCAAGTATTGTAACATGGTCTGGTAAACAAGAATTGGAAATAATAATCGTCAATGAAAGAATCAAGGCATTTTATCTACATTTTCATAATTGGAATCCTTATTATTATTGTAGGCACAACCATTACCTACAAGACGAACATCATAATTTTTAATTTTTAAAAGATTTATTTCTGCATTGTATATATGTGTGTCCAAAAACAAATACCCGAGAAGGCATTAGCTTGACCATCAAATGATAGCACTACTGTTTGCATAGGGGATCCAAATAGAGCCCTCAGGGCTACTCGCCTTCCTAAAGAGCCTACAGGAACGTATTATTGACCCAAAGCCATTCGGAATTCTAGAATTATTAACAATATTGTTGTGAGCCCATCCAATAGGAATTTCCCGAACAATTCCTAACTTTCATAAATTATAAGTTGGAATAAAAGTTTTATAACTACTGCTACCTAATAAAGAGCTGTTTAAAAACATATTGGCAGCCAAAGCCAACTTAAATGTTACCATCAGAAGAATTCTACCAATTTTTTTAATGCCAATGAGACGTCCTCTGATACTAATTCCACTGCCACAACAAATGTCCCAGGATCTGTGCCCTTATATAGTTGTCTAGTTGAAAATTGCCCATCTAAACCCCTATTAGTGCTTTTATCAGAATTTAAATCATTTCCCACCTCAGAAGCCTTAGAGAATAAAGATAGACTGGTTCGAGAAATCTTATTATTAGCCAGAGTCCGCTTATCAACGCTAATACATTAGTGGCGGTCAACTTTTTTGGTAGTAACCTTTTTATATGGTTAATAAGACAGAGTAATTAATAAGACAGAAAAATAAATGGAAAGAAGCTTCTCTTGTTATACCAAAATGACGTGTTTTATTTTATTAAACGCCCTCAATTGGTGACCCCGACTAGTAAAAGTGCAGTAAGATAATAATTACCTACAATAGTGACAAATATACACAATGAAAATTACGACTCGCTTTTGTATAGCAGCTTTATAAATTCACGATAAAAATAAATTGATAATGTCGCTTGGTCAGTAGCTGATGTTAATTTTGATAAAACATCGATCCGTTTATAAAAACTGAATTAACCAAGAAAATAGACAGTCTAGAGCAAGAGAATAAGGATCTAAAAAGCTATTGATGAACTGCGTTACTTATTCATAAAGTGACTTTTTAGAACCTTCAGGAGCTACCACTGCTGCAAATGCAAGAACCCCAGCCTCTACACCTATGGGTGTCCAAGGTGGTTATGAGAAGGGATTAGATGATGAAGATCTTTAAAAATCTGGGATCGATAAGTTTTGAAAAGGAAATATACAAGCCCGTCTTTTTTTTTAAATAGTTTGCCCTCAACGCACTTAGCTGTGGAACTAAAATACATAATGCAAGAGCGATGCCTCGTTACTAGGACTTTTGGCGATGCCTCTAATGGGCACATCGGGTCTCATTTGCAGCAGCAAAATTATGATGAACAAACGGGTATCATTTAATGGTATAGAAAATGTCAACATTTTAGTACTGCTGTTGTATATGTTCAGTTCTCTTAATCTTTCGATCGTTGAATTTTTTTTTTACTCATCGCGGTTTCTCCTTCGCTGTAGAGGGGTGGTGTGGCGGGTCAACCTTTTGGTAGTTTTATATTTCTAATAGAGAGACGGGAAATAAATAGAGTGAAGCTGCTCTTGTTATACCAAAATGACGTGTTTTATGTTATTTGAAAATAATATTTAATTATAAATTTTATTAGAGGGTTTAAACGCCCTCAGATTTTTCTGTTATTGGTTTATATTATACTGTTTATTTTGGTTCTTAATTTTTTCATTTTATCACTACTAGAATCTAAGTGAAACGTGTTAGAATCAGTAGATATAAATGTATCTGCATCTAGAAGCCTTAGTAAAGGATAATTCCCAGAAGGAGGATCAGGCTCAGGTTCCTTATCCATGTTTTAAATACGAACAAAAAACTTACCACTGTTTGTTAAATATATAAATTAAATAAACTACATACAATTAGAAATAGAAAGATTTGAAAACAAGGAGAAAGGTGAGAATAAACTAAAACATTGAAAATATTACGCCACCAAATAATTAATACCAAAAAAATATCGACCAGCCAATTCGAAGTTTTCCACCAAAAAAAAAATTAAGATTCTTATTTCGTTGCTTTAGCTATTACACACACACACTTATACTGATTTGTGCAACATTTCTAACATTAGATTGGTAGTAGATGCTTGCTGTGGACAAAATAAAAACAGCATTATGATAAGAACATAAATAGTCAATAAATATAAAAAATAAATTTATTTACAGGATTTAGATATTGAAAACGATAACAGAATTAGTTATGTTACCACATGGGGTATTATAAAGTAAACGAATCGATTTTTTTTCATTTCTCAACATTTCTCAAAAAGTCAGATTTCCGCCTTTGAAATTAGTCGACTTAATATCTACAGAAATATTAAATTCAATTACTGAA
This sequence comes from Actias luna, assembly GCA_039707435.1. Classification (NCBI taxonomy): domain Eukaryota; kingdom Metazoa; phylum Arthropoda; class Insecta; order Lepidoptera; family Saturniidae; genus Actias; species Actias luna. The sequence continues at coordinate 7,306,909 of JAZHAC010000034.1, read as the reverse complement.
GTAACGAAACTAGCGGATTCTACATTCCGACTATCTATGCCACGTAATACTTGCTATGTCGGTATTTGACAACAATAAAAATGTTTGAGTAGTTCCCCGCAGATATTATCTGTATTTATCGCAGTCAAAAGTCAATCGTTATCAGTTGACCTACCCTCTAACTGGCGACAAAAATTTAGATTAAACATTCACTAAACTCATATCCGACTTTTTTAGAAAAGGAGCATAATGTCTTACTTAGGTACACCGGTATTACTGTTATCGTCTTGTGTACGATTATTATTTAATGAACTGTTATCTTTAGTAGGCCATAATCTTTGAGCATAACTTACTTCGCCACACCTAAAACATGTCATGTTTGTAGATGTGTAGTTATTAAGTTGTTATTTTCGCAAGTTTCTATCGTTACTGTAATTCTGATCGTTACGCACAGGATTACGAGAGGCCTCAGGTTTTATATAAATGGAGAATAACTTCACTAAATCTTTCGCAAGTCATTTAGAATTTGGTGCAGCTGCACAAATCTGAGGATCGGTTATATCGCGTAAAATAATTGCAACTACTAATTCATTACTCAGACCCTTTATAGCATTTAAACGTAATTGACAACGCCAGGCGTAATTTGAATACGTGATATAACAGCCAGAATTCGTACTCATCACTTCAAAAAGAATTTTTACGATATCGATCTGCGGTGCGCAGAAAGGCTTGAATTCCATTTTAAAATTAGACCAGCTACGGTCATTATTTATCCAGTCCTGGAGCCAAGACTTGGCATCGCCCTTGATGCAGTTGGCAATTAGATAGACACTCGTTATCGTTCCATCCGTTTATATTACGGGCCCTATCTACCTCGTCGCTCCATGAAACACATACTCAGGTAAAAGTTAAATATGTAGAGATGGTTGAATCTTACTTTAGATAACTGCACTTAACTCTCCGATGATCTTGTCCGTAGGCGTCAAGGCTAGAAGCCGCGACTCCAGTGCTACACGTGCTCGCGAGGAACTCCGATGGTAGAGGTGTTGACGGTAATGAAGCGGCATACGTGACAGCGCTTGCAGCCTTCACAGCATCGGCTCTGACCTCGCGCCCAGCCCCAGTGCCAGCGAAGGGTGGCTGTATTTTCTAGTGCGATTAGATGGGTCACAATCATACTGAGATGATCTCTGAGAGCTGGTTTTTTTCCGAGTTAAGGATTAATCGTTAGATTCTCTATATTTAGACCAGAAAACTTGGCGAATTAAATTAGTACGGTACCTATTTGCTTTACTAATTGGTGGACATGAGATACAGTAGATGTCACTACTATTGGGTTAAGGTAGTCGTAGATTAGGTATATAATCTAAATCAAAGGTTATAGTATAATACTATATCAATTATCAATATATACAATTATAAATAAATTTAAATTTGTGAACAATTTCTTCACATACGTATCAGTTTACACATCATCCATTACTTACCTTTTTTATTATCTTTCTGAGCTATTTCGAAAACTTCAATCCACAAATTTCAAAGTTTTAAATTTGGTGATAGAACCAGTCGGAACGAATCGTATAACCATGTAAGATTTCGTCTAAAAAACATCGTACGGTTCGAAGCAAAAGACCGAATAAGTTAAATAAAATCCAGTTAATTATCAAATCAATGCGTCTTTTTGTAGAATTTTTATGCGTGCATCTATCCGTGGCCCCAAATGGATAATTGAGCGCGTGCAAAAACACATATGTGTACAAATGTGCATCTTGTGCCTTTAAAATATTTGGCGTGAACGACAGATGTATTCGAGGTAGTTACTAGCAGACATAAACATGGTCGATGTATGTTATCCTCTACTTACCAACGATTAGATTGTACGTTATGATATGAAAATATATAGAGGTGAGATCATTATTTTGTTCCACCAGGTCTTACATGATTATAATGTGCTTTCAAGGCAAGGCGGTAGAACTTCATTAGTTCTCACTCTTGATGTTGAAATGGGGGAGGAAGAGACCGTTGACAAATTCTACATTTACCTAAATCACGGTGCAGCAGCTTCCATGTAGTTCTTGGAGACAAAAACGTCTTACGAAACGTCTATGTCCAAAGAATATTTGTATCAATTATAACTGATTTTATGGTTACCGCGTCTACCACAAAGAGCCAACGAAGCTTATTCCTGTATAACTAAATTTTTATAGTTTCCAGGTTCTTCATTCCGTAATCGAAACCTATATGCAGAACGGAAAGAGTATTGCAAACGTTTCCGACTTAATGTTCCATAGTGGGTAGTCTGGTAAAAGAATGCTTTTAAAGAGACCGTTGATTAAACTGAACATAATATAACTAGAAACATAAGAGTACTACATATTTTTATTCAATTATGAACAATAATTATACTTTGCATTTATAAAAGCTGTGTGTTGATCTTACATTGTCAGTGTAATGACATGAAATAAGTTTGTTATTTGATTAAGTGTTATCCCGATAGTAGTGCGACTGTGTCAGTTCAGTTCAGTTGAGTTAAGAACGTTCGACGGTACGGACGATTGTTCGAAATATACATTGTAGTAAGCGGAAGCTCTGTTGTAAAATATAACGATTGTGGAACGAGACTCTGAGTATGATTCGACACAACCTCCACGGTCTGTAATATAAGTTCAAACTCGGGTTAACTGACCCCTGATGTTATTGTAGTCGTATAAAATGGAAGAGACCATTAAAATCACTGTCTAAAATCTTATTGTTTGGTTAGGTAAAATCGCATTTTTATAATAATAAGAACAATTAAGTTGAAAAACTAGTGTTAGTTAAAAGTAAAAATATTGTACATATATCGGCGCAAATATTATATAAGCAGAAAATACGATGAAAGTACTTCAACGAATGTTAGTTCATTACGAGTATATCAACGAATTATGATTAAAAGTACTGCAACGGATATTTGTGCATTAAGAGTACATCACCGAATTATGATTTAAAGTACATCAACGGATGTTTACGCATTACGTGACGGCAGCGCTCCATTATACTGTAAAAAAGCGCTATGTAAAGCTGGCTAGGATATATCGTGAAAGACTCTGAAAGGTACTTGTCATTTTACGAATAAAAACATGAGTCAACAAGATGGCTTATTTTCTGAAAGTACTTCCGCTACTCTTACATATATATATACGAATCCAAGTATTATTAAGAGTCTACACGCATGCCAAAAGAGTTCGTCTTATTAGAGCTTGCAAGTTCCCGGTATACCAATCAAAGTTCTTAATTCCCAGCCACGGCACGCACCTGTGGGATTACAATTGACTGTTGTTCCTTGTTAGGGATACCGTACGAATTCTACTTCGTTTATTTTTTTATGTATTTTTCTAGTGTAATAGTAAAAATAAAATCTGCGTAATCTGTTAATATTTATTATAACAAAATATGTAGTTTTTGAGGAATTGGATATTAGGTTGAGAATTCAAAAAAGGTTCTTGTAATCTTCATTCAATAATTCGTAAAGTGTATTAAGGAATTAAAAACTGTTTGAAGATTTCATCAATTTTATCTATGTCAATGCTTGAAGTGAAAACTACACGGCAGTAGTAAACTGCACTATTAATACACGGGTATTTATCTATAGCTCTGCTCTTCAATGAATACTGCGCGAACCTCACTAACCGTAAATGCTAAAATTGATCTGAGTAAGATTTCGAAATAATTACGCGGATGACGTAGTGCCTTAAGCGTAATCTCGCCGTTGCGATTACGCTGAGTGTTGTGTTTTCGAATCTTAGACAGGAAAATTATTTTTATTCATTTATTTATTTTAATGTGTTATTTCTTTGTATTTGTCTGTTCTACAAATAATTGTTTAGAGTCTGGACGTACTATGTGTTCAGTCATCCCTTGCGGCACACACCGCGCTCACATGAGTGATCCAGCTTTTCTTTAACGTAAGGCAATGCATTTGCGCTTAACCTCCTAGCCCGGGGGCATTGGGAAGGCTATGTGGGACTTGCCTGGCTCTACCCGCCGGGAATATCCACTAAAACTCCACGGCCATATTTGTCGCCTTGCTGGGGTGACACAGGTTCGAACTTGCAATCACCGCGTCGTCCCGACGACCAGTCCAGCCTGCTGGTAAGCCGAGCCTCGATCTTGACAGCCGGCAAGCTGCCCGCCAGTCGGTCGGATTGGTGCAATGGATCTTACCCTCTTAGTCGGGCTTAGGGCGGCGGAAGGGCGTGAGTTTATCAGCCCCTATTGCCGCCCGTATGTCTCTTGACAGAGAGGGTGACTGCAAGGATTTTCCTCGCTAGATGACTGTCTCACAGAAGGAGACCACTGTGTTCTACGACTTCTCGCTGCCGATCATGGCTCTCACCACATCCAGCAGCAAGAGATCCGTTCTTATCGCCGCTTCTAGAGTACATCGTGGATTGGACGAAGCAACACAATTGGATAGAGCGACAGACATAGCAGGCGGCGGTTGTCTTTTGGCCGCCGTATAAAGCCACAACGCGGTGTGGAAAGCAAGAAAGCCTCCAGCTTCCATGGAGCCGGATACTGTGCAGTACACTCGAATCACTCTCAGCGCTACTTGTTGAGGGCGCCGGAAGAACTGAAGATGACTTCTGTGTCCAGCTGGCTGCTCTTCACACTGGGGCTTCGGGAGGAGACAGGCAAGCACCGCCGCTGCGCTAAGCTTAATTAATTCGAATAAAATTAAATGAAAATGGTAGATATGGTATGTTGCTAGATTTATTTTTATAGAGAAAACATACATAATATCATAGAGAAATAGGTGAAAAAAAATAGTTTATTTTTAGACTAGCTAGTTAGGCAGATATTGTCCAACCCTTACCCGTAGGTATGCAATACCTCGATCATTATCACTTATCGCGTTCAAGGACAGCATAAGGGTCTTCTTCATAAAAATACATATCCATGGCAATTTTTATATTGATCGGTGAAACCGAGTTAGAGTTTAGCGAAGCCATATGTTGAAACTTTTATTTTTATCTAATATACGTTTGCACGTAAGTTTTAACAATTATGTTCTCCCGTTACAACTACAAATGTGTGTGTGAGTCATATATATATATATATGTATGTAGGACATGAGTATGGATGAAGTGAAACATTTTTCATTTGAAAACTGACAGAAATATATTTACATATACAATGTATATACAGCTTCATCACCAAAATTTGTGGTGAGTGAAAAAGTATGTCGGCCAACCGGTTGTTTAATTACGTATTTTGCAAAAGTAAAGCTATAGCATAAAGCGCTAATTTGCTTCGGAAATGTAAATTAGTATTATGTATCAGCTTTAGGGTGCGTTCCAGAGAGCGATCAAAACCTTACCGCTCACGACCGAGGATTATCCTTTCCAATTGATTTAGTGACGTCACAATTAGTCCTTGGTGACGTTTGCGCCGCGTCCACAGTGACCGTGGTCGCTTTGAAGGCATGTTTTGGGCATTGTGGTTGCCATTTGGAACACAGCCTTAATGTACTGAACTGAATTGGTCAATTTATTGCCAATTATTTGCGACTTTTGCTATCGTTTCACTCTTCCTAAGCACGTAATACGCAGGCGGATCAGTCGAAAAGGTGTAAAAAGAAACCTCGGATTTTTTAATGTAAGGTACTTGTGAATTAATGTTCTTTATAATAAATATCTATCACGATATCTATAACTTTATGTACAGATAAAGATTGCCGAATTATATATGAAAATAAAATATTAATGTTTAGGTAGTTACTTAATATTTACAAGTATTACAATAATCATATACAGATTTAGATATTATAGATTGTAAGAAATACATGCCATGCTTATCTTTTTCTACATAACCATGTGGGTTTTATTCATTTGTTTTTTGTTATGTATACACTACAATATTTTTAAGTTTATATATTCTTTCTTACTATAAATAGATAAGACTGCATGTTTTGAACCAGGAACGTGGTGTTATGACGTATTCAGATGTACATTTAATATTATATATGAGAAATAGTACATATAACAAGTAAAAGATTCTAAATACCTAAACAAATAGTTTATACCAAAAGATGCCTACACGAGGGAATAAGATATTACTGGTTTCTTATACCATAGAATTATTTTGTATAACAATGTACTAACTACCTCAAGTGTTACTGCATGTACAGACAGGGTGTATTATCAGGAGTGTGGACATTTTCCAAATGCTAAGGGCGCGGTGTATTTTACACATAATTTGATATGTTGTTAACTTCAGTTCTAAGTCTAATAAATAATGTTCAATAAGATCATATAAAAATTAATATCTTATTGTCTTTTTCGCTAAAGACGTTCATCTTAATGCCGTCGAATGAGCATTCGCTGAAGCAGGTTATAACATTTGCTCATTCGCGTTCTTTTCCTTTAATATACAGACTCGTGAAGTTGGAGTACAGCCGAACACGAACAAGACCTCTTTACTGTTGTTTATTAACTTGGTGTGCAAAATTCTATTCTTTACGGACTTCCTCATCGTAACCCGTAAACGCATTACCTGCTACCAGGCCATGGTGACAGGAGTTGTGGCGACTCATCGGATGATAATCACCCAATACAATCTACTAAAACGTACTACACAGACACTTTGAAGCCCCGTGTTGTCAGAGACCAGAGACATCTTTCACACTTCTTCTAATCTCTGGTGAAGAACTTCTTCCTAGCTTTCAGGAAAACATCTATAGGTACCTCCTACTTTTTCGCGTTCGTTCGTGTGCAACCAGTAGGTATGTATGCGACATTGCCAACTCTTATTGGTTACTATAATTATAAATTAATAATATTACTAATAACGTCTCTCGGTATATACATAATGATAATATGAGTTATATAGGTATAATAATATTATATAATATATGGTAAAATATAACAATAAACTTAATCAATAATGTTGTTGATAAGATATAACGGCCATTAAACAATGATATGATAACTCTATGATTTTAAACAATTATGTTATTACGTTTATAAGACCTTTAACACCGAATTATTTATCGACAAAAATACTGGAACTACGGGAACTGGAAGGTTATATAAGCGTCCCCGTTTCTTTCAATTACATATTTGACTATTTCGGGCGCTAACCGGTTACATAGTAAGGTAATAAATATTATATATTTTTCTGTTATTAATCCATTTTTGTATATTGAAAATTTAAATACTATCAACACGTATGATATTAATATGTTTAAATATTTATTATTTCACGTTTTCATTTAAATAATGTAAATTTAATTTTGTAAGTATATTGTAATTGTAAGTAAGTATAAGTAATTATATTTTGTAAGTAAAAATATAAAAGTAAAATCAAATATAATAGTAACAATTTCCAAGAACTGTAAGTTACTGTTTCTAGAATTTTTTTATTTATTTAGACAGATGACATCAAAGCAGAAGTATTACTACATTTTTAAAATTACGTGTTCCACAGTTTAGTAATAAGTAAATCGTGCCAGAACACGCGAACTGGAGTATACAGAAAAATTAAATAAAAAATATCTTTTACAGGCTAATTGTAAACTAAACCTAAATGGAAATCATTATGTTTTTGGGCTAGGCATAATAATTACGTTTTTAGGCTATTTATACTATAATATTATAAATAGCCAAGATTTGTATTTTTGTATTTTTGTTTGTAGCGAATAAACTCACTAAGTACTAGTCCGATTTAAAAAAAAATCACAATTAGAATGCTACATTAGCCCTGAGTAACATAGTAACTTATATAAAAACATTAAATGACGTTGAATGAGTCTTTTTTTTAAACTAAGGCAATGTAACTTATTACATACCTGAGGTTAGCTGTAAACAGCTACCCTCAAAATGTGTGAGTTTTTTTTTCAGATTACTATTTCTTAAATAGTTTTAATAATTTATTTTTTATTTATTAATTTCTCCCTTCGGACATATATGACTACTTTTCTTTATTTTTAAAATCCAGCTGTCATCTGAATTGAGTATCAATTATACTCCATATTTGAATCATTGTAAAATTGGAAATTACAGTTGTAAGTTTAGATGTCTAATTTTCTATATAAGATACTCATGTTATACTTCAATATTATATTAATTAATTATAAAAAAAATCTTTTTTGAACTTTCGCGTTTTGTATGCATTATAATATAGCAATTAAATACGGGTCTAAAATAGGACTTACTTTTTAATATGTGTCGGCCTGTGTAACCAGGCTGAAACGTCGAGCAATTATTAAAAAGTATGTCGCGTTTTAGACCCGTATTTAATTTCTATATTATAAAGATTTTCTCTTGGTAATCGCTGTTGTGAATTAAAAACAAATACTGTACAAAATCAAGTTAATCGTCTGGCAACGTTGCTAAAACTTGTGTCGCTTTTGTTGTAACTGGTTAATATTAGGGTCTATATATAAAATTCAGTTATTCAAGTAAGAAGTATAATAAAAATCTTAACAATAGCGAATTCACCTCTGTGCCGAATGTAGTTTTGTTTGGGTATGGGAATCATACATTTAACACTAAGCTGCGGCTAACTAGTGTTTTTAACATTAAACGTTTTTATGATTATATACGTTTTTTATCCTGGGGAAATGCATTAGCGTAATATACTGCAATATATAAAATTTTGAAGAATATCATTAAGGACACTTAACAGCTTAATGTTGACTAAACGACAAAAAAAAATTACACAATACAAAGCCTTTTTCTATTTATGATTATTATAATGCCCCAGAGGTCTAATTATTTTGATAATATTTTATAACTATAGATATCGAGTTAAGCTTTTGACCTGCCTTTATAAACATGAATGTTAAATATTCTTATTCATAATGAATCATATATTATGCTTATTCATTCCTCTTAACGACGCATAATATATATTTGGCCATACTATTGGTATCTCGCTGGTTATGAAGATATTAAAAAGTTTACATTACAAAAAAATAAACAAATTAGTAAAATGTTGTTTTTAGTTTATTTTTCATTTGTATTTCTTTCTGTCAAAATGTGTCAATCTAATGAAGAAATTCGATTTATTTTAAAATTTTATTATAAAAAAGGAAAAATGCGACGTGTCGTTTATGAACCTAATGCAGTGTTAGTAAGAGTAGTACAAAGTTGGTTTAAGCGTTTACAATCATCGTCCGCTCTAGCGATTACGACGCCCCGGGCAAAAAGACAAATTACCGCCCCATAGAAATATATATAATTTTCATTGATCAGAAATATACCATATATCCATAGCAACGAATGTTCAAATCAGTTCAAGCAGCACTTTTTAGAAATTTGAGTATAGTTTCAATATTTATATCACATTAAGAATAAAGTTGACGTAGACGGAATTAATCAATAGGAACGGTGTCGTCTTTCATTACGATAACGCTAGATCACAAATAACTTTAGTCACTCAGCAAAAATTAAGAAAGTTAGTTTGGGAGGTGTTAATGCATGCGCCATAAAGCCTTGATCAGATTGCCACCTATTTCGGTATCTCCACAATTCTTTAGGCAGTGTCAGGTTAACATCAAGAGAGGCCTGTAAAACTACTTTTGTACGTATATATATATATATGTACTGTAATTAAGTGTTAATAAACTTAAAAAAAATGTATTATGTTTTCATATAAAAAGCTAAGAAACTTTTTCCCCAACCTAGTATTAAAAATTGTGCAAAATAATATGCAATATGTTATAAAAAGGTATAACAAACTTAATTGGCAAGGATAACGAAATTTCTATACATTTAACTTAGGAATAAAATCTTACATGGAATAGTTATGTTCACAAATATTATCTAGTAATGTTTTGCTTAAATCATTATTGATAAACATTTTAATTGTAAAGGATAATATATAATAAATAATTCTACTAGTACTGTACACTATTATACGGCATTTTATAATATCTTGTTATCATTTTATAATGACATTGTGTTGTCAGCATGAGCAGCAACTTTAATAATTGTTATCTGTAGACATATTTCAAAGTACTTATGAATTTTATTTCCGCTATTAGTACGCATAATTACAATTACGAATATACAAAAATATGTTTTTTTATTAACAGATTATACAAAGCAGTTTTACAAACAAAATGGCTACCCAAAAATTCGCTGGACCAACTCCTTACGTCTTTGGAGATTCTTATCCTGTTGACGACTATTTGCATACAGAGTAAGTGATAAGATAAGCCAACAGCTATTTTAAAGTTTCCTTACGTAATATTTGAATGCTCGGAAGATTATTAGGATAACATAATCTTGATATCGAGAGGTATATTCAATTGTTATTTTATATGAAGTTTTTCATTTATTTTCTTTTTTATGTTCGAGTGTCATTCAACCTGTGTTATTTTGCAGTTTAAAACTTTTACAAGCAATTTTCTATAAGGAGCCTTAATCATAATTTATATTGATTGGTTATATTGTTTTTTGAGAAAGCTTCCAAATGTTATGAATAAGATTACGCAAGAATTTTTCAGATGCAAATTAGTTATTGAAATAATTACTTCATATGTTATCAAATTACTTTTTCTTTCAGGTACCTCAACAATGTAACTTTAAACCATAATGCCAAGAGCCAAGCGCCTCCGGTAGTCGGTGCTATCTTTGGTCTTGGTCGCGCTGGTTGCATCCATTTATCTAATATAATTTATAATTCCCGTATTTATTTGAAATACATTGTTGACGAACGCAGTGAATTTTTTGCTGAATTGAAGAAATACTGGAAACTTAATGACAGCACTGTATTCCTAACTTCTAAAGATGCAGAACGTGTCTACAAGGATAAGGAGTAAGCTTTTATGTGCGATTTTATTCATATCATATTCCTATGAATTCAGTAATGTACTATAATTGTGACTGTTTTCATTTAGTTCATTGAAGTTATTATAAATCATCTTTTTAATCAGCCAAGTAACTTCATTATTTTTAAGGAAGGGAAATAAATCATATACATATTGCGTCTCGCAATATTTCAGGTAGGTTATGAGTGAGGTATAATACGGGACTCACCTGATTTCATATTCACTAAAACGATACCATGACGATCACGCGTTCCCCCCTTATTGCCAAAGACTATAGGGACTGCTCTCGCAATACTGCTAGTCTCTAACGACAGCAGCCATCCGGACTCTATAAGTAAACCTGACCTCAACATGGTCTAATGGAAGATCCCTACCAAAGACGATCCGTACACAAATACGGACGAACTGTGTCGCACGACTAGGCAACATTCGTTAACGCCAAAGGGGGCTTCAAGTACTACATAACCGTAATTTCGTGAGAGGGGTCGTCTTGTAAAATGGTAAGATGCATTACAAAGGCAGAAGAGGGGTTTGAACAACGCGTTACATAACATTGTTTTTATCTATGTTTTTTGTTATTTATGTTCCTTTTTATTTAAATAAAAACTTGGCAATTAAAATTTCGCATGCTCACAACCTTTTTGGTTTATGTTTTACTGAGAATGCATGAAAAGAACGATGTTGGATGAAACCTAAAATATATGTAAGGACAGGGCCTAATCAGGAAAACGGTGTAATTCAATATAAGATTAGTAATGAAAGTTTATTAGTACAAATTTGAGCCCATTATAGTTTTTTTTTTTTTATGGAATAGGTGGCAAACGGGCAGGAGGCTCACCTGATGGAAAGTGATCACCGCCGCCCATGAACACCTGCAACACCGGAAAAAGATAGTGTTTATTACATTATGTTTGAATGTCTGTTAAATAAGAATATATAAATAAATAAAACATATATTATAGGGATATATTGCGAGTTAGAGTGCGAGTGAGAGAGTTACATTGTGAGTGTGCTTGTTTTATTTATTGTTACCGGAAACGCTATTAAAACGATTACATAGGAGTTTTTGGCGGGATCTTTATCTGTCACGTTGTGATTTTTACTTTTATTCATATACTTAGTTATTTAGCCTTGTATTGTGTAACATAGGTGACATTTTACGTGATGTAGTGTAAGTGAAAAGCATAAGTGAAGTGAATTATAAATAAAAATGGTCACTTTGGTGGTACGTAACGTTTCAAGAAGGAGAGGGGAGTATTGAAAAATATTACGAGGCGTTACATGAGGGGGAGGCTCAAAAATCTTAAAAAATTGTGTTACGGAATACTGGAACCAAAGAAAGTAGCTTCATCTTAGTAGTTATAAACGAACACACTGCTGTTTGTTTTTTTTTAACATTGATATATTTATTGAGGGTTGTGATATATAATAGGACTAGCTGGCCTGGTAGACCTTTCTGCATTTTCGAGTAGTCAATCACATTAACTACAGCGTCATCTATCCCGTAATGATTACTTATCGCGATAAAAAGTATCCTATATCTCATGATGAATCAAACTGCACAGAGTGTGCAAAATTTGATTAAAATCGGTTTAGTTGTTTAGGAGTTCATCGCGGACAAACAACGTGACACAATTTTTTTATATATAAAGATAATCTTTTATATAAAACAGCCGTGACACGATCTTGCCCTTGCTAAACTCGGAAATTGCTGAATCGATTTTAATGAAATTTTGTAAATGTGTATTGCTTGATTCAAGGTATAAGATAAGATAGTTTTTATCCTGATAAGGGATTCTATCCGCTGTAATGCAGTTATTGACGATTGGAAAGAGAAAGACGAGATCTGCAAGGACAGCTAGTATTAATGTAAAAAGAAACAAATAACAATAACATTTCTATTCTAATGTAAGCTTGCTAATGATTCTAGACAACTGCACATTAAGATACTTTTATCGTTAGAATGGAATAAGTGCATTTTGAAAATAGTATTTTCAGGGAGATTCATTCAGACCATAAGGGAGATTCATTCAGTCCAATATGGTTTTAATTCCTACTTAACCCACTCTCTTACCTTCTTAAAACCTTTAAGGTATAGAGATTGAGTTGAAATTTCTCAAAAACGTATCTGTATATGAATCATACTGTGTATCAATATGTAATAGTTTCTTTTTTATGTATATGTATATTATATTGAGTGGGCGATCTTATTGATTTGTTTCGCATATTACTTGGTTTTAATTCATTACATTCGGATATTTTAAATTCAACAGGTTTAATGTTTTGTATGGATAAAATCTTGAATTTTAAATGAACGGTAAAGCTACAGAATTTGGGTTCACATTCTAAGGAATGTTTTAAAATATTTTACAAAATATGAATTTGGTTGACACAACAGCTACTATTTACCATTAATTGTTGCTAGATCATTATTTACAATTTACATTAACTTCATTCTTTTTTTACAAATTTCAGAGTGAATGTCGTTATCATTTGCTCTCCGACTTGGACCCACCATGAAATTGTCGTTAAAAGTATCGCCAACAACAAAGATGTGTTTTGTGAGAAGCCTATTGCAGAGAACGTGGAAGACACCCAAAAGTGTTATGAAGCCGCTAAAGCTAAGGGCCGTATTTTGTTTGCCGCTTTCAACAGACGTTTTGATCCGGCTTACAGAAATCTCAAGAATAAAGTTCGCGATGGAGTAGTTGGCCACGCTCAAATCTTGAAAGTAACAGCTAGAGATTCTCCTCTTCCCAGCATTAATTACTTAAAAACCTCAGGTAACATACTTATCTTATGCACATAATTTAGCTTAAACTGTCAATATTTGATGTAATTTTATCGATAACTAACTTTGCTCGCTACTTCGTTGGCGTGAACTTGAACCATATTTCATATATTTTTGGGACCAATTTTAAATTTCGTAGACACAATATTATTATGTCAGGAATAATTATCAGTATTAAAGACTTTATTTACCTATTGAAGCGGAATAGCATTGCTATAACCTAATTCTCCGTTAATGAATATCTAACGATGTGAGAAGCGCGCGATTAAACTATTGCTTAATCTAATCTAAATTTTTGTAAATAATGTAAGAGTAAAAAATATGCTGAAGCGCTATGTTTGATGCAACAGGGCTATTTGGTGTAAATAATAACTATATATTATTTTGTTGCGTGATCCATTATAAACATGTAATATTTTCTAAGTTACTATTTTAAATTGAATAGTATAAAATGTAATTTTTGGGATCTACAAATGATTGTTTAGATTCTGGACGTCACTTTACGTTCGCTGCTTATATAGTTATTTTCGATTGCTATTGACGAAAGACAGATTTCACAGTAAAAAAACTTTTTTTTTGTTGCGTCATCTATATTGAATCTGTGATATTTCTTAAGTTACTAATTTTGAATTGAATATTATAATATGAACTGAAGTTTAGGTTTCAATTTAAGACTCAGGATGATTAACGAAATTTATTTCCATAAGGATTAATACCATGTTGATAGAATATTTTCGCAAATCAAGTGTTATTTTGGAACAAAATTTTAAATCATAAAAAGGTTATTGTAAGTAAACCAGACAAGAGAAATATACAATCGCGGACTTAACTTTAGAAATATTTCCCTGATACATTATTTTTATGTAGCTACTAGCTGACCCGGTGAACTTCGTATAACCGTTTACTCTGGAATGCTAGATAGCGTTAAAGTAGCTAGATTTTGAGACTTTTTGATAAACAATTTTTTTACAATCGTATTTTTTTCAATAAAAAATATCCTATGCTACTTCTAATACCTCCAAGAATACGTGTACATAGTTTCATGATGATCGGTTAAGTCGTTTTCGCGTTAAAGTGTAAAAAAAAAATTTACATTCACATTTATAATATTAGTATGTAACTATTTATGCTGCACACGCCATAGAAACTCTCGGAAAGAATATTTTTCACCCTATTTTGTAACTTTTCCAATTTTGTTTTTTTTTTTTTTCAAACAAACTTTTTCGCTTTATATCATTAATATAGATGAGAAGTTCTATTTAATTATGTCAGCAGTGATATGCTAGAATCAATCCGTATGTATCCAGATACATAAATGCATTTGCAGTAATATTTGTCGGTGGGCATTACGACAATCTTATATTAGTGCTCCTGTACAGAGGTATATCTAGTATCAAGTACTTTAGAATTGCTTTGGTAAACTTATATAATAATCATAATACATATGGCAACACAGGTGGTGTTTTCCATGACTGTTTGGTACACGATATCGACATCTCCTGCTGGGTACTTGGCGAGCTTCCTATCCGCGTACAAGCATCAGCCTCCGCTTTAATTCCTGAAATCAAAGCTATCGATGACTTCGACACTATTGCTTTCTTGCTCACCTTCCCATCTGGTGCTATAGTTCTTGGCGACAACAGCCGTTACTCTGCATATGGTTACGATCAGAGGCTTGAAGTTTTTGGAAACAAAGGTAAAACAGTTCGGTAGAATTTGTTTGTATAACTTCTATACCATTTTTATTAAGTTGATGCAGGTATTATTATTGCTTGTCAATAAAGTTATGCTAGTAAAATATTATGAATAAAATTGTAATTTGTAAGATGTTGTTGCCTTGGCAAAGTAATGGTTTTTATTCCGACAATAATTTTCTTACTTTTTGTATATTTTCAGCTAGACCAAAATAATTAGTGTTACATTCGCAGGTATGATCAAGGTTGAAAACGAAAGGCCTTGCCATTCAACTGAGGTAGTGTTAGGTCACGATGGAGTCAAGATGACACCTATTTTCTACTCATTCCCGTCTCGATACAAGCTTGCATATAAAAATGAGATGGAACACTTCTTGGATGTTGTACAGAGTAAGGACTGTTTAGCATAATTATCTACTTTATGTTTTCGATATAAAAGTATTTAAAAATGATCTCGTCTTTAAATTTAATGTGAGACTTTTCAGTATTTTACTTATAAATAACATGAAAAATATTAATATTTGATGTTATAATTAAATAAGAATATTTATTGAGGAAAAATAAATACTGTTAATAATTGGGACGCCAAATAAATAAATAAAATACTACTGAACCGGATCTACTTTGTGTTAATGCAATGTTATCTTATTATGCATTGATTACTTTAGTACACAAAACTAAAACAAATCCTGATTTTTCTTAAAAATGTACAATTTTTTTTTTACTTTTAAACAATAGCTCATATATTTTGTCCGTTAAGAACAAAATAACATTACCTACTTTAACATAAACTTCTCAATATCTTTAAAAAAATATGAATTTTCTTTGTAATGACCCTTATGACCCTAAATAATAATTTTAGGGTTCCTAAGTAAACAAAAAAGATTAAATTAAGAATGTGATTTTATTTAATCTTTTATAACATAGACTTAAAGAATGTTGAAATAGTACTCGAGTTTGTATATTCGTCAATAGAGTCTACAAACTAATTACTAATTTTTCCAAATCTAATAAACAATCTAATTTCAATGCTTCGAATTTTCAATAGAAATTTTTTATGTCTCCAGTCCAGACAAAATAATTGTTTTTTTGTTCCTAAAGGAACCGTATTATTTTTTATTCAAGATATTGGCTGTTTATTTATGAATGTACGCAGAACTTCATTTACCAGAAATTGTAAAATAAATATAAATGTTTTAATACTATTATAAAATAAACCCTACTGCGGTGTCTGTCTGTCTGTTCGCGAGAAAAACAAAAACTACAAAACTAAAAATTTCATTGAAATATGACGATAATAATTGTTCAAAATTTACGGTTTCGAAAAACAAAAGACGCCTACCGTAGCGGGTGGGTGACAGCTGGTGTTCTGATAATATCATATTTTAAAGTATCTTAATGACAATGTTTTATTTTTATTAGACGGTGCTCACGTGGAGGTGACTAGCTGGCAAACTTTGGCTGTGAGTAAGATCGCCACTGCAGCTGAAGAGAGCGCGCGTACTGGCAAGGCTGTTGACATTGATTGGTCAGGAGACGATATCCCAGCTCAATACCCATAAACGATATTTCATAATATTGGATTTACCTATGAGTTTACACAAATTATTATAATAGATATCTTACATTTATAATAATACATTTTATATTGAAATGCTATAGTGTTTTCCTTAAGCAAAACATTCTCTTTTATGAGCATAAAATTAACATAATGGCACACAAAGACAAGATTATGATGCCGTTGTAAATAGTTCCAAGCTAAAATCAATTTTTTCTTCGGAATTCGGGTCCAGATGAAAGACTTTTTATATGCTCCCCATGCGGAGTAAAATTAAACATGAATACTTGCTTTTACCTCTGACGTGGAACATTCCGCTTCAATACACTCACTTTGAACACAAGAGAAATTTCAAGTGGGTAATCGAGTTTCGAACGTATCCCATTGATCTTCTGCCGCAAGAAGATAAATGACTAATATATCTGCAGATTTCATTTTACTAGCTACCAAATGGATGACAGTTATTGTAGCTGATATACAAAGTTTTTCGCCATCAATAATAAGCCGACGTTATCAATTATTCAATTGTAGGGTATATTTGTACCGAAACAGGCACGGACAGTTCTAATAATATTAAAAAGCATAAATATGAAATGAGAGCCAAATTCAATATTATCACATATGCCTTGGATGTTGACTTCAACGACAAAAGAAGTAAGTGCAAAGTTCAATGGTCAGTCTTGAAATTTATTTATAACAATATAAAATATTTCATAACAACTTAATATATCATTTGTTCTTATAACTTAGGATAATATGTTGAAATCAAAGGTCTGACTTGGCTAGTTCTAATATATGAATTATTATTAAGTACCTACTAAAACAGTAATGGAAGAGACCTATGTTTGATGGCTAGTTTCTACCAGCAAACCAACATTTTCGGAAGAATAAAATAAGAACATACAGCTTTGGAGTTTACGAAGGCTATAATATAATTTGTATATTCGAACTAGCTATGTGGATGCCAAAGACCTTTCTAAGTCATTTGGAAATGGGTTAGAGTTTTGATCTAAGGGACAGTAATTAAAATGATGATTTTTGGACGTTAATATCTAAATAACTGTTTTAGGTGTGCTGATAAAATTAGTAGCACATATGTATCTCGCAAGTCTCAATATATAAGTCAATTTGACATGTTTATGTGAAACGGTTTTTGAGTTATGAGGATGTCAAAAGTAGCTCCAAATGGTTCGTGTAATATTACACACGTTGCTTCTTGCCAGTTCTGTTAGCTACCGCGTGTCTATATATAATACTGATATATAACATTGGTAGTGTGTACGGACGACGCGTCAAGGGACGTGAGTCCGAATCCACCAAGAATGAGCTTGAGCTTTTGGTGACAGGAACATCGTGATTCAAACCATATAATGGCGGTAGGGCTTTTTCTAATGCCAACCCAACGACTAGCTAACCACACTAAAGATTGTCCCGCGGCAAGAGAAACGTATGGTTACACTATGTATAACTGGTAGACGGAAGTCTTACAAGTCGGATTGACATTGGCGACTGTTTATCGTCCGGTACTACTACTGTACACTGTACTGTACTACGGGTGCTGTGTTTACTGTACTATAACAAAAGTTTTATTTACTATATTACGTTTTTATAAACTGAATAACTGCCCCGACAGACATTGTTTCGTTTTTTTTTCAGTAGTTCGTAACTTGATTACAGCGCTAACTATCTCGTTCAGGACTAGCGTAAAAATCCTTCCCATGAAAAATATATACGTATTAGTTTTCATGGTGATGAGTCAAATGTTTTGGAGGTCAATAAATACATGTAAGAATATTAGAAAATAGCATGGGTATTAATAATATTTACTACAAATTTTTAACATATACCGAAGAACACCTTTCGATAAAAGTTTATAACTTAAAAGTATTAATGGTAGTTAATAGTATTGATTCGTAATATTAGTTATCACCTTGTCAAGCATCATAACATATCTATTAGTTTGAATTTCTATATTTATATTAAAGTATACCCCAGTCATATTTTATTTATTTATTTAATGTACCGATTCTGACCAATCACAGTATTAATTTGATGCACATTTCTGTTATTTCTTTTATGCACGAAATTATTACTTCTTAAAACATTTTTAACGGCTAATATTTTCAATCTAAATTACCACAAATGTAATTTAGTAGTATCCGAAGTTGATAAGCGCGAGTGGAATTATTTATCCAATGACGGCGGCCAACTCACTGTCATTGAGACAGGGGTGATTCACATGAACGCGTTAAATAAGCGAGCTTATTAATGCGAAACAGCGATTTTTCTCAGACATAAGAAAAAAATAATTTGACGGTGCAAAATAAATGCTAAATTACGTACGTGACATTTATTTGTTGTTTGCTCTCAATGTATTCACAAAGTTTGATTTACTTGTTAATTATTTTACAAAACTAAAACTTAGACAGGAATAATTAATTTAAATACTGGATTATTGAAAGTGGTTTGTTCATAAGTTTTGTGGAAACGAGGCTTATCTATGGAATGTAGAAAATAGTATGATATAGGTCATATAAAAACTAGTACCTAGAAATAAGGCCTGATATCATTTATTCTGTTATAATTACATTTCATTATTGATAATTTTCAGTTTGCCCTTTGTTTCTTTATTATACTTTTATTAAATACACTGCAACACTTAAAAACATTGTCATTAATAACTTGACATTGATTTATTCTCTTCTGTATCTCTAAGAAGACTATTCATATCATATACTATTATAGCAGATGACAACCTTTTTTCTTCTTTCGTGCTGTTGACTGAGGTTAAACATTTATATGGCATCTGGAAACCAAAAATGATTTTTCTGCATATCTGTATCCCGTGCTTCAATTATCAACATTATAAGACTTCTTATATTTTCTTAGATATAGATATAATACAAATTTGACGTGATCAAACGTCAGATTGTCACTGCATTTCTCTGTAAGTATTTATATAGACTCAAAGTGTTACTAATTTAGACCACATCATCCTCATAATTGGATAAGATTGTGGTCTAACGCTAAAGCTAATAAAAAGAAGAATATTATTTATTAAATCGGTTACCGTTCGTTAGTGATAGTTAATGTAACAAAATTATCTTGGCGTTTAGAACGTCAGTTAGTGTATTTGATTTAAAATGTGGAAGTGTTTGAGTTTCATTATTGTTGTATTCAAATAAACTCCCAGTTCGTCTGTGTTGATCTTGTTTTTAAAAGAGTTTCTTCTTAATAGACATAATGATATAAAAAAATTCCGATATAGGATCACATTTTTAATTTCGGATAGCAAATCTGCAGAATCAGAAAACTTTTTAATGTAAATACAGGATTGATCAAAACAAACCTGTCTACAATTTATCAAACGAGTTAAATTAAACATTATATACGGGTTACTAGTTACAATCAAAACGCTTTCTTTTGTAATGAGTGCAAGGTTTTCATGAGAGACGACTTAACTCTTCGACGTGCCTCTAATTGAAAAATGCAGTTAGTATATTACTCTTTAATTTGTAATACAACTAAAGCTATCCTTTCTATAATTATAATGGTTCAAGTTTCTATTACACTCAGATTAAATACTGGTAAGTGAAATTTTAAATAAACAAAACATCTTTGTTTGAATCGCTTAATAGACATTTTAGACGAAAAATTGTTTAGGACCATAGCATAAGGACTGAAAAATCTAAAATAAATTACAATAAATAAAATATCACCAATCCACCGTGCCATTGTCATGCTGGCCTGTAAGTCTCTCAGTACTAATATACACTGGCTTATTATGAAAGCAACCTACTAATTAGAAGTTCAATTTGATAGGTGTAACTTCTGCCCATAAGCATGTGCAGTCGGATACAGATACCATTCGGGTCCTAGAAGGCAAACACTTTAAGCGTGTCATTAAATATAATAAATAATAGTCCTGCACTCCACTCAGCCTCATTACATATAATATTAAACATAGTAATAAGTAAACATACACTATATCCTAATATATGAAATTGTAAAAAACTATAAAGACGTTACAAGTTTCATAAAGCGTCTGTATTTGAACGGAGTAAGATGAATTCTAAATATAATTTATAAAAGGAGTTATATATTTATCACTCGCAGATATTTTATATTAAATAAAACAGAAGCATAATCTTGATTCTAATCGCTTAGACCTAAAAAGATTTAACTTTCTGCATCTTAAAACAATAACACCTATACTGAAGGCAAAGATAGGGTTATTAATATGTCATAAATTGTTAATCTAAAAAAATAATTAGCATTATACATATTAAAAGGTATAATTATCGAAAATCAAATTTATGTGCATATGTAACATCCATATATGTATGGGTACTTACTAACGTGTCACCGTGATTGTTGCATGGTATCGGTGCAGCGCAGTCAGTAACTATCTGGTACAGCCTATCTTCCAATCGATAATTGAACATGTCCGTTGTAATAGTGTTTTCATACACCGCACTGATCTATGTAATAGATATTTAGGTAATCATTATACTTATATATAACCACATAAATATTGTGATTTGAATTACAATACCTCGAATGTTGTAGTAATTAGCTCCATTTGAAATTTTAATAAAGATAATATTTAATACAGTTTTAAACGCTAGGCTAGTTTGTAAATACATATTGTTTTATTTTGATATTTAGTTAAGAAATAACACCACAGATTTCAATGCATCGATATTATATGTTTAAATTTGAAAAGAAAAGTATTATTTTTTATAGGATTCGAACTATTGATTGATTAAACTAGTGACTGATTTTAGCTACAACAATTTTTTTTGGGCGATTTTTCACGTAACATTTCAACATTTAAAACGCTTAAGTAGCAAAGGTCATTCTGAAATAAGTACGCACCTTTATTATAAGAATAATATAATTAATTTATGCTCAGGGCTGCGCTTGTAATTCAAGTACTATCAGCTGATGACGAAAGGAAACATAATGTTTCTGGCTTGATGGTTGCTTTACATTTTTACTGGGTTTTGGTTAGGTTGGGTTGGCTTTGGGATATTTTTGTATCACATCCCAAACTACATAACGTATATTGCCAGGATACGGTTTCAAATAAAATAAAATAATACATAAAAAAAACACCATATAATGGGCAAAGGTACGTTAAAACCTCATTTACATAGTTAACATTTATACGGGTAAAAATTACGAGACTGACAACATATTTCATTCAGTATTTGAAAAGTAACCTGTTTTTCTGGTACTATGAAATAAATGTGTACTTATTATATTATATAATTGTACATATCATTCAATTGTATATATTACAATATTACAATTGTATATATTATATACAGCTATGCCTGCGACTTCATTCCGGTGGAAATATATATTTTTTAATAACTTTGCCCGTTTCCATAACTTTTTTAACACAGCTTTGCACGTATTGGTGGTAGCGTAACGTTAAAAGCCTAAAGCCTAGTTAAAGTTAGCCTAAAGCCTTGCTCACTGATTGTTCTATCAGAGACAGAAATATTTTTTTAAACTAAACTGGTAGTTCTTAAGATTAGCGCGTTCAAACAAAAACCTTTTTCAGTTTATAATATAGATATAGAAATTCCGAAACTTATTTCACTAATATTTGCTGGTGATATGTTTTTTTACAGGTGTAAAGATAATCACGATCATCGATGTAGAATTAAAATTTTATTTGATTTGAAATTTTCAATTGAATTAAATTTATTAGACTTTCTTTATTGTATACCGTCGATCGTACAAGTGACAAATAATTTCAAGCTCCGAGTGTAGTAATATTTGACAGGTGTAAAATGAAAGTGTGGTTCTCTAAGAAATGTGCGCGATTGCTATCATTGTGAGTTTGTGCCATCACAATGAACGCTTTGATGAGCGCTTATTCAGTGTGTCTCCCATCCAGCGTACCTTCAATTTGTAACTTTTATTACACAAATTACGTTCCACGAAAAGTCTATGGAAAAAGTAAACAGTATAAGTGAAGAGAAAAGAAATTTCATTAACCGCATGATTTGACAAGAACTTCTCGATTGGATAGGATTTTCTTGAAAGACAAATTAAGTCCAACCCTTAACCTGTTTAAGCAATTTACAATACAATTTGTATTAAGTTTGTTAATGCTCTTAAGTAAATATGCTTTAAATAATTAAATATTTCCGAGCAACTCTTAGCTCATTTAATATAGAATGTTATAAGTATTCGGTGTGGTGGTGTCCAGTTTTGATTGAATCTATCGGTGTATGTATGTTTACGTGTAATTAGTTCCTCCATAGTTACAAAAACAAGAAATTTGGTATATGAGCGGCAACAGGTTTTATTGATAGATACTTAGTTAAAAGTGCAACAGCCTTTTTATATAAATCAATTAAATGAAATCAAATCAGTTATTAAGCGATGATGGCTCAGATGGGTACTGTGTACAGACGCCTTGTCAATGACCGTGAGTTCAACTCCACATGCCTGAGTCTGAGCTGTCGGTGAAGGAAAACATCGTGAGGAAACTGTACCATGATGGTTGGGCTTTTTCTATACCCACCCAGCTTGAGGTAACTCCATAAAGTTGAAATTCTGCCGCCATATACCTATAGCTGTGTTCTGGTAGTTCCATATGACAGCCAGTAGCTGCCGCCTATTACCAATAGGTGTTTTCCGGCAGTTGCACTTAAGAGCCAGTCCCTCCACTTGAATTAGCGTGTTCACTATCTTACGCTAAATCTATAAACTATAAAAAATTATTCCTTTGAGTATAATCTTGGCGACAATCTTATATTTGCGTTAATTCGGCAAAACAGTCACACAATTGTGAAATGAAAGTACCTTTTTAGAAAAGGCCTGCATTCAAATGTTTTCGGTATGATTTAAATGTGTTAAAAATTATTTCTTTATTCATCATATATACTGAGTTACGTTTGTGTAAAAAATCCAATAGCGCGGATTTATTTTTAGCGTCCAGTCAACATTAAAAGGTTAATCGTTCACATAAAACACGGTACAATAAAGAACGTTTCGCTATTCATAAGGCATACCGAGCCAGGCATCTCGTGTTATTATACTCGTAAAGTTCGCCCTTTCCTTGCATAATGACATGATGAATTGCGTTCGCTATATTTTTGCTTCTTTATATGATAAAACCATTACATACCAGTTATAGCGAATTCCAACAAGGGTGAAAATGTATTTCACAATACATTCTAACTAAATACGCATGGAAAAAGTAAACGTTGCATCGTCAACTTCGAATGGATAAAAATAAAAACGTGCGTATAAAACTTTTGTTGCTGTGAAAACATTGGAAATGTGTTTTTCGAGAAAATTTAAAACAAATTTGGTCGTGGAGATAATGGAGAGCGCGAGTTTCGAGTAATAGAGAACGTGTGGCTGGCAAGCTCTGCACGGGTGAAAAAGTACAAAAGTTAAACTCAGTTTCCTGGGGAGTGGCGCACCGCAGCCTATAAATTGAGGTGTGAACATATTTATTATATATATAACATATATATTTTCTATTTTCATTTATATAAGTACTGTTACTTGAATGTTAGTTATGTTAAAAATTATGCTATTAATTATGCTGCCTATTCAACAAAATAATTAACTTCTAGGCCAATTATCATTAGAGTCCGTGAATACTATTCACCGTGGTCAATGAAGTAATATAATCATAAAGTTTTTATCAATATTATTCAAAATTGCTAATCATATAGGTATTTATTTAAATATAGGTATAGGTACACAATAAAATTTGTATAAAAGTTTATGTTTACATAATATATTTAATTATTTTATCATATCTCCGAACGGATTCAGATATTTAGGTTCCAAAAAAAAAGTGCTAACTAATTAATAAAAGTAAGCTAATGAAATTAAGAACAAACGACTGGATAATAGCAGTAGATTCTTCTTAATTTTTGAAAGTAGACGTATCATGCATCTATATGAAAAATCGTAGGATGTGTTATTAAAAAAATGTGTTTAGAATCGAATCAAGAAAAAACGAATATTTTAAATTTATTGCAACTATAATATCTGCAGAATTAACGAAATATGATGTTATACTATATAGTTAGAAGAAAAATAATGGTTTTTAGAAGAAATTAAACAAAACTGTAAAAAATTTAGATGGTTTCAAAATTTATTAATTCGGGTGTTAGGCCCATACTGTACTCGGTTAATCTCTAATTTTTATAATAAGTAAATATAGGTAATCTTTATTGTTACGTTTAATTTAAATTTTATGAAATTAACATGATCAGTCACAATAATATTAACTGCATATTACAGTCATTTACATTAGGAAGGGTGTACGTTAAAATAGCTACTTAGATAAATGAGAGCACACGTATTATAATATCAGCCGGATTATCGCTGAATTTAAATTTTCTTTACATTCTGTTTATAAATTCACTGCCTATTTTTATTTAACTGTGATTAATACTTCTCATTCAAACTTATATACAAGTTAAAAGCTTAAAAAGTAATAAACAGTTTCTTAGACTCGTATTATTAAGAAGTTGAGTTCTTGCTAGAATTCAAGCTCTTTTGTATTCTCATGTTATTAAGTGTAAGTATTGTATTTTTCTGATTAATTCAGTTGATAAAAGAAATACAATAATATTGTAAGATTAGTTAGCAGAAAACTTGTAGACATAAAACTCATTATCTTTTAATAATAAGTAATTTATACGAAGACTCATATTGAAATTGAGAACATTATGGTGTGGGCGAGTACAACCAGACTCAGACAAGAATGGAGTATTTCTTTAATAATTTCATAAAAATAAACGAGCAAATCTCCTTCTCAGCGAAGTGGGTGTAGTTCGTGCCTGGAATAAATTTCTTCAAAGGGATCGTTTTCAATTTCATGGCTCAATCTTCGGGATCTGAACGAGAATATGTAAAAGAGCATTTGTCGGTGTCAACACAATATAATGAGCCCCTTTCGCATTAGATACCTGCTTATGATGATCTCAGATATAACGTAAAGGAAGATCTATGAAATAAATGGGGTCTTTGCTCCATAAAATGCTCTAGCTTGAACACCATTTTCATCGGCAAATATCATCGGATAATATATTATTGGAATTAGTAAATGCTAAAGCGTAAGATATCTTCATAGTCAAAAATATCTTTGATTCGAAAATTTTACTATTTATTATATTAAATAATATACTATTTCTGTGAGTTCGGCAGTACTTAATAAATGATAGATTTGAAGCGATTTTAGCCCTATCGGTAGTGTCTGCGGACTGAGTTCGAATCTACCTACAATGAGCTTAATTAAGCTTTCGATAAAGGAAATCATCGTGATGAAATCATAACATGGTGGTAGGGTTTTTCTATATAATTGCGAAAGCTATCCCTGGTCTCTGGCAATACGGCAGTTTGAGGTGTTTCAGTGATGCGTTTTAGTGGGTAGTGTTGGGTGATTAGCAACCACATGCCCCTTACGCCTTCGACCTGAGTCCGGGTAATGCGTTTATGCGTTGCGATGAGGAAGTCCGTAAAAACTGGGATTTTAAACACCATATTAATAAAAAAAGGATTTTCTATCACCCGCCAAGCTAGCTAGCTCCCTCAAGTCGAAAATCTGCCGCCTAATACCTGTACGTGTATTCCAGCGGTTGCATTTGGGAGCTAGTTCCTCCACTAGAGTTAGCATGCTTACCAACTTGGGCCACATCGTCATTTAACATCTGGTGAGTTGTGGTCCTATGAACTATAAAACAATCTAACTTATTTGTGTTACTGTTTATTACTTTAAGTTTATATTTGTAAAATAAGAGTTAACCGTAAGCATAGAAAAACAATCGACATAAAAAGGCAGCGATACCCAAAAACGAGAGGTTTTGTCTTTATTTAAGGATTTAACTCTGTTAACAAGGAGGTATTTTGAATCTTAATTACCGCCAACGGGTAAATACAATGAGACCAATTTTGTTGCCTGCGCTATAATAGGACTATGCAATAAATTATTATATCTTTGATGATTTTCCTTAATTAAAGCAATTGTATATGTTACTGTTTTTATAATTTTATACATAACATTAAGTATTTTTTATTTTCTAAATGAATGATGAAACATATATGTAGGTACACAGGTAGGAAGTGGTAGGGCGTTTGTTAAATTATTTCCTTCATGTTTATTTTAGTTTGGGTACATAATTATAAGACATTTTATTTTGAAGCTTTGTGTCCTAAATCTCGATTTTATTGTTGCATAAGTGATTGTATTGTGAGTTGTGATCGAATTCCTGCCAGTGGCTCCAGTTATACTTAGTATTAGCATTATTTTCAATTTGATATTATTATTTGAAATAAATCTGTTGTCTTGTCTGTACAGCTATTTATTTCATTATTTTGTGATTGATTTATATATTGTAAAAGACTGAACATATGGTACTGATTATGAACATATCATTAGAAAATATTTTGTCTGTCTCTAAGAATTCCCGGCGTAGCTCAAAAATATTATCTCCGAAACGCTATTTTTAGTACTCCAACATCATAGAGAGATGAAATGATTTGTTTAGTTGTCGGCTATCAACCATGAAAAATTCCATCAATATCAAGTACAATATTCAATTCATTTACTATAATATTTTTTAACATTTATTATAATAAGCTTTTAACCTCTAATCCGGTGGAACCTTTCCGTTTCATGAGATAAAAATGATCCCAAGTATTCATAATATTAGTATTTTTTTGTGAAAGTTCATAAAAATCTGCCCATACGCGTACAAGGGTACAGATCGACAGAAATTCAAAGTCAACTGTTTTGACATTTATACTGTAACATATTAAACTCTGATTATACTTTAAAAAAATGTATAACTTTTTATTATTTCCTAATTTATTTCATTATAAAATATTGCCCATGAATTTTATTTATGACTTTTTAGAAATCATAAAACATAAAATATACGATATGCAAATATCAAATGCACGTGCAGCTTCAGATGTGTCGTTACTAGATTAATAAAATTGCAGAGTTGGAATAAAAAGTAATATCGAT
Source organism: Actias luna (assembly GCA_039707435.1). Classification (NCBI taxonomy): domain Eukaryota; kingdom Metazoa; phylum Arthropoda; class Insecta; order Lepidoptera; family Saturniidae; genus Actias; species Actias luna. Next base: position 7,279,054 of record JAZHAC010000034.1, on the reverse strand, counting down.
TTCTTTCTTCTCCATTACTTTATCAAGCGTTACTTTTCAAGCAACAATGTTAAAGTTGCAAGTTGGAGTCAAATTAACCATGTATATAATTAAAGTGAATTGACTGGAATGCTTATGACATTAAGTTCGCCATTGCACTATGCATAAAGTGTAAAATAAAAATAATAAAGTATATCTACTTAAACTTTTGTCATTACATTATTCTGTGCTGTTAAAATATACATTTTGGGGTAGTTATTATTCGTATGGTTACACCAAAATTCTGTTTATCATAATTAAAATTACAATTAGTGTTGCTTATTTATTCAGATAAGTAAGTAATCTCAAAGTAACTATGCGAATGTGATGATTTATAAATCAGACTGAAGTATAGTCAAGCATTTGTTTGTCTTCATATATATCTCGCCGCAGTGCACATGGAACATCTGTTTTATTTCATTTCGTTAACGTAATTTTACATATGCAGGGGTGTCTTAGCTAGGGATGCTAGAGGTGTAGGGTCACCGGACGCAAAATCTTAGGTAGCGCTGGCCGAATGCCACTAATGCTATTACTTACCTACAAGACCTACTAACCGCTTACCATAGCACACTTTTTTTTGACGTTGATAACCATTATGGATACCCTTCAGAGCGGGGATTGATGGAAAATCCTCACCATATACATTCATTAAACCCAAGAGTGCCAAGTCACTTCTAACCACCGCAATCACAGCGTTATGCTGTGAGTTTCACGCATCATAACTATGCAAAGTAAACCCTAACTAAATCTGCAGTCCACGTGAGCTTGAACAGCTAATCTTCTGAAATTTTATCAACATGAAAATATAATAAAAGTATTTAATATTTAGAGATATCTTTTAATTAGAAAAACTGCATGACGCTTTCTCGCGATGTGCAAAACAATAATAATTTAACTGTTATTACTAGCCATGAAGTACTGCATTGATGTTCTGACCGTCAAGTATGATCACATTTTATTACCACCTCAGCATGACTCAAAATACACTCACAAAAACCAGAAAAGTACAATATCAAAAATAGATGTTAAATTAATACATAATTAAAGTTATGCCAACTCAAAGGAAAGGAAAATGAACTTGTTGTATATATCTACTTGTTTGTTTGTTTTCATTGTAGTTGAATATATAATTTTTTTTTGTGTTACCGAGGGCAGGAATCTAATTTTCATACTGCCAAGATAATTATGTTTAAGACAACCCTAACTGTTAAGTTTACTTTATACACAATATTACCGTCAAATACTAATAGGTGTGTGCCTGTAGTTTCACTTGAGAGCAAGTCTCTGCAATAAAGGCCGGCAACGCAACTGCGACTCCACTGATGTTATGGGTGTTTATGGGTAGCGGTGATCACTTACCATTAGGTGACACGCTAGCTCGTTTTAAGCTCCATAAATAAATATAAGTAAAAAAAAAGTGTTTGTTGGCTTAGCGGTTGAAGTATTAAAATCCACAAAGAATTGTTGTGAGTTTGTTTGCTACGTTATATCTGTTAACTGTAGTTATAAAGACCTTCACATTTAACATTGGCGAAATTAGGTGCATATGCTTTAATAAAAAAAATGATATAAGTTTCTAAATAAGTGCCATCTTTTGATAATTTATTAAATAATATATAAGACTATATCTAATTTCCGAGACAATTTAACATAAAGATAAAATCATTATGTTGTTTATATAAAACAATAACGAGTAAGGGGAATAGTGTTGTCACCCGAGACTGACCCTTTGTTGCCATATGAGTGACGGCCTTCAGATTGCTCGGTCCGGTTATCAGAACCTCTGGGCGTTATCAAATAACAGACGACATTACATAATAATAATAATAATAATAATAGTAATAATACATAATAAGTACATTTTCGTTTTTATAAACGTGGTATCTATCTATTAAATTGTTATTATAGTAAACAAATGGTCGGAAACTGTTGCTTGAAAATTAGAAATTCGATTTTAAAGCTTGGTTGAAGTTTCATGTTTATAGTACCATGGCAAAGTGACGGCAGTGTGACTATTGATAAGCACTACAATGACTACAAAGACATTAGCAAGCCATCGACGGTCACCATGCTCCATACATGTCTTTTAGTAACTGGTCTACTGGATATATATTAGCAAATTAAAAAGACATTTTTTGGACTGGACTTAGACTTATCACAATATTCATGGGAATCACCATCTAATTAGGTCCAGATTTCTACGCGTATATACTTAAATACACCATTTATTAAATAAGTTGAAAACGTTTTTCTTAATTAATATTTATCATTGTAATCACCTTTATTCTTGACGACAGATAGAACCTAATTGTGGTTGGTATCTGTTCAGGTACTTAATGCCAATGCTATAGTTTCATCACGATTTTATATCCTTCTCTGCAAGGTCAAATCCATTGTACAATTCGAGCCCGTGCCAATCGACACAGTGTCCGAGTATGCCATCAACTCGCTATATTTGATGCTTATTTATATGGAATAAATATGATATTAGTAAAAATCACTAACATATTTATTTACATATCGCGTAAAAATGTAATGTAACTATCGGTAAACGTTTGAATTTTTTTGAATTTATTTAAAACTAGCTGACAACAAATCTCTCTTTGCTCTTGATATTGAAGTTTCTTCCTTTTAGAATTGTTTTACCGGAGCATTTCGCCTTTGAAACAGTAATAACGTTTGTTCGCATTCAAACGCAAAACTATTGCGGTGTTCATGGGGGTAACAGGGAACATGTCTCGACACCGTATAAGCTTTTCACGATATTGTCGCGCGTCGTTTCCATACCTATTGATGTATTCGAATATACGTTGAACATTAAAGATAAGTACTATGGAACATTTCGTATTCTCTGTTTGTTTTGATTTTGAGATCATATGATTAGATTATTTTTGTCGTAGATTTGTTATTCAGTAGTAGTAGCAACTGTTTTATAATATAAAATATACTTAATTTCATTTTTACGTTTATAATATAATATTTTAATTGATTCTACAGTTACCATACCGGCATAAACGGTTACCTCTCCGGTGCCACCATGAGCTGTATGTCAAATCTCACACACGATAATTATTTATGTAATCCACAAATTGTCTAAGTATGCTTCGTGTCCACTAATTATATGTTTGTAATTTTCCTAGGTTCCGAGATTAATCCGTAATGTAAACGTTTATACATAAACGTATATATATTAACTGCAAAGGAACTGAACAACAACTGATAGAAAGCACAGGTGATCTAAAGAATGGTGATTACAAATTAATCGAATAACGGAAATTTATTTTCGGAAAGCTATTTTATAGCTAACGATTAGCGTTATGGCCACAATCTCATCTGATAATAAGAGACGATGTGACCCAAGATGGTGGACACGCTAAGACTAGTGGAGCGACTGACTTTCATGTGCAACTACTGGAACACAGTTATAGGTATTAGGTGGCAGATTTTCAACTTAAAGGTGTGGTACCTAGCCAGACGGGGTTACAAAAAGTCCTACCACCATGCTATGGTTTTATCACGATGTTTTCTATCACAGAAAGCTCAAGCTCATTGCAGGGGGATTCGAACCCATCCGTTGACGTGGCGTCCGTACACATTACCAACTGAGCTATCATCGCTTCATCGTTACATCATTTCCATGTTGGCCTGTTTAAATGTTTGTTGACGTTTTGTTTGAAGAAGGCAAAGACGGGAAAACTTTGGTTATTGGATGATTTCAAAGCGTCATTGTATCTAAAAGTTGTTCGTTTGCAGTGAAATCCGAAACCGAATTAAAATTTTACTATAAAACTTTACTCAAGTTAAACAATTCTTTACGTCCTGTAAAATTTAACTCATTCGAAAAGCTCCAATTAAAATCTAATGATAAAGTCCGAGTGAATTGGTGATTTTGTTACCGACCGAAATATCACAATGAAGAGAAAGAGCCCTTGTTGATGAAGCTGTGTTCGACATAGCGAAGGGGTGAGGTGAGACTGCGACCCTTCTGATTACACAATGTTGGCTTTCATCCCTTGTGCAAGTCGCGCACCGGAAATCTTTTGTGATTCGACTTCGGTTATTGTGGTACGGCATACTAATACGAAGAAGGTGACGTTTGTGAAATATGTGACAAGCGAGAAACCGCATGAGCCACGTTAATCAACATTTTGCTAATAAAGACAAACAAACTCAAATATTTTGCGACTGCGGCTCCGATTGATATTTTACATAAGTATCTCCTATTTTACTTAACACGTGTTTCTTGTGAATTTTTGTGTCAAATGAGAAACGTGAATAGGTATAGAAAAATGTTTATCAAAATCGATATGAAGCGAACCTTCTTAATTCTTAACGTCCTTAGGACTTTTCTATTGTTAACTGATGTGAAAATGTTACATTATTTTTACACAATTGTAATAATTTACTTATCAAAATATTACTACGTAACTATCAACTCATTATGTACTTATATAAAAATACACACACAGTTAGTGGTCGCGACTGCGTTCGCGAGGAATTAAAAAATATTTAATAGTTTGTGCCAGCTTCTGTAACTATTTCAATACAGCTTTGCCCTTATTGGTGATACCATGATTAGCGGGAAGCATATAACCTTCCTGAACGATTGCTTTATCAAATACAAAATATTTTTTGATATCACAGTAACAAACAAAATTTTCCGCTTTATAATATTGATATACATAATGTTTTATTCCAGTTTCTTTCTATTGTACAATCTTACAGATAACTTGTAATATATTACTTTCGATAATGGCTTCATAATACTTTTATGAGTAAAACTTCTACTAATATAGGCAAATTTGTCTATGCTAAGTGTGAAATATAATTTTCAAACCGAACTGTAACCAGATAGCAGCTGTCTTTTTAAAACTAAGAACTAAACAGGGTTGTGGTTAATTGCAATATATGTTATAACTTATATTTAACGATACATATTCATAACAACGAAACTATAGATATATATTTAAATAATATTAATTAGATCAAGGTCAATGTCAAGATGCTCGTTAAAAATTCTTAGCAGTACTTTCATATAAACCTAAGCTTAACGTTACATTAACACGTTATTAATAAACTTTGTACCCTAACGGATTTAAGATCTGTTTATATAGAACACGAACGTATAGAAAAAAAAAGATAACTAGACACAAGATGCGATATTTTATATATGTAGGACTTGTTTTATAGAAGCTAGATAATCCGTCTAATAAAGTGTAGTACAAGAATTGTGCCTGACATTGACGTATGCAGAGATATCGGCTTTTCATTAGCAATATACTTTCCGTATATAGATGTTAAATGTTGGTCAAAATTTCGATGCGACAGTACATATTTAATTATAATAGATAGTTTTCTTATAGAATCGTATTTTGTAATTGTATAAAGAGGTTTTATATTATCTTAATTAGCTTTTGCTTGTGACATCGCTGGCATTAATGCAGTTTTTCCAATCTAATAGATTTTCACACAGTACCTTTTTCTTGATGAAAATGGCATCCTATGTATGAGTACAATAGGTGGAATTGTGGTCGAATTATTGACTTTTTTTTTATAGGGGGCAAATGAGCTAGCCTGTCCTCTGATAGTAAGTGATCACCGCTGCCCATGGACACCCACAACACTATAGGGTATCGCAGGTGCATTGTTGATCTTTATTTTGGAATTATGTTCAACTGCCGGAATACACCTATTGCTAGTTGGCGGCAGATTTTCAACTTATGGGTGGTAGTTAGCCAGGCGGGCATTAGAAAAAGTCCTACCACCATGCTCAAACGGATTATTAAAAACGGTGTAAAAAGGTCTACCAGGCTTACTAGTATATGTTACATATTTTTGTAGTAAGTAAGAAAGTTTGGTAAGTTTTACAACTAGTATAGTATAAGAGTATAAGTTTAGTTATATAGGGAGAAAAAATGTACTATGTCTTTTCTGGGATGCCAGCGTAGAACCCAGTTTATCAGGCGCAGTAACTACTGTAGCTAGAATTGGATTAAATTTGTGCCGCCCGTTGACTTCATGATTTAGTAGACTACAGCAATATACTTGATGCATTATACTTACTATTCAAAGGAAATCAACTACTATATAGGCATGTTAACTATAGAAACGAATGTTTTAAACTATTGTAGGCCAATAGTGTTGGACAAAATCCCAATTCTTATAGCAAAGAATACGTATCATAGATCGATTTGTATTGTCTTTTTTCAATGTCAGCCATTGTGTGATCCGATTACATAGTGATGTTAGTCGAGATATAATTATATATGTAAGTTCATAAAGTTGTCTTTTGACCGGTTTTTGTCCCGTGGTAATTATTATTGAAATCAATAATTATTATTCCCCAATTACCTAATCAGTAGTTATTACACCGAATGGTACTGTGTTATGGCGTATATTGGAGCATTTAAGATAAATAAAATTTTAGGACTAAGTATGAGAAATCATTTAACCTATATGGTATATATAAAATAAATATTATACAGCAGTTAGGTGATTACCGTAATAATATAATCTTTTAATAAAGATAAACCAAACACAGCTATAGTAAATTTAAAAAAGATGACTGTAATCCAAGACAAACTTACATTCTGAGGCAAAGGATTTAAGCCAGTATGTCAGTAGCTCGCCCGGAGTGTGTCGCTCTTCTGATAAGAATACGTAAGAGCATAAAAATAAAAGTTCACATCGAAGGAACAGGGAAAATGTCGCGGAATAATATTTGGGATTCCAGTTTTATTTGAGTGCAGACCCTCTGCGAATGGAGACAGAGATTTCCCGAGATGGCCCTATCAAACATTTATGGAGTAGCTATATAAAAGGACAACACTTAAGAACAGTTTCAATAAGTGTTTGGAGTAACGCGACCGTATCTAACGATATTACCTATTCTCTTGTAACGTTTTAATATCCCATGTACCGTTTAAAATGTTATGTAGGAAGATCTATAATAATAAACATAAAAATATAGAATGCAAAGTAACTTTTAACATGATATAATATTATTATATTATATATATTACCAGGCATAATAACAATAAAAACTGTCAATGGATAATAAATACTCTCTCGGCAGCCGCGAGTATTCTTGAATTGTAAATTAATAGTAATGTCAGCTAGTAAATAATCTACTGCAGAGATACAATATTCAAATTGTCTACTATTAAGTGTTATATATTATGGTTATTTTGAAGATCAGTATAAAATTTATCTAAATTACTTATATTTACAGTATAAAAATATTTCAACTTAAAATAATTATGATTGTGCTATAAGTTTCTGTAGGTATTTTGGTTCCTACTAGTTGTTACTGGTTTAATTTGTTTTTACTAAGAAATTATAGGCGTTCATTCCAATGTAGCTGGGTTTGCTATAAGAAGAGACTGGGCAGATTGTATTTTGTTTTCTAAGCGGAACATCTACGTCTCCCTGTCTACTCAAGCTTCCGATGATTACTTTATTGTATTCAAATATACAATCTTCAAATATGAAACTTTCAGTTTATTTTTAATATTTAAGAATAGCGTAAAACGTTTGCCTTTTGACTTCTTTGTCGCATCGTTCATATAATATTTATCGTAGATATAACAAAGAAATTCTATTTTGGGCAAAATGTACAAATAGTTGGAGTTCGACGTTTGAATTTCCCCTGTGTAAATGTTATTACAGTGCTGCTAGTGTATAGATGTAACATTCTACGACTACAGTCGTGTCGATACTTGGTCGATTACTTGACAAAGTCAACTAAGTATTTATATCGAAATAGCACTGATAAGGAATTAAATATTATTGTTTTATTCTGAATATTTGGTTTCTTTTGTGTAGCACGGCAAAATGACGGCACTGTAACTACAGAAGAATCCCTATAGAATAACGGTTATCGTGAAACTAGTAACACATCGAGGATCGTCACGACTGTGGCACTTAAGCCTCTCGGCAACAGTACATACACTGGTAGTTTATTAAATGTGACAAAGTAAGTGTTACTATGACGAGCTTATCACGAGTTATCACCGTGCATAATGATTACTACCCAATCAATTACAGATCTCTACCATCGTGCTCGGTCCTATTTTCCTTGACTATTATTAAATAGTGGTAGTCATATTCCTAATTTTAAGTTACTTTCACTTTATAAGATAAAATTTACTCTTAATAAAAACCTTAAAAAAACTTATGTTAGAGATATTTTCCTTAATTTTGCTAGTCTCAGAACTTGTACATTTTTAATAGAATTACGAAGGGATACAAACTAAATTTACAAGCTTGTGTCTATTAATCACTGTCACAAAGTCACCTGTGACCAGAAGTTTTTGCTTACAGTTCATAATACTGGAAGAAAAGTAAACAGACAAAATAACAATCTCAGTTTAATGCCATTTGATTGACCTGCTCATTAGGATTGAATAATCGAGAGACAGTTCTATATGTAATGGTACGTACAATATAATTAAAAAACAACGACTAATACTGAATGTTCACTATTTAGTTGGGATTCGTCGTTGATATATGGGCTGATCTAGGAACGCTTAGCACCTATTTTACTATATCTGGTGCTGTACCTGATTTATGGTGGTTGCGATCCAGTCAAATACGATTTTTTATGTCCTACCTATAGTAGACTTTAATAATAACATATTAATATTAATAACAATTACGATTTTTTAATGTGTTGTTGGTTCATTAAACGAATATTTATAGTTCTGGATTCATTTACAACAATTTTATGGTTTCCACGATTATATTATCATCAGGATTATTACATCAGAGAATTTGCATTAAGAGTATAAAATGAACAACCCAATGTAATATATGAAAATTAATTCGTACTCTGGGAGCGTGTAAAAATGATTCAATAGAGGGGTTGTGGAAAAAAATAATCCGCATGTCGTTTTCTTTTTCGCTCGTAACTCGATTCGTAGTATTATCAAGCTCCATTTTGATTATGATTAAGGGGCATCAAAATGACAAAAGGTAAGAATAAAATTAAAATTGAAATTTGTGAATTTTTACGATATTTTCATGGTCCTTTGTAATATACAAAAATTATGATTTATTAATATTATTATTATATCTATAGTTGTATGATTTATTTTCTTAAAAGAGCTTTTTTGTAAGTTCTGATATTTCTAATGCTCTAACTTCAGTAGGTCATATAGGGTTTATTGATATAATACACATAATTTCTCTCTCTCTCTATCATCGTTTCCTCATTACTGAGGATCGTGACCACGACGAATAAGCTGTCTCTATTGAGTGCGGTCATATGCTTAGTGGACCGCTCGGTGCATGCCGCCATCCGCCGCCTTCCTTATCATGGCGGACCATCTTTTAGGCGCCCTTCCTTAAGCACGTCTGCCGTCCATTTTTCCTATAATAATATTCTTCTCCAGACAATGGTTTGGAGTCCGCATAATAAGTCCGAAGAAGCTCAGCGCACTTTCTAGGCAAATAGTAGAAACCCGTGTGGTAGTTTCAAGCTCTTTCAATATGGACTCGTTTGGTCTTCTAGCTGTCCAAAGCATACGGAGCAACCTTCGCCAATATCACATCTCGAAAGCATCTATTTTGCTGCTGTCATAGATTCTCACGGTCCATGTCTCGGCTCCATACAAGAAAATAGAAAAGACTAGTGCTCTAACTAAGTGTAATTTAGTTTTACGTCAAATACCACGGTTCTTCTATACGGTTTCGAGGTTGTTCATGTCGCTTTTAACTAATTTAGCTAAAAATTTACCTTTAAGCCCTATGGTGAATTTCATTAGTGCAGCCACAATCACTGGATATCAAAGACCCAAAATATACAAACTCGCTGACTTTTTCATACCCTTTGAGTGCGTTGGTTACTGGAAGTACTTTTGCTCTGTCCACCACCATTATTTTTGTTTTGTTATGGTTGATTTTAACACGTAATTTTAACACATAATCTAGTTACATGAAATATGCCAATGGCTCATAGTCTTGCCAACTACATTTTTCAAAAACTGTGATTGCATAAAAATAAATTTCAGTTTAGAAAATGTTCCTGTTGCTACAACAGTAAAGGTACCTATCATCCGCAACAAAAAAATGCATATTTAAATTAATAATGTTAAAAAATATATTTTTTAGATTTTCTATTTCATATTTTTTTGTTTTATTCATTAACTCGGGACAAAATATCAAAGTTTTCAATTGTAGGTCAATGAAAAGTGTCATATAACATATAACTCAGTTACGATCACGATCACGACTTTTAATAAGGCTTATATTATATTTTTAAATTAACTCATTGGATCCTTTAAAGTGGTATAAGGTAAAAGATCTTGTCTTCGATATTAAATTTAAATTTATACATACATACATACATCACGCCTCTCTCCCATAAGGGTAGGCAGAGACCACGTCCTTCCACTTGCTCCGATCCTGACATACATCTTTCGCTTCTTCTACTTTCATAAGCACCTTCATACATGCTCTTCGGTTACGGGTACTTTTGACCTGGCCTTTCTCCAGAACGTCCTCGATCTGATCGAGATATGTTCGCCTAGGTCGACCCTTACCAGCTTGCCCATTCACACTCGCTTTGTAAATTTGTTTTGTTAATCTTCTTTCATCCATCCTCTCTACATGTCCATACCAATTAAGCATTCCTTTCTCTATCTTTGTCACTACATCCTTTATCACACTATTCCTTACTTTATCTATCATTCTTATGCCAGCTATACTTCTTAGACTTCTCATCTCTACTGCATTAATCTTGCTTTCATGTTTCTTCTGCCAGACCCAGCACTCGCTTCCATACATAAGTGTAAGGACTAGCACACCCCGATGCACAGCCAAACGTGCCATTGTTGTCTACAATTCCGGCTGCACATAAAGTTACGCAGGGCCCCGTTCACTCGATTCCCTAACACAACTCTTCGCTCAGTATCACGGTCACACTTTCCATCTCTGGTAACCATTGACCCCAAGTATACAAACTCTTCCACTTGTTCCACTCGTTCTCCATCAATCAAAACTACACACTCTGTCATACTTTCTTCTTTTTCAAAAACCATTACTTTCGTTTTACTGGCATTCACTTTCATTCCTTTTCTCGTTACGGCTCTTTCCAAAATACTGACCATCGCCTGCAACTCCTCAGCTGATGATGCCAGTATAACCTGGTCATCAGCGTATAGGAGGCATTTGACAGTCAGACCAGTCATTTTAAGTCCATAATCACTATCTTTCAAATCTTTCACGCAATTGTCTATATATAGATTAAACAGCCATGGTGACGCTACACTTCCCTGTCTAACACCTCTATCGATGCTAAACCAGTCTGTGTAGGCTCCGTTAATCCTGACACAAGCACTGGAACTCTCATAGAGTGACCTCAGTGCTCGTATCAAGTTGACAGTCACCCCATATATAGACAACGTCGCCCACAATTCATTCCTCATTAATAATTATACTCATTAATAACACTATCATAAGCCTGTTCCGAGTCCACGAAAGCGCAATAAACCTTTTGACTGTAAGTCAAAAATTTTTCGGTTATTGTTCGTAAGGAAAAGGTTTGATCCATATCCCATTCCTCTCCTAAATCCCGTTTGTACATCCCACATCTTCTCTTCCGTCTCATTCATTAATCTTTTAACCAAAACCTTTGCATACAGTTTGCCGACGGTGCTGAGTAGACTGATACCCCTATAATTTTTACAGTCTTGCTGTGACCCTTTTCCTTTATAAAGCGGCACGATAGCAGCCTTACGCCAGTCTTCTGGTACTTTGCTGCTTCTCCAACACAGATTGAAAAGACAGTACAGATGACTAGCAACTACGCCCTGTCCAGCCTTCAGCATTTCGACCGTAACCCTGTCATACTCTGCAGCCTTACCCAACTTCATACCTTTCAAGGCTTCCACAATCTCTTCCATATCAATATCATCTGCATCCCATCCCTCGTTTCTATCAACGGATGATGTTGGGGCACGGTACGTCTAGCGGTGGTGGACCACCGCCCCTTGGTCGAAGTGCGACGTCGTGTATCCCCGTTTGGACGGGCGTAGAGTCCTCGTTTGTTATAAACGAGGATGCCGGATACCCGCCTCGGTGGCAGCAGGAAGATGTCAGTTTGCCGTAAGGGGCCGCAAGGATGCAATAATGCGTGAACCGGTCGAGACGTATGACGTAATAACACTCGGTGTTCTTCTCAATAAAACGTGAACCCGAGCCAACGGTCGATATTCTTCAGGTAGTTGCTCTTCTTACTGTAGCCAATGGGCGATCGGTGACTCAATCGTGGAACATGATTAGGTAACGCCCCTTCGGAGGTTACCCATGCCGATGCGTGACTTTACAGAGAGCCACTCGATCGCGACGTTTTCTAATTTATATTCGTTTCTATTTTCACTACCGTTGGCTCGGTTTCTGCGCTATATTTATTTTATTTCATATAATATCCTTAATATCTATATACAATCTTATACCCTAGGTTATACTCTATCTTATAAATATCACTTATGATAGGATACACTCATAATACTCGAGATCGAGCAATACTTACGCTAAACTTTCTCTATTTCAACTTTTCTCTATCACGTTCTTACTCTATAAATTTACATATTCCCATATTTCGGGTTTCTATATCAAAATACAAGCAACGCGATGTCTCTATTGTTGGATTTCACACTCATCGTGTGAAATCCCTCAATTCTCTATACATATTTTCCGGTCTAATATTTAGGTAAGTATTGCTCGGTAAATTATCTATTTTAAAACTAACATGCACATTAATCTTAAACATATCTATAAACTAAACATGCAAACTTCAATTTCGATACAAATATACATAAAATACGCGAAGGAGACGCAAAAAACCTACTCGGCACAATCATTACCTGAACTCCCACGAATCCTAGGCAAATGAATGTGTGCGCCCCCAACGGTAGACGTCGATCACAACGTACGCCTTATGACTTTAAAATAACATTCTTTTCTCATTTATTAATATCTCTCAATATTCATAATATTAATAATCTCAATAATCTCAATAATCTCAATAATCTCAATATTGTTAATTCTCAATACTCCTATCTCAATATCTATAAGCTTAATGATAATTCTCAATGCTCGATCTCCATACTCATATTCTTAATACTGATATTTTCAATATTTATATTTATATAACGCGTAGTCAGTCTCGATACTTATGCTAACACAAAACACTGTTTATTCGTCCGGTACAAGTTAATACTCGAACGAGAACTCGTCTAGCGTCTCAGGGGCTCTCCCTACGGTAACGCGTGCGTCCTATTTACCATCAGCGCCACCTGTGCGGAACTATTATTCCGGACGCCATTTCTATTTTTGTATTAACTTGTTATAGCTTTTCATGCGTCGCTAACAGCGCCACCTGTGCGGAACTATTATTCCGGACGCCATTTCTATTTTTGTATTAACTCGTTATAGCTTTTATGCGTCGCTAACATCCTCCCCCTCGTGCACAGCACCAATTCCTTGTCCTAGCGACGCCGCTGTATCTCCAGGCTCGGCAGACGATGTCCTAGGCTCTGCAGACGATGTCCTAGGCTCTGCAGACGATGTCCCAGGCTCGTCGGTGACCCGTGGCTCGTTGGTGGCTCGTCGTTCGTCGCTTGTCGACGCTGGTAGCACCGCTTTGGAGCTCGGTCGACGCAGCAATCCACCCGCTGTGCGTACTTCTAGGACTCGCGTGCGGCCGTCGGGTCCAGGCTATGTTTTGACTACTTCGCCCCTTGGCCAGGTGTTTCGTGGCAGTGTGGAGTCCACTATGAGGACGGTGTCTCCACACTGTAAATCTCTCGTGACGACCTCTCCGCCGATCCGTCTGGGGAGCAGGGTGGGCAGATATTCTTTAAGCCACCTGCTCCAAAAATGATCGGCCATTCGTTGTGCCGTCCTCCATGTTCGCCGCCCGATGAGGTCCGCATCGCTGGAACCTCCAATGCCGGGTAGCCCACAAGACCTCCCGATTAGGAAATGGTTGGGAGTGAGAGCTACGTCGTCGCTGTCCGGTTCCGCCGCGACAAGTGGTCTGGAATTGACCACGTGCTCCGCTTCTAGGAGAAGTGTATGTAATGTCTCCTCGTGTGGATTCCTCTCTTTCAATGTAACGGCTAGAGCCGTCTTGATGGAACGGACCAAGCGCTCCCACGCTCCTCCCATGTTCGGTGCCCCAGGTGGGATGAACTTCCACTTGAGGTTCGATCTGGTAGCGACCGCCTCCATATCCACCTGTCCCACGGCTTCTTTCAACTCTTTGTTCGCCTTGACGAAGTTGGTGCCGTTGTCGCTAAATATGACTTTCGGCATACCCCGCCTGGCTGCCATACGTGGAAGTGCTAGTATCATCGAGTCCGTGGATAGTGATGCCGCTAATTCTATGTGAACCGCCCGTGTAGTGAGGCAGGTGAATAAGGCACCCCATCTTTTCTCTTGTCGTCTGCCTACGGTGACTGTCATCGGCCCGAAGTAATCCACGGCGGTGCAAGTGAACGGAGGTTCGCCGAAACGCAGTCGCTCTTCCGGCAAACCCCCCGTAGGCAGTTTCTGTGGCGTGCTTCGGTACACTTTACACCACTGGCAACTGTGCGCTACTGCCCGAACCGCCGATCGTAGCCCCAAGACCCAATATCGCTGCCTGACCTCGTTCATCACTGTAGCGTGATTTCCGTGGTTGAATGTCTCGTGGTAGTGTTTGAGTAGTAACCTGGCGATTGTATGTTTTCCATCCAGGATGACAGGTCGTCTGAAGTCTGTGTTAGTGTAGCTGGCTGCGTCGATCCTACCTCTTAGGCGCAGTAAGCCGTCCTCAAGCACTACGTCAAGCCTCTTCAGCCTGTCGTGACGTTCCATGGGCTTGCACGATTCATTAGCAGCTACCCTTGCGCCGAAACTTTCCTCCTGACTCCGTTTCAGCAACAACGTTTCGGCGCTCTTCAGGTAGCTCTCGTCGATCGTCGCGTAATCTATCGGTCGTTTCTCGACGACGGTACGCTTTGGTTCCTTGCCGGGTCTCTTAGTCATCTTTCTCCAGGTCGGATCTCGTTTCTCGGCCTTCCTGGACACGCCGACAGTCTCTTTTCTCCCTTTGCGGCACATTCTGATGAATTGCAACACTCTCGCTGTTGCCCTCCATAATCTCGTCCAGTTCGAGAACCTTTCCGGATCTGGCGTGGGCTGTGCCGTGGCTGCTCTCACGGTAGCTATTGCGTGTCTTTCTCTCTCCTCGCCCGTTGGTTCCGCCTTGAAGGAGCGCGGCTGAGGCCAGTGCGCTTCTTCTCGACGCAAGAAGGCAGGTCCGTTAAACCAACGGTGCTCTTCGTTGAAGTCCTTCGGCACGCCTCGGGTTGCGTCATCCGCTGGGTTTTGCGCCGTGGGTACCCAACGCCATTCCTGAGGTTTAGATAAATCTTCGATCTCTGCCAGGCGGTGCGCAACGAAGGCTTTGAATGTCCTGGGGTCCGACTTAATCCACGACAGAACCGTACTGGAATCTGTCCAGTAGGTCGTGGACTCGACCTCCAGGTCCAGCTCCTCCCGCACCGTTCGCGACATCCTAGCGCCCAACAACGCAGCCTGCAGCTCGAGCCGTGGAATGGACACTGGTTTCAACGGCGTGACTCTAGCTTTCCCAGCTAGTAATGCGACATGGTAGCTCCGGTCGTCAATCTGCTGCCTCCAGTAAACCGCGCAAGCGTATGCGGTCTCACTAGCATCCGTGAATACGTGCAGCTCCCCCTCGTCGTTCGAGCGCGTGAAGCATCTCGGAATTCGTAGATCTTCCAGCACTCGAACGTTCCTATTGTAGTCACACCAAGCCTCTATGTCCTTTTCAGAGATAGCCTCGTCCCAGCCGACGCCACTCCTCCATATGCTCTGGATGAGCATCTTGCCCTGTACCAGAACAGGCGACGCCACCCCCATAGGGTCGAAGGTGGACATCACCATGCTCGTCACTTCTCTTTTCGTAGGAGCTCGATAGTTCTCCGATTTCTCCATCGCTGCGTGGCTGAGACGCGCGCGGAACCCTAATTCGTCGTTTCCCGAAAACCAGCGTAGCCCTAATGTTTTTTCCTCCTTCGAGCCGAGTTCCACTTCGAGCTGTTCACTTTTACTTGTGAACTGTCTCAACACGCCTTCGCTGTTGGACGCCCATCCTCTCAATTGGAACTGCGCTTTTCTATGGATGGCGTCCACCTCTTTTGCTACCTTCACAGCTTCGTCTTCCGTGGCGAAGCTCTGCAGATAGTCGTCCATGTAGTGGTTCGACTCTATCGCTCGCGCTGCTTCCGGGAACTGTTTCGCGTAGTCTGCCGCGTTCCTGTTTTTGACGAAGATCGCCGTACTGGGAGAGCAAGCGGCCCCGAATGTGACGGAAGTCATCCTGTATTCCTTGGGGACCCTGTCGCGTTGCTCTCCTCTCCATAAAAATCGTAGGCTGTCGCGATCTTCGTCTCTTATCCTGATCTGCAGGAACATCTCCTTAATATCTGCGACCACGGCTACAGGCTTCTGTCGGAAACGCAGCAATACCCCGAAAAGGGATTGTAGTAGATCTGGTCCCGTCAGAAGCAAGTCGTTGAGACATCTTTCCCCGAATTTCGCGGAAGCGTCGAAAACCAACCTCTTTTTCTTCTTAGTAGGGTGCGTGACGGCAAAGTGGGGCAAGTACCACTTCCGCTTCGAAGACGACTCGCGCGGGACCTCTTCTGCGTATCCATTTTCAATTAGATTATTAATCTGCTCATTATATTCTATTTGCAGATCGAGGTCCCTGTTCAACTTCCTTTCGACGCCCCTTAGTCTCATCTCGGCCGACTTGTAATTGTCGGGCAGTACGTCGTCTTCGTTTCTCCACAAGAGGCCGACTTCGAATCTGCCGTCCTCTCGTCTCTTGGTCGTCCTCTCCAGAACGCTAAGGGCTCTCGCTTCCATGTCCGTGCTCGGCCGCTTCGGCGCAACTCCCAATGACTCTATCGCAAAGTGTTCTTTCATGAGCGCATCCAGCGCGTCTTCACGCGCGGTTACATGCGCGCATAGAAAGTTGACTTCCTTGGAGTTACCTTCGTCGACGCCGTGTAGCGCCCATCCTAAGTGAGTGAAGGATGCTACTGGTTGGTTTTTCTTTCCCTTGCGCATCTTCCTGGTGATGATCAGTCCCCAATTGTCTTGACCGATCAACAACCTAGGAGACTCTTCTTCGTAGCACAGGTGATCTACCAGCTTCTTTAGGTGCACGCAGCGCTCGATCACTTCCCTTTCTAATCGCTGCGGCGTCAGGTGCAGACCATCCATCGTGCGAACCCCATTGACGGACAACTTGCTTCTTCGGTGGAGCCCCCTAACCTTGATGTCGAGCTTCATCGAGTCGGTCTTGGTGACCGTTCTACCACCCACGGTTTCCAGCTGCAGGGTCTCCTTGGGTCCTTTAAGGCCTACTTGTTCCGCTACCGCCGAGTCCAATAAGGAAACGGTGGAGCCCTCATCTAACAAGGCCAGGACTTGGGTCGACCCTGCTGGTCCATACACTTCCACTGGAACCATCTTTAGGTAGGCTCTCGACATCCGCGTGAAGTTTACGGGTAGCCGTACGTTGTTGGCTACCTCCTTAACTTTGACCTCTTCTACAACCGCAGCTTCCGTTTTGTCGCTATGCAGCAAGTGATGATGCCGCCGCTTGCAGGTCCGACACGGTGGTCGCTGGCAGGTTTCCTTACGGTGCCACCCGTGCAGGCAATTATAGCACAAGCGAGATTGCTTGGCTATGTCCCACCTCTTTGGCACCGGAGCCTGCCGGAACTTCGGACACTCGTATAACTGGTGCCCCTCGCGGCAGTGTGGGCATGCTGGCTTCTGTCTCGATGAACTATTCGCTGCCTGCTTTTCAGGTTGTATATCAACAGTAGTATGCGAGGCCTGTCTCCGTTGCTGCGGTTTCCTCGAAGCCGCTTCTCCAGGTACGGCGTGAGGTCCACATCTGTCCGCGATTTTGTTGAGGAATTTCGCCATCGTGTTCAAGTCTGGGTCTTCTTTATCCACCGTGTCCGCGGTGTAGTCATACCACCGGAACTTTAATATGGTTGGCATCTTGTCGGTGATGCTCTTCAGTATCTCCGGTGACTGCAGATACTGCGGTTTCTGTAGCCCCCTTATTGCGGCGACGGTGTTATTAATGCAGCTTGCTAGCATGCATATATCGTATGCGGAGTCGCTTATCACTGGCAGCTTCCTTATTTTCTGCAGCTCTGCTAGGACCAGCGCGTCCGCTCTTCCGTACGACCGCCTCAGCGCTTCCATTATTTCATGGGGTGTACTCTCTGAGTACAGCAAGCTACGAACCCCTTCTCGCGCTTCGCCCTTCAATGCTCTTCTTAAACGTGCCATATTTTGCACGTCAGAGAAGAGCGGAGCGGTGTCTTCATAGACGGCTTTGAAGGCCACCCATTCTCTGCAGTCACCCTCGAACGGTGGTAGATGGTGCATGTAGTCGGGTTGTGGTATCAACCCGTGATGCGAAATCCTCATCGCTTCGGCTATGGCGTTGGCTAGGCTACGGTGCTCTTGACTCTTCTCCATATGTTGGCCGTCGTGCTTAGAGTCGGGGGCGGGAGCACTCTCTATCCGCTCCATAACTTCCTTATGCCCCGCCGCCTTATGGACCCAGTCTCTGACCTGATCCTCTCTATCCGCAGGCTCCTCGATAACAGAGTCTTCGTCTTCATCATCTGCTTGGATGACCTCTAAGCGTAGCCTGGCTGCCACTGTAGCCGCTTGTGCCTCCCGAAGCTCCTTTTCGGCTAGTTCCGCACGGGCTTCCAGCTCCTTACGTCTTCTTTGTGACTTTGTGGAGGCTGGCCTGTGCCTCTTCATTGTGGATGCTTCGGTGGCCTTTGATGTTCCAGTGATGCCCGTGACTGAAGTTTCGTATGTTTCATACGACGTTGTTTCCGTCGCGCTGCTCTGTTGTGCAGCGTCTGTCTCGGTCGGTTGCTCCTTCGGCGATTCCTTATGGCTTCTCGTGACTGGCATCTTGACTGCTGCGAAGATCCGGCTCGAAGGACCAACTGTTGGGGCACGGTACGTCTAGCGGTGGTGGACCACCGCCCCTTGGTCGAAGTGCGACGTCGTGTATCCCCGTTTGGACGGGCGTAGAGTCCTCGTTTGTTATAAACGAGGATGCCGGATACCCGCCTCGGTGGCAGCAGGAAGATGTCAGTTTGCCGTAAGGGGCCGCAAGGATGCAATAATGCGTGAACCGGTCGAGACGTATGACGTAATAACACTCGGTGTTCTTCTCAATAAAACGTGAACCCGAGCCAACGGTCGATATTCTTCAGGTAGTTGCTCTTCTTACTGTAGCCAATGGGCGATCGGTGACTCAATCGTGGAACATGATTAGGTAACGCCCCTTCGGAGGTTACCCATGCCGATGCGTGACTTTACAGAGAGCCACTCGATCGCGACGCTTTCTAATTTATATTCGTTTCTATTTTCACTACCGTTGGCTCGGTTTCTGCGCTATATTTATTTTATTTCATATAATATCCTTAATATCTATATACAATCTTATACCCTAGGTTATACTCTATCTTATAAATATCACTTATGATAGGATACACTCATAATACTCGAGATCGAGCAATACTTACGCTAAACTTTCTCTATTTCAACTTTTCTCTATCACGTTCTTACTCTATAAATTTACATATTCCCATATTTCGGGTTTCTATATCAAAATACAAGCAACGCGATGTCTCTATTGTTGGATTTCACACTCATCGTGTGAAATCCGTCAATTCTCTATACATATTTTCCGGTCTAATATTTAGGTAAGTATTGCTCGGTAAATTATCTATTTTAAAACTAACATGCACATTAATCTTAAACATATCTATAAACTAAACATGCAAACTTCAATTTCGATACAAATATACATAAAATACGCGAAGGAGACGCAAAAAACCTACTCGGCACAATCATTACCTGAACTCCCACGAATCCTAGGCAAATGAATGTGTGCGCCCCCAACGGTAGACGTCGATCACAACGTACGCCTTATGACTTTAAAATAACATTCTTTTCTCATTTATTAATATCTCTCAATATTCATAATATTAATAATCTCAATAATCTCAATAATCTCAATAATCTCAATATTGTTAATTCTCAATACTCCTATCTCAATATCTATAAGCTTAATGATAATTCTCAATGCTCGATCTCCATACTCATATTCTTAATACTTATATTTTCAATATTTATATTTATATAACGCGTAGTCAGTCTCGATACTTATGCTAACACAAAACACTGTTTATTCGTCCGGTACAAGTTAATACTCGAACGAGAACTCGTCTAGCGTCTCAGGGGCTCTCCCTACGGTAACGCGTGCGTCCTATTTACCATCAGCGCCACCTGTGCGGAACTATTATTCCGGACGCCATTTCTATTTTTGTATTAACTTGTTATAGCTTTTCATGCGTCGCTAACAGATGATACGGACTGAGCTTGCCCCTCATCCTTTCCAAACAAACTTTCAAAATATTTCTTCCATCTTTTTAGAATACATTCCTCCCCTCTCACAACACTTCCATCCGGGTTTCTGATTTTGTCTAGCTGCGAGGTTATATTTTCACCTCTAGCCGACCTTATGGACTTCCAGAACAACTTACTATTGTTCTGGAAGTCGTCAGATAACCGCCTATCAAATTCATTTCTATCATTTTCTTTTCTTTTCCTTACTATTTTTTTTCACACGCTTTAATCTATTATACTCGATTCTTATCTCGTATACATCCTCATGCGTTGCTTTTTGTACTCTTTGATTAATTCTTGCAGCTAACCAGTTCAACTAAGCTTTCTTCTTCTCAGTCACGGCCAGTTTTACTTCTTCACTCATAGTCTTTAATTTACGCTTTTTGCTTCTCTGACTCATACCACATACATCAATAGCGACTTCCACAACTCCTTCTTTAAATGGCTTCCATAATTCTTCAACTTTGCATTCTTCATCTAATGTAACGAATCTTTCACAGAATTTACTTACAAACTCTTCTCTCACCTCTTTCACTTGCAGTTTTTCTACTTTATACGTTCTAGTAGACTAATAGGCTCTTTTACACGGTGTCGCCATCGCTTAAATAAACCTCTTATTCGGCTTATCACCAGAAAATGGTCCGTGCTGATACCAGTTCCGCGATATACTCGAGTGTCTATCACATTCTTTCTTAACCTTGCATCCACAATAACAAAATCGATCATACTTCGAAAACTAACTTCCTCTCTAGTGTACGAATGGATCTTTTTATGGTCAAACATTGTATTCGTTATCACAAGATTCCACTCTAAGCACACTTCCAACAGACTTTCCCCATTTTCATTCACTCTATTGTCACCAAACTTTCCAAGCACACTTTCATATCCATCTCGCTTCACTCCTACCCAACCATTAAAATCTCCTATCATTATTACTTTTTCGTTTTGTTTGCATTTATTCAAAACCTCTTTCATGCTATTCCAGAACCCCTTTCTTTCAATTTCGGCTTTTAAAGAACGGTTGGAACGCATATTTTGCGGCGCATAAACACCTATCACACATAACCGTACAAAACCAACCTTTAGTCTCACCCATATGAGTCTAGGGCTTACACATTCAAATTCTGTCACACATTCATTCATTCTAGCAGAAAGAAATATACCAACTCCTTGACACCCTCTAGTCGTTACTGGAACTCCTGACCAATATGCTGTGTATGTATTATGTGTGGTGGTATCACACCCTTTCCGCTTAGTCTCATTTACACAAAGAACATCAATTCTCCTTTCACTCATCATATCACATACTTCCTCAATTCTATCATTCATACCACCTCTAACATTCAAAGTAGCAAAGTGGCTATCTGCAGTCCACTTTTCGCCCCTCATGGGAACGAGACGTGACGGGTGGCGAACCGCGTCGCCGTCATTTTTGTTAATAATTCTTTCCATTGCGGTCCCACGAGTAGCCAGGGAAGATATTGTCCACCCAAGCAGAGCCCCGCTTACTTGGGTAAAGCTACACGTATTTCTGGGTTCGCCCAGTCTCAGGGTAATTTGCCTTTTTATTTAAAATTTTAAATTTATACCTCAAGTATTTATCGAAAGAAAATAAAATCTAGTATAATTTTGTTCCATTACACCACGCATAGCTTCAATATTCATTATTATTATTATTATTTTGCTTAAATTGTATCTAAATATGTTTTTTGTGGAAAGTTATCTTCCTGACCAAGTTTCATGCAATTTTTGATAGCTAACATTATAACCAAAAATATGTACTGTAACTTAACGATACCTTAATAATAACAACAATAAATTAATAAGTCATGCAAGTGTATAAATGCAGAGTTCTTATAGTTCATAACAAGATTGATGTTGCAGCTTTTAAACCCCATTAGCTTATGATATAAGTTATGTCTTTAGTTGTCTCGATCTCATAAATAAAAGCATGAGCAGTTACTAGCGGATGTTACCGACGTAGTATTTCTATACAGGTGGCTTTTACATACAGGTGGCTTTTACAACCGAATTTGCCATTTAAATGTGTATGCTAATAATAGTTGTTGTCTTGAGCATAAATCTGTATAAATGATCTAATTCTGACAATTTACTAACGTCAATTCTTTGTAGTTTCCATGAAGAATAAAACTTTTTTGCTTTTAATTTTAACAGAAAATTATATAATTGTAATGTTCTTATTTTGAGATTGTCAAAGTAACATAACGGCAATCTGTTTTTTTTTTGGAACGAAGTTCCTTATCGCACGGTATGGATGGAAGCTTGACATATCAGAATGTCAGATTTTTTTCGTTACTACCCTTTCTTTAGTTTGTTCTATATTGTACAATATTTAAATAGTGTAGACGGTTATCCATAGTGCGTATGCCCGGTCGAAAGTGCGCCTATTGGTTCAAGACAGCCAGTAAGTTCCCAACGGCTGCGCAGATATAGTTTGTACACGTTATACGCGTCAGCTGTTTCTTAGCGTATTATATATATTATAATGAATTACATAAATTGAATGATGTACAATAAAATGTTTATTTTCACAACTAGAAAAAATATATTAATTACGAAATTTACTAGCATTCCATGAATTCATTAGTTATCTCTGCGCTTCATTTAATTGCTCTCAGACGATAGTTATTCATTTATTAGTATATATTAATCAATAATATAATACGATTATCAATAACAATATACTACGTTAGGAAATTCATTTCAACCGCGTGTTCCACGACACACTCGTCTTTTTTTTAGATAAATGTAGAAAATTACATGAAACATTTTATTTGTAGCGTTTGATAAAATATGTGAAACATTACACGTGCCAAATAATTTTTGTATTAGCTCATAGTCTATGGCTTGACTTACCACTAAATGCATCCGCAAGTTCACTCAAAATCAAAAAAAAATCTATTTGTTGAGTTATATTTAAAATCAAACATTTAATTATTTACGTTTTAAGAAAACGTAATAGAAGTAATTTTTTGCATTTCTTTTCTGATTGTAGTATTTATTTTCCGTGTAACTAGTTAAATATAGTAAAATCAATGTAATAAAACATATTAAAACCTAGGCAGAGAATATGTCTATATAAAATAAAACTAATGTAAATCGATTCCGTGGGTATTTAGTTAAAAAGCACACTAAGGTACAGTCCGATGTTGCCTTTTATAATATGTAAGGGTAGTCGTTGTTATGCTGGTCTAGTTACGAGTAAAAAAATTTCAAATGACTGGAAACTTTAAGTGATGACGTATATTTAACATATGAGTATAATGGTGTTCTAGTTGCTTCATTTGTACCTAATAATACGCTTCGGCTTTCTCATATAACCTAAGATAATAAAATGGAGACACACATTACTCAATTTACTGTAATATAAGTAATGTCAAAAAAACGTTTGTTGTGAGGATACATTTTATACATTGAATTACTTAAATCCATTTATCAAATAATATTTAACATAACTCTGAATCTCTCATTTTTTTAATGTCTCTTAGTTATGATATACCTATATAACATTTTTGTATTTTTTGGTACCTATAGTGACTTTTCGTTATAAATATTATACAGGTGATTTGTTTTTAATCTTTTCCGGTAAATAAGCAAAAGGTATCTGGAGTTACTGGGGGACGTTTTGTTCGGCTAAGTTTTTATACGGTGTGGCGTGGCGTGGGGGACACATAACGAGCACCTGTGCCCTCATCTACATAATGTGGACAAGTCATTGAACTCAACATCGTTGGACAGTTTCATAAGACTTTGTATGCTGATATCTAGTTTTATTTAAAGTTAAATCCAATGTGAAGGTAATACTAGAAATAACTACAAATTAGTCATCTTTTGTTTTTTTAGAGTAATAAAAGTTATGTATGTTCTTGCACAAGTTAGCTAAACACATTACTGATCTGCCGGACAATAAGCTTAAGCTTAAGAATTAGACAATTAGACAATAAGCTTAAGAAAAACTGACTAGGACATTAATATCAAACGCATTTCACAGGGTGAAGCATTATGTGTACGATTGTGATGTCTGGAAGTCTCTATACCGTATATAGACTTTTTAACTGCAATAGAATACTCACAGTTAAGAAAATTATAAACTTAATCGAGTTTCTCAACGGCTGTTCTCGGCGACTGGGATGTTTTCAGAACCCGTAGAAATGATATTAAACTTTCACAAGTACCTTATTAGTGAATAAACTGAAAAAGTACTTTTGATGATATGATGATGTATTAACACGATATAAATTTAATCTTTAAGAAACACTATTAAGTTTGTGTAATTATCTTACTACTTATTCATTTATTTATTTATTTTTAATTAATGCTATTATTATATTACTCCAAACATATATATTCTGCAATCTGGTCGAATCTATTGTATTGCAAATACTCAGATTTATGTTGAAACCACAGTGGTTACAATTTAAAAATACATCAGAATTATATATTTCGAAAAACCATGTCATGTAAGTTAATTTCGGATATAGCATCCAAATATACATAAATAATCTCCAAATTTCAATTTCAGTTTAATATTATCACTACTTTATATTTATACTATATATATAACATATAACATAACATTATATAACATATATAAAATTATATAACATTATATAAATATAACATTATATTATTGTACATAGAAAATTACATACATTTGTAACATCCTAATTTGTAATCATTATGTTGAACTGTCTAAAATTTCTCTCAATGATTGTTCTATCAAATACAAAATGAATTTGGGAACCCTACTGTTAGTGCCTAAGATTAGCACGTTCAAACAAACAATATTTCCGCCTAATAATATTAATACAGATTATCGAGAACAACGGCGTGGGCTGTCGCTAGAATTAAAATTAGTATGTAGGAAAATATTATAAAATCTAAAGGCAAAATAATATTATCAAGATTTTACTAATATATTCTATTGTTTTAATTGCCAAAAGTAGAGTAACAGGCGTGGAACTCTAATGTTGTAAACGAAGTTCTTTAATTGGTTGCAAAGGTATCGAGACCAACATTTCTTTAACCATAATACTACATTTGCTTATATGTAAAATTAACATTTGTTTAGATAATATAATATATTTTCGATAGTATATTACATGTCACAAAAAATAAACACATTTTTAAAGGAATTAATAATAACAATTTTCAGTATACAAAGTCCTAATTTCTGTGAACATTTGTATGGAAAACAAAAAAAAAAAACAAATAGTCTTAAAATATTTACACTTGATCGTGTATGTTTATTGTGTCATAACAGAAAAAAGTCTCGTGAGATGTTACAGTTCACATCTTCCTTTATGTGACGCAACGGAGAACGCAAATAAAATCACATTTCTATGGATTGTGTTAGGATATTTTTATTACAGTTATTGTTGTATTCTAAACAGCGTTTATAGTTTAAAATTTGACTAATAATATTACTTAGTTTAAATCAATGTTATATTAAAAAGAAATGTAAATGTATATCGTCTGAATATATCTCATCTAAATATATTTATTTTGTTATTATACTTGTGTAGAGCTTCCCAATTTGAATTAATAAACTCTTTCTACTGTTATACCCGAAAATAAAAAAAAGTTCCAAACAAAATTACAAGAACACATTGTATTTCCATTGTTGTTCGCTAAATATTCAAAACATAAATCATTTATTTCAAATTATGATGAATAGCATTTGTGACAACTATTAAACACTTAAAATGTTATATTAGCATAGCAAAGTGTTTCAATTGTACCTAATGGTAAGCAGAATTCAAAAGCAACAGCGATTACTGAGAAATCAGTAATCCATAGCTAACAGTTACTGTCGTGCCATACAATGAGCCTCTCTGTCGGCAGCTGTATATAATAACCACTTTTTCACTATAAGAATAATGTTTGAGACCCAATGGTGTGCAGACTCTTACCACCCCTCACACTTGACGTATGGTGGATACAATTACTTTTCTACCACCACTTTATTATAGACAGAGAATTTAAAAATTTATGGCACAAAATAATTGTACTCGTATTACATTTGATTTAGATAAAAGTGAAGTAGCATACCTAATGCAGGTTCTCGTTAACCGTAAAGTAAAACTAAAAACGAATGGACACAAAACGATGTTGTTGTCGTTGCGGTTTCAATTAGAGTGGTCGTTGTGGTGCTGTACGTCTAATTACGGGTCTCGTGGATGAAGTCACGGATGCACACCGCCCAGTCCGGCTCACGTAGATGTGAAAATAATTAGCTAACGAATTGTTAAAATGATAGTGATGATAGTGTTTTTAACGTAATCCTTATTAAAGGCAATAGGAATGAACACAAGAAACTTATTCAATTGTTAGTGCGCATCAATATATATGTAGCTGAAGATATTCTTTTTTTTATACTTAAGGTTTAGCGTTGTGGCCATAATCTCACCTGATCTTAAGTGACGATACGATCCAAGTTGGTAGACACGCTAAACCTGTGGAGGATCTGGCTCTCAAGTGCAGTTGCCGGAACACACCTATTGGTATTTGGCGGCAGACTAATACTTTTGATTTAGTATGATGTTAGCTAGCTGGTAACTAGACAGTACTAGAAATAAACCATACCATCTTGTTCATAAATAAACTTTATGTAAAAATTAAAAATAAATCAATCATTTGGTAACGTCATAAATTTGCATTGTTGTAGTCGTAATATTGTATTTTTAATATTATTAAGGTGATTACTATTGTGATTGAAGAACAAGTTATTTTTACCAGATTATTATTATTATGTATTTGTGAATTGATACTGTGCCTAGCTTAGTGGTGAAAGGTGTTGCTGGGCTGATTGGGGTGTAGGTTGATGGCGGTAGCTCTAACCGCCCGGGTGATCATTACACATACCTAGTACACACAGCTTACTACAGATACACCACTTTACAAATCTTGTGGCGGTTTGGTGTGCCGAGCGTCGAGAACACGCGCTGGCCAACATGGAAGGTAAGATATAGGATTGCGTATCGCAGGCACCATATTGAGTTGTCCACGACTCGGGAGCAATATCGTTTGAGGGGCCCAGCACGGTTCGCTTATGCGAGTGGTGGATAGCTCGAGCATATTTACATAACATCTCATATTTATCTTTATCAATAAAATTATCTCTCTTCACACTATTTCTTGTAAAACGTGTATCGAATAAACAAACTACATATATAATGCATTTAACTTGTAAATCGTTTATTTTTGTTTCGATGTTTGTATTCGTTATTTTTGTTCGAAATTCTGGTCACATAATCACGGTATTGGTTATTATTTGTTATTACAAAGGGAACATTAACAAATACATTTTAAAATTTAATGCAGACTTAAATTATTTCTAATGTTATAAAAATATTGATTTGTAATACATGTATACGTAAAAATACATATGGCCATTTCTATTATCAATATTTGTAAGATTAATGTTTTACAAACATGTTTGAGTATACAGCATATATCAAATAAAATGTAAAAAAATGAAATTTTTAAGTTTCGTGTACATAAAGTCTATATTTAAATGGGCGTGCCAAATACATTGATAATACAATAACTTGGAAAAACGATTATATATATGTGAGAACATCTTATCAGTTAATTTTCATGGAAAACTTTCATTGTAAGCTGAATATCGAAATAATTCGATATAGAAGAACATTTTATTAACACGCAAACGAAATATCTTAATACTAAGTGATTATAAATTTTACTCAATAGTGCTGATACAATAAAAGCTTAATGACTTAAATTGCCTATACCCAATGCCTATTACACATATCAATTGCAATCAATACTTTTATTCTACAACTCGGTACTTGTATTTTTTTGGAATTCAGTTCTAATCAATGTTGTGATAATTTTCTTAAATATAATAATTAGTTTATGCTATTATTACAAATTGAAAGTTTATCATCATCGACACAGTTCAGTGTCTTCATCGTTAGCTGCGCACGGCACATTCGGAGCGGCTAAGAATAGTTTTCCCGTGCCGCAAGCACATAGCTGATATACTTTCATGGTTCTAATTCCCTTATGTGGTTTATCCGTCGCATGGACAGTTTTTAAATTATTTATAATTACATTTGGTGCGTCGAGTTTTATCTGAAATAAATAAATATAAAATAATATAAATGATTTAATAAGGTTAAACGTTAAACGCTAAACTTTAACACATTTTTAATTTTGATTAAAATAACGCTCAAGTAGTAATAAAACAAAGCGATCAGAGTTTACAAATAGTAGCGCAAATTGTCATCTACCATCTAATAAACTTTAGTCACATATACCAACGTAAATCTTGATGAGAATAAAGCAATTAAATATAAAAAAAATGTTTAAAATTATTTACGTAAACTAATAACGTTGAACGACGTTATGAGTACATGCCATAGATAAGATATTATATTAAATCCTAACCAGATTAAAGTAGCAGTAAATTAAATTTATTTAATATAACGCAGGTATAAAAGCAGTGCTTTTTATGTTTCTATTTTGACTTTGGTCACTCACTAACAAAATACATGTGAGAAATATCTGAAAGTTTCTACCAAAATGGCACCTTATTTACTACTACTATTATAAAATATAATATAATAAAGTATAAGAAGTGGTGTCTGCCGAAAATAGCACATAACTTAAAATTAAAATTAATGTGTGGCTGATGTAACAAACCTGTTTATTTTCTTTTTGTTCTTATCTTATCTAAGTATTTGTGTTAGAAGTTATTATGCACAAAAAATAGTATTTACGTTGTCTGTAATTTTATCATATTTATTTATTCAAGGACCGCTGTTTTCAACGTTTATACATATACAATTAGTCAAACATTTCTTTCGTACCTTCGAGAGTATAACTACTCCTATATTCATCTATACATCTTTTGTTTAGTTAAATAACTCTTCTCTTTGCATAACAAGCCAACATCAGCTTAGAGCCAATAGGCCTCATACTGAAAACCAGTGCTGCAGTATATATCGTAAAGATATACTGTAGCAGGTAACTGAGTATAGAGCAGTTGTTGGATATTTAATAGCATTTAGTTTGTGTTTATTTTGTATTGTCTGATATTATCCAACAATAAATTTTATTTATTTCTACCAAATCTATTATTCCATAAATTCTTTGTTACTGGTTCTTTCTAGTAATTCCTATGATATTATCATCTGATTCCTAACTTTATTCATTTTATTACATAACACACCTACGTTGGCTTCTGCATATATCGCATGTTATGTTCTATTGTTTCAATATATCAATTTCAATCAAATTGTATCAATAAATATTTTCTCAACATAGATAATGCTTATAAATCTATGTCACGATTGTATATCGAGAAATGAGTACTTAAAATAAACTATTATACTTCAAAACGGTAGACTTTGTTAATTTGGAAATACGAACTTAGACAGGTATGTCAATTCAATTTCATTCTAGTCATTCCAAGTATTATCTAGTGTAATATATAGGATCGTGTTTTTAAACTCATTATATAGCTAGGCCACTGACTATCCTACAAGATAGTTGATAGTATACATTATATGTAAATTAGTGTATAAATTGAGACACTTACTGTTCCAATAAGAGAGCTCAACTTAATGTCGTTATGTGAGGTCATGTCTATGCCGCCAGCTCTACTTTCGAAATATATTGCTTGCGGAGCTCTCAGATCTAGTCTTCTGGTTAGTGACTCTAATCTAAAAATAATTAATTAGATGTGTTAAAAACAAGTTGATCTTATCAGGTACAAATAAATCATAAACGAAACGAGTAGTTTATTCATATTTGACGACCATTGATTTTTTTACATTGGCCTTAAACTATTCTCCGCCTAATAGGAAGTTTTAAGTACAGTGCGGTTGAACAGCGTTGATTATCAGGTAGATGAATATAAATCAAGATTAACCCAATATCTTCAGGCATGAGGGCCTGCAAAAATTACTTAATAATCTGTATTTATACAATAAATCGGAAAAAAATATTTGTTTGAACGCGCTAATTTTAGGAAGTACCTGTCGGATTTCCAAAATGCTTTTTGTATTTGATAGAGCAACCATTGAGGTAGGCTTTAGGCTATTTAACATCAAGTTACCACAATGGGAGAAAATATATGTTGAAACTATTAAAAAAACGGGCAAACATTATTAAATAATTTTAGCTACACGTGAAAGTCATGGACACAGGTAGTTCTATATGTGTAAAAGATACACTAGTTAATGCCACTTATGTGAAAAAAATATTTTCAAAGTAGAAACCAAAAATTTACTACAACAGTTGACCAGTTACAGCAATCTCAAAACCCGATAAATCTAAGACAATGATTTTTTAAATGCTGTTTATAGACCTTGTGTACACGTTTTTACTATTTAAGGGTAAGAGAAAATGTTCTCTTTCAACCTTTACTGTAAATTAATTTTGAAGTAATGATGGCTCAGTTGGTAGTGTTTATGGACGCCGCGTGAATGGACGCTCATTCCTATAATGAACCTGAACTTTCGGTGAACGAAAACATTGTGATGAAACCATGGCAGGATGGTTGGGCTTTGTCTAATGCCTATCTGAGTAGCTAACACTATCAAGTTTAAATTCGATGGCTCAGTTGGTAGTGTTTATGGACGCCGCGTGAATGGACGCTCATTCCTACAATGAACCTGAACTTTCGGTGAACGAAAACATTGTGATGAAACCATGACAGGATGGTTTGGCTTTGTCTAATGCCTATCTGAGTAGCTAACACTCTTAAGTTTAAAATACCTATAGGTGTTTTCTGGTAGTTACACTTAAGAGCCAGTTCCTCCACTAGGCTTAGTGTATTTACCATCTTGGGCCAAAATCTCACTCAATATCAAGTGTGATTGTCGCCTTAACGCTAAACCTGTTAACTATAAAAAAAATCAATTGAGATGAAACTCAATTACTTACTGTAAGTCAGACCCAGGCGGAGCGCGCATAAACGGAGTTTGTAGGGCGTTCTTCACGGCCAGGCCACCGACTCCATCAACAGTGAAAGTTTCAGCGAATACCTTGACTTCATCTCTGGACGTTTGAAAGACGCTACTACCACGAGCGTCTCGCACGTTAAAGGAATGTCCGCTGAACTCTATTTTATCTCTCTCTACAACGAAACAAAAATTTAGAATAAGGTACTATTTAAATGACATTACAATTGACATCTATCTTGGCAACGTGAACAGTGTTATGCAATACCGCAAGAATATTTTTAATACAAATATTTGTTATTATTCTAAATATAGTTTACTATTACAAACTGCTGCTATAGAGTTTACAAACACATAAGCTGCAGATATCTGTAGTCTATTAAAGTAGTACTGTTTTAGTATAAAGGTAATTAATTTAGCTGTGAGTTGTTAATAAGTTATTTATTAATAAGAAAAACTAGTAGTTGAATGTCAATTCAAGCCTATTGAATACAATTATAATTGATAGAGGTCCGTATTATTCTTGAAATTTCACAAATTAGAATTTTAATTAGCTAAGAATAAATATCTACATAATTGTAACTATCTAGGATATATGAATATCACTTTTAATTAAAATATAGCACTACGTTTTCTATTATGCCCTAATAACTTTAAAAATTTCATCTGCATATTTCAACAATAATTTTTCGGTACTTATATATAAATAAGATTTACGCAATTTTGTAAACGTTTCTACTCACTAATGAAGAGTTTTGAATGGCCTGCATGATTAGCTTCAGCTACTAGTATCGTGAAGTTGCGGTGTGAGTGTAAAGTGATAGGTTGAGCGATTTGCGATGTGATCATCGAAGTAACTAAGTTATCTTTAATCCATGCTTGTCCTTGTAAGTGTATGCCTCCTTTAACAATGTTTATAGGGCCCACGCCATTCTGAAAAAAAAAGGATTTATTTCGTAGAAATAAAACTGTAAATAATAAAACACAATAGCAACAGGTAATACTAACCATGCTAAGTTTTAAAGCACTTATAATCCATAACGTCAATGCCACGTTCAGTAAAACGAGGAATATAAGGAAGACTAAAATTCCGAACAGAGCGTTCCGTCTCCAGCCTTTAATGAAAGGTGCTGGTGCACATCTATTGTAATCATTTTCGGAGGTAGTAACGACGCGTGGTGGCTCGCCAGTCGGAGTACATTCCCATCCTCGTATAGCGCTCGCACTTGTATCCGCTACGCTCATATTATGTGATTTCTACATTAGATTATTGGGTGCCTGTGGTTCTGTAACAGAGCATTACATCTATCTTCAATTAGATTCTAACAAAGCCGATATTGTATGTAAGACTATATCACATTTTTTTTTCGTAATATAATGGTCTTTTGTAATATACTTTCATAAGATTAATGCTTCATGTTTATAATTATCATCGCCTAATCTATATTATAACTATTAATTACGTGTTATATTTAGAATAACAAACTTTCGATTCATGGAATAACCTAAAATAATTAAAGAAAAAACATAAATCTAAAAATTATGTCACCAATCAAATCAAATCAAAAAACTTCATTCAATTTGGGACTCGGGATGGCACTTATAAACTTCCAAACTACTACCTGTTTGGAAAATCTCTCAGTCATCGAGAAGAACCGGCAAGAAAGTCGATCTGGTTATACTATCTTTTTAAGTAGGTACATATTCAAACAAGGAAAATTTTAAATATTGTAAATTGTTTTAAGCAGATTCACAGAGAGGCTGTTAATTCCAGACATTATCATCGTTCGCATATTCTGCCACTCAGTATTATCATTTTGACATCAAAACCCGCTTGACATAGTGCTTGAACTTACCATCATTATCATTGGCTAATCATTTATTGTATTTTATATACGTGATCACATTTTCACTTGAAATAGCGACCGTGTGAAGTAAGATAGTAACAGCCTATGTTAAGAGAGAAACTGATTCTTAAAAGCAGGTGCCGAAACATACCCATAAGTTGTTGGGCTATAGATTTTAAACTAGAATTTTACAGGTAGCCAAAACTTAGAAAATGCCATATTATCATATTATGGTTTTATAACGATTTTTCCATCATTAAGAATTGAGCTATATTGTATTAATAGAGCCTGCGACGATTGAGCCGATGTTTTGATGAATGATACGATGAGCCTTTGTTGTCACGAAGCCGTTATCATTTCAGTCTAAACAAAAAAAAAGCTAAGTAAGATAAAAAGCTATATATTATTCCGCAATAAAATTCATCCTTACTAAAACCACAGAAGTATTAGAGGTAGAATATAAACAACAAAGTGCAACTTATGTAAAACCGATAAGCTCAGGTTTTAGGTGAATATAGATGTAGTGCGCGTAGTTCTAAGTTCCGGATCCCGCGCCGCGCTACACGGTCGACATGTAAACTACTTTTTTATTTGGTTTTTGGAATGACTGCGTAGTCAGAGTTTAGAACATAATTTTGTATTTTCGGATGGATTTCTCAAAGATTAGTCTTTTTGTATTTATTTACTACAAATAACTTCACAGCAAATTCAAAGCATTTAACTATGTTAACTTTATTAATTATTCAAATGGACTAAATTGTGAACTAATGCATTTTAAGACAAGCTTCTTATGCAGTAGTTAAATAACGTTGTATCTGTCGTTTTTTATCTGTAGTTTATAAAAATAAATTATCTGTAATTTATTTTTTGTTGTCTACGAGTCACGATTACTTGTATATGTAGATTCATGTTACCTCTCATTAGTGAGTGAGTTGTATATATCATATATGTATATAGTTAAATATAACATTTAAAATAGCTAATGAGTGATATAAGTTATATATTAAAGTTTGTTTATAAAAGTCTCGAGCTCAGTCTATCATTGAAATCTATATTAATATTATAACGATGAACAGTTTATTTGGTTGCTTGTTTGAACGCGCTAGTCTTAGAAACTACCTGTCGGGTTTCAAAAAATATTTTTGAGATTGATACAACAATAATTGAGGAAGGCTTTAAGCTATTTAACATCACGCTATCACTAATACGAGCTAAGCTATATTGAAAAGAGGTACAAAAACGGGCAAAAATTATTATATAAAAAATGATATATATTTGTAAATTATTTAGTTTTCGTACTCGAGAGCATATTCCATCCGATGTGTTTTTTCAATTAGTTGACTTGTAATTGAATGAAAAACAAGTCGGGAACGAGACAAAATTTGCGGATAAAACGTAGCGGTAGTGCACTAATGAACGTCGCAGAGAGCGCGCATCGACTAATGAATAACAC
This sequence comes from Actias luna, assembly GCA_039707435.1. Classification (NCBI taxonomy): domain Eukaryota; kingdom Metazoa; phylum Arthropoda; class Insecta; order Lepidoptera; family Saturniidae; genus Actias; species Actias luna. The sequence continues at coordinate 7,244,237 of JAZHAC010000034.1, read as the reverse complement.
AAAAGCTGTCTGAAAAACAGCCATTAAATAGGCCCAATGTTGTTAAAAACGTTTGTTACCAGTTATGCTTCTCAGCTCACATAATACCGTATACTGTAAAATTTATATTTTCCTAAAGATTGCCATATGTAGTAAATTTTTAGCGCTTTAATTTTAGCAATGATAGCTCAGTGTACTGTGTACGACTTTGTGTCAAGGTATGTGAGTTCGAAGCTACCTACAATGAGCTTGAGTTTTCGGTGAAGGAAAGCCTTGTGAGGAAACCATAGCATGGTGGTAGGGCTTTTTTGCCTAGCTACCACTCTCAAGTTAAAATATCTGCCGCCAAATACCAATAGGTGTGTTCTGGCAGTTGCACTTGAGAACCAGTTCCTCTACAGGTATAACGAGTCTAGCAACTTGGGCCATATCGTCACTTAAGATCAGGTGAGATTATGATCATAACGCTAAACCTTGAGTATAAAAAAATACACATTTTAGAGTTTAGTTACTGGATACTCGGAGAACTATAGAATAATTTGGAAAGCTTTCTATAATGTACACATTGAAAAACGTGAAGACAACATAACACAAAATTACAAAATTAGCTATGCTTGCTATTTCGTTCGCGTGGAATTAATTGATCTAGCACCACCATTCAAATTTTACTATTTTCTATTTTACTTTTGATAGAGTTAACTGATTTTAATGAAACAAAAACTAAAAGTTACTCGAGAATACGCTTTATGATTTTCTTAAAATAAAATGAAGTAATTGTATTTTATTACTTATTCTTAGTCACTTGCAATAATTTTTTACTCATAAATCTAAAAAGTACAGACACGTTAAATTTACATTCTTGTTACATGTATAGATATTATACATAAGTAAAATCTTTAGTCTCGTGATTGTGTAATCTATTGTAAAATATACATAGAAAAGTTTATTTTACTTGCCATAAACAATTTATGTTGCTGGCTCTTTTAAGTTTTAGAGACTAGTCCAGTTTTTTATATATGTAAAGGTTATATATTATACTACAAGTCATTGATTATTTTGGTTGTAATACTAAAACGGTTTAAAATTAAAATCTAAGAATATTATCACATTCAATTTACAACAAGCAATTTAGTTTTATTTCCTTATTACTTTTATAGCTAAAATTAACTTACGATATTGATATTCCTTTTAAAAAAAATTGTTTTCATATATTTTGCAGGTCTTCGGGTAATGGAGAAATGGGTGTTCTTTAAACTTTTTTTATACGTAGATTGGTGTTTAAATCTATAAAGTTATTATATTGTATATTTATTAGGGCTTACTAAAGCCTTATGCTTTTCGTTTATAATTACTTTGACACATTTACCTTAAAGGAGATTAAGTATGATTCATAATAACTTCGAACACATCTTATTCTAAAGATAGCTTTAATGAAAACAAACAAAACATTACCACGTTCATGTTTACTCAATATTGGCTATATTTCTTTTAAATTAATGTTTACATATAATAAAACTGTAACAGCGCTAGATCTGTAAATCAAATATTTTATTGCAAATTATAACTAACGTATACTTTATTATCGATACAGAAGTCAGAAAAACGATTTTTTATTTTATTTTGTATGTGCTCTCACATCGCTTTCAAACTACTGGATAGACTTGGATGAAATTTCAAATGGTGATAACTAATATATCAAAATATCGAAATCGATGGATGGATGGAACAAAATATATGATAGTTTTTATTTTATAAAATGTAAGGTTCCTTCCAGGAATAAAGAATAAAACCCGGGATTACAAGCGATTTATTCGATCGCCATGAAATTTGGCTCACATATAGTATACATATATACTTTTTCCATAGGAAGGTTTTTATGTTATCTCTCGGGTGGTGCTATGGTCAATTAAATGGAAAGGATAGAACGACCCGATATATATTTGGTCTCGAATATACAGGTAATTACAATACAGGCAGAAAGGCTGGTCCTGCATAATTCCACAGATGTCAATCTGTCAATATTACGGAGTGAATGCTTTACCTGTGAGATGCCAGAGACCGTGGTCAATTCAGTACGCACAAGCTCAACGCAACGCGTGAAGAAGGTACCACAGCAGTTGATTGTTAATGCAGCGACGGCCTTGCTGATGGCGCCGGCCAATATTCCGACCAGTCGAAGTGGGAAACTAGTCCGCACACAAGATTCCGAAAAACAGCTTAGATCCTAGAAGAAGATAGATACTAAGACCCCAAATAGCTCCCACGGCTCATATACACACCCCTCTAATGAATAAGGAGGATTTAGGCCCTACTTAAAGTGTCTTACTCCAGATTCTAGAGGTGATAAAAGACAGGGATAGCAGCCTACTACTATCTTCCACTGCTGGGAGGCCAACTACTCCTGTTACATACACGTTACATACGTATACGGTGGTCAGATGCACGTTATAAGTGAATGTAAGAAAGTATCTTACATTATTCTATTAAATTTTTAATTCCTACCGCTTTTAATGCATTTATCGTGTTTAGATCGTTAGCGTAAAAGGAGACAATAAATGTCATTCTAAACACTAAATCAATGACATATCTCAGCACAAAATCCCATGATCAAAGCGTGCTAAAAACATGGCATCTTACTAATAGCTATGAAATAAATATCACTGTTGTGTTTCAAATGTATGTGAATTTTAAAGTATTTAACACGTTCTGATCATTTACAACTAGCCAGTTGTTTGAACATGTCTTGACCATGCAGACCTTGCAGACCATTGTTTTTGTATTGCATTATACATACCATCGGGTACAGTTTTGTCACTTTTCGGCCCTATCATAAAGATATGACCATAGAAATACAATTTACAATCAATATAAGGTTTAACATAATAAAATCTAATTAAGGGGTGCAGAGTAGAACGTACACATATTTAAGTTTAATATCAAAAATTTAAAATCAATTAAATCAATCAATAACATAAATAAAAAAAAACAATTATAGATAATATATTTTATCGGATTTACTATATTTTGAAATGTGAGAATTATATCGCGTATTGTTGAACAGTTATATGGATGAGGATAATCAATTGTTCTGTTAAAAAAATGTATATTTGCATATGACGTGACATTAATAATCAATAAATGCATTACTAACATCAAAATGTGTGGTGCGATTGTTTTTAATTAGGAATGTAGGTTATAGTGATTGTTTTTAACTACAATGTTTTACTACTAGAGTGGATTAATTATTTTTGTGCTAATCTTTAAAGTATCTTACCAGCAACTCTTTGATAAGTAGTGTAATACTAGAAGAGTAATGAGCAGTATGAGCACTGATTTTGATTAATTTAAATTAAGTAATCATTAAATTAATTTCACTTGCATACAATTTTACTTATATCACTTGTAATTTATCGACAATAAATTTCCACTGATCGTTACTGTGAAATAAATCAAAGCTCAATCTTGATATCTACCAAGATCATTTGTGAATCAATGATAGTTTAATATAATTTTAGTTAGAATGACGTGGAAATTTTATAATGTAACGATACGGGCGATTGTATCGACCGTGTCTTATGACTGAGTCTAGGTAACTTCATAGGTGGTAGATGCAGCACTTGAAATATCTACTGCGGAGCGAAGTGAGCCGGCGTGTCCCAGAATATAATATCAAGCGGTGAAGTGGCCCACGTGACTCTGGGCCGACGAGACGCGACGCGATGCGACGCCCGCCCTCGGTGTGCCCGCCGACGACCCTCACAATAAACGATATAGTGCGAAAATAGAAGCGGTACGAGTATCGTTACTGTGCTTTCCGCGTAAATAAAATACCGACGGTTGCAGCACTCCTGTCTCCCGCTAACCGAATTTCAGTTTTATGAATGTCTGTAGTATAGATATCGATCCGGAGCCGATGAGTTAAAAATACACTGCATGCTTTATTTAGCATCGACGTTTTCATTATATATTTTCTAATAAAGGATGAAAAAGTTTTTTTCTATAAATTGGCGCTTACTTTTAGTATACACAATTGGAATTTACAATTATATGGAATGTACAATTTATCTATCAATAGCACACAGATTTCACACACTCTAGATTTTCTCAGTTGCAATGGAGGAGCGAGTAAGCGGCTCCAGCGTCATAGCGACACTGGTAGAAGTATGCGCGAGCGACGACGGGGTCGTCGCGTTGCTGTACCAACCTCGTTGTGAAGTTCTGCATTTTTAATCAGGCGCTCGTCTCGCGCGGGACATAACTCGGCAAAATTGTGGATACAGCTGGGCTCCTCTCTATTAGTAATTCCAGTTAACGTGTCATTAACTGACGTGTTCATATAAACTTGTAAATAATTGAATGGGACTCGATCCTGACAACCCTAATTGTACGATCTGCGGGAATGTACTTGAAACTTATCTACCAAAGACACGTACAAAAAGATGATCTATTTGATTAAAGGATGTATTTTTGATAATAAACTTTCATTTCTTTTACAATAATCCGCGTTTTTATTTTGGTCTTTGCGGGCTATACTTATTAAAAATATTCATACAATACCGCTAAAATGATAAAGCTAGAGAAGTTAATACGTATATATTATATTATATTAGTATGCTGTAATTCAGTTTCGGCAACTATTAGATCAATCACATTTTTTTTCCTTTAGAGTATTAATGAGGTAGGCTCTATGTTATATAACTTCACATTACGATACTAATCTTTAAAGCAATAATTTAACGCGGGTGAAATAAGAAGTAATTATAAACTTATAGAAATATGTTATTATTAGCTTATACTTACTAGGTATATGTTTAAAATATAGCTTATAAGAAGTATAATAAATCAAAAACATGAAAAGTCATTATTGGTTAGTCGGTGGATACTCGAGTTATAAGAAAATTTCTCCGTTAGCAGATCTGACTATTTCAAGTTTGAAATATAAAGTAGTCATAGCTTTAACGGCAGGGATGTGTTTTATAATTTTTGTATGAAAAGTTTTTCTTACTTTTGTACGTCATACTACCCTAAAATAATTATAATTATCGACTTCAATTTATTCCTCATATATTTTAATTTATTGCTTCTCTTAGACGTTATTTGAGAAATATTAACATGGTATATCCCATATCGAAATATCTGGAGTAAATTATTATACAATAGGTAAAACTATGCTAATAAGGTATAAATTCATTATTTTTAGTACCATAGTATTTTTAAGGTAACTGATATTAATTTATATGTATTACTACTTTCTACTTACAAATGTCATTGCGGACATTACTTTTTAAAGAATAGTAAAACGATAAAATATAATTTTTAACAGTGTTATTTCATGTAAACCGGAAATGATACGTGCGAAAAAAGCACATTGTGGTTTTTGTACTAAGGAACCCTAAAGAAAATCTAATAAGGTTTAATAAAACCTACAACAGATGACAGAAGACGAATGAGAAACCTATTAGGAACCCTTTTTATAAGGTACACAATACTACAAGTTACTTCTCTTCAGGGTCTTATGGATACAGCGATGAAATCATATTGGATGTCAGAGAATGTCTTCATAGAAGTTTTATTGAGCTGGTAAATGTGCGCCCGGGGCACAACCACGCTTGCACTTTTTTAGATAACTACAAGAGGAAAGTCAATGCGTATAAGGTTTGAAGATATCTTACTTAATATTTTACAGAATATGTTTTGGTAATATTCCAAGAAAATGCTATACTCGTTTATGTATACAATAAACAGTAGAGAAAAGATTGTAACGGGATTGTTGTTGCGTTCTTGTAGATCTAGTTGTGATATTTGTTGGATAGCAGATTGACAGTGGTTGTCATATATATTACCTTGTTGCTTATAATTGTTTGATTTTGTGTAATTTATTATATACTTTACTAGATAATTATTATTTGCTAGTAACTAAAATACATAATGTGATACAAAATTATAAAAATGTATAGGATCATGTAGCACTTTTTTCATTTCCGTTTAATTCAGGCAGCGTTCCACTCGATGTTTTAGGAAACAATCCCCGTGATCCCCGCGTGTTGCTGCATAATGTGGTTCGCTCATAGACATAGAGCTACGGGGCTATTGCCAATTTAAATAAAAATCTTTCCAGCGAACTGAAATATGAGAATCGATGTATGGCTAACTTTAAGTAGTTTAAAATTTTAAATAGAAGATTTTAATCTGGTTATGTCATGTTATACATAAAAATATAGCATTAGCAGTGAAATATAGCCAATGCTATTTAATTTAAATAAGTTTTTTCTTAAACAGAAATGTAGCATAACTGAAAAAGATTAATATTTTTATGAATAAGGTATAGAAACATTCATATTTTGATGTGGGAATAAGACGGTTTTGTTATTTACCTGCATGTTCATGTAATCTCTTTAAGTCTGTTTTACCTAAAACTATGAATTGATTTTGTAAGAATATTAGCTGTGATTATTGTTGTGTGTATTAGTGTAGCTTCGTTCGCGTGGATAAAATATATCTCATAATTTTCGCCTGTTTTTGTAACTTTTTTTAATACACCTTTGCTCCTATTGGCGATAACCTGATGTTAAATAGACTAAAATAATCTTTAATTTGATATATAAAAAAACTGATTTTTTGAAATCCTGCTGGTTGTTCGTAAGTAGATCGCGTTCAAACAAACAAACAATCTTTTACGCGTTATAATATTACTTAAAGAACGAGGTACACTTTTTATTTATTTTCTATTAAAATATTATTTTTCCCATTTATACTTTTTTAAATACAAATTGGTGTCTATAAAAATTGTTGGCAATGTTGTCTATACGTCCGAAGACAAAGTTCTCTCCATCATACCTGCGTCACTTGAAAATTGAAAAACTTTCGCGATGCCTTTCTTATGGAAATAGTTCGCGTTTACGTTTGAGTGAGTTGTCATTGTACGGATTCACAGTTTCTTTGCAATTATATTTCTAACGATTTCTTAAACAGCTGCGCAACTGACAATGCTATATTGGAAATATAAATAAATAACAAAGTATTAAAATAGCGGATTTACCTGTAGTGCCAAGGTTTGTTCACATAAATAGAATATATGGATATTATATGGAACTAGTTGTGACAGCGACTTCGTTCCCGCGGAACTAAACAATATGTTACTAATAATTATCTTTGCCCGTTTTTCTACTATAGCTTTGCTCCTATTCGTGTTAGCGTGGTGTTAAAAAGCCTAAATGCTTCTTCAATTATTGTCTATCAAATACAAACACAAAATCGACTGAATTCGAAAAAAATCCGACTGGTACTTTCTAAGATTAGCGCGTTCAAACAAATAAACAAACTTTTCCGCTTTATAATATCAATATAGATATAATTGATATTATTAACTGTAAATATAAAGATCTAACTGAAGTACTTATGTCCCGCCACCAAAAACTGCACAGATATTTAAAGTATAGCAAAATGCAAATCCTCGCGATGGCTCGTGTAAATCCGCATGAAATATTGATACAGTTTCGTGTAAACGTGTAACAAATGCGGTAATTTAAGGCACCTGGTAGCGCGCGGTTCGCGACTCGCACTCGCTCACCGCTCTATGCTATGCACCATTTTTGAACTGTTCGCTTTATGTTGATCGGATACGTTTAATCTAAATTCGATTTGCTATAGATAGACTGAATTATATTTTTTTTTTCATTTTTGCTTTGTGTCAAATTTCCTTAATAATTATTATCATTACTTTGAGTGGCGATATTAAATACCTCTATTACATTCATAATTATAAATGTACCTTTTTTGAACTTTTCGCTAAATGTTGATCGAGTATGTTTATGTAAATTCAACTTGCTATAGATTTTTTATACATTATAGGTTTAGCGTTGTAATATATTTCACCAGATGTTAATTGACGATGTGGTCCAAGATGTTGGACACGTGAAGCCTAGTGGAGGGACTGGCTCTCAAGTGTAACTGTCGGAACACACCTATAGGCATTTGGCGGCAAATTTTCAACTTGAGGGTGTCAGTTAGCCAGGCGGGCATTAGAAAAAGTCCTACTATCATGGCATGGTTTCATCATGATCCATTCTAAAACCTTAATGGATTTCTTTTTTGTATTTTTCCATATCTCATTATAGTTTGTTTTTTTCATTTAGAAATATTATTTACTGATACTCCGGACCTCTTCATCTCGTTCCTTATATTTGTTCTCTCTCGTATTTGCACGCCATTTGTACTGGTTATAGTCACACATGTTGGTTTAGGATTGATATTATTGGATGAAGTGCCTGACGAGTCTTTACACTGTATCTGAAATGTATGATAAAACTTTATTACCCTATTTTTATAAACATTGGGTCAAACGGAATAATTCTAAAGCGTAATATCGACAGTGGAAAGATTAATTCATCAATGTGTGTTTGACAAATTTCATACGTCGATGGTATAACATTTATTTATTTTATGACATTTATTTATCCAAGATTTATCATAAAAGTTATTAATAGTACTACTTTTACATCACCAGAGCTTTATGTCCTGTTACAGGATCAAGATTATTTATTATTTTAAAACGAATGAAGACACACATCGTAGGGGTAGTATTATAAGGAGTAGGGGTAGTACTAAAATGAAATGATAGTAGATAGTATATTGACATATTCACAAACATTTATAAAAGGATAATTAAATTTAATTATGGGTTTGTATAATTTTAATGACATCATTTACACTTTCCTATAATTTAAACTTAGGTGTGCTTATTTTCTATTTACCTGAAAGGTTTGTGCTAAGTTGAATGGTTCAATAAAATTCCCGAAAGTGGGTAGTGTCGTTCATGAAAGTCCACTAGTAATGTTGCAATCATCTAATGAATGCTTCCGGCCAGATAAGCTTCGATTAAATGGTCTCTTTATTGCTAAAGGAAAGGCGCGCTCCCTTTATGTGCCATTGAGATATCTATTATGTTAGAGGTGAATTGATATTATTTCTCTATAAATAAAAGTAGTGAAATTTGAACATTTATAGATATATAGCTTATAAATGTATTGGTATTTTTTGATAATTATAATTAATAAAACATAAGGTACTGACGTCTCAAATGATTATGTAGATTTAATACAATTCGCAATATAGTTTCAATTTATACAGTAAGGGTTTCTTCACATATGTTATATTAAACAATCCAGTGTAAAATATATTTCTTACGAGCAATTTTTCTGTTTACTAAAATGTTGATGATCTTGTATAACTTAAATTTCTAAAAACTCCCCACATAACATATATTTTGTGTCCTACTATTGCTTAGGAATGACAATGGTTATATTTAATTATCGATTTATCTTATAAAAGTTTTCAACATTTTCCTTCATTAACAATCCTTTCATTTTCGTAAGATATTTTGTATCAAGGAAAAAGTATCTTTAATATTTTAATTTAATGGAGTTACATTTATAAAGAACATTTTCATGTATTCCAACCTTTTCTTAAGTAATTATCAGTAGTATAATATCGTAACGATTTCTGTGATATACAAAGTACACTGGCGGTTAGATCTTAGATAAAGTAGGCACTATTTATAGATGTACGTAGGTAACAGTTCATAATTTATCGCTTGCATATCCTTTCAGCGGGTAGATAATGACCGCAGTAAAACGTTTAAGCAAGGAATAACTGCTAGAAGCCGTTATTACGATATTATGAATGGCTTCCCTAAACCTGGCAGCTTTGACTACCTACGGCGGGTTGGTAGGCTTTAAATATCGCTAAACTTAACATTATACACATAGCTAATATATATTTTTTTTAACGTTAAATTAGTATTTCTCTGATTATAATCATCCATAACGATGTGTGTAGAGTTTTTGTTTATATTATCCAATAACAATCCTTACTAATATTATAAATGTGAAAATGAGTTTGTTTGTTTGTTTCGCTTTCAAACCTAAACCGCTGAACCGATTATGATGAATTTTGGTATTGAGATAGATGGTTCATGAAGAAGGCGATAGGCTACTTTTTTTCGCAAAATCTTATTGGAATTGAGATAAATAAAGGAATAAACTTTGTATGAAACTTTTTATTGCGTCATCCGATTTGGTTGACAAAATCAATATTAACGAGAGCGAAGCCGTGGTTAAAAGCTAGTTATTCAATAAAATAAATACGTGGTAATAAGTTGATAAGATTAATCAGCACATAAGGATGAATAGAAAAAACAATACAAAAACACAATTAACCTGTGATATGAGTATATGGTATCCTAAATCACTAACCTATTTATATGTCGCATCATGACTTATGTGCTCAGCTTCCTCCGTTTTCAGCGTTTCGCTCGGAGGGAGCATGGCTTTGCCTCGGGCGGTGAGAGTAATTAGCAGCGTTTTCCTTCCGTTCGCCTTAACAGTTGCTTCGCGGAACCTTTACGTAACGACATGTATGCTGCATGCTACACTTTTTGTATTTTTACATTTTTGTCTGCGATTGCTATAATATTGTATTATTTTAACGACATTAATTTTAAACATCCATACATAAAAAAGTTGAATTCATTTCTCTTGATTTGAATAAAACGAAATGTAATGAGTTATTGCACAGCGGTTGTAGTCGTTCAGAAATCTCAACGAGTGTATGTGTAAATAATTCAACAGTTTCATAATAACCGAACGAAAGATCCATAAAGTATTTTTATTATTTGTACCTATACAATGAAAGTAAACGTTTATTTGAGTATAAATTTTAAGCTTCTCACTATGATAATGGTATTCAAAAATACTTGCTATATTGTTATTCAACTTAAATATTATACTTATTTATTTTTTAATATTGGCAGTGAAAATATTACTCCCGAATGAAAAAATGTAACGTATTTATTTTATTGTTCACCAACTATAAAGAATAACAAAGAAATTGTAATCAGTCCCTTTTTCATACAAAGTGCTCACATGAGGGTCTCCATTTATATTGAAAGCAAAAGACCTTTTCACGTTGTTGAGAGAATTCATCTAATTTTTGAGAACACTTTCTTGTTCATATTCAAATTGTCATCGTCCTTTAAATTCCTCATAATCCGTCCAATTCTGAATCGTTGAGCGGTGGCCGGGTCGCTGTAATCAAGACGGCTTCAGTTGGATTTTATCTTCTCTACCAGACGAGCGAGCGAATGTTACGTTATATTTCTAAAAGATGATAAAAGCTTATAAAAACTTAATCTAAAAACAACTTGAACTATAGAAATTCAAATACTTTATGTTTAAAATTATTTCTTTCATATCGTAATACGGCTTTAAAAACTTGCTTTAGCACTATATTAAATCTGGGGAAAGTCGACATGGTGTATGAATGTGTTGCGCACTTAAAAAAACTCATTACAGGCGCCAACCGGGGTGCGGACGAGTGCCGTCTTTGAAGGCCCACGCCGCTTTTGCGGCATTATTCCAGATTATACCAGCTTCCATACCAATGAAATCTCGCTTAAACCCACTGTAATTTCGGAACGAGAAAATAGGGCTCAAAAGTTGTTTTACTGCACTCGCATTTTTAGGAAGTCTTTGAACATGAACGTAGGGCCACGATTTGTATACTTCGTATTATTCATACATTGGAAAAAATATTATTAGATTATTTTATTAGATTATGTTAATTATTCCATTTCATGTTGTCTGGATTACTCATGTAATCTTATAACACCTTATTAAAATATTGCTGTGGAATAATTTTTTGTTGATTTTTATTTTATTAGATAAGGAAATTAGGTTTATATTCTAGATCGACATAAACAAAAAAATCTTTTTGGCTTAATATTCGTATATCATACACAAATGTGTAAGTATATAAGTTAGTAAAAGGTGACTTTTTTTACGACATTTAGAGAAAAATGTTTATGAAAAATTAATCTAGATACACCATAGCAAACATATCCTGAGATAAATAATTAAACTGTTCTCGTAACTTAGGTCGGTCAATGTGAAGTGGCGCCTAAGTAAGCAGAGTCCGTTCCCAATAACCATTACATATTTAGTTACTATGTCTCCAGAGACTGCGTTTGCGGTTTTTGCCATTAGCGCAATTGAGCATTCGAGCTATGTGAATCCGATTTTCGATGCTAATATTTTTCTTGGCTTTTATCGATGGAATTAATTGAATTTCGTAGTCTACACATTACGTGAAATATATTGCCTGTTCTCACGAGGAGGTTAAGGTGAAATATCGATGCTTTGTCGGTTGCGGTTCCGACTCGTATAGATGCAGATGAGCTAACTATTTGTTTGCCTGATAGCAGGGGCTTGATTAAATCGTGAAACATTTAGCGAGGTTAGACTGTAAATGCACATTTTATTATAGATGTTTTGAAACGTGAATTTATATACGTAGTGTTGTATATAAGTGGGTCAACCTATTATTAATATGAGAATCTGTATGTAGGTATATGTGAATAAAGCAGTCGTATTGAAGAAGCCACACGGTGTAGTTTTACTTGTGACATATAAATACAACACGTAGTAAATAAAAACAAAGCCAAGTTTGTACAAATCTTTAACATTTTCATGACGTCTTTAATTTTCCTTATAGAATAAAAAAAACGCTGAATAGTAGCAATATATAATTTCATATTGATATTTACTTTAATACAACTTTTGAGATGATTTATAAATATGGTTTTAAAGTTTAGTTGATCATTAAACCGTTTATACATGCTTTATTAAGTTAATGACGCAGCACACCGATGGCTTAGCTTAGACTATTTGTTCACCATGTTGATTAACGTCGTTTGGAAACACATCTAGGTCTCAAGTAGAAAAGTAGGTGTCAAGTAGAAAATCTGTAGCCAATCGCTTATAGGAACGTTCCAGTAGTTACACTTCAGAGCCGGTATCCACAGTAGATTTAGCGTGGTAACACCGAAAATAACTTAACATCAAGTTTTTTTTGAAGTTTATAGGTTTAGCGTTTTGGCCATAATCTCACCTGATCTTAAATGACAATACGGCCCAAGTTCGTGGACACGCTAAACCTAAGGAGGGACTGGCTCTCAAGGTCGACTGCCGGCACAAACCTATTGGTATTTGGCGGCAGATTTTCAACTTGAAGGTGGTAGCTAGCCAGGCGTACACTAGAAAAAGCCCTACTACCATGCTATGGTTCCCTCACGATGTTTTTGTTCACCGAAAGCTCAAGGTCATTGTAGGTGGATTCGAACTCACGTCCCTAGACGCGGCGTTCGTACACACTACCAATATCATCGCTTCAATCAACTTAACGTCAAGTGAATTACTGTTAAAACGACAAACATGAATATAAAAACATTGCAAAATTCTAATTAAAATTTAAACGTAGACAGGCGCAAAACTTTACTTTTTTTTGTAATTCATTTTATTGCTTTGATTTTTTTGGCAGTCTCATGGGCTAACACGGGGCCAGCGTTCACTCAGTGATTAGGACAGATAAATGACGGACATTACTTGTAATGAATGTTTAGGTGGTCGTAATCGCATCGTGCAAAGTGTCGGCGCCATTACTTCACAGCTGCTGTTGCGGAGATATTGCCTCAAGCACCATTTACCGTTTTGGCGTGGATTTATTCTTCCATATGTACGAGGGACAGTTTTACAGGTTCAGATAAAAATTTAGTTGTTTTATACGTATGAGTTTTATTTGAGGATCACATATAGCGTTATTTCTTTGATTCATCAACGCAGTCCCGTGTTAATAGTCAATAAAATATGACTTATAACAAAAATAAATTTATTTTACTTTAATAAAATGTAATATAACAAGTATATTGAATAGATCGCATGAAAATTGAAAAGTTGAACCGCATTATTAAAAATAATCTAAATTGCATAAAGTGTACATCATGTACATATAACTATTTGGTATTGTTGTGTTTATTAAGTGTTTTTATAGTTCTGTTAAGGAAATCAGTATATTCTAACATTTTAATTGACTCTCTTAATATTTTCAACTATGACTGAACTGCTTTTATTTAAAACACACTCACGATGTTATTTTATTGACACCATACTCAGGACTGGTACTGAAAACTAGTCAATTATCATTTAGCTTATTAATAATTTAGCAGTAGATTATAAAACATCTGGTTTCACCATCAATTATATTTTAAATTTAGATTTTTTTAATGGAATAAGGAGCAATCGTGCAAGCGTGTCACCTGATGGTAAGTGATCTCCGCCGCCCATTGACACCCAAAACTCCAGGGGAATCGCAGGTGCGTTGCCGGCCTTTATTGGAGGGACTGGCTCTCAAGTGCAACTGCTGGAACACACCTATTGGTATTTAGCGGCAGATTTTCAACTTGAGGGTGGTAGCTAGCCAGGCGGGCATTAAAAAAAGCCCTACCCCCATGCAATTCTGATGCTCTGTTATGTATTGTACGCATCGATTTCTAAGTAATTATAATTAATTAGTGTTCGCCCAGTGGTCAAAATTCGACCATAATTAATTTAAGTTATAAGTTTGAACATTATTAAGGTTCTGTTGTCAAAAACTCGTATTAATGTATAGGGTTATGTTTGACATTCAGTAAAGATAAAGAATATTAATCTATAATCTATTCTCAACTTGACCACATACTTTAACAATAAACAAAGAGTATATATGCGTGTATGAAAAATACATGGTAGTGTGTAATGTTTTTTGTTATGTAATATATTTTTTATGTATTATTAAAAAATATATTAACATTGTGTAATCCTTCTATATATAAACTATAAGTGTGCGAAATTTCATACTCCTCCGTCCGCGCAACTTTCGTAAAAAGGGGTACAACGTTTTCGCTTCGCGTATTATTAATATATAGATAAACAGGCAGATTTCATTTAAATGTAACCCTGTTGTATAATTGGCAGATGCACACGATGAGGGTGAAAGCAGTTAGTATTCGGCAGGTGTGTCGATGGAGGAGTCACAATTTCCTGCACTTAACAGCACAGGAAGCAATTTTGATGACTCATCAAACTACGGACACCGATTGACGACGAGTCGGCGTCACTCAATTATTACTTGTTTTTTGATAATAATGGACTTACAGTATACTTAGTAGCTTTTAGAATATACCCGCTTTTTAAATGTCAACATCAATTTGTGAGCAAGAGGTTTATATTACATCTACATTTATACATCCACATACACATTATTATGAGACTAAATAATTACAATAATGTAATAAAAATAATCAATATAATATTAAGTTTATTACTTGTTTGTATAATAGGAGTGTTTCGGAAATACACATTTCTCTTAATTTTAATAAGAGACGTTGTCTAAAAATACCGTGACAGAAAAACATTTCTTTACTTAATAAGATACGAATTTATGTTAAAGGTTTTTTTTACCCATATCGTATTGACATTCATAAAAGTTTAAAAATCAATTTTTGGTCATACTCTTATGTAGAATTTTTATCTTAATACATTTTATTAATTCTTGGATGATTCTTGGTTTGGACGGTCTTGTTCAACATTTACATTGAACAAGACAAATAACATTACTTTATATTTATTCATGGGGATTAAACATTTATTTCCAAATCCGGTATTAAAATAATAAAAGAGAGATATTTAAAAGAAAAGAATGCCAGTAAAATATGGAATTAAAAGATGTCCGTTCAAGTTAGTTCTTTGTATAAGTAGTCTGTAACGAAAGTGTACAAATCGTCGGTTGATTCTCGGCTGAGAGACGACGCGGCGTGCCGTGGCGCGGCGGCGGCGGGCTCGTCATCAAAGTTTGGGAATTGTGGCCATCTGCCGCGCGCCGCGACGCTCCCAGATTACCATGGAGAGCTTCGTTTAATCGTTTTATTAATACGCCGACAAATCGTTTAACCGCTACTTGCTTCCCACTGCTCATTCATAATGTTTCCCCTTCGTGAAATATTTGTCTTTAAAACTTTTTCAAAGAATTTGGATTTCTCGTTCGCACTTAGGAGTGCTTGCTATCTGAAATCATTTAAAAGTATGCTGGGAAGTGTCAAGAATGACAAATCCGTACCAATGGGTCTTACGCGATTATACATAATTATTTGAACTATTTAGACTGTAAATGGGTTTTATAATGTTTTGTTGTACACCTAACTCGTCCATGGTACAGTAAGTATTGCAAATCAATAGATGAATGGATTGAGTTTTGAGTGTAGTTATTGGAAAACCGCCCATGGGCTTGTTGAAACTTTTTCAACTTCCATACGGTAAAATAGACAGGCGACCGCATACAATATTCATTCCATATGTATAATTTCAACATTGGAGTTGTAACAACACTGTGTCTCATGTTAAGCGCAATATAATGCAAAAACAATAACTAAAGTCAAGAGATCAGTGATCCATTGATGGTCGCCATTATTAGGCTGGCCTGCATGTTTCTCGTAAACTGGATACACTGGCCAATGCCGAAACACTAGCAACCAAAATAAAGTAACTATGACGAGTTTGTTACCACAAGTACCGTTTTGATACCGTCTCGCATATTCTCCTTCTTAGTAAACTTGAGCGCACAGGAATTCGTGGTACTGCCCTAAATTGGTTTTGAAGCTATCTCAGAAACAGAAAACAATTTGCCTCGGTGGGGGATGTTACTAGTGAGACCAGCGACATATGTGTTGGTGTTCCGCAGGGAAGTATTTTGGGTCCTACTCTTTTCATTATTTACATTAATGATATTGCAGACGTATTAGAGACTTCAGAAAATTCAGAGACAATTTGCTATGCCGACGATACAGCTATTATTTTCACTGGCAACTCGTGGAATGATGTGACAATACGGGTAAATAAGGGTCTATCAGAAATCACGAAGTGGTTACAAAACAACTTGCTCACACTAAATCTCAGCAAAACCCACTATATTTGTTTCCACAAAACAAGAGCTTCTGCCTCTTCTCAACCAATGTGTGTAAAAGCACATGCCTGCACATATCATATTCAGCACAATGTATGTAATTGCGCTTGCATTGAAAGAACCTCGCAAACTAAATACTTAGGTGTTGTCCTTGATATGAATTTGTCATTCAGAGATCATATAGAAATATTATCGAAGCGAATTAGAAAATTAATAAATGTTATGAAATTATTGCGGGATGCTGCCCCTCGCGATATTCTAATTTTAGTTTATAAAGCCTTATGTCAATCCTTACTTCAATACTGCATTTCAGACTGTGGTAACGCTTCTAAGTCAGTTCTAATAAAACTAGAGAGAGCTCAAAGGTCTCTGTAAAAGGTTATTTTTAGAAAACCTTTCCGCTACTCCACGCGATGTCTCTATGAAGAAACCAAAGTCCTTACAGTGCGAAAATTATACATCTTAAAAATGACCTTTACGTATCACAAATACATTACTAAGCATCTACCATTATCCAGCGATTCCACAATTCCCTCTGGCGTTCCATACACTCAACGTATTAAAATTAAAACACCCAGAGTCAACACTGTCTTCGCACAACATTTTAGTGAGTTCGCCCTTCCTTTCATATACAGACAAGCGAACAAACATTGCGAATTAATAAACCGTGAATTAAGGGAAACCAAAGTTAATGTTACTAATTGGTTGTTATCTTTGACCTACGAGGAAACAGAAAATATTCTCCATATACCCTCATAATAGACACATAAGTAAGGAATTTCAACAATTCACGTTAAATGTATCATGTGTGTGTGCGTGTGTATGTGATTATTCTTTTATATTTTTAGCTCATAACATTGTAAAAATTTAATAGATCTTTGGTTTTTTTATTTTTGTTTTTGTTTCTTAATTTATCAATTTATACATTTATTATTATCTATCATTTTACTGTTTCAAACTGGCACATTCATGGCACTAACAGGATATACATTTTGTAACTCGGTTTTGGTCGATTACCCGTGATACAGGATTTATTTCCTAGTGCGGGGATCAACAGATAATTTGTATGCATTGTGTTTATAATTTATGTTAAATAAAGATATTTTCATTTTCATTTTCAATTAAAAAGTAACAATTACTGTATACAAAATACTTAATGTAAATAATATTAATTTCATAGATATTTTGGGCATAGTTTGTGATATAGTTTCCTTGGGACAGGTTGTCCTAGCAGCCACAACTAACTGGCTGTTATTAGACAACGTTAATAATAAACATTAAAAGCTTTAGTTTATTTACCGGGACTACGTGTACGATTTTATTTATGAAACATAAATAGCCTGGAAAGAGCACCACGGAAGCTTCAATGCTGTTTTAGTATTTCTTGCTGGGGTGAATAGTGTTCATCGGTAGAGATACTTAAGAAATAAGGTTTTGGTACTAGTAGATTGCTACTACGATAACTAGTCTTAAAGTAGAAGCATCGAGGCGTAAATGTTTTCAAATAGAATATATGTTATGTACTTTAACAAAACGTATAAAAAACTTATTAGGTCATTTATCATTAACAGCAACCAAAGATCGCTATAGCATTCAGTACCTGTCCATAAACCTCAACAGGTTGTCGGTACACCTTATAGTGTGTATGCTAGTAGTAGTAGTTTCATATAAAGTTCGTAATTAGTAATTGGGTATGTTTAAGGGTAAAATATATAAGTCCATTATAAGACCTGTCGTATTGTAGGGATCGGAGCGATGGGCTACTAAATAGACGGATGAGTGTCGATTGTATGCATCAAAAATGCGAATGTTGAGATGGATGTGTGGTGTTACATCATGGACAAAGTCAGGAATGAATATATTAGGAGGAGTTTGTCAGTGGCGCCAGTGGTAGATAAGTTGAAAGGGAATAGTTTGTCTTCGTTCAGATGACTTGGTTGGTCATAAGAAGAGTGGAAACACATATGGTGAGATAAGTAATGGATATGAATGTTGAAGGATGGAAGGAAGAGCAAAGAAAAGATGGATAGAGTGTGTGAGGAATAACGTGTAAGAAAAGGGAGTGAATGAGGAGATGACGAATGATAGAAATCTGTGGAAAAAGAAAACGAAGGTACTGCGCCGACCCCAAATTCATCAATAAAGTAACTCTAATATTTAAGAAAAATAAAACTCCAAAATCTGTTATGGTGCTTATTTCCTCTTTTATTATATCATTGCATATGTATATATTAATATGCTTACGTGCTTAAAATATTACACTGTATATATTTCAAAAAAGGTAGAAATAAAATGTTACTACATTGATAGTTATTAGAAACGGATATAACTGAATAGCGTGAATGGCAGTGTCCGCGTTGCGATATGTGAAATTGACACCCGCGTCCAGCCCCATTGGCTCTGATTGGATTAGGTTCGAAGCGCTGTCGGTGCACTGCTACCAGTTCAAACGTAAAATTTTACGTGACCACTTTCGAAATGTCGACTTACGTGACGTAATTGCATACTTAACCGTTATTTTTGACATTTAGTAAAGACAAACAATATTAATCTATGATCTATTCTCAATTTGACTACAGACATTACCAATAAACAAAAGAGTATATAGGCGTGTGTTTGTCAAATACATGGTAGTGTGTGTTTTTTTATTCTAGAAATTTCTTTTTTATGGATAATTTAAGGAGGATATTAGCATTCTGTAGTCCTTCTCTATATAAATTGTAAGTGTGCGTAATTTCATACTCCTACGTCCGCGCAACTTTCGTAAAAAGGGGTACAAAGTTCTTCTTCTTTTATTCTTGGCAACTCAGTCCTCTTTAGATATTATTACTGCCATTTTCAAGTGATAAGATTTGGACAGTTGAAACTATCTTCAACAAGAGGACGACTCTCTTGTTAAAGCTCTCTTGGAAGTTTTTGTGGCAACTAATGTGTCATGTTCCGAATGATTATTTATAATTCACTTCACTTATGCTCTTCAGCAACACTACATCACCTAAATTACACATTACAGGGATAAATAACTAAGCATATAAATAAAAATAAAAATCACAACATGATAGATCAAGATCCCGCCAAAACCTCCAGGTACAAAGTTTTCGCTTCACCTATTAAGGATTAGATAATTATAAGCAAAACAATATCTACCCAACCAGCTACTTCTACACAATGTTTTAGATGAAATATTTGAATTATATCGAATTGACTAAACTTAGGTTTATTATTAAATACTGTTTTATATATCCATTGGATAATATATTCGACGGTAAATTTGGAGATTCTTTCTAATGACCCACATTTTATTAGATTTAATCACAATAAAGTCTAGATAAATACAATTACTAGACAAAGCACTTACCAGGTCCTTAGCATTTTTATTATATGCCTAATACTTGGTTGCAGCAAGTATGCAAAGATAGTCAGTTACCTGAAAAAACAAACATTTTCTCTTTGAACCCGGCCATCTAAATCTCATAAGAACGCCGTAATATCCACATCTCATTACACATTACTTTGAAGAATTATGACTTGGCAAAGTCCTTTATTGGAAATACCTCCACGAGCCTGAAATATTGCCATGTCGTGAAGAGCTCAAATTTCTAATTAGAAATTCTTAAGAAAACTTATTAAGTTTTTACTTGTTGCAATGGTTGTAATGAAAATGCCACCTTGTCAGTTAGTTCATTACAGGATTTTAGGGGTCGCTACTCCTTTGATATTAATTAAAATCATTTACATCGGCCTCATCATGCTGGGATCTAACTCTTCTGCGTAGGTCTAACCTTTATTATATTATTTAGCCAATTTTCAACGCAGACTTATAAATGGCTGACTACATCTGAGAACAAAATTACTTTATATGTAATACTAACATTTGCTGCAACGTTCTCCTAGTCTTTGATAAGAGACGATTCGTGTGACACTTGTGTAAAGTTGATGAATACATTTTAAAAGTTTATGTGCGCAATATACTCAATCATAAGTTTATCGCAGTTAGATAAATCGTATAGAAACAATAGGAACCAACAAAGAAACTCTCATTTTTACATAAACACCTGACTAAAGTTAGAAAAAAAAGCAAATAGAATGCATTTAATAACAACAAAATTTAACAAAAGTGTTTGCTTCAGATCGTCGAAGCATAAAAAGGTCGCGGAATATATTGATTGTGACATAAAGTAGGCACACAACTTCATAGAATAACAGTTGGTGGGTTTGTGTTTGTACTAGAGGCCGATGTTTGGGCCCCTCGTTCGTTGTTATGAGTTATGGTAAGGTGCGCAGTCCGATGTTTGTTAGTTTCATCTAATTGTTTACTCTTAGGAAACGTAAGCTGTAAATAAATTTATATTACTATTATTCTTATAAAAGTAATATAAAACAGATGATTCGATGTAATTAAAATGTTTATAATATAATTAACAACATTTTAATGACTTTATCAAAAATACCTAATTATTATTCATTTTTTATACTTTATAGGTTCAGCGTTATGGTTACAATTTCACCTAATGTTAAGTGACGATGTGGCCTAAGATGGTGGACACGCTAAGCCTAGTGGAGGGTTTGGCTTTCAAACGCAACTGCCGCAATACACCTATAGGTATTTGGCGGCAGATTTTCAGCTTGAGGGTGGTTGGTAACTAGCCTCCCGCCAGAAACTACAAGAAGTGCGAAAACTGTTCATGGCATCTCAAAACACGGCAGTTTGCAGTGTCCCCGTTCTGCGTTTAAGTGGGTAGTGTCCGGTGCTTATTACCCGACGAGTCTTGCTACATGCCCTTCTCGCCTTTTGCCTGGAATCAGGTAATACGTTTGCGCGTTGTGATGAAAAATATCGTATAGAATAGGATTTTAGAAACTACGTTAGTAAAAAAGGGTGATACCTAGCCAGGAGGGTATAAGAAAAAAGAGAAGTGCGAAAGCGATCCCTGGGCTCTGGCACTTTGGTGTTTATGGATAGTCTTGGAGACTTTTTAGTAGACATTTAATGGTGATTTTTACCCCTCTTGTGGGCCACCCGGAAGAAACGAAAGGTCGAAATTAAATGTACTTTTACACCACGTTGATATCGTAGATTGTAAGTACTCGTTATATATCCAAAATAGATTGAATTTATGCTACAATAAACACTTCAAAGTTCAATTTACTAAAATCATTTTACTTCAATATCTATGGGAACAGAAGTACAATTCGAACGGAACCAGGAGCGATACCTCCTTCGCGTCGTGTCGTTACCAGAGCATTAGACGTCGCGGCAAACAATTACATTACCTCTGCATATATAGTTTGGCACAGGACCAATGTTGGCTAGCATTCGTTGAACATACATGAGTGTTTTCAGTTTTTACTGTCTCTTTGAGTAAAATTTATAATTCTCTCTACGAGGAGAAGAAACGATACATTTGCTATTACAATGTTACTGCAAAACCTTTAAAATTGAAGTCAAAATTTCCTTATTTTTTTATGTATAGTATATACATATTGTATGTCATATGTAACACTACTAACTATATGTTTCTTGTAAAAACACATCTATGTATGCATAAAGATACGGATGAAATTTTTATTTCGTAAATGTTTTGACTTTACAATTCTTCACCTTCGTTCGATTTCCAGATGTGATTAATTAATTTATTTAAATGAAAAAACATGTTATTTAATTAACATTTAGCATTAGTATCAATATTATGTTAAAGTTAGTAAACTGAAATTGAGAAACAATGGAATGAAATTGAATTGTTACAAATAATAAGCATTATAAAATTATTCTTCAGAGTGTTTTTTTTATTATACTTTTTATATTTATTACGAAATTCGAATGTGTTCAATTTTTTCTTTGAAATGAAATGCTAAAGTAAAGACAGTGTTGGATCTAAAACAATAAAATTGTACGGAAACTGAAGAAATAACAATTTAGTTCTTTGTGTCTATCGAACAGACAGATCGGGGAGTACGGCCGCCGGCCATCATGATATTAATCGACGCAAAGCTGATTATGCAGTTGTCTCTAACATTGCTCTTGTAGAATTCCAATTTCATTTCTTAATACTTTCATATTGTACAGATAAACTTTTTTTATATTACAGAAGACGAGAAGTTTATTATATTTCTTTAATGTAAAAAATTTATAGTACATGTGTATAAAACGAGCAAATGTCTTTTGTGTTCTTGATCATGTAATAAAAAAGGTAACTGATATTTTGGCGGGATCTTAATCTTTTATATTGTAGTTTTTATTTCAAGCCTAAAAACTTATTTTACATAAGTAAGTAACTTATAGTTACTTTACAGTTACCTTTACCAGATATTTTTTGATAACGAATGTAACAATGTCATATACCATTGGTGATATTTTGCGTCATATACATTAGTAATTGTTTATAAGTGTAACTTTTATTCGTTGCTAGAAAAACTCCTTGAATAATTTTAATAAGATGGTTACCATCTTGTTAAAGTGCTGTACGATTCTTGAAGATTTGCAAGATATTCTACTATTCTGCGTCATATTAATATAATTATGCATACATATGTTGCCACTAAATATAAAAAAAAACAAGTAGATAAAGCCACTCTTACATAAATACTTTTTTTGATAAACATCGACAAATCTAAATCGTCATTTACAGACCCCTCGAGTAAGGAGAGTCAACAATTTCTATGCATATTTTACTTTAATATATTGCGTCTATATGTATTTTTATAATGATTATTAACGTTTTAAAAGCATCGTAAATTATATAAAATTATTTCCCAATTTTAAATATAAGTCCGCTTTACTAATTTTCTAAATTTATATTACTATGGTATTCTACTACGATAAGCCAAGTTTTCAATTACTTTTTTCATGCCCGTCTTTAGTGTTATATAAAATTATAAATAAAAATGAAAACTTATTTTTGTTAGTCGAAGTTCATCTTGAGATGATAAATCCATACGAATTCTTTCAAAAAACAAGCATACAATTAATACACGATCTAGCAACGGGTGCGAGTTTAAACTGAACACATAAGTATCAGAATACTGCGTTCACATGGAGTGGGCGAGCGCTCACAGCTCACACATAACAGCCGGCTTAAGACTCCGATTTTGAATCACAGTGGGGCCACAAAAACTAAGAAATTACAGAATTGCATACCTTTAACGAGAGACTCGTATTTTTAATTATTCTTTTGGACACAACACAGGACATATTCTTAATATGTAAATAAAATTAGGGGTACTTTTCCGTTAGCCGGGCGTAAGCTGAAAATCTACATTATTAGGCGATTTTTTGCAATAGAAAACGCCCGGCTAACGAAAAAGTACTAAATTAAGTAAACCTTGGTTATCAAGAATCTTTTATATACTTTAAATATAGTGTAGTATTTAATATAATAAATGTATTGGTTGATTAATATTTGAAAAATTGATAGTAAATTAAAACAAATCTTTTAATATTTATGTTACAAATTGTATATCGCTTGATTCATAGCTTAATGCCAAGAACCATTGAGTGTGTAGCGGCGGTCAGTATACAAGTGCTCGATTTGCCAGAACTACTCTGTAACAGTTTAATATAGCTGCAAGATATCTACTGTTTTAATAACTGAATACGCTTTATTTAATTTATATTAACCTTAATAATTTATATTAATAACCTTCAAGTGTAATTATTATATTATTTGCTACTTTATGCATTCCTTTGAGTTAGAGACTTGAGTTTATTTACTTTTTCCAAAATAAGTATCTCGCAAAAATTGGTGTTAAAACTACCGAATACTAAAAAGGTTTTTCAAGTAAATTATGTATTAGCTAGGCTATTATCATAAAAAGGTAAAATTTTTGATAAATATGTTATGTAAGAATAAATAATCTCTAGAACTGGGGATCCTATGCTAGTAACTGTTTTTATCAATAGAGATCTATAGCACTATTTTTTTATAGTATTGGCTGCTTATAGTTTTCGTAAATTTCATGCGAATAAATTCGCGAGTCATAACTAGACTATACTAGTATTATTATATAGAGTTTAATTTTATGATATTGTAGGAAGTAATTTTCATACTTAAAAAATGGTTCATTAATAGAAAGCTACATTAGTTATCTAATGTATCTATGTCATTTTTATTCCTATTAACGATAAATACTATATACATACATAGGTATGTACAGAATTTAAATTCAAATTTTAACACTCGCCGTAATTTTATACTCTCCGTA
Organism: Actias luna; assembly: GCA_039707435.1. Lineage (NCBI taxonomy): Eukaryota > Metazoa > Arthropoda > Insecta > Lepidoptera > Saturniidae > Actias > Actias luna. The sequence continues at coordinate 7,219,226 of JAZHAC010000034.1, read as the reverse complement.
ATCAAATTCCACTTTAAGTAATGAACTCCATACAATTCTGGGTATTTTAATTATTGTGTCTGCTGATCGATACGGATAATTTAATTGATTGACAGGAGATTATCAGTATGCATACATTTAATAACAATATAACAGAGTAAAATGTTGAACAATAAATATATAAAGGCACCAAAATTTTACTTTCGATTTTGTTTTGTCTGACTGTTATGAACTGTGGGATAGCTTTACAAGACATTTTATGTAGTGATAATAAATGTTATGAATCAATATATATATGAAAGAGTATGCTTAAAATACAGTATATTCTTTGTTCTGTAGTTGAAAAAAATAACTAATTATATTTAAAGTTATAATTTTAAAGTAACGTCAATTACTGACTGACTGACTAATGACACTTAGTAAATATTGATCAAATCCAATTCCATTCCATTCCATTTATTTCTTGCCTATACACATTTTTATTTATGAATACATAATTTCTGATACATAATCCATGTTATATGATTTGATGATCCTTGGTGCAAGCTTCGCCAATGGTTAGTCACCCAATTCTAGTAGACATTACAAAGTGATTGAGTTTCAAAGTTATATAAAAAAAAATGGCACTAATAGTTTAAATAGTATCAATTATATTAATCAATAGTACAAACAGTAATGTATATAGAAAATTGAAAAATAAGTTCTACAATTATAGAAAACCATGTAAGTCCACTCGACCGAAGTTCTAGGAACACCTATCATTTAATAAGAGCGTAGAACAAATAACCTTAGTGCTTTTAGTGCTTTAGCTTTAAAATGGTAGTACCTAACATAGAACATCCGATGATAATATATTAAATATTCCATTAATATATTAAATAAGTATGTATACAAAGCGACTGCAACAGAAATGCCAATTGTCGAATTGTGATCCGTGTGTCGGCATTTATTGCATAGCACGTCTATAATTTGCATACGTTTGAATACTAAGTACCAGTAACGTCATGGTTTCAAGCTACTTTAATTGAATAGTTCGATTTATGCCTATCAATTCAGTTTTATATTTATTTCATTTATTCCATATACGTTTATTTGACCAGTTTAACCAGTTGAAGTTTTAAGCACTGTGTTTTTAAATGTTGGTATATATATCTGAAACTAATAATATATACAAATAGTCATATTTTCAATTAGCCAAATTATAATCACTTGATACTAACTTAAAACAATTTAAGATCTATAATAATAATGTACTATTCATAAAACCTGAATTAGGCCACCTCCTGGTAATGTGTATTGCTAAGTGACTCTTCACACAAACAAATTTGCTTTATGACCGTATTTTTAGCTAAATTAAAACTGATGATGTTTCCAGTCTCTTGATAACTATTGAAATGTTTAAAATCACTCATTATCATATTTTGTAAAATATAACTGTAATTGATTTATAAAGTTTATTTTATTAATCTGTATCTCTTATGTATAAATGAGGCCTGTAAAGATAAAAACAGCAATGTTACTTTTTGGTACCGTTGAATTAAATAGAAAACACGACTAGTTTTGTTAAAATAATCGTCTTGTCTGAGTGCAATCGTACTTGGACCAAAAGTGTCAAAAGGGTGTTATTTCAAAATATTCAAGTGTCTTACATAATTCAACCAAACGTGTCTATAATTGGGATTTCAACCTTTAATTGTATACAACTCAAAAATTTTGCATTATAGTAGTCAATATCTATTTATTTTCCATTAATGCAGAATGACCAAAATATATAATCGATTAATGGCAAAACCATACTCAAAAAGTTATCTGTAAGTATTATTCGACGAAAAAGAACAAGTTAACTTTACAAATACTTAGCCGAATAAGAGAATGTAAAGAATATGAAGAGATATTTTCAAGGATACATTATAGTCGTATGTTTATATGAGTACGGCTGAACTACATAACTTTTGAAGGATATTTCTTCACGTATGTACCCACACGATAAATAAACCGAGCACCAGTTAGCTTTGAGATGTAAAAGAAACTATAAAAAGAATTATTTATTTCTGAGAGGTCTCGAAGTTTCTGATTCACGACAAAGATACTAGTAAGTTTTCACTCACATATAATTTTTTTTTAACAAATCTAACTTGAAATGTGTTGAGAGCTTCGAGGTTATATTATCCTATTAATTTTTAGATTACCTATATAAAATTATTTTGTTGTTACTACAAAAAGATATCTAATACGGTAATATATTTAAGATATTATTTATTATATTTGAAGGAGTTTTATGCTAAAATGTATACGTGTTTGGTTGGGATTTTGGTTGAAAATTTTGAAAATAGGGTTGAAAATTGCTGAATCGATTATGATGAATTTTGGTATACAGATAGATAGGAACCTGGAGACGGTGATAGGTTACTTTTTCGTGCGAAACACTTATTGCAAATAGGGTAAAGAGAGGAATAAACATTGTATAAACTTTTTATTATGCCATCCGATTTGATAAAATTTATACTAGTATTTTATCAAATCAAATTATATTTTAAATTAATACATATTCTGTAGCCATTTCTGTAGCCCACAAATAATGGTGTTTATTATCACGTAACTACACATTATAAGGTATCGAGAATTCATATAAACTCATTGAACAATAAACCAAAACTGGTTTAAATTCTTAAACGCAAATGTATTTAAGTTTGCAAAAAGGTTCATGCCGCTAAAGGAAGTAAGTTTAAAAACTAAAACTAAACTCTACCTATTTCAATTAGACGATTTCTGTTCAAATATGAAGCGAAAGGGGAGGGAAAATAGAAACTGGTGTCATAACTTAGTATGCATTGGGCGGTGTGACGTGTTCGATCGCCCCGCGCGTCTATCGGTGCTCCGGTCACGTTTTTCCAATTGTTTTCTGACGACGTGTATCATTCTTTTAAATCAGATTTCATGATTTATCGTCGTGTCGTTTACGGAGCAGCCCTTAAAATTTATCTGTATTTTAACACTTATATATCGTAATATACACCTGATTATATTATTTCGTATAGATAGTACCCGATCATCATGTTACTCATAAAATATATAAATAATCCACTTATTGTTAGTATTAATGTTTTCTAGTAAATATTAGGTATATAATTTCAATAACATTTCACATTCAATAAATTATATCTGAGTCTGATGGAGAAGAGGGATATGTCACAAAAATTCACCTTCAGCATGTACCTGACAAAAATAAAATAATTCGTCAGTAAGCAGTTGGCATGCAAGCTAGAATATTTGTCTTAGTTAATATGAACGAAGGGTAGTGTTAAAGAATTAAAATTACAATTAAAGGAAAGCAAAATACTATCGAATTCCCAAAAACAATATAGTGCTTGAGTTCGACCGTAGTGAGTTAGTAGTATAATGTATAATGGAAGGTAAAAAAGTGCAAGTAAAATATTCTTTTAACAGACCATACATATGAATGGGTGATTCCTTCTATGGTTACTTTGAACGTCAATCGAAAAGAAAGTAGAGCAACACGAGCTTCTGTCGATTCCTTCTAGTATACAATCGCACTTTTCAGACTTTTATAAAGTGAAAGAGATTCTATTAGTAACCTATAATCTATGTAATACTGCCTTGTGAATTATGTTATAATAATGTATTATGTACATATATATTATTCAATAATGTTTTATAAAAGTGCATATTATAAACGTTTTTCAAAATATAAGTGGTTTAATAACTCACGAGTGAAGTCAGGGGTGAACGTTAGTAAAAATAATTTATGAGTCATGTCATAAGATATATACATGTCATTTTTAGAACAACGTTCGGGCTCAATTATGCAGAGTATGAACGATCTACAATAACATCTTTAGTATTCATGGGTCTGGATGTGCGGTGTGACATTTGCAATTTTTGTATCATTATGAATTCAGATGTAAGGGATCGCGAGGAATGAATTATGTGTGACAGGCGTGTGAGATTGTGATGTACCTTATATTTGATGTTACGATTCTTTATTAGGTTTTATTTTCATAATGTATTTTAATATCAAGCATTGCGGTAATTATTATAACAACGTATATAATTTCGATAATTACTTAACAATATGATGACAAAGGAACCGGGCTACTAACTTTATTAAATAATTTTCCTCAGGTTTCTTTAAGATTTTCTTATATAATAAAAACATATAATATCAACTTTCATTAGTATTATATGTTTATTACTTATAACGATTTTCTGTCTGCTTAATATTATATGCTATATTGTTTAACGGTTTTACACTGTAATAAACTTATCAGAAGGCCTTTAATTTTAATTGATTATTAGTATCATTATTGCTTATTATGTATGTAAACTAATTTGACAAATTGTATTATTGTCGTGGCATCTATTCATTAAATACATATTCGATAAGTATGAAATATGTGCTAACATACTTATATAATCCGATAATAAATAAATAAGAAACTGGATTTTTGGGTATTAAAAAAAAAACTATCGTACACTAAATTTTAATTTAATTCCACTTTCTTTTTAAGTTTTATGTATACATATGATAAAAGAAATACTCAATAAATATCTATCATATTTTGCAGTTATGATTTATATGTACTTTTGTAAAAAAAACCTTTTACTTTTATTACTGCAATCAAATTTGAAATGTTGGTTGTTAACCGTGAGTCATGTTGGTCATTTATAAGGCGAGGTCATTATTTACAAAGTTTTAAATACAGTTTCACGTACCTATCCATCATTTTGAATGTCAATAATGTGTATCAGCCGCCATAGTAAAGTTAGGGAATATCGATCATTTCTAACCTAATTTCATGGAGCACAAAGTAGTTTTCTTATGAAATATTACTTGTTTATTTTCACGATAAAGTGTATAGTGATAATTAAGCTCTTAAACAATTGCTATCTTATGCTTACAACGAGTGATGGATTTTGTTTATGCCGTTTTTATTTCTTAAGAAAGTAATATAAAAAGTTGGAGTAATAAAAAATTAGCTCTCAAACAGAGAAACGTGTTTTATATTGTCAAAAAAATAATTAAATTTGAGTCAGAACGGTCGCACCTATATAGTAAAATAATATTGATTAATATGAACACATGTTTCATGATTAAGGCAAGTTTTCATTGGATTTAAGTCTAATATTAAAGAAATTGATAGGTTGAAAATATTTACTATTTTATTTTTGTATACACATGGAAGTACCATTTGCTAACTTAATTGTATTATCCATTATTTACTTTATAAGTATGACATTGCATTTCCACTTTTACACTCGATTTATAAGTTATAGGGGGTCTTTTTATTGGATACAATACATTAACTTACTATTTTAAATTAACATAATTTAGGCTTAATAAAGATCTTAGTACCTGAATGAAATCTGAATTTCTAGGAGAGCTTAATCCTGACTGTAGCTTTGTCTAACTTTGCGGTTGCTATTGTTTTAGTTATAATGGATCTCTTTGGTTGTCGGGGAATTATTGCTAATGCAGTGTTCATTTGTTCAACACAGTTTGTGTTATATTATTATTTAACTAGTACTTTAAGTAAAAATATCATAACTGATATTAAAATTTTACTTGGTACTTTTTCTTTTACTGCCCTTATAAATGTGAATGTGTGTATACAGAGGTTGCAGACTGGCATATTATCGAAGCCAGTGACTACATATTTTACCTAGTTTTTGTTTATTACTTATCTTAGTTAAGAAATATTATGCAAATTGTTAGTTTATTTGGCTATTCTATTAAATATTATTGAATAACAACTAGATGAGACACGATCTAGAACACAAGCTATGTAATGCTGAGAGCATGGTGGTAGAAAGCTCCTGAGTGGATCAGAACATTCTACGAATAGTCAAATTTCGTCTCAGATAATAACGTCACTGCTGACAGCATTGCGTTGCGTAACCATCTACAGTATGTAGCAAATTTATACCTTTGTTGTGGTACATAGGCAATATCGTTGTTTTTACGATTTCTACGTCCAGTTCAGATAAAAAAACCTAAAGCATTTTAACGTTAAGTTTCATACATAACTCAGTAATAACTGGATTCTGATTGGTTTTTCCAAGGTTCGTTACAAATAACTATAGGCTACTTAACATCGGGTAAACTACATGATTCGATAGACAATGTGTATAAAAGCTTTATTTTTCATAATCTTTCTCTAGTGAATATTTAATAATCTTTTTTTGAAAACCTCATAAATGTATAAGTTACCAAGGTAAACAAATCAATCGTGTTGTTTCTATAAAAATTAACCACTTAGAAACATACTATGGGAAAAAAGAAAGATTATTTAATTAAGATAATTATTAAAAAATACGCTAATAAAGATATAAATTTCACAAAGTCTTTTTAGAACAAGGACAATGTATTTTGTATAGAGTTTGGTAATAATTAAATAAGTTTAAAATATAACTATTCCTTTATATTCAAATAATAACTGATTGCTTATTTTAATTGAAATTTGCAAACTTTCTAATACATGTCTGTATTAAATTTATTGAGAAGAGAAAATAGACTAATTATTAGAACAGGGCTCTGTAGATACGTCTTGTTTTACCGTCTCTATTAATGTTGTGCTTAGTATGCCCCAAAGCGACTTTAGCTTAGTACCTCGTACTACAAGCTATACTGTTCATTTCAACTTCTGGGCAAATTTTGTTTGGCTTACATTGATACATCTGTTCAGTATATTCAATAATCTTTAGTATAGATATAATTTAATTTTAATGTGAACACTTACTTAATCATTTTCAACTGGTTATGTTTAAACTATTTTTGTATGTAAATAGTTCTTATAAAACACGAAATAAATATTACAATAAATACAAATTATTTCATATTATGGCACTACATACATGGGGACGATTATAACATGTTGCAACGCCTCAAAATAAATTTAAACAGGTACTGAACTCAATGTTAATAAATTTTAATTTCCATGTTATACAGGCGTTTTGTGATATCAACAAGGGATACTTTTTTAATATATTGGTGTAGTGAAGCAAGGTTTCAAATCGGTCACATATGGGCCGTATTCGTCGACCTCCAGGGATAGCTGACTACTTATTCTATTTTCCTACGTAAGCAGTTAGAAAAATATGTTATGCTCTAAATTTCGTTTGGAATGAAATATTGATATATCTTTTTTAATAAGCATATTTATTACACGAGTAGACGAGACATATGTTGTATTCGAATGGATAGTGACCATCATAAAGTAGGTGTAAAGCCGTTTAGAGCGGCACTCTTGATTTGGTTGGCTTAAATGAGCCGGGCAGCGTTGTGGGACCCGACAGTGCTTATCCAGTAATCAAACGTGGTATTAGGAATTTAAACTTTACTAGATTGTGACTACCTTCAACAGTCAGTGATTATTTTTGGCAATTCGGCTTTTCATACCTATTTTGATATCATATTTTACTGTGAAAATGGTTTTAAATTGGTATTAATTAAAACATACTTTTAAGCAGACCTTTAATTTATTAGAAATCTAATATACAAACAACAAATATTCATTCAATTATTTGGGCTTTATATATTACTTACTAGCATCCGCTCGTCCCTTGAAATACACATTAAATTTAATAACATAAAATGCGAGAAAACGTTGCTTCCTGTTAGTGTATTTTTTTAAACCGCATTTGTAGTTTCAGATATCGTCTCCTACAAACTTATTTATAAAATTGACTTCTTTATAACAATGGTCATATTTATTATTCTATATAGCCTTACCATTCGTTACAATTTGTAAAATGAATGTATATCATATAAATTAATGCAAAACCTTTATAGGGATGTAAAATTCATGAACTACCGAGTCTATTGTTACATAAACTAAAATAAGACTGATTATACGCTTCATATTATTCGAAAAACATCTTAGTTACGGGCACAAAGTACGGCTGATAGATTTTATGCAATTTTCCCTATCTATCACATCCAGCGCAGCAACGCTCGAACCCGTCGGGATTATGTTCAATCTTTTCGCAATACTAACAGGGTAAACAGATTGAACGGTGCGCGTGGTGCTGATTTTTCTTCTTTTATATACTTTAATGTTTGTTAAGGAACTATCATTCAACGAAGAAAATAAATGTGGTGTTGTTGCGCGCACGGACACCACGGACACCACGTAAGTAAGTTCGAATCCTGGGTGAAACTATATTCAACAAGATTGTGATACTCTTGTTGAAGCTCTCTTGAGAGTTTTTATGACAACTAATATGTCGTGTTTCTAATAATTATTCATAATTCACTTCACTTGTTCTCTTCAGCTACATTACATTACGGAAAATGTCACCTATATTACACAATATAGGGCTAAATAAGTATATCAATTAACATAAAAATCACAACAAGACAGATCAAGATCCCGCCAAAAACACACGAATCTTATTAAAATTATTATTTTTTTATTAATTTGTGACGGCTGCGGCACTGCAAAGTTCGGTTATTGGTTTTGAGACCTCTTATCCTCGTTATTAGCGATAAGAGATCCAGCGGTAGAATTGGCACACGTATGTTATCAAATTTATTAGATTACAATACACAAGTTAAATATGTATAAATAAATTCGCATATTATTTATACTTTTTATTAAAAGTTCTTATGTTGTCATAAACAACCTAAATAGATTCAAATTTATTAATATGAAGAGCAAGAACTGTTATAAAATGTGTCCAAACGCTGGCACCTCGCGTCGGCGCTTACTAGCTCGTAGAACGACTCATTCAATTCACTTCTGGAAAATGGAAGTGAGAAATGAGTTTTTTAATAATTTGCAATTATAACGATACAATCATAAAGGATTGGAACACAATAATTATTTTGTATTTATCTTGATAAAGAAATTTCCTTTTATATTTTTACTAGTTTTTACTTGCGGCTTCACTCGCGTTAATACTGATTTCGTCAAGCAAATCGAATAACGCAATAAAATGTTTCAACTTTATCCCTCTTTTTACCCCATTTCCAATAAGTTTTACGCCGAGAAAAAGTAGCCTATCATTGTCTCCAAGGTCCCATCTATCCCTATATCAATATTTTTCAGAATCGATTATGCGGTTTAGGCGTGAAAGCGTAACAAACAAAGTAACTTTCGCATTTATGATATTAGTAAGGATTATTGAGTCAAGCTTAAATGTGGTAAACTCACCTTATGATACTTTTGGGCTAAGGACAAAACAATTGGGTGTATCGAATTGTATAATCTCTTTGTTTGTAATAACTTTTGCTCACATTCGTACACTAAAAACCTATATAAGATTCTTTGATATATAATGATTTCTTAGGTTTACGCGAATATTATTCATTGAAATAAAACTAATTTAAACGGATTTTATCGGGGTTATTTATTAAATTTTGATCCCGACGTTTCGAAAGCTTTTCAGCCTTCGTGGTCACGGGGCGGACTGAGGTGTAGGTTGTCCAGAAAAGTTTATGTTACTGTGTCTACCTTCAATTTAATTTTTAATATTTATAGTGTTCCGATCTACGCAGAAAGAGCTCACAGTGTCTTGAGGTCTGGCAATTGGTCTTTTGGGTTCCGATTTAATTAAATGTATAATTGGATCCCAGGCTTGTGCTAGCTTCCAACCATCTTCTCTATTGAAATTTGGATGTTTTTTAATTTCAATAGCCTCACGAATCATCCTAGGTAGGAATCGGTGTTCTTTGGCAAGGATTTGTGGCTTGTCGAATTGAAGATAATGTTTGGAGCCTTCTTCTGAATGTTCAGCAACTGCAGACTTCGTAGAGCGTCGGTGTTTAACATCAGCTATATGTTCTTTTACGCGGGTCCCTATATTTCTTTTTGTTTGTCCGATATAGGAGAGGCCACAGTCACATTCGATTTTGTATACGCCCTGTTCTTGTAGAGGTATATGACACTTGACAGGTGGTAAAAATTGACTAATCTTCTTGGGCGGCTTGAAGTAAGTTTTAATTGAAGCACGCTTCAGCACATAGCCAATCTTGTCTGTGACCCCTCTTACAAAAGGTAGCACAACAGGTACACGTTCTACTGTGGCTGGTTTCACTCGGTTTCCGTGACGGCGGCGTGGAATTTGGAGCTTGTTATCGCGCAGTACTTGCTTGACATATCGCAGCTCAGCAGCCACATGTTCCTCGTCACAGATTCCTTGTGCTCTCTGAAACAAAGATTTACCCACGGTAGCTAATTGTTTCGGATGGTGGTGAGATTCACCATTCAGGTATTTATCTGTATGGGTCATTTTTCTGTACACAGTATGGCCTAAAGACTGATCAGGATTACGGATAACTAAAACATCTAAGAAAGGAAGAGATTTCTTTTGCTCTAACTCCACAGTGAATTGTATGTTATTGTTATTATAAACTTCATTGAAAGAAATTGAGTCGTAGAAAGCTTTGAAGCTTAGTTCAAAAATTTTTTGTTACTACTTAATTTACTTCGGGCAATTTATTTTACCGCGCAAAACTCAAGCGCTACTTACTTACCAGCTGGAATGTGGTTTTGGTAAAGTACGTTTCAACCTCTCGTTAAAATATGTTTCAATACAATGTAACAAAATAAATACGTTAAAAGTATTGGATTTTTCACCGTGTGGCGGTGCTACTAAATCGAACCAATGTATAATTGAATAAGTACTGATGCAAAACAAGAATATATTCATGTTGAGACGATATGTGGAAACGTGCGTAGAATAAATTTTTGTTCATAGAAACCATTTTCAATTTCACGGCTCAATCTTTGTGTGCTCGGGGTGAATATGTAAAAGGGCATTCGTTGATGTCAACAAAGTGTAATGGTTTCGTTCTAGTGCTCGCTTGATCTATGACCTAGAATAGATATCGATTTCAAATTGAAAAAATATTGTCAATCTGTACTACATTATATTTATTTTTACATTTACATAGTATAATTTTCATATTCATAATTTGATTCATTACTTTATATATTGTATGACCTACACGTGGGTTTCATTCATACATGATATAGAATTATAATAAAACCAATGTTATGATGTTAACCTTTGTCGCGTATATACTAATTCATTTTTTATTTATAAGCATTGTGTTATAATATAACGTGGTTATACATTTTTAGAAACTGTATTAATGAATTAATAAAACAATAAATTATGATTTCTTTCTTTCGACTGGTACAAATGACATATCGCCTGCACAGGCGTGGAGAAATATGAAATAAGTATACTTCCTACACGTATAAATGTTCGCAGTATAGGCGGGGAGCGACTTTTGACAAATTATTTAAGAACGTGTGTTAGGAAACGTGGCCCTTTATACGGATGATTGATAGTGTTGATAGCGGCCCGCCAAACGATTCCTTTTAATCTTTTCCTGCTCTTTAACTTTGCCCTTTTGTAAATCTCGTAGTAACGTTTACTGCTGTCCAGTTACTCTGTAATTTTGTAAAATAGTTATGAATGAAAATATTTAATTTTAAATTAATATATCGATTCGACTTATAATCGGTTGCCCTGCATATTTGCATATGTGCTAACTTTTATTGAAAGTACGCAATCGTTGCTTTTTTATTCTGTTAATAGAATAATATATTTATTTATAAGAAAGTTTTAATGTATAAAATATTAATTTATCATTCTCTTACAAAGAGGTTTGTAAATAAGTATTATAAATAATTGCGTATATCGTTAACTAGTTGCCCTGGTAGATGTTATCCTGGTCTTTTTAGTAGCTCATAATAAAAATTAACCACAACGCCATTTAACTCCTACAGAAATGACATAAAAACCATAAAATATTGATTGGATATTAATCACACCTTATTATATTATATTGGATCTTATGTGTCGACGTGGCCCAAGATGGTAGACGCGCTAAGCCTAATAGAGCTCTCGAGTGTAATTGCTGGAACACACCTAAAGGATTTTGGCGGCAAAATTTCTACTTGAGGGTCCTAGCTAGCCAGGTGGGCATTAGAAAAATCCATACCACGATGCTATCGTTTCATCACGATGTTCTCCTTCACTAATCGAATTCACGTCTATTGACGCTAGGTCTGTACACACTACCAACTGAGCTATCGTCGCTTCACCTAATATTTTTAGTTATATTGCAGATACCTCAAAGAGAAGATTGCATTAACATCTATCAAGACGTTAACTTAGTTTTTTTTTTTTACTTGTAGCTCGTATTCCGGAAGAACCTTTTCATTCATGAAATATCAGTATCGTATCACATCATATGTGTTACTCAATAGTATCACTTTATTACCGTTTCAAATTACAGAACAATCTATACAGTAGTATATATGCTTGGTCTATATATAATTAATACAGAACACACCATTATAATTAAAACATATATTTGATGGACGTATTTGAGTCAATTATATTTTTATAATGTTATCTATATGAAGTAAATTGATTTTATTTTTAATCTTACATGAGTATAAGTTTAAGTATAGTATAGCTTAAAAGGAGCGACCAGTTCTAGGAGTTGATAACTTATTTTGATGAAAATGTCGTAGCTATAACGACTTATTAACTAGATGTAAATGATATAATCACTTGGATATTAATTTATGCATTGACTATTTACATTAAAGTGTTTTTCAATTCAATTACAATAGATAATTCATATGTATATTTTTTTATTTAATTTTTTCATAGTATCTGTATGTATATAATTGTATACGTAATAGTTCTATAATAAGCATATATGTAATATTGTCTAAATAGTGAAATCAAATTATATATAATCTTAAAATTCGTACCAAACTATGCAGCAAAAAATAAACTTTGACTTTATGTTTTTCAGGTCGTCAGTAGCTTGAATACGTCTAACCGAGTAATAATTACTCTTTTCTTGTGGCATTGTCAGTTATATGTATTGAAATTTCCAAAGGAGTTACATCAAAATTAATCAAAGTATTTTATTCACTATATAAGCTATAAAAAGTCTGAAATATGAGTGGACAACTTTAATGTTTACCTTCGTATTTTATTTAAATAAGAGAATTTATCGACGAAATATTTGCAGTCGTTATGTTTTCCATCGTGCATGCTTAGACGTGACCTCTGTACACATAACGCCTATTTCACATTAAACGAGGGATATCCATCATCTTTATATCGGACACAGTTACGACAGCCGCGTAAAGGTTGTATGGATATTAAACGGAATTAATGTTTGTAATACTTTAACTGTATAACACTCACTAAGTCTAAACTTAAATATTCTATCTTATAAAAGTCTCATAATAGTCGAATTTATATATGTAAACGTGTAAGCATTCTAAAGTGTACAAGTCGAGAATGCCAGCTAGCATTTCATATGTACAAATTGTAGGTCCTTATAAAAAGTGTCACTAAATGTATTATATTAAATACCGTTACTAGGTATATTAGGTATTGGTTTATGAAACTGAAGGTTTTTTATGTGAAGACTGCATACTAGCAAGTGCAGCGTGGGATGCCTTCAAACTAATTGTAGCGATGATTTACGGAAGGCTTCTGAAATTGACCGAATACCGAAAGCCAAAACTGATCTGATGGTGAATCTTAAGAATGTGTCAAACAGTATACTACTTAAGGTCATATAATGCCTGTACGAGAATACCGTTTTCAAAAAATCAACAAAATTATTTTGAAAATAATGACTATTAGATTCGATCATTATAAGTAACTTTTCTATAATTTGATAATGTCATCAATTATAAAGCTCAACCATAACTGAACAAATTATATTTCAAAAGGTTGGACCACACCTTTAAGTCACACCAAGCTTTAAATATATATAATTAATAGATACACAGTACATTAACTTACAGAACAATCGTTTGTATTAAACATAAAGAAGTGTCCTTTTTTTATTACGAACTCACAGTGTTGAACGCGACGGCAATAAGAATATTGTTTCTAGAATAATATGAAAACAGAAATTTTAACAAAACTTATTGTTGTTTACAAAGGGTATACAGGTGAGCAACAGCGCATGTAGTCCGCCTAAAGTCGGGGCCGGGAGAAACCAGCGCCTCTCGGGGGAAATCAACACAACAATTACATCTCGAAAGCTACTTCCAATAACACGAGGCTAGCTTTTAAATCGACGGCTACAACTTGCTACATAAGTGAGCAGCTATTATAAAACCTATATAAATGATACTTATCTCGAAATGGAAGGTATTATGTATTTACGAGGCTGCTCAGTTCTGTAAGTCGGTTTGTGATAATACTATGAATATTCAGAGGTTTCGGTTGTCCCTGAGGATGGAACCCTTCCAAGCATGAGAGAGGAATCGCGGATGGTGAGTTTCAAAACAATATGATATTATCGTTGCGTTTAGGCGGTTCTAATAAGATTTACCTCAATATTAATGCGCATCGCGGCGTCCATTATTTTAAGGTATCAAAATACAAGCTCAATCCCCTCGGTACCATTTCTAAATATTCCACAATAGTACTTATGTGTATAAGTGTTAACATACAAAGTGGCATTTCTGAACTCACCATACATGTGATAGTAACAAATGTTTTACCTGTTCAGTTTTATAATAACAAAAGAATGGGGTGATTGCTACAGAACAGTTGTGTCATACAACCTTTAGCCTACCATAAAGGAGGCGAATGATTAATTGTTTTTCCGACCTCTTCAAAACATCGTCGTTTTCTTTTAAATACTTCCGTTATTTTCCAACCCGGTGGCGGTTAGAGGTGATTCTTGACTGTAAATGAATATTAAATTACGGATTAGAGTCAAAACATATTTTTAGGCTTCGTATTTTTTTACCTTCCCCTTTCATCTTTTTTTATGCAGGTTTTTAGTTTGGCCACAAGCTCTTCTGATGTTAAGTCACTTTTTGGTCTTAATGATAGTACGTTAAGCCTGAGAGGCTATCTGCTCTCAAATGCAACTGCCCGATTACATCTATAGATACATCAACATTCTTAACTTGATGTTGGTGGCTATTAGGGTAGGAATTAGAACTTATCTTAATATCGTGCTATGGTTTCATTACGATGTTTCTTCACTACATCCGTGTCGGACACATTGCCATTGAAACATTATTAGGTGCTTATATTATAGATAAAATATATTAGAGGTAACAAATAGTTAACCGTGTTATAGTTACGTATTATTAAAGTTTTACGGTTCTATATTTGTTTTTGTATGATGTCTATCTAGAAGCGGTGGATAAATCGACCGAGCGACCGTGTGAATTCAATCTAACTGGGATCATGCGTTCCTGACCGAAGTGTCGCTTTGAACAGGGCCACTAAAAGCGAATCGCCGTAAACAAGAATTAACGCCAAACCTGCATCGACCAGTGCACTCTCCTTTATGGTGACATGATAAAAGCTTCCCGTTTTAAGTGCAGGAACTCTTTGTGACATACTCAAAAATTATAAGATCAATCAAAAATATGCATTGATGAGAGATAACTTACAACGTCCTTCTCAACTTTACACTAAGTTATTGTCAACCATTGAACAGCCCAAGGAAAAAGTTAAATATATTTCGACAAATTTAATCCGTTTGTTTTGTATGGAACATAAAACTAAAATAGACATAAATAAAAATCAGCCTATCAATAGCCGTAAAGGGGTGCCGTCACCGTTATCTGTCGTTTCGGACTTCCACACCCTTATATCAGTTTACGATACAAAACGCACACTGTTGTCAAATTAACGATATGGATATTATTTCGTTAACGCATGTATTAACTAAAACAAATAGATAAAGGGCGCCCACCGAGATTATTCAGCCGACAATATTATAAGCATAGGCTCAATAATCGAATTTACTATTAAGTTCGCATGCAAAGCTGATAAGTATCACAAAGCCATTTAATTTTGATAGTAATTGTACATGTCTTATAAAACGTAATCCTTGTATGTTCTTTTAAAGTAAACTTCGATTTTTTTCAAATTTATTTTACTAAATATATTGTAATAAGGTTACTATTAAAATTAAAGTGTCTGTTGATATCAAACAAGTAACATATATGTGAGTGCTTATCAGCTATATATCATTTCTTTATTATCTTGAGGAACTTTATTGGTGACAAATATAAAACCTTATAATTTTGTTTAAAAAGTAAAAAAAACTAATATTCATCGTTTGGTAATATATTTTTTTTTCATATTTCATTAACTGTGTTATTATTTAATAGTATTAAATGAGTAACATAGATAATTGACTTGTCGGTAACCATTCTAACGCATATGGATGAAGTTTACATCTTGATAATATTCTGCTTTCTGAGTTTTTATTGAAAGGTATATGTATTTTTTTAATATTTTGTGAAGAGCGGTCACCGCAATATAAAAACTTAATTGTAAATAGAAATAGCGGTAATATTAGTTTAATATATGATCGACTATTAAAACATTATTAATGTTATCAAAATTATTATGGAAAACATGTTTGTAATTGTACCGTCCATTCTTGATATCGGAAAGGGATAGCTTAAGCATGAACGAGGTCATGTTTTATCATTGATGTATCGCCGGGGAATTGTTAGTGGAACCTTCTTTTTCTAACAAGACGGGTATTAGGGTAAGACCGCTCGGGGCTTGCACAATGTTTAATACGTAACCCCGTTAATAAAGACTTGGATTTATTTAACAATTTTTTTTAATAATTACGTATAACACAAACATCAGTTAAGGGTAATTAGCACACCTTTTACGTTGAGAAAACTTATTTTAAATAAACGATGATAGCTGATACATTACCATATTTGGGATAAAACATTTTTTTTAATGATTAATGCCTCGGTCTGTATGTACTTTAAGCGCGTAAACGTATTCTACGTGAGGATTAAAAACGCTTATATTCCATTATTGGTTCTAACAAGACGATGGCGTCTGTGTACCTATAAGTGTGTTCTGGCAGTTGCATTTAGAACCAGTCCGTCCAGTAGCCGTAGTGTGTCCACAATCTTGGGCTTCATCGTCACTTAACATCATAGCCATAACACTAAATGCTAACTATAGAAAAAAAGTAATGAACTTTTCCAACGAAGGTTAGTTGCCAAGTGAAGAAAAAGTGTGTCACAATCGTTGGAGTATAGCGAAGGAATTAAGCTATTCGGCCAAGCTTTTTTTTCTCTCTTCTTGGCAAGGCGTGATAATGTGATAATAAAGGACTTAGCACTGAACCCTGTGGTAAGCCTTTCCATAATATTCTGGATATATTAGTGGATTCAAAAGTTAACTTCCTTTCGGTTAATGTATTAATAATAAACTTAATAAATAATTCAGGGACTTTTAGTAAGCTGAGCTTTCCTTTTAATATAACTAGGTTAACATTTTCGTAAGTAGAATTTATGTTTAAAAATATGGAAAGGGTGGATTTATTATCTGAGAATGCTAATCTAATATCTGTAGTTAATATACTAATGCGTATGCCTTTTCGAAAACCAAACTGGGTCTTGGAAAACAGATCATTACTCTCCGGATACCATTCTAAACGATTTTTAACTAAATATTCAGCTGTTTTTAATATCATAGATGACATTAAAATAAGGCGATAGGAAGATAAATCAGATGGTAATTTCCCAGGTTTTACTATTGGCTATACAATTTGTCATGTTGGGACAATTCCTTTCACAATAACAGTATTTATTAGCAGTAACAAATATTCCAATGAACTTTGATTTGAAAGAGATTGGAAAGAAATGAATATACTATACCATCTGGACCGGGTGACGTATTATTTGTACTAGATAATACTCATTTTAGTTCCTTGATCGAAAACGGTTGATTGATATTTGAGTTTCTAATAGTAGTGCAGATGAGGATTTAGTAGAGACTCCTGGGTATAATCTAGATATGCTACTATCGGTGGAGTTAGATGATCCATGAAACTTTCATACAATAATGGAGGAAATCTCGATTGTCTAGAGTTATCCATCCCAGATCTAAAACGCCTAATATTACGCTAAACATCTATTGAACTAGTTAAAGGAGAAATTGAAAGACAATAACTTTTCCAACCAGTCGATTTTTTTTACTTTTAATAACTTTTTAGTACAGTTCATGACATTAGTCAAAAGATCAAAATTTTCAGCTAACATTTGATTATTATAATGTGATTCTGCATCTTTTCTCTTTTTTACAGCTTCAGTGCATACATGATCCCACCGTGGAGGAGATGGTTTTTTACAAGATTTAATTTTTTTCAGAGGAAATATTTAATTTGCCTTGTAAATCAACAGTTTAAAGAAGAATTCTGCACAGATACCTACTTCTTCAGAAGACTCTGGCAATAAATAAATTTTGTTTTCTACAGCTGTCCTGTATGCACCTCAATTTTACTTAGATTGCTTATATCATATAAGTGTTTTTTTAATGTTTGTCTCACATTTAAAATGAGTTATTGCTATTATAATAGGAAAATGGTCACTTCCATATGTATAGGGAAGTGTACACCAGGTGGCTTAAGATGCTAATTTAGGACTACAAATAGAAATATCTATTGCGCTAACAATATCAGAAAGGCCAGAGCGTCGAGTAGGTGACCCAGTGATCAATATACATAGGTTTTGACTGTTAATTACATCTAATAATTTATTTTCACAATTGTTTGAAACCGAACTACCCCATTCTTGATGATGACAAATAAAGTCTTCCATTACCAAAAAAGGTTTAGGAAGAGAACAAAGTATATTATTTATCTCTAAAAGAAGAGAAATACTAGGATGAGAAGTATATAAAAAGACAAAAATAATGTCAGTTAATTGTATAGCAACTATGGAAAACTCATAAAAATGTGAAAGAGATATAACACTGAAAGAGAAACAGCTCTGAACTAGCAGGGCTGCTCTTCCTTAACCATCCTTTCGGTCATCTTTAAGACAAAGGAACTCATTTATTTTAAATACAGTACTTGGCTTAACCAAGTCTCTTCTATGCAAACCAAAACGGGTTTAATTTATTTATTAAATAAATTATTTCATTTTTCTA
Organism: Actias luna; assembly: GCA_039707435.1. Taxonomy (NCBI): domain Eukaryota; kingdom Metazoa; phylum Arthropoda; class Insecta; order Lepidoptera; family Saturniidae; genus Actias; species Actias luna. The sequence goes on along the minus strand of JAZHAC010000034.1, from coordinate 7,200,293 downwards.
TTAGCAATGCTTCTAGAGATCCACTGAATTATCAGATGGTCCATTGGAATTGAGTATATTTAAAAACTTAAAAGTGTTGTGACCTCGTTCGACGGTAATATATATGATTGTGACAAAAAATAATAATAAGGGGTATAATAATTTCACGTAGAGACTGATGATTTAGTTCATTTTAATTTTTTAAAGCACATCCATTTACATGAATACAGAAAATGAAAGTGTAATCCTATTTCAGCCTATACGTTTTAAACTTCTATTAATTATATTTTTATTGGAATTAGATTTCAAAATTTTCCAAATGTTACCGGGTGGATTGTAGTGCCGTCATTTGGTTAAGATTGTATTCTGTATACGTGGATAATAAAAGGCGAAAAATCTGTCTCAGTGTATAAAGGTCTACCGATAGGCGTAGGGACTCTTACTGTATTACGTGTACTTTCAGTTTCTTGGCTTAGTATTAAATATGTGCTGATTTAGGAACAATAGTCATATTTTCAACTATAATTTCACTTTCTAAGCACACATAATCATCCAGTTTATTATCAACGAATGATCTCTTATTTTTTGTTACTGTGCCTACACTTCTTATGTAGGTGTATCCGCTTATTTGGCCTTGATTGAGAGTATGACCTATCTCTATCAATACTGGAATCATTTGACCTGATGTCATAAGAAATATTCATGCAGGATTCATTTGTTACATTTTAGTTATAAACTCACTTGCAGGACGTACAATTCCCCCTGGATCAGGGAGTCATGCATGGCTTCGTACAATAAATATAAAGTTAAGAAAACTTACCTAAAAAAAGTTAGGAAAATATAATACAGATACTATACTACACCAATATATACAATTACACTCTATTGATGAAGAGTAAAATATAAGTATGCAATTTAACTTAAAAAACGTGCCCGTATTTTTGTAAGTATCCCGCGGTTTTTCCCGGCCAAGCATTGAAATGTAATTAGTGTAGTGGTTATTTTTCTATGATTTTTAAAATTATGGCAACTAAGTTGGTGGTAACAATGGTTTGTTTAAATCTTGAAATTCGTAGCATTTTATAAATCGCAGTTAAGAATTTGTTATAATTGCCTAATTTTTACAGTGATTTTACCTCTGCGAAATATACATGCATGATTGAATGTGAAACTAAAATTGAAGTGCCTTGTTTGAAATTCATACAGTGAAAGGCGTCAAAGGTTTTATTCACGATATTTCATTGGCACGTAACTTTGTCATCGCCAGTCACGTTGGTCAGCGGGAGTGCTCGCAGAAGCCGCTTTAGCAAAAATTGCGTGTTATATTCGGTTTTCTAGTTATAATAAATATTAAAACTATATAACATTATATGTTTGGTCATATAATAAGTTATTAGTTTATAATTTTGTAGGATTAGTGTTATTTTAATATAAAACAAATATTCGTATTTCACTCATATTTGTAGTTAATTAATTATTTTTTAAGTTTTACTTTCGAAATAATACCTAGTTATCTTAAATAATAGCTAAATCATTAACGCAAGGAAATATAAACTCCTAAAAAAAATCCGAAATTATGTATCCTGCATATATGTTAATTAGGAATGTTACAAAGGAATGTCGGATTTGGATATTATTACGGGTATCTTAACAATATTTCATCGGTTTTGGTTACAAGTTTGTAATTGTTTCGCTCATCTAAACATTAAATAAGGTTTATAAATAACTTTATTAAAACCTAAAATAAGTTAATATATATTTGTTGGGGAAAAATATTATTCTATGTTATACAATTACTATTTGGCCTGGCTTACTTTGTTGTGCCCCTTTCTGTAGTCAATGACTTCAGTTCAGTGCCACTTATCATGTTTAAATATCGAAATACAAACTATCCTATATCTCAAGTTGATCCGAGTAATACATACTTAAGAAATTACAGTTAACAATTGAACACAAATCAATGAAACAATTACCGAGATAAGCTGAGGCGATAAAGTGACGTAGATTTTTTATTAATAAAACGATTAATTACATTTATCGTATTAAAGGATTCGGCGGTGTCTTACGCAAGTCCGTTTTCGTCAAAAATGATTCGAACGATTTTATTGGATATCGTTACGGTGATGATTTTTTTTTTCATTTCAGACATCTGATTGTTTCGGATGTGGCTCAGGAATTTCAAAAAACCTCTGTCGTAACTAAATATATAGTATTTTCTCTATAATTTTAAAATTATGGACATTATAATAGATTTTTCACTACGGCAATAATTTAGATAATATAATAGCAACATATACTTGCGGTTGTCCAATCGAATCCAATTTATTACTTAAAGTTGAAGCGCCGTGAATCGCAACCGTTCTGAGTGAAAGCTTAAAGTTTCACTGAGGCAGTTACGCTCCCCTTTCGGGTGATCAACGTAAATTATTCCCCCAGAAGAAATCTCTAAGGGCTGAATGACGGATAAGGGACGACTCGTTTTATTGCCTACACCGGCTCGCGTTTGTAGCCGTCCTAAAAATCGAGGCCCGAATGTTAATTCAGGGATAATATTATTAAATACTGAACGGTCATTGATTTAATTACGCATTACGCCCTCAGGAAAAGATATTCGATCAATTAATGAATAATGTTATTATAAATGTGCGAAGGTTTTTTAATTCCTTTCGACAGCGCCGATCAGACAATGGCCGGCCATGTTTTAATAACCGGTATCCTAAATCGTTTAGCTATTATGTATTCTAAATGTTTTATGAGAGTAATTTCCCGTGGCTGAAAGGCGTTGTAAGTGATAATTAAAACACCCGTTACTGCAGCTGTTACAGGCGTTATTTTAGTGTTTTAATATTACTTGTGCTGTCATGAAAAGGCGATCAAGTCCATATGATGTACAATTTTACCTCATGTAGGGTATGTCTACGTTTAATGTTTATATGAGCAGAGATAATGCTTGAAAAAGTGGATGATATAATTTTTTACTTATGTTTTAAATAAGATTTATACACCATTTCATCTCTGGTCAAGGACCTGGGATCTGTTTTGATGATTAAATTATATGCTTTATAATAGTTACTTAAATAATCAAGAAAGTAAAAAAGTAGTTATTGTGCTCAAATCGTGTATCTATATGTCCACAATCACTATGCGGTGATTTATCAATTCGCAAATATCCAGTAAGCTCGTAGAATATTCTAATAACCATCATTGTGATCCACATAAAAGTATAGTTATTTAGTTTTAGTAATTCCTTTAAAACCTCTATTTAAAAGATTAAATTTAATGGGATTCCGAAATAAATAAAAATATTTAATTTACTGTATAACTGTAATGTAATATTATAAATGTTTATAGTTATATTATGGCATCTCGTAGCATTTACAATATGCGAGGCACACCGGCTGCTCCTTCCTGTCTCGTACCTTTTCCTTTGCATGCATGCTTGAAGCGTCAAATCATTACGTCTATTTAAATAATATTATAAACCTAAGTCAAATTTTAATTTTAGTCTGCTACCATAACATTTGATATTCGTTCTTCATTCGCTTAGTAAAAAGGATTTAAAAACTCATTTCCCTGACATAATCGACACGAATTTTTCATGTATATTTCTTTCACTCGCAAATCCAATTTAATTAAGGCGAGGAACTCGCGGTTAAAATCCTATTTAAGCTGTTTTTATTACCACCCGTCGGGCAAAGACGGTTCGCCACAGCGCTCGAAGAATTTGAGCGCACGCGAGGATTTCTCTGGCTTTTATCTTAGCAGTCCTTAGTAGAATGGTAAGGGATCTCAATGCAAATTATTTGTTTTAAGTGATGTATGTAGAATTAGATTACGAAAATCAACTGAATTTATTAAAGTGATCCTGTTTTATTTTGTATATGAGTTTCATACATTCGCATTATACTACTAAACACGGTTTCTTAAAATTATATAATTGATTAAGTATTAAAACTTAGGTTATATTATAACTAATATTTTTTATTTAAGAAAATATATCTTGCAAGGAAATGATAAATTTTTAAAATATTTTCATTTGTTTCAAACATTTATAAGTATTTTAATTATTTTCATATATAATTATGTACTTGATATAAACATTCTAGTCGTTTATATTTAATGAATGACCGACCGTGTTGCTTTCGATTAAAATATGTACCTACCCATCTAACTAGCTATATATCTAGGTAAACTTGAAAAGTATAACGTTATATAAAGCTAGCGCTTTTCTAGCGCTTTCCTTCAATTCGAAAATGATTTTAGTAATCCTTTGCCAATTATCCTGTACTTTTGATATAATTAGTGACTAATCTTTTAAAAATTTATAGTAGTAGTAAATATATCACATAGTACTTATCGATTATTTTTTATTAGTAGGACATTTAGAAGGAAATTTTCAGTTGCATATAAAAAGAAATAATTTTTTTTTGTGTGAAAAACGAATAATTCCTACCATTCAAAACTGGCAGAGACACAATTGAATTTTTAAAGTGATAGAAAAAATGGCATATTCAATTTAAAATTTAAATGTCGTTGTACTCAAAAGTTTACTACTAGTTTTGAATTGTGCTTACTTTTGTAAAAGAATCTGGTAATACTAACTTAATTTTGGTGTAACAACAAAAATACTTCTTAGCTAGTCGGGTGCGACATTTTTAAATGTGAATCATTAAAAGACTTAAATTTCATTTTGAAACTTTAAAATCGTTCTCTTTCAAATTTCTTATTTTCGAGCAATACTAAAGTAGCTGCAAACAAGCGATGTTCTCAAAATTATATAATTTCATTTGTTAAATGAAATTATTATTTTAACACAAAATAATAGCTATTATTTATATAAACTGTTCATCCCTTTACTTCGCTGTTTCAACGATACGACATACGATCTTAAAAATCTTTATTTAGAGCGTCCTGTAGATCAATTCGATTTTGTTAGATTACATTGGCTAAGATAGATTAAGTATATCTATTAATACTTTATACTACTTTATAGGGTGTCATATTACTCTATATTATCTTACAACGGAAAAATAACATATACCAACGTTACTTTGAAATTCATAAATAAACCTTACACTTGTCGTAGGCACGTACTTCTTCACGTTAACTGCAGGTATTAAATGGATATTACGATACGAGATTATTTAAAATTCATAACTATATATTTGAATATCTGATTACGTAGCGATATAGATAATATGTAATATTGCGTAGTATAAAATTGCATTTTTTAACATCAACTGTTATCATTTAACATAGCCTCTATGAAGATACAATTAAATTTAGCAAATAATTGTACAGATTTTTTTTAATATTTTTCTGTACTATAAACTTATTTTCATATTGAAGAGTCAGTGAATTCTTGTATTTTAAATGGTTTAGTTCATTTCAAGTTACTCTTGACTGCATTTCAGCTGACGGAACGTTTCAGTACGGTCCAAAACAGAAGTGACTGTCGTAAGGGCAAATATCCTTCGCCAGTCATAACTGTCATGCCGGCCTGCTTGAATTGAAATGATAACAAATTAATTGTTTAAAAAGTCAGGATCCATGTAATGAAATGGTGCAGTTTAGTTAGGAAAATTCAACTGCATTATATAAATAATAAATTAAAAATATAGTAGTATTGTAAGTAAAACATTAAAAATGAAAGAATATAATAAATAATTAATGTTTTATATTGCCTTTAAGTCTAATAAAAGTTCTTTAGTCTAGATCTACAAAGTTGAGAGTCTAGCTAGTATCAAATAAAATAAATTTATAATAGCTAATATTGCATTTTATTCTTTTAATAATCTGTTACAGAGGGATTCCTTTTGGATATTAAAAATGTTACAGATTTAAATGTTTGCGGGCCATTGGTAAGATTTTGAACTGGTGCCAGCAGCTCCGTGGTAATGATCCGAGAGTGCATGCATAATTTACCAGCAAAGAGCTTGTTTTGTGATGTTATTAGTCGGTAATTTCGCCGGAAAACAGCTAACAACGTTATTTTGCGTTGGCTAAATTATGAAAATAATTTATTTTCTGTATAGTACGGCTTCCATTTGTATTAAATATTTTACATTTGAATATTGATTATAATTGCAAATTATTAGGAAATAAATATCCTTGTATGCTGTATTATAGATTTTCTTCACAATAACAATCTGCTTCTTTTATAGTTAGGGTTTGGCGTTATGGCCACAATCTTACCTAATTTTAAGTGTCGATGTGGCCTAAAATAGTGGACATGCTAAGCCAGTGGAAGAATTGGCTCTCAAGTGCAACTGCCGGAATACAGCCATAGGTATTTGGGCAGATTTTTAACTTGAGGGTGGTAGCTAACCAGGCGGGCATTTGAAAACTTCCTAACAGCATGCTATTGTTTCATGACGATGTTTTCTTTTACCGAAAGCTCAAGCTCATTGTAGGTGGATTCGAACTCACGTCCCTTAACTCGGCGTCAGTACTCATTACGAACTGAGTAAATTCTTGCTTCATTATTTATTTACTACTAGCTTCTTTTACACGTGGCTTCGCTCACGTTAATGTTGATTTTGGCAAATCGGATTACACAATACAGTTTCATACAAAGTTTATTCCTTACTTTACGCTACTTCCAATAAGTTTTCAGCGAGAAAAGTATCCTATCACCGTATTCAAGGTCCTATACCAAAATTTATCACAATTAATTCAGCGCTTAAGGCGTGAAAGTTCAACAAACAAACAGACAAACTAATTTTCGCAATTAAAAATGTTAGTAAGGATAAACCTACAGTTACAACAAGTTAAATGTTTTATACGTTGTTCTTTGTTGATTATTGTACTAAATTATTTATAATTATGATCATATTATAAATTCATTGGAGAAACTAGAAGGTACCTAGTGTAGAAATTGCTTTATATTTGATAAATTAATTTCCTAACTTATACGTTTTGTTAGATTGACTACCACTAGAAGACGGTTTACCGTTGATATAATTATTACGTTGAATACAGTTAAACATAATATTGATGTACACGATGAACATTTGAATACTGCAATAATAAAACGCCCCGAGTAATCTTGTAGAAGCGAAGCGCGAAAAATACTCGTAACTTTAACGTAGCCGGTCTGTTTTTGCAATGATAATTTAATCACGATGTAAGTGAGCCGACGATTCTTATTACTGTCTTGAAGATAATAAAGTAACTTGAAGGTTGCCCTCTCAATACGAAACGTTTAAAACGAAATTTAATTTCTATTTTATTTCTAGCGGATCTCTCTCGAAGTGGATTACATTCTATTTTAAAAGCTGCTAACCGTTTCCGATATTCATTGTCAGTTATATCTGCAGATTACACGGAAAATTAAATGACTATAATTTTTTATTTTAAATTGGTACTTTTTCAACCAAACATTAGGTATTTGTTAATGGTTATTAATACATTTTCAATCAAACATTAGGTATTTGTTTACGGTTAAGTAAGACTTTACCAATAATAATTATAACTAAAATACTTAATTTTTTTCCTCTTTTTGGACCCTTTCGACAATAGTTATATCTTGACAACCTAGTGATAGTTCAATTTAAAAACTTTGTACACTATTCTTCTTCGATGCTTTTCACACACTTTATGTAGAATTATGTATGACAATACAAAGCCTTATTTAATTTGTAATTCGTAATAATGATGTTTCTTGTCATTTAATCGATTAACATTTACTCCATTCTACAAATCAATGAAGCTGTTTGAATTGTCAGTTTGCAAAGTGGTTGTAAACGGAATGATTATGTTACGCTAGCCGGTGGCTAAGCCAACACTGCAATGCTGGATGAGAACCTTGTATTCAGTATTACGTATCCCAACTGTCGCGAGTTTGTAGCCATTTTGCACACAAGATCTACTTCTGTATTGTTCTATACTGAGAGACAGCTATTCGCTTCAGAACATATCTTTCTACACGATCAATTCTATATTATCTTCTTGGAAGTTTGTATATATTTTAAAATTATCAATTATCAATTATATCAATTAAATTATTATTAAAATTATTATTATCAATTAAAATTATCAGTTTAATTTTCATAGTTATTCTTGAAAATATTGTTAATTTGCTCTTTGCAACTCTAACATAAATTCAAATTGAAACTAAAACTGAAGATATAAATTATATAGTATAAATAATTTAAACAATTTTTTTATTTAATTGTAAATACTTTAGAAGATTTGTTTCGAAAAAATATATTAATATTGCATTCAGGAGTAGGACTGAGTGAATCTTAGCAGTAAAATGTATCCAGTATCGTGCAAAACGCCGTCCACACGGCCGTAATATACTTTGAAAAGTTACCGTAATCTGCCAGGGCAGGGTTAAGATTGCTCCGCTGAGTGCATTAGCTACGAGACAATTGAATTAAAACAACGATATCCCCAGAGTTGGCGTTGTACCAATTAACTATTATATATCCGGAGCTATTGAGTTACCACGGTACATTCACTCCTTTGACTGAAAATGACTTTATTGATGGTCGATCTAGTTTTCTGTCGTTTGCAGCATCTGGATAAATCTATTAGATTTTACTTAAACTTTGAAAGGGTTACCGTGTCAATGTATAAAATGATTTTTAGTTGCAGTGTTTATGTAATGGCTGAGGGTTAGTGGGCTAATATGAAAGTGATAACCATCAATAAATTACTGATTTCTCAGTGGTCACCGCTGTTTTTACATTGTACTGCGCTTATAATTATACGAAAACATGTCTTTAAGCAATGTTATGTTGATAAAGTGATGTCAAAGGATGTCATAGAGTTATCGTTAAAAAAATTATTGTACATTTTTTCTACGATATTGTTTATATTTGCTTAAACCTTAACAATTTCTCTATCTATACTATAAACAAATATATTATACTACTATTATAAGGAAGTATAATTTGTGAATATATATGAATGAGATAAACTTTGAAATACTAACCCGATCACAAAAGTGCTATATTTTTATTCATACTTATTAAATCTTATATCGTATATAACGCTATTAAAGTTAGGCACAATCGCATTTTCTTATATTTTATCAACTCATTTCTAGAGTAACCACAGACAGTATTTACGTTTTTATTAGTATAACCGATTTTTATGTAGATGCATTTTTAGATGTAATAAAATTAATACAACAATTCATCTAAATCAACAACAGTAAATTATAAACCAAAACGATCCAACAAATGTTATATACGTAATCAAGTAATACATGTTTTTCTAAAAAAAATACGAAAAGTAAACTTAAATTTTTGTATGGGAAGTTGAAGATATTATAAGAGTGACTTATTGCGAACATACTACATTTGTATGATTTTTTTTTCATATAGTTACATATTGTTTAGCCTTAAATTTGGACAGGCCTCATTTGGTACAATCTTTTAATATTTGGTATAGTAATCGGTGGAAATTGCTCATGATTAAAAATGCAAATGCTTCGTTATGACAGGTTAAAGAAGTCAAGAACGCGTGTCTTGTGCAGGTGATAAATCGCACACAGGCTTCACATTTTACTAACGAGACAAGGTGTCGCTCTTCATGCAAACATATTCAAGTAACGATTGTTACCGCCGTGTCGGGAACGTGACGTTTTTGTCAGTTTTACGCAGAGCGAATCTTTTTTTAGCAAAAGTTGATAGCTCAGTCGGGAAATTGGCGGAATGTTTTCGTCCGATTTCTGAAATGGAGATTTTTCAGCGCGGTTCAGTAGGCGCCGTGTCGTACAACTGCACCGATGACAATAAATATCAAACGCGACGAGCCATGAAATCGAATAGGCTCCGTCTGTGAGCGCTTTACAATCAGCAGTCGGCTGTCGCGGCTTACGGCCCTTTACCCGTCCCGCTACCCTCACCTAAGTACCACTCGCCCACTCGCTGTAACTCACTCACATTCACATAAACTTACACTGGTCTAGTTCACCAGTCGAAAATATGATCATACTTTTATTTGAGACTAGATTTTATCTACTAGCTTCGCTCGCGTAAATATTAATTTTGTCAAACAAATCGGATGACGCAATAAAAGTTGCATACAAAGTTTATCCCTCTTTTTATCCCACTTCTAATAAGGTTTTGGCAAGCCTATCACCGTCTCCAGGGTTCTCTGTACCAAAATTCATCATAATCGATTGAGCGGTTTAGGCCGGAAAGAGTAAAAAACGAACTCATTTTCGCATTTATAAAATTAGTAAGAATTTCAGAAGAGAGAGAATGAGAAGAGAGAGAAGAGAATATAAACAGATGATGATTTAAAAAATATCGTCTAGTTATTTTGAAAATAACTATTTTCAAATAAAAACCTTATTAATTTCAATACATTTCACATACTCATGTTTTGCCTGTCACATACCGCGAAGAGGGTGAGGTTGTGCTCTACTCTCGACACGTCAAGATCAATCCATTTTTTGCTCTTAAACTACTCTACCACAAACAATTTGCATATATACGATCATATGAGTAAGAATATTCCAATTTTTATTTTTCGTTCCTTCACAAATAAAAAAATATGTATTAATCATATATGTATATAGAAGTTATAACATGATAAATTTGAACAAAAACCAATAAGATACTAAAACTAAGAAATTAGTATAAAAAAATATGTTTCTATATTTTCAACTCTGGGTGGCAAAGCATTTTATGTCATGAGAGATAGCACAAATTTAAATGATTACTAACAAATAAAATATACACATCCTTCTCGAGTATTTTAATTTAAAGTCATTAAAATTGCTAAGGAGGTATGCCTAAAAATCAATCAATAGTACACGTTATTAATAATTTAAGATCAGTAAGCACTCAAGTGGTGGTTGTACAGTAAGAACGTCTTGTATCTACCACGTCTCAATACATTTTAAACATTCGCACGCAGAGTGCTGGAGTAATTTGCGGTTGTGACGCTCTCCCCATTCCCGTGTGTCCCCTGACGCGTGTTCGATTAGAGTACAAGTAATTCCGGAAAGGAAATTGAAATCTTAAAGCAATGCCCCACGGACTTTATGTTTCTCTAACTGAAGGATAAAATGAAAAACAAACAGTGCTAGCTCCAATATACAAGAAATTATTTTTGTATTATTCAAAGAACAGAATAATCTTGGTTTTCGCAGTTATTCGAAATATTACATTTGTAAAGGTGTTTCTTGTTTCTTTTTATTTTAAAAAAGACTGCCTGCTATTGGTTTTCGATAGACGAGATTAAGCAAAAGCACATTCTTTAAACCAAATTTAGCAGATATCTGAATCAGAAATAGTTCGGAAAATCCAAAAGTGCACGCCTCATAACGTAATTATAATTGATTGCCATATATTTAAGCATTCATAATAAATATGATTTGAAGATTTTCGGGCATGATCGTGACCATATACATTATCTACGCATACAGACAAATCGAGGTCCACCGAAATATTTTTTCAAAACGGTTTGTTTTATACTATATAGAAAAAAATAATGTTTTTTAATATATTTACTTTCATAAAAAAGTGATCTTGTTGATATTTGTCAACACATTTAATACTCAAAGTGCAAAAAAGATCGGATTACAGCTATTTAAGCCGAGATAATTGCTTGACCTTGAGAGACTGAGAGTAAAGCACTAAAACGCTTCGCGTTGTGAGATGTGCAAAAATATTTTTTAAGACATGAATGAATAAATTCGTATCTTCCTTTAAAAAATATATGTCTCATATATTTTTTATGTATGAAGGCAGTTATGTATGAACGTTATAACATTATTCGTCATTAAACCGTACAGATATAATGTGGACTTTGGGAGGCATTGTCTTGCTCCTATGTGCAATCTATACTAATACTAGATGACTGGGCAAACCTTGTTCTGCCTTTTCGAGTAGTCAATTACATCGACTACACCGACATCTATCGTGTTATGATCACTTATCGAGATAAAAAGTATCCTATCTCTCAAGTTTGATCAAACTGCCCACAGTGTGCAAAATTTGATTAAAATAGGTTCAGTAATTTAGAAGTTCATTGCGGACAAACAGCGTGACACGAAATTTTTATATATACAGATTATAAAGCGGAAGAGTATTGTTTGTTTGAACGTGCTAATCTTAGAAACTACCAGTCGGATTTGACAGAGTAATCAATGAGCGTGCACTGGCGATATTATTATAATTAGGTCATTCCAATGTACTAGAGAAATATTCCTCTTAAAAGGTTATAAAAATAAGTCCGCGATGTCATATCTTTTCTGGTATACTTATTATAACCATTTTTTATGATTTACCATTTTGTTCCAAAGTAATACTTTATTTGCGAAGATGTTTTATAACATACTAGCTGACCCGGTGAAGTTTGTATCAGCTATAATTTTTTTTTATTCTCGCCAAAACTCAGAAAAGATTTGTCTGATTTGTATTTTTTACATTTCGATTAGCTATGACCGATCCAAATCAACCAATCCAAAGATCAATACAACTGGCTATATCTAATATTGCTTCTGACTTTCACTTCTATTGGTTATTAAATAAAATTTGTTTATAACTCCAATGAATTAAAAGTCTTTTAATTATATGAAATTTAAATATAGCTAATCAATATAATGCTTTAATTAATATAATGCTTCTTGATAAACTACTTATTTTTTTGTGGTTCATAAATATACAATACATTTTTACCGACGCGACGACATATACATAACACATATATGTTCGTTCACGAATCTGAGAAACTCCAAGTTGAGTACGCTAACTTCTAACGTCTGGTTTTGTTATTTGTTAATTGTCTAGGAAATTAACATTAGCACATGAAGTTGTAGTCGCTTAAAATCGAATGAAAAATTCATTGGAATTATTAGTATACGCTAAATCAAGACAATTTCTCCTTTGTATTTTCCCTTGATCGTTGATTCGTTGATGTTATTCATTAGCCTTTTTTTCAGCCAATCTCGTTACATTGCATCATCGTATTAGTAATGTTGGTTGATACTGAGATTCTTCGTCATTTGCATTTGTTCCAGCGAAAATAGTCATATAACCGCCTTTACTTATTTATATTTCTACTTTTAATAAAGTAGAGTCAATACTTGACGGAGTTGAAGTATTTCACATTAATATGACCCTCATAAGTCTTGGTATTATATTCGAGAGTATGGCGTAATACAACCATTGCTTACATGAACATATTGCCTTTTTAACATCATTACTATTGTTTGCTACTGATCGGCTACATTGGGTATCCATCATTGCTTTTTGGGTATCGCTTGGAACATTTACCGTCGATCATAAAGGGTGAGTTATTGTTTAAAACTCCGCGCGGTCCATTTATCATTTTTTAAATTACTATTGCATGTAATTTTTGAACAACTGCGTCCCCTGGGATTTTATATGAAATGAGAGTAACTTCTTAGCTAGGTACTCATCCATTAGCCTTGCGGGTGGTTGGATTCATTGTATGACAGTGAACGATACTCCGAAGAGTTCCCGAAACTTGTAATACGGATGTAGGTTTAAGGGTCCTCTTTCCGACGCGCATCAACGCTCATCTTCAATACTCGTGTTTCCCTCCCCGGTAGATACCTGCTATCGCAGCTTCAGAGACACGTTGTAATATAGAACTTACTGTTGTCCTAGACAGGGCAAGGTCTTTTAGTAGGTTGTAGATTTTGCTGGTATAGCAACCACTCCCACTTCGACCGCGTATAACATAACTACTATAGCCATTCCTGTTCAGGTTATTTAGTAGCTCGTAGTACTTACTTTATTTTATAGTGTGGTATTTTGGTATATTTGTTTTTTATGGTACAATGAGCTCAGTTAGTGGAATTAATTTCATCTGGCCATATTTTGTCAACTAACCACATTAGAATGTGCGCATGCGGCAGACCACGTTTTTACCATTTAACAAAATTCCTACATGCAATAAAATCTACTTTTATTAGTAAATTGTGAGGAGGTAGTGCAGACAATGTCAGTAAATTAAAAAAAAATGTGGTATAGTTAAGTACGTCAATCTAGTTGATAACTGTGTTGATTAATTTGAAGAATAGTAGTCGCATTGAAATAGTCATTTTTATTTTTCGCCGTCACTATTGCTCGTACTTTCTGAATTGTAGCGCTTATTTACCTTGTTATAAAATTGTTCTTTACAATATACATTGCGCTGAAGACGTTGTTTGGATACAGCTGTTTTATTTTTTAATCTTGGCCAAGAAATGGTTAGAATCACTTCCCTTCTCATTGTACAATTCTGAAAGCACGCATAAATATTTGGCATTTAATATATATGTCAATCCTTTTTCATTACTAACATTATTCTACATTTTTTAAATCTAAAATACACCATTATCTGAAATTGTAAATATATCCTATTGATTTGAAACCTTTATATAAGAACGTTCTTTAATTTGATGGGAGAGTTTACCGAATCGCAGGGATGAACATTAAATGTTTGACAATTACGAAACCCATGAACATTTTGTATAGGAACATGTTTTTCTTTTCACCAATTTTCCAATGTTTTTATAGTTTCTCTGCTATTCAGGATGGAGGCAAATACAACAAAACAAAAACCATGAAAATCGGTGCAGCCGTTCTCAAGTTATAAGTGTTCTAACAAACCCGACTTTGTTTTATGTATATAGATATGGTGGTATAATTATATGAGGTTGATAAATATAAGTTATTAGCTGGAGCCCCCGACTTCGGGCGTTTTTATTCGTCAACCACGCGTGATCGTATAATCTGTTTTTAAAGAGCGTCTACATTATAAAAGAAATATCCATGCCAAATTTAAAGTCGTTAAGTCAAAGGATTTCAAGGATTGGTAGTTTTGGAGTTATCTCGATAGTCAGTTTGAGTCTCCTATAATATCCTATGTTGTAAATACGAAATATTATTATAATAATTAATGTATTGGAACTAAAAAAACAAATTACAATTTACCAGTTTCTAATCTTAAAGTTTCCATACATATGGGTATTCCATCCAAGCTTAATGCTGCGTTCATAAATAGCGGTGCAGTAATCGGGTGTGGAATAATGAACACGAGCCCGGGGCCCAGGAGTTTAATTTTCCTCTTCCGCGCGACTGTCCCGGCCGGCCCGTACTCATTAATGCCGCGACAATACCTAGCGCCTCGTCATTTGCAACGATGCGCCACTACGCGCTCGCCTGCCTTCGGGAGACGTCACATTTCAACAATAAACTCTCTTGATTTATATTTATGCATTGAACCATTATTAATCTTTCACATATGTATTCACTACTTTCAATGAATACATTTTTGATTTATAATATCAGATTTTTTAAAGACGAAGATGATATTTGGATAGATTTAATGATCCGTTATATCATAATATATTATGAGAGTTATGATAAACTATTAGAGGCTAAATCACATAAAGAAGATATAAAAACATGGTGGCTAAATTCTTATTAGTAGAAGGAAAATAAAAAAAAATAAGTGGTAGAAATTTTATGAATACTACTCAGTTTATTATTATAACGTAAAAAAATAAATAATGTAATTTTAATTCACAAAATAAATAACTTACAATTCCTTGCGCTTATTTTAAACATTTGCTTCTTTGTGAATGCAGTTACAGCCGGTAACCTAATAGACAGGAGCCTAAGTACTATTGACTACTATAATACGTAGTTTGAGGGTGAGTATCCACCACATTAGTCTCATGAATGAATCATTGCGATCGGGTCCCCGGACCCCGGTGCTCGTATTCGATTAGCACGAATAATTCTGAAAGGGAAATTGAAAAGCTAAAGCGATGCCCCGAGGACTTGCTCTTTCTGTTATTTGCGGCTAGCTGCCGCAGCCGTTGCGCGTAGAATACACAAATAGATCACTCATTTTATAATACAGTATTAATATTTGACGTACTTTATATCAGACTGAATATGTAATTCCTAAATTATGTAATCGTATAAGACATATGCTTTTACTTATAAACCGATTAGTGGGTTATTTTTTCAACCAAGTTTTTTATATGTATTGTTTTATATAAAACTTATCGACCTTTGGTATTAATTTGAATATAAACGAGTCTCTAACCATGTTGTTAGAGTGCTAAAATTTATCTTGTACTCGTACATAAAATAAAATAATAAATTAAAGTTTTCTAGCAAATAATTCGCTTTGTCTTCGAAGCTAGTTGTAAACAGTAAGTAGTTGTGGACGGGTCTGTTCAGTAATCCGGCCTTAATTAGCAGTTGGTTGAGCTTGGTTCTGATCGGACACACTGCTCTACGAAACTACCAACTTGAGTGTGATAAAAATAAGTAATATTCGTTGTTTCTACTTTTTTAATACAGAAGTATTTTTAAAAAAGAAATATTATTGAAATATTATTAGCTTTAATAATTTACATATATACGTTATTTATCTATACAAATGCATGAAAATAAATAAGACAGGAATATTTCAAGTTGAAATACTGACAGAAAACTATTGGATAAAAAATCAGATTTGTTGATCAAATCAGAAAAAATCAGATGTTTACCACATTCTAATACATATTTCATTGTGATGCCATTATACTAGACTGTATTAATCCTATATATTATTATAGTAAAGAATTTACTGTTTTTATGTCAAATTTTGAAAACTATTAACGCTACACTTGAGTTTTGACCTACATTATATAAACTATTCATTATTTTTAGTTTTATTGTATGCATTATTTTACAATTATTCCCAGATACAATAAATACAAACATGTAATAATAAAATAATAACTTCTGCTCTACAAATATTATTATTAAGTTTACAATTTAAACTATAAATCCTATTTTTATCACTGCTTTATAAGGAGGTAACTTGGACAATGATAAAGGTGAATTACTTAACATTCGATTTTCTGCATAAACATTGTTATAAAAAAAAATCGTTGTTCATAAAATTAAAGTTGAATATTTCATATTTCACCTTTAGTTATTTTGATTTTATAATAATCAACAAGTCTAACCTTTGGTTAATTTTATTGATGATAACAACTCTATAGCGTGTGCTAAAAATATGCAGATATTTTTAAGTTGAAATATATTGTTTTAAATCTTCTATGATGGTTAGTATGAGAAAATGATTAGTGTAACCAGCATTCGAGTTCGATGAACATTAAGCTCAGTACCTTTTGGGTCTCGTTTATAATGTAACGGAATAACGTGTGCCGCATACGATCCCGCTTTTATCACGTTGTTGCCGGCTCAGTGTGTAGCGAGAATTCATAATTACTCCAAGAACAAATTATATTGAAAGGTTCTGTTACACTTACGAAATTGTTCTTAATAAGTTGTTGTGGTATTATAAAGATAGTAACGGATTTAACAACTGTACTGGTGTTCTATACTTTGTATAATAATAATGGAGTTATATACATGTATCATAATGCAACGGGGTTAGGTACATTACATATAGAAACAATTACAGCAGGATCTGATCGTTGACCAAAATTATCGGCATACATAGGATTTTTTTATGGAATAGGGGGCAAACGAGCTATCGTGTTATCTGATGGTAAGTGATCACTACAGCCCATGGACACCAGGGGAATCGCAGGAGCCTTGCCGGCCTCTATTGGAGGGACTGGCTCTCAAGTACAACTGCCGGAACACATCTATTGGTATTTGGCTGGAGATTTTCAACTTGAGGGTGGTAGCTAGCCAGGCGGGCATTAGAAATGCTATCACCATTCTATGGTTTCATCACGATGTTTTCCTTCAATGAAAGCTCACGCTCATTGTAGGTGTTTGGATTCGAACTCACGTCCCATGACACGGCATTCCTACACACTACCACTGAGCTATGCTGGTATGGTATTTTCTAATGCCCAACTGGCTAACTACCAATCTCCAGTTGAAAATCTGCCGCCTAAAGATGTGTACCACCATCTTCGGGCATATCGTCACTTAACATCAAGTGATATAGTTGCCATAACGCTAAACTCTTAAAAAAATCTACTGTTGTACACGTACATAAGCAGCTGTAATCTTATATTGCGAGCCTAACTTATTTGTCATCACCGTGGTATTATAAAAACAAGATATTTTCATCTTGATACTTTAATCACCCCAAAACATATAGGTAGCTTGAAATTTCTCTTAGGAAAGTATGATATATATAGATTCTCTTTCTTTTAATCAATTATAAAACAAATTTCATAATTTTGTATATACTGACACGCAAAATTGATGGTACTCTGTCTTGATTTTTCACTTGTTCTTAATTATACGTCCTCGAGATCTAATTATCACATATATCTGAATACGTAACAAACAAGTATAAAAGTCGAAGGCATTATTTACGAATATGATTTTTTTTTACCTTTAATTAACTACAATTGTTAAACAAGCAAAAACATGTGTATATATATGAGTATTACTACCGAGGAACTATTTCACTGTTACTAATCCCACTCTAATTGGTGGTCAGATGACTATTGGACTTGAAATGGCAAAGCCAATGCAATTACCTACCCGCCGAGACAGTGGATTAACTCAACTGTGATAATTATAGAATAGCCTGTTTACTTTTATTATAATTATATCCCTTTTAATTTATTTATTAATACAAATCATGTATTTATTTATAAAAATATAGGAGAGTAAAATTTGGTTCAAGAAACTCTTTTGTATGTTTGAACGTACACAACCGAAGCGCTCTAATATTCTTAATTGAGCAAGTATTCTATTTATGTTTGGTTAAAAACGAAATAACAATTCGGATGAAAATTTGTGTTTTGACAATCATTATACTCATAATTTTAGTAAGAAATCGAACAAAGTTCCGTCATCTGGGTATTGGGTACATTATATGTTATTAATACACGCTGTGTATTTTTAATTTATATTCGAGATATTTAAGTTATTTTACTGACACCATAAACTAAATAAATACGTAGAGATAGTGTTTCATTTAAAAATAATGTAAGTTTGCTCTGTTCAACAATGATACTACTGTACAACAGTTGTAATACTTATCATAATAGCATTCAGGTGTGTCGAAGTTCACGATCAGGCGATGCATATCCAACAAAAAAAGTTAAGTAACAATTTAGCCCAAGATGGTGGACACGCTAAGCCTAGTGGAGTGTTAGCCAGGCTGACTGACAAGTTCAACTGCCGGAATAAGCTTATAGGTATTTGGTGACACATTTACAGTTTGAGGTTGATAGCTAGCTAGGTAAGCATTGGAAAAAGCCCTACCAACATGCTATGGATTCATCAGGATGTTTTCCTTAAACGAAAGTTCAGGCACATTGTAGGGATTGAATTCACGTCCATTGACAAACTGAGCTATCATCGCTTCAAAATGCACCATGTCTCCGATATAAAAAAGTCACAGTACCTTTTTGCTCGTTTTGGCACCGCTGAAGCATTTGCTTGTGTGTTAATATTTGTTTTAATAGAATTACAATTTTTTTATATGTTATTTCCGATTAACTAGGTGACAGATTAATAATTTCCCTAAAGGTGTAATTCCAACGTTAAAAACCGTGCAGTCAAGTCGGACGTTATTTCTTAATTAAGAGGTTAGTGCTTAACTAAAATTGTGAATTTCGTATTGAACCTGCTCAAGGAAATTTTGTGACAACCGATATTAATTGTGCTAATGCGCACTAGCTAAGCAATATTTCGCAGAACGTCACCAATATTGCTCAACATAACGATACATAATTATTATATGAATTAAAATAGAAATTACAATTTATTGTTGTTTGCATTGGATTTTGCATATCATCAGATAAAGTTTCGAAACTTTTTGAGTTACTAGAAAACTTTCATAGTACCTACTGAAAAAAAAAAACTAAGTATCTACATATATACTATAGAAACATAAAAATATATCATAGGAATTTCTATTAGTAAGATATTTCAAAAAATTGAAGTTAAAATAACATTCTCCCGATACAATGTAATCCGAAGTAAAGTCATCTCCAACATGAAAGAAACACATCGAAATTCTTAAGGGGAAATATTACTTTGCAATCGCGAAATTCTTCCCTGAAACAACTCATGGGGAGGTAACGTTCATTTCGACAAAAGACAAGCAATATTCCGTGCACAAAGGAAAGCACCCGATATATTCAATGCAGTGACACAAGAAATGGCGGCACAAAGCTCATATTGAGAGTTACGTCTTTCGTGGTGAACGTTCGCCTTGGTTGACTTGCGTACATTTAAGTTGAGAAAAATTGAATTCAATAAATTTATAATGTACTGAGGCAATAACTAGATTCATTTTATCAAATATTTTTTTTCAATTGTCACATTCATTTATATGAAGTTGTAAATGCGGGTCTGTAGGACATTACGATTGTGTTCCACCGGGTTACTACCACCATACTCTAGATAATATTCACTAAAGTGACATGCCTAGGCGTTTTACCTTACTATAAGTATTG
Organism: Actias luna; assembly: GCA_039707435.1. Classification (NCBI taxonomy): domain Eukaryota; kingdom Metazoa; phylum Arthropoda; class Insecta; order Lepidoptera; family Saturniidae; genus Actias; species Actias luna. The sequence continues at coordinate 7,179,934 of JAZHAC010000034.1, read as the reverse complement.
CCAAAGCTATCCCTGGTTTCTGGCAACACGGGAGTCTGAAGTGTCGCCGTAGTGCGTTTTACTGGGTAGTGTTGGGTGAATAACACCCGATGAGCCACCACATGCGCCTCACGCCTTTGACCTGAGCCCAGGTAATGCGTTTGCGCGTTGCGATGGGGAAGTTCGTAAAAAGCTGGCAAATTAAACACCACCATATTAAAAAAAGCGTTTTGCCTTTCCAGATTTGTCAATGTATATAGTTGGTAAGGCAGATATCTGCGCTCGACTGGGTCGCGATCACCATATACATGATGACTCTGCGGGTAACGATAACCAAGTAAGTCTGGCGCACCCTGAGCAGACAGTTTTGGTTCCAACTTCAGTGACTGGCCAATTTTTTCGCTACGACGGGGACGTATTTTTTTAATACGGCCTGTGCCGCTACGAAGAATAAGACCAAATACATGTCAATAAACCTGTCACACTAACTGCCTTTAGTTGGTTGGGTTTAATTATTTTTTTTATGGAATAGCGGGCAACGAGCAAGCATGTCACCTGATAGTAAGTGATCAGATGAGTAGGTGTGTTGCCGGTTTTTATAGGAGATATTTTCTCTCAAGTGCCACTGCCGGAACACATCTAAGGGCATTTGGCGGCAGATTTTCAACTTGAGGGTGGTAACTAGCCAGGTGGGCATTAGAAAAAGCCCTACCATCATGCTATGGTTTCCTCATGATGTTTTCCTTCACCGAAAGCTCAAACTCATTGTAGGTGATTGGATTCGAACTCACGTCCCATGACGCGGCGTTCCTACACGCTATCACTGAGCTATCATCGCTTCATTCATGATTTACCATTCAGCTGCCAAGCGGTTTGCAGGCGTAATTGGGAACTCTCGATGAACTGCTAATTTTCATTAGTCACCATTGTTTTTAATTTTATTATTAAAAATTTTAAATGCAATAAGCTTAATATGTATTATTTATACAATGAGAAAACTATGCTTACTAATTTAGCTGTTGCAAAAGAATCGATCAGAATCTTTAAGTTAATATCTATGGATAATTTATTGATGTATACTGATCTTGATCTTTGAGAAGAGCCTTGAATTATATTGTTTTTCATGAAGGAGAACTAATCAGCCAAGCAGAGATAAGTTTTTTGGAAGTTATTAAAGTTATTTACGCATGCGCCTATTTTACGCGCCACCCCTTGAAGCCTTACGACCGCCTCCACCGAAGACGCATCATCAGCAAAATGAACTTTCAGATCTTAACCATAAGGGTTCTTACTGTGAATATTCTTCATCTCATGAAAATATTTAGGCCCGTGTCATTCTCAGTTGTAAAGGCGTCATTATGTTCTGGTAGGAAGAATTACATTTTCGTAACGTATTCTCCCGAATATTTGCTTCAGCTTCCTTGGAGCATTCCAATTAATGCTTCAAAAAAATATGAACTTTAAATACTTAGGAATGAGGTTGACAATTGTTTAATGCCATTCATATTCATTGAAAAGTAACGTAGAGCAAAGAGTATAGAATTCAGTCTGCTGCGAACCTCGAGGGTGATAGTACAAGTCCTCCTGACCGCGGCTGTGTTACGTTCGTAACTTATTTCGTAGCGTGAAAGTAATTTTTAATTTTACTTTAGTGACCTAATTAAATATTGTTTAAAAATGGTCTCCATTTGATGCAGGCTGATGTATGATTTTCAATTCATAAAAATTACAAACGAACGTATAAGTGTTAATTAAATTAATTAAATCATTTGTTTTAATGAACAGAAAGGTTCTTGAAGGAGATAATAGGAAGTGAGTAATATTAATCCATGAATTAAAAGCAACCATGCTATTTGTTTATCGAGACTACTAATTAAATCATCTGGAAGTTTTAAATGTATTATGAAGATTAAAATTTAGTACGAAATTAATATAATTGTACGTAAATCATTTGCGTTATATTTTGTAAACATAATTCGTGTACCGTTGAAAAATAATTAGTCGCAGTAGTAAATTTTATTTAATTGTTTCACCGTATTTTGTAAATAAATAAGCGTCAATGTAAATTGTAGTTAGTGCAGACGGGCGGGCGAGGCGCAGGGTACTTAGGCGAGCGATCCTAGCATATTTGCCGTTTCGCCGACATTCCCCAGTTAATTAAAGCCCATTTGTACACTGTCTTGCGAAATATAATTTATGAAATGGGAAAACGTTAAAACGTTTGGAAAATACTTGATACTTGAAAATATTCAAGGCTGACAGATATATACTTGCAAAGAAATGTACGTTACAGACTGATTTCTATATAAAAAACACACACACACACAGTTGCTGTGTTACATAGGGCTTTATGTATTATAAAATGAATATACCAATGTTTTATACAAACTTAACATTAAATTATGTTCTGATACATAAGTAAATGCCTTTACTCCACCTCCTTGTCAAATCCAAATAAGCCCGCCTCAATAACAGGCTCCGCCTACTCCTAGATGGTATATAAGTGCTTATGTATACACTTTTATATACTTCTAAGTACACAACCCATTTTCCTGCTTGTATGTTCAACTATACATATAGTTATTTCCGATAAATTTTACCAAACAACTATATACATAAATAAATTCTACGATGATTTAAGAAAATGGTTTTTAATATTAATAAAACCTTAGCTGTAGATATTATATATTTTTTTGTAATAACATATTCATAACTTTAAAAATCTTTATCTTTAAATATTTTCTAAGTAATGATAAAATTGACACGTTGTATAAAACATATTAAAAGAAACAGCAATTTAAATTTATATATAATATTGCGCTTAGATAATGATCGATATTGAATTAAGTGAATTTAAAATCAGGAACCCAATATTTTTAACTGCTTACAACTACTTTAAGCTTTTTAGATAATCCAGACGATGATACACAGAAAAAAGATTACCTTTATAATATAAATTACAGTTCTCGAGAAGTACAACATGCTAACAAACAAAATCAACAGAGCGAGCTAAACTTTCACGACTAAGAAGTTGATACAGTGTATACATTGTCGGGACGAATAGTGAACTCTAACAAGCCGACTATCCAAAGTTGTTAAACTGAGCCCAGTGAGTGGCGGCGGAATAATTCAACCAAAGCGGTCACTAACAGTTTCGCTACTAACAGTGTCCGTGGTTGAACTGAATCACCATATACGCTAAGCGTATGATAAAAATTATCTCTGTGTTTAGAGAAATTAAGTAAAACTACGGATGGTATACTTCGGATGATGGAAACACAGTCGTTGGGCAGAAATCGGCAAACCTCCACACCGAGAAATCATATTATCTACACGGATCATAAAGGAAGGAAGTGAGTATTTCTTTACATTGTTTGTTTAATATTATCTAACTAGTCCAGTCAATTGTGATTAAATGGTAGCAAAGATAATTTTAAGTGTATTCTAGAAACGATTTTGTAAAGGAAATAATAACTAGTTTGTTATTTCGATTGTCGCGATAATAATAATATCTGGCCTCAAACGTCAAACCCTTTAAACCATACAAATGAGCTCTATTATTTCTCTCAATTTAGTCTAACAAGCAACTTACAGTCAAAGGTTCTTCGAAGCGCGGAACTCAATGGCCGTGAATTTTGTGATTTTCATTAATTTCAACTGAAAGCTAACTTCGCTTCTCCTAATTTTGTTTTATTGAATTGAGCTCGGTATTTTCATAGGCATACCAACAGTCCACCACTGATTTTAACAGGATATTAGAACCAAAATTGTCTTTATATTTTAGAAGTATATTTACTGTTTTTATATGATTTTTGTAATTTCCGTCGTAATATTTGAAGTTAAATCCTGCATCTAAATTTCTTATTTCACAAATAAAATATATTGGTGGCTTCTATGTAAACGTACTATTTTATTTTAAGTTACCATATATTATACATCAGATATTTAAAAGTAAATCATATTTTTAAAATCGCACCGAAAGAAATTTTCATATAAATGAAGTGTAGAAAGTTTTTTAACCACAGTAAGAAAGCATGAACGCGGTTAAACTTCTGTAGAAACATTTAAATTCACTGCTGAAGGTTTATTACGTTTTGTCTGTATATTCACTACATCATTTCGTTTCTTTAATAGTGGACTAGCTATTTCATATTGTACTACAAGATACTGTAAACAATGAAATCATTGTACTTGTTATAATGAAAAGGCAAATAAAGAGTAAATTAAGTTAGCGAAAAATATATTGAAAATCCTGTCATTTACATTTTTGAAGCGATGGTAGCTTAGTTGGTAGTTTGTACGGACACTGCGTCAAGGGACATGATTTCGAATCCACCTGCAATGAGCTTGAGCTTTCGGAGAAGGAAAACATCGTAACGAAACCATAGCACGGAGGTAGGGTTTTTTCTAATGCCCGCTTGGCTAGCTATCACTCTCATGTTGAAAATCTGCCGCCAAATACCCATACCTAGCTGTGTTCCGGCAGTTGCACTTGAGAGCCAATCCCTCCACTAGGCTTAGCGTGTCCACCATATTGGGCCACATCGTCAATTAACTCCCGATGAGATTGATACGCCAAACCTATAAACAATAGAAAATAAAATACAACCTGAATAAATTATTTACTTTAAATCTTACTTATAATTACACAATACTTATTTTTCGCACTTTCATAAAGTTGCTTTGCTTATTCTTTTTATAACAAATAGAGATGTGCTTGGCCCTAGTATCACCAAGCGGTAAGTAAAGATGAGTCAGACTGTGGATCGCGCATACCAAATAGATGTTATCCGTTTTGTCTTCGGTATATAATAATAGAATTTTAGAAAACATTCACGATTTTAATAATCTGTATAATTATCTAAGTAATATACAGCTGACTCATATATTGTTTGTTTTTTAATAACCTCACTAATGACTGAAAGCTCTAAACGCCTTGTTTACTTTTTATTTCTTCGAACTGACATAAGCTGTTAGCCCCAAGGGCTTTCACAGCTTCACTGAACTTTTTGAGGCGAGTGCTGAAGGCACTGAGCCCCGAGGCAGCGGGCACAAAGGTGCCAGGACGGCCGAATCTCGGCTTGGGCTGCTACCGATAAATGAAAAAAGATTCACGACCCTGACGAACGAACAGGTCCTGTCTTACTAATTTAGTGATCCTAACAACGACCTTATCGGGCAAGCAGCTCAAGGGCCGAGAGGGTAGTCCCTTACAGAACCGTGTACTTAACGTGTGAATGTGCACGAATAATGTGCGGTGTGATGATGTGCTCTCAGTGATGTAGAGTGATGTATGGCACGAGCAGAGTCACTTGAGGTCGCCTATCCGGAGGATCGAAACTAGGCTTAGGCGTCTGCGGAGGGAGGCCACGGCGAGTATGAGGAAGCCAAATTATCCGCTCGGCCTCGGCAGCGAGGGCGTCGGTTACGCGGGCGTGTGCGCGGACACGTCCGATTGGTGAAGACGGCAGGGACGAGCGCGTTCAATCTCGTTATTTTATCGACAGGGTCGGAGAAGACATTACGTGGTCGGCGCGGAAAGCCTTTGGTGTGCGGATTGGAAGTGTAGCTAACTGCGTGTACTATTTTGGGGTTGGGATGAACGTATTGCTTTAAATACGATCTTTTTATAAGAACTCATACGTGTCTATTACTACTCCTGCAAGAATTGTAATGTAGTTTTGAAAAATAAATCAGAACTTGTCAAATTAAAAAAAAAAAAGAAGTGTAATCGTATTGTATTTATATTCGTGGGAATTGTTAGTATTATATACGTTATAAATTAAATTATAATAACGTATTTGTTCTAAGTCGTTTGTAGGTTATAGGTCATTGGAATGGTAATCTCTGATAAAATAGGTGTCAAAATACTCTATGTATACGTGCTACATATATTATTAGATTTAATTTAAAAATTATGAGTTACTTTTTGGTATTCAGAAATTTAAAAAAAATTATTTAATGATTGAACTATCAAACTAAAACCGGTTAAATGTATTAAAATAGTACCGATTATTCACAATATGGTAGCTCACACAGTTCAACATTTACTTTTGTTAATATACCTAATTTTATTACAATATTTTTTCAATTATAAAATATAACCATTGTTTTGTGTTTTGTGTAGATTCTTCTGCAAGCAACTACGAAATGCCAAAAGCCACCGACAATTTATTTAAAAAAATTGTTTACATATTGATTTTAGACTTTGACTTTTATCGATTAGATGATACCAATAGCAGTTTTGATATTATATTAATGCACATTTGTTTATTTTACTTGTAATTTATAGATAAACTGGATAAATAGTTCACACTATGGTATTAACTTTACTTCTAAGTCCCGTAACCGTTGTTCTGTAATCCTTAACAATAATATTATAATACGAATTCCAGTTTGTTGCTTTCAGGTTGCTTAGGGTACAGACAAGGATTCAGGATTCCTTTTTTACAGAATAGAATGGGGTTGTTTCCGACAGAGAGAAAAAAAACTTTTAGATTTACACAATCTACATTAACGTAGACGAAACTGCAGTCAAAAGTTAGTAATTATTTATGTTGTGTATATTATTTATGTCATTATCAAATTTGCTAAATGTTTTTATGACAATAGAAGATTTATATTCTAAGTTAGTATTTTAGTTAATAAGAAATGAAATAGTTTATACATCGCTATGAAAAATGTCAATCACCATGATTTTTAATAATAATTATAACAAAATGCTATTCGTTAATTTGTAATTTATCATAATTAAAATAAATTTACTTTGCCTTATTAAATTAGTTTTAAAAGTATCAGTTATGTTTAACTTCTTATATTTCTTATTCTTCTACAAAAAAATTGTAGATATAAAAGCAGAAAGGAGCATAATTTGAAAACTTCTTGTTATCTGAATATTGAATTTAATTATACAAGGTAAATTTATATAAAAGGAAAAACAAAAACCATTATTTTTGCGGGACATATTAGCAGGCCAGCATGACAGCGGTGACTGATTGTGAATTTTGGATCATTGTCAGTCACCGCTGCTCTGGGTCGTACTGTACTTAACACCAGGTGCAGTACAGTCACTATGCTGCGCAACATAAATAAAAAAAAAAATCTTTGTATTCAAAGTTCAGCCATTACTTATTACCAAAGTTATTCTTCAATTTATAATAGGGTCTTATATCAAAATTCATTTTTACTACCAAAAATGACACATATATCTATAGTTTACCTCTACCTATATAATTTATGAATTAGTAGTTAAAGAGGTAAACAAATAAAATAAATTTTCAAAATATTCAAAATCTCTTAAAATCTTTAGACATATGCACCGCTCATTTTAAAGTACATATAATTTATAAATTATCAATAGTAAAATTGCCAAACGTGAATATAAGTGGTCAATTTATTCTAACTAGCAAGTCGGATTCAGACACCGAGAGGTTCCCTGAATGTTTCAGGGGAGGACAGTGGACTTGCTTGTACACAGTTTCCGTTAGTCACATTTTCGCAACAAGGTATTCACATTTAGGGGACTGGAAAGTTAGCGTTATCGCATTTAAAATAGAACGACAAACATATCTAACTTTGTGTTGATTCAAAATATATACAATGAACCGGAAAACTGGTCATGTCGTTCATTTTGACCAAGAGCAGACAAACTATGTAAACTTTTTTAGTGATCCCTATGTATCACAATTATTCTGGGCTTACATTTATTTGTCATGCAATTATATTTAACGATTTAAAACAATCATAAGGAATTGGAAGCGAATTTTTAAATATTGATATCTATACTTACCTATAATGTCTTAATACTAAACAGTTTGTCTGTTCAAATGCCTTAACCTAAGAAACTAAAGGTCGAAATTGATATTTTTTTATATTTGAAAGTCCAATTATTGTGAAATATTATAGGCTATATATCATTTTATACATAATTTCATCACGCTACGACTCTTAAGAGCAAAGACTACTCAAACGTTCATCATGAAATTTTTCATACACATGTCAGGGTCACAGAGAAGGACATAGGATTCTTTTCATCCAGGGAAAAAGTACAGTTCCTGAGGAATAGAAAAATTATTTTTAGTGTCTTTAAAATAGATAATAGACTTGGTAAAAAGTATTCTAAGTCACGTTCAAAGAAATATCTATAATAATATACAACTTTTATAAAATACATATAGTCAAATAAATATAAATTCTGCACGTTTACAAGCGCTTCTTGCATCTTATGGACTTTTGTAAAATCATAAGTATGACTTTCAAATTGCCTGTCTTCAATATCAGTTTCGCAAAGAAGAAAGCGCGGAAGATCAGAAGAAATTTGAAAGCTATTCCTGGTCTGTGAGGGACTATGGTTTAAGTGTCATCGTGGTGTTTTTTACTAGGCCAGTTCTTATCATCCGATGAAACTTTTTCACTCGCCCCTCTAGTTACCTGTCCGGGCATTGACATTAAAATAAAGATAATTAGGCTAAGATATTCTGTACACTGAAGTTATTTCACCAGTCGGACTTGCCCAAGTAAAAAGAAATCTTTAAGAGATTAAAAGAATATGTATCAGAATATATTTTATTTTTTCAGAAACGTTTTCACAAATAATATCGAACTTTAAATTTACCAGTGAGTGACTGAAAATAAACATTACATTACACCAGATGAATATTATTGCAGTTTCCATTGCACAATATTTCGCATCTGACTTTGTAAAAATCACAAATGTATTATTTATGTTATACTACTGCGTAATTAACTTTGATGTCCGACTTCTTAAAAACCTGTCCAGTAGCTTAAATAAGCTTGACATACCAAAAAAGCGTATATCTATGCATACATATAATAATACTGTCACTGAGTTTAATCTACTTATATATTACAAAAGAATATATAATGTTCATTAAAATTGCATGTTGTTACAGTTTTGTCAGTAATCTCCTGACTATCTTACGCTCCTGAGTTCACAATCTCTCGCCTGTAGCAATTGTGTATTCTGACAGCTGCGTTTGAGAACTAAACCCCTTCTAGGCTTGGCGTTTAATGTTAGTTCACATACTTATACTATACTAGTCTACAATATGTTTTGAATATCTCTTTTAATATACAATATTAATCTCTTGTAAGAATTTTATCCTCAAACAGTTCGAGCAATCATCTGTCATGCTTTATTCATTATTGTAGAGAATATACTTATATGTAGAAAAAGCGGGAGATAGTTCTCAAACCTAAACATCGAATTATTTTAAATTTATTTCCTCACGTGTTAGAAGTTACTTCTTACCTATAATTTTACTCTGATATAATTATGTCTAGACGAATAAAGCAACAAAGGTGAAAAAAAATTAAATTGTTTGTTTATCTGATTATTATAGACTAATATGCAACGCGTAAGCTTATTAGCAATAAGACTTGATTTTAAAAATTCGTGGACAATTTGAATGCGATAATGTACGGTTTGTTTGGAAACCGATTTCTTTAAAGCCGACTTCTGGTATAAAGTGTAGAAAAGTAGTAAAATAAAGTATGAAAATATTTCTTGAGTAATTCTCAAATTAAAATTTCGGAAGTGTTAGAAATAATCTAATTCAGCGTTTCGCAGTTGCACGCTCACGGTCCGTGACATAATTTTAACATATTCAGAGCCGGTCGCGACACGTTCCAAACTCTACTCAGTAAGAACATTATAAGTACGGGTAAGTGTATAAATTGATTTATTGAAGTTGAGCGTGTTCTCGAATTGCGCCTGAGTATTCACAGTCCTTTGCGTTATACAGATAAAGTGAAAATAAAAAGAAACTTCACAAACAGAAATCCCCTTGTTGCGAGATTTACGAGTCGACGCACCGCCAGTGCAAATAACTTATGTACCAACATGTAAATTTTCTGTTACGCGCAAACAAACACTTGTTACCGTAAATATAAAATAATTTTTGTTTACAGTTTCTTTTATGTTCATTGTTCAAAAGCAATCTTCGAAAATCGAAATACATTAGTGATCAATTCAACAATTCAGCAATTGTTGGAAAGTTTTAAGTAAAACCCACAATTTGCTTTATGAAATCTGAAAATGTAAATATGATAGTAAATGTGGATGTTTTCGTGATAATTATATGAAGTCACGCAAAAGGCTTTTTAGGAATGGTGTATCTGTTTCAATGATAATGAATTTACCAGCTACGACAATAAGTCATAGAGTAATGTTATCCCAATTATTCCACTAACTATTAAAAAAATCTAGATAGGTGTCACTTTTGTATATAGATATACTAAAATCGTAAATTTGAAGAAATACTGTTCATAGTTGCATGTCGGTGAACAAAAAATCATTTGAAGAAATATCGTTCATAGTTGCATGTCGGACAACAAAAAATCAGCACCACTGCGGCAGTATGAATTCATAAATCATTAAAAAATGCGTAGTTATCATAGACTCTCGGTTGGAACGAATTTTCTTAGGTAGTATATTACTATTAATAAACATGGATTTACACAACAAACATATAATTGATTAATAATCAAAAATAAATGAATTACTAGTGTCTAAGAGCAATAAAATAAAATAAAATAACTATTGAATTGAAGGAATGGTAGGAAATTTCGTAATTATTATATTTTTTCTAGTTGTGAATATAAACATTTTATTGTACATCATTCAATTCATCTAATTGATCTATAATACATATAACACGCTACGAACTATCTGACGCGTATTACGCGTACAGACTATGTCTGCGCAGCCGTTGAGAACATACTGGTATTCTTGAACCAATAAGCGCGCACCTATGACTGGTCACAGCCAATAGCATACGTGCTATAGATAACCGTCTAAACTATATAAATGTAGTGCAATATAGAACACACTAAAGAAAGGGTCGTGACGGGAAAATCTTATATTTTGTTTTAGTTAGCCGCCATCTAGAACTATGAACATATACATATGCAGTCTGCAAGTAGATAATAATTTCATTTTAATCTACTACATCTACAAATATTAAATTTTAACAATACTATTTATATATGACGTAGAAACTACGAAAAGAATTAAATTAAAAGGACGTAAATAAGTAGATGAAATTTCTTTTTGAATTTCTTTTCATTTTAAGTGTTTATGAAAGCATTTGTCATGAATATTCGCCTACAAGATTTAGCTTTAAATAAAATAAATAAAGCATTATGATTTTAAATAGAAATAAATCATGAAGGAGGCAAAAGGGGTATCAAGTAATAGTAGAAAATGTTTTTCGTTTAGGTGATAACATATATAAGAATAAGCTACCGATAGAAACTAGTATATTTATATAAATTTTGAAATTATATTTTGAAGGAACGGCCCTTAAGCACAGTAAACTTAAAAAATCACCGGCGACCACCGAGATATGTACAATCCATAGACGGTCATTTTTGTCAAATTGGCCTATAAGTTCATCTAAAGCTGAATATATATGGATGTGCATGGTGGAAAGGCTTTTTCTAATAACCGCCTGGCTAGCTACTACCCTGAAGTTAAAAATTTGCCGTTAAATTCCTATAGGTGTGTTCCGGCAGTTGCACTTTATATATGTTTATATAAAATGGCTGATTAAGATAAACGGTAATCTTAAACAGAGTCACTGTGAAGGACTTATTGGCATGTTTATGGTGGCCTTGACGCAGATGATTACAGATATTTACCATTACGCTCAATTACCGGAAGATAACCCGGCTGATCCTGGAACATGATAAGTTCCTGCGTTCCACTATAGTGGGAATTCATTCGGGGTATGGTAGTCGCGATGTGGTAGCGGACATAAATGTCGTGGCCTACTATTCGCAATAACCCCACACTAAAATGCATAAGCAGATACAAAATAGATTTTAATGTTATTGTGACTTTATGTTTATTCATTGAATTAACATACCGCAAATGCAAGCACAATTTAAGCGCTATTTTCCGTGAAATTTCTGTTTGTCAATTAAAATATTTCGAATCAGGAAATCATTTCAGTAGCATTTTATTTGATTGCACCGAAAACTTCACAAAATATACCAATTTGCAATGAGTTAATATTTTCATTGGTAAAACACTAATATTGATTATATTTGTGTTTATTAATACCTACATTTATTAATTAAAGTTTTAGATTTAACTCTCTCCTTTTCGCCTGACTCAAATAAATCCGCACACCGATGTAGTTATTTTAAGACTTATTTATTTGATTTACGTTATGATATTGTTAATGGTGTGTTGTGTCATGTTTAAGTTAATGCGCAGGAAAAAATTAAATATTATTTTTACTAAATATTTATTGCACAAAAGGCTCAAAATTTAAAAAGTAACATTACTTGTTTGTAGTTAATTTTATTTTAATTAACTCCATATATAGTATCAAAATCGAATGTTAATATAAAAAATTAATATAATTTCTAGAAACATTATCAATAATATAAGTAAACTTAAAATTATAATAAGAAAATTATAACTGCGGAAGTACAGCTAGTTTCAATTGCATTACAGCTATATTTGACTTTTTGTTATGTAATCCATATAAAAATAAAAATAGTTTGTAAAATCCAAAAGTGCACACCTCATAACGTAAGTATAATTCAATGACATAGATTTAAGCATTCATATTAAATAATAAGTAACCCGATGTAATTCTACAGTTATTAAAAAAGACACGGTCCCAATACATTAAGTTTTTTTCAGGCATCCGGACGTCCAAGAAATTTTTTTTCAATAAGTTTTTTTTTGTATATAATGAAAAATTTGAATTTAAAAATAATTTAATATGATAGTAAGAGTATTTCTCTCGATAATTCAAGATTTTTATTGGCGTAAAAATACGAAAGATTTAAAGTAATAATCATTGGCATCTCGAAAATTGCTCGGTTTTGGAATGTTGAGAGTGATGCACAACCTCAAATGCTTTGCGTTATGAGGCGTGCTATACAAATCAAAATATATTAATCAAAATCAAAAACCAAATATATTAGTAGAATTTAATATTAATATCAGAAGATAGCAATGTAACATGTCCAACAATTGCAATGCAGTTGCTGATATATCTACGGAAAGTAGTTGTTCTGCGCGTCACGTTCTTACAACTGCAGCTTGTTAACCTATCCAAACACAAAATATCGGTCTTTTATCTCACGTGCTTATGATTTTTATAACATAGTAAAATACTCATATAGGTTGTGATCTCCAATTAAATTTCTTATTAATTGTTTTGCGAAATTCTGAAAAGCTATTAGCTTTGTTATGGCTTTATGTTCATAACAAAAAAAAGAACAGAAACAAGTCATTTCTGTTTTTTTTTTTATGGAATAGGGGCAAACGCGCAGGATATTCACCTGATGGAAAGTGATCACCGCCGCCCATGAACACCTGCAACACCGGAGGGCTTGCAAGTGCGTTGCCGGCCTTTAAATTTTTCCATATTTTTTATTTTAAAGGAAACTTCAATGATTTGTAATTGTAATACTGCCGAATCGGCTCAATCGTTCTTAAGTGATGCCCTCCCTACCTTGAAACTATTCCATGGAATAGCATTTAATTTATAAAATATGGCTGAAATTCGACTATAACCATTGGTGAAAATTTTAAACGATTATTTTAGAGGAAGGAACAAACTGTTTTCAAAAATTATTTATTTATAACACTAAAGCTCGTTAATACTTACAAAATAAGATAAAAATTAAAAATAGTTTAGAAAAAGAGGAGAAAAAGGTACTGAAAGATTTTCTTTTTATTACTCATGTATTAAAAAAACTGTTTCCAGATAATTTTGAGTGATAACACCAGATATAGTCTATAGCTATTATGTCTTTTGTTTATACAAAAGACATAAGAAAATAGGTTAAGTAAAAGAATAAATTTTGTTTTTGCCTAATAAATAATATATTTTTTAGGAAATTAAACATCATCTGTAATCTCTTTCGTATTGAAATAGCAGTTTCTTACAAAACGGTTTTTTCTAGTAGAAAAAATACAAAATATACAAACATTTGAAAATTATTGATAGTGGAAAAAATATTATTTATAATAAAGAAAAAAGTGTAAAAAAATTTAATTAAATTACTTCTATAGTTTATGCAGTCAGTATAGTGTGCTTATTTTTATACTGGAAACAATGTAGGCAAAGGGTACAATGAGACATTCTTTCTTTGTGAGAAGAACCCGTTGCATTTTGCTAAATTATTCACTGCTCACTGAGTATATAAATGATAATTTGATAAACTAAAGCTGTGTCAAAACAATTCAGTAGCTTCTAGTAACTAAATGACTTTATTAGGACATCGCGAAGTGCTTTTATTGTCTTGCTTTCATATTTACAGCTGACGACAGTTTAAATGTTTATGTAATACCTCTACTTCAAGTAAGATGTAAAAATGTGAGATTATCAATTAAATCTATTGTTATTTTTCCATTATCGCATAATGCAGATTTATCAATCCTTATCGTAACTATCTAAAATCTTAAATAATATTATAAATGCGAAAGTGAGTTTATTTGTTTCTTTGTTTGTTTCGCTGTTACGGCTTTAGGCGTGTTTACCACTGAGTAGTACTTATCACTTACTTACACTTACCATAAACAGTAGAACTTACCGTTTCATCATTTTATGTTATACGTTTTGGTATTATTGCAACTGTACCACATATAAAATAATTTAGCGAAATATCAAGTAAAATAGTTCATTGTAATATTTTCACAAAATGACATGTACATTATTTAAAATATTTTACCAATACAGAATAAGAAAGGACAATCGTTATGTTGAGAGCAACAGATTTATAGTGCGCAATCACAGATCAGTTGTTGGTATTCCACCGGAGGCCCCAGAGAGCGGGCTGCGTATCGACTGAATTATTTACACTCGCGTTACTCTTACGGCGGGAACTCCAAACTACACAGCGAAAACGGTGTCGACAAATATTAATTTCAATATTTTTAACCTTTCCTGACCTAGCTATACACATCGTAGTACAATTTAATATTCATATTAAAACATATAGTATAGCTTTAAAATAATATTAAAAGATTTTCATAGTATTTATCAATAAATTAATCTAGGCATTTTAGCTAGTATACAGTAATTTTAGATAAAAATATATTTAAATTGAAATTGTATCTCTTTTATAGTTTCTAAGTTTAGCCAAGATGGTGGAGACGCTAAACAGTGGTAGATCTGGCTCTCAAGTGCAACTAACTGCCTGAACACACCTATAGGTATTTGTCGGCAAATTTTCAATCTGAATGTGGAAGCTAGCCAGGTAGGCATTAGAAAAAGCCCTACCACCATACTATGGTTCCGTCACGATGTTTTCCTTCGCCGATAGATCAGGCACGTTGCAGGTGCATTCTTTCACATTTTAATATTCTATATTATAATGGTTTGATAAAAAAAATACTCGTATGTTGGCGTATTAAAACAACTTGAATACAAAATACACGTTATTTCGACAGTAATACGTTAATGAAACCGATTTTATTGTTTTCAGTTATTTTAAAGATGCATTAATTCAAGTAATTCTTGCGTAAAATTTTAATCTGGATTTTAAATTGACTGGATTTTAAAATTATATTGTTTGGACTTATGCATCTATCTTTGAATGCTGTTTTTGGTTATTATCGACCAGTGAAGCAGATTATATAATTAGATATATGGATTTTGAGATTCCAAAATAACTATTTGTTATCTCTAAAAAGGAATTCACAATAAATGTAATGCGCGGTTGAGTTTTTTAGAAGAGAACAATATTTCATCTATTTGACTTGGACATAATTGTATTCAAACACACGTTGAAGTTATATAAAAGGAGTTTTTTTTTGTTACTTAATTTCGTGCTTTAGTTAATAGTATCGCTATATTATAATATTATAACAAATATTAGTGGTATTGTATGTAGAAAAATTATGTTAAGGTAAGAGGAAATGGTTTATATATACAGTTTATAGGATAAGCGTTATGGCGACAATCTTACCTGATCCTAAGTGTCGACGTGGCCCTAGCTGGTGACACGCTAAACCTGTGGAGGGACTGCTTATCAAGTGCAACTGCCGAAAACACCTATATAGGTATTTGGCGGCAGATTTTCAACTTGAGGGCGGTAGCTAGCCTGGCGGGTATTAGAAAAAGCCCTACCATCATGCTATGATGCAGATGCAATGCATGCAGAGATTCGAACTTATGTCCTTTGACGTGGCGTCTGTACACGCTAACACTGAGCTATCATAGCTTCATATCGCTTGGTGAAAATATATGATTCTGAAAAAGTCCTGTTATAATCTTTTAACATTGACCATGCTTATAGTAGACGTAATACCATTTTGTAGATTATTAAATGTTTACCCCATCCAGTATGCGTGCTGTAGATATAACGTTAACGGTAGGTGAGACGTTTCTATGCTAATTTTTGTGAGGATTTCACTGACCTTCTATAAGTATATATCAATTACCGTCCAAATTATACCAATATTTAACAGATATTTATAACGGATATTCGTTTACATTTATGGTGGAACATGTTATGAAGTTATATACCAAAAATTACGTTCAAGAGTCTCATGATATGCAATGTTTAAAGTTGGCTGTTAAGCTTTTATATATCTCTAAAATACATTACAATTACAAGCACATTATAAATTCTCTATGTTTAATATTTGTTTCTTGGAAATAGTTACAGAGCAATAACAAAGAAAACAAAAGTGTAATAACGGTTATTCATACTTCGCAGTGAGTTATGATATTGAAACACTACGAGTTTTTTCCGATATTTTCTTTTAATACAAAATATTGTATGACTATCACGTAGGATAATAAAAAAATATACTTAAATCAGCCCAGCGCTTCTTATTGATGTAATTAGCAGGGGCCAGCAATTCATTATTATTTATGTAGGCTGTCACTATTATTGTTTATGTTACGTTATTTAAACTAGCTGTCGTTCGCGTGTAACAACTTTTTTTTCCGTTTTTGTAACTTTTTAATACTGTTTTGCTCCTATTGGTTGTACTGTGATGTTAAATCATTGCTTCATTTGATTAAAAAATATTTTTTTCGGTAATTTCTATGATTAGCGCGTTTAAACACAGTGTTCCTCTTTATAATAATAATTTTGACAGTAATACAATATCACATTGTGAATATTTTGTTGATATCTGTTATTGAAAATGTAGTTTAAGCCTTTACACTATTACTCTGTTTAATAATTCATGCGAGAGTACAAAGTTTTTAGACAAGAAATTAATGGAAAAATTGAATTGAAGTAAGATTAAGCGTTAAGTGAACAAAAGTGAGTAAGTTGTCGTTATACAGTGTATGTGTTGGAGAAGGCTGGCAACTTCAGCGGGAACTAACTTTAAGTGCTGTAGTAAGTAAAGCGTCTGTGGCGAACGCGACTTTGCGAATTACTTCCAAGCGATTTTGCGCTTTCGAAATGATGACTTAACTCATATTATTTAAAAAAAAAAACAAACGTTCATTTTGTGTAAATATTGCTTATCATAAAACACATTTTATTTACTAACGTCTTCTGTTTTCGATCAGTCTTATTTTGAAAATTTTAAACTGGTATATAAAAATAAAATATGAGTAAAACGTTTAAAGCGTTTTAGAGCTTTATTATTTTGTAAATATTAAATTAGTGATAATTTACAAACATTTGAATTAACAAACGCAGTCTAACATTTATTTTTTATCATGGTGGGAGTAAACAAGCCTGCCATAGCATATTTACACTTGCGACCCAAGTAAAAATCTTTCGTTCTTTGCCTATTTTGAAAAAAAAAACCAAATCTCTAAGTACAGTGTTAATTCTAAATACCAACTATCTATCGATGTTCTTTTTATTATTAGCAATGTGCAATTTTTTTTTAATCTGTCCGTCTTTACGACCTCTTATTCGTGTATCACTCTGAAAATACTGGATAGATATGGACGAAATTTGATACGGCGACTACTAAAAAATTATAGGTTTTGTCCGGGATATTGGATAAAATTGAAATTTTTGTACCTTTTGACCGATTACCTACCATACAAATCAGCTCATCATATGTATTTTCTCATAGAAAAGGATTTTACGTTAACACGATAAGTGGCACTGTGATTGTGTTATTAACCACCGACAAGGGTATACTGTTGTCTATCGATGTATCTAGTCATAGTGTTTTCAATAAATTTGAACCGTTGTACGGTATATAATTAATGTCTATAAATTAATAAAAACGATTTGTATAAAGAAAATAAAATTGATACCAATAAAGCTATTTACAGGTTATGTAATTGTTAATAGAACAAAATTCTACGTAACTTTATGAAATGGTAACTCACTTATTGAAATAGTGGATGCAGGGAAAGACACGATGTCGATCCCCTTTGAGATGGAGCGTTATTTTATGATCGTCGCGCCGGCAACAAACTTCAGCTACCGCTTTATGATCCTAATTTATAAGTGAACGCTGTTCAGTGTGTTTACGACTCTTTCTGAGAGTCCCACGAGTATGTTCAGCTCACTCGCAACAGAGGGATTGCACAACCATCTGGGAATGGTACAGTTTCCATACTCACCGTTATTCTTCACGGTGTAATACTTTACATTGAATTCAATCAGTGTTAATTTTTGTGATACACTGATTATTCACTGTAAATTGTAGTTGTAGTATATAATTATATTGCTACTTAGTAACTACTTCATTTAAAAAACATACTTTTGTCTGCATCTTCATCTGCTGTTTTGTTGTAAAGGTTTCTTTTACAAGATTTTGTCGACTGTTTTTGTGTTTTAGACTCATAAGTTCTATATAGTACCAGTATATTACGAATATTATTATATGTGATACACACATCCATTTTCATAGAAGGATTGATATTCAGACAATGCGCATTGTTAGTTTGATCGTTAATCGTCTCTTTATATTAAATATGATATTACAGGATACTAAATATTCACACTTTTGATTAAAAATAACTTTATGAATTGAAATTGATATTTACACGTTTGGTTAAAAATAAATTTATAAATTCAAATTGTAATGACGAGATTTTATGAAAATTGTTTAATAATTTATTTCAAGTAGCTCGCTTTTAGCTTCTTGTTGTGGAATATAAAAACGTGTGTTTTGCAATACTGAGGCAGTGATAGTGGAGCTCCGGAACCAATCACTGGACTGAAGTATTAGTGATGTGAATAACCATATAGTACGTGCAGCCTATCAAGCAAGACGAGTTAGATAAAAGTATTTTACAATATATTTTTAGTTACGTTGTCAGCTAGCGAACAGGGAAAATTGCATCAAAATCCATCGAGAATTTCATTTACTACAAAATTTTAACTTTTATCGGCTATTCACGAGAAAGTCTTTTATATTATGATGTCAAAATTACTGTAAATATTTATCTATAATATTAGTTATTACCGTATCGAATCTCTTAATTTATGCAGTAGTTTCAGGTTGATAAACGTTCAAGGAGACAGAGAAACCAAAATAAAAACAATATAAATTTCTTCGAAAGCAGATAACAAAGTACTGCCAATGATATAAAAATATATAATATTTAATGTAAATAGTTATAATAATAAAAGTAGTAATATATGTATTGTATAATTTAACTGCATATGTTAATTTTCATTTTCCCTTTGACATTTCGCTGAGCCGACCGACATGTCTCGCAGGCAAGATATTAGCCCGTACATGAAGCTGTACGCCAATTCGCTCTAACTGTATACCTATTCCATTGCTACTACTCAATTTAAATAAAACAGCACTCGAGATTTATTGGATATTACCTAATTTCTAAACAGTTTGAGTAAGAAGTAAACTCTTTATAAAATACCTATAGACTAAAAATAACATATTAGTAGCTGATTAATTGATTGATATTTGGTACTATAATAATACCGTAATAGTGCCTCTTGGTATTATATGTATATTGTGATACCTTATTCGCTTAGTAGATGCTTTTCATGTAGATATTTACATTAAATTCTATGACGTAAAAATATATCTGCACCACATTGGCCTAGCGGTTAAATCAGCGAGTCCTGAATGGCATTTATTTGTGTGATACACAAATAATTGTTCTGAGTTTCGTCGCTACTTTGTATTTGTTAATTGTGTTTATAAAGTCATGTACACTTGACACTAGCGAAATTGCCTACTTAGGAAGATAGATGTCATAATAATAAAACAATATTATTGAGATGTAACATTAAAGATAGTAGAAATATACAGCCTGTTAGCGTAGAACAAGTTCGAATACAGTTAGTTACACGATAGAATGCAACATGCAAAAGCCATTGAAGAACATTTATTGAATAGATGTTCGTTCAAATGCTGCCAAATCGGATGTACACTTTAACATTGTTTATTTATGAATAGTTTATGCTTTGTACCAATGTTTTAATTTTTTATTGACATTCTGTTTACATAATTCCAACGTACAAAATTATTGAAATTACTATAACTGATATAACTTCTCACTTCTACCTTCAAACAAATCAAGATATGCATAAATTAAATTTGCCGTTCATCCAGGTTTATTTTGATTGTTTACTTAATACCTATACTATACTATTTTATTATATTACTTATTATTTATTATATATAATTTAGAAATTATATATGTTAGTATCACAGTACGGAAATGAAGAATTTAAAATATAAAGTAACTATTATTTAGTAAGATTTTATTAGATTTTAACTATGTTTCTGTGTTGTCTTATATTAGATTGGTACTTAGGATGTATATCTACTATATATTGCCGGTTTTCATGCAGCGTAGATTGTATATTCCTGTCATAACTTCAAGTAATCTGCATCGCTCTACCGTTGCGGCTTTTACCAAGTCGCAACTATAAACTGTAACAAAGTATTGCGTTATGTAATGTTCTTGGTTCGGACTGCATTGGTCCAAATATCCGTCGTTCGGCGAAGGCTCACCGGCACGAAGGAGGACGGAGATTTCAATGCATTTGATTTATGTACCCTATAATGGGGCGCTGCACTGCATTTTGCTGCATGCAACCAGCAAGCGTCGTCCCTCTACATATAATCCCCTCTGTACATAAAATACTTACTAACACTTCATCAATTAACGTGACTTAGTTTATGATTACATCACACTTCATCATAACTATGTTTTGTTAAACAAATGTAATTAACGAGTAATACGATTGTAAAAATATGAAAGTAATAACTTATTTAGTACGAGTTTATTTATTTATATTTCTTTTCAAAACACGATAGTTAGGTTTTTTATATACATTTTGTCATAGCGCTGCAAACTGATAAAATTGTATCTAGTAATAAGAACAGTTAAGTCCAAAAACAATGAAGACAATCGAAAAATTAGCAATCCATTAACGAAGACCATCATGACGGCATGGATACTTCTCGATAACTAAATAAATAGTACTTGATCCTGAAAGAAAATAAAATAAAATAAAATAAAATAATGTTACTATTGTTAGCTTTATCATAAGTCGCCTCTTTATTTTTAGCCTTATCGTTGGTCTTCTCTATACATTAAATGTCATATTGCAGAGGTATCAATATTCACACCTTAGTTCAAAATAACTTCATGGATTTAAATTAATATTTACATTTGGTTATAACTTTATAAATTCAAATTGTAATGAAGAGGTTTTATATAAATTGTTTTAATAATCTATTTCAAGTGTTAGGCTTTTTCATTGGTCGCCTCTTTATTTTAGCTTTATCATTGATCGTCCTTTACTTTAAATATAACATTACAAGGGTTTCAATATTCACACGTTAGTTCAAAATAACTTTATATATTCAAATTGATATTGGTTAAAAAGAACTTTATAAATTCAAAATAGTAATTACGAGATTTTGTATAAATTGTTTTAATAACCTATAACAAGCGTTAGCTTTATCATTAATCGCCTCTTTATAATAGATGTGATATTACTGGGGTTTAAGTATTTACACGTTTGATTAAATGTAACTTTATGAATCGGAAATTGATATTTACATGTTTGGTTAAAAATAGCTTTATAAATTCAAATTGTAATGACGAGATTTTATAAAAATTGTTTTAATAATCATATTCACACTAGTTCGCTTTTAGCGCTTTTAGTTTCCGCATGTGGCAATATAAATACGTCTTATAATACTGAGGCAGAGACAGTGGAGCTCCAGAACGATGCCAGTGGACTGAAGTATTAGTGATATGAAGAACCGAATAGTATGTGCAGCCTATTAAACAAGACGGTTAAGATATAAGGATTTTTACACTATGATGCGCTTACCAAAATGTTTATAATGATCACGACCTAGTGAGATACAAATTATTAACAACTCGTTTGTTAACTGATTATACACCGGGTGGCCTTGTAATATGGTGTCGCCGAAAAGTGCCACTGTTGCGATGTATCGCAAATGTGGTTATGCCGATACATTTGGGCACTATCCCTCAATCAAAATGTATACGTATTTTATGACTGTTTAGTATGGATAATGCTAATGCTATTGATATGATAATAGTGCCGGACAAAATTCTGCCTTTTTGTTCTTTTTGCGGTCGACAGTGCCGATCTCAGATTGGATTGTACAGCCATGGAAGAAACACTGTTAAAACCATCTGTCATAGATGTAAAGACAATTGATTGAGTACGGATACTAAAATGATAGAAGAATAATAAGGAGAGGATGAAGTATAATGGATTCACCAAAATTGGACAAATAGAACACTGGTAACAGAGTCAAATTTTGTATGTGAAGTAAAATCACACTGTACCCAGTAATTCGAACGTTTTAAAAGAATCAGAGAGCCAGGCGAGCATCCTAGGTATAAATTGTTCGATGTTGTTGAAAATAATCCGTGAAAAGTACAAACAAATTGGTGATAGAAATAGGGTACGTTATAGAAATTGATAACATTAAGTTGGAATCCAAGTCGTCTAAGTGGCCTTAAGGTTTTCCTGCAACTGTTCTGCTTTGTTTTGTTCTTTTCCAGGTCCGGGAGTATATTCTATATCAAATTTAATTGCGTTACGTTCAAAATTTTGTTGAAGAAAAGTAGTAAATAGACATTATTACTTACACATTTATAAAGGAAATTACGGAGACGATTCATAAAATGAATTCTTAAAAGAAAAATAAAACAAATTATAAATACTAACATTATAATTAATATAAAACGATGTTACGATTTATATTATTTTTATTTAAAAAATTACTTTCTCGGCCTCCTTAATAGATACAAAGCGATAGTCGTTAAGAGTACACGGTCTTTAGTCTTCGAAGCGTCATTGGCCAAATTGAAAACATAATTTATGGATCTTCCACAACCTCCGCTTACGTACCTATAAGGTACGTTTAAGTTCAAAGTACATTGTTAATTATTTTATATTATTTATATTTGGCGACTTTATATTATATTTTAAATTAATGCTTTGTTTATTGTTTGGTTTTATATTATTTATATTTGGCGACTTTATATTATATTTTAATTTTAATGCTTTGTTTATTGTTTGGTCTATCAATTATCGGATCGTCTACTTGATCTCCATCGATTCTCTAATGTAGTGGATTATAGAATGCTTGAAAAATATAGTTGATATGTGCCCACACAAAAGCTTGTTTATTAAATTTATTAAATACATATTGCTTGACTCAAAATTAGAGATAATATAGTTTATAATTCTCACTGTAAGCTATAACCTCTTATTTATTGCATATTTTTTAAACAATACTCAAAATGTTTTAAATGTATTACAATTATAATATGTAGATATATATTAATATTGTTAAACTCTATAAATATAATTAAAATTTATATTAATATAATTTTTAATGTATTTTTCATATTAAATTCCTTATTTCAAACCTCCAGGTAGATTAATCTATATAAATTCATAACTTTTTCATGACTATAAAAGCTATCATTATTAAAAACAGGCTTTTTGTAATGTGTCAATAATTTAAAATACATAAATGCGATATGTAAAAAAGGTCGAGTAAGTATAACTTGATTCATGTTCCTGTTTAATAACTTGTTATTTATACAACTTATAGACGAAAACTGTAATATACGCTTATATCCTGTAATCTGTCAACACAGCTGCGTAGGGTGTTCGTAGCGCAAAGTACTACGTTATTCAACTTAATAGCCATTAGTTTGGTTCGTTAGCGGAATATTGCTAACGAATGTGCGGCGACCGCGCATTCCGGGTGCCGCGCGCACTCAAACGCTCAATTAGCGTACACTGCTCAAATATACACAATATTATTATACTACTAGAAACATTTGCAGCAAAACAGTGTTCCGGTTCTTCGATTAAGTACTAATAAGAACGCCAAATACAAGAGCATGCTATCGAGTGATAGCTGCCCAAGTGCCCAGTTTTTAAATACAGTAGATAATATTTTGTAAAATGTTTCTGTTAATAAAACACATTAATAAATTACTCGGTCAGTAATGAAATGAATAAATGGAGTCTTTAATTTTTTTGGAAAACTTTCATTCTACTGCGTAAAATATATATTAACCAGCTGATCTGGCAGACCTTGTTCTGACATTTCGAGTAGTCAGTCACATTGACTACAGCTTCATCTATCGCTTTATGATCACTCATCGAGATAAAGTAAATTAAATATCGTACTCTCTTGTGAAGAAATCTTGATTCTTTCTTAAAGGTTACATATACATAATATATTGTCGTTGATTATAATCGCGCGAGAAGAAAAGTGGTATTATTAAAGAGAATCTGGAAACAGGAAGTTCAGAAGTCAAGCTGCCGTGAACGGGATGATTAATATAGCTCATTTGCGGTGCTCAGCTACGGGCGGACGTCTACGTTCTACGCTCTACGGCTACGTGACGTAGCTACGTGCTTGACTCTGCTTACATCGTTTACGCTTCCGCGCCAGAATTTATTGTATTCCACCCCATTTCAACCTTTTATCTCTATTATATATAAATGTTAATGTTACAACTGCGTGTAAGGTAGCGTCATGTTCTTTTTACTGAGTTTATTTTCTGATATTCTTATAAATTAGTATTATCTCTGTATTTTGTTTTAATACCAGCCTGTATTTGTGTTCCACTGCTGAGCAACGCTTTCAGGCTAAGAGAAGGCATAAATCTTGTTTTTTTATGCTAATAAATCAGATTTCGTTTCTTCATACAGTGGTAATACAATTTCTCAGACACTTTTGTTCCCTCGCGATGTTTTCCTTCACTGTCAAACGATGCTGTAACCAAGTCTAATTAGTAAATGTATGTAGATTCTGATACGTACAATTAGACATGCGGAGGGCTGCACCTTCGAATATTAAAACAATATTCCGTCAGTCCAATCCTATCTATCACAACTACCACCACCACGTCTATCACCACTTTTATTCCATAAAGCAGTGAATTATAATAATTAAGTATCAGTTGCACTTATTTATATTTTCACACTAGTAAATGAAATTAATATTGTACATAATAGCAATGATAAAGAAATATCTACACGTTTATTTCGTTTACTCGAATATTTTGTACTGTACTCCGTTGGTGTAAACATACTATACTGCAATAATGACCGCGTAATTTCACTTTCAATTTCACATTTGATATAGAAACTTTCGAGTGACGTTTGAACTAGATTTATCAGTTGGTTAGTGCGCCCATTTAACAATTACAATTTTACTATAACCTTTTAATTAAGAGCGGTAGTCTTTGGCAGTTACTAATCATATTTCGGAATAAGTGTAAATTTTTTAATTTAACTAGTGGTATCTATCGATTGGTATTTCCAATATTCGATTATTAGTAAAATTCAAATATTAAGTGTAATTGTTATAGATGAAGAGATTTCGTAATATTTATAAGCAATTGAATAATATTTTCCTAGTATCAAGAGAGAATTCTCGGCAAAAGATCTGAGCTCATTGGTGAGATATTGTGTAAAATGTGCACCATGTTCCGTAATACACAACGTTATATATTGTTGTCCTTTGTATATATTTAACAATATAAATATAGTACTTAGGGTATATAGATAGATATTTGTAGCTATATACCAGTTTCTCATTGTTTTGAGAAATAAACTAACATAGTAATAATATTTAATCATATGTTTTCATCATATAAATCATATAAATATAAATAAAATTGTGCCGTTTATTAATTTGTATATTGATTTGTGACACCTTTAAATCGATATATCTGTAAACAAGTATGAAAAAGGCGGCAGAGCAATCAGTGAGTGGGTATTATTCGCGTAATTGGTTTCTAATGCTACGTAAAACCCACAAACGTGTTGCGAGACTGGACCGAGAGATAAAGTGTACCCGTATATATTTCACTTTTTTCAGCTGTTTCTTTTACTTAATACAGCTAAAATTGTAAAATACTGGTTTTAAGTATTGTGCACATTTACTTATATGGATTACTAAGGTAGTAGCTAGCAGATAAAAAATGGTCGTTTTTTTTTTTACTTTATCTATGTCAAGTGACGATGTGGGTCAGGATGATATTTTTTATTTATAGTTAACGTTTAGCGTTATGGCCATAATCTTACCTGATCTTAGGTGACGATAGGGCCCAAGTTGGTAAACACACTAAACCTGCGAAGGAACTGGCTTTCAAGTGCAACTGCCGGAACACACCAATTGGTATTTGGCGGCAGATTAAGAGGGTGATAGGAGAGTGGCAAGGGAGAACTTCAGGGTGGTAGTTAGCCAGGTGGTCATATAAATACTACGCCTGAAGAAATTACTCCTGAAGTTCTACTGGAACATGTTTATTGAGGTTTGGCGACAGATATACAAATTATCCTGATCGTTATTGTTTTGATACATCTGGGTAAGATGTTCTATAAAAAAATCTTATGTATATAAATTAACCAGGTTATATTACTTAATTAGGAAATATCTTAGCACCATGCCATGGTTTCAAAATGACATTTTCGTTTATTTGAGATCTCAAGCTTCAATACTAACATACCATCATCGCATTTACCGTTATAAGGAATTTATTTATTATTGATTCATATAAACATACATATTATTATTTTAATAATTTAAGAGTATTTATCGAGCTTTAACAAACAGGCCAACGAAGTTTTTTTGTCTGCCAAAGTTGCTGTAAGCCAACCATATTTTTTTTTATTTGAAGATCGTCTTTGTGTATATTATTATTATTTTCACAAACTATCTAAATTAATATTATAAAACAGAAAAGTTTGTTTGTTTGAACACGCTGCTAGTCGCCGGGTGAGCTCTACATACTCCTCACAGTCATTACCCGGGCTGGAAGGGTATGCATAAATGCATTTCCCCACGCTAAAAATATTAAAAAAGGAACTAGTCGCATTCCATTATTTTCTAATTTGATAAAACAGTTATTGAGAAAGGCTTTAAGCTATTTAACAAGGCGCTACCACCAACAGAAGCAACGCTGTATTAGAAAAAGTTACAAAAACTGACAAAAATTATTAAATTATTTTGATTCCATAGACGAAAAGTTTGAAATTTTTAATTCGAGTATACTTCAGCTTTATGATCACCATTCAACGATACGTGCAATAAAACTAAAACATTTTCCATCACCGTGGTTCCAGGAAATTTCAAAGCAATTATGCATAAAAAAACAGTGGCCAAGACTAGATATAGATGTCACTCAAGCGCTTTGAATTGGCAAAAATATGTTGACACACGCAACCACTGCTATAAAGTATGTAGGGATGCCCAACGCCGATATATTCACGAATCAAGTAACCCAAAAAATATCTGTAAATTCCGTAGGAAAATAGGCATTGGTAAAACTCGACAAACTATTACTCTTAAATACCTAGACATTGAGTCACTAAATAATTATTTCTCTTATTCTTTATACTTGAATGGAAGCGGAAAGGCTAACATACTACAGTATCTTTCATCAGTGTTGATGCCTGAACATTCCGATTTCAAATTTGCACAGTTATCTCTTAATGATGTTAAAACGAGCATCATGACAATAACATCTCACGCTGTAGGCTGCGACGATATTAGTCGTAAAATGATTCTTTTAATTCTTGAAGAAATACTACCCATATTATGTCATGTTTTCAATCATTCAATATCAAGTGGCATATTTCCATCCGCCTGGAATGCTCAAATCATCCCTATTCCTAAGAAACCCAATACTTGCATTTTCTCCGAGTATCGCCCTATTTCTATTTTACTATTTCTCGCTAAAGTCTTAGAACGTCTCGTATATACACAGTTAAACGCTTTCGTATGCAAAAATAATCTTCTCAATCCTTTTCAGTCTGGTTTTCGTCCTGGTCACAGCACCGCTACAGCATGGACACATATAACTGACGATATTCGGTCAGGTATGGAGCAGAGTAAACTTACGGTTCTTGTGTTGCTTGATTTTAGTAATGCATTCAATGCCGTAGATTTTGATATTCTACTTGCTATACTATTGGCTGATAAGTGGTTCCGTAGTTATTTGACTGGTCGTCGTCAACGTATCAGAGTCGATGAAACCTATTCTTCCTGGTCAATGACTTCTACTCGCGTGCCACAGGGCGGTATATTATCTCCTTTACTTTTCGGATTATTTATAAGTTCTATGTTCTACAATCTGCTTTCTCATTACCATTTATATGCCGATGACCTACCAATATATTCTCAAGCTTCCTTAGATAACCTGTCACAAGCTATTTATAACATTAATAGTGATATAGCACGCATTAGTCGTCGAAGTAAAGCATATGGCCTTAAAGTAAACCCAAATAAAATCCAAGTTATCATTATTGAGAACGCTAGGATGACTGCCAAGATTGACAAAACGTTACTTCCGTCTATAGTATTTGATGGAACTATTCTTCCTTTACATGATAAGGTAAAAAATTTAGGAATTTACGTTGATAAAAATTTATCTTGAGGTCCACAGCTTCAATAGGTATACCGGAAAATGTTTGCGTCCGCTGGATGCTGGATCCGCTTTTTCTGCTATTAACTACTCTTTTTAACCCTACCGCTCCTTCTTACCTAAAGAAATGTTTTAATTTCCTTGGCGATACCCATAAACGCAATTTAAGATCGTTAGAAAATATAACGCTTGAAGTCCCGATACACTCCACAAATTTTTGTGTAAAATCATTCGCATATTAAAAAATTCTTTAAAAAAATACTATATGCAGTTTAACACAAGTATGTCAATTTTACGTTTGTGGAATTTATTTGTATGCATTGCTATATGCCACTTTCGTGTTTTATTACTATACAGTCCGTATATTATTTATATTTTATATTGTAGTATACTTCATATCTATGTTATAGTTCACATGTCTTTAGTAGGTATGTTATTAAGTTTGATTTTAGTTATACACACAAAATACCCCTGATTCTACTCCATGGAACACATCTATCCAAAGGTTGCCTGGAAAAGATTGCTATTACCAATAAGGCCCTTTGTACTAACTAAATCATTTGTTATGTATAATTATATGTTTTATGCAGTACAAAAAAAAAGATTAAATAAATAAATTAAATAAAACGAAGTCGCAGGCAAAGCTAAAATTGATATATTTATAAAGCATATACAGTTAGCTTTATATATTTCAAAAAGACCAAACAAAATTGTTATGAAACAAATTCATAAACAAAAAACAGTTTTGGAAACCTAATTTGTAGAGTTATAGGCCACAACAATTATGTCCGACTAGATGGTGACCACTGTATATTAGGGGTATCACACTTGGGATCAGCTATGTATACCTAGTAATCACACGGGGTGGTAAGCATCTGTACCCGATCGGATCACGACCACTACAGAAATAGTGATAAATAGTGAACAGTGACTCTCCTTTAGTTTGTAATGTTCGCTAACTACTACGAGGTTTGACTGGCAGGTATTATAGCGGTGACTCTTTACGGGTACTGATTTCCCGGTTGGACTATTATAAAAAATTAAGCTATGTGTTCAACTTTTGGTAAATATTTATTATTCATACGCGGTTTATGTAATGCTTGTACTATTTCTTGTGTACGTTTCCTGTTCCAAAGATGCCCGTTGGAATAAAAGTTGTTAGAATGTGCCGCCGTCGCACTTGAATCCTTGTAAATTTATGAGCCACATCCGTTGACGCTGGCTAGTTTACGAATATCAGATAGAGACTTGCATGCGTCTTCTAAATTTATTAGACTATACGTGCTATGGCATCTCAAATAGTCTTGATCATTGGTATAATATATTTTACGGAATGTAAAATGAAATACTTCTGTTTTCTAATTGTACTCATAAAAAAATTTGCTCAGTAGATAGTATAACTGTTTAGTATGTCTTTTTATTAGTACCATCAAACAAAAAACTAAATTAGAACACAAAAATACTTTTACAACTTATGGAACATTTAAATACGTAAATCATATTCCATTTGTTTATTTATACCTTTACTCCTTTTTTATATATGGTCCAAACACAATTTTATTACAATATCGAAGTTATAAAATGGCTTGATCGGCAAAACAATAAAGTAAATTTTGTGAATATAAAAGTGCATTTTATACGTGTTGTACGCAAACCGGGTGTTTTTAATGGCAAACACACGCGCGGGCTCACCGCGCCATTGCGTCGGTCACTGTCGTTGCCCGGAGCGGCGTGGCATAGCCGTCCGCCACGCGACCTACAAAAACGAATGGCGAAACAGAATCCATGAACCTTCTTGGAAATTATTTGCTTAGATATTAGGTTTATTTATACATCCTTTATGTCTAGTGTCCGATTTATACTATTGTTTATTGAGGTTGAATACTCATAATGCGTATTCCTACACAAGTATACTTTAGTTGAGTATCTTTGCCTATCAAATTTTTGCAGTTGAAATCCGCGTCATACCAATTAATTTTATACCCGGAATTTCGTTCATTTTCGTTTTCATTTTTCGTGTTTTCAGTCCCTAGGAATGGCGATCTATACTATCTGGCTTTATTAAACTTCTGAATTTTAAGATTGATTTTAAATAACTATAAACTTTAATGTCTACAGAAAAGCAGTTGGAATGTAGGCTTATTTACTACATCGTACAATTATAATAACACGTAAATACCTTTTTTATAATATTAAGGTACCCATAGAATAATATTTTTATGACAATCTACAGACAAAACTACAAATATCATTGTAGCATGTTTATTGTTTACAACTAATATTTTTCTTTCAGAATACCGTACGCTGACAAGATCACTCCGGAGCCAATCGTTCACAACAATGCAAGCCGGGACACAAAGCCCGACTCGATCAGGAACAGTTATAATAGCCAATTCAAAGTTGGCATCTACGGCTGGAGGAAGAAATGTCTTTACATTCTGGTCATGGCTCTTATGTTTATGATGATTATTAATCTTGCATTGACACTATGGGTCTTAAAAGTCTTGAATTTTAATTCTGTAAGTATTTAAAGTATATAATAAAATTGTGCTATTCATTTTGAAAAATAGTGTATACAATAATAATAAAAATCCATTAGATTCAAACTGTTATCTATGTTTTATTTACTGTTGCAACACTAAGATTACTATATCTTGCCGTAATAAAAATATAATTAAATAAATTAATATAAATATAAGTTGGTAGTCAAGTGGTTTATAGTAATCATTTTGGTTTGACGCCCGGAGTTTCCACCCTTGTCCATATTGTAGAAACATTTTTTTAGAAATAACATTTTATAATTGGAATCGAAAGTAAGTTTATCTAGTCAAAAAAAAAAAAAAAATTTATTTGTTTAGGTACATATAAACATATTTTATAAGTACCTAGTTTAGAAGATTTAAAGTTCTAAACAACAAAAGAATCTCAAGTAAAATTTATAACGTAATAAGTAATAAAAAAAGATTTAAATTTACAAAGAGAAAAAAGTAGCACATTTTACTAAATTGGTTTGCACAAGAAACTCATTATATATTTGTGGAATATTATATATTTTAGCTATAGAGTTATATTGTAACGGATAAAGACAAAGTTTGTCAAACCAATTTTACAATGTAGTGGAATCTATTTGATTGTTTAGCAAAAGCACGTAGTTAAACACGGCGTTCCTTATTTCTTTCTGGTTTACAGCTTACAAGGCTTACAAAGCGGTGAAAAATTTACAGTTATACTTCGCATAAAGTCTCATTAAAATATTATGAAAGTTCTCCGTTCTGAGAAATTAATATTACAATTTTAGACGCTGAAATTACTTTTTATTCCTTATTGCAAAGAACTATAATATTACATCTGATATAATATTAATATTGAATAATATTTATATTTTACATCCTTGTTTTAGGAAGGAATGGGTCAACTGCGTATTGTTCCAGGCGGTTTACAGTTATTAGGGCAAGCACTAGTCCTAGATTCTCTGTTTGCGTCAGGTATCAAATCACGCCGGGGAATGCCTATTTCCATAGAGTCCTCTAGGAATTTTACTGTATCTACTCGGGATGCACATGGACTACTTCAAAGTAGATTATTTTTAGGTATAATATTGCAATTTTTTTTTTATATAAAATTTATGTTCTTATTTATATACATATAGTAAGTCTGTTCTTATGAATTACGATATTGTAAATTAATTACCGAATATATAAATTATTTTGTTTTATGCTTTCTTCTCTCGAGTATCATTTTTATTTTTTGAATGACATTACTATAGCCTATTTTGATCTAGATTAACATTTTTATATCTTTGTAATAAATTACGCTAACTTCCTCATGTACTGTACGTATATGTATGTATGTTCGTTTATTAAGTCTGTTATACATATTATAAATAACGGTGTCAAATTATTGAAATTATGTAGGTCAAGATCGCCTTGAAGTCAACGTAGCGCGGCTAGAGGTGCGAGACTCACGAGGGACACTGTTATTAGGAGCAGGACAAGATTCCATCACAGTTGGCGCTGAAACTCTGGCTGTATCCAGTCCAGCTGGAATTGTTTTGCACACCGCTGCACAAACATCCCTCGTCAAAGCGCCTCCTTCAAAACAGTTGATGTAAGTTACTTAATCACCATATTTATGAGTATATGATATTAAAACAACGGCTTATAATACATATTAATAGCACGGATAGGTAGTTTTTGTAGCTTTATAGAAAGTTACAGGAGCTAGAGATCTTATATAGTATATTAATGTAAAATCTAATCAACCGTTATAATAATATTTTTATGTGTTTATGAACCTAAACCCTGGTATTATCCAACTGATTCTAAACATCCTTTACCAAATAAAAAGGTAGATGATAGTAAACGCGAATAAAACCATGGATAGTTATTAACAAATAATAAATCAGAAACTGTGTTTAAATGTGCGTCATCAACCACAACGAAGCGGCTGGGCAGATTGTAATGAAACTTTACATAGCAGATACCCTGCATAATTTTCGCTCAACAAAGCAGGCCAGTAACAGTATAAAAATAATGGATACGTATAGTAATACATTCAAGTAATATATTATTAGGTAAATTTAATACCCATGTATCATTGAAATGAGAACATAAACACAGTTAAACAGAAATTTAATTATTTAATTAAATTTGGCAAAAGACCTACATTATCTTTTAGTATATAATTTAATCACAATGAACGGTGTGTAACGGGAAGTAACTGGAAAATATTTTTTTACATATTTACCAGTTGTTAGGGAATATAGATGGCTATAAACTATTATTTACATCTATTTGTTATTAGAATTAGTTAATTGTTAAATATATTCATAAACAGCCTTGAGTCATCGACACGGTCCCTAGAGATGCACGCGGCGCAAAATATAGCTCTGGAGTCGCGTGCGGGTGACATCAGCGCCAGTTGCCTCACCACTTTCAGACTGAGATCTGTTGCCGGAGCGGTGAGCATTCGACTTTAAACTCTATTTTATTTTAAAAAAGCTTGGTATAAATAGGATTACATATAAATTTATATATAATAAATTGTAGATTTTATATGCGAAGAAGAGCATTGAGTAATCTTTTTCTCCGTTTTACAAAAAAACCGTAGAGTTTTCAGAAGAACTCTGAGGGGTACTCTAGATTAACAATATACTGGTGATATCTTTAATTTTACAAGTGTCTGTATGCTTTGGTAGTCACTAATAGGAGGTGGGTCGTACGTTTGTTTATCACCTTAATTCATAAAAAAGAGGGAAAGAATATAGTGGTTTTGCGCGTCAAGGGGCGTGAGTTCGAATCCACCTACAATGAGCTTGATCTTTAGGTGAAGGAAAACATCGTGAGGAAACATAGTATAAGCATGGTGGTAGGGCTTTTTCTAATGCCCGCCTAGCTAGCTACCACTATGAAAATCTGCCGCCAAATACCAATAGGTGTATTCTGGCTGAGAGCCAGCCCCTTCACATGTTTAGCGTGTCTACCAACTTGGGCCGTATCGTCACTTAGACCAGGTGAGATTAAAACCATAAAGCTAAAACCTATATATACCTTTATAACCTATATATTTATAACTTACTTTTATGAAGTCAAATTTAACAAGAACGTTCTCAGAACTTTATTCTTGCATATGAAAAAAGTTTAAGTACTGTGTAATTTGGATTTTAAGTTCTTAAGCGTTATCTACTTGAAGTATATTAATTCCCTTTCAGATACGTTTAGATGCACCAAGTATATATATGCCAAAATTAAAATCAGCATTGCCGTTACCTCCGTCGGCTCCACACGGTCACGATCCTCATCACCAAAATATTTATCAACTGTGTGCATGTGCGAATGGAAAACTGTTTTTGGCGCCACCGCACGGCGTTTGCGCAGCTAGAGAAGAAAGTCTCATATGTCGATGATGAATTTATAAAAAAAACTCGTAATATATTGGATTTAGCTTTAAATGTGCTGCTAATAATGATAAATAAGTTTTATTTGAAAAAACCTATTGACACTTGATGATATTAGTTTAAAAGTAACAAGATATATCTACCTAATATATTATATTGTTAATAGATGTTAAAAGGGTGTTTATTGTTGTATAGCATATTAATAAATACGATAATATAAAACAGTTCTGTCAATGATTATAATATTTATGCAAACTAGATGTTTAATATTTTGCTATAAAGACATGAGATATCGTGCTAGTCTAATTAGATTGAAAGCTTGAGGAGTTTAGAGTGCATTTTAACAACCAGTTAGAAAATCGTTTTCAAATTATTTTATCTAATTACCTTATATGTCTTATTGTTTCTATTTAATGTTATAATAAACATATTATATAAAATTTAATTGGGAATCTACAACGACATTCAAGACGTATCAAATCTATAATAAAGATTAGTGCCTTTCGGAATCTCATTTAGGGTAACTTCTGGTTGAGTAATTAATTTTAACGATTAAATTACAGATTGCGTCGATTTTAACTATATAAGCATATTCATTAAATAGCATTTGTACCATCAATTATTATCCATATTAATTTTAGGTTTATTGATCGACAAAGGGTTACTTCTTTAATACTTCTTTCAACATGTTTGTTTCATTTTTCACGTACATATTCAGATAGTGGACATTTTTAATTCAATGAGGGTTATTACTAGGCTACTTATATAGAAAATATATTATTATATATTATTTTATATTATAAAAAAATGATTAAATAAATAATAAGTTGAAGACAAGACGTATAATTGCTATAATCAGTATAATCGATTTCATGTGTTTCGTTCCTTCATCGTACATGATACATAAACCCAGAAAACAGATGATGTATCAAAAATAATTGAAATAATTATTAATAAATATTTTTATTTTTATTCTATGACATGTATCTAAAATCGTACAACTAAATAAATGTACACGTTACTTACAAACATCTAAAAATATTTCAAACTAAACTGTCAGTTTGTTAACGAGATTTTATTAGGAATTGTGGATATTCGCTACAAACGTTTCATAAAGAATAACGAATATACATTCCGATTATACTTCTGTAATTATGCGAAAATGTTTTTATATGTTAGATTCGTAAAGTTGTGATCAGATATTAAAAAGTTCATATTGCTTTCAATGGATATAAATATTAATAGATGCAAATAAAGTAAATCTAGGTATACATATATCATACTTGGATTTTCAAATTATGGCTGTATCAAACATTCCAAACGGGGCGTAACGTTTATCTGCCTTGAATATAGTATGTATGTGAAGAATATGTATATGTTTATATTAGAATTAAAATTCTGTGTCTGTGTTAAATAGGCTAATGGCGAATATTATTAGGGATCAGTATCATTAAAAAATAATGTATTATCTAAAACGAATATAATATAATATATGTTTGCATAAGAATATCCTTTAGAAAAATTAAACATTATATAGTTAACACCCTGTTGCAAATTATTAAAAAATGTGTATGTATCATTAATAGTATATCTTTGTTAATATTGTTGTAACAATTATTTCTAGATAACAAAAAATAAGTTCATAAATATTGCTATTATAATTAACTTGTTTTGATAAATCACCCTTCTGTTCAATTATCTCGCTTTTTGTTAAAATACTGCAACAAAGGAGGAGGAACAGCACGGCACCCAGTTCTTTAACCTAAATTTGTTTTCTACTCCAAAGAAAAGCATAGCGAGTCCTAGGGAATTTTCGCAAAGAAATTCTAAAATATAATATCATTCTTTTTTAGCATCACTAATATAATAAAGTTATAAAATACCTTTTAAAACAAGTTCACTTAACGCAACGTGATTGCATTTTGTTCATAATTGTAAGGTTTAGTAACATAACTCTCATAGTTTATAATGTTACAAAATGCAACATAAATCAAATTTTTATGTATCGTCTATTGCTTTCTGAAGTATCGCGATCGGAAATTAGTAGGCACAGCTTATATTGCGTGCTTGGTAGGACATAACGCATTGCGATCACAATAACACCGAGATCCGGAGTCAGGTGTTTAATATTCAACAATTAAGCGCTGTGGTAAAGACTATCATTCATATTCTGATAAACCCCTCATCGGCAATCCTTTGGTTTGTCAAGTTTCAGTATCAGCCAGTATATATACAATTGCCATAAGATTTGCAAGCCATGTCAGTCAGCATACCAGTGAAGGCCACAGATGGATTGTTGATCTGCCGCCCTTTTTGCCTGCCTGTTGTTATGTACATTGCCGTCACTCCAGTGTACTATTAAAAAAATGAATCTATCAACTATATTTAAATCTATGCTTCATTCGACATCCGTTTTCTTCATAACTCCTTTCAACATCTCTATATACAAATACTTTTAGTATCTACTCCATACAACAATACAAATGAAGGAAATAAAATCAAATAGTCGAAATAAAGAAGTAACAAATAATCGACAAAAATAATAAATTTATATGTAAAACTGCTAACTATAATATAATTTAGCACAACTGTCTTTCAGGTATAAAATATTCAGGAACTTGATAATTGAATTCTACCGGCAAACTGATATAAGTTATTTTATTATAAAACGAAGACGGAATAACTTGAAAAGTTTTATCATTTAATTTTGGTTAAGCAGTATGACAAACTGTATAAACGAGATACTCATGCTTATGAGATACTGTGCTTGTAAACGTGGGAATTTAAAAAAGGTGATTCTTTTTACAAGAACCCTAGCTAATTGTAATTTCATTTTGGATGTAAAATAAATTTAAAAAATGTACTTATCAGTTTTTATAGTTTGAAATAAATATATCAGTATTCTTTGGTTTACGTAATTTGCATGATATACGCTTTTGTAATTCTCTATATATGAATTTGATTAAAACGTGAATACAAATATATACAAAACAATCAATACTTAATGTTATTGTGAAGCACAATGAATCTCTTTGTAAACAGTGACTGTTAAAGTTTAATTAAAGATTCATGATAAATTGTCGCAGGAAGCTGCATTCTGCGCCACGTCTCGCACGTGAATAACGTTCGTTCCGCGCACACTTAAATAACTTAAGCCAGTAACCTAACAATAAATTCATGAGCCTTCAGCTCCTTTTGTTTGGGCCCGCGGTGTTTCTACGACGCTAATTGGCAGGAAAGTCTGCTAAAACGATCACAAATTGCTTACTTTGTTTTATAATAGTATAATACTTGATAGTATAATACTTGATTTAATGTATTTTGATACATAAGGTATTTTATATTATGGGTTTCTTGTGTACAGGTAACTTTAACAAATATTAAAACATTTTCGAGGACTTAACGTGGTTTTCATTTTATTTCGTCAATTATGTATTACTATCGGAACTCATCTATAAGTATTTCGGAACAAATATTCAACTTTAAGATACTAGTTAAACAAAGGCATATTGTAGGTTCCTATCATTGTTTTAACGATGCATGGTAAAATCTCTCTACTGTGCCTGATAGTAAGCACACTGCAATCCATGTTAGTACATGCCAGTATGAAAGTCTCCGCGAACGGCTGCTTCTCAAATAAGATAAAGTAAAAAAAAGTTACTTAAACGGGCTAATTGCCGTGAGATTACTGATATAGATCTCGATTGTATCCTTTATAGTTGTTACGGTTTCAGTACAAAGTTTTTTCTCAGCGAAACTCCATACACATTTCATTTTAATAGATGTGGTAAGCAAAAACGATATTACCGAGACAATGACGTCATAAATTAGTAAGAATCCATGAGCTGTCAACATTTGTCTCGTATGATTGCTTTCCGGGTCTACACGCAGAGGGAACTGTTTACATCTGCTTTCACTTGTTATATATATCACATTGATACATTTCCATCTGGTATGGTACCTATAAAGACTCTACATTGTAATACCATGTATTTAAAAGAGCTGTTTCTTTATTACGTAAAAAGTTCATACAATTATATGAGAATGAAGTTTCAAAATATATTACACTACTATCCAAGAGCGAGTTTTGGATGAAGCCAGGGGTTCTTAATGTTTTTCAGTTCGCGGCGCACGTACATGTTTACGATTTTGTCGCGGCACGGCGCCCTAACCTATCTCGCTGGACGAAATAGATAGGTACTCAGATACTAGTTATTTAGATAGGAACAAAATTTAAAACATCCAAATTATGAATCCAAACTGTTTATTTATATTAACATAAAGCTAACAGTTTCCGATCATGCAGATGAGAATATAATTTATTTTTAATTTTGTAACCGCGAACACTTAAGTTGTGGTTTTGGAGAATCGTAAAGTGAATTGCTTCACGTCTCCCTCTACGGCATACCAGGGTGCCGCGGTGCACAATTTGTAAACCCCTAGATTAAGCAATATGTTTATTTGAAGCTCTCTGGACATTATTTTACGGATTCTTCATCAGAGGATTTCAAGTGTATCGATTTTTTTCTTTAGTTATTTTGATTTTCAATAAAAGTATTGATTATTGCGATTCTAAACTGCTTTAATTATAGGTTTATT
The DNA here is from genome assembly GCA_039707435.1 of Actias luna. Classification (NCBI taxonomy): domain Eukaryota; kingdom Metazoa; phylum Arthropoda; class Insecta; order Lepidoptera; family Saturniidae; genus Actias; species Actias luna. The sequence goes on along the minus strand of JAZHAC010000034.1, from coordinate 7,140,607 downwards.
CACACTAGATTTATTGGCCGATTAATTTCAAATTTTGGTAATGCAATCTTCAGTTGTATACTAATAATATCACCCCGTTGTTTGTAATCGGCTTTAATTGAATCAGTAGTCGTTTGTTGTGAATTTTTAAAGCCATTTCAAAGACATCTCACTCGACGCCGGCACACATAAACGCGAGGAAATAAAGTTATGATTTATAACCTGAAATATGTTTTCGGAGGGCTAACGTCTAAGCGGAACGCTTCGATGCTCTAAGCCTCTTGTAGCTGACAATATAAATAACAAAAAGAGACAATTCACTCTAAGCAAGTCAATACAAGATTTAAACGATGCTATTATTTTACGACGATATATATGTTTATTACGAATATAGACGATATATATTAATACGAAGTTTTATTATTGATTTAGTTCAAATCAGTTTCTCCTCTAATAAATTGTTTCTTTTGATCTTACTCTCAGAGAATGTTTGCTTCTGTGATAAAAAAAAGTGAAATGTACTGTACCCTACCCTCATTACGTATCTCATACGAATTGTTGTTAATCATATCATAATACCATCATATTTCAAAAATCATTATACTTATATCACATGTGCACACATAAAAACAAATTAATAATAAAAGACAACTTCATATGCACATTTTTTATGTGCTCAGTTATTATAGTGTATATGTTCTTAAAATAGCAATCATATATAGTTTTTGACTTAAAAACCAAAATTTACAGTGAAGTTGTATCTAACATAAGTTATTTCTATAGTATCATGCAAAAAAAGCTCGAAGCAAATATCACAACACTTCGAATCATAATAGTATCATAAAATTTAATTTATTGAAACATATTTAAATGTAGAAATAGGGTTAAATTTTAGGAATATCTATTATAACAATAACATTACACGATTAGTTGTCTTCAGCCAAATAGATGAAGAAATCATTATCGGTTTTATGTGCAAACAGCGGCATAACCTATATTTAATTTTCATAACGATATTGAAATCCGGTTTCAAACATCGATACCATTACGATTAATGTCGATAATGCATTTAATATTTGAAAATTGTCATATTCTCGTAATCGCTTTTATATAAAGTTCTGAAATACATACATATAAAAGTTATCCCAACGTTCACGCTACTATAGGATTCTTATCTACAGAGTGCACAGAATGATAAATACGGTGCACGTGGGAACTCACAGGTTGTAAATATTGAACCCAATCTAGTCCTAATATGGAGCTTGTGGTTTGTAGAACCAAACAATTTCGATAGTAAATAATAATAATGAAGAGCAGGAAATGATAACAACTGAAATGAATATCTGAGCAAATATTATTTTATTTATCACAATGAGCATTGTATTGAACAAGTTCAGATGAGTGTAAAGTATGTATGTTTTTGAACTGTTGAAAATACTTTGACATGGCGCCTTTATTTTCAATAATCAAATAAGGACGCTATAATTGGAACATACCGAAAACCATATACTAGTAAAAGTCGCTCTGATACCTAAAATGAACAGCCAACTACAAAAAGGCAAAATATAATTAACTGAGAAATAGCTGGTATATTATGATAAATTTATCTTGATGCAGTTGTCAATGGGTATTATAACATAGATGGTTGTTTAATCCGTAAGATCCAAAGGTATTAAAGCGGCTACTTAAGTTTCAAGCGAGTTTAGACAAAACTGAGCTAGGTTTGCGTAAGATTGGACTGGAGGTGCGTTATATTTTGTATACTGCGATTTTTTATATTGCAGCCCAATTTATAGCCTACAGGTGATAGTTACTGTTAGTATAATTCATCAATAAAATTCTTAGTTATATAAATATATCTTTTATAATTTGATAGTTTTGAAAAATTAATATTGTAAAATAAATGTATGGTAAGTAAGGTCAACGATCGGTAGGCACGGATCAGTGGTTTGCAAATCGGCTGCAGTTATCAGAACTGTCTGACACTCAGGTCGTGTTTCTTAGCTCGATTTGATGGGGGTCGTGCGTGGTCCGCCTCGATTAGCTCTCTCACTGACGCGACAGGGTTTCATTACGACATTAGGATATGATTTAGATTATTATATTAAGTCAAATTTAATATATAAAGCATGTATTTAGGAATTGTTCACTCGTATATTACACAATCATGTTTCTAAGTTAGCAATATATTAATTCTATATTGCTTAACGATTAAAAATATTACGTATGCGTATACTTTACCATAAAACAATAATCTTATACATCCATTTATAATGGATTTATTATTAATAGTATACAAAAATTACAATGCTAATAACTTTTTGTATTTCAAATAGTTTTTCATCTTTGGTATCGAAATTAAACCTTTTTACTTTGTTTTTCCTATACTTAAATGACATTCGGTTATTTACGCTATCACATTTATTTAAAACAAAATGAAATGCCAAAAATGAGACTAAATTATAAAGAAATAAATACATTTAACACATAACAATATAGTACTTAACTTTACGAAACAGTAAAGCGAAAAGTGGGTACGGACATGGACACAGGTCACGTGTTCTCTTATGATTCAATTGTCCCCTAAGCCTTTGGGCAACCGTCTTCAACTGACCTGCGTCACGCCGACCGCGTCCGTCATCATGGAAATGTCAACTGCTTTCCAATAAAATTATCACGTACTAAACTTGGATATTAAAATAGCTGTTAAATGACATTTGTTATTCTTTGATGTTGTCTTTTGCTTTATTACGTAAAATAAATATTAGGTTTAGACTATATTATGGTATATATAATTTTAGGACAGGTATATACAATTTTTTTAATTTATTTTGTATACTTGAATAAATTATTAATAAGCTGTTATTGGTAATATCCCTCCTAATATTATAAATGCTAAAGTGAGTGAGAAATATATGTGTATATACAGAGGCTACTTTTCTTCCGAAAACCTTATTGGAAGTTGGGTAAAAAGAGGGATCCACCCTGAAGAGTCTGCCTCGAAATACCTATAGATATGTTCCACTTCAATTCGTTAGTTTCTCCACTAGCCTTAACGTTTATCATATTAAGCCACATGGACACTTAACGTCAGTTAGACTATGGCAAAACGCTTAAAACTAGGAAGAAACATAATTGCATATTATTTATTCTATGACATAAATTTCGAATTATTTTTATTGTTATAAAGATACATCAAATGCAAGAAGTGTTTCTCACCTATATCCCTTCTATGTAAGTAAATTTGGCCGTACATGTTTTCTTTTTCCTTTTTATGAACTGTCATCTCAGTAGTAACATTTTTATTTTTTTATAGGTAGGATTAACGTTATGGCTATAATCTCACCTGGACGAAGGCCAAGATGGACAAGCCAGTTTCGCATGCAACTGCCGGAACACACCTGTAGAATGGTGGCAGATTTCCAACTTCAGGGTGGTAGCTAGCCAGATGCGCATTAGAAAAAGCACTACCACCATGTTTTCCTTTCACCGAAAACTCAAGCTTATTGTAGGTAGATTCGAACTCACGTCCTTTGAAGCGACGTTCGTACATGCTACCACTGAGCTATCATCGCTTCACAAACACAAATATAAAACAAATTTTATACAAATATCTGAATAATTACTTCTATCCATATGTAAGTATATAACGAAGCCGCTTGACTGATTCATCAATGCACAACCGTAAATACTGAACCTAGAAACATGAAATTTGACCGTAGTTCCGGTTTGTTACGTAGAGACTCACTAAGACGCGATTTTTAGAAATGTAGTACGAAGACTCTCCTATTAAAATAATCAAACACATATTTCACCGTATTTCGAACTAACCCCTAAGTGGGTGATATTTAAATGAAATGTTTCGTTGATACACTTACTGAGGTTTTCAAGTAGGAGCTTAGTCTCTTATGAACTTAAAATTCATAATAAGCCAGCCATAATGTTATGCCAGCAAGTATTTTATACAAACGTCATTCATCACACAAGTTATTGAATGCCAAATGCCAAAGTAGGAATAATACACAATATTCTGAATTAACATCCCTATTTAGTAGTCTAAACTACGTAGAAAATTGATTCAGATAGGAATGTAATCTAGTGTAAGGCAACTAAGCTACGGAAGCTTAGCAAGGAGGTGCAGCGCATAGATTCAAATTCCAACCAAGCATTGCATCCAACGTCTCGGCAGGCTGACGTCCGCACAACATCTATGAAGAGAATGGTATAAGTAAATAAGCACAAAGGGTCCATTGCTTCTAATTATTATTATTATATACCGTTTACCATCAGTCATCGGCTTTTACATCTAAGGAACACACACTTTAAGCGGCGCTATTCAACATTGTAACGTTTGGGACATATATGTACAGAAGAGTACAGTTCTTTTTACACTTTATAGGTTTAGGGTTATGGCTAAAATCTCATCTTATGTTAAGCGATGATGTGTCCCAATATGGTAGACAGGCTAGGCATAGTGGAGGAACTGACTTTCAAAAGCAACTGTCGGAACACACCTAAGACTTTTAGGCGGCAGATTTTCAACTAGACTGAGGTAGCTTGCCAGTTGGACATTAAAGAGCCCTACTATAATGCTGTGGTTTCCTCACGATGTTTTCCTTCACCAAAAGCTCAGGCTGATTACAGGTGGATTATATTCACGGCCATTAACGCGACGGCAATATACACTACCAACTGAGCCATTATCGTTTCAAAATGTTGCCTAAATTTTACCTGTCATCGAGCCTACATGAACACAACGTAAATGCGTGTGTAACCGTATCAACTACAGAAACATACTATATATTTCTTGGTAAATATTATTTGGCGCCTACCAAAGAACAAGTCTTCAAGTAGTATTTAAAAAAATATCCTGTTGACAAATAAAATAGTGACGAAGTATGGAAGTGAACAGCGAAACCCTAAAACAGGCATTTTTAAGGTGAGTAAATTGAACTAAAGAGTTAACTAAAGAAAGATTAACTTTACGCCCAATTTATAACATATGACCCCTAAACAACTTTCAAATAAATAGTAAAACTATATTTTTAAAAGTCAAATAAGTATTACAACAAATAGCTATAAACGGATTTAAACAACTCAGTTTACTCAGTTAACTGTTTTTTAAAAGTTTACTCAGTAAGTACCTGGTTACTCTCTGTTGGAAAATTCCCAGATTGTAGGATAGACGAAAGACAAACGCCAGTAGTGAATTCCATTCCCTTGCTGTACAAAAGTTGCCGGAGTGGTAGGACAAGACAATTGTATCTGACCGGATCTAGAATACCACATGTCAGGTGTAATACTCATTATAGTGGCTTTATGAGGCGTGCCACGTTTCGCGATCGGTTAGTGTATATCTAGTAATTAACAAGATCATAGGGTCTTTACCCAACTGGGTCGCAACCACCATATGTGAAAATCCCCTCACAGTGACTGTTTTTAATTTGTCACGTTTCAAGATCAACTAGTGTATATTCACCATACGATCACTTTGCCATGCTGCTATAAAAAGGCAAATTACAGTGATGTTAAATTAAGAATATAAAATAATAATAAATTGAACAATAAATATATACATTTACTTCATGTTATGCATGCTTTTAGTGTATCACTAATCCACCCCGTACCGACGATAGTGTTTATGCAAGGCATTAAATTCTCATCTGCATCGACAGTCTCCATCCTACAACTACAACGACAAATTTAATAGCACTCATTAATTTAAAATTGCTACCATTATTAACTACGTGCACATTGAAAGAATTCGTTATTAAAACACCTCCGAGAGTACGACTGTCTTTTGTTAATTTGCACGAAGATTTAAGACACAATACGTGCTTACTCGTAGAAATGTGAAATTATATTCGCCCCATCTCCCGTTGTAGGCAACATTTGCATTTCAGTTCATCAACAGTGTATATACAAAATAAGGTCCTAGGAACGGCTTAGTTTCATTGTAGATTCATTACGTTTATTGCTTCCTTTTTATCTTATTAAGCATTCAATTTTGACTCCCCACTTTGTATTAGAACAAAACGCTTGCTCGTGAATGTCATATATAAATAAATTAGTTTATTTCCTCTAGGCGTCAATTTGGCTCACGCTCCTGTCACAAATTGTCGGCGAGGGTAAATGCAGACTATTAAGGAAATACAGCAATTCAAGCAGCCCTTACCCTACATTACAGCGCAATCTTATAACGGCAAAATTATAAGCATCACCTTCTTATGTCGTGTTTAGGAGCAATAACACCTATAACATGTACCGGCATTAACTGAACGGACACAGTGTTTTGAAAATTTCATATAATTTGATTTAAACTTCTTAATATGAACAGAACTATAATTAGGAACGTAAACTAAAATCTTTGGTAGTAAGTATTCTCTTAATGTTTTAATTCCGCAAATGAATTTTATAAAAGAACGATTAAAGTGTCAATATTTTTTCAACTTTAAATAAATAAAGTTTGAATGATAATTTAATCAAAACTAAATTCACATAATTCAGATTTTTATTAGACAAAACAATGAACTTTAATCTTACTGTGATTGCAGACCTAAAATATAGGGAGGTATTGTTTCTTTAGACTTTATATCGAGGGACTCTTCGCACTAGTGTAGGTTATAATAGAGGTGAGTGGTTCTTGGTGTTTAAACGACAAAATTTAGTGAACCATAATAAAAGTGCAGACTCGGATAATATTCAAACGATATTATAAACAAATTGTAATGAATAAAATATATGCCACAAAATCATTTTAATGAATACCTGACTTGAAGCATGGCTTCATTCCACATCTTTCACGTCGCTGTTACACAACTTCGAATCATCTTCTCTGTGCTTAATTAGTTTCTTATCATATATCTGAACTAGGTAGACATAATTTGTGCAGATTGATTACAGTAGTTAAAAAAAAATTAATGCCCCCGGTATTTGTGAAAATTTATTTCAATTGCTTTCATAGTATATTACAAATAGACGTGAAACAATAGTATTAAACAGTTATATCTCATTACAAAAACCCTTTCAAGGATTTATTAAGATTCAATACTAAGACCGTTATAATTCAGAACTTACATTGATAATGTTGTATATTGGTTTAGTCGTAGAAAAACACTTTTGTACACTATGATCTGATAATCCTTAGCTCTGTCACGATCTATCTAAACACGAATTTAGGCCAACCTGTTTAGGTTTTCATAATATTGTTAACTTAAATAAGCTTAGGATGTGAATATTTCCACATACTATGACCTATACTTGTAAACGTGAACCAATAATTTATAGTTACACTTTAAAACCACTACTAGGTAAGTCTTATGTTTAATATTTAATATATATTAAAAGTACTTTAAACAATATATTGACGTCACAGATAATAAAGCATCAAAATCTCGTTTTATTTATAGAATAGGGGGCAAAAGAGTACCTGATGGTAAGTGACCACCGCCGCCCAAGGATACCCACAATACCAGTAGACCAGGGCCGAAGCCTTCAAAAATGAAAAGAATAACAATAGGATGAAACCAATTAGAAAAGGAATAATTTTAATGATAAAAATGAAAGAAAAAATAAATTACGGTCGATCCGAGTTCGGGAAGTGGGAGGGGGTGAGTTTTTAAGGGTAAAAAATGGTTTATCGCGATTTCCGACAAAACTACAAGTCCTATGGAAAAAAGGTAAATGGCAAAGTAGGTAATTAAAAGATCTACAACTTTTGTATTTAAATTGCTCAAAATTGTACATAATGATTAAAAAAAAACCAAATTTGAGTTTTTTTCAATTTTTTGCATTTTCTGAGAACATTTACTATAGTAATGTATATCTTTTTTCACCATCAGAAAGTAGAGATTTCAACGAACAAAAAGTCCCCCGATTATTTGGAAAAAGCTGCTATTTTGACGCGAGAATTAGAATTTTTAATAAGATAAAAATAAAAAACCAAAAACTTGGTTATTTGAATTTTTCACCTAAATTTTGAGGTTATGTGAAATTATTGTAAATACAAAAGTTGTAGATCTATTTATTACCTACAACTTTGCTATTTAACTTTTTCCCTATGATTTGTAGTTTTCCCGGAAATCGGGATAAACCATTTTTTTACCCTTAAAACTACCACTTCCCGAACTCGGATCGACCGTAATTTATTTTCCCTTTCTTTTTTAACATATTCCCCTCCTTTTCTAATGGTTCATCCTCCTGTAATTTTTTTTGGTTTCAAAAATGATCGACCCTGGTCTACAGAGGAATTGTAGGTGCGTTGCCAGCCTTTAAGGTATGAGTAAGCTCTCTTCTTGAAGGTTCGCAAGTCGTATCTAAGTATATTGAAATCTTAAGAATTTCGTATTTTGTATCATATTAACCATATAAAAAGGATCCAACATAGGTTTTTAGATTCATTTAAGACAAAAGCAAACAACACCATACTATCTTCTCTTCTAAACGAAATTGCCCAACGTCACTATATACTTGTACTCATAAAAAAACATTTTGCGTTCGAAAATATTATTTTAACTAATATATAGCATGGATCAACGCTCAACTTATTGCAATTTATAATTCCCTATTTGAGTTGAACTCGACAATGTAAATACTGCTTCTGTGAAATTTCGTATTGAATCCAAACATCGTAAATAAACACAAGCACTACAAATGTATGTAGATAGGTGCGTTCCGTGTACTGTTTTCAAGTCTTGGTTTATTTTATAGTTTTGATCGGTTCGCTGTTACACAAATAACTGTCCAACAGAATCGTAAAATAAATTCGTTTAATTCATTTTACAAATTTTTGAAGGCATTGATATCGAGTGTTTGTTAGTGGTGTAATAAAATCAAAACTGGAAAATAATCATTTTTTTAATAGCAAAACTTAAAATAAATATCTTACGTTTCGTGATTCATTCAATATTCTACGAATATTGTATACTAGTGGTTCTCGTGACCCCGTTCGCATGGAAGTGATAGCTATTTCCTAATCGTCGGGGTCGGTCCACTTTTTGTATATGAAAAGTACCCTATCTATCATTCTGATTCCTTGATATGTATGCAAAATTTCATGATGTTGAGTTGAGTATTTTTGAAGACGTGAAAGAGTATCAAACAAACATACTTTCACATTTATAATATCATTATATTTAGGATAGAATGCCTTAAACTAGGAAAAATTCAAAATATATGTATGTCCATATTTTACTGCACTAACCATAAAGTATCTATGAAAATATAACACTTATATATTAAGTGCTAACAATATAGCGGTAATGAAAAACAGTATAACCACTTCATTAACTTCCACTTTACTTTATTGTAAGATGTCTATACATATTATATAAGGAAAATAAATTGCCATTGACGCTCAATCACGCTAAAACTACTGAGCTTATCGCGATGGTGCTATGGTCATTCGAAGCGGAAATATTCATAGATCGTTTATTTTTTTGTATATAATTTTTGGTTTACATTATCCTTTTGTCGTTTTCATTCAATTTACTTTGTGTGCCCAGTATTGAGGACGGGTGACGCAAGTATACATGTTTGCTAATATTATAAAAGCGAAAATGAATTTGCTTATTTGTAACGCTTTCACGCCTAAACCGGCGAATCGATTATGAGGAATTTTGGTATAGAGATAGAGAGTTGTCTTTCGATAATTGTTAACGACAACTTTTGAAAAGAGGAACTGCACGCGAAACGCTTAAAATTGACACCATGGTGGATGATACACCTTGTATATGGTGATCGAGATCCAGTCCAAAGCAATTGCTATTTTCTACATTGCGTAATTTATTAGTTTATTCGGGAAACAAACAGTTCTTATTCTTATAAATATATACATAATAAATCATCACACATATATCATCAAAATATACAATGTCAAACGTTTTATTTAATATTAAATATATGTTTAAGCCAATTCTACCGCTGTATCTTTTAGCGCCAATAGCGGGGATAAGAGGTCTCACTGCCTGTAGCCGACCTCCTTGGTGCCGCCACATATTAGAAAAAAGGAACGTTTCGAAGCGTCTCCATTGCGACGGTCAGATGTTATTTCTTCTTATGGTTGTTCATTTTTCGGAAGATAAAAATACACCTGGAGAATTATATACGTTTTATGTAGAAATATATAAAAAACTAGGATTTATTTTCGAGAAATTTTGTACTAATATATCTGCCGCTCGACTCTTCTATCTATTTTATTGACTTTTATCTGAACATTCATAACAAGCTGAAACTAAATATGTGTGTGTTGCGGACAGCGCTAGGTTGGATTTTATTTAACCAATTTAAACACTTATTACTTATACATTTCATTTTTAATACTTTCATTCTTTGTTTGGATAAATTTATTATATGCGGTAATCGAGTGATTAAATATATCAATATCTTTATACATAAAACTTTCGTGTTACGTTTTTTGTCCGCGATGAACTCCTAAACTACTGAACCGATTTTAACCAAATTTTGTACACTGTGGAAATATTTGAGATTGAGAGATAGGATACTTTTTATCTTGATAAGTAATCATAACGCGGAAGATGTCGCTGCAGTCGACGTGTTTGGCTACTCGAAAAGGCAAAACAAGGTCTGCCAGGTCAGCTAGTTAAAATATAAGCTATAAGAGTACCATGCTCTACATAAAAATGTATTAGATACAAAATAAAAAAATAGAATAGGAGGTAAACGAGCAAGCATGTCACCTAATCGTAAGTGATCACCACCGCCCTTGGACACCCTCAATATCAGATGAATCGCAAGTACGTTGCCGGTCAAACATTATTTTATCTGCTAGAACCACACTGTTGCACTAACTTGTTTTCTGTAAGAATGAAATATTACACTAGATGTCGTCTCGACGAAAGTATACGAGACAGTCCAATACCAGCTTTTGTTTATCATGTGTAGGATCATATGAATTACTCTTACATAAAGCACAGATATAAAAATAATAGTTACAATTCATGCACGGGAATAATTTAAAAGCAGATTAGTCTGGAAGAGCGTATCATCTACAATATTACCTTAGTAATTCAATATCTAATAATACTGATTCAATATCGAACTATAACCTACACATAATATTATGAACATTTCATTTGTGCTAAGGTCGACTAATTATAGATTAACGTTGGCTTTAAAAATATTTATTACTTATAGCATTTATTTGAAATACATTCGTATTAAAAAATGTTTTATTTTCTTTTCTTTTTTGAAAGGTACTGAGATGATGTCGTCAAGTCAGACGTTATTTCTTAAATAAGAAATTAGCTCTTCAACAAGATGCCGAGTCTCTTGTTAAAACTGTCTAGGGAGTTTTAGTTTTTATTTGTAAGTATATCTTGTCGCGAATCATTGTTCATAATTTATTTCACTCTTATGCATCGACCACACTACATCAATTAATTATTTACCAATATTAGATAACATACAACCAAACAATTACAATACTAATCGCAAGATGACACGTCAAAATCCTACCAAAAACTATTTGACGACCAACACTAAAATTTAACGATGCCTACTTTTATATTTTCAACTTTTTTGTTTCGTAAGACCAATGAAATGCGTCTTTAAGACCGTAAACGAATTGCGATGTATTTTGATATCAATGGGTTTCTTGAGATTTCTTTATTATCGAGCTATAAGACAATGCATGTAACCTATACAGTTTTTACTATATTAATTGTATTTCTAGGTACGATTATAATTTTTTTTTTTTTTTTGTTATATTCACACATCACTTTATCTAAATAATGACGGCTTTATCAAAATTATCATTGCAGTTTTTGTGATTTCACAAAATATTTATTACTATCTATTGTACAATAATCAATTGCAGATTGCCTTCAAAATTAACAATATGCAGTTATAAAGCATTCATTTAAAATAATCAAACAAAACTAGATATGATAAATAATATTTCGCCACAAATTTAATTAAATAAAAGTGTAATCACTACTAGTATTTTTATATTATACATTTTCTTGCAGTTTATGTGCCGATTAATAATACATTTATATTTATTATAAGAGCCCAATAGATAACACAATACACTTTTGCAATAAAAAACACGCTTTATATAAAATTCTTATATACTAGCCAATTATGGGTGAACATGATACTACTACAATTGTTAATACTTTACAATAATAAAATATTTAAAGATTAATTGTCATACGTAGCATATTAATAACATTATACTTTGCATATGTTCACTCATATTTACGTTTATTTTAATGTCCCTAGTTTTAAAAAAAGTAATCAAATGTAATAAACGCATTATAAATATACCGTAAACTACGAGGTAAACGTTATAACTTGACTAAAGTAGTGAGATACGTAGATTTTTGTAAAATTAAAGGGGTAATTACAATAAAGGTTATGTTGCAATTATATGTGTTATGAAAACTACATGTTATGTTAAATTACATATTGATCAAGTGATAATTAATCAGTTTAATAATATTAAAATGAATAAAATGCATCGGATACAACGGCTGTCATTCGTTCTGTTGTATCGAGTTGAAGAACTTTCCCTCTTCACTCGGAATCGACGCGATGAATTATGCATGAGAATTAAGTTTGACGGCAGATAAGCGTCCGAAAGATTTATTGCCCGATATGATGTGTAGAAAACAATCCAACTTGTTTCCAGTTCCTGAATTATGGTTGTTGTTTTATTGTGCGCACGTCAAACGTTTGCTAAGTTTCAGAAGAAGGTTTTCTTTACTTACACAGTAAAAATTCTGAACCCACCGTGGGTAATTCCAAATTTTATTATGAACAATAGTTTTATAGTATGCATAAATTTATTAACTCGAATTAAGAATACGTTGGTTTTTGAAAATAAAAGTATAGCAACCATTTTTTTCTGTGTAAAGAAATTCTATGAGTCATATATAGTTATAATTAAATTAAAAACTAAAATATATTTTAAATTATACTCTATTATAGCAGTTATATAAGCCACATATATTTATACACGCATACACATCTTTAGCCGTGACGGACGAACGAGACGTTTTTATACAGTACGTAATGTCAGAATACTTTGAATTAACCAATATTGTTTATAAATCATTACAACAAAACGTAACATAAACACAAAATCGGTATTGTGGTCTGTGTAGCCTTTTATCAGTGTTACGCACGCTCTTACTGGGCCGTCCCGGAAATTTAACTTCGTTAAGAATGAAATATGTCCCGTCGTTATTCCACGGCTTGTTGCGCGAATACTTACATTTCGAGTTCTCCACCTCTAGTTTTCTCATCAGACCCAACGGAAATAATTTCATCCGAGGCTGAATTATGACAAAACTCCTTCGGACATTGCCGCATCCGTAATGAGAATGAAGTCGAGATATGTCGGTGATTTATTTTCACATGCGCTGGTGCCCGCCGCACGATGCTTTTTATTATCATTATTGCAAGCTTTTTTACATTTACCTTAGGAAGTTTGTATGCATGAGCCAAATCTTGCAATAAAATTATTAACAACTTCCACTTAACTGTTTGAGCTAAAATTTGGAGTACTCATGCACGAGATGACAACGCGATAATATATTATTGTTAAGCTTATCTCATGATAGACCCCACATATGTCTAAAGGCAACGCCTCAACAAAACAAGATACCCTTGTCCTGTTGTTATTTATTTAATTTGTCTCAACATTTATGTCATGGTTTCGGAATCACGATGCGATAATTTATACATGTTTAAACAATATACATCTTATTTATACTATATACATATTTCTCATCATTAAAAATATTTTTTTTTTTTTTTTATAGAATAGGGGGCAAACGGGCAGGAGGCTTACCTGATGGAAAGTGATCACCGCCGCCCATGGACACCTGCAACACCGGAGGGCTTGCAAGTGCGTCGCCGGCCTTTAAGGAAGGAATATGCTCTCTTCTTGAAGGCTCCCAAGTCGTAACGGTTCGGAAAGTCCGCCGGCGACAGCTGGTTCCACAGAGTGGTTGTGCGAGGTAGAAAGTGCCTTACAAATCGCACTGTTGTGGAACGCTGGACATCGAGGTGGTGTGGGTGAAATTTTTTGTTTTGACTTTGAATTGTTTGTTCAGGGGTGGAAATAAGGCTGACAGAAATTCCGTAAGACAGCCTTGGCGAGAGACCAAAACGCACGTGTTCCCGACGGGCGACGCGCCAGTCTCTTGCCAATTCTGCCGATGTGCTCCGACTTCACCTTGGCAATAATACTTTTGAAGGACCTGGAGGCAGAATTATACTTCTTTTTAAATGCACTGGTATTTACATCACTAGACGCCGAAGCGTCAGCCCAGGCCTGGTAACATTCCCGCTTTCGGCGTGATGCCGTCTTGCAGGCGCGACCAAACCAAGGCTGGGATTTGCCTCTGATGGGCACTGCAGAGCACGGAATAAAAAGTTCCATACCCTGAAGCACCACATCGGCGACAGAGTCAGCAACGACATCTGGATCATCCAGTGAGAAGCAAATCTGCCCCCATGGGTAGGACGCAAAGAACGATCGCATCCCGTCCCAATCCGCTGACCTATAATGCCATACGCGGCGGCGGCCCGCAAAGCGAGGTCGTATTGTGTGCGTAACCTGCATTGTACTCCGGACAAGACAGAGAGGTCAACAGAAGGTCCAACAGGGAAGGTATATGATCATCCACATCGGAGATTCGCGTAGGCGAGGTGACCAGTTGTGTCAAATTATATACCAAGGCGAAATCGTGAATAGATCTACCCGCATGATCGGTGGTGCGTGATCTAAGCCAGTCGGCGTGGTGGGCGTTAAAGTCGCCGAGAAAAACGATCTCTGCGGATGGGATCTGCTGCAGCACGGAATCTGTAGCCATTTCCAAGTGCTCAACGAGTCGGTTAGTTTCGGAATTACCGCTATGGGACCTATACAGGCACGCATAGGTTCGCGGATGGTCATCGCAGTCTACACGTAGCCAGAGGATGGATAGGTCCCGCCCTTCAAGGCTGCCGAGGCGACGAGAACAGATATCCTCTCTGACGTACACGCACACCCCAGCCCGCGGCACAAAGGAATGTTCCAGTTTGTACCCCGGGTAGGAGAGGAAAGAGGTGTCAGCCGGAGAAGATATCTGAGTCTCGGTAAGGAAGAGCAAGGCCGGCTTCGCTGTCTCAAGATGGAAGTGGACAGCGTTGAAGTTGGAATTTAGCCCCCTTATGTTGCAAAAGTCCACCGTAAGCATGGTAGGGGTAGCCTTATGTTGCCTGCTCCGTTTGCCCCGGACACAGAGCGCAAAATTGCCCCCCCCCTCCCCCCAGAATACGAAGGGCAGCCTGAACATCCACGCTTAGGTAGTGTGATATCTGAGCATGGACGTCCAGGGAGCGATTCTCCACCGCGATGTACGCTGGTGGTACCCTCCTGGGGTAGATCAACCAAATTTTGCACTTTCATAATATGGAGAAGGGATGGACAGTGGGCTTCCGGGACTCTCACAGGCTGAACGAAACGCGACAACAATGTTGCCACTTGACGTCAGTTTTCCGTGAGAGAGTGGTTTTTCCCCGGGCGTGCCAGCCCATTCGGCTGCTACCCGAAGGTGCGCACAGCATGGCACTACCACTAACAAAATAAATGTTTTTATAAAATAATAAATCGGTTCTGTGCTATGTTTTTATACGTAGGTGTTGATAGTTCTACTGTATAAGGTGACTGGCTTTTTATTCCTATTTACTTCGATGACTAACATCAAGATAGCAAATTAAAAATATTTGCAATTTAGACACCAGGAAAGTAATAAACTGAGTACGTAAAGTGAAATAGTAGGTAGGTGGGTGGTACAAGGAAGTATTTAATTAAATCCAGCGGCAGGGGCTTCAGGCCGCTTTACATCACCGCCACTAATCACAGGTAGGCCGTCGACACGTTCTCCTATTTGAATACCAAACTGTTATTTTGTAAGTGCCAGAGAACTTATTATCTGTTTGAGATTATTTTTATGACAAGTTAGAAAGGTTTTTTTAAAAGTGCACAATGATTTTGTTGTAAATAACATTTTATCGCAAATAACAATTATTTCAAAACGCAATTCATCTATCGTAAGCGGTATCTAGAAGTGTATTTACAGATATTATTAACATGAAACTTCTTAATTTTGTATACATTTTTGATTGATCTAATTTGTGAGGAATTTTGCTTTTTATAGGTTTAGCGTTATGACACAATCTCACCTGATGTTCTATGATGATGTGGTCAAAGATGTGGGACACACTACGCCTATTGGAGAAACTAGTTCTCAAGAGCAACTGTTTTTTTTTTTTTTTAGACTTAAGGTTTAGCGTTATGGCCATAATCTCACCTGATCTTAAGTGACGATACGGCCCAAGTTGGTAGACACGCTAAACCTGTGGAGGAACTGGCTCTCAAGTGCTGCTGCCGGAATACACCTGTTGGTATTTGGCGGCAGGTTTATAGCTTGAGGGTGGTAGCTACCCAGGCGGGCATTAGAAAAAGCCCTACCATCATGCAAAACTGTAGGCGTTAGGCGGCAGATTTCCAAGTTGGTGGTGGTCTTTAGCCAGATGAGCAGTAGATAAAGTCCAATCACCTTGCTGTGGTTTCTTTACAATGTTTTCCCTTACCGATGCTCAGATTCATTGAAGGGTTTCGAACTCACGTTCATTGACGCAGCGTCCCTACATACTAGCAACTGAGCCATCAACCCTTCACGTGATGTGTCCTAATGAAATTATAAGTCAATTAAGCAACTAAACATTACATAAGGATATAAAATGTGAATCAACAAAATAAAGTATTAAAGTAAAATTAGAAAACCAACTCATTTGGACAAAAGTGACTACACGGTTTGATTGATGTGATTTATTGTTTGATTACAATATACATAACCTGAATTTTATAGTAGAAACATATTAACTATAGGTTCCATAATTTTAAAGTAATACATTTAGTAACG
Organism: Actias luna; assembly: GCA_039707435.1. Taxonomy (NCBI): domain Eukaryota; kingdom Metazoa; phylum Arthropoda; class Insecta; order Lepidoptera; family Saturniidae; genus Actias; species Actias luna. The sequence continues at coordinate 7,123,688 of JAZHAC010000034.1, read as the reverse complement.
GGCAGTCTATTAGAATTATGTTAATGCACGTCCACACTTATTGCGCCCTGTAGTTCTTTTATTAAGGTCTTTGAAAATGTATCGGAGCTGAAACTTCAATTTGATTATACTAAATAATATATAGGTAACTTTATTTGTCTAGATTACAATATAATATTTAATAAGAATAAAGATACTCTACACTTAACAGGGGTACCGAACCAAACCTTGTATGAATTAAATAGTTTCAAAAATGTCGTCTTTTAAATTTACTCACGAACTTGTCTGTTTATTATATAGTAATGTAATGCATGTATAGACATGCATAGATACTTTAAATATTGTTTCATCTTTTATGTTAACTTTCATATAATGAGTTTCGTAATAACATTATGACAGATATTTCTATTGACAGTTTCTACATGTCATCAAGGTTTTATCGCTTATACTTTTTTTATTCTAATGAGCTAAAACATGGAAAATAATATTTGTCATACATTAAACTATGGCGAGCGAGTGAGTAGTTCATATGCAGAAATTTATTTTGATGAAAGATGTTCTAAATTAAAAAAAGGAATGATGAAAACTGAAACCAAACAACCATTAACGAAAAAAAATTACGAAGAAATAAAAAATAATACATCATCATGGACTTCACCGAGCGATTTAGTGATTGGTATATTAGATTTAATTCCACCATTTACATCAAAAATTACTAGAGGGAAAACACATGAAGGTATATTGGCCATAGGGAATGATATTTTAGAAAAAGAGCATTCGACATTTCTTAAGTATTTAATTACTTTAATTAATGAAAATGATGCTGTCTGGAATCAAATACTCCAACAGGAAAGATTTGCAGTGGAAAAAAAGGTAAACAAAATATACCAAAATATTTTTATGAACAAAAGTAAAATAATGACAAAAGAAATAGCGACATTTTATGAAGAAACTCTTCAAGAATTAGAAAATCATTTAAGATTAGAATTGCGAACAGTATTACTTAGCACGCGTGTGAGTATAATTAGTAATTTAAATAAAGAAATACAAGATAAATTGCAAAAAGAAAAAAAGGTTCTTGGGAACGTCTTACAGCAACGATATCTGAATGAATTTTTTAAAATAAAAAAATACTATAAGCTTCTTTTACAGAATGAGATATATAGAAACAATAATATTATTAACCACGTTATGAATGACAGAAATGATGCTCTTAAAGCATTCTGTAGACAAATGAAAATTGATAATATTACAAGCACAATGTATGTGATGTGCACTGAAAGAAAAAAATGTAAAGTAAAAAAATTTTTAATAGAAAATATTCAAAATACCGAAATAAAAGAAAAACTTCAAAAAATCAAGGAAAAAGAAGGTATTTATGATCAATTTGTAAGCAACGATACTACTTTAAATGAAATAAATAGGGAATGGGAGGAGAAAATGGAAAAAATTATTCAATTGTTTCTTAAATTTATTAGTTTCACTCTAAAGCTCCTTCCTGAACAGACAACATTTCTACTTGACTTTCAAAAGATGGTTGTTTTACAAATAAATGAAATTTATAAAACACCTACAAAGTGTTCTTCTATCATAATTCCTGAAGAGGAATTACTGAATGTTTTACAATTTGAGAAACTTCAATCAGAGAATTCAGTTTGTCACACCGAGCCTTTTGTGGTTGTCGATGATACATCAGTTATTCCTGTGCCTCGATACGGTAGCAGACAAACTATTCCATCCGATGTAGATCTTCCCACAATTAGACTACAAAGACAATATATATACGCGAAATGCCATAACTTTGAAGAAATAAAAGATGCACTCGAGAAGGAACGATGTAAATGTTCTGATATAACTGTTAAAGTTCCGAAACTTCCAATTATAACTATCGAAACACCAAAGCAGACACATGAAGACGTGTGTCTTGACTCTGAGTCGTCTAATGAACTTTTGTTGGTTGAAGATATACATCGACTTCATGAATGTCCTGCCAGAGGTTGTAAGGACTGGTTTAAAAGGCAATCTTTTCCAGCCTTAGAAGATTATATAGATTTCACAGAAGAAAACTTTGAAAGAGTAAAGACTATACTAGATAAACCGCATAAAGAAGAGATTATACCAGAGATCATAGATCCAAAGTCTATCGTGTACTCAGATTTAGTTTTTGGTCCAACTAATGAACGCTACCATACTGTGGAAACGCAATGCTCTAGTCAAGAAGATTTAAATAAAATAAATATCGATTGCAGCTGTGTTGATAATAGTAGACCAAAAATTCATATTTATCACCAAGTAAAAGAATGTACAAGTAAAGTAACAAACAAGCTTGCTCAAGAGACAGATTCTGCAAAAATGATTACTAAGGTAGTTATGAACCGTCAAAATTCTATGATGCGCATTTTACAAGAAAATGAAAATTTGCTGAAAATGTTTAATGACGGCTGTTTTGATTTAGAATGATTGTTTAACACGATTTATTATTATTATACTTAATATAAAATTATATATGTATATAAAAGGAACGCCATGAAATACGGCTTAGAGTAACAACCAGTATTATCTAAAGAATACATTACGTAAATAGAAAAAGTAGGCAGTCACCAAGGATTGCCGGCAGGACTAAAATTTAAAATCGTGACTGCTGACGAGTGTAGCAAAGTAAATTCGATTCAGCGTCACCTGCGGAATGTGACAGTTTATTTTAGTTCATTGTCAAAGAAGAAACGCAAACTCGTCTAAAGAAGTTTTCACTTTAATAATCGATTAATTGTAAAATAGTGTTCCAATTTTATGCCCCATATATCCTATGCAAGGTTGGACTAAGAATGTTCCACAACACTCACATTTTCACCGCAAAGCACTATTGCTTTGTTAGTGTTAGTTTTTTTACCGTTTATATGTTCTAGCGTTATGGCCACAACCTCACCTGATGTTAAATGACGATGTGGCCTAAGATTGTGGACACGTTAAGCCTAGCGGAAGAAGTGGCTCTCAAGTGCAACTACCGAAATACATCAATAGGTATTTAGGGACAGATTTTCAACTTGAGCGTGGTAGCTATCCAGTTGAGCATTAGAAAAAGCCCTAACACCATGCATTGTTGTGGCGAAAGAATGCATTGCGGCATATACCTACTCAACTCTTTGAAGTAGCAACCTATTAAGATGTACCTTAGGATTACGAGCGAACATTCTGAGGTTGAATATAACAGCATTACAATATAACATCACTTCAAGTGAACTATATAACTATTAACTTATTTGAAACAAAAAAAAGTATGTAGCTATAACTTCAACTAAAACCGCGTGAAAATGGATAGTATTGTAACATAACACAATTCTAAGACACATTATCAATTCGTCACAGGCTTCAATGTTTACATCACAATAATATAAATTACACCGTTAGCTAAGAATAATGGGGCGCGTGCGAGCGGGTTTATTGGACGTTCAGGTAAATTCACACAAGACCCGTAACAACTTAACTTATTAAGTCGTCACAGTCTCGACGCAAGCGAGAATGTTATGTTGAGGTCTAAGATGTGTTCATATAATGAACGGTGAACATATCGTTTGTTACAATGACGACGAAGCTTCATTAATTACATGTACTAACATTGTTTATTCTGTAACTTTAATTTTAACTAAATATGTTGGAATATTACTATGCTGTAACAATTACAACAGTTGTCTTAATAACGATCATATTGTTATAAACAGATCTTGTTATTATATTTTATAATATAGAACATTATTTTACGAAACTTTTATTAAATCTAAACCCCAAATTTGTAAATTCATTACAATACATTCTGAGCCTTTCAGGTTTCAATTTCATAAGTTAAAATAAATTTATTTATCTGTAAATAAGTTAAAGCTTGATTGCTTCTCTAATTTACATTGTTTTATCGTCATCGGTGTTGCAAACTCAATGATAATTCATATTTTGTATTCGTGTTTTGAATGCCTAATGTCTTATGTTTAATTAAGTGAATATTCTTTTGTTCTTTCTTATCTCCAGTTCATTTTCATTTGTTGATAGAAGATTAAAAACAAAAATTATTTCGTTATATTTTATTGTCACGTTAATGAGGATTCCTCCAGTGACGTTATCATAATAAGGCCACTCGTTGAACTTAATTATGAATATAAGACTTTAGCTAACGCCTTTTGTATGATGTACTTAGTAATTTTCAAAAGTATATTAGTAGCGAATGCAGCTTCAATTTATATTTTTTTTATGTTTGCATTCCAATTGTATCATTTATCTTACGGAAACAAACCATATAAAATATACAGGTTATATACCTTATAGTGAAAAATGATCGTATATCACGTCCGTCATGGGATGCAGATTCCAATCACTACAATAGTCTTGCGCTTTGGAGAAGGAAAATATCTTGATAAAACTATGTCATGATGGTTGAATTTTAAGTTATACCTGTCTAGTTAACTACCACCCTCAAGTCGTAAAATCTTTTACCAAGTACCGTGCGCTAAGATCTAGTTGATTGTGGTGGATAGCTGCAACTGAGAACCAGAACAAAGTCCGTCCCCCTGGGCTTAATATATTTCCATATTGGGTCAAAACATCTCTTTACATCGGCTGAGATTGTAACCAAAATATAACTTAGTCAATAAAGTGTAAATTGATAGGTACTTTTTTATGCCCAATGTTTTATATGTACCTTAGTTCTGAAAAATATTATTAAATGTACGGACAAGGATGGAAACATCTATGTATATGATTTTCTCCTACCATATTTCTGAAATCCTTTCAATATACTATTGGTTCAAAAATAATTAATAATAAAAGTGTAAAATTACAATAAGAGTTCTAGACAGGAAGTTGTAACTAAGTCGTAAACCGAGTTTACAAGCGCACCTAACGACTCGAACGCTATTGATTAAACAAATACATCACTAATTTGCTGTGCTACTTTTTAGTTTTATACCAAAACTACTACATTATTTTAAGAAATCGTAAAACATATAGTACTATTTTATCATTTGTATTGAAATAGTTTTTTATTTCAAGTGTTTTTTTCATCTCAACATCTATACGGCCTAAAATCGCTGTCAAAAAAGTATTACAATTTTGTGTACTCAAAATGGATTCGTTTCAAAAGACATCTTCAAAGAAACCTCGTAAAATTATAAAAGTTAAACCTACCAAATATGAAGGTACTCAAGTACTGCATAGTAATAAAAAATATTGGAGAAGCATCTTTCGTGAAATTGACAACCCAATCGAAACAATGGTAAGTTCTGGATGACAATTTTGTTATAATTTTAAAATAGTTCATCATTATTGCCGAAGTTTTCGTATTATTATATACTAGATGTGCCTGCGACTTCGTTCTCCTGGAACTAAAATTATACTTAATCATTTTGTCAGTTTTTGTAACTTTTGTAATACAGCTTTCCTCCTATTGGTGGTAGCGAGATCTTACATAGCCTATAACGTTCCTCAGTGTATGCTATATACAATACGATATTTTGAAATCCGACTGGTAGTTTCTAAGATTAGCGCATACAAACAAATAAACAAAGTTTTCCGCTTTATAATATTAATATAGATTAATAACACAATTGTACACTTTTATTACGTAAATTCATTTGCGCTTAATTAAATGGTAAACAGAAACACTCATTAATACATTTCTTTGAATTATGAACTAAATTACAAATAAAACTATACATATTCTATTTATTCATAAAAATTGAGTATTTTCCATATTAAAATTAATAAAAACAGTCATAATTTTATTTACCACGTTTCTTCTTGCTGTTACATCATCGTATATAAAATTGTATATATTTCAGAGTTGTACCTACTTATTTTATTTACTTATCCAAGTTTGTGAATTATTATTACAGTATGTTCAATTGTTAAACCAAAATATATATTAATGTTGGCTGTAGCAACAAACTTTGAAAATTTAATGTTTGTTCTCTATGCGTTTGCGTTACTTTAGCTTTGTATAAGAATTAGAAAATAAAATGATAATTTAGTAATTAAGTTGGTTAAAGTAGTATAAAGTACTTATCTTGCTAAAGGCAAAGTGTAATAATGTTGGTGAAACCTATGGTGCAGTGAAATAAAACAAATGTGTATTTTTAAGAGTAACAATATGAGACTTTAGCTGGAGATACGGGTAATAAACATCGAAATCGCAGGTGCTGAAAAAACACTACACCAGTTTACGTTTCGTCACTAGCAAACTTAAACGGAGAAACAATACCAACTTTTGTTCGATAAAATGAAATTAGAAATGCAACATAAATCTATGGAACTTACTGAATCTATTACAAATAACATAATGTCTAAAATGGATGAATAAATGATCCCGATTATAGAAGAAAACAAAATCTTAAAATTAAAAGTAGAAACTCAGCAAAAAGAGATAGACTATCTAAAACGAGAAAAATGAAATAACAATATAATTATTTTTGATGTGGATGAAACAGAAAAATCAACATAAGATTTAATAAATAATATAAGGCACACATTCAAAAGGGACATAAATATTGATATTGAGGAAAATGGAGTAAATAATATATACCGAATAGGTAATAGAAATATAGAAGGTAATAAACCGAGGCGAGTTCTCTGCTCTTTCGTAAACGGATGGAAAAAGAGCGATATAATGAAAATAAGAAGGATTTTAAAAACATATATGTTACTGAAGATTATCCAAAGGAAGTTCTGGCTATAAGAAAAGCTTTACGGATTGAGTTGATAGAAGAAAGAAAGAAGGGAAAATAGCGTTTTTTATATACGATAAGCTGGTAGTGAAGGAGAATAAAACAATGAACGATAAAAGAAAACGAGAAATATCTTCCTCACTGCAATCTGCAGCCTCTCAACCTAAAAAACAGTAAACTTCCATATCCTTTAAGGACAATAGAACTAATGCATTTGATGTGATAAGAATCAGATTCAATTCTCTTACTAATATTTCTACAAGCAAGAAACAATAGCAACTAACTCTCGGCAACCGGAAAATACAACAACACAAAGAAACAAACATACCTATAATAAGAAAACTATACTCTGCCCCAAGCCGATTGGTCATCGTGAAGGAAAATGACCAACACCCTCTAAGGATAGATAAGAAAGAAAGGACCAACTATTGCGACATACACATAGCATCGCTTAATACACGATCACTAAGAACCCCAGAGAAACTCATTGACCTTGAAACACCAATTAACGAAATCAAATGGGATATTATAGGAATAAGTGAAATGAGAACGCTAGGATAAGGAATAGAAGACCACGGTGAGTATATATTACATTACGGAGGAGAAACGCCAGGGCAATATGGTGTTGATTTTTTAATAAAACAAAAATATATTAACTTTTTTTTTGACTTGACATACGCTGTTAGCCGTAGGGGTTTTGACAACTTCACCGAACTTTTTGCGAGTGCTGAGGGCATTTTGCTCCGAGGCAGTGAGCGCAAGAGTGCCAGGATGGGATCGATCCTAACTAACCAACAGGTCCTAACTTAATATAGTTAATTTACTAAGTTTCAGTGATTTCACTTTATCGCGCGAGCAGAGTCACTTGAGGGCTCCTATCTGGAGGATCGAACTTAGTGGAGGATCGAACCTAGAATATATTAACCAAATATAGGAAATGAAAGAAATATCTAAAAGAATAGTAATTCTCAATATTAAACTTCCAACTCAAAATAGCACACACGAATCCTGGTCATTTATACAGGCTTACTCACCAATTGAAGCAGATAAAAAAAAAAAGACATAGAAAGTAAATAGTAGACTTTTACGAACAATTACAAAGAACTGTTGATATCGCTTATAAAAATATATTAATAATAGGTGATTTTAATGGACAAATTGGTGCATACCGCAGTGGTGCAGGGTATAGTGTACGGTACGGTAATGGTAACAGAAGTAAAAACAGAGACAGGCTAGTGAACCTCGGTTTAGAAAACAAATTAAATATCATGAGTAGTTTTTACAAAAAGAAAAAGAGTAATTAATAAACTTGGACTTCTCCTAATGGATTTTATAGAATGAAATCGATTATTTTATGACCAAAAAACCAAAAGTTTTATAGATCTTTCAATATTGCATAGTTTAAATTTCAATTCAGATCATAAAATGATTTGTGCAACGTTACGAGGAACACAAACTAAGAAAAATCGAAGGCTACAAATTGAATCAGTACCCTAGGTGAACATTAAAAATAACACTGAGCTACTAAACAACTTAAAAGAAATATAACATAGAAGAGAAGCAAAGGATACAATAAACTAATTCGGGCGAGATATACCGATTTTGTAAATATACTCAAAACTAAATCCCGGAAAGTGTATATAAATAATAATTAATCAACATTATCCATCGAATCAGTACAATTACTTAATGAAAGAAAATTGCTCTTCCAAGGAAAGGAATGTAAAGAGACATGCAAAGATACCGCAAAAATAAGTAAAAAGAATAACATAAACATAAGAAAAGACAGAAAACAAAAAAGGGCAAACACTTTCCAATATCATATTAAGAAAACAGGCGGAGTAAAGAAAGCGTTTTAAATATTAGATATAAGAAAGAGTTAGATGCTTAAAATAAAAGATAAACAAGGAAAATGCACTAGTAAAAGATCTGCAATATTAAATATTGCTGCAGAGTACTATGAGGAGCTTTATAAAAGAAAAATAAACAAATTTACTAAGACTACAATTGACGACACGCAATACACGGAACCTACTACCTATTCTGAAAGAAGAAACAGAAAAAGCTATTATCACGCAGAAGTTAAGAAAAGCACCCGGCATTGACCTAATTACCAATGAACTTCTTAGAATATCAATGCCAGTGATTGTCCCTAAACTAACTAATTTATTTAACGAAATAATAGAAACAGAAATATTCCCAGAAGATTGGTTGAAATTAAAGATAGTTCTGTTACATAAAAAAGGTAATACAGGAGACATCGGCATTTGTAGGCCGATAAGCTTAATGTCTAATATATACAAGATATTTTCAAAAATACTACTGTTTAGACTAACTAACCCTAGTTGAAAATCAGCCGAAGGAGTAAGCTGGTTTTAGGAGCGACTTCTCGACCATTTATCACATTCACGTCATACCACAAATCCTTCAGAAATACAGAGAATACAACAAAATATACTATCTGGGTTTTGTAGACTTTAACAAAGCCTTTGACTTCTTAGAACATCACTATATATGGGAATCATTAGAACAACAAGGTGTCCATAGAAAGTGCATACGTATTTTGAAAATCATTTCCGTGAAGAGCACAGCACAAATAAAACTGGAAAAGACAGGCAATGAGTTCCCAATTGTGAACCTATTTTCCAAAGCTATTCTCAGCAGTGCTGGAGAAAATTTTTAGGAGACTAGGTTGGGATAATTTCGGACTTAATGTGAACGGAGTAAAATTAAGTCACTTGAGATTTACTGATGATTTAAAACTTTTCTCCGAAAGCCCGAAGACCTTAGAAAAAATGCTATAACAATTATCAGACGAAAGTACTAACGCAGACTTCACAATGTACGTAGTAAAGACAAAACTAATGAGCAACTCTCCACAAAAAGAAACTATCATAATTAATAATCGGCAGGTGAAATATGTAAATGAATATATTTATTTAGGGCAACTAGTATCACCAACAGACAGTATGCAGAAAAAAATTGAAAGAAGAATAGCAAATACTTGGAAGAGATTCTGGTTGTTGAGCGAAATAATGAAAAACGAAGATATGCCAATGTCGGAAAAACGAAAAGTTTTCACAACACCTGTTATACTGCCATATCTAACATACAGATGCCAAACTTGGACCTTAATTGAACAACAAAAAAATAAAATACATGTATGTCAGAATGGAATTGAGGGAAGTATACTAGGAGTAAAAACTAGAGACAAAATACAGTTAAAAATGATCAAAGGAAGGACTAAGTTCGGAAAATTTCAATTAACATACAGAAAATTGAAATGGCGCTGGACGGGACATATGTTGAGAGAAAAGAAAGAGAAATGGACTAGAGTAACTACTGAATGTTGTCCAAGAGAAAGTAAAAGAAGTAGAGGAAGACAGACAAAGCGATGGGAAGACGATTTAATGAAGGTAGTTGGTCCAGAATGGCTACGTACAGCAAAGGACAGAAATAAGTGGAAAGCCTTAGAGGATGCTTTTGTCGAAAGACAAACTATTAAAAGAAGAGATCATAGGAATACCGCGAATAAAATTTAGTTTAAGTTTTATTTTTATCTGAAATGTTAACTAACAAGTATATTTGTAGAAATAAGTTTAAACTATAACAGTAACAAAGGCTGATGATTTGTTTTGCATACAGTCATAAAGGTTCCAGACCAAAAAAGCACTAGATTCCGTGGTATTGTAATATATACTGAATGTAGTTTGTGATATTATAAAAATTAACTTCTAATCGATTTATCCTCAAGACAAAAGAAAGTATGCAGTTAGTAGATATACTGCCGTCTGAAGTTTACCAAGAAGTGTGTACCATCTTAGATCTTCCTATAGCAAGGTGTATTAAACAGGACACTGAAGAAATTAAAGGTACTTTATCACAACTTATTGAATGGTTTTAAATGTTTTTTTAATGTATACTTTATATGTTTATTTTTAATTATTTGTGATTAATAATTATTGCAATAAAATTGTGATAATATTGAATTTTGCTCTCGGCTAATAATTATAAGATCAGTAACCAATTTTATTGAGTTGCTTTGACATATCAATGTTGATTATTTCCTATTTATTTCATTAATATTTTTAGGACAATTATCTCGTCGATCCATTAAGGAGCCTATGCTATCTCACAGAAAGTGTATAATTATTGATAGACAGCTGGATTCTGACACCGACGTTGAAGTTCGTTCCAGGTGAACCTTAATAATAAAAAAAACAAACAATTACAATTTCTAATGTTATTATTTATGACTAGTTCTCAAAATAGTACGAAAAACAGGCCCATAATCAAATTATTACGTTATTATTAGCATTATATAGAAATAATGATTTTCTGAATACTTTAACACTATACTTACCTTATCTTAAACTAATTATTTTGGGATAACAAGTAACGGTTCTCTAAATATCCTAAAAGTCATTCCCTTAGCATGTTTCGTACTCAATATTATAATGATAATGCATCGTCCAATAACCTTTCTATATGAAAATGTTGCTTTTAAGTTCATAATCCCTTTAAATAACAAATGATAAATTTTTAATTGTTGGCAGCATTGTCAATAAATCAACAGAGAGAGAGAGACTAGTAAAAAATGAATACTTTAGCATCATTTCTCATTGCCGGCATAGATAATACACTAATACCCGAAATTTGACGCGATTCTAGCAGTCGGAGCAAAATAATTTTCTATCATTTATTCATAGATTATTTTTGTGACTTTACTCCTTAACAAACGATTTTCATATTTAGCGGGCGGTATGAAAATTTTGTAAGTATTAAAATCGAATGTTAACTAAAAGTGAGGCGTTACGTTCCTTTGCGGAAGATTATGTATATGTGTATACTTATTATTATGTGAAGTAGTTTATGTTATATATTTCATTGGAATGATATAAATGTGATGATAAAATGATGTATAATATATATGCATTGATTATTTTTAAGATTACATTTACATTTACCCTCTCTATCTATACAATCTTTAAGTAATAGTTCTTACGGAGTAAACTCAAGTTGTGCATCGGAGCTGACACGCACTTTTTTTAATAATCAATCCTCTACATGAATTTTAAAAAAGGTAATTATTAATTTTTGTTACGACTTTTATATTTTCTTTAATGTTTACAAATATAAATAGTTACTTAAGAAAACTTTTTTGTTGGTTATGTTCTATGTTATCATTTCTAGCTTGCTTCTTTTTTACCTGCTATATTTCTAACATTTAAAAAAGCATTCCCTTACAAGAGCGATCATTCGTTCATCATTGTTTTATTAATTACCATAATACATCAAAATAAATTTAGAAAAGTTGGAGACCACCTATTCGGTTGAGGTAAGGTAGTTGTGTAGTACATATTGTAAAAAAGTCTTTGATTCTATGAAATTAAATTATTTTATATTGGTAGTTCATTTTCCGAATTTTCGTGAGAACTAGTCATATGTGTACACCTTTGTAAAAGAAGTATTTACTGAGATGAGAATTAATACTAAAGAGTGGAATATTTTAAATTTAGTTCTAGTTTAGTTTCTTAATTAGTACTAAAGATTATTAACTCAACCTATATTATTGTGTTTTTGCAATTATATTCCAAATGAATAAACTTAACTCAGAAAGTTAATAGAAATATCGTAAAAGTTATACTTTCATAAGATATTTAAGAATTAGTCATAATATATACTTACTACAACAGTAACTAGTCAGGCGATCTGGTTTTTGTCCAAGTTATACATATAATCAACTGATTCCTAATATTTCAAACAAATGTACTAACAGTACCGAGAATTTGGTGTTTGTATTGATGAATGGATGGAAAAGTGATGAACTTATAAAAAAGTATGTTGAAATATCATATAAACATAAGCGGCAATTTATGTACATGTATGTATATGTTTTGTCAATTTAATATACACCGTTAAGCATATAGAAATTCACTGTATTAATTGGTAGGTCATGACAAGTGTTTTTAACTAAATCGTAACCACCATACAACAAGTGTAACATCCATTTTACTGGCGCACTTGGGCGTATCACATTGTTGGATCAACCGGCGTATGTATTAATCAAGATAAGTGCTAGGAATCTGCATCCGATTGAGTTGAAACCATCATGAGCATGGTGATTAATCTACCACAATGATCCTTATTTGTTTTGTTGTATTTCGAGATTTACAAATATTATAGTTAACTGAGAAGCCGCTTTCATGCCGGCGTGCCAGTGATGCCCAGCGATAGATATCAAATCTCTCGGTAGTAGATTTTTTTTAATTCGATTGTGCTTATCATTAGGTACAAAACCGTAATTTGGCAGCATCACTTTAAAAAGAAAACTTAATCGCATTGCTTGCCGCCTATTCTCGATATAAAATATTTTCCGAATTGTTTATTTTAGTTCTCTAGATTTTTTATACTATATGTTTTACGGATATAATTGTATGTAAATATTTACGCTTCATATAAACAGTACTGATTAAATATTTGCCATTTTTCTAAAAAATATATTTAGGTACTATTTCAGTGATGATGACAATGATATCACAAACGTCCACCAGTTACTGCTGAAAAAACCTGAACGCGAACAAATAACATGGGCCACACATTACCTCGAACCTGAGAGAGAAGATGAGAAGACTTTAGTGAAGAAAGCAGATGACCTTACTGACAGGGTACTCTCAACATTTTCCCTATACATAAGTCATTAACAATGTTGTTTAAAACGGTATCGGTAGACCCTTAACTAATAATGAGTAAATAATTGTTTTGTTACAATGAACTCGAATTTTCCTGAGTTTCATGAGCAATATAGCAAAGTCTTAGATCTTTATCTAGGGTTCACTTTGCTACTACATATCACACTCAAGCTATTATTCTGTATAAGATGTCACAGTCCGTAGTGTGTACGAACGCTACGTCAATGGACTTGAATTCAAATCCCGCCAACGAGTCTGAGCTATCTGTGAAGGGAAACATAGTGATGAAACCATAGCATGGTGGTAGGGTTTTTCTAATGCCCGCTTGGCTAGCTGCCACCCTTAAGTTGAAAATCTACCGCTGAATGCCTATAGTTATATTCTAGCAGTTGCACGTCAGAGCCAGTCCGTTCACTCGCTTAGCGTGTCCAACATCATCACTTAACAACAGAGGCGATTGTGTCCATAATACTAAATTTATAAAGCATAAAAAAGGATTCATGTGTTCCGGTAGCAACATTATTGAAACACCTCCATAGTCTCAACGCTATTGAGACTTAGCATTCATCTTGTTTAGCTACATTGTAGCTAGACAATGACCCTCTCTAATGGGATATTTTACAATAGCGAACATAAGAAACAGATCAAAGTAATGTTCACATGATATGTGGGTAAATATACTTATGGTAGGAAGTAATTATTAAACTACCTAGTTTTATATATTCAATAGGCACAGGTAGGCTTACCATACGTCCCGGTTTGAGATCCCTGTCCAAATTTTTTGTTTTGTTTGTATTAATTGTACTTTGTCTCTTTTTCTTTTTAATAAAAAATATATTCACATTTATTAATATGTTTTCAATTCATAATAATTTTGATTGCATTTCAAATATGAAAAACACAAATTAAGCGAAAAGCAAAATGAAAATGAGCCTCTTTCTCTTCTGCGTCCCGGTTTGGCTCTTCGTAATTATGGTAAGCCTAGGCACAGGTAGTAAGTGAAGTCTTATTACGTTTAGGATGGCAGTGCTATATATAAGTGGATACTACTTTGCACCTCCGACCAAAGGAACAAGAAATACTAGTATCATTTATTTTAAAAGATTTTTCTTGTTTTGTTTTATAAGACGTAGTAGTCAATCAGTTTCAGGTTGAGCTGAGGTGCAAACTAGTATTCACTCCAACACTGGGACTTCGTCAGACACCTTTCATAGGGCACTGACACAGAAACGAGCGCGCCAAAAAGACATGTAGTTTCGTGCCAATATAACAATTAGTTGAGTATCAGTGTCTTCCATTACTATTTGTTGTGACATCGTTTTTATATATGATTTATACCTATACTATAGCTTATTAGGTGTGTACATAATTTTCATACTTACCAAGTAAGTAAATACAATCTACAGATTGCAAATGAATTTTGCGAATATATGAAACAACTTGGAGGGGATCAACAGTCTCAGTTGTTTACACCGAAAGCAATTAAAGAACTCTTTCAGGTAAGAAACTGTATTTATCTCTACAATTTTACTCTTATGTTTTAGTTTACTGGCTATTGATCAAGAAATATAAGGAGTATTGTATGTAAGCTACTACCTTATTATCTAAACTTTTTTTATAGGTAAGCGTTATGGCCATAATTTCACCTGATATTAAGTGACGATGTGGCCCGTGATGGTGAACATGTTAAGCCTAGTGGAGAGCCTGGCTTTCAAGTGGAACTGCCGGAATACACCAATAGGTTTTGATTGCAGGTTTTCAACTTGATAATCGTAAGTAGCCAAACCGGCATTAGAAAAAGCTCTACCACCATTCGAAGTATACCACTCATAAAATTGAATGTATAGTTTTTCAAAAATAGTAAGATTAATAGTTGCACAAAAGAACTGATAGTATGGATTATACGTTTAAAGATTTAAAAAGATAAGTTAGATTATCGTTCACCATTGTCGGACGATGCGATCATACGATCATATATAGATAATAGATTTAACAATAGCTAGAATAGATTTATATTTTTACCACTTGTGGATAAACCAACAATAGTTATAGTAAATAATCGTATGCATATACATAATGTATAAGGCAAACACATATATCAAATGGAGAGATATAGTGACATTGAAACTCGTAACAATCGTTTGTCCTTGTTTATTTATTTTATGATGATAAAACTATGGCACATTGTAAAATAATGTTAGCGAGTTTTTCCCGTACCTAAAACCAATATTGTATGGAATTGGTTTAAAATTGTGACATATATATTGTAACAGTTACAACATTCGGTAGTGTCAAAACAATCTGTGTTATAATTGGTCGTGCGTTTTTTTTTAGTAGAATAATTGTGCCACTGTCATGGTAATTCGAATGTCAATTCGTTTTTTTTTTAAATAATTGATCTATTTTATTATTACTCCGTTTCAAATTCTACCAAACAGGTGTGATCGCGTAATGATAGCTTCAGATATTCATCAGATTTTTGCTAAAAGATTGATCAAAAATGAATATTGAATAAAAAATTAAATATACAGTAGTATAAATAATTAACGCAGTGTTATAACAAATAAACTTGGTGTTAAACGTTCATTGTAAGCAGTGATTATATAAATGTTTATTACAGTAAGTATTTGTGGACAAAAATCATTGTAAACATCTTTTATGTTTTTATACTGTCACGGCAAAGTTGTGGCTCTGTCTGCTGGCACAGTACAATCTAAAAATAATATCGGCCATCGAAAGAGCGCAAAATCCATCAACGGTCACCACTGTCATACCGATCTGCATAAATTTCTTGACGTTGTGAAGGACCTTATATCATAAGAAAGAAGTAATGTACTGGCCGGATGATCGTTCCAATTTCATCGTGCTACAAAGTTATCTTTGAGAACTTTATGGTTGATGGAAATAACCGCAAGAATGTGGGCCAAAAACCTAGCGCATGTACTTATATTGTGGAAAGAAGAGGAAGTTATTAGACTATACAGCTCTTCTAAATACTCACCATAATATAAACCGTATTACAAACCGTCCAGAAAGGAAATGTTCCTAAGGAGCTGCAGTAGCTCCTTGTATCTAGTACCATCTGTATCATACATAGTATGAACAGCATTTCTCGATAGCTTACCCAGGAATACATATAATGCAGGAATCATTTTGTGGATCTATTTTTGTAATGCAAAGATTATTCCATATAAAAATCTACTCTAAAACTAGCAAAACGGCGATTTCTAACAAAAAAAATTATTACTCAAACTTTATTTTCTATTCATTCCTTAATAATTCGAAATTTATTTATGGTCACAATGATCAAATTTTTGTGTTGGCTTCATCACTATATTGAAATTAATTTATACCATTTTTACACATATCTGTCCTTGATACTATTAGGCGACAGTTAATATATGAATAAAATGAAACTAAAACAGCATTTATTTATGCTGTATTTATATTAAAATAATAAGATTTTATGAACATTAAAAAATTATAAATAATTAAAAATAATTAATAAATAAATTAAAAATTATAAATAATATATAAATTTGAATATATATATATGGCGATAGAAATCTTTTGATTAACTTAATATACAGTATTAAATATAAGTATTTAATTTGCAGATCGAATTTGATACGCACGTAGCACGCAGTTTAAGGATAATAACAAAAGAATTACCAAGTATCCAAGAAAAAATTGCCGAAATTACTAATAATCCAGAGGTCCGAATCAATTCTATCTATTTTTTATTATCTTAAAGTGAACTCAAATATAAAATATTTTAATACAATATATTAATTTCATTAGAAGTCAAATTATGCGGCACTTGAACGTGAGATATCAAAGGATATTAAAGCAAATTATCGTCCTAAACGGCTGACAGCATTTGGACAAAGTCTTCCTCTACGTGAACAATTTTTACCACCGAAGAATGATCCAAAAAAATTATGGCGATCTGCTCGTCACGTGCCCAATGACCTTGTAACGCTCAAGGCAGTTTGGGAAGGGATTACAAATTTAAGGTAATAGTTCTATAAATCGATTACAGAGAATATGTAAATAAAATATATGAAATCAGTCAGATGATGTTAAGCAAAATAAGTTTGCTGGTATAGTGTTTATTCTGTTATCCATGTAAATTAATCTTTCAAAGAGAGCACCAATAATCTGCCTTAGGGGCTTAAAGTCTATGCTTCATTATGCAGATTATTATGTGCGATGACACTCGATGCTAGTTAGCTTAGACACAACATCGATCGACTTTGGCTACAATCTTACAAGAAGCCTTAAGTGAATTAATTGCCGTAGATGTTTTTGATTGTTCAAGAATATTATAAAGGCTGACAAGGTAAATGGTAAATATAAGTTAAGAAAATAGTAGGTATTCCTACGTTGTGGGTTGTGAAAGATAAGGTAGTGTTGAATAAGGAAGTTAAAATATTCGAGGAACAAATTTCAGTTCTTCTTTCAGTCCCATAGAACAAAGTTTCAGTTTCAGTTTCCGTAGAACAAAGTTAAGCACCGTCGTAATAAATAATAAACATATGCATTATTAAAAACTAAACTCGTACATTTAACGTTATTTCTACAGAAGTGTCAAAGAATACTGCCGCTGGATGATCGAGCACCCGGAGTATAAACGGCCTCCATATTTGAACAGCATCAATATGTTCAATCCAGCAATTCTGAAAACGAGACTCACTTTAGAAACTGATGAAAATATTATTCCAAATGTACTTTCTGATGTTGTAACTTCTGAAACAATCGCATCAGTTCAAGGTGCATTACCACTAGAATAGAGACTTATATGATATTTTATTTTAATTTCTGACATTTATAGCATTTAAAAAATTACATACATTCTTTTTAAAATTTATACAAAGAAAAAAAAGATTTCAAAGAAAAGAAAAGAAAGATTCCAGAAAATAATTTGTTTAGTGTCACTAGTAACTTTAGGATAAAATAATCATACGCAATACAAATTGACTATTAATCGTCTTATGGTTATCATAATTGTTAATTTAATTACTTACGACTTAAAAGATCGTTTAAAAAAATAAATATAAATTTAGGTTGGTATTATTCATATTTAAATTGATTAATTTTTAAAGCCAGTAGTTTTAGATAATTTTTATTGGAGTTTATCTCTTTTGACTTAAATATCAGACATAATGATTTGTGTAACTTACCTTTGTAAATAAATAACATTATGCTTTTGCAATTTTGCACGTTAGAATGTAAATTTTAATTTATTAGAAATATATAAAGCAACAATACTAATAATACGAATTATAGTATTTATTAAACACTTATACCAAAGCAATAAACTGCAAAAGGATTTCTTAATTTTAACCTATGCAGATAAAAGATAAGATTTCAAACGTTTTATTTGTACGTACAATACGATAACGTTTATCTAGCCTTTATAAAACAAGAAAACTGTTTGAAAATCATAATACTTAAGAAATTACAAACGTTTAACTACTATCCGAACAATAAAACCTGTTTGATTGGATTAAAAATGGAAAAACGTGCAAGTGAAAGTAAAGAAATGGATTTCGATATCGTATTAAATGCTGAAATAGGGCAATTTGGAATATATCAGTTCTTAAACTTGGCGTTGCTTGCACTTCCGGCAATGTTTAGTGCTCTTATGGCCGGTGATTACGTATTTACAGCAGGCAGCTTGCCGTATAGATGTGCCGTACCCCAGTGTGATGGGCCTGAGCCACAGTACGCACCAGAGTGGATACTGAATGCAATACCAAAAACTACGTCTGGTTTTGATAACTGCAATCGCTATGTGAACACTACTGATAACAGGACGCTTTATAATATGGAAGACGTTTGCCCTGCGGTTTTATTTGACCGAAACTTCACAGTGCCATGTGACGATTACGTGTATGACAGAACCAATACTGTCGTTTACGACTTCAATTTAGAATGTAAAGAATGGCTGAGAACTTTACCTGGTACGCTAAATAGTCTCGGAGGGATGGTGGCGCTTGTTTTAGCTGGATTCGTATCCGACCGCTTCGGACGAAGAATATCTATCGTTTTCTTTTCATTTAACATTGCATTGGTGGGATTGGTGCGATCTTTTTCAATTAATTATTCAATGTATGTTGCTTTACAGTTCTTACAAACAGCTATTGGAGGGGGTGCGTTTAGTGCTGCTTACATATTAGCAGCCGAAATAGTTGGTGGAAAATATCGTGTGCGCACTAGTGCCACAATGTCAAGCATGTTTGCCACAGGCCAAGTTATTCTTGGATTGCTCGCGTGGGCCGTACCCGAGTGGCGCAAACTTAGCTTAGTTCTTTACATACCGGTATTTGTAATAATTTCCTATTACTGGATACTGTCCGAGAGCCATCGATGGTTGCTGAGTAAAAATGAACAGGAGAAAGCTAAAGCTGTTCTAATACGTGCAGCGCGACTTAACGGTAAACCTGAAATCTCAGAAAATTCCATGCAGTTTTTACTTACTACGATACCGGCACAGATGGAAGCGAATAAACGATTGAATAAGGAAAATCTTGTCCTTCGTGTTCTGAAATCGCCTGTTTTATTACGTAGATGTTGTACCACACCCGTCTTGTGGATTACGACAGTATTTATTTATTACGGTTTATCTATAAATTCCGTGAATTTATCTGGAAATATGTATCTTAATTATATAGCAACAGCGGCTATCGAGATTCCTGGATTTTGGACTGCAGTACTTGTTCTAGATAAAATTGGCAGGAAAGTGACGTTATTTTTAGGTTTTTTAGTATGCGCTATATGTAACACAGCCTTTGCTTTCACACCCAACAATATGTATGGTTTATCGTTAGGATTATTTTTAACTGGAAAATATTGTATTGGTTTAGTTATGACGTCACTGTATCTGTTTACTGCGGAGTTATATCCTACTCGATATCGTCACTCATTTTTAGGTTTTTCATCTATGGTTGGACGAATAGGGTCAGTTGTATCACCGCTAACTCCACCACTTATGACTTATTGGCGAGGTATACCATCTATGATGTTCGCAACAATGGCATTTATATCGTCCTTCTTAGTCCTTACACAACCAGAAACGAAAGGTCTCAAAGTACCTGATACTCTTGAAGAAGCAGAACAAATAGGTAGAAAAATGAACTAAATATCCTGAATGTTATCTACATTCATGTTTTATTGTATATAAATAAAAATTATGCTAATACGTCTTCTGATATAATATGTTATCAATAATAAATTTTGAATGACTTTTCTATAGGTACGTAGAATATCTTCTGAGGTATAAAATATATCTTTGCCTAAATTATCTACTACATGTGTTGTCAGAGTATTGAATGTTAAAGTACCTATTAATATGCTGTACTTACAGTTTGTAAAAAAATATAACCCAAGAAGTATTTGGTACATAAAAACATATTCAAAATGTAAGTTCAAGAATTAAGTATAATTGAAGTTACTTATTAGAATATATAACTCTTTTGTATTTTTATATCTATTAGTAATAAATAATTTCTAGTATTTTGTATTGTCATAGAATATTGTACTAAACAAGATACAATTTTATAGGGAATGCACGCCATCTAGTAAATGGTTATCAAACTGATTGTTGAAGTGAATCATTTTATAAAATTTCATTTACACAGTATGTTGTATAGTATGTAGTTTACTTAGGTTGACATGGATGGCGCTTTACTACATACTCCATCATAAATACCTACCTATTAAAAGTCCAAATACAACACGTCTGAAATACAATTGTACTGCATGCCTTTAGACTTTTAAGAGTTTTATTAGATTATTTAAAAAAAATCATGTATATTTTTCACAAGAAATAAACACTTTTATTAGACTCTTTTTCAATACAAACAAAAAATCTAGAAAAATCTATACGTTACAAGAGTTTTATTTTAAAAGTATTGTTGTATATTGAAAAAATTATCCCCGTATTGAACACCAACAACTGTCTTAATTACATATACCTAGTTATTGGCGTACCGTTATAGGACAAGTTATAAATTTCATGAAATTGCAACTTTTTTTATAGTTAAGGTTTAGTGTTATGCAAGTTTTTGCGGGCATACATTAAATTATAAAGAATGTACTGGGAGGGCAGAGTTAAGGTACCGAATTCCGGAAACTTAACGTTTAATGATTTACATTTAGCAATAAACTATTTAACGCAAAGCAAGCAGGAATTTTATTTAACGTTTTATTTGTATACCTTACCTCTGAATTTCTCCTATCCACTTACAATATAATTGAAGTATCGTCTGCAAAAAAAAAAACATGTTAGCGCACTTATGAACCATTAGCGGCAGATCAGTTGTATATATCACGAACAAAAAGGGCCCTGAGACAGAGACTTACGGAACACCAACGTGCTACCGATCCCGCTATGTATGCTAACTTTCTGACATCGATCTTTTAAGTAAGAGACTAGAAAGTCGAGAGAAGCTCCACAAACACCATAGTATTTTAATTTAAGTATAAGGGTCCTATCGTCAACGCAGTCAAAGGCCTTAGAAAAATCACAGATCATACCAATTGCATCCTGCGACTCTTCGCAGGCCCCAAATATATGACTTATGAGCGTAGCACCAGCGACAGTAGTAGATTTAGATTTCGTGAAACCAAACTGTCGACCACTCAGAAACTTGTTTCATCTATTGAGAAAGTTGTTTACATAGTCTTTTCGAAAATTTTACTTAACGACGGAAGTACAGAAATAGGTCTGTAGTTTCCAAAACTACTTCTACAGTCTGATTTAACCACCACTTTTCTTATTTTCACTAAATTAGGGAAGGTTCCTTTGATATAATATGTTAGCCAAATGTGATGAAACATTAACAATTTTTGAAATATGTATTCCGTCGAAATCTAAATTAAGCGAATATGCATTTACTTTATTATTTCCTAATTCTTTATTTATTCATTTAGTGCTAAACAGTCTTATTCTTATTTATAGACTCGAGACTTTATTTTCTAAAAATGTTGCTATGGAAGCTATGCAAACACTTTTAAAAACTTTAGAATATTTAATTATAATTAGAATATTAAATAAGTTAATTGTACGAATATGTTTATATGACTAATTAAATTATAATTAGTCTAAGTTAATAAAATAATAATATGATATATAAAATTTACTGATATGTATGTATAACATGTATATAGATATATGTAATCTAAATAATAAGTGTTCTCAAATAATTTGCTATACCCTATTCTATTCACATTAATGCGAATAAATAAATTAAAAATGAAAGGAAAAAAGGCAGCAAAATTTTAGGTTAATAAGATTCGCAGATCAATGCCAAAATATGAAACAAGTATATATTTTTATATTTATAAACTACTTATAAGTGTAACAATAATAAATTGTAAAAGACTTATCAAGTGACTTCTCGGTTTTAACCAATATAGATAAAAGATAAGATTTCATACAATATTTTATTTGCGGGTATAAAATGATAGCGAGTATCAAATAAACTTAGGCGATCAAGATTTATATAAAACCAGAAGACTGTTTAAGTATCCTAATACTCAAAACATATCTAAAGTTTAACAAGTATCGACACCAGACAAGTAATAGTATTAACGTGCCAGTAAAAGTGCTGAAATGGAGTTCGACATAATATTAAGTCGCGAAATAGGAGATTTTGGAAAATATCAACTCTTAAACTTGGCGTTGCTTGGACTAACAGCTGTGTTTAGTGCTTTTATAATCGGCGATTACGTGTTTACAGCGGGCAATTTGCCATACAGATGTGCTGTACCTGAGTGCGATGGACTTGAACCAGAGTACGCACCAGAGTGGATACTGAATGCTATACCAACAACTATATCAGGGTTTGACAACTGTAATCGCTATGTAAGCGCTTCTGATAACGCCACGCTTTATGACATCGAAGATGCTTGCCCTGCGATTTTATTTGATAAAAGCACCACAGTGCCCTGTGACAGTTATGTGTATAATAGAACAAATACTGTAGTTTATGACTTCAACATAGAATGTCAAGAATGGTTAAGAACTTTACCTGGTACGCTGAACAGCGTGGGATCGATGTTAGCGCTTGTGTTTGCTGGATTTGTATCTGATCGCTTCGGGAGAAAAATGTCGATAGTTATCTTTTCATTCAACATTGCGTTAGTGGGATTGATACGTTCTTTTTCAATTAATTATCCAATGTATGTTGCTTTACAATTTTTACAGATGGCTTTAGGAGGGGGAGCATTTAGTGCTACATATATTTTGGCAGCTGAAATAATTGGTGGAAAGTATCGTGTTTACGCTAGTGCTACTATATCAAGCATGTTTGCAGTAGGTCAAATAATTCTCGGATTGCTCGCGTGGGCTGTACCCGAATGGCGCAAACTTGGCTTAATACTATACATACCGGTGTTTGTAACTATTTCTTACTATTGGATATTAACAGAGAGCCATCGCTGGTTACTGAGTAAAAATAAGCAGATGAAAGCTAAAGCTGTGCTAACACGTGCAGCTCAACTCAATAGTAAACCTGAAATTTCTGAAAAATCAATGATGTTTTTACTGAATGCAATACCGGCACAGATAAAAGCAAATAAACAATTGAATAAGGAAAATCTTTTCCTTCGCGTATTAAAATCGCCCGTTTTGTTACGCAGATGTTGCACCACACCTGTCATGTGGATTGCTTCCGTGTTCATTTATTACGGTTTGTCAATAAATTCTGTGAACTTATCTGGGAATATGTACCTTAACTATATAGCAACGGCGGCTATCGAAATTCCTGGGATTTGGACTGGCGTGCTTGTCTTAGACAGAATTGGTAGAACAGTGACATTATTTTTAGGTTTTTTGGTGTGCGCTATATGTAACACAGCATTTGCTTTCACACCAAACAATATGTATGGTTTATCTTTGGGATTCTTTTTAACTGGAAAGTTTTGTATCGGTTTAGTTATTTCGTCTTTATATCTTTTTACCGCTGAGTTGTATCCTACTCGATACCGTCATTCGTTTTTAGGTTTCTCGTCTATGATTGGACGAATAGGATCAATTATATCGCCACTAACTCCTCCACTCATGGCCTATTGGAATGGAATACCATCTATTATGTTCGCAACAATGGCTTTTATATCTGCCTTTCTAGTCCTCACACTACCAGAAACGAAAGGACTCAAAGTACCTGATACTATTGAAGACGCAGAGCAAATTGGTAAAAGGAAGGACGTATTATCTTAAACAGTACTTCTAAAATATAAAATAATGCTAAAGTGCTATCTATTAAATATAGTAGTAACATATGTTATAACTGATAATGTAAATAAATATCTTTGTTGGTACTTATTACAATACAGAGTTCTAACTGTCTACAATAGATGTCAGTAAAGCAACAGCGTTTCAATTATGCTATAATTTTAATACATTAAATTAAATTACGAATATTCACTTGTATACTAATAAAACTTCTCTTATCTAATAAATAGTGATATTTTTAAGAATGTTTTTGAGAAAATTGTTTCTAAATACAGAAATAATTCGTGTGTAATATCTTAATATGTGGATTTTTAATTAAAATGTTTTACAAATAAACCAAATTTACAAATTAAACATAATTAAAAAAAATACTGAGCCGAGCTCGGTCGTGCAGGAACTATTTTAGTAATTTGAAATCGTGTACTAAGCCTAATCATAATGTTAATAAATACAAATAAGAAATACTGCTTGTCACCTTTTGTGTTATTTCGAAAATGGTTAGTATATTATGTTTTGTTTTAACTATATCTAATCTCACTTTAATGTTACTTTTCCTAATTTTTCATTTCATCAAATATAGTTTTAGAAATATAGTTTTAGATTTCTTATGTTTACGCGAATATTATTCATTGAAATAAAACTAATTTAAACGGATTTTATCGCGGTTATTTATTTATTTTGATCCCGACGTTTCGAAAGCTTTTCAGGACTGAGATGTAGGTTGTCCAAGAAAGTTCATGTTACTGTGTCTACCTTCAATTTAATTTTTATTATTGTTAGAGTTCCGATCTACGCAGAAAGAGCTCACAGTGTCTTGAGGTCTGGCAATTGGTCTTTTGGGTTCCGATTTAATTAAATGTATAATCGGATCTCATGCTTGTGCTAGCTTCCAACCATTTTCTCTATTGAAATTAGGATGTTGTTTAATTTCAATAGCCTCACGAATCATCCTAGGTAGGAATCCGTGTTCTTTGGCAAGGATTTGTGGCTTGTCGAATCAAAGATAATGTTTGGAGCCTTCTTCTGAATGTTCAGCAACTGCAGACTTCGTTCGTCGGTGTTTAACGTCAGCTATGTGTTCTTTTACGCGGGTCCCTATATTTCTTTTGGTTTGACCGATATACGAGAGGCCACAGTCACATTCAATTTTGTATACGCCCTGTTCTTGTAGAGGTATATGACACTTGACAGGTGGTAAAAATTGACTAATCTTCTTGGGCGGCTTAAAGTAAGTTTTAATTGAAGCACGCTTCAGAACATAGCCAATCTTGTCTGTGACCCCTCTTACAAAAGGTAACACAACAGGTACACGTTCTACTGTGGCTGGTTTCACTCGGTTTCCGTGACGGCGGCGTCGAATTTGGAGCTTGTTATCTCGCAGTACTTGCTTGATATGTTGTAGCTCAGCAGCCAGATGTTCCTCATCACAGATTCCTTGTGCTCTCTGAAACAAAGATTTACCCACGGTAGCTAACTGTTTCGGATGGTGGTGAGATTCACCATTCAGGTATTTATCTGTATGGGTCATTTTTCTGTACACAGTATGGCCTAAAGACTGATCCTGAAGAAAGACTTTTTGGGTAACCTACATCTCAGTCCGCCCCGTGACCACGAAGGCTGAAAAGCTTTCGAAACGTCGGGATCAAAATAAATAAATAACCGCGATTAAATCCGTTTAAATTAGTTTTATTTCAATAGTTCTTTTTATCTGTAATAGATGGCGCTTTTTTATATTATGAAAATTTATATACAAATAAGATATTCTCCACGAAAACAACTAAGCGAGTTATTATTAAGATTATAAAAGAATATCTGGGTTCCTAAGCTATTGTCACACGATAATAATCATAAATTCATTTCATAATATTTTTGGAAATATTATACTTACTTCTTAAAGCATACCAGTTATCGAATGACAATTACATACTTCTCGTGCATAAAATATTTTTACACCATATGAATTATTAACAAAAATAGTTTCATTTTCTATTTAAAATTTTAACTGAAATAGTTTGGATGTAATAAAATAATACATATATAAAGTATTGTTTTTAATATTTTTTGTAAATATATTATTAACGCTTTTACAAAATTATTTTGACGCTTGTTTTTGATATATTGTCTTGGTAATATTCATATTTGACTGATGAATTATGTTCAAAGAATTTGAAAGTCTATAATACGATAGAAGTCATTTTATATGACAAATAGCTTTTAAAGAAATATTTTTTTTTATAAAGACACCTCGTGAGTTTCATTATGCCTTGTGATAAACGTACTCTTATAAAAAAATGGGATAAAACCAAGAAAATAAGAGTTGTTACTCCATCACGATACGAACGAAACGAGGCCTCTGTCAAACAGCACTGGGAAAACGTTATCAAATCTTTAGAATTGTCTTATAAAGATGATCAGGTAGTCTCCATGTCATGTTTATTATTTAATATGGTATTTCACATATTTTGAGTATGTTTCCTTTATTATGTTATACCTATCAAAGTGGTCTTCAATAAAACATATATTAATATTCGAATCAAAGATCCTGGTGGCGACGTCCTAATTGGCAATTTCAAAACAATTATCATTTCATGCGATGGTCAAATCGCTCAACCTTTTTCATTTCTTAAATTTAACTAGAATTGAATTGAATCCAGTGCAGTACAGAATTCTACTCAACCAATGATATTGTTTGGCGTACACTGATAAAAGTATTCAAATCGAGAAAAAAACAATCTATTATATATTGAAAACAAGAATATTATTAGGGATAACTTTCACGTTTCTTCTGGACTCATCGTGGTATTCTGTCGCACTTTCACTGATTGATAATCATTAAAAGAAAACAAAATAGATAAATATACTCATATAATTGTATCTTCACATATTTAATATATGTTTTAATACATATTTCAATTTATTTAGTTCCATATGCTTTAAAAACCTGACTTCAAGAACTAAAAACTATCTATTCTCATAAATTTTAATATATATTGGTAACCTAGTAAAAAAATGATAATGATTATTGAATATTATTTGTCCAGTTTTGGGAGTCCCAAGGAAATACTGTTCGTGAGTTAGTAGGTCCCGTAATCTTTAATAGAATAGCAAAAACTTTCGATGTACAATTGCAAGCATCGCGCTATGAATTGAAGTCAGAAATAAGTTCTCTGGAACCATCTGAGAATTATTATACTACTGGGATCGTGAGAGAGGTAAATACTGCTTTGTTATTAACCATATAGGTCATTCGTAATGGTATTGATGTGTACAAATGCGATTACTTTCAATTCATTCAGGAATAGTGACCAATTATGTATAGAGATTTTAGTATTCTTCGGCAGTAACTGAAGATATAGATATATTTATTTATAAAATGCCTCAGTGCGTTTATCTTTATATATAAAATGTTGATTCATTTTTTATATTTATGGGGCACTGTACAATCCACAAACAACAGTGATCGCTGAAAGATTTACGAGTTGTAAATCGGGTGTCGTCTCTTTTACGCCAGTCTGCAAGCCTCTTAGCTTTAGGATATACGTACATTGGTTGACCCCGAAACTTGACAACACAAAAAAAGTCACTGTAGTTTATTTATCATCATTTGTACGGTGGTCGAGATTCAGTTGGAAACAACTGTCATGTCCTATGCCCCTGGATTTCCCACCTCACTAATCATGGTAGCAACCACGACCCGAACTAAATTAGAAGTATGAATGCTGTATGCCAAACCTTATGAAAACGTCCGCTTGCGTTGATAAAATTACAATACCTATATCGCTTTAAAACTCATTCTTTTTGTTTCATATTTACAGGCATGGTCTCGTCCAATTATTTCTATGAGCAACTATGAAACGTCATTAACAGAAGAACATCAAGAAGATATAGGAAACGAACAGTCGGAACAATGGAGTGTTTCGTCAGTCGCTCATACAATTGAGATGCAAAAATCGTCACGTATGAAATCTATATCCATAAGTAGATCACAATCCTTAACGCTGTCGAAATTATTCTCGAAATCGAAATCTTTTTCGAAATACTTTTCTAAAAGTTTTATAAACTCAGCGTCGAGCAAATCGAAACGCATAGGATCAGAAACTTTGTCAAGTGATAAATCTACTAATTCTGAGGATGATTTGGATGTCCACCTCAGCATGTTACAGTAAGTGATGAAATAGGTTATTTTGTTAGTATTGTTATAATTTATGATAATGTATATATATATATATATATATATATATAAATTTATATATATAGTTTGAGTAAATATGTTATATGTTCCATATAAAAGAAATTGTACAAACTCAAAGTAATTTATACGATAATAGTTTATAGTCAAATCGAAAGTCATTATTTATAGCGATGCATAATTTTATTTCTAAAATACATTGTATAGTCAATTAATAATGTTATTATTATAGCAGTAAGTATAGAAAAAATCCTAAAACAATGTCAATTTATACCAAAAGATTACTACTTTCTGGACAGTTGTCATAGTCACACCAGCCCTTAAGCCTCTCAGTAGTTGAATATACATTGACTGATCCGGATATGAGATAAAATAAAAGAAAGAGACTGTAAATTTTTTATTGTCATGGTTATGGTGGTTAGGTTGAGTACAGATATCTATTACTTCGATTGAGTATTGCATATACAAGATCTGATCCCGGAATGGGGCACGCGTTGCCATGCTACTATAGCAAGTATTACACCTGGGCCCCTACTGTAACAAATTGGCTAGATGTATAGGTGTATTGTCACCACAACTTAATGAGACAGCAGTCGTCCCTAAAAATTAAAGAAATAATGGCTACATAAAACAATTTAAGGAACAATAACTATTTTCACTAAGAAATATTAAGTTTTAATTATAGTAATAAATGTCTTAAATGTGTAAATGAAAATAAAAATTAATGATGGTTAAACGATATACTGGACAGGTGACTGTAGATATTATCATAATGGAGATTAAAATTCACGACACCATTAGTAATACTAGATTAGTTTCGTACCTACTTAAAAAAATAATTTATCTTTTTACCTTTATAGCAAGTCATCTCCATATGCAAAAAAAACTAAAAACCCCCATTTTGAAATGCTTTATTGCAACAAGTCCGAAACTGATATGATTAAATGGAACTCTAAATACAAACAAAAATTGTTTGAAGTGTCCGCTTCAGATGAATTTAGTAAAAAAGCGGAGATTATGACGAAAAAGGTATTTTTCATTGTAATTATTTATGATAAATAACATTATGTTGCCATGGTCATAATTATTTTGACCAATATTTTGTGAATAAAATGTTCATCAGTGAATACGATCTATGTTGGTCGACAAAAACAATGGTAGAGTGATAGTGTATACAATCACCTCGTCATCGAGCCTGAGATTTCCGTATAAGAATATAGCAGGATGATGAGGGGTCATCATGAAGCGACGATAGCTCAGTTGGCAAGGTATACGGACGCCGCGTCAAGGGACGTGAGTTCGAATCCACCTGCAATGATCATGAGCTTTCGGTGAAGGAAAACATTGTGATGGAACCCTAGCATCATGGTAGGGCATATTCTAATTTCTAATTACCCTCAAGTTGAAAATCTAACACCATGTACCGATAGGTGTGTTCTGGCAGTTGCATTT
This sequence comes from Actias luna, assembly GCA_039707435.1. Classification (NCBI taxonomy): domain Eukaryota; kingdom Metazoa; phylum Arthropoda; class Insecta; order Lepidoptera; family Saturniidae; genus Actias; species Actias luna. The sequence continues at coordinate 7,093,427 of JAZHAC010000034.1, read as the reverse complement.
GAGAGCCAGTCCCTCCACTAACCTTAGCTTGTGTACCATTCTGGTTCACGTGATCACTTAACGTCAGGTGAGATTGTGGACATAACGCTAAACCTATAAATTATTTCAAAAAAATACCATATACATGGTAGGTGCAATCTTGTACGTTATGGATTCTAACCGCTCCGCTTGAACTATCTATACAAACCGTCAGATCGTATTATGAGAAATTCCTAAATGAGTTACTATGGCGGATGTTACACCTACTTTTTGATGGTTGCGGTCCAAATGAATACAATTTTCGTGTTCTACTACGCAGAAATAAATAGTCAATATATTAAAATTCAAAAAATAAAGTGTATGTCGTTATATGATATTTACAGTGTTTTTTTGCCAAGGACGATTTTTTGGCGCCGGGCCAGTCCCACATATCCCTCTTAGCCCCACGGACTGAGAAGGTATGCATAAATGCATTTCCCCACAATAAAAAAAAAGTGTGCGTATCCTGATGTAGGAACCACAATGTCTAAATGCAGTGAATTTGTTGTTTTTATAACTAAATATCATAAAATCATATTCCCTGCAGTTAGGGTTGCCAAATGATATTTGTAGCAGTGGTTTGAAACTTAAACCACAAGCATGACACGGTCAATCCAATATCTACATACTGAATCTGGGCAATAAATTATAATTCCAGCTAACTTTCTCAGAAAACCAATTACGACGGATTCTCTAATAATGTGTGACAATTACATAGGTTATAAATGATACATATTCTACAGATCGCTTTAGAGTTTTACGAGTGGTGGGTAAGCTTGGGAAGCGTGGAATTTAAAAGCGAAATTAAAAGCCCAGGGGACATAGAAGACCTATTCCAAGTAAGAGGAACTTGAAATCTTTATTTGTTATTCATTTAATAATAATATAATAAGAGTATAAAGTTTTTCAGATTTGGTTCGATGAACATGCTTCACGTGGTCTTGTACTGTATCCAAAGATATTACCATGTGTTCTTAAAACGATTGCCCACTATGTTTGTGTACCAAAGGTATGATTTTATTGGAGCAAGTACACAGTATATTATTTCAAAAATAGTAAAGAAACTATAAATAAGCAGACATTTATAATATTTTTTTCTCTTTATTAAAGGGTTTTTATTTAAATTATTGATGGGGTATAATTTAGAATATAATGATTTTAAATTTATTTATTAATGCACTGCATAAAATGAAAGTGTATGTATATTCCATTTCTGAATTCCAGGCGTCTTGTCTGAACGTTCTTAAGCGGCAGATAGCCTTTGATATACACGCAGAGTCTAGTCCAACTCATACTGTTGCTTTCGGTACTTGTCTACCTCAAAAAATGAAGCATCTACCACCCATAAACAATACGAACGCGCTATGGCACGGTGTCCAAATTCCAGAAGATCTCCGGTCCATGGCTTGTGTGTGGGCCGACGTGCAACATCTTACGTAAGCCGTTTATGAAATTTTCTTGTGTTTGCGTACAGTACTACTCACCTAATTTTATTAAATTCTCTGAAATAATAACAATCCATATTTCTAAAATTGTCAAGGGTAACCATTACAATTATCAAAATTTAAATTATTATACATTATAAACGGCATACTGACACCATATATGTGAAAATTCTTTATTAGCAATATTGAAGCTATATAAAATGACTCCAATCTAGTATATCAAGAGTATAATTTGATTTAGTTACCTTGGCAATGGTATATACCGTTGTATATCATCTTCCCTTTCCTTATGGCTTTACAGTAAAAATGTCATAAATAATGTTTACTTATAATTACTTTTACTTTTCTTTTACTTTATTTTATTTTGCGACTTTTAATAGCAGTTATATCAGCCTCATCATAACCTAATAATAATAAAAACAAACTCTATTGTACATCCTCGTTCATAAAATCTCCATTCACTCATTTCATATAACATTTGAGCAAACCTCATTCGCAGGATTTACTAAAATGCTATGCAATATACCTATATGTAATGAAAGGTCGAGTAGTATTTCAATCTAGATTCAATCACTTATAATAATATCATTTACTTATATACTATAAACTTTACTATACTAATAGTTTGGAAAATTCAAAAGTGCACGTCTTATGCCATTAATTTGATTTTTAAGTAAAATAAGCAAGCCGTGCTATTTACTTATTTTATTAATTATTCTATATCCTTAAGCAGGCATGATTTATTGCTTGCCTCAAAAACTCCGTAGATAGTTTTACCAAGAAAATATCTATCATGTTGAAGCGCTACTTTCTTACACAGTTTTATTTCAAGATAACCATATAAAAATATTTTATACATAATATGAAGTAAATAATTTGAAGCATTCTCTTGAAATACATCTACTCGTATTATCGTATAAATGAAAATTGGTTGTGGTCCCTGTCATACCGGCTGACACAGGTGCTCTCGGGGCACGGCTGCTTCGGGAGCTTCCTGTGTCGCATACGCCAGGAGCCTATGGCAGGGTGTCATCACTGTGACTGCGCGAGGGACATCGCGCAGCACACACTCGGAAAATGTCCCGCCTGGGACACGCCACCACGTGAACTCGTCGTGGCGGTTGGCCCGGATATCTCGCTCCATGGGCGTTCGGGATCAATGGTCGGAATCAAGAACGCATGAAACTTTGCCGCCTCATATTGCGAGACAGTCATGCTCTTTAAGGAGGCGGCGGGGAGAGAGAGGAACCGGACGGATGGGATCCCCTCCTACTACCAACGAGGTCGGTGGTTGAAGCAGAGAGTGCTGGATGACCTCCAGCCGCCATAAATCTTGGCCTGCTGATGGAAAATGCGGCACGTCCCTCCGCCGTTGCACACACAGGCAGACCCAAAGCGAGTCGCATCCTGTGTTCGGTGCGCCACTCGAAGACTCTTTAGGAGGGTCTCTACTATCTTTGACCCCCCAGATTATAAAAGGTGGTACCTCTTGAGTGGCCTAAGCCTGTCGGGGAGCAGATGTAATGTGAAGACAGATCCTGCTCCCTGGCGCAATAGGCGATAGAAGAACACCACGGGATTTTAGTGGATATTACCGGCTTGTCTTTCGCCGGTTGGGTCCCATATACCCCTCCCAGCCTATCAGGAAGGGGATGCCTAAAAGCATTCCCCGGGGAAAAGAAAAATTGGTAGTGGTAACAGCAGTTTAAGAGCAAAAAAAATTGATTGATCTTGTCGTGTCAAGAGTAGAGCACTACCTCACCCGCATCGCTGTATTTGGCGTGCATTAACTGTAATTTTTGGAGAAATGTCTTTAGAGACAGATGGAAAACTTCGGGTCAACAAAATATTGCATCCAGATAACCTTGCAATATGTTGCTTCAATAAGTTTCTTGACAAATAGGGTTCAAAAACCGCCACGGGCTACCAAATCATCTGGTTAGTACTAGTCTATAAGCCAAGGTATCCGTATGATACCAGGCAAGTCATACACTTTTGTCCACCTTAGCGATACAAGAATCTTTAGAAAGGAAGTGTATATTATGTAATTTTCTTGTTAACTTTAAATTATTTTTAACAACATTCCTTAAAGCTCTCGTAATTTAACTGTAAAGTTATGATTAGAATTAATTACAATAATCTTGTGCCAAAATCCACATCGTCTAAAATAATATGTTATTCACAATGTAATATTTAATATTGTATTACGAAGATGTCGTTATTGCAGGTCAACAAAGGCATTCCACCAATGGCTCGAACAGCGGCCGCAACTGCCCATGCCAGCGAATCTAAAATCCCTTGGCGCTAAAAACGATAAAAAGCAGTTATTCGTGGTTCCATCTGATTACGTGGTCCACCAAGACAGAAGCGAGACATCATTGTCCCAAGACTTAGCCCTACCGGTATCTCAGTTCTCGCTAGAATTAAAAGAAGTGCTTAGTAAACTCATGAATCAATAGTTACTAGAACGGAAACTTGATTATATTGGCTTTTAGTCATTTACGATACATACTATTACGTTTTATTGGGGTTTTTTTCAATTTGCCTATACCGATATGAATGATTTTTTTAATATCGTATTAACTTTTAAAAATCTGTTGTTCTTGATCAGTGCTATAAGAGCACCAAATAAAGTAATAAAAAATAGCGCATATATAAATAATAAATATGTTTATAATTTATCTTTTTTCTTTTATTATCTATAGAGTTTTAAAAACTACTGCGTATGCTGCGTTTTTTTTCTTTTATATACTCTAATCTTAAATTAAATAAATAAATGCAATTCAAATAGTGCGAATAAATACAAATAGTGCGTTCAAACAAGCAAACAAACTTTTGCAGTTAATATTAATACAGGTAGTTAAAAATATGGTATAGACTTAATTCTATTATATGCAGAAGATGAAACTGTTACTATATCTTGATAATTTTAATAGCTATTAGCTATTATAAGCTATAGCAATCTTTTAGTAGCATAAATATGGTGTTAAATTTGTACGCAATTCATAACACAAGATAATCGATAATTAATCCGTTGACCTTTTAGCTTATATACCAATTTTAATCAACGTCACTGAAACAATACCTTAATAAAGCTGTTATCAACCTAGTAATGTTTAGAATTGTAGAAGATAACGGAATGTATTAGATACATATGTATTTATTAGTAGGGAATTAGGCTAGTCTAAAGTAAACTTTATTAAAATCCTCATGTCTGGTAAATAAAAACAAAGAGGAAACAAGGTGATCATAAACCGAACACGATAATTATACATGTATAGTAGATATGTTTCTGTATTTATCAATAACAGATAACAATCATATTATTTTTTATTAATTCATTTGCAATCGAAATCGCGCAATTCGAATTCGCGTACAAACATCGCTGTTATAGTGCCGTCATAAAAATGAAATACTAATTTGTTTATATAATTACAAACGAATCGCTTCTAATCATTTTGTTTTATTAAAAAATAAATAAATTATAATGACTGATACAAATGCGCAGACTCCGGGTAGAAAAGAAATGTTGGAGGAAATAGTGAATAGGAAAAAAATGGGTGACAAAAAATTTCACTCTGAGACGTCGCTTCAAAATTATGCTGAAGACGATGAAGTTTTTAATTCGGATATAAATCAAGACCCAGGGGTAAGAAATAATTATCTTTATATTTAGCATAACAATTTTTAAATAAAATTTTTATTTTATTAGGAAAATCTTTACACATTTACAAGTAAATTTTGATAATATATTTTACGTCGACCAGGTATATGTAGTTCTTAAAATATTTTATAATTTTAAGTAACAACCCAGACTACGAAATAGGTTCAAATAATATATAAAACAATTCATGTGCATATGTAAAGTTTACTCTTGAATCATTTTTCTCCATTTCACACAGTTTTCTGCTCTTTTATTCTTAAGAACTATAAAGTTAATACTATTCTAAGGACTGCAAATTTACTTTTTGTTTTCAGGTTCTTAATAAATCAGTGAACAGTGTACCGAGTACAGAGGATCAATCCGGGCGACAGCGAACGATGTCGCAGCCAGGACCTGTATCAGGAAGTTTACTGACTGCCTCAGCTGCAAGAACTGCGCGACGGCGACCTCAAAAGAACGTTATGTACGCACCTGAGCTGGAAAGAAGTGTAAGTTTTTTTTTTTGTTTTTATACAAAGACAAATCAATATTCTGCCTTTACAAAGGATCCGTCGTAATTGCAATAAGTTGAACATTATGGTAAATTAATAAAATACATTTTATAATGCGTAATTTCTAATATAAATACTAGCCAACCTATTTGATTTTGGATACTTATACGGCTTATAAAATATACTTTTTATTGACTTTAAACAATTTTTTTTGAGTTCACAATGGACTCATATTATTACACCTTTTTAATATTATTTATATCCTATAGAACGAAATCACTATAACTTGCCATAAAAGTATAGCAAGATTTTGACTCACACTCGAATGGTCCCAAGCTGTGGATATATAATTCCTATAGACATTACTATATACCTATATACCTATACCTATAGACATAATTAATCACCTATTTTTTTTTATGTCATCTATTGAAGAAACTCCTTTTTTCTTTATTGATTCTATGTGCTAAAAATTACCCTATAAAATTTACGTTGTATATTTTATTACAAAAAAGACAAAGCCATTAACTAAATTGAACTTTCACTTGAAATCACGCGTACCTCTGTGGGCTATTGTAAATGGCCATAATACTATCACTCTCTATCACTAGCAGCGCCATGTTTTCGATATAATCATCAAAAAAATACATGTTTTATTTTATGATATAGTGTATTATATAAACAATTACATATAACACACTACATTGTGCTGTTCTCAGACTTTGGTAAAGTTTTAAGTAAGTATATTTCTCCTATTATTCGAACATAAACTGGTCTAGCAAACGTGTTCCCTTTAATCCTACGACATTGGGTCCTTCAATAGAGACATTTGAGCAAATCGTCATGACATCGATGACTACTGATGCAATTTGTTTCACCGACGGTCGCTATTGTTTATGGACTTTACCGTACTTACCATAAAGTGATGTGCATTAATTTTATTGAACTAGTAGAAAAATATAATTAGACTTTTCAATGAACCTTTTATCAATTTGGGATCAATACTTCAATTGCCAGGAGTAAATGTATGTAAATATAAAATATATTCTTTTCAATGCTCACCCCGATGACACTTGTCTCCTAATTACGCATTTTATAGGAGCAACGCGACAGCAGAAATTACTAAGTGCCGTGATGTATCAAAAATAATATGAATTTCCCATTTGAAAGCTCACATTTAGCGATACGATTTATTAATTTGCGTTGCTAGCAATAAGTAATTATAAGGCAGATAGATAATTAACAGGTAATAAGCATATTAAATAAGTGTACATATATCAATTGTATATACTACAGATCGGAACAATTCCTACATGCATCTTAACCTTGTAAGCTTCCGAACTAGTTTAAATTGTTTTTTCTTGGTGTATAACTGTCTATTTATGATTGTCTTTATATCTACACTAGCTCGTGACCCGCGACTTCGTTCATGTTATTCCCGTCAATCACGCGTGATCGTAATATCCCTCTTTAGTGATGGATATCCCTCCTTAGTAATAGATTTATTAAGGAACCCTTTTGTCAAATTTGAAGCCAATAGGTGAATATTTTTCTCTCCCCTATACAAACTTTGCCACCACCTTTTATCCCCTTAAGGGTTTAATTTCTAAAAATCGCCTTTTAATAAGCCTCTACTTTACAGAAGGAACGTCATAAATAGTTAGTAGTAGTATTTTGACAATGTCTTTATTCTTATAAAGAACAGAATTATTACCAATGAACAGAACAGCATTAATTATTTTAAAATAAAACTATAATATTTGATATATTAGTTTGTGATTTGATACAATAATTTACATATAGCTTGTAAATAGATTTTGGTTCACTTATTGGAATGAAAAATATAGTCAATGGATAATAAGAGTTTGAGGGTTCTACACCATTATACTACTTCTACAATGTAAGTGGTTATACGTTACTGTTCACTTGTTTACCTTGCCTCGATTCTTTAAAACCATTTAACAAAATAATATTTAGGGTTAACTATTTTTTTTTTAACGAAAAACAACTTTCAATCGTACATGGAATGTAACTACAAAACTTTAAGTGACTATCTTGGTAATATTAACGCTAGATTTTATTATTTTTATTCATTTACTAGATTTTACGTGCGGCTTCGCTCGCGTTAATATTAATTTTGTCAAACAAAAAAAATGACAAAAAAAAAGTTTCATACAACGCTTATCTCTCTCAACGTTTTCGCGAGAAAAAGTAGCCTATCACCATGTGTAGGTTCCTATCTATCTCTATACCAACATTCATCAGAATATATTCAGCCGTTAAGGCGTGAGAGCGTAACAAACAACCTCACTTTCGCATTTATAAATTAGTATAATAATTACGATAAAGGTATAAACTTATAAATGGTAAATATTCTATTAACTAGAGAATATGTTAAAGTATTTGATTTTGAATTTAATTAATTTGAGAGTAGCTCAAATAATTACCGAAATAAGTAGTAGAATATATATTTAATTACATATTTATATTAACAGTATTTAAAAAAATACTTAAGTAATTAATCGCGTCATATCAATCACATGATTTCTAGATTCCGGATTACATATCAGAATTAAAACTTAAGTACAGTATACAATTCTGATTAGAAACGACGTATTTATTCTTAATGACTGTAAAATTAAAAAATAATAAATTTAGTTATTATATTGACGAACGAATGATAACCACTGGATTAATATCGCATGAATAAATTCTAACGCTTAATTAATAACGCTACGCCTACAGTATAAAGTAAAGTAAAGCATAATTATTTAGATACTAATTATGCTTAATTACTAAAGATTATTAATATTTTGACATAAAATCTATACTTTAATGTAATCTAGGCTACAAAAGTGGAACAAGTGTCTGTTAACAAAACAAACATTGTATAAACACAGTAATAACAATTTATTTTTAAATAGAGCTTTATTGTTTTTACCAGTCTCTCCTAATGCTAAATGGCGATGCAGCCAAAGATGTCATCACCCTAAACCAAGAGAGGTTGGTTCTAAAATACAAATGCTGAAACATACTTGTTCAACACCTGATTTTCATCATATCCTCAAGTAGATAGCGCATGTCAGACAGGTTTCAAAAAATGTTCTTAGTAATATTAAGTAAATATTAGAAAGCAATTATTTGAACCGATTATCTATGACAGTTGCATACTATTTTATCATGTACAGTTATGGGTTTATTTTTGTACTGTATGCTAGGTTTTAATATATCGAACTTTTTCAGGAAAATAATCATTATCGCCAGAATTATGAAAAATGTTTTTTTCACATTGTAACCTCCTAAACATTAACTTTGTAATATAGAAACAGTATGTTAATAAATACTATTTTAATAGATCAATAGTTAATTATGAACAACAAGTTATAGTTTTAAATAAAAATATAATAAATACTTTTTAATTAAGAATAAAATAATTCCCTCTTGAATAAAGTGCAATTGTCGCTTACGATGATTTTCCTAATACAAGTAAATTTGATAAAACTAAATTAAAACGACAAAAAATTGTCACACGAGCGGATGAGTCGGAATAGCCAATTATTATAGATAACTAAGTATCGATATCTTACTATTGCAAAATACGATCTCACGTGATTGCAAAAGTTTGAAATATTGGTGTTTTTTATAATAGTATGCAGCCACAGTGCGTCACTTAGCACGTTTGATATGTATCGACATATTATTGGGTCTTAACAAATGAAACAGCAATAATTATCAGTGCATACTAATACATGTCCCACGATACGATGTATAAACTGCTACTGTATCAAAGATAAAACTGTTATGATATTCCTTATTTCTTATATCTTAGTAAAACCGTTAGAATATAAATAAATTAGGTAAAATTATAAAATTGCATTTACCTTTTTTCACTTTATAATTAATAAATATTATACAACATTCTGCAACAAGTGATAAAATGAAACCTTTTTAGACACGATGAGGTAAAATGTTACAACTGTCAGATCTTCCCATCTGGCTACAGATGTTTATTTATGAAAAAATATATACACTATGAGTGTAGTAAAACAATAATAGTATAGTGTCACGGCTATAGTAGACTTTTAGTAAAGTTAGTTAAAATTACACGTAAAGATGAATCTTGGATTTTTGGCGAATTCAGTTGATTTCTTGGCAAGTTTTATTTCAATAGATTTTTTATAAATATACAAAAGAACTAGAAAATCCATTTAATTATAATAACATTTATAGAATGGTCATCAATTTCGACCAAATCGTTCTAAATATACATTAATTTACATTTTTGCAGGAAGGGGAATCAAAAATAATCATTATTTTCAGACTAAATATGCTTTATTATTTAATAACTTAATCAACTTTATATAGCTGAAGTAAGTTTATTTTAATAATAATAACTGAATTAATAAATAACTATCCTCTTTACGATTCTAATAAGAAAAAACAATAATTTCTAATTTCTTAATATCGTACTCGAGTTAAATCATAGATTAAAATAATATGAAATAAATAGTGTGGGTTCTAATATTGTTGTTAGAGGAGTACCTTGTTCTTCCAAATATCGCAAATAAGTGTTTCAAGATTCACCAATAATCTACAGAAGTCTGACTAGTAAGGCCTCTAATATACAGCCAATATGAAAGCCAAAGCCAATATGAGTTTATTTGTTACGATTTCATGCCTAAACCGCTGCATCGATTACCTATTATGAATTTTGAAATAGAGATAGATGGGATCCTGGAGACGCTTATTGGCTACTTTTTATTTCGAAAAACTTATACGGAGTGGGGATAAACTTTGTATTTGCATTCCTAAAACCACATTAATTTAGAATGCATACAGCAATCAACAATCATCTATCTATAAGACAAATGTTTATACGTATATCCTTGGAAATAAAGTATTTAAATTCTCTGTTGTCCATACGAAAAAGCTTGAAAATATCACTTTTAGTATTTGTTACTGACAGCATGTCAGTTGGTTCGCAGTGTGTGGCGTTTTTATTCTTCAAACGAAACAATTTGATAAATATGATGTACAATAAAAAGCCGATGCCATATGTAATATTTAATAATATTCAATTTCTTCTTAAATTCAAAGGTGTTTATAAAATTTAGTTTCAGCACTCTAAATAAAGGTTTTTTTACACTTTAATACCTATCACTCTGCACTTGTGCTTAGATCCTGTACTGAAAAAAATTGATATTCTCTTTTTGACCTGACCTCAATAGTCCAGTCTTTAAAACGATAAGATTATAGTAAGATACTAGTAACTGTATCACATAAATATTAATAAACAATTTGCTCATTATTATTAAACAATTGAATGTTATTATTCAGTTATAACCAATTGTTGTATGTATGTAATTCATATGTTGAAATAATATACCTATCTACTAATTTTTTAAGTGAAACCTTCTATAGGAAGGTTTGGATAGTGAGTAAATTCATGTAAGTCGTCAACAACATGATCACGTGACGTATTAACGTACACACTATATATGTTCCTATTAGTACAACTTATTACGTTGTAAACAGTTTTGATTTATTTGTTTTAATTTAAGACCAAACATTTAAAATTTGAAACTCAAAGAAATAGCGGAAATTTTAATTGAAATTACTAGTTTAAAGTAATAATATTGTAATTGTAGCGTATAATATGTTTTTGTTTATCTGTTAATATTAAATGTGTGTATGAATTTAATAAATAAATTTCATTTGGATATCCAAAAATAACAACTAGTTTTTACATTATATAACCGTATTATTATTTTTGTCAGTTTTTGTATTAATACCATATTAAGAATTAGCGTAGGTGCAAATTCAAGATAACATAAACAAAAAAAAACACTTAGTTAAAATAAGTAAATCAACGCAAATGTCAAAGACAACATTAATTAATTATGATAAGTTATCATAATGATCCGATTATAACCGAATAGATTCTTTTAGTAACATTATTGTTTTCTATTCGTACTTAGGACACCGGATATATTGAATTTTCGATGAACATCTTTTACCTTGTTTACAAAGTAAATTTATTTTCAACCTCGTCCATAGTTTAAACAACGTATTCCTGTATATGGACGCAATGTCCTGTAATGAATTTTTTCCATTAGAAATATATGGATAAGCCTTAATAATACAACGTTCGGTATTATCAACTCAATTGGGGCCCATAGTGCGGCTACAATATGGCGTCTCGATTGAATTTTTTTTGCCTGTGGCAATTATAAATACAAAATATAATTACCCAGTAACGATACTTTCAAAAGTATAACTTATAATAATAAGTAATAGAGGCCAAACACGATTCTTATATGCGAAATAAAGTATTCTAAAGGGTTTATTTCCAGCCTAATACAAATTTCTCTTTTTTACTACAGCAAGTGAAGAAAATGAACATTACAACTTACTCAGCTCTATAACTAAGTTGTTCTTGATAACACAAAGTGACCTAGCTGATCATTCACAATCGCGTTTTCCCAAACGATTATATAACAATTAAATGGCCGCGATCACAACAATCGGTTAGATCAGAATATAATAAAAATTGTATTTTTTGTATTTAATTTTTATTGTATTTAAATAACGAACAATCTACAACGAATTAAATTAATTGCAAACATCTGTATGAAATGTTCTGTAAATAATATGCTCTTTAAAAAAATGGTAATTAATTTATTTTAAAAGCCGCCACGAACTATCATGCCACATTTTTCTTGTATTTTTCTCATTATTTAATTTTAATGATTACTTATTAGAATATTAAAATTATTCTCATAATTGAGGCTAACAATATTATTTATGGTAAAACCGCATGACAATTTTTTTGTAAATGTACATACATACAAGTAACACTAACTGATGGTCTTGTTTTCGTTCCCTTTTTTATTAAGCTTGCCTGATCATAAAATCCGTTCTTATTGGATTTAAATGTTGTGAAACGAATATCTATACTACATTTCCATTTAATTACTTCAACATAATTAAAAACATTTTTTACATTAGTTCAATTTCAACTTGTAGTTTTAATGTTTAATATTGTTTTTAACTGTCACTCTAATAATTTAAAAAATGTCACCGCTACGTTATTTGAAATCTGTATTTTAGTAGAAAAGGTCGGAGTTTAATATTCATTCCCATGATATAAAAAGCTTCTTGTAAAAGTAGGTACAGTTCCATAGTGTTGATCAGCGGTTAACACGGGATATGTTTGTGAGGCGGGTCACTCTCGCGCAGCGAACTGTAAACCTTTCGAGTCCAGCCGGCCGCGAGTGTCCCCTTTAAGCCCATCCCCCATAACAACAGCCACCCTCGACTGTAAATACCTGCTGCTAGTATGGACCCACCGTGCCGCCCCAACGCCTCGCCTAATGAAAATTCAATCTTTTTATTTTCATCGATGTCATAAATACTCAATCTAAATGTTCGTTAACGATTATCTCTGGTGTATGTCGTTGACATATGATAGTCAATATAATCATACGTTGATCGTTCATTAATGTGATTTGATAACACGTGCATATTTTTCCATGTCTACATTTTCTAAATATCAATAGAGTATAGTGTTGTTATCGATGTTTCAGGGTTACCAGGACGGGAAATGAGGTCGATAGTAGTCGACTGAGTCACTGCGCTATAGAAATAATTCCTTTGCAATGGAAGCAAAAACATTTATATAATTTAATTGAAATGTCCGTATATGCTATGTTAGTGTTCACAACTGCGGTTTTTTACGTTTCACTTGCTTGCGAACATTACGATCATTAACTCAAGCAGAATGCAATAAAGGTCCACCCTTGACTGGAAGAAGTGTGGGCGCTGTCTCCGGTCTCTGGAAACAGGAGAATTCGAAGTGCCGCCGTGATGCGTTTTAGTGGGTAGTGTTGGGTAATTAGCACTCGATGAGTTACCACATGCCTGTCTCACTTTAACCTGAGCCCGGGTAAAGTGTTTGCGATGTGAACGCTAAATGAAAAGTATCCATAATCTGTACAATACGTTATCATTTGTAAGAGAGGAAATTATAGAACATGAATTTAATCTTTGAAATTACTATATACCAACAACATAATGTGCATTTAGGTTGGCATAATATCTATATTTTAAGCTAACGACAGCCTGCAACTTTGTTCGGTTGATCTACCATATCACGTTTAATATGAATAAAAAATTATCCGAAGCTTCTTAAAAGTATAGGTATAAATAAAAGCATAAATATATAATCTCCATTACCCAGAGTTGCTCTGAACGTTTTATTTTATAAAAAGACATTATGAGTTTGTATTATCCCTACCGACATGTAGCTACAGTTGTACTATGAAAATATTATTGTAGTTGTTAATCGAAGTTGTTGAAGTAAGTCGCATTATCTTGGTATTATTTCTCATACTTTTGTAAATACTAATTATATGACTGGTTCGTTCGACACTTCGATATATCTATTTGTTATATTTTTTTGTTTTAAAGAAATAATAATCTTTTATATTAGGTACATAACCGCCTGTTAAAAAACAAAGCTTATTGAAAGGTGCTGATATTAATAGAGATATTAATATAAAACGTTTGGTAAAATATTTATTTCAATTTATAAGCCAAATATATATATCTGCGTCTATATATACTTAGGTACGTTTTTTTTTATATACAACTTTTTTTAATAGTCATCAAATATAATAAATGCGTGCAGTGATCAATACGGCTTGTAAATAAGTTTTTTTTATTTTTATGGTCAAGGTTTAGCGTTATGGGCATAATCTCACCTGATCTTAAGTGACGCTACGGCCCAAGTTGGTAGACACGCTAAACCTGTGGAGGAACTGGCTCTCAAGTGTAGCTGCCGGAACACACCTGTTGGTATTTGGCGACAGGTTTTTAACTTGAGGGTGGTTGCTAGCTAGGCGGGCATTAGAAAAAGGCCCTACCACCATGCTATGGTTTCCTCACGATGTTTTCCTTCACCGAAAGCTCAAACTCATTGTAGGTGCTTGGATTCGAACTCACGTCCTTTGACGCGAAGTCGTACACACTACCACTGAGCTATCATCCCTTCAAAACAAATGAAAATATTGCCGTATCTACTGAGGTCAGTCGTAGTAAAATGCTGTTCTTGAGTACAGTATTGGAACACTTTGTATGCTAGTGTATCACCGTTACACTGAAACACAAGAACAACAGCACCACTGTAAATAAATATGTTTATAACCTTATAAATTACTTTTATCTACTGGATTTCATAGTGTTGTTATACACACGGTTAAGCGGCTTTTATTCTTTGCGCTCTATTTCTTTTTTTATATATATATGAATGAGCCTCCATTACAACTCTGATGGCAATAACTATGCTAACTTCATAGGAGAATGTGACTCTATAGATTTAAAAAATTGTTTATATTTCGTATCGTGGCAAAATGACTGTGCGTACCAAATATTAAGCATATTATTTGCAAAAAAAAAACGATGCGTGCTTAAAACCTTACGACAGAACTGAAAACTTTATCAAGGCGAAGCTAATAATACAAAATACAAATTGTTTTTTGTTGTACATTTATAAAATAACATTTACAACATATATAATTAAAAGTTTGTATAAATTACTCTGATAAAAACATATTGGCTTGGCACATACCGTCCTTATGTCGATACTGAAGGCAACTGATGTGTCATAGTTTCTCATTTAACTCTCGCCGACCGAGTACAGCAGTGACACGTTGACTCGAACCGATTTTACCCGAACAAGCGTCACATAGCCGCCCGTGACAACTCCGTCTAATTCAGTACGCATAAATAAAATCCTAAAATATATACCTTAATACCTCGCACCTTGTATAATTTGTTTTCTTAAAATAACATTAATATCTCCTATATTTTCTTTAGAAATTAATAATCATTTTTTTATAACAGCATTTGACTATGTAGGCAATTTTGCCAATGTAAGACTGAAGGGCTTTATAAACTAAATTAACAGTACAAAGTAACGACCAAACTCAGAACAATTATTTGTGGAACACACAAATATTTGTCCTGTGCGGAACTTGAACCGTACAATACATTAAGCCAGTAGTTCCCAATTTTTTTCGGTTCGCGGCGCAAATACATGTTTACTATTTTCGAAATAGATAGGTACAATGATACTAGTTATATACATAGGCACAGAATCTAAAACGTTCAAATTATACATCCAAACTTTTTTATTTATATGAACATAAAATCAATAGTTTATTACATGAAGTAAAACGAACTTTAGGTAAATATATAAATAAGTAACCATTTTCTGTATCTTTATGACTGCGAAACTCTAAAAGTAGTCGATTGATGGAATAAAAATTTTGAAGTTATTGCATTTTTACCTAAACGTTATTTTATAACTATGAGTATTATTTGATTATTAGATGAAATGTTTAAAACGAGAGTGCTATTGAAACCCAATTTAAGTCGCGTATGAATAATTTTAAACATACCTGTAAGACTAAAATTCATTGATTGTAATATTAATCTCTTATAATCGGGGTAAATTTAAATTGATGACAAAGGTTGAAAACAAATAATGTTGATTTGAAAAAGTAATCAATATTACTATTATAGATTAATAATCATTAATCTCTTTTATGATTACTTTTTTGATTATTTTAGTTAATCTGTAATCATGATTGAAGATTACACAATGTAATCATAATCTTTAATCATTAATCTGATTGTAGTTTGTCCAACACTGCTCTGAATACTACACCTAGAAAAAATATTACATAAAATAATTTAAGCTCAACAACTTGTAACTTTTATAACTTAGATAGTAATTTAGAGCACAGTATGCTAGATATTTATAACAAAAAAATGATTTTCGTGACTTTTGAACTAGATATACTTCGTAACGCGTAGGCACTTGAGATTCTGTAAAACTTTCAAATGAATTTATAAAATATCTAAATAAAAAGTTTTTACAAGTTCACAACTTATGGTTTTACTTCAAGGTTGAATCTCAATTTTATGGCTAAAAGAAATAAGAATTACGTTGACTCACCTTTGAAGGTTGTCTGTTTGAATGAGTGTTATATCGCAGAGGTTCCATAATAATGAACTATAAATAATATTCGAAATTTGTGAGATGTATTTTTTACAAATAGTAACTATTAATGTTTTATAATATTATTTTTCTGTTCTAATTTAAAAAAATCATAAAAGCTGCTCTATGAACAAACCGCACACGTGGAAAACATTATAAACATACAATTAACGGGCACAGTAATACCTAGACTCAAAATCACAGAAAGAATTGTCATTTAAGGTATTCGAAACCACAACTCAGCGCGTAGCCAGCGACGAGGAGACCGGTTAAATAGCTGTTAGGTCAACTGTGCAAACTGTGAAATTAAATTAAATATTTTTTTATATACTTTATTCGTTTAGCGCATAAGGCTACAATCTCACCTGATCTTAAGTGACTATTTGGTCCAAGATGGTGGACACGCTAAGCCTACTGAAGGGAGTAGTCCTCAAGTCCAACCGCCGAAACAAACATATATGTATTTGGCGGCTGAGTTTCAACTTAAGGGTGGTAGCTTGCCAGTAGGGCATTAGAAAAGCCTTACCACCAATCTATGGTTTGCTCAGATCCAAAGTTCAGGCTCATTGCAGGTGCTCATCGCTTCATAATACTTGATTATATATATATATATATATATATATATATATATATATATATATATATATATATATATATATATATATGTTCAGTGACAATATTTCTTTAAACTACTAAAATGTTAGTTGAAATACAAATAGTTCCTGAAATATTCCTTTATATCATTTTTCACTTGGCAACGCCAAAATGGTCTGTATAGGCAGAAGAGATGACTAAAAAATAAAACCAGGACCAGCCAAATTTCATGACAACGTAACACGAAGCTCCATTATGAGATTGTAGCGAGATACAGAGCGGTGCGGCGTCGATCGAGAGAAACAAGCAACTAATGAAGTTATTAATCGGATTTTATACAGATTTCCATGTGCACGTTCAATACTTTTTAACTTCGTTTACTGTGATATTATCATATGCCCGAATACTCTTCTTAAAACCCATTATACTTTCAAGCAAAATGTTTTATTTGTTACTCTTATGTATTTTGATATCAGTCAGTGTTACAAATTACATATCAATTACCGGGGAAATATAGAATAATACGATTGCTTATTTTTAATAGGATTTTATAAATTATTTATATTTATTATTTAACTAATACACCTATACATTGTTAATCAAATACTTACAATATAAACATAAAGATAGTAATATACTAAATAACTAAATATTCTTACAAAACAATGCTGTCATTCCGACCTCTCTGAAAAAATCTTAAATGTGATACACAATTCCTTTTACTTATCAGCAATATATACTATATTTTAATTACATCTTTTCCAAAAAGGATATATAGTTATGATCATAGATTTACAAAAGAGACTATTTTAGTGGAAATGATTAGTTAAAAATTGTACATAGTATCTTATCATTTGGAAATTCACAGCGGAACAATACGATTCCCATTGTAATGGGATTATAATGAAATACAGGGTGGCATCGATCGACAGATACGAGCGACTAATGAAATTATTATTATGTTTTTGCATATATTTTTTGTATACTGTATCATACTTTATAGTCTGTTTCTGACGAGCTTAATTCGTCAATCACTTTT
The DNA here is from genome assembly GCA_039707435.1 of Actias luna. Classification (NCBI taxonomy): domain Eukaryota; kingdom Metazoa; phylum Arthropoda; class Insecta; order Lepidoptera; family Saturniidae; genus Actias; species Actias luna. The sequence continues at coordinate 7,075,114 of JAZHAC010000034.1, read as the reverse complement.
ATGCAGGTAACAAGCAATGTCATGGATAAAATATCAATATTGTTAGCAATTGTCCTCCACGACGACACAACTACCCTCATCACTGCTTATAGCCACTGCCTATAAAAGGGCAGTTATACCGCCGATACTCTCACTTAGTTCCGAGCGTTCGTCGCGTGCACATTAGTTGTGTTGTGTTGCGTTAGCGTTAGGCCGTAGAAAAGTGGTTTCTTTTTATTAAGAATTTCTGCTTCTGATTGATAAAATCAGACGTGGGATAAGTAACTTCTAGCCCACAGAACAGAGTAGTTTTAGTAAATATGACTGGCGGATCCAGTCGTAGATCGCGACGTCGTTCTAGTAATAATAGGTCGCGGTATCGGTCACGTAGCCTAGCCGATCGACTGTTTCAACGCGGAATTGTCCGTTACGGCGTCGTTCCTGTGGTAGTAGAAAATAACACTACACACCGGAACCCCAGACGTGTTCTGGGCGGGTTTTGAGTCAGGGTCAGGTGAGGCCGAGCCCTTATAAGGTCGAGGCCTTTGTAAATTCACTGGTTCCTGAGAACGTTTAAATTCACCGGTTCCTGAGAACGTTCGGCAGAGTTGTGAAGGTTCTACCAAATGAACAATATGAGCTAAAAAAAAAACTACACAAGCAGCGGCGCAGTATATGGTGCCTTGGCGTGGCGAGTGGTGCCCTGAGTTATGTGCAGCCTTCTTTGAGGGTATGTAAAAGCTTTTGTTATCGGAACTACAGGCTTATCTAGCCTTGGCGTTCCATTATCTGAACTACAGGCTTAAGGCCTTGGCGTTCAATTATCCGAACTTCGGGCATATTGCCCTGGCGTTCGTTGAACTACAGACCTAACATGGTCTTGGCGTTCTGAACTACAGGCTTTAAGCCTTGGCGTTCATTATCTGAACTACAGGCGTAAGGCCTTGGCGTTCAATTATCCGAATTCGGGCATATTGCCCTGGCGTTCGTTGAACTACAGACCTAACATGGTCTTGGCGTTCTGAACTACAGGCTTTAAGCCTTGGCGTTCATTATCTGAACTACAGGCGTAAGGCCTTGGCGTTCAATTATCCGAATTCGGGCATATTGCCCTGGCGTTCGTTGAACTACAGACCTAACATGGTCTTGGCGTTCAGAACTACAGGCTTTAAGCTTTGGCGTTCATTATCTGAACTACAGGCGTAAGGCCTTGGCGTTCAATTATCCGAACTTCGGGCATATTGCCCTGGCGTTCGTTGAACTACAGACCTAACATGGTCTTGGCGTTCTGAACTACAGGCTTTAAGCCTTGGCGTTCATTATCTGAACTACAGGCGTAAGGCCTTGGCGTTCAATTATCCGAATTCGGGCATATTGCCCTGGCGTTCGTTGAACTACAGACCTAACATGGTCTTGGCGTTCTGAACTACAGGCTTTAAGCCTTGGCGTTCATTATCTGAACTACAGGCGTAAGGCCTTGGCGTTCCTTTATCCGAACTTCGGGCATATTGCCCTGGCGTTCGTTGAACTACAGACCTTACATGGTCTTGGCGTTCATTAGACTTCAGGCATATCTGCCTTGGCGTTTTACTTTCATACACAGCCTGGATAGTGACAACGACTGGAAGCTCAATAAAAGCTCTGAATCTACGAAGAAAAATGCCTGGGCTTGATGAAAATACGGTTGCACACGAGCCACAGAATAGCGCATCACGCTTTGGGGCCGGTTACTCTGTGCCTTCCCTAAATGTAGACCAAGATCTTGGAGCTGCCGTTGTTGTCGGTCCAAGCAGTTTGATTTCAGGCTCAGGAATCACTGTTAGTGATTCACTGTCCACTGTCACTGGAGGCAGAGACTTGGTCAGTCAATGAAAACGGCACCAGACCAGGCTTCAGCCACGGAGCTTGTGTCGAGGGCGACACTTGGTCAGGAGAGGCCGTGTTAGCAATTGCCCTCCACGACGACACAACTACCCTCATCACTGCTTATAGCCACTGCCTATAAAAGGGCAGTTATACCGCCGATACTCTCACTTAGTTCCGAGCGTTCGTCGCGTGCACATTAGTTGTGTTGTGTTGCGTTAGCGTTAGGCCGTAGAAAAGTGGTTTCTTTTTATTAAGAAGATTGATTAAAAATATTATGTTGAAATCGATGTTTGTTCCCTGTGGGTTCCAAAATGCCTGGACCGATTTTTAGACAATTTACGAATTAGCCTAGCGGGTGATTCAGTAATATTTGTCACCTGTAATGTACACTTTGCACTCCATGTTGATATTACATATGCTAATATAAGTATACACTGATATCAGCTCACAGCGCACGGAACTCCGTCTTCCACCTGCGCCCTTCGGTGTACCAGTGTCCGCACCACCACCGCACCATCGGCAGAGTTCGTGAGTTGAGACGACAGCTCCGAAAAAAATATACTTTTATAAACCATCATACAAACAATCCATAATTATTATATTTGTTATACCAACAAATAATTAATTATTATTCCAATGTAGATGTGTGTACACTGCAGTAACCTTCGGCTGTCTGTTTTGATCAATTAATATATAGATTTTAATTCTCTTTCTAAGTCAGTGGTAAATGCTAGTATATAATAATAATAAATAGTAGTAAAAAACTTAACAGAATTAAATTATAACCATGGACTTGAACTATCGTATTCGAAGTTTTACGATTGTAGAACTAAATTTTTATTTTTTTATTTTTTCAGGAATCTACGAGTGACAAACCCGTGACGAATGGTGGGGATTCTGGTACTGCGACACCTGTAGGTGAGTTTGAATTTAACCTAGATACAAACAGCAGCATAAATATTTAAAACATAATGATTTCTTATGTTTACGCGAATATTATATATTTATATTATATTTCGATGACATAATATATGACTGATATAAGTTTAAATTTATAAAGAAAATAGTTCTTCGGTGAGAGACTTTAGGGTTGATTGAACCTTTGGTCGCAGTTATATCTATAGATACGTATTTTCAGATTTTGTCATTTGTTTTCTGGAGTAAACAATAGTCGGTCAGTAAAAGTTAGTGTGTATGGACACTGCAGTAATAAATGTAAGTTCTTATTCCCACAATAATCATCAGTTTTCGGTAAAGTATGATGAAAGCATGGTGGTAGGGTATTTTCTAATACTCACCTTATTTACGTGGGAAAATAAATGTACGTATACCCTCCCATTCAGAGGAAACTGAGAAGGTTATGTGGGGCTCAACCGGTGGGACGCAGTTTTGAACTAGCAATCACCGCGTTGCCTCGGCGACCGGCCTGGCCTGATGGTAACCCGAGCCTTCATCCGGGTTACCTGTCAAGCTGCCCTCTCAGATGTCTAATAACCACCTTTTTTTCGTGGGGGAAATGAATGTACGTATATCGTCCCAGCCAGAGAGGACTGAGATGGTATTATGGGAGCTCATCCGGTGGGACGCAGTTTCGAACTAGCAATCACCACGTCATTTCAGCGACCGGTTCGGCTTGATGATAAGCCGAGCCTCCATCCGGGTAGATTGCTAAACTACCCTCTCTGGTGTATAATACCCACCTGCACACAAGCCAGTTTGTTTTTTCTAGAATTATTAGCGTAAAGGTAAAACAAACAAGGTATGGGATGACATTCTAAGCACTAAATCGTATTAAAATCATGACGTCTACTGTCATCTCTCTCTCTTCCTTGCTATAAATTCCATATGGTGGTGTGTCAGCTTTCCTTCTTTTTCTCCTCTGCTTAGCTCTGTCTTCGACATCGTTTTCTAAAATTTCACACTTGCTCATATCTTTTTGCACTACATTATCCACCTCGTCTTAGGTGTTTCTCTGGATCGTCGACCGGCAAGAGAAAACTGCAGTGCTACATTACCAACATAGTCAGATGTTCAGATGAACGTCTTTACTGTCAACTGTGAAACAAATATGAATGTAATTTTGAAATATTTCCACACTTAGAATTCCTTTACTAATGTAAATCTATACTATTACTATTCTTATTACAAAATTATTATGCAAAGAATTTAGTATATGATCGTAACTCTTTACATCCTACAATACGGGCTTGAATTAATTTTATTTTATAATTTTTTTTTCGTTTTTTTTTTTGCTGGCATATTAATTGTTCTTAAGTATACTTGAATGCGGCAGGTAGAACTATTATCGACTTGAAGCTTTTTTGTGATCTCATATTGTTATTAATTCTCACACAACAAAAATATAATCCTTTATATTGTCCCTCTTAGAATGACTAAATATTTTTTAATTCAATTTGGTCTGACACGTGCCTGATGTGATCTGTGACAGGGTAACTTTTGTTTTCCAGCTCCGCAAATATATTTATTAATAAAAGATTTAAATTCAGAAAAATGAAACACTTGTTAAATTATGATGAGATAATGTATGTTGTGTACTGAGGTCTCATAGATTTTTTCACTTTTTTTTTCTATACGTATTAGCAGTTATTTTACTGAATTGGTAGAATACTCTAAAGTTATCAGGACAAGAACAATTAATGGTATTTGAATATTAGGATAAATGAAAATTTAAATTGTATTTTATATTTAACATTTATTCTCAGGTGACAGAAATAGCCCTCTACCATATTTCAACTCAAATTATCGAAATGGAGACGTTAAATCTCTCAGTAAGTAAATCGTCGTCTACTGTATCTATTACCAATAATATACATGGGACTTATACCTTATAATAAAGTTTTACATACGAAAACTAATTTTATATACATATTACATTTATTACACATGCTTTGACCACTGGTCTAGGTTTCATTTATTTGATATTTTTAATTTCTTTCTAATTATTGTAGATAATCAAAGTTCACATTTATTATACAAACTATTAAAGGTTATACAATGTCCTGTACTAAATTATATACGTTATTACAGTTGATATAACTATATGATAATACGTTTCTAAAACACTTCTAATATTTATTGAACCAAAAAAGATTTAATGAATATTTCAATTGCTTGTATACATAGGTAAACATAAATTTTAGGTTGGTGGAAAGTTACATTTAAATATCATTTTTAATTTATGCTCATCACCAGGCATAACGGGTCCACCACCTTGGGCTACATCAGATGACACTGTGGTCATAACGTTACACCTATAAATTAATGTAAAAAAAAAAAACTAAAGTTTAGTGAAAGTATTCCTTCAAAATAATCCTATCATTGAGAAGAGCCAGATCACGGTATTGCATCAACCAGAATCCTATATACAACAAAAACAGTGAACAAGCACCTTTTTTATAATTGGAGTACATACTGGAAAATAATTACTATATAATTAAATAATAATTACATTTTATACAAAAACTTTATATTCAAATATATAGTAAAATTTTCCTGATCGTGAATAAGTTTATCGCGATAACTATAATTGCTGAAAAGTTAAAATATCATTCATATACACACACATTCGATTTTCAACAGTATGGATTTTGCATTTCAAATAAACATTTTTAAATAATTCACTATGTGCGGTAATTGTTTATACTTTATATACTCGTATTACAAATCATTTTTTTTTTAGTTTTATCATTCTTACTTTACAATTATTTAACATAAGACGCTATTTTAATATATTTACGAATGTTTGTGAATTTAATACGTGCTGCTTTTTCTACTTATTCATCTGTTTTATGTTGAAATTTTGTTATAAGTGTTTTTTTGTTCTTCAGATAGTTACCGTTTATATATACCTACAAATGACATGAAGGGTAGTGCCACTCCTCGGAAACGGTCCGTCGCTACCATGGATGCTCAGTCCATACGTTCAATAGAGACACAAGCACCGCCTCCAACAAGTCCTGAAGACAATAAGAAATTAACCACGTGAGTGTCAACATATATATATTTATACTTAAGGTTTAGCGTTATGGCCATAATCTCACCTGAGCTTAAGTGACGATATGGCCCAAGTTGGTAGACACGCTAAACCTGTGGAGGGACTGGCTCTCAAGTGCAACTGCCGGAACACACCTATTGGTATTTGGCGGCAGATTTTCAACTTGAGGGTGGTTGCTAGCCAGGCGGGCAGTAGAAAAAGCCCTACCACCATGCTATAGTTTCCTCACCATGATTTCCTTCACCGAAAGGTCATGCTCATTGTAGGTCGTACACACTACCACTGAGCTATCATCGCTTCAAATAATTTTTACTATAAGCAATATTTAAATAGATAACTCCAAAAAATATTCTATATCTTTAACATTATTTAAATTTAAATACTACATTTAATATTACATTGAACATTAATTCTAAGCCTTTCTTTAAACAGATTCTTTGCAAGACAACAACAAAGGTCAACAACCAAGGTCTTTAGTTTTTAATTCCAGAATTTGTTCTTGTGGAACTAAAAGTTATTTAATAGAATTTAGCCCGTTTTTGTAACATTTTCAGTACAACTTTGCTTCTTTTGGTGGTAGCGTGATGTTAAATAGCCTAAAGCCTTATTCCGTAAATGCGATATAAATTGCAAAAAGAATTTTTGAGATCCGACTAGTAATTCCTAAGGTTAGCACGCTCAAACGAACAGATAAAACTTTTTCCACTCATAACACTAGTATACATTAGTAAATTTGCAAATAAAAACCTAAATATCATTTATAATTTAGAGCTTATGAAATAAACTTAAACGATGCTAATATAAAGTCTTGAAAATACACAACATTGATATTTATTTCACATCTGATTATAAATTCGCCTTGTTTTTAGTTAGCACTAATTATGAGATTTATTATTAAGATATACCGTCGTATTAGTATTTAGAATGTCATCCCATACCCTTTTAATTAATCTTTACGCAAGCGATTGAAGAAAAAGACAACTTGGTTGCGGGCTGACTAGATTGCTAATATCTCCATTGTCACCACCGTTTTAGAATTGTATGGTATATTTATCATTAGGTGCAGTACCTTCATAATGATTTCTTATGTTTACGCGAATATTATTCATCGAAATAAAACTAATTTTAACGGATTTTATCGCCGTTATGTATTAATTTTGATCTCAAAGTTTCGAAAGCTTTTCAGCCTTCGTGGTCACGGGGCAGTCTGCCCCATCTGATGCAGTACCTTTACTTTGCAGTGCCACTATGAACATATATATCGATATAAATTAAACAATTCAGCTGTAAAGATAAAGGTAATAAAAAGTAGAAATATTTCATTGTCAAATGAGTAAGTCGACTGAATATTAAACAATATTGGCAGAAATATAATCTATAATAATATGTAGTATCTAGTATGTCTTTGAATATATTACAATTTGGCCTTTGTGTGTCATTCAAAATATCAAATAAAACTTCTTTATTTATGTAATTTAGCAAATTTAACAAATTCATTTCAGGAAATATGTATCACTCATAACGAGCTGCATGTACGCAGTATTACTAGTGACGTTGGGACTGATATCTTATCTGGGAGACTCATTTGTGGATTATTCAGTGTCTGTGGTAATTTTTACATTTTATTACCTACTCTATTTATATCCAGTACTGAAACATTGATGACACTTAAATATTATTGCACACCTGACACAGCGAAGCGTGTGAGGTAGTGCTCTACTCTCAACACGTCAACATTAAGCAATTTTTTGCTCTTAAACTGCCAATACCACAACCAATTTTGCATTTATACGATAATATGAGTAAATGTATTTCAAGAAAACATTTCAATTAATTTTATTTTGCTACCTTAAAAAAAACTATTTAAAAATTTTTTTACGTAGATGTTCGGGTTTTCTTATACAAGGTGCTCACGATAACTCCGAAAAAAAAATAACGTATAGAGACCGGATTTCGTTTATTATCGTTTGAATATCAACCAGTTACGTATTTGATTTCGATAACCTAATACCCGTAGTTTACTACCAGAATGGTTTTTGCCCGCCTCATTTTTTAAAAATATTTTATTTTACATGTACAAGTTTTTGGTATTATCATTTTCATTTTATTTTTAAGGAATAAGCAAAGTTACCAAAACCATACAGCTGAGTCGAAGGTTATGTCATAATAAAGAGATTAGCGCTACAACATGATAGAGACTGTCTAAGTTAAACTATCTACGGAATATTTATGATGAGCACTAAATCATGCTTGCTTAAAAATATATAATAATGAATAAAAGAATTAATAATTAAAAATTCATAAAATAGTAAAAAAAAAATGAAATGGGTAAAAGTCAATGGTACGGATTGTTTTTTTTTCTGAAAAATGAAATAAATTGTATGAGGCTTACGCTTTTGGATTTTCCAAACTTATTTTTTGTACATTTGGCTCTAGGGTACTATATCATGAATAAGATTTCGTTATGTAATCATAATATTTTGTGCTGTGGTATGAAGTAAGCCGACTTATATAAAATGTTATTCAGTTTTGAAAATTTTTTCACACCATGAATATGTGTTTATTTTAGTTTGTGGTAATCGAGCTTGTAGTAACATTTTTTGCAAAGACATCAAACGTAATGAAACGATAGTTTAATGTTAGGGCATCGTTTAATACCTATCAAGTGACCTAGCATGATCGGAAATCAGTCGCTCAGCGCCTATATGGTCCTTCCGACTGCTCCACTCGAAAGCTAGAATCCCACAAGGCTTAGCGTTTCACTCTCTCGAGCCCATCATCTTGTGACATGTTATTAAACGCCAAATAATAGAGCTTAAAAATGATGACGATTTTTTTAATGCATTATAAGTTTGCGCTTGATCTCAATCATGCCTGGTTGTAAGCATAGATGAGGCAAACGATGGAGCGCGCAAATTTAAAAAATGCCTGTTCACTCCTCTCTTGAAACTATCCAGATTATAAGTTGATGGGAAGACAGACACCGAGAGAGAGTTTCACTCCTTTGCTGTCCGCATGATAAACGAAGGCGCAAATCGTTTCGTACGAATCATGGGTACTTCTACCTCATAAGGGTGAAAACCCGTGCGGCGTCTGGTCGTCCTGTGGTGAAACTACGCGGGTGGAATTAAATCATGTAATTCCTGCGCGCACTCTCCAAAGTGGAATTTGTAAAATTCTGAGAGACAAGTTACGTCTATGCTCTAGACTCAGCATTTTTGCCTGCATCAGTATTACAAGCAGTCGAGTTCGGTGCTCAATGGAGTCAAGTGCAGCCAGTTGATATTTGGCTGTACCATCCCAAAGGTGGCAGCAGTACTCTGTACAAGACCTTACTTGCACCTGATACAAGCTAAGAATTTGGTCCGGTGCAAAATACCGCTTAACCTTGAAGAGGATCCGCAATGTCTTGGCAACTGTTCTTGCCTTTGACTCAATTGCACGCCCAAAGTTGAGATCAGATGGTACTGGGATCCCAAGTAGATCCAGGGTGTCGGCAATTTGAAGGGACACACCTTGAAAACTGGGGGTCATGTTGGATGGGCTCCGTTTAGCAGAGAATAGACACGCCTGGGTTTTTTCTGTGTTAAACCTGACCAAATTCGCATTACCCCAATCGGAACCGATCCTGAGCTTATTATTAATGCGCTCAATCATGGACTGCCTCTCGGTGTTTATATTCAGAACGCTAGCCCGCGGATTGGATAGGTATCTCTCAGTCACAGCGCAGTCATCAGCTAATCCAAAAATACCGGGCATCAACAGATCGTTAATGTGCAGTAGAAATAGTGTAGCTGAGTGTACGGGTCCTTGAGGGACTCCGGCATTTTTAGCCTTTGAGTTGGTGGAGCAGCGATCAACAACTACCCTAGTTGTTAATTCACTCAAAAAATCTTTATTAGAGAATAATGATTTCTTATGTTTACGCGAATATTACTCATCTAAATAAAACTAATTTTAAAAGATTTTATCGCGGTTATATTTTCTGGACAACCTGCACATCAGGCCACCCCGTGAACACGAAGGCTGAAAAGCTTTCGAAACGTCGGGATCAAAATTAATAAATAGCCGCCATTAAATCCGTTTGAATTAGTATTATTTGGATGATTAGAGAATAAAATAAATAATATTGATTTAGATGAAGTTCTTAAGAAAGAAGAATTAATACGATTTCCATTTTTTTCAGATTTACTCTATAATCCTATGTAGTATCGGTTTCTTGTATCACATATATTTAATTATCGACATTAATCGATACAAATCAATAGTTTTGAAAAATATGAAATCGAAAGGATTATATGAAGAGAAAATAGCTGAATACTTTAGGAAACAAGAGGTATTTTTTGAGATTTTTATATGTATACATAAAACAATCAAGTATTTATAAAGTTACTAAATACATTTAGATAAGTACTGTAAGGCGAAATATTATAAAACTTTTATTAGATTTCCTTGAAAGGTTTAATACATACAACCTAACTTATTAACGCACTCACTTGTCATTTGTGCCAAAATAATGTATCTTTTATAATTCATATAAATAATTGGGTTTATTTTTTAATAACTTTAAAGAAAATATAAGCGGCTATAAAAACTGAGAAGTAGATTATGCACTAGAATTTAAATTTCACTCCCAACAACTAAACTCACTTTTAAACTAAAAAAGATCTTACCCAAAGATCATTTTCTTGTTTTCTTGCAAAAAATATGGTTAACGGAGCTGCTTGAAGAAGGAAGCTTCAAGGTTAGGAACTCAGTAATTTCTGGTGCAACGAACGTTCATAGTTTTAGTTCTAAAAAAAACTGTAAACAATGTATGCATAAGCCAAAAATAATTTTAGGATGAATACGGCATGCCAACAACACCGGGTGACCGCACGCCCGAAGCGTACAGACCCCCTGGAATTCCTCCACCAGTTCTAATTCCGATCAAACACCAATATTGTTTTAGCCAAGGTAGACATTCGGGTAGTTTCTACCTCAAATTGGGCGCTGCCGGTAAGTTTTCTGAATATTAATGCAACAACTTCGTTATTAAAATATAAAACTTCATTCAGGAATTTAGAAATACTATGATTAAACCTCTATTATATATGTATTCTTTTACAGGATTTGCTCTCGGTCATTTAGTTCACTCAGTTCTTCTATTAGCCGTACAAATTGCTTTTTACTTCGACGATGAAGTCAACAATGAAGATTGTGTAGATATGCTCCAAGTCATATTAGATATCATGTCTCCCTGTTACTGTTTCCTGCAACTGTTTTTCGTCTTTAAATATTCTAATGTTATCATTCTACGTGCACAAGTAAGCATCTAATAATATTATCAAACTCCAAAACATAACAATTTTCAACATAAGTACTTCAAATAAATCCGGGTAAAAGCAGAGTCAATAAAATATTGTCTAATGCCAAAAATTACCTAAATAATGATCAAAATAAAGTCGATTCTGTTTACCTATTCATATTGAAATAACATCTATTTTACTTTTGTATGAACATTTTTGAAAAGTATAATATCTAAACTGAATTTATCACAAACTGTCAGATATCTAAATACATTTGTATGACTTATATATATATATATATAATATTTTGAAGCGATGATAGCTCGTGGTAGTGTGTACGACTTCGCGTCAAGGGACGTGAGTTCGAATCCAAGCACCTAGAATGAGCTTGAGCTTTCGGTGAAGGAAAACATCGTAAAGAAACCATAGCATGGTGGTAGGGCTTTTTCAAATGACCGCCTGGCTAGCAACCACCCTCAATTTGAAAAACTGCCGCCAAATACTATCAGGTGTGTTCCGGCAGCTGCACTTGAGAGCCAGTTCCTCCACAGGTTTAGCGTGTCTACTAACTTGGGCCGTAGCGTCACTTAAGATCAGGTGAGATTATGGCCATAACGCTAAACCTTAAGTATAAAAAAAAATTAACTACTAGAAAAAATTAAATAAATAAAATTTAAATTAACTATACACATATTTATTATGAATTAATTCTAAAATTTATTTTTTATTGTAGGGTCTGGCGCGCTTTGCGTTTATGCATATGATTGCTAGCAGTCTTTGTTTTTGGGTATCAGCAATAGTACGTGAAACTCTATTGGCTTTGACGCTTTATGCCAACTCTGTGTACGGAAACAATACTCAAACATACAATGAAACCTATGCAGGAAATACTGAAGCATCACGTATTGGTATGTATATTTTATTCCATTTAATAAGTGCCAATCATGTTTACTATAAATCGTAAATTAATAAACATCGCAGTGAATTTTCGTGCCATTTTATCATCGTACATAACAACTTAGATTATAAGGTGTTTAATAGTAGCAAATCAAAGTGACAGCACCGTGTCTGATAGTAAGCTCAGTACAATCTCGAATGAAGAGGGATCATCGAGAAATCGGCAATCTATCGACGGTTTTTACTATGGCAGGTGTTAAAGGATATAAATATAACACTAGCACGATTGAATCATTATACAAATAGCTTAGTTAATTTAGTATTTATTGCTGATAACACTATTGTTATCAAATTTTAAACATTTCATTTTATGCAAAATAACAATAATATTTTAATTATTGCAATAATTATCGTTATGTTAAGAATCATTATAAATGTCCTTCAGTGTTTTGCAATATATTTATTTTATATCATTTCAGAGATTTTATCGTTCGGTAGCACACAAATAATCGACATTGGAAATCTGTACAATCCAGAATGCGTAGGCTCACAGGCTGTTACTACGATATTTGAAAACTTTTCACCTTACTTATATCCTTTCAGTGTGGAGTTTAATATTTTGATTGGTAATTAGAATTATTATATTATATACTAGCTGTGCCTGCGACTTCATTCGCGTGGAACTTAAATTATTTGTGACCAGCAACGTGTATATAAAATTTCATGATGATCAATTAAGCAGATAACAAATATATTATCTGATGCCCACGACTCCATCTCCATATAATTACTACTTAGAGTAGCCTGCTGCTCCAATCTTTAATCAATATCATTATGAGATCTTACACCATCCATTTCATTGGCAACCTTCTTTTTACGTAGGGAAATGTATTTATGCATCCCCTCCCAGCCCGGGAGGACTGAGACGGATATGTGGGACTAAGCGCCGGGAATACCCACTAAAACCTTACGGCCGTCTGTCGTTTTCAATCACAGCGTTACCCCAGCGAACGGGCCGGCCTGGTATGTCCAGAGCGCGGCGCGGCCCAGATCACGCAGCACACTCAGACAAAGTCAAGTACAAACTGTACTTGTACTGTACTGTACAAAAGTACTGTACAAGTCGAAACGACAGGGAGCCGTGCCCCCTGCTGCACCATGCTCTGTCTCTGTACACAGCAACGAGGAGTAAAGCCTCCAGCTCCCAGTGCGGGGAGCCAGCCAACATGATGGCCGCCGCTGAGGACACTGATCTGGCTCCAAAAACTTGTGCCTAGTTCACTCTTTTTCAACGATCCATCCAATGTTCCATTATTTATTTGTTTTGACATGGTCACATAAATTATATTTGCTTTATGTAGGCTTTGGTGCATAGACGCGAAGAAGATGGCAAAGAGTTTATTTTTATCAGCATCTCGTTGTACATTTTCTTGTTTTTTTAATTCATTATGTTCATTCTTATTCTTAGCTTCTAGATGATTACGGATAGCACTTGTTTTCATTCCTTTTTGCTAGTAACTTTGGCCACACAGTTTGCAATTCAGATTATCAGCATCATAAATTTAGAAATAAGTACGAACTTCGCTATCATGTAGTTTACTTACATTATTATATCACTTTGTCAATTTTAAACATTAGTTAACTTCGATAACTGAATAAATTTATAAGAAATGAAATTATTTTTAAATGCAGTTTGTCTAAATTCGTTTATTCACCTTTATACTATGTTCGGTTTAAATATAACTTACACTAAATGTGAAACTTGTATAACATTTATGTTTTATTTGAAAGTCAATTTTCGCATTCGCGAATATGACAAAACCAACGTTCGTTACATCACTACTATTGATAGTTGTACAGAAATACTCAAATTTCTAATTAAATTAAAGTGCTTTTATACATATAATAAGAGCATATAGTGTTTAACGTAATCGTGCTTGTAGTGTTATTAGCGTTTCATTTCCAGTCGCCGTATACTATATAATTTGGAGCAATATTGGACATTGCGATAATGAGGACTCGAGTACATCTGAACTGAACTCCACTTTGGATGACAACAACACCATTTGCAAGTTAGTATAAAGGTCAAAAGTAAAAATTATAAGTTAGTTTCCATCTTGTTACAGAAGGCATAACAAAAATGCTAATACTTATGTAATAAGTATGTAACGAATACGGTGAAAAAGTAACAATACATACTAACACGAAAATTGAATAGTTGTTCTACTCTGATACCAGTCTATTTATAAATATTAACTACTTTAAATTTTTATAAATATTTTTCAGTAAATTATGGTAAGCCTTAGCAAATACACTGTAATATAATATTTGTTGCTTTTTCTAGAATACCAACAGCAAACGAAGATAATGATTTTACAAGCAACATTGTCATCCATGCCGACTGTCATGCGTCCAATAAAGGTCTATTCCTCGGATTGATCATCACAGTGATGATTACTGGAATGCTTATTATTGGCGCCGTTTTAATCAGCGGGTAATTAAAACTCTAAGAGTCATTATTTAAATTAAGGAAACGGTAAAAGAAAAACCTATTTTAGATTTTATTTATAGTAGCACAATGCCATCCAAATATTACGACCACCAATGACAGGCAAGCAATTATTTGTTTGCGTAGTGAGTGATTACAAAATATATAGGATCGACGATAGAACTCAACACTAAATCCCGTGATCATACCATGTTAAAACTTTAAAATACACACACGTTTGAAATACAACATTAATGTTTGTTTCACGGCTCATAGTAAAGACGCCGTGTTTTTAACACACTTTGATAATGGGATTTAGTGTACAAATAGATCATAGATTTTAGGTTTAGGATGACATTCCATACATTTTTTTATTACTCTTTACGCAAGCGAATGTGGAAAAGGACGAGAAAGCTAGAAAATAACTGTTAGGAAATAGATACAATTGTTTAATGGAAATACTCATTTTTCCAGGAGTTTTGCTGAGGTTGGATACCTTCTTAACGATTCTACAAGATTAGCATTGCATATAATTTTGCTATTTAGCACAGTTATAGCTTTTAATCAACTGAGGAAACTAGATATCAATGAACATCCTATTTCTCTTCTCGACGACGTTCTTCTTTTTATATGCCTGCCAGCTTTCTTCATGGAGACAGTATTTTCAATGATCGCTACCATAAGTATACTTAACATAGTGAAAACCACTGACTATGTCGTAATGGTAAGGATTACTTTTTTATTCTAAACAAATCGGGTAAAAATGAAATAAATGGAGACTTGTAGAGAATAATGTCGCTGATGTTCAAAAAAATTACATACTAAGACTTCGCTAAATACTTTCTAAATTCTTATATTAAAGTCAATGAGTTTATGAATCATATTCTTGATTCTTAAAGTGAATGAGCCTATGGAGCGTGAATGTAGTATACTTTTGAAATTTTAAAATTAAGTTTCCATTATCTCATTTGACATTAAGATACTACATAGCTCAAGATTATACAGGTCAAACCTAAAAAAACTAGCTCTAAAATCGGAATTAAAAGGAAAATATCGGACGAAGACCAGCCTCTCACAAGTAACTAGCTGATCGTATCCATCACTAGCTAAAATACAGTTTTTGAAACATGCCTTTATGTCTTTTACAACAAAATTACAATGTAAGAACAGTACCTAACCAGTTGCTCAATAAAATTCTTTTTTGTTCTGCTAGTAAAGTACTACTACGACGAATGTTTTACTGTTTGTATTATAATTAATATAATTTTCTAGGTTGTACAAATTTTGATTCAAACACCACTAATAATGGATGGCCTACGGCGATGTAGCAATACCAAAAAATTACGCCGCAAAAAGCCTGGTCGAGAGGTTCTTATGTTCCTACTCATCACAAACGTTGTGATGTGGCTATTCTACACATTCTCATACAAATCTCCGGAAAGCCTCGACGAAAGATATGCTTTCTATGGCAAAGTGGCATGGTCAATATTAGGTCATGTAAGCTTACCTTTAATAATGTTCTACAGATTCCATTCCAGCGTTTGTTTCGCCGACATATGGAATTCTGCCTACAATCCTGGCTCTGAGCATTAAATTATAATAAGAACTCCCTTAAATAGTGTTTATTATCGTGGTTACAGCTAAGGTTCACCTTGGTATTTCCTTAAACTACATTAGTTTAGATAGCACAATCACATAACGTAGTACTTCAAATCTTTGAGGCAATCTAGAACTGCATCCGCAAATTAAACTTTAGCAACGAGAAACTCGAGGGAACTGTTACCTATACAACGTCGTGGCTTTTATTCAGGCTAAATTATAAAAATATCTTTAAAACTTTTCACTTCTTAAAATATAACGTTAATTGGATTACCAATTTTATTAATATAATATTTAATATTTACACTATAACAGTGTATTTCTATGTAATTAACGTACTAGTGTAAAAGTGTATATGGACGCTGAAGAACAATACTTTCTCTTTTTTAGTGAAATTTAAAATGCAATGTAATTTTAAACACATTCGTTATGTAAATATTTAAGCTTATTTAAGCTTATAAGCATTTATTTGTATCACATTTTTGATTTTCTTCTCAAATGTGAAATTATTCTTTTGAGTTTAGTTAAGTAAAGTTTTTATGCTTACCCGTCGAAAAAAAAAATAGTAAGGAATCTAAGAGAATACATGTAAGTAGAAGTAGTCAATTATAGTCATAAAAATAATGTATGTATGTGTTTTATTACATTTATTATTAGATTAAAATGGTTTACTATATTTATTTTATATTTCATGTGTTCCTTTATGTCAAGTGCATTCGTAATATCAGAAGAAATTAAATTAGCTGTTTTATCTTCATGTTTTGGTTATATCCTTTTATACAAAACATAACCCACGTATATTGTCAACTTATGCAAGTAATAAATTAAGTGCATAAATAATATAAAAATTAATATGTAATCGTAAATGTCTTCAACCTATGATGCCAAAGATCAACAAACCTACCATGTAATAGTAAATATCTTCTGATATAATTTGTGGTAACATACATCACACTTGATCACAAAGCTCGATCAACAGAGCGCCTTAGTGAACCGACTCAGAGAGCCCGTTAATTAATGTTGGGGTCCATAATACAATTACGGAATATTAGGTTAAGTACTCGGACGGTCCAGAAACGCAACTAGCGGCGCACTTAGCTTGCACGATGCCTTCATACAAATTAGTTACCTGACGCTATTGGCCTCCTGAGAACTTATTATACTGCCATAGTGTCATGAAGACAGTGTAGGATATCTTTCATAATACTTTAACTAACATTACTGTTACATGATAAAGTAACTACTACTATTTTGCAACAGACATTTATTTGTATAAGTAGGCTAATATTTCCAACTTTTTTCAATAATTTTATATATTGATTATTTTAAATACGTCAATATGCGTATTTATATGGACCCAACAGTCAAATTGTCAACTTATATGGTTTACTTCTAAATTGCACTATAACAGAAATTCGATTACGTTTAATAACCTTAAGTCTCGATTTTTAACTATACACCGTGTTAAATGGCCTATAATTACATCAATAAACTATTGTCAACAATATTTTTCTCTGTATTAATGTTGCGTTAGTGCAAATTAGCGCTTTAATTACATTTTAATTATGTAATTTATGATTATTCACCTTATAAACTAAGCTATACGATATTCATAACCGTCTCTATTAAAACACTAACACAATGCATCATTCTTTTGTAACTAAAAAATAGATATGGATGGTAAAACTGAAAAAGTTACAGATATAGCGTCATAACTAGAAAATTAAAGAAAAAAAAACACTTTAGTTATATAAAAATACAGAAATGATTAAATTGTACGTGGTATCTTCCGTATCTGTTATGTGATTTATAAAAAAGCAATATCAATTCAGTTCTACAATATCGGGTCCCTTAAACTACACAGGTGTGATTTCGAAGTTTATAGATCGACGAAAAACGTCGATAGAACTCCTCAACGGTGCGGTTTTAGACTACTTCATTCTGCAGGTATTAGTGCAAGCATCATTTACACAATGAAAAAAAAGGTACATTATTTAAAGATTTATAACAACCAATTAAGGTGACTAAAGAGATACTAGCTCAGTTGGTAGTGTTTAGAAAGTGAGTTCGATTCCAGCAATTACTATTATGGTAGAGCTTTCTCTAATACTCACCTAGTTAGTCACCAGCATAAAGTTGAATACCTGCTACCAAAGGTCTGGTTCGGCAGTTGCATTTGAGAACCAGTCTCTCCACTAGGCTTAGCGTGTCCACCATCTTGGGCCACATCGTCACTTAACATCAGGTGAGATTATGGCCATAACGCTAAGCCTTAACTATAAAAAAAAAAAAAACCGAAGAACAGTCTTAATCAGATACTTCAGTTATTGAAGTGACATTTCTTATGGCAGGACTTTGAAATTCTTATCGTAACCTTTTTGTGTGGCGGTCGTTGAGGTAAAGTTGGCTCAATGCAACTAAGCGAGTGAGAAAGATATACTAATGTTTCACATCTGTCGTGTAGTTTTAAGCTCACTTTTGTTTTCATTACAGTAAGACAATATAATAGGAGGTACTTTTGTGTCTATTAGTGCGTGTGGCACAATCCAAAGCTAACGGTGACTACTCCAAGATCCGTAATCCATACATAGTCGCCATTGTCATGTCGGCCGCAAGATTTTAAGGTACAGGATATGACCCGTACGTGATAAACAAAGAGACAATTTAACAGTTTTATCCACTCCGCGTGATTATTAGAAATACACTGGCTATACCCGAAACCTTTACCTACCAAACATTTCTCTATATTTAGAACTGGGAAGCAACTCATCATATGCATTACACATACATAATGGTCACTTCTCAAGATTAAATAAGGACTGTATTAGAGTCTGTAGCCTATGGTATCATGCATATAGTAGTTTTGCATCGCCACCATCACTATGCATTAAAGGGGTATATTATACTTGTGTATTAATTACGGTTGTATGCTGTTATTAAGCCGACGTGCATCTTGCTATATTTCGCAATATATTCAGTTAACCTAGATGCAGTATCTTTCTGACGTCAATTTAAGTACGCCGATACCTGTAGCATACCGGTCGACTACAGACTACACACTAATTGTATTTGCTCATAGCTCAGCATGTTGCTTCCCGATACTATCATATAGACATGACCTAATTTCATTATATTGGACGTTGATACACGTTTTTAAAATGAAAGTATATTGTGAATTATATTGTTATCATCACTATTACGCTGACTACCTTTTTAGAATAATACTGTTATATTTTATATTTTATATGTCATATTAATGAGTCTTATTCTATATATATTTATCATTAATTAAAATGAAATCTTTTATTTTATTATCAAAATGATTTATATGTTTAGCGTTATGACTACAATCCCACCAGATGCTAAGTGACGATGTGGTCCAAGATGGTGGGCACGCTAAGCCCAGTGGCACAACTGGCTCTCAAGTACAACTGCCGGAACACACCTATAGGTAATTGGCGGCAGATTTTCATCTTCAGGGTGGTAGTTAGCCCTTCCTGCCAGAGACTAGAAGAAGTGTGAAAGATACCATGATCTCTGGCAACACAGGAATTTGCCGTGTTGCCGTGGTGCGTTTTAGTGGGTAGTGCCAGGTGCTTATTGCCGGATGAGTCTTGCCATATGACCCTCTCGCCTTGGCCCGAGTTCTGGTAATGCATTCACACATAGCAATGAGGAAGTCCGTAAAGAATAGATTTTAAACACCACGTTAATAAAAAAGGGGTGGTAGCTAACCAGGTGAGCATTAGAAAAAGCCCTATTATGCTATGGTTTCATCAACATGTATTCCTTCAGCAAAATCTCGACTTAAATACCACGCTACCACTGAGCTATCATCACTTTATTATATTAAAATAAATTAATTCACTACATGACTGGGTAGACTTTGATCTGGCCCTTCTAGTAGTTAATACCTCACCTCAACCACCTAGCCCTCTGTCACGATCAGAAATACGGTACTTATAGGAATAAAATTTTCCTACCTCTAAAGTTGGGCCGAGCAATACATATATACAAAGTTTCATTCAAGTCAGTTGAGAGGTTTCCGTGATTAGAGTGGACGAACATCGTTTCACCAGATTTTTATATTATACTAACTGACCTGACTTGTTCTACTTTTTCGAGTGGTCACTTATCGAGATAAAAAGTATCCTATAGTTACATATCTGTGCGAAATTTCAATTAAATAAATCCAATAGGAAATTAGGCCGGACAAACATCGTGACACGAGATTTTATGTATAAAGATATAATTAAAAATTACATCAGCAGAAGTTAATCTGTATATAAGTATTATATTATGTTATATGTAAATGCACACGAAAACTTGATAAATTCGTATTAATGTTCTGATGGACTGAGATCTATACTTATTCTTACTATAAAAATTTAAATCGTTCATCATAGAATCACAATACATGATAAAAATTCAAATAACTGATTGTAAAAGATCCATATAATGTCTATATGTCTGCATTTACATGTCCCTACCGCAGAAGCCGACGCGGCGCCGTAATGACGCAAGGAATTTATGCGGGGAAAATACACGACACCACGCCATATAGTTAGAAAACCAGCAAATATATTTGTAAATATCTATTAACTGCCTTGATATATGCGAAGGTTACTCTGAACAGGAAAAAATATGAAGGCACATACTAAAGGTACGGATGGACCTCAACAAGAATAAATAAACACACATAAAAAAAGTTTTTGTGGTACTCAAAAAATTGAAATATAAAAATATCTTTTTCACCTCAATCTAAGTACTTGAAATTCTACTGTTAAGCACCCAGTGTGTTCCAGAAATTATACTTCACTACTTCTACACTTAGCGGATTATCATCATAGATCAAATTGCCACAGACAAAGTTTTACTTAATGCTATAATCTAAAAATTAATACAAATATACTTATTCAAACAGGATTGTGGCAAATTGTAAAAAAATATTTAAAATCGTTGTTCTATGTCTTTAAAAGTCTTTTAAAGTATTATTTTAAAAACTTTTTTTTATGGAATAGGGGGCAAACGGGCAGGTGGCTCACCTGATGGAAAGTGATCACCGCCGCCCATGAACACCTGCAACACCGGAGGGCTCGCAAGTGCGTTGCCGGCCTTTAAGGAAGGAATACACTCTCTTCTTGAAGGTTCCCAAGTCTAACGGTCGCCGGCGACAGCTGGTTCCACAGAGTGGCTGTGCCAGGTAGGAAGTGCCTTACAAATCGCACTGTCACATCGAGGTGGTGTGGGTGAAATTTTTTGTTTGGCGCGATCTCCGATGGGGAAATTCAGCGGCCGGGATCAATCCAAACAAGTCCTCAGAACACTCCCCGTAGTAAATGCGGTAGAAGATGCAGAGTGACCCAACATCTTAGTTGTGTCAATATTACAACTACAACATTGTAGTTGTAGTTGTTTTGAGAGTTTTAACTTTTGTCACTGGATATTTTTGGAAAATATTATTCATAAGTAAAGCAGTAGGACACGGACAATACTCGACGCACGGATATGCGCTCCGCTGACCAATGCCACTGTTGTATAATTGTTTCCGATCTCTCCTGAATAACCACTGCGTTGTATTGACAAAATTTGAACACGTGAATGGTGCCTGATAAAGGTATTCAATGCTTCGTTGACCTTTTCCCCTTTACAGATACGAAATTTTAGTTCATTTTACGAAATGGTACACAGAAAATATTTCATTGAAATTTTAAATGAGAATTGTATTATCACCGAAATTACATTCGGCAATGTTTAGATATGATAGCTCATAAAACTGCAAAGCTATATTTCGGACTTGACTTCTAATCTCACGATAACTTAGCTTCAGTTTTTTTTTGTATTTGTACTTTAAGTTTAGCGTCATGGCCACGACATCACCTGATGTTAAATGACAATGAGGCCAAAACTGCCTGACGCAGTAGTAGTAGTAGTAGAATTTTAAGAGAATCTTCATACAATAAATATAAAACATCAAGTAATTAAGAGAAAGTAAAAGAGAAGACTATATTTTTATATTATGTACAATATTCCTAAATTATTTACAGCATATAAACCTATAAGTTGAAAACAATCTCCCATTTAAAGGTACTTTACATATTATTTATATTTTCAAGGCAGGTAACCGTGAACTATTAGTGTGTTACCATAAAATGAAAACCATTTATTTTTGCAACAATTTTACAGTGTTCATTAAATGCACTATAAATGTATTTTGTACATGCTAATTGGTAGGAACTCTGAACTTTGTAACAAACTGTAGCTTACAGTATATATTTATGTTAAAATTAAATTTAACAAAGTACATTTGGACAGGGCAAATTAAAGAAAATTGTATAATTAGACAAATTATATTGTTCAAAAAATGACTAATTAATATTTGCAAATCTTAATTTGTCTACAAAGTAATGATAAAATAAAAAATAATATTATTCTACCTAGCAAGCCGTCATACCTAGCAAGCAATGTAATTGGCGAATATGCCATGATATATAAATTATCACACATATATGTATAGTAACAATAAATCATATACATCTTATGATATAATTTAATTTCGTCATAATTAAATACGTATTAAAATAAGTGGTTATTTCTAAATAAGTTTGCTGATTCATACTTATGTCGTACAGTGGAGCTGTGGAACCGTCTACCGGTCACCGTATTCCCACCTTCCTATGACATAGGGTCCTTCAAAAGAGGCGTGAAAAGGTATCTAAGCAGGCCAGCATGACACAAATAATATTGATGGAAATAGAGTGACAATATCACTGTTAACAGTGGCAATATTTATATATTTCTTAAATTTATTTGTCTTAATGCAAAGTATTGTGATTAAGTTATATTGAATTACAAGTCATATATAGTTCCCCAACAACCTTACAAAATAATACAGATAATATTAAAAATATCCACTGTTATAATAGTGAGTTCGTGAATTCATTATTATAAAAACTCATATTTGTTATATTTAAGTAAACTTTTGTTAAGTAAACTTTTCAAGATGGCTACCAAATTAATGATACTAAAACTCCATACATAGCGCAATACCTAAATACCATCAATATAACATACATATAGTTTAATTTAGTAATAGTTATAAGCACACAATGGGATATTACAATGATCTGTATCAGACTGCGGACACGCTTCAAGTAACAAGCGTGGAACAGCGCCCGCGCACACCGGAAGGGAGTGATGCGTGCGCGACATCGCACCGGAAGCGTCCCCAAGGCCCGTGACCTGGGATCGCGCAAATGCGCTTCGTAATCGGTATACATCACACGAAGTGTTCCATCACCATTACCTGAACATTAAATGTGATTTTTAATAATTCGGAGAGATGAAGTTATTAATACCAAAATTGTGGGAATAAACTAAGTAAATACTGTAATATTAATTTCGAACTGTCGAAAGAAAGACATTAACAGAAAAATCTACTGATAAACATTATTAAGCGATTCTTTGTCTGAAGTGAAGGAAATTCATTAGTAGTGTAACAGCAGATGAATCGAGTACTCGACACCACATTACGTGAATTCGTAGACGCCGGTCGACATCAAGAGGCAATCAAGGTCTTCAAGATTCTTTAATGGCAAGTATGTTAGTTGATTTACCTAACACTATTAAGTATCTACAATAAGTATAATTTTATTATAGAACGATGAATTCAGGTGTGTAAAATCAAAGCGGCTTTAGTCCAAAATTGTTATTTATAAATAAGGTCACCAAATTGTAATGCTCGAAAGCAGCAACACTAAAACCTATAAACTATTAAAAAGATTACAGGTCAAAACGCCCCTCCAAAAAAGTGATTCGACATTATTACAGTTTAAAATGCAAGACAGATTATCTTTTTGAACTAATTGTTTTTTCTTTTAACTCTCTTATATGACTTTGCAAACTCTCAGGTCATTGCGACCCATACGTTGCAAAGCACTACTTTATATTTATAAATTTCATCATACCTGATAATCAACCTGTATTATATTTATGTTCCCTGTGGAAACCCCTACGATTCTACCAACATCTTGTGGTTCCACGGTAATCTGAGCGCTTAGTTTTCGTAGAGATTAATCAGTAATAACATGAACGAAATAACGTAATGGAAGTTAATTTCTTTATATTGACACACATTATATTGACAAATAAAACTATTTTTTATGACACCTGCCTATGTATCAAATTTCGCCAATGTCAAGTAAGAGGGACTTTATAAACACAAGTAACGAATGCAAAGTAACAACCAAATTAAGAATAACTATTTATGGATCACGCAAATAATTGTCCTCTGCGGGACTCGAACCTACAGTACTTCAGTTCGAAGGTTGTAGCGATGTAACTGCTTTAACCGCTAGCCCAACAGAGCAAGAATTTTTTTTATATGTAGAATGTTAGTTTTTAAATTGGTAACTAAGATATGGTTTCAAATATAAAATATAAGTTATAACGACTTTAATCTAAACATGCAAATAATATGTTATAATTTAATTTAACACCATAAAATATAATTAACATATATAAAAAAGTTGATATTTTATGAACTTGAACAAATTATAACGTTGTTTATTTAAAAATCGTGTAATTTAATAATTAAACGGGTTACTATTTACTTAAAAAAAATAAAAGTAGTTAAACATTTATTACTTATTTATTTGAAATATTCATCAGATTTTAAACTAGAAGGTATAACGTATGAACGATAAAGATGGATATGATTATAACATTTAATATAGAAAATACTAAACTTGAAAATGTGGAAGATAAACTCAATATGACACAGTAATGTTTGCTCTAAAAGCAGTTTACTGACCGACACCGAAATCACAAGTGTCGTCTCGTCATATTGAATTACTATATCATATAATACAATTTCTTACAACGTTAGGTTGCCCGGTTGAATCATATCCCAGAAAAATATAGTAACAACTAATATCAAGAAGTTATCAAAATCTGAGTGATATTTATTTATTTCATGTCTATAACATTCCATGATGATAAGTTTATTTTTATGCCCGCCTGGCTAGCTACCACCCTCAAGTTTAAAATCTAACTATCTACCGTAAGTCTTAGCGTGTACACCAACTTGGATATGATGCCATATGATATATAGTTAAATGTATAATAATTATATTTAAAAACTTCTCATATTAGTAAACTGATATGATAATGGTCATATAGTAAGCAATTCTATTAATTATATGATTATCACACATCACTATGATATGATTTATCACCAATTACAAAATCTATAAATAAAAGTTTATTTATTTATGTAA
This sequence comes from Actias luna, assembly GCA_039707435.1. Taxonomy (NCBI): domain Eukaryota; kingdom Metazoa; phylum Arthropoda; class Insecta; order Lepidoptera; family Saturniidae; genus Actias; species Actias luna. Next base: position 7,049,704 of record JAZHAC010000034.1, on the reverse strand, counting down.
TATGTCTTGAATTAGGTATAAAGTATATAGAGCTACAAATTTGTAGTACTTCTTTTAATATCCGAAATCGGACAATTATTTTTTGTTTATCTTCACTTATTTGTTAAACTTTATCTGTTTTGTCAATTTGACTATTCTCTGGACACTCTGCGCCCGTCAAAGACGCGAAGCCGTTCGCCTGTAAAATTGCCCGAGCCCAATGAATATTATTAAACTCTTCGATAGTTCCACATACTTTGTTCCAGTTTAATAAACCTCATGTATAAACCATTATTATCTATACAATTAATAGAAATAATTTAATATTAATAGACATATCCCATTATTAAAAATTTACATGAATATACTATAGTTTTTAACTAGAAACTTGATCAGTTCATATTGCGCTCTTAAATTGTATACAAATATTTAATTACCTATAAATAATGACTTAGTATTTACAAAGTGTAAAACATGAAAGACGTTGTTTGTATAATTTCTCCTTTAATCAGGTAAAGCGGTAAACGAGGTATTATAATCCGTTAACCATGTACCGGTGTAGCACGTTGTCACGCTCCGACGGCCATATTTAGAGATATGTGACGATCCAGCGAATGCCCAGTGAACCGGCAGAGGATGTGAGTTATTAAGTGGTACACTTTCAGGTGATCTGTCGAGTGAGAGAATCGAGTCCACCGCCCCTCACTTCCAACAATCGTGCTCGCCACCGATCATGAAGTTATAACTGACTAATAAATTAACCAATACCTGTTAATGTTTTTTTTTTATATAAAAAAGGATATAGATTAGAAAAAAATGGCATAGGTAGTGTCTATAAAATATATATATATATATTTTATGTTGAATAAAATTATTCGGGTGAATCTTGAACGTATTCTGTTGATTCCCTTGGCACGTTTTATTTTAATAGATTTTATATAAATAACAAAATAACATGACATTTTATTTAATTATAAATACATTTATCGAGTATGCATCACTTTATAGCAAATCGTACCAAAGATACATCAATTTACCTTTTTACAGGCAGGGGAATAAAAAAGGTGACAGAGGAATCAAAATAATCATAATTCGCACACTAAATAAATTTTTACTTATTTAATAAATGAATCAACTTTATATCTCTGAAAATAATTTTAATAACAATAACTAAATTAATAAATAAGTGTCCTCTTTACGGCTCTAATTATAATAAACAACAAATTGTAGATAGCAAATTTCAATATTACATGCGCCCAGGGTAATCAATGACCAACCGAAACAAAACCGTGATAATCAACTATTTACCTTCGTAATTTGGTGTTAGAGTGAAATCTGGCATGAACTACTTACATGATGTTCGAAGCGCATATACCGCTTTCATGATCATACGGACGCACACTTCTAAAACATTGACGCGCCAGTAGAATCACTTATTTGCTCGAGACAATTCATAAATTCTAATTATGGAAGAAAATATAAACACACTTGTAATATATTTTTTTATTAAAGTAAAAACTAATCACCTAACAAATCGTTCACATTAATAATTGAATTTCCATTTATAAGTTGGTGTTTTTCCACAATTTGTTAAAAAATACGGTAGGAACGCGCCAGGGGTATCAATTTTCAGGTCTTTTATATATTTTTAAACTATTATATATTTTTTAAACTATTTTAACTCGATTACTATCGTACTTCAGTTAGATCATACATAAAAGTAACATAAAACAAATACTGTGGAATCTAATTTTGATATTAAGGGTAGATTTTCCTTCCAGACATCGCTAAATAATCTTTCAAAATTAACCCATTCTAGTAATAGACATTACTTAGTATACTAAAACAATACAAATAACTCTTGACCTTATCATTATAACATAAATTACCAAATAAATCAGTTAATTTAAAAATTACTATTTTAATGTAAAATTACTGTCTAAATCTTACTCATTAGCAATTGAAAATTAACAAGTGCTTGCAAAGTATTTTCCAATAAAGGGATATCAAGCATATCGTATTGAATTTGTATTTATAGATAAATACTTGACCTCGGCGCTTCCGAATTGTAAAATATTTTTTTAAGTATTTTTAATTATGTTTGTTTATGTATCTATTTTTAGTTACAAATATGCAATTAAGCAATTATATATATGGCAAAATATATACAGTATTATTCAATAAAAAAAAATATGTGAATCAGACACTTCATAGTTTTTCTAAAAATATATTTTGTGGTATTCACGCCCTTTTTTTACGAAAAATAAGAAAACATTGATTCGAAAAACCCCGGTGCCTAATTAAGTAACATTTGAATGTCTACTAATCTAGGAGCACCAGAAGAATCAATAAAATTGACATACCATTTTTCTCTCTTCTTAGCTTTTTTAAGATTATGTTTACGTGTTGTAAGTTAAGGATTAATAATTGTTTTCTTGAAAGAGGGACAATATTTAGTATATGACAGGAAAACTTTTGTTGTATGCACTTGTTCTCTATTGTATTTGTAATAATATTAAGTTATGCTTTAAAGACTTGTATCCAGCAGCCTTAATATATTAAAAAATATAATATACTTAAACCAAATATCAAGCGTTACGTTGAAATATATATAAATTAATATTAAGAGCTAAATAACTTGACATGATTTTTTTTTAATAGATTTAGAACCGATTTAGGACTATCGTGAAAAAAAAATCGAATAAACCCTAAATAAGGACAACCTAATTTATATATACATTTGAAATTAAAATACATAATTAAATTAAATATAAAAGGAACAGTTTTCAAATACCATATCCAATTTTTAGTCTATATTATGATCTACCTACTTTATGAATGTGTTTGTACAGCGCGCGGCTCATCCATTTGTAAAAGGCCTCTGATGTTACTCATATCATATCAAACGTTTAGAGAGCATATTACACTGATTCCAGGTGTTTAGATTTATCTATTAAATCTAATTGATAAGGTATGAAAATTTAATCGGACCGCCCAATAATTCTGTGCCCTCTATAATCTGATTAATTCTTTATCTTTTTTGTTTGTAAATACCATCAGAATATAACATTTTCTATATAGGCTAATCATTTCACACTATAAAAGGCAATACCCCTCTGTCTATCCGTTAATTTGCTTGAGCACACTTGAACTGATTTACGAAATCATACGTGTGGTTTCAGGTAATAGTATATATTTTGTTATATTAGGTAACAAATACACCATATATACACTAAGACGTTTTCTTGCAAAACGATATATTAACTGTTAATTATGTCCTCTGATTTACATGAGGGGAGTCTCTGTTATATCTAGTATTTCGCCCAGATATTTGATATCTATAGTATATAAAATATACTAGAATCACCTAGATCTTTACCTTCTTATAATACCAACTGATCCCGCAGGAATCGTTCTAGCTTTTACAGTAGTAAATTACTCAACTACGATATAGGTAATATCGTGGTATAAGATTATATAGAATTTTCCCCATGAATATAAACATCTACTATGGTAATCGGTCGAGAAATTTCAAGTTTAACAATCTTATACAACAGTAGTCAATTTTTAAATATATCATTTAGTATAAATTGAACAAAGCATTTTACATATACTTATAATAAAGTCAATTAAGAAATTACTTATATCTTTATTAATAAGAACGAATAATTAATGCACTTTGACATGACAATATACCTAAAAATTATAAATATAAAATCACCCTCGACGATGCACCGGATGTTCTAACAGAATAATTAAGTTTTGAACCGCAAGCGGTAACATCATAAAATTGCTTTCATGCAAAATTAACGATTTAGAGGATACAAAACTAATGTGGTTGTGTATCAGAGGCTGCAACCGGAAATGAGTTCTACTGGCTCCTGTAAATCAATATCCGGTAGACGCGCTTGTCACTAGTTTCAACCACCGTTTGAATAAAACACCTCTAACTACTTTCTGAAGTTAGATGCAGCCTGCAAAATACTCGTCGGATGAACTTTTAAACGGCTGTATGAGTGTTCAACTTTTTCTTTTGTCTGGACTATAATTTTAGTTTGTACGAACAAACAAACTGTGAGGAGAGAAAAAATATCATTAAATATTATAATTTCTAGTGAGATAAAGTGGAACTTTATTACCCACTTTACCAAGTCGTTTTTAGTTCATTTTAGCTATTTAAATTTATTTCAAATTACTAGAAAAACTTATGTCGTTCTGTCAACTCATGTTTATGTTTTACCCTATTGTACATATATACATATGTATATGTGTATATACGTGTACAGGTATGTATGTATGTATATATGTGTACATATGTGTGTATATGTACATGTGTACAATAAATACACACACATATATATATATATATATATATATATATATATATATATATATTATGTTTGTATATATGAAATCACTAACCTTGAACACTGCTTTGACTGATTACAATGAAAATATGTATATCAATTTTTAATTAGAAGATTCTTTTGTTTTATTGCTTATAGAGTTAGTGTTATGGCCACAATTTCAGTTGATGTTATATGACGATATAAATTAAGATATTAGATACAATGAATGCTCAGTATTGTACCGAATTTAATCAGCCTGAGTTTTTAATGAATTGTTGTTATACTTATTTTCTAATACTCAAATGGTTATTTTAACCATGAAGGTGAATTTGCAACCAAATACTAAAATCTCCAAATAATAAATATAAACATTTGAATATGAAAATTTTATTGGATACACTGACATGTTACAAATAAATGTATACACGAAACTGTATTTCATTAAAAGTTTGTTACTGAAAAGAATTTTCAATGCTCATAAGTTTTAAACATGTCGACTCAATTTTCTGCAATATTCAATCCTAAGCACATAAGTAGCTTGTACAAATTACTTTTTATTTTTCCTGGAAGGTTATATTAGCGTATATTCGAAGTTCAACTTATTTTCTGCTTAGCTATGCTTCTAACATCTGGTAGTTAAATGTATGAAAATTAACTTGAGTGAAGCAGCAGGCGTTTGTTGGAATATACACATAATGGAAGCAGATGAGTTCTTAGTTTTATTTCTTTTCATGACATCTAATATTATTAAGTGATCATTTCTAGTATATACGTATATGCACTATTTGGTGTCACCAACTTCGTTCTTGTTTTGCTATCGACCACGCTTCATCAAACAGTTGATTCTCAGTGTGTGTCTACCTACTATGGGAAGAAATATTCATGCATGCATACGCATATATAAAAAATAACGATGTTTTTAGCATAATTTAGATAATATTCAGATTATATTTAGAATTATAGATAGTTATTATTAATGCTAATATACTTATTAAATACAACTGAACAGTAACCAAATTATACACAACCACTTTTGTGATGTTCTATGACTTTCTATGAGCGCTTAATTTTTCTTACAAAGGCGTGAGGGCATATGTCGGTGTAATGAAGATTTGAAGATAATCGAAAGAGCGCTCTCCAGACGATTTATCGGCAGCGCGACCGTCCGGATAATAACGCCTTTAACAACGCTTCCGGGCGCGTTCGGTCGCTATGCAATCGTCTACTTGCTTATTATCTCTTGCCGTATAGATAAGACTATATATATTGCCGTAAGTAGAGACTTATAGAAACATCACTGTTTCTGCACTAACAGAAAAAAAATATTCATAAAATATTAAGAAATAAATATATATTTGCCCTCTCTCTATTTAAAGTATTTTAATAAGATTAGTTTACTATAACATAAAATGACTACATTAAATTGTGAAATTTCATTAATCCACATTAATTAATAATAGTTAATAGATAATTCTGCGGTCTCGACTGAAAAAACAATCGAAATTTGGATGAAAGTGACGGTTCACACAATTGAGCGATAGCCTTTCTAGTATTATAAACGCGAATGTTAGTCTTTCACGCAAAAAGGACTAATTGGATTTTAATGAAACTTTACAATAATATAGCTTATGCGTCAGAATAACACATACGCTATAATTTATAAAAATATTGTATGAATTGTCCTAAATATAAGTAAGTAGAAAAAAAATCTGCAATCTGCGAGCTATTCTGGCCTACGCTGCAAAAACCGTTAGAGTTACAGCGTTAGAGTTATTATGTATAATGGATATGTTTATCTTAAATAGTCCTATAAAAATACAAAAATACAAAGGTGAATTAATTATGGAGACCACTACATATAGATTCTTATTTAGTTTGTCATTTTCAAATTAGTCTCCAACTATTAGGAGGTTTGCAAGTTGGCACGACAACGACAGCCATGATACTATGCCTTTCATTAAGCACAGTGCACTCACTTTGTCGTGTTACTATAATGAAAATAGTGAAATAACATTCATGAAATAAACTATCCTAACTTATCGTTTCAAACGCAGCACGGTATCGCACCGTCTTCAAGTCATGCTGTTCGTTTGTTGATAGACTTTCGACCTAACATTAAGAGTGTTCTCCTATCCTAAACCTTTCGTGGTCGAAATTTGTAGTTTCCTTCTGAATATGTACCTATATACAGGTATATATGATACATGATATAATATAAGATATATATATATATATGATAAATAGAGACAATTTAAGTTTAAAAAAATCAGTTGTTTTGACTCAAGTGACAGTAGTACCCACATCACAGGATATGTTTATGAATTATATGGGTATGAGCAAAGCTGTGGGGCTAACACTAACCGTGAAAGCGTGATGTTACAAGTGTAATAGGGTTGTGGATATATTTATATATAAACAATTTTAGAAATACATTAATCTTAATACGATTATGAAATAATTTATAACTATTACATGATACTATATTCAGTTTGAATTTATATTTGAATTTGCATTTCAAGATTATATTATTGCAGACCTCATAAGCGAAGCGTTGAGGTGGGTACTACTGTAACTTGAGTCAAAACAACTGATTTTTTAAACTTAAAATGCCTCTATTTATCATATATTGCACTTGATATATTGCACATATCAGGAAAAACACTTTTTTTAACACTCATGATATTTTTGATGCCATTTTTGTTTTTGTACGTTTTTCACAGTGTATTTATTATATAATTTATGGCATTACTGAGTACATATAAATTCCGGGTGATGATGCTATTTTATATAAGTTAGTGATTTTAGGTGAATGTCACTTTTTCAATCTTAAAATATGCTTAATTCTGTAAAGCAGTAGATCGACATTGTGTTGATAAACATGACAAAATAAACCGATAATAAATATGGAATAGGGTTTCCAATCAAGTCAACTTCGCGTACTCCGGTCCGCGTTCGCCGCAGGTAACTCGGAGAGTTTTAAATGAATAGACACGATGTATTATTAAATTTTGTTATAAATTTCAGTGTAATTTGTTTAGATTCAGTTTTGTCAACTATATAGATGTACCAAGATATATTAAATATAGTTCAGGCTCAACACTTCTTACGCCTCCAATAAAAGTAATCAGCTATGAGTAGTTTTTTATATTTTAACGTTATGGCCACAATCCCACCTGATTTTAAGTGACGATGTGGCCCTATATAGTGGATACGTTTAGCCCAGTAACGGGACTGGCTCTCAAAAGTTACTTCTGGAATACACCTGTAGGAATTTTGCGGTTAACTTTCATCTTATAGGTTGTAACCAGCCAGGCGGGCATTATAAAATACCATAGCATGATACTCTGGTTACATCGCTATGTTTTCCTTCCCAAAAAATCATTACAAAGATTCGAACTCACGACATTTAAGTGACGTCTTTACACGTGGTAACGTAACGTAGTAACGTAACTGAAACAATATTGCTTCCCTTACTTATATATTGTTACATCACACATTGTCGTGTTTATGCATAAGGGAAGGTAATTTTATCATATTTATACAGGCTTTAATGAAATAAGCGTAATAGCATACGAATATTTATAAAAAAGTTATAATTGTCACAACAGCAGAATCGTAGCCATATCCGTAGCGTCGTAACTCGTAGCGAGAGCGGGGGCGGTGTACTGGGCGCGGCGCCCTGCACATCCCGCCACAATATTATAATACAAGCAACTAGACATCGCCTCGGCTTCAAGACAAATTTTTAAATTGCCTTCCATCCCTACAAGCTTCTATTGAGCCTATTTTTTATCATTTTAATAATAAATAATCGTTTTCACTTCATGGATACAGTATCGAACAATTATTTTCTATGATATAATAGATATAGATCAGTATAGCAGATTAAACGATAGAGTAACTTTTTTATATCGTACAATGATGATTTTATGTATTCATCCTCAAAATCAATAATTGAGAACGTTTAAAAGTGATAAGCGATGATAACTCAGTGGTAGCGTTTAGGAACGCCGCGTCATAGGACGTGAGTTCGAATCCAACCACCTACAATAAGCTTGAACTTTTGATGAAGGAAAAAATCGTGAGGAAATCATAGCACGGTGGTAGAGCTTTTTCTAGTGCCCGCCGGGCTAGCTACCACCCTTAAGTTGTAAAATCTACCGCCAAATACCATTAGGTGTGTTCCGGCAGTTGTACTTGAGAGCTAATCCCTCCTATAAAGGCCAGCATCGCACCTGCGAGTCCTCTAGTGTTGTGGATGTCCATGGGTGGCGATGATCACTTACCATCAGGTGACACGCTTGCTCGTTTGCCTCCTATTCCATAGAAAAAAAAGATGTCTGTCCTAGAAGACATAAACAGTTAGTAAATTATTCTTTTAATAATTAAAACCGTATAACATACTTTCGTCTATTATAAAGAGTTATATAACTAGCATTAGGATATAATGAATATTAAAAATTAATAACTTAGAAATTAATAACTAACCTAACGTTCATATAACGTACATATTCTTTAGGCTTCATACTCTCGAATTATTATTTTTTTGTTGGAAAAACACGCAAATTTTAAAAATAAATTGTCCTTAACTTTAAAAATATTTTAGACAACCCATTCGAATACTTTTCTTAACTTCACTAAAGGCAGACTTTTTATCACGTAAAAAATATTGGTGATGAAAATTCTTTATCGGATTCTCTACTACATTTTTTACTACATTCTTGTACAACAACACAAGAATAGAAAGAAAATAATTAATGCTCGCTCCTCAATTTTTCATTATCTATAAATGAAGTAATGTCGAAAAACAGTAAGCTAACTACTATTACCATCTCTGAAAGATGATTATAATTTACATTATTCCCAACTGAATACAGTGAACAAATATTATAACTATATAAAATCCTAAACACTTGGCACATTTGAATATTCCAGGTAGCGGTCGAGTTTTAGTACTAATGGGAACAATGCTTACCGCGGATAAGATAAGGGAAACTACATCAAGATACGTAAGAGCCCACTCAGAAACTTTGTGTCGGCTGTCGTATAAACATGCTTAGGCATTTACATGGTTTCTGAATACGGTACATTATATACTAGTGTGCAATTTATCATTTATTCTGGAAAGCAAAATATTTTCCTGACTTCTACTTTTTATGCTTAGTTATAAATCTCCATATTATTATTATTATTATTATTGAATAATAGGTTTTTCGTCCATAATACGTAGCAATAACATTTAGTTCTTGTTTTCACATACAAAAATATTTTATTGAATACATAATTTTTATCCAATTAGAAAACAACACTTATTTCAATAAATGTATATTCGCATCACTATTTACATAATTCAGGCAACTTCGGGATGACTCCTTGCTAGTTCGTTGCGTAATACACAAAATGAACGTATCCCAAGATCCCGCTTACAAATTGAACCGCGATGGAGGTTTATTCTGATAGGACCCTATTAATCCGCAATTACAATATCCAAAAACTACCTTCATTCATTAAAGTCAGTCGCATTTATGCAGACTTAGTAAAATTAATCTTAGTGGTTATATAAAATACATAAAAAATTTAACGAGTGACATTTTGTTGAAGTAATCTATTTCTATTATATAAACAAATAATAGAAAAACCCACAACTTTTTAAAGATGTCTATAATAATTACGTCTTTTTAAACATAGTAAATAACTATTATCAACTAAATTATACACATAATTTATGAGTTATTGAATGCGGATTTCAGAATAAGGTATCTGAGGGCCGCTGGGGCTAGTGGTCCGAATGAAGTGCGCATACTAATTCGTGGTCGTTGGAGAAGCATTCAAATGGCAGCACAGCCTGGCTTACCGGGGATATGTGAGTCGAAACCCAAGATTTAGTTTACAACTAAGATTAGATTTGGATACCAATACTGTGGTCAAGAATTAAGCATATTATGTTCTACGATAACGTATGGTAGGTACGTATTCTTTTGTAAGGTAATTAATGCTCCAATTAAACATACCCAAACAAATAAATACTAGACAAATAATTGATTTTCTTTCATTTATAAAGACACTGATTGATTCCACTGATGTGTCCCGTCTGAATTACAATAAATTTGGTTATGATTATCTTGTAAATTTCTAAAAAGTCACCCAATATATTAAAACAAAAAAAACCTATTCCTTAATTGAACACAAATATTTTTTTATTTTCGCTCCATAAATGCTTTTTATCAGGTTTTACTCTGGGTCATCGAATAAAAAAACCTTTAACTGAATTATTTCAACCCCGAGAGCATAACGAACGAAACGAAAAACCAAGTATGTCGTTTTATAGTCTGCTATGGTCAAGAATAAATACAAAATTATGATTTTTGCAGTTTGTCTGAATTTTCCGTCTTTTATTCTTTGATTTTTTTTCGACCATACAATCCCGAATATGCGAATATAATTCCGAAAACCGAGTACCGAATATATTTTATATGAAGTATAAAACCAAATTATGAATATTCATTTTCCACATCATGAATCACGATTTTGAGTTCGTATAAAATCATATTTCATGGGTTTCCGAATATTACAAGTTTTATACTATTTTTTTTAAATATTTCTTTGCCTAAAAACCTCAATTAGAATATTACAAATAAAATAAAATGAGATCAAATCGGTTCATTTGTTTTCAAATGATACCGTTTCAACGAACATCAATAAACAACAATGTTTATTTTTATAACATTTACTAAACATTAAAACTGGCAATAATTTATCGTTATATCGCCTAAAAAGAATAATCATAAAAAAGGTGTTAAAATTGTCAGAAAATAATATAAATCGCACCTTCCCCACACCAATTAATAAAAAAGCTGGCCCTTGAATAAATTACAATTTAATTCTGTCCCTCTTCAGTCTGTACACAAATAATTAGAATTGTAAATTAGGTAATACATCGTTTGACAGTTTCACCAAAAGTTATCTTTTTCGTTTGAAAACATATTAATTAAATTATTAAATATGAGTGCAATTTTCTGAATCATTCACTGTTTCGTTTATTTATTATATTTAATCCATAAAATTTTACTGCTTAATTGAATTCATTAAAGTTTAGTAACAGTGTGTTCGAAAATCATATCAAATGATCTAGGTTCGGATTTTGCAACTAGCACAGCATAGCATAACATGTCGGCACAGGAAACTTCATGTTGAAATAATAGCGTGAGGTAACGCTTTTCAAATGTTATAACCATTTTGCCAGTAACAACCCACTCTCTACCTGAAGTCAGTTATCAAACACCCATAAGTGTGTCCTGGTAGCTACACTTAATGAATACAATATTTAACCTAATATTACATTTGCAACTCTATTGAGAAACATTTTACAATCGCTACAACTCTGTATACCTAGTTTCGATTGTAAGATACGAATCATATGCTAAGTCGAAATTCGTTACGGACAAACTATTGTTTCTCCAATTTTCACTCACTTAATTGTCACTCAGATTAAAGGAAACATTAAGTATATGAATTTAATTCTTATTTAGAACTCGACTCCTAACAGTCTTTGATACAATATCTAATGTTAAATCATTTTTATAAGATAGTTCAGTAAGTTCTATAAAAATAAATGTAACTAATAAATACAATGACAAATTTAAAGTAAACGAAATGAGTGTAATAAAAGAACTTTCAACCTTCTTCAAAAACCTCGAAGTTTTCGACAATAAACCTAGTAATACACATTTAAAGCTTTTACCTGTTGCTCCGCGTAGACACGAGGCACATCGTGGTAGCTTACACCTCACTCGTTTTCTTTTTACATACACTTACGTTTTAGATTAAAATACTCAATCACCACCCCAACTACTCGGACTACCCTGGATATAACCGACTGGATTCGCTTCTATTCCTGTCAAATGATTGGCCAGCGTCGGAATGGGGTGAGTGATGACGCGTTCGAGGGAAGTTTTCGCGCTGGAAAATCAGTTGTGGTCGCGAAGCTGAGCGGCAAGGCCGCGAGCTGCCACCGTTCTTCAAGCACCACTTGCCTCGAGGGTAAGTAAACACTTCATTCGATTAAAAAGCAATTTCTCAAGAGATTTATCTAATATATTTGACTAAACTAGACTTACAGTGAGATACAAAAGTCTATTTACTACTTCTGTGTAACATAAAATTACTTTTGAGAAATCAAATTTCTTTTTCAGAATTCTTATACAAAATAAAAATATATTTGATTACTATATTATCTTGTCTCTGTAACATTTGAATAATTAAATTATTCTACATGTGAGTAAGGCAAAATTGACTTGAAATATATTTGACGTTAACAATTTATTTGGTGAAAATGTAACAATATAAAAGAAAATGTTTTATTATTTGAGAATATACTTTTTTCTCTATTATATTTAAAAGAAAATCTAACGATTGAACAAATTGAAACGTACAGTAAAACGATTAAAAAATTAAAGGTTCAAAAAATATAATTTTAATAACATAGTATCAAACCCGATAGTATAATTCAATAATCGATGGTTATTTTGTAAATTTGAGAAAACTATTGACAACGTTTCAGATAAATTGAAATAATGTTTATTTTGTAAAAAAAAAACCAATAAAAACAAGTAATTTCAGTTTTTCAAGAATTTTTCATTTATTCGAGCATATTATAAAATATTTCGTTTCCTAGAAACCTAAAAACCATTACCTACATTAAATATATTGATCAAGTCAGTCCAACCACTCTCAAATAATGTGTCTACCATTGAATACCTCTGCATTTTTATTTATATTTTATTATATTATACCTAAAGTAAACGGGAGTTATTAAATATTTATTTTTATAATCTGTGAAACTAATGAAATTTTACAATAGAGAGACATCATTTAAATTACAACACACACAACTTTTACTATGAATTATTATCAAATAACTATCAATTATCATAATAAGAAGACGAAGAATGTTAAAAATCTAAAGAATGAAAATTGATATAACAAGAAACATTTCTTGAATATATTTACATATATGAAATTGAAGAGAATACCTAACATAATTATATATTATAACTTTGTTTCTTAAATATAAACAATAAGTTGGGTGACAAAGACTTAACAATTATTAATTAAGAGCAGCTATAGGAAGCGTGATTGCTTTAATTATGATAGCGGACATATTTCCAATAAGTAAAGACATCAACCTGCTCGATATATAGAGTTTACCTTTACAATAAGTTTTGGTTAATTAACTTTATGTTACGGTCCAATTTACTTAACCAATTTCATCAAATCTACGATACATGTTCATAATCATTAAAATCGTATGTAAATAATCTAACCATACGTGTTTCAATTATCAAAAGTAAATCAAAGTTATCAGCGTTTTATAGATTATAAATTGAGAGTAAATTTAAATAGAAAAAAATAACTATTGTACAATTAGTGTACAATTGTACGGCAACTAAACAATTGTACAATACTTCTATATTTATATTAGTAAACAGATTTCAAGCAATGCTCAATACTTTTGATAATGACGTATTATAAATTCTTCCTGTATTTATTACCAGTATCAATTGTTTATAAGTAATAATCCCAGTTTTATTAATACTATATATAATCAAGTACAGTAACTTTCATAAAAGTATTAAATTAATGATTAACTTTCTCACAAAATTAATTAATATCTACGACACGTAACAATATGTGATAATAATCTGAGGTAATTAATTTTGTGCTTCAAATAATAACGATAATCCGTGCTAAATTGCCCAAAAAGAAGAATATCGTCTGATATGTGTAATTCTTACATTATTTATAGTCTTTTACAAAGATGTTTTTATAATGACAAAAACTTTCTTGTTTTAAATATTGTGTTCGCGATTGACAATAAATAACAAATACTTAAAAATTAATGGAATTTATAATATATTTTATTAATAAGTATAAATTATTTCTATATTGTCACATTACTATTCAGTGTTTAATCACAATAATATTTTAAAAAATCGCACTGTTCAGCTAGTTGTAATGATAAAATTTTTATCTTGTTATGTTTGAAGCTTGTTGAAGATAATTAAATTTTACAATACCATTTTTAATGTTGTATATCAATTAATAGTTGAATGCACGCTGACAGCACTTACTTTGAAATATATATAATTCTTTGATTGTTTAATGAAATTGTATAATAAACTTCAGAAAACCGAAAAGAAAATATTCTATAAGCAACTCACTATTTCGCAGCGATTGAAGTTGCGTATCAGTATGTATACCAGAATTTATCACAATAATTTATAATTTATACTAATATAATTAATATATCATTACCACCTTGTATATGTAATAATGAGGTATTAAGAAATCGATATAAGAAATATGAAAATTATATATATCATACCAAAAATAAACTAATCAGAAAGGATGAAAAGCGATGAGCAAATTATGAGTTACAGGCAGTTGATATAAACGCCGAATATTATAATACAACATGTGTACATACATACCACAACAATAATGAGTGCCTATTACTATTTTATCACGAAAATTACTTAATTTGAAATATTAAAATTAGGTGCAGATATGAAGTATCCTATACAAAACTAATCTTCAGTATTTTTCAAAACAGCAATACAAACTATCATTAAATACATAAATAAAAAAAACCGAAACTTCTTTAAAAATAACACAATGCATTAGCATTACCTAATGCGAACCTGAGTAATTACCAGCCTCAAGTTGTAAATCTGTTATCGAATATAGGTTTTTTCCAGTACCGTCACTTAAAAGCCAATAACACCGTGAGGGTTAACGTGTTAGTATCCCGGGCCTCATCATCGCTCAATATTATGTAAGATTTGACTCGAAACAAATTCTATAAATAATTAAATAAACCTAATATACTTATTATTTTCCCTCCCAATGATGAATTTAACGTACATAATAATATAAAAAAACATAAATAATATATGTAGTTACTATAAATGTAAAACTGGACATATTGACAATAAGCTCAGCATGTATAATATTGAAGCTCAGTATCAACTAACAATGTAGGTTATCGCAAAATGCTTTACAACAAAGGGAAATTCCAGCTTTTCCATCGGGCCAGTCATCTAGTAATGACACAGTAGGCCATGCAGCCTCTCCACAACTCACGGTACACAAACTCGTCTGCGTTTGTATTTTCACTCGTTAGGCCTGATTTTATTATTAAGGGTTGGGATATTTAATTTTCAAACTTTAAAAAGAATACAACAACATCGATGTAAAAGGAAACAAATACATTTGTTAATATAATTAAGTTATTTATGGGATAAATATTGATTATAGGGATTGATTATATAAAATACGATGATTATTCTGAGATTTATTACACACTATTTTTTAAAACATTAACATTATATTTGAGGAGGGGATATAAATCGCCACTTACTATGATAAATGATAAACGTTAACCAATGTTAGAAATCAACGGTTGTAATTTATAAATATCATTATTACGCAAAAATAATATAACAAAAAAGATAAATATATCTAATATAGAGTTGATCAGAATAGAGATATGAGGAATCGATTATGTTGTTTAATATAACTTAGCAATATATGATCTTTAAAAAATCGGGTAATCTTGACAAAGTAAATACATCAGATATTTATTTTACTTAGTAAATATTTGTATTTTATTGGCTGTGCCACATTCTGTGTTTACTTTTTAATGAGTTTTGACGTCTCAACGACTTTCGTATGATTTGAAACCAATCTAACTTTTTCACAATATTCTTCACTGACATAAAATAACGAGATCGACTTTTTTTAAATGTAAAATCTAGTTTGTAGCTATAATCACGATAAATATGTTATTAATATTTGTTATTCGGAGTGGTTAAGCGCGACATTTATTACTGCGACTGGATAGAAAGCACTTTCTTTACTTCTTACACCTTTCTTCACTTCACTATTTTTATAATAGTAATATATATATAATAATATATAAATAATATATATATATATATATATATATATATATATATATATATATATATATATATATATATAGTATAAAAATATTAAATATGAACCCTAAACTACTGAACCGATTTTAATCAAATTTTGCACACTGTGTGCAGTTTGATCCAATTTGAGATATAGGATACTTCTTATCTCGATAAGAGTACATAACGCGATAGATGACGCTGTAGTCAATGTGATTGACTACTCGAAAAGGCAGAACAAGGTCTGTCAGATTAGCTAGTATAGGTATAAAGTATTAGAGGTACATGCAATAGTCAAGCACGATGGTAGAAATTTGGCGTGACATAGTTGCGAACGTAATGATTTCTTAGGTTTACGCGAATATTATTCATTGAAATAAAACTAATTTAAACGGATTTTATCGCGGTTATTTATTAAATTTTGATCCCGACGTTTCGAAAGCTTTTCAGCCTTCGTGGTCACGGGGCGGACTGAGGTGTAGGTTGTCCAGAAAAGTTTATGTTACTGTGTCTACCTTCAATTTAATTTTTAATATTTATAGTGTTCTGATCTACGCAGAAAGAGCTCACAGTGTCTTGAGGTCTGGCAATTGGTCTTTTGGGTTCCGATTTAATTAAATGTATAATTGGATCCCAGGCTTGTGCTAGCTTCCAACCATCTTCTCTATTGAAATTTGGATGTTTTTTAATTTCAATAGCCTCACGAATCATCCTAGGTAGGAATCGGTGTTCTTTGGCAAGGATTTGTGGCTTGTAGAATCGAAGATAATGTTTGGAGCCTTCTTCTGAATGTTCAGCAACTGCAGACTTCGTAGAGCGTCGGTGTTACATTACTAACATATAAATAGATCTGTCTAAATTTTTTGTTGCCATTCGGAATAATCCAGCGCATATTCAGGTAGTGAAAGACTTGTTGATGGTATAACAACAGTGACTAGCGATGCATTACAGATATCTCGATTATCGCCATTTTTTAAGCCTACTATCAGGCACAGCGCTCACACTTTGTCTTAATATTGTAAGAAATTAAAAACGTCTAAGAGTAAATATTAGTAAAACAGACAATTTGAGATAAACTTTATTCAATTTATTCTCTAAGAAGGTTCTTATTACCATCGAAACGATAGACTTACACTATCTATTCTGTAATAAAAAATATTTATACACTCAAAATTAATGTTAATTTTGATTGAAAATGTACACGATGTTATGAAATGAAACCTCTAATTATTATTGTAGAATTATGATTGTATTAATGTAGAACCACTAGTTGATAAATTCATAAAATTTAAATTTGAAGTTCCACTTTATGTACATGAAGGAGACGACCTGACAATAGTTAGATCTGAAATGATCGAATTTGGCCATGTCTGTGGTCGAATTACTATTGTGAACACGTAACATGACAATAGCCACAAAGCGGAAAGTGTCGAAATAGAGCAACGGACGTCATCCGCGTTCAGGCGCAGAGGTGTCATGTGCTACTCAAGTATGGAATCAAATGTGGTCATATTTGCGAAGTTGGCTGTACGCCGAATATTTCATTGTCCGAACTGAAAGGGCACACATCTCTCAAATTTGAGTCAATTTCATATTTAGTTAAGCAATTAAGAAACTAATAAACTTTTTGGTAATGATTTTTATTTTAACACATTTAAGTGACACCCTTGTATTTGAAGTACGATACGGGGCTTGAAAACCTCTCAGCATTTTGACATAGACTGTTTACTCCCGAAATAGAGATTCTCTATAATAGCTTTAAAACCATGTTTATGGTGTCTGTGAACCAGTTACATGTAGACCCCCTAAGGCATTACTTGATTCCTGGTTATATGTATGTATACCGGCTTTAGCGTAAATTACTCTTGTGTGTGTCAGTCACTATAGAAGACAAAGCATATTTTAAAGTGTATATTTATCGACGAGCATATTATATAAACAGAAAATACGATAAAAGTACTTCAACGAATGTTAGTGCATTAATTAAGAGTACATTAACGAATTATGATGAAAAGTACTTCAACGGATATTTGCGTATTACGTGACGGCAGCACTTCACTATATTTTAAAAAGGCGCTACGTAACGCTGGCTAAAATACATCGAGAGTGGCTCTCAAGCGAGACTGATCATTCAAAAGTATTATCGTTTTACGAATAAAAACATGAGTCAACAAGATAGCTTATTTCCTGAGAGTACCCCCACTGCTCTTACATCAGAAGTGGGATCGGTCCTGTCACGATCGCCGCCTATCGACCACCCTTGGCATAAAATAAATGACAGATGATGTTCAAACTTCAACAGCGGAATATGGTGCAGCTTATTCAAGCTATCAAGCTATCACGTCGATTTGTACCAATACCCGGTTAATCGTATTCATTTTACTTTGATTCCGGTGCCGAATGTTCTCTCACTAAACTTGGTGTACAACATGATAGGTTGCGATATTCTAAAACTAGAATATATAATTACGATGAGATACTTGTTTGAAACTTTAAAGAAATTGATTTTTGTGAAGTGCCTTCGAAATTTAGTTAAGACTGTTTACCAAAAACGCGTGTTACAACTGATGAATTAAAAATTCATTTAATAAATGTAAATGTTGTTGTTTAACGTTGTTCGTGAAAGACAAGTTTGAATCATACTGGCAAATGCAAAGGCAAATGATGAATAATCTGTCACAATTTGTAATATATTTCGACGTGGTCGTATGGGCAATGTATGAAGGGATTGAAGTTAATATGGGACAGAATGTTGAATAAGTGAGATGTGATTATGTTGATATGTTGATGCAAGGAATGAAGGGATTAAAGTTGAGAATAGGCAGAATGTCGAATGAAAGTGACTTGTAATTAAGTTGGTCTGTTGTGGCAAGAAGGGATTGAAATTGATAATGAGCAGAATGTTGAATGAAAATGACGCTGATGAATTGCCATCGGGTTTAGACTGCCGCAAAATAAAAAGGTTCAGTAGGAGTCTTTGTGTCCCGGCATGGTGAACGAGAACCAACACTTTTCGGCAAGTTCAGCAACGTGGCTGTTATACCCCTGGTATTGCGAATGAATATAGGCGACGGTAACCATTTACCATCAGTTTACCATTAGATCCATCTGCCTGTATACTGTCCTTAGTGATTATTTATTTAGGTTTGTGTATTATGTTAATGCGTTGTTGTAACAGTGGTATATGTGAGGTTACCTATGAGGTTAATGTGTTGGCTATAACCAACAATTAGAGCTGAGGCCATGAGGTTATAAATATGATGTGAATTTCGAGACTAAGGAGCAGGGACGCACCTATCATCAGAATGGCCGTATCGGCGCAAATATTATATACACAGAAAATACCATGAAAGTACTTCAACGAATGTTAATGCATTACGAGTACATCAAAGAATTATGAATAAAAGTACTTCAACGGATATTTGTGTATTACGAGTACATCAACGAATTATGATTTAAAGTACTTCAACGGATATTTGTGCATTACGCGTACATCAACGAATTATGATTAAAATTGCTTCAACAGATGTTGGGGCATTACGTGACAGCAGCGCTCCACTATACTATAAAAAGGCGCTACGTAACGCTGGCTAGAATATATCGTGAGAGACTCTCGAGCGAGACCGATTATACGGAATTAGTTATCGTTTTACTTTTACGTAAGTCAACAAGATAGCTTATTTCCTGAGAGTATCCCCCGCTACTTTTATGTATTTTTGTGGATTTAGTTTTACATATTCTTTTTTATTATTACGATATCTGTCTGTATAGACGACTTTGCCAACTTTGCCAACATACAAAGCCCCAAGTTTAAAGTTTATTATAATTATTTTATTTAATTGAATTTATAAGTAATTTCTTCCTTTACATAATATTTATAAATATATATTTATAAATTTTTACATATTTATTTTTTACTTTACTAATTTTTTACGAATTTTTTACATATTTATAAAAATATGTAATAATTTCGTAGTTACCCCTATGGCCTAGTGAACAGAATGTCACTGGGAAATAGAAAGAGTAAACATATATAAAATAATTGATTGTAAAAGAGATAACAAACACTATAAATAAACAGATTAGAAAGGCTTACAAAACTATAATTACGTATTAAGAATCGCAGGCCGGCTCCGGTTATACTTTCGTAAAATCCGCAGACGAAATAACGATTATGAACGTTTATAGGCGAGCAAGCGGCTTACCTCCGACCGGTTAACTTTGTAAGTCTGCCCACAATTACTTCTAGGATCCCTTAATAAGACGACCGGGGAGACACATTCTAAAAAAATACAAAGATTTTCCATTGCTATAGAGCGGCTCGTTCGTAAATGAACTCAGTTACACGTACGGTTCCGATTTAGTCCCTCTTAATAAATGTAATTGCGCGTGCATTCATGGGATAGTTTTAATAAAATACTACTATTGTTTCGTTTTAGCTTTATAGTCTTTATTTTGCATTCATTTTGAATATTTATTCGTCGTTTCAAATCATTGTTCTTACAATAATTGTTTATTGATAGCTTAGGAAAATTATGGTACTGCTCCTGATGGTAAGCACAGTTCGAACTAAAAATGAATGCCTTCTACGAGTATTAAGAACTCAACGACGATTAAAAAGTCATTGACGGTCGCCATTGTTATGACCGCCGTCAAGCTTCTTTGCAACTGAACCACGAGAAGCAAAACAAATGAAAGTTACTATGACTAGTGTATTATCAGATGTATGGTGGTAGCAAGCAGACTTGATTACTGTAAATACATTAGCTAAACCCTGATCACAACACGCTTAGGTATACCGCAGTGGCAGGTGTTACACCTAGTGTAAGATATTAGTAATACAGCCTTAAATAATTATCGTTACCATTTCAATAAACCTATACAAAAATAAAACTACTAAGCAAAACAAAAACGCAAGCGAATTCGTAAATTTTTTAAGTGATTAGTATAATAATCAGTTTTTACCCCGAAAAATTCTTAACGCACCAATTATCTGGATCTGGATCTTTTTGTAATGCTTATATCAAGATCTACACAACATTATACATATGTGTAAGAGTATCGAGGGTACTCTTGGGGAGGTAAGCCATCTTGTTGACTCATGTTTTTATTCGTAAAAGTGATAACAGCTTCCGAATGATCAGTCTCGCTCACGATATATCCCAGCCAGCGTAACGTAGCGCCTTTTTATAGTATAGTGGAGAGCTACCGTCACCTAATGCGCAAACATCCGTTGAAGTACTTTCATTGTATTTTCAGTTTATATAATATTTGCACCGATATATAATTATACTTTATATGCATTATAAATATATAAATAATTACATAATATCGTAATTATGTTGCAAAAAAGAAATGAAGGATTATTGTCCTCTAGTATTCTATTATTACAAACGAAACTAAATAATCTCCCTTATATATAAGTTTTATATCAAAGAGCTTATTGAAGCAGCTCATAGCTTCAACAAATGAAATTGATGTCTGTAGAATGAAAAGAATAAAATAAGATATATCTTTTTATACAACCTATTAATTTTAGATAAATCATTTGTTACGTAAAAGTAGTGACTTGTAATAGAAGTTATTTATAAAAAAAAATGTAAAATTATTTTATACCAAAAATAGAGAGGCCGAGCTTATACTATTTCAATGTTAATATATACAAATAGATAATAAACACAATACGTCGTCACTTCAAATGCAAAATGTTTTATGATGTAAATATCTTCCAGGACATTGAACTTATTGTTACAACTATGTATGTTAACGATATCTAAAATAATAAATGTTCAAGGAAATGGTGTTTTAAAATATTTACTGTTCATAATTTTCGTTAGTTACAATAAAAAAGTAAGTAATGAATAAAATGAAAATCATTATAATCGTAAAAAAGTCATAACCTTCAACACTAATAATCTGTAAATACTACAAACTGAATAAGATAATAATTGGAAATATTATATGCGAAATTATATTAAAGGAATAAATTTAAACAAAAAGTATTAAAATACTAACAAACTGTCAACACCCACACTATGACTTGGAGAATTGTATTAACTAAAGTTAAGAAATAATAAAAGCAATTAAATATAATGTAAACAAAACAAGAAAATATAATAAGTTGTGTTTAGTATAAAAAATTACTTTAAAACTTTCGTTCTATGTCTGGCTGCTTTTCTAAATTGATCGGCTATAATATTATATATATACATAACTCAAATTGTAATTTAAAAAATACAATGTGGATACGCATGTATTCGTTCATATTGAAGTATTTTTCATGTCAGAAGAACAAACCACATTACTTATGATACACAAGCTGTGACCGTGACTTCGCTTGCGTAGAACTAAAAAGGATTTAATAATTTTAGTATGTTTTTATAACTTTTTCAGTACAGCTTTGCGCATATTGGTGGTAACCTGATTTTAAATAGCCTGATCAGTGATTGCTCTATCAAAAACAAAAAATAATAATTTGAAATCCGACTTGTAGTTCCTGAAATTAGCGCACTCAAACAAACAAACATTTCCGTTTTTATTATATTTATTAACATGGATTAAGACATCAGAACGCTTAGACTAAATGATTTAGGAATGTTTATTAAGCATCCATTAGTTTCTGAGTAACACGCGCATAGGCACAGATAGTCAAAAATAAAAACTCATTAAATACATGATAAAATAGAAAGAATCCAACCAGTAAAACACAGATTACTCTTCATAATTTATTCGGGATAATGTTTATATTATAGATTATGTTTATAGTTTTTCTAACTTTTTTTTGTGTCAATTTATTTTATATTGTTATTATGGCCATAATAAGAACGGAAATATTCTTCAACTATTAAGATTACAACGGCTGATGCAGTTTGTACAGATATTATCAATTTACAGTGACTCTCGACACAATTTAGGCTCAAACCCTGCCATTGCTGTAGACTCTTCGACAGAACAATAAAAATGATTTATGGAGTAGAAAGATCGCCCGTTTAGGAATATAATACGAGTTTATTTATCGCAAGCGAAACTGTTTATAAACACCCGGTGGCACGTATTTATTTTCAACACAGAACAATATAAAGCAGTATATGTTTTTAGTTGCTTAATTGTTGTTATTACCACGAACGTAAGTAACACTTGGTTAGGTTGTCCTATATAATATATTACACCTCATTTTACTTCACACTAAGTACCTAAATTTATGTAGTTTGCTAATCGAAGCATGCAAATAAAATAGTGCAATATGTGCTTACTTAAACTAAAATAAAAGTTTATCTGATCTCAGAGGCTTTTTCTATGTTAGTGCATGCACTGCACTTAATTAAAGGTTTAAGCAATCCGAACTCAATTTTTACTTAATGCCTTTTTTAAATAATTACTTTAATTTCATTTCATTTACATAGGAAAAATCCTACTATCAGATTTTGCTGAGTTGTATTCTTATTATAAGTATAGATGTGTAATGTTAATGTTAAAGGTTATAACATTCAGGTTGAAATATGGTAGATTGTTAATATTACGCGCATGATTGGAAAGCGCCAACCATCGGCTCGCTTACTGAACAAACTAATCTGAAAATTATACACTCCACACTGACGATCTCTATCAGCGGTGTATTCTTACACTACAAGCGATGCATAATGTATCCTGCACAACGCACTGCGATTACACACATTACACACACACAAAAAAACCAAACACAAATAAAAAAAAAAATTACAAAGAAATAACGTTTCAAGTATAAACTAGTGTGTTCGAATAAAAATAAATATTTTAAATATACATACATATTTCGTAATCTATCTATAAAATATAAGTTCTTTACAAAGTTGCTTAGTAATGGATGTTTCGTAAGTATAAGTATGATATTTGTCTATGTCACAACTTTTATTCACCAAGGGATTCAAATGGATAGAGAACAGAAGAAATATTCGGTATTAAACTTAGATATGGTAAATGTATTGTATAATGTCAGGTATCTATATCCTGTTCTAATATATATATTTTCAGTTAATAAAATCCAGTTAAACGTTACCACAAAGTGGAAAATCCTCCGCTGTGAGGTCGCGACATTAATTTGAAGCAAGCAATAAAGGGGCAGCGTGATGTCTTCACCACGCAGACGACGCCAAGCGCACCGGTCCGCTCTGTGACGGTCTTAAACGTTGCTCTATAAATTTCTCAATAAAATCTCTGTCTTACGTCAAGACACGGCAAAATAATCCTTATAAAAACCAGCTAAAACACACAACAGAATAAAAACTGTTAACGAGAGATGTGCACTTTTGTAAATGACGGTAAACGAGGAAATAATTTACTTTGATATGATTTCCTTCCAACATTCCCTTATTTGAAAATATAGCTTAACTTGCGTGCTTTAAGTCTATATTCCGACGATGTGAGTTTAGCAAATACAATTTTTGGCAATTGATTTTAGCAAGGAGATTAACGCTGTGACTTTAACTTGCCGCCTCGCCTCTCGTTGTTAAATATCAGCTAACCTTATTACATTAAATTTAGCGGCATTATAACAATCTCGACTTACTCCTACTGTAATGATAGCATTCCTTTATTTATTCTCCGGTTTTATCACCTCATTTTTATTTTCAATAATTCCTCACTTTAATAAGCATGGAAGTTACAATTATGTAGTTATCGTTTTATAATATGTAAATAAACTCAGTATGTTCTTTGACCCTTTTATTACTCAATCTTCCTTCTGACATTGATCAGAAACTTTTTCTAGCATTTCATATTTTGAATATAGTTCGATCCTTTGAGATACAAGTTCCGTCAAGAGTATCCCTCGTACAGGTCCGGCCGGCGGTTAAAAATAACAATACACCTTAAGTGTAGGCGTATTAAAAAAGGGAAATGTTTATTTAGAACACGGTAAGTTGTTTTAACACTAACGGCTTAAAACGAAGGAAATGATGAGATTTGTTAGAGAAATACGAAAACCTTGCATCGTCGCAAAAAAAAACTAATCATTAATAAACATTTATATAGATATACCATAACTCGAAATTTAATACGAATTAAAATAAATGTCGAACGCTGATTACTTTAGTGGCGACGAAGAGTGCTAGTAGTGAAAATAAGTGAGTAACACAGTACTCATCGTGAGTATCAGTGAATGATTAAATATTTGCGCAACACTATATGTTACTCTTTCCTGTAACGAGCGGGACATATGCCATTACTATAATACTTATAATTCAAGTGACAAGAATACTGCAAACTTTCTATTATAATACTAAATATGTTCGCATTATACCATCACATTTTACATATTTACTCATTTACTTTTGCCCGTTTTTGTAACTTATTTCAATACAGCTTTGCTCTTATTAGTGGTAGCGTGATATTAAATAGCCTAAAGTCTTTCTGAATTAATATTCTATTAAATATATAAATATTTTTTTTTAATTAGAATAGTAGTTTCTAAGACTAGCGTATTAAAAGAAACATATTTTCCTTTTTAATGTAAATATAGATTTAAATTGTTAAGGAATAAATTCAGAATACTTAATAAATTAAGTAAATGTTATAAATTGTAAAACCAAATCGTATTAAAAAGTTGTTATTATAATTTACGTACAAGCTACCGATGTCACTCTAATCGATTGCAACTGCCACGTACGCAACATATATCGGTTGTTCCATAAAAGTTGCAAGCTACTGATATAGCCTGATAGCCTGCAGGATTCTCTACGATACAAATTTCTCTTATAGCCTTGTAATAGTCCATCGCAGAGCTTATTACCCGGCGCCATCTATTGATATCGGCTTTACAGGGAAATCTGCAATAGGTAATAGTCAGCTTTCAAGTTAATACTACCATTTCATCTTTACATTACTATATTATGGACTGTTTCGTTTATTCTATTATTATTGAAACTTATTATTATAGAGAAAATAAATTGTTTGTTAGTTAATAATTAAAATGTTGTGTTTTGTATCAGGATAATAATACAGTAAAAACTATATAGTGAACTAAGTTATCCTACATACATTATATTACAGGATATGTATCAAACATAATACTAAATATTGTTATAAAACTTTAAAAAACGTGATAACCCAGGTGAATTAAAAAAAAAACCCCTACTACCAAGCTATGATTTTATCAACGATGTTTTTCTTTACCGACAGTTCAGGCTCTTTGCAGGGATTCAAACTCACGTTCATTGGTACTGCGTTTGTATGCGCTATCACTAAACCATTATTGCTATATACTGTTTACTGTTTTTACAAAAATATTTTGTTTAAATATATTTTCAATACAAACAAACTATCACACGAATACATTGCAATATATCAAAATTGAAATTCATGATCATACATCCATTATACAGTTTCTACTTGTTAAATATTTGTATCAGATGTATGCCAGATAAGTTTTACTTTTATATGAAGAATAAAGATAATCTAAAAGTTACAGGTACCAAAAAATATCTGTTCATATACATTTTTATCCAACCTTAACAAAATAACTGCAATTGTTTGCAGTGCAAAACTGCAAAAGTGGCATATTTCCATCCGTCTGGAAAGATGCTCAAATCATCCCTATTCCTAAGAAACCCAATATTTGTATTTTCTCTGAGCATCGCCCTATTTCTATTTTACCATTTTTCGCTAAAGTCTTAGAACGTCTCGTATATACGCAGTTCAACACTTTCCTATGCAAAAATAATCTTCTCAATTCTTTTCAGTCTGGTTTTCGTCCTAGTCACAGCACCGCTACAGCATCAACACATATAACTGACGATATTCGGTCAGGTATGGAGCAGAGTAAACTTACGGTTCTTGTGTAGCTTGATTTTAGTAATGCATTCAATGCCGTAAACTTTGATATTCTACTTGCTATACTTTGCTCCTTTAACGTATCTCTACTGGCTGATATGTAAGTGGTTCCGTAGGTATTTGATTGGTCGTCGTCAACGTATCAGAGTCGATGAAACCTATTCTTCCTGGTTAATGACTTCTACTCGCGTGCCACAGGGCGGATATCTTTTACTTTTCGGATTTTTTATAAATTCTATATCCTACAATCTGCTTTCTCATTACCATTTATATGCCGATGACCTACAAATATATTCTCAAGCTTCCTTAGATTACCTGTTACAAGCTATTTATAAGATTAATAGTGACCTAGCACGCATTAGTTGTCGGAGTAAAGCATATGGCCTTAAAGTAAACCCAAATAAAACCCAAGTTATCATTATTGGGAGCCCTAGGATGACTGCAAAGATTGACAAAACGTTACTTCCGTCTATAGTATTTGATGGAACCATTCTTCCTTAACATGATACAGTAAAAAATTTAGGAATTTACATTGATATAAATTTATCTTGGGGTCCATTGCTTCAACAGGTAAGTCGGAAAATGTTTGCGTCCGCTGGATGCTTAAGAAGACTCAAGAATTTTCTCCCTATTACTACTAAAATTTCGCTTGCTCAAACCTTACTCCTTTCGCTCCTTGACTATGCTGACACTTGCTATTTAGACCTTACCGAAGCTCAACTGGATAAACTCGAACGACTCCAAAAATTCTAGTATTAAGTTCATATTTGGTTTGTGTAAATTTGACCGTGTATCAAAATTTCGCACAAAGCTAGGATGGCTCCCTGTAAGGCTTCGCCGAAATTCTCACACTCTTTTTCTGCTATACACTACTCTTTTCAACCCTACCGCTCCTTCTTACCTAAAGACACGTTTTAATTTCCTTCGCAATACGCATACACGCAATTTACGATCGTCACAAAATATAACGCTTGAAGTCCCGACACACTCCACAAATATTTGTCCAAAATCATTCGCAGTCCAAGTTGCGCAATTATAGAATTCATTACCTGTTTCTCTGAAGTAGGCACAAACGATAGGCATACTTAAAAATTCTGTCAAAAAGTACTATATAGCTTTTAAACACAAGGTGTATATGTCAATTTTAGGTTTGTGTGATATATTTTTATGTATTTCTATATGTCCCATTTGTGTTTTATTATTATGCAGTCCGTATTTTATATATATTTTATGTTGTAGTGTACTTCATATCTATGTTATAGTTCACATGTCTTTTATGTAGGTTATTAAGTTTGATTGTAGTTATACACCCAAAATACCCCTGATTCTACTCCATGGAACATATCCATTCATAGGTTGCCTGGAAGAGTTTGCTATTAGCAATAAGGCCGCCCTTTGTACTAACTAAATCATTTGTTATATATAATTATATGTTTTAAGATTTACAAAAAACATTAAATAAATAAATAAATAATAGACAGTATCTACTAGTCCTGAAACGCATTAGTCAACAAAAATGAAGAAGAAAATTATAAGGATTAAACAAACTCTGAAGGTCACAATACGTAACAGTACAAGTAAAGTAGATGTAATTGCTCCATGCTGATTTATTTTACAAAATGTACAACCCTTTAAAAGTCACAAGTTAATTTTAATTAATATAAACAATATAATAAAAAAAACTATTTGTAATTAGCGATTGAGAAATATTTATAACTTCCTAATTAAAACGAAAGCTTGGCATACTTCTGACAAACTTTGTTAAATGTTAAATAGTACTAGAGTTTAATAAGAATATTTTCTTCTAAATTAGTATAGTAATATATTCAAGTCGTGTTTTAAAATTAGGCAGTTGCTCAACAATCATTAGCATGGACTACCGACTTGATGTAAACATTATCTAAGTTGATACACGAACCAAGTTCGAAACTAAGGCAACAATTGAAATAGCCGACAGTCACTAAAGTACAAATAACTAGCGAAACCACAAATGAAATGAGAGATCACAATTAAATTTAAACTCGCCTAGCCAACGGCACTCAACCTAGAATCTACATATTTGTTACCTCAGGACATGGACTAACCGGATACAATTACAGACGGCAATCCACCGGCTATAGGAATACATAGAAATATAAGCTCTTATCCGTAATGGAAAAGCTCTCTCATTATTGCGGGTGGACGGCGACAATGCTTCTTTAATCCGCTCTGTTGTGGCAAAACTGCATCTGGCCGGCAACAAGCCACGCTTTGAATATTGACTTGTAATCAAGATAAAATTCTTATATATCTCTTTTAGTGCTGTAAATGTCCGTTTTTAAAGCCATTGTCATTGTTTTGCACCTGTAAAAACGCCATATTTTTTCTATTAATTTATACTTCATGCATAGGCGTCTTAGATATAAAAAAAAAGTTGGTTTATAAAAACTAACAGGACAAGACAATAAGATATTAGAAGTTACAAGTTGCTTTTAATCACATTTATCTATCAAGTATAGCTAAGTCTTTCCTAAATAGTATCATAAATGCGAATTTAAATATGTGTTTGTTTGTTACACTTTCACAGATTAGCTACTCAACCAATCATCATGAAATTCTAGAATGCATATCAGCAAGGTTTCAGTATAGATCATAAAAGGCCTTTCATCCAGAAAAAATTACTACTTTGAAAGTATAGAATAGCAACTGTTATATCGAGAAAATCTATATTAGCGTAAGCGAAGCCTCGAAAAAAACAATAAAATTATACTTGTACTAACGACTGTGCACTATCAACTTTTAAATTTTTATGAAATAAAATGAAGTAGTTTTTGAAACTGATTTTACTTTGGCTTAACTATTGTATTTTTCGTATCATGTTTCGCATCTTATTTTTTGTTATAAAAATACATTATGCTATTTAGTAAAGGTCGCTTCACAATAACGTTGAGACGTAATTGATCTGCTTGCGAGTTATGAGGCATTAGCGCTAACACACCATTATTATTTAACTAGCTGTGTCCGCGTGTTCTGTTCGTGTCGAACTGAAATATTATTTAATAATAAAAAAAAAATGTTATATAACCTAGGTTACTCGGGGCTAATGTAGCATTCTAATAGCGAAAGATTTTTTTTAAATAGGTCTAGTAGTTTTTCAGTTTATTCGTTAGAAACAAAAATACAAACCTTTCCTTTTTATAATATTAGTATACAAGGACAGATTACCTTTACGAAAAACGAATCTCGGCTTCAGGTAGTTAATAGTTTCATCCTACGAAATTAAATAGATTAAATAAATCTACTCTAAGATACGTAATAAATAGAGACGACATATAGTAAAAAAACACCGCATTTTTTTCTCTTATTACCATCTTAAAAAGACAAGCGTGGATCCTAAAATGTATTGCCAACTGGATTAATCCATATTAGATGTAACATCTAAAGTAGTGGCGTTAGGTAAAGTGCGGTGAAATTGTGAAAGCCTTTCAGGGTAACAGGGTAGGTCCTTAAAAAAATAGTGGCATTAGGCGTGTGAATAGCTATATATGTATAGCTAGTGGGAAATAAGTTATACATATATGTACCTTCCCGACTGAATCGCAACCACACGTCACAGTGTATCTATTTTAATATATTATCGAGATCAACCCAAGATCCAGCAGCCAAATCGATTACAGGCTGGCATGACAACGACAATTACAGACAGGTTGCTGTCTTATGAAGAACTAGATTTTACGTGCGGCTTCGCTCGTCTTAATATAGGTTTTGTCAAACAAATCGGATGACGCAATAAAAATTCTAATACAAAATATATCCATCTGTTTACCCTACTTCTATATTTTTTTCGAGGAACAAAGTAGGTTATCACCATCTGCAGGTTCCCATCTATACCAAAATTAATTATAATCTATTCAGCACTTTAGGGCTGAAAGCGTAACAAACAAACTCACTTTCACATTTATAATATTAGTAAAGATGTTTTTAGAATATACTGTGCTTGTCAACACTTCGTCTTTAGTTTACTATTACTACGTAGGATATTTCGCCAATGTCAAGTGAGAACGACTTTACAAAATTAAAGAACACACAGTCAACACCAAAGTCAAAACACAAAAAATCGTCCTGAATGAGACTCGAACTCACACTTTGTCGAACTACAATAAAAAGGGCATATTTTATGTACAATTTCATGAATAATTTTCTTCACAAATCAAATTTTAATAAATAACCATTTTTTTTACAAGGTATAGTGCATATAGTGTTGGATATAAGGCATCATATATTATGTTAACAGTATATCTCTAATGTTAATGGCGTTATTTGATTTCAACACGTTTCGCTATTCCACTTTTATAGCGTGGCCCTTCATGTGAAAACCAATAGACAACTAGAGTGGTTAATGCGTCGACTGTAATATCAATAAAGCGGGATCAATGCGAAACAGGGGGTGGTGATCACCTGTTTTCCTCTGCAGAGTGTCACTTGTGTGTCGACTTTCCTCCTATACTTAAAATATGGCATGTCATCCTCTCGGCTCCTGTTACTCGTTTGTTCAACGGGATTTGTGATGCGACGATCTTAGGTGAATATCATTTCTGTAATACGAAACGCAGAACCATCTTTTATAGTATTTTACAATATATTTGCTAACGAAACTAAAACAGACAGCGTAAAGAATTGCGTTTACTGTAGATTAATTTCAATTTTTATTATTTAAATCGACAGAATGTTAATCATATGTATCAATAATTAACGCTTTCTGGTAATAAAACAACAGCCTTAACAACAACAACAACAACAACAGCCCTAAAATAAAACAAAGCTAGGACAGTTAATGTATAAAAAAATCGATGAAAACTAAAAGTACTATGGACAAACACATTAGTCATTTATAGTGCGTACTAGGGTAGTTTGTAATATTTCTTTCACTATTTAAAGTTCAAAAATCTATCTAAGAGCTTATGTAATCCAATGGAATTAAAGGACAATCTATTTTCTACTGTTAGCGCATTACCTTTAAAATTAGCTTTAAAATAAACATATTTTTACTTAATTAATATTATGTATATAATATATTAATATTATATTTTATTATATATTATATAATTAATATTATACAATAATATTTTTACTTAAGATCATATGAAATTGCCATGAAACGCTAATGACAAAAAGTAACAAATGCATAGATCGTAAAAACTCATATGACGTATACAAAATACTTGTCTTGATATTATAAGAAAATGTATATAGATTATAAACAAGTGGTAATTGATAAATATGGTTTGATTATTTATTTAAATCGATATTCCTTTATGAAATGAAATTTCAGGCTTTGTTTATAATACGTACTGAATCTCCGACAGGAGACGGAGGAGTTCAGATAAAATAAAATATTCCTTTATGTCGTGTCTACAAAAAACTTATTTGGATGCCAAGTGTCTAGAAGCAGATGCAATTAATAAAAAAACTATAATTTTTAAAGTACTTCATGACTTATTAGAATTAATTAACCGTTACTCCCATGTGGTCCATCAATATTTACTTTTATACTAAATGTTTTTAGGTATGTAAATAGTTCGATGTAATAAACAAATTATGGTTACTATAGTTTCTTCATTATTTGTGTGATTTAAAGATCTAGTATGTGTTGTAACAAAAAAGAAATTTGATCGAAGTCTGTGAAAATGAAAGCAGCTACTAAATAATTAATAGGTAACAAAGCCGTTAAGTACTTTAATTATTTGTTTTAACTAAATGATCTTTCTTTAGGCCAACAAGGTAATAACTTTTATGTTATAACGTCCTTGTTCCAATCAACGTTATACTAATTGACAGAGAATACAAACACTTTACGGAGTATAAAATCTACTTTCTACTAAAATCTACTAAACTAATGTACTAAAATTTATATTTTATGTTGAAAACGTTTTTTTTTATATATAAGTAAGTCGATATATCAACACTTTCACACTTAAAATGGTAGCATAATAATACTTTCAATATAACTTTTTCTCGTCTCTATTTTCGAATTGTTCGTTCGGTTTTCGTGTTTACCCATTTAAATATATGCCGAGATTTATCCACCCCCCCCCCCCCCATTTAAAGAGGGTGACAGAGATAAGAGTTTACTATACCAACACACCATACTTACGTATAAAACTTGGTATAAAATGCTTACGTTCTAATTCTATCCAAGGTTTTTCAGACAAGAATCATGTATTGATTACGCTTACTCTGCAAATTTCTTCTTCTTCTTTCTTTTTCTTACAGTCTGTAAAGATAATGATAATATATTTCAAAAACAACCCATTGACTGTCACTGTTGTCATGAGGAGCCTACAAGCCTTTTGACAACTGCATATATGCTGGCCAATTCTGAAACACGACACAAGACAATCACAGTTAAGTTCAGTACAGAAAATGTATTGTGGTTGCAACTCGATACGGTACATATCCGTCTATTTAGGTATTATTTTGTTCACGATTCCGTGCGACAATTTATTTATTTAGCAGGTAGTTTTGAAAATTCTTTATTCAGTGTGGGTAATCTCATTTCATATGATCTCCAGTCTCAGAGAATCTGCGCTCTCGGCAGCACGATCATTAAATTCCGCTCGGAATTGCGACAGGCGGAACTTTAAGAGACCTCGTGCTGTGTAATACCCATACCCCTGAATTAGACCTTACTTTGACCATTATACTTAGTGATTCACATACTTACGGGTACCCTTTAACTCTGTTGCCGTAAACTAGCAGCATCGAACGCAGGAAACGGCAAGACCTTTTGTTAATTTATTCATAATCTCGCATTTATAAATCATGTCGTTCTTCCGTTGTAGATAAATTTAACGAAAAATAAAAATATTTTTTATTTATATAATAAACAATGACATTGTAACCTATAGCAGAATAATCAATCGATTTCTTAAACCTTTGCGTCATATACTTAGTGGACACAAATTATTATCGTAATAAACACTATAGTGTTACAGTTCAAAGAAATCTGTATCACAAAGCTCAAATGGCTGTATAACATTGTATGGGTTGATATGAGCTGGAATTGTAAAGCACGGTTACCTGTCATGTATAGTGACAAGAACATATGCGGTACTGACGGCCTGAGACCTACCACAATGAGGTCGCCTTTGTGTTCCATTTCCCTATATAGTACTTGCAAATCAGTTCGCTGTAAACTAGCTATATAAATGATCTATATTAACCATGATTCTTCACTCTATAGTACCTATTGTATGTTTATCATAGTTCATATGCTAGTATATTTACACATTACCGACTATGATTTCGTTTATTTAAACAAGAAAATCTACGTTTATCTTCTTGTGTTAAAAATCTACCGTATGGGCTTCTTTTCTAAGAGACCACTTAAAAGTCAGGCTTGTCTACACACGTCCCAGGGCACTCTCTAATCTCAAGTTAGATTTTTTATTGGCAACTATTAAGTTGAACATTAATATAATATACAATTTCGCAGTAAAAGCATTAAACCTGCCACGGATCTCTTCGCTGACCGAAGATCGACTCCACCTCATATGAACCACTGATAGCGATCACACAATGTTCCTTCATCTTAGGTATGTGTCATTTTTACATTAACTCAATAATAAAAATATCTAACATCATCTACATTCACTAATTTTTTAATTATATGGCAGATAAATTATTGAATACATACTACACCTATATCGATGTTATAACATTGATTATCATTTTTATATCTTCATCAATTTCTATTACAATTTTACCAGATGCCACTGTACCCATTGGTAAGCATAGTACAACCCATTAGCCATTAGCGAGGTCCCCTGAGAGATATGAGATTCATTTAAGCTCATCGCTGTCATGCTTGCCTTGGAAAACTTTTACCAGCTAAGCTCGTAACATATAACCAAAATAAAATCACTGTGATAATGATATTCATTTTGTTCAACTGTATCACGATTCACCTACATAGAGTGTAACACTCGTTCTAGTAACACGCTGAGGCATATCGCGTTGCGGGGTCCACCAATTTTTACCCTGTGCCCCTACCCAAGTTGTTTTTCAAAAATTAATAACGTATAAAAAAAATTAAAGTAGTCATAAGGGTTGCCCACAGAAGTGAAAACTGTATTTCACAAAATAATGTAAAAAAAAAAGTAGTACGCGTTATGAGTATGTTGAGGTTTGGTGCCTACGACCTTGCTTACTCGTGATTATTATGTCGCACGTTAAACCGATCAACCAAGCGTTCGTATTTGACAAGCTCATAATTAATAATCCGCATACACTCTCTACATAAATGGAAAGCATTCGGTGACGACAGCGCGAGTTCCATGATTTTTGTTTACCCAAAAAGTGCTTAACGCGCCTAAAGCTAGCGGAATGGTACAGATCATGCAAATGGTGAAATTTCAGTCACAGTAACTATCTTTGGTTTTGTCGTATTTCGGATGAGCCAGTGTTCCTATTCGGAGTTCATATTCTGTCGTCCAAAAGCTTGCAGGCCGAGATGACAGCGTCACACTGCGATGAACAGCTAGTCTTTGAGTAATAATCGTTGTTTATGTCAAGTACTGTATTTACTGTGTCGTTAATTTACCACATTAACAATAATGTGCATTCTAAATATTATTTTCAGGGTTAAATTATTAGTATAGTTTACAAATCTTTAGGATATCTTTTGTTTTCCTTATTTTCCTACAGATTACGAAAGGGTTTTTTTCTAACACGCACCATACTTTCACAATTTAAATAAAATATGAATATGAAATTGTGGTATTAATATAAAATTGGCTGAAAGATTCTTAGATTGACTTCTAAAAGTAATACGTTAATTTCAAGTTAAAACTAATGAAAATAAGTTATGAAGATAAATTACATTCTTGATATAATAAAGATCTACAATTTCAATCAGATTTCGCCTTAATTAATAGCTAAATGCAAATGCTTAAAAATAACTCGGCAATATCCAATTTAGGTTTAATTTTCAAACCATAAATTCGGTTTAGCTCCCCAGAGCGGCGCGCCGCGGCTGGATTGAGTCGCGGACTCCCCATAAAATTGCAGTGAACATTTTTATCCCTTTGTATTGTTATTGAACATTTTATAAGATAATCTATTTAGTCTTAGTAATTTTTGCGTCTGAATCAGTCGTGTCTACTGGTGTAACTGCCAATGGTAGTATTGGGACCAAGTGCAGTGTTCATTGTAACAATTTATTATTAAAATTTATATATTTTTTGAAGGTTTGCAGACTAATACAACTACTGAAAAATAAACAAATAATATTGTAGTTAATTGTACGCATCCGCCTTTCCATGTATACTAAGTGGTTTAAACTTAGACTGCGCCGAGTACTACATATGTATTCAAATATCAAGCTGAACAATTATTTGTGAGACACACAAATAATTGCTCTGAATTTAGACATTACTTTGTGTTCGTTAATAGTATGCTTGTGAAGCTATCCGCTAAGCTAACCAAAAGCTGGATCATTAATACGGAAGTTCTCTTTCAAAGTAGGAGTTTTTAGATATATAGGAGTAGATAATACATATATTCCAGAATCCATTATTACAACTTAAAATAGACTCTTTACTCCATATATAAACATAACTTTTTTATAATTACTACAAGTTACGTTATTGTAAGTTTTTTTCATGAATTATTTTCCGGGATAACTTCTAAAATTATTGATATAATGTTTTTTTTTATTATCCTTGAACTTGCTTAAATATTTATTAATGTTGCAGAAGTTATGATAATATCGAGATAATATTGACATACTTGTCTCGGTTCACAGTCTTCCTAATTAGCAATAAATAACAATTTACAAGACATACATATACGAAGGTATATAATAATTAACTCAAGGTATTCTAGGAAAATGTGCTAAAACGTTTGCGCCTCGAGGCAAATTAAGTTTACGAACACAATTTTTCCGCAGAAAATAAATTTACTCACATCTCCGCTCTTTTACGCCTCCTTATAACCTGTATTTTCTATGTTTACATTTTCAAACTAAATATTCATTTTCGAGTTGAAAATATAAGTCATATCAATTGTTTTTATATAAAATTTGATTTGCTATAATTGAATAATATATTCATTGTAATTGTACAAATATTCTATTCACAATATTCGTATCAATTTAAACTTTTTCATTTTCCGAATGAAACATTTAATTAAAATATTTAATACAAATGTAGGCAAAAACTACGTTTACGCATAATATTTATAAATGAGACTATTTACAAATCTAGTTTTAATTATATAAAAATACAATTTAGTTAGAAAACAAAAAATAGACACTTACTGTTTATTTGAAACTACTGTTTTAAACCGTATTTTTACCTAAACTATTTTTACAAGTATTAGATATCTACAGATTAGGAACATTAATCCCAAAATACACAATAAATAATTATTAACAACGTTTCCTTGTGGTTTTATATTAAATGCATTTGCAAGCCTAACTAGGTTAAAAGGATTTTAAGTATAGTTCAAATAACAATGAATGAATGAAAATTAATATAATATAAATTTGCTAAAAATGAATACTTTTAAATTTTGAAGGTGTATCGTGATAAATACTTCACAATAATAAAATTTAAATTGTTCGTAACGTCATCTAACACATTACTTTGTATATTTATATCTGTTATTACATTAGCACTCGTATATACCAAGCCTCTTATTGTCAAGTGTATGAATATTTCCTTAAAAAAGTTAAATCAGGTTTGAAAATCGCTGATGAAAAATTTAATCCGAATCTTAAAAAGTTTTCCCGTATGAAGTCTGCTAAATCTCATTTTGCTACTGTGATATTTGAAATATATTTGTAAGATGTACATTTTTGCAGGTAAATATTACCTTTATCTCAACATTATAAGGTTACACATTACAATTAAAATTATATATATCAGATACAAATTTTAACTTAAAGTTAACTAATGCCTCAATCTCAAAATAGTTACAACTTCAGCAATGCTTGAAATAAGTTACTATTACTTCTTACTACGTTTTAATTACTTGTGCGAGGTTATGATATTTCTATTGTAGGCTTAACTGTAAACGAAGACAAATTTGTATTACATAATTCCTTGAAGATTATAACCCTGCACTTTGTACCCTGCACTTTTAAATAATTTAGTATTCAAGTTAAGTAATTCGAAATTGTAGGAATTGTTTTCAATATATACTATATTTTGAAATTTTTATCTGTCCCTTTGTACGCGCATCATTCAGAAACTACTTGGTCGATAGATTCTGTTCAAATCCGAACCAGTGATAGCTAATATTATGGATCTATGTAGATACAGGACACTTTTTATCCCAGATAACAAAAGGGTTCGTTTGGGATATAAGATATAACGCTAAAATCTAACATAATTTCACCGATCACCAGCAAAATTAGCTTGTATGTATATTTATAATTTTTGACTACTGGAAACAGCAAAAAACATCTGTTAAACGAACTCGTTACACGTAAGATGGAATTCACTTTTTATTATTATTATGACCTGATTTAAAATTAATATGTGACAATAAAAATTTGAAAGTGATTAATGATGATTCTGGTGACGCAGTCAAATAAAGACCTATTGCAGAGCGAGGTCATGGGTTCGATTCCCGGTACTTGGTGTGATGAGATATTTTTTTATTCTTGCTAGGTTTTAAACATTTCTATTTATATAAATATAGTTTATCAACCGTTTAGTTGGCATAATAAAATATCCGGTTATTTTAGAAATGCAACCATTCATGGAACTGGATTCCGTATTGTCTTATAAACCAAAACATACTGACTAATAATTAGAAATAACTGCAAAATAATTAAATCGTTAATATTAATTATTGTATAAATAAAAAAGTAATCTAAAACCTTTATTAACGGCTGCTTGTACCGAGGAAGTCAAGTCGTTATATCACACATGAGTTAACAAACCAGACTCACAGTCACGTCGCGACATTTAAATATGAATATGTCGTTGCCGTTGCTTCTCCTACGAGCCAGCTAATAATCTATGATTTTTCCGCACATCTGAACCCGCTGTCGGTGCATAAAGCTACGATGTAGCTGTTACGACTTCTGCCTCCAACGCTTAGTAATTAAGAACTAGCGGAAAGTTGATTTTCGTATTTATACTTCGCTGAATAATCGCATCCATTAAGAGTAAGATTTTTGTAACAAGGTGTCAATGTGTTTTTTGTGAATGAATTAAGAAATCATAGCCAACCGTGTTTTATTGATTCAACAATTATTTAATATTTAATAATTAGAAAACAGTAAAGTTATAAGATTTGACCTTATATATTTTTTAAATTTTGAATAACCTGAAGAGTCTTAGCTATAGTTGAACCCGAAAGGTGACACAATTGTCGACATATATATTTTAATTTACCCAATTTTAGTTACACGAGCAAAACCTATAATCCTTAACTTTCAGCAACGCAGGACGCCTAAATATTTTTATACTAGTCAGATGTATAGTAGGACAACCATACCATGTTACCGTTTTTAGCCAAACATTAACTTAATACAATAGGATTTTCAAATTTTGGTGAAGCATATTAATAAAGAAACCTTAAACCATATATTTACACATTTTTTTTTTGCGAATTAATCACATGTACATAAATATTGTTTTAAACAATTACCATGATAAATTATGAAAGTGACAACAGTGAAATAAAATAAGAGGAAGATAACATGAAATAAAGTGATCCAGCCAGGGGAAGCAAGGCGATAACCTACTTACTGATCCGGGGTATTCTATTTACCTGTAATAATCGCGATGACAATCTCATATTACATAAAAGATTTACCCTCTTTTCGATCGAAATGCGATTTTCTCCCTTTAGAGTTATTGCTGGTTCGTCTCAAATTTTTGCGCTATTGAAAATCGAGACCTGCTCCATTATATGATATTTTTGAATGTATACGAGTGAATAAGTAATTTTTGCGCTACATAGAATTTGTTAGAGAAATTTAAAAATATCGATTCTACATCTATTATTGCGATTTTCTCGATTGTTTAGATATAGTTAATGAAACATATTAAATCAATCAATTAGAAATACTTACTATACTGTAAATGAATATTATTTTATTAACAAAATTGTAGGTAATGGACAATCATTTTACGTCTTATTCCTTTCAAAGATGTCTTTGAGGAAATTTAACACTGTCAATTAACGTTTTACAATACGTTTTAATAAACGACTTTCCATTGTAATATGATCCGAGTATTAGAAATAACATTCAGAAGAGGTCTATTCTCTATGGTTTTGTCTAATGTTTTAGATTCTTGTAAAACAAATATAACATCTATTTTTTGTTTTTATAGTAAACGTAACATAAAAACAAAAGGGTTTACATATTTTAACAGTAAATTAAATAACTGTACTGCCACAATTTTAATTTTAGTTATAAGAATATAGATAAACATGAATAAATGTATAAATTTTATAATGTGAGTTTTCTATCCAAACATTTTATTTCCTATTTCTAGTGATGTCATAAATACACGTACACCATGTACTCTCCTATCTCTTTTCAGATGAAATTGAGCTGATACGTAAGACTTATAAATGTAATGTATCATGTGTGTAAATTGCTAGTTAACAATTCGGCAAGATAACTTTAACGTGAGCGAATTCGGCATTTGACGCTTCTGCAGCATTAGTCCCGGGAATAAGTTTGTTCATTACGAAAGGGAACAATGCTTATAGGCTCGACGGCAACGGAGGAAACGTGCGCCGACGCCGCGACAATAGGGCCGCCCGCCTTATCACGCCGGAACGCGTCGGCCCGCTGCCGCACCGCGCTCAACAGACACCCCGTCTCCTCAC
Source organism: Actias luna (assembly GCA_039707435.1). NCBI lineage: Eukaryota > Metazoa > Arthropoda > Insecta > Lepidoptera > Saturniidae > Actias > Actias luna. The sequence continues at coordinate 7,008,756 of JAZHAC010000034.1, read as the reverse complement.
CGCGTTCCCCTACTGGGCGACGCTTCACACCCACTACATCTATTTGACGTATAAACACTGAATAAATGGGAAAACTTTTAGCTGCAGTTATGGGAGCACGAACAATTGGTCATCTGTTGCGCGAGCGAGCGTTAATCTTGTAAGGCAGATGGACGATGAATGAACTCTTTATTAGGCCTGTATTCGCTTGATTTTAGCGTCGCTTAAATTAATATTTCTGAAACCCGACAGAAAATCACAGTAAAAAAACATTCTAATTTAGTATTTGTATTACGTCGCTAGTACCTATTCTATTATTATTATGTAAATTGTTTCAGTATTAGATGAATAAGTTTACATACATAAATGTATGTTCGATTTCCACTAAAAAGTTCTCATGATGAAAGTGTAAGCTTAAATTTCCCTGAATCAAAATCCAAGAGTTCCTCGGAGGTGACACATATAGAAAAATGTGCATTCATTTTTATGCAGGAGTTAATGCTAATATGTATATTTCGGTACGTTTTTTGTTTACTGTTTTTATTACGTAAAAATTCTTTTTCCGCCCTAAAAGTTTATTAAAGTTACAGGTAACAGTACCGGTTACAGGAGGTAACCCTTAAGTCGTTTGTTTACAAAGCGAGAACACTGCCTAATTAATTAATTCCTCATTCGTTCCATAATTAAAATTAGTGTGAACGACCCTTTTTTAAAACGTATGCAATTATTGTTTATACTTACTTTTTAAAAGAGCTTTTTATGGAATAGTATGATATTTAAAGATCTTGTACATTCTAATTACGTAATTTAGATTGTATTATAATTTGTAATGTAGATTTTAAGATTGTACTATTAACTAAACGTCCAGAAACACATAAAAGAACGAGTAAAAAGAAAATTACAAGAATAATAGTGAAGAATCCGCACATGATTCGGGTTTCGAGATGATGGAACCGTAATTAAATGAACTGGTTCGTTGTCGACGAAACCTGCAAAATGTGCGGCGAACTGCGACACTGCAAAAGCACTGAGAGTAAACTAGAAACTTAGTTCCAGGAGAAATAAAGAGAAATCACCGTATATATAGCTGTATTTTTTTTTTTCAATTATATAAAATATGGTGTCACACTCTCAAAGTTTTTTTTAATTGTACCAAATTTATGAAATGTTGTAATAATGTAAATCAAATGTAATAAAGGTAATTACAATATAACCAATTTCAAATTAAAACTGAATATTAAACTCTTTAATTATTAGATTATTTAATTATTGTACATATTATGTACGTATTAAGTATATAAACCAGTACTTTACGTATTAATGTGGTTTGTTTATTCTCCTAACAAATCATAAATGTGAGATAATGTTGTCTTTTTCTGTGTAATACACATTTTATATGAATAAACCGATAACAAAATTTAATTTAAAAATGAACCGAACACTAATTAATTAATACTGTGAATTGTGAAGAAGTAAGACATATCGATTGCAAAATTGGAATAAAAATAAATAGGCTACTAAAACGATACGAGCATTAGTAGAAAACAAATAGGCATAATAATATTATTTTGAAAATATAGAAGTTAGTACTTTTTAAAAATATAGAAGTTAGTACTTTATCGTTGTATGACTATATAAAACATAATTGTTGATTATAGAATAAGTCTACTATTTGAATATAAGTGATATATGAATGCCGTTATCCCATTTTTTATTATTTTAAATGTCAGCTAACTTTGGAATCAACTACCCTGGCTCCCTGGCTCGTTTGCGATTTTTTTATATTTAAGGTTTAGCGTTATGGCCATAATCTCACCTGATCTTAAGTGACGATACGGCCCATGTTGGTAGACACGCTAAACCTGTGAAGGAACTGGTTCTCAGGTGCAACTGACTATTGGTATTTGGCGGCAGGTTTACAACTTGAGGGTGGTAGCTAGCCAGGCGGGCATTTGAAAAAGCCCTACAAACATGCTATGGTTTCCTCACGATGTTTTCCTTCACCAAAATCCCAAGGTCATTGTAGGTGCTTGGATTCGAACTCACGACCCTTGACGTGAAGTCGTACACACTACCACTGAGATATAATCGCTTCGAATGTATAAATATATAAATAATAGAACTGGAATTGGGCCAAATCAATACAATTATTTTTATTTGTGTATAAAAAAAAAGATCTTTATGTATAAAGATTGATGAATGAGACGGAAGAGAAGATGTGGGATGTACAAGCGGGATTTAGGAGAGGAATGGGATGTATGGATCAAACCTTTTCGTTACGAACAATAGCCGAAAAATTTTTGACTTACAGTCAAAAGATTTATTGCGCTTTCGTGGACTTGGAAAAAAGGCTTATGATAGTGTTGTGAGGAATGAATTGTGGGTGACGTTGTCTATATATGGGGTTAGTGGCAACTTGATACGAGCACTGAGGTCACTCTATGAGAGTTCCAGTGTTGTGTCAGGATTAACGGAGCCTACACAGACTGGTTTAGCATCGATAGAGGTGTTAGACAGGGAAGTGTAGCGTCGCCATGGCTGTTTAATCTATATATAGACAATTGCTTGAAAGATTTGAAAGAGAGTGATTATGGACTTAAAATGACTGGTCTGACTGTCAAATGCCTCCTACACGCTGATGACCAGGTTATACTGGCATCATCAGCTGAGGAGTTGCAGGCGACGGTCAGTATTTTGGAAAGAGCCGTAACGAGAAAAGGAATTAAAGTGAATGCCAGTAAAACGAAAGTAATGGTTTTTGAAAAGGAAGAAAGTATGACAGAGTGTGTAGTTTTGATTGATGGAGAACGAGTGGAACAAGTGGAAGAGTTTGTATACTTGGGGTCAATGGTTACCAGATATGGAAAGTGTGACCGTGATACTGAGCGAAGAGTTGTGTTAGGGAATCGAGTGAACGGGGCCCTGCGTAACTTTATGTGCAGCCAGAATGTGTCTACAAAGGCACGTTTGGCTGTACATCGGGGTGTGCTAGTCCTTACACTTATGTATGGAAGCGAGTGCTGGGTCTGGCAGAAGAAACATGAAAGCAAGATTAATGCAGTAGAGATGAGAAGTCTAAGAAGTATAGCTGGCATAAGAATGATAGATAAAGTAAGGAATAGTGTGATAAGGGAACGTTGTGGTGTGGTAGAGGATGTAGTGACGAAGATAGAGAAAGGAATGCTTAATTGCTATGGACATGTAGAGAGGATGGATGAAAGAAGATTAACAAAACAAATTTACAATGCGAGTGTGAATGGGCAAGCTGGTAAGGGTCGACCTAGGCGAACATATCTTGATCAGATCGAGGACGTTCTGAAGAAAGGCCAGGTCAAAAGTACCCGTAACCGAAGAGCATGTATGAATGTGCCTATGAAAGTAGAAGAAGCGAAAGATGTATGTCAGGATCGTAGCAAGTGGAAGGATGTGGTCTCTGCCTACCCTTATGGGAGAGAGGCGTGATGTATGTATGTATGTATGTATGTATGTATGTATAAAAATACAAGAATCAAGCCCTGTGTTGTGGAGGAATATGCATTCATATAATTAACGGACACAACGTAATATTCAGACTCGGGACAATCATTTCCGGATCACAGAAATAATTTTCCTTTATAGGATTCGAAGCTAAAATACTAAGCGAGGCGGTAGCGCCGGAACGATTGCTTACATCACTAGGTTAACCGTACCGTCAAATAAATAAAGGGTACTTTGTTATCGATCTAGAGACTAAAAATATATATTTTTTTAGTCATCGTAGGTCTGTCTGATTGTACTTGCATGTATGTTGGTGAAATCTGATAGGGTGATAAAAACTACATACATTTATATATGATACTTTTATTCCATAAAATGAAGATATGATTCCTTCGAAAAAGGCATTAAAATCAAAATTTTGTAATAAATGAAGATATTTACAAATTTTTATGCAATTTTTTACGTTCAACAGCTAACAATTAACCAATAATAAAATCTGTGATTGAATTCCATTGTGTACAAAAATGAATATTTTGTCTATGAAATCGCGAAACGCCAACACTATCTGACCGATAACTATGACAATTGACACATGTTTTTTCCATAGTATATATCTTGTAACATTTTTCACGTTTTTTTTGTTTGCCCCGTTCCTATTGTGGTTATCCCTAGGTCTTTTAGAGTTAAGGTACGACCACTTACTTGCATAGCCTACTGATCTATAATGTAGACCTTAGCCTAGCTTAAAACGTATGCACACGCTCATGCCACTATATTTTTTTCATGATCTAATCCTATACATTTTCTGAATACAATTCTGTGTTCCATTTACAAATTCATAAAAAGGGTAGGACAAAGTTTACCGGGGCAGCTAGTTATTAATTATATATATATGTATATACTAACGGACCCGTTGAACTCTGTCCCCTGTTCTTTATTTCTTTGTCTTTGTCTATGTTCTTTATTCTCGCTAATACTCAAAAACGGTTTGACCGATTTGAATACTTTTTTTACATTTTGGTTAGCTATAAATGGATTCTAATCAACCATCCAACTTCAATTCAATTAGATCAATAGAACTGGCTATATACTATATCGTTTGCGTTTTTCATATCTTTTGGTTATTCAATGAATCTTGTTTATAACTCCAATTAAGTAAACGTCTTTTAATTATATGAAATTTCATTATTGTTAATATGATGCTTATATTGATAAACTATGTTTTTTGTTTCCTTTTGTGGTGCGTAAATGTACATTTTATTATCCAATGCGCGAACACGCGATATCAATTCGTCCGTTCACGAATTTGGAAAACTCAAGTTAAGTACACAAACTTCCAAAGACTGGTTTTATTTGTTAATTGTCTACGTAATAGATAATCGGAAGGGAAACTGTAGTCGCCTAAATTCAAATGGCAAATCCATTGGAATGATCTATATAGGCGAAATCAAGACAACTTCACCTTTATATTTTCCTTGGCTCGTTGCTTCTTTGACGTTATTTGTTGACTTTTTTGCAGTCAATCTCGTTACTTACCATAGTCGTGTTAGTAGTGAATTACTTTGTCATGAAATTGTTCCTGACAATATATGTTGCAGCAAACGACGTCGTTTGGATACATCTGTTATATTTTTTAATGTTGACCAAGAAATAGTTAAAATCACTTCCCATCTCATAAACTAATAAGCGTAATAGATCTGGTACTGAGACCGATTGTGATAATTTTACTTTTCCATCTGAACAACACAATCCGAATTCATTTTATTGTCAGTAACGTTCGAACGCAATACAGAAATACCAATACGACTATTCTCAATATCTGTCGCGCGCTGATTATCAGCTCGGTTAGCACGTAAAGTGGCTCGTCGCACATTTAAAATAATAAAAGTAATTCTTTTACTCGTTTTACATAGAATAAAAGTAAAACTAATGCACAACTCCATGCATTTCTCCGTGCGTGGCAATTGCGAAATGTAGTTAAAATGTACAAAGATACAATATTTTTTTTTACTAATTAATTTGTATTTTTTTTTTTGTTATAACAGTTTTAGGTTTTCTGCAATTATAATTTTCTTCGCAATGTTTTTAATATTCTTTCCTTACAAACCTTCTAGAAGAGACTAAGGAACGGCGATTCAGTTTTATATATACATAGATTCCTCAAAGTCTTTTGTCCCGTTTATTCACTCACTTTTAATATTTTGAGATTTAAAAAATAATTTCAAAGCAGTCATGAGAACTACCGTCAGAAATAAAAACTTAAAACTTGTAAATGAAAACTGTTTACAGCGCAATAAGTTATACTATTAGGAACAGATATAGTATATACATGAACACGTCACGTGACCATGTCGATGACAACTTACATGAATTTACTCCCTATCTAAACCTTCCTATAGAAGATTTCACTTAAAAAAAGGTCGTTTTTTTTTTCTTTTATAAAAAACTTGTTCTGTCAATTACGAGCACAATAAAACAAGAATTATCCGATTTGGTGCATCCGTTCGGAATTTATGTGCGTACATAAATTTCAGCGATTCATATTTTATATATACAGATTCTCTAATGTTCCGCTCAAATTCCTTAATTTTTTTTTTTCATACAAACCTTTTCCTGACAATAATTAACACAACAAAAAAAGAATCCATTTTCTAATCCCAGAAAAAAGATTCCATCCGTTCACGCGTGATGCGATGACCAAGGGAAATATAGATTCATTTTTATAAATATATAGATATAGACTACATGAGGCATTTTTCAGCAATTAATTATTTTACATTAGCATCTATCGGCTAATTTTAGAGTTCATTTCATGTCATATCTATTTATAAATATATATATTTAAAGATTCGTCAGATGTCTCTTTTTTTCAGCATTTATAACGTGTGTGTCATCTATCAGCTAATTATGGAGTTTGTTACTGTAGCAAACACTTACCTGTAGAAAAAATAAAACTGTATTGTTAGTAAAATGCAAATATACAATGGTAGAAAAATAAAAATAAAATAATATAAAAATAAAAGTTTGTTTGTTACGCTTGCACGCCGGTATAGAGATGATGGTAACCAGGAGACATTTAATTATCTAACAAAGAAAATTGTATCAAAGTCCGTGCAGAGGCTCATTTAGTACAAATTTATCCAGAAAAAAAGGAGTGAAGCGTTTTTAACGGGTCAGACGGAGAAAAATTCTAAAAAACATATTTTTGGCCTCTATATACATAACAAAGTCTAATTAAGACTAAAAATAATAATAACGATTGTACAGATTTTCTACCATTACGGTTATATTTGTATTATAATGTAAACTTTATTGGTGTTAAAATAAATATAAATAAAAAATAATTTTCTTTACTTAAAAAATACTAAGAAATAAACAAATATACAAAACAAAAAATGTTTTATGAAAATCCGTGCAGAGGTTCGTTTAGTACAAATTTTTAACTTTTAACTCCTGTCCAGCTGGAACATGTACAGATTTTCTACCATTACAGTTTTATTATATGTATATAGATGATATAGATATAGATAGCCAGTTATAAAATCATTCATATTTCACCGAAATACTTAATTTAAATTCTGTTGTACAGATATTGACATGTAATTCTTACATTTTTGTGTATTGTTCATTATGTATAAATCCATTCTATACATTTAAGTCCCGAATATTATTTTTGAGGTTATTTTGAATATGCAAGTGCTTTTTAATTTGACAGGTGAGTGCACACGCCTTACTCGGACCTATTGTGTTGTAAAAGTATTGAAATTGAACGAGTGCTGTCCATTTGGAACCAATATGAGAGCCGACAATGACCTGCCGTCCATTCGTTTCTCACACTATGAATATCGAAATATTTTTTTATGATTTTCTTTACAATTCGCTTTCGACGTTTCCATTTGATGTATTGTATACACTTATTTAATGAATGTAAACACAACTCAATGTATTTAATATGGAAAAGTAATGAATTTATTTACGTATAATAAATAACTAATAAGCTCACGTAAATCAACAAGTTAGATGATATGACTTAATTACCGTATCACTCATCACCTTGTTAAACCATGATACCTGATACATAATTACACAATAAGTCTGTCTATGGTTAAGCATTTGGCTTGCATTGATAAATGGCATATAGCAGAAGCATGTTAATAATAGGTCCATCTCAGAGTAAATTACTATGTATGACCGCTATTACCTGTCGAACTGTGATCATCATTCGCAACCACTATTATACGTCATCGACCATTATTACCATAAATTGAAGCTTCTTCGTAAAGTATGCAAAGTTACACGATTAGTATCTGTTAGTTTTAAATGTATTCTTTTTAAACACTATAAATGAAGTAAAACAATAGATTTACTGAACATCCCTAAAATTATAAATACTATAATTTAAAAGAAATATTTTTCAGGCGTGGATAAATATTTTCTATCATTTATTGTATTCTCAGAAACTACCGATTTGGAAAGTATTTTCTATTTAAATAATGTTTTATTTACAGATTTTTCCTAGATAGACGTTGTAAATAAGACACTAACATTGAGCAAAGCTTGGTCTCATAAATACGCATAACCAAATTCAATTATTATGTTCTTAAAATACAACCATATGTTTATCAAATATTATGTGTTGTTTAAACAATCTGGCTATATAATTTCAGTAATCGTAAACTTCATAAGTGCTTCATAAATACCTTAATTTTATTTGTTGCAATATTTTATCAGAACTTACTACTATTAATTAAGTAGTATATACATGAACTCTTGAATATTAATAATATTAATATATATAATATAATATAATAATATTAATATAAAATTAACTATTATTATTATAGATATGGCATTTAATTTGGTTGTAATAAATGAATAAATTATAGATGATATTAAAACCATTAAACTTGTGCTAAAATTTCTGTATGCATTTTCGATACATTTCGTATTCAACGGGCAACTGTTAGCACTTAACTTCTTAAATTTGAATAAAAATATAATTTCGTAGAGACTTGAAAGGCACCACTATTCATATTCCGTAAATATGGCTTGGCGCATTCGTCGGTTCAAATTGATGCTGTGAATGGGTTACGATGCACTCGCACGTATCTCTCACAACATCTGATTTACCAACGATGTGCTGAATTCAGAGCGTACCGTCATCCAATTTCGCGGGCTAAATTGTTCATAACGGAAGTTCATATCCGGACGTCGGGCCGCCCAGCGCTTCAGGCGAGATTAGGCGGTAATTACCATTTCCTGTGACACAGGATGCAGACAACGCTCACGAAGAAACGCTCCTCCTAAGAATGGTTCCGTATTCGACGCCGCAGGAAGGAAAAATTGCCACAACAATCATCTAACTTCCATCCTTATTTTATTCTTAGTTAACTATTGTTTTCTGTGTTCCGGTAGACAGGTACTATGATTGAAAAAGTACAATACATTACCAACCAAGTATGATAATAAAAGACCCTCTAAAAAGACATTTGTAAAAGTATTTCTAAACCGAATGGGGCATAAAATGAGTGTACATTATTATTGAACCGGAAAAACTGATTATGCAAAAATTGAGTGAAGCGCTCTGTAAAATTGTATTCAACGTAGGCGCTTCTCCTGCACTGCCGATATGATTGAATAAACGAACAAGGAGCTTCCTAATGAAACATGTTGAACATGTATCGAATCACTTAGGTGCGCCGAGCGTTCCTTCGCTTGGTTCTTGTGGCATGACATCAAACCGTAGGTGAGCTCTGTAAATAAAATTACTGCGATATTCCGTTTTAAGAGAGATAATAAATTGGATTAATTGTAACTTTGAACCTCAAGAGCAGAATTTTTACAACTTTATTTTGCGGAATACGATTTGCCACAGGAATCATAGCGTTTACTTTTGTGTTGCTTAAAAAAAATTTACGTGAAGTTGTTTCTCAAAGACCGGAAAGGGGAGACGTAATTAATTAATTAATTTCTTTACAGTCGCGAGATTTATAAAATTATCGTGTTATATAAATTAGAATTTACTATTTTTTCTTTTTCATTTTAAAAAACTTAGATGCCGTCTTCTTAAAATTTGATACGTTCTATTAAAACACGATTATTCGTAAATATATTATAGTTGCATATAAAAATTGAAAACTTATACAAATATTTTATTCGGATTTTTACCTGTGAAATCACAGTTTCAGTTGCTGCCACCGTCCCGACTTACCACTCCGAATACCTTTAGGTAAAATCTGTAGACTGACGGATCCCTAAATCTGATGAGCATAAAATGTATTTTTTTTTTCGGTATTAAAAAACTATAGCATTCTTATTTGTAGAAACTTTTGAATTTTTACGGCTATGCAAAAAAAATATTATCCAGAGAAATACTCTGACTATCACACTAGATAATTTTAAAATTCATTTATTATATTATATACTAAAAAAACATATTGAAAAAATTGTTTCATGGACGTCCGGATGTCTGTGTGTATAGATGTGTAACGATTACGCCCACAAAACTTAATGTACTGGGACTATTTCTTTTCTACTTACTTGTTTTACTTCTTATTTAATATGAACGCTTAAATCTATATCACTCAATTATAATTACGAGTTGAGGCGTGCACCTTTGGATTTTTGATGTAAATTTGTTTGCTGAAACAAAATTTAAAAACCTGTTATCACAATTTTGCACAAAGATATACGACAAAGAAAAATACCTATTTTTACTATAACTACCTAACTTGTTCCGGGCAAAAGAAACAGTCAAACCTGCGTCTGACGATAAAGCCCTTTGCCTTAAGCACATCCTCAGTCCCTAACCGTGTACTAGAAAAATATAAACTTATTTCATGTGTCAACAACTGTACAAATGTACAGATGAATTGGAAGGTATAACGTGATTGAAAATAAAGTTAACCTTAGTTTTATAGACGTGTTCAATTTTTATTTATAGTGTTATAAACAGAACCAACCAACGTACAGACAAATATTTATATTTGTTTTTAAATGAAATTGTTTTCGTAAAGTTCGAGAAGGTTACTAGACATTACAGTAAAAGGAAGGGTTGTTCATGACGAAGAATACTTTTTTCGGATCGAAAACCGATGTTAATAAAAATATCACTTACATTTTCTTTAAACATTTTCATGAAGTTCATCAAAGGCTTCTCGACATCGATAGATCTATAAGCTCCAGCTGTCATGAAGAAACAGAAAATGAGCTCACAAAGTAGATTATGACTTGCATTCTTTCTTTAAAAAAATATACCAGCAAAGAGAATCGAGACGAAAAGAGGATTTATTATTTAGTTTATACAGGTACAGGTAATACAATTTTGAAATTAACTTATAAATGTTTATTTAAATTGCTTATTTCATACAATAAAGAATGAATTAGTTATAGTTATTCGAAGGGACCACTTCCCCGGTATTTTCGTAGGTACGTATATACCAGCAAGTGATAAGTTCCTATTTAGATATTACATAAAACTCGTGCTTTATCAATTGATTGAAAAATTAGCGTAGGAATGACAGACTCAGTAACTTGTAATTGTGAGACTTCAGTGTCCGGATCAGTTTGGGCATAGTCAGTGTTGATGTTACCATGTATCCATGTTGTCCTGGTAGTTATTAAAAAAGGTTTCCACATACAAATCGAATAGATTTATTGTGATTTACACATACGCTTAAGGTGAGTTAAAAACTTTATCTAATACACACTTCTATTAACGAAAATTTGATTTAATAAATTATTATTATAGTATTCAAAATGAAATGCATATACGATTTTATTTAATTTTATTACGGCTAATAGTTTTAGTGTTATGGACACAATCTCACCTGATTTTAAGTGACGATGTGGCATAAGATGGAGGACACGCTAAGCCTAGTGGAAGGACTGGCTTTCAAGTGCAACTGCCAAAATACACCTATAGGTATATGGCGGCAGATTTTCAAATTGAAAGTGGTAGCTAGCCTCGCTACCGGGCATTAAAAAGCCCTACCACCATGGTATAGTTTCATAACGCTGTGTTGCTGCACCGCAAACTCAAGCTTTTTGCAGGTGAATTCCAACTCGCGTTCCTTGACGCGGCGTCCGTACGAACTACCAACTGAGCTATCGCCACTTATAAATATCCTGTTCTGTAAATAAGACGTATTAAAATTAGTTAAGCCTGGTTATGTAAATTGTATCTCTATACACCTAATTGTTATCTTATAGAGTTTGTATGTTTGGAAGTGCTATTCACAGAAAACACCCATCCTAATGAAAAAATATGTTTTGTTATTATGCTCATCTCTTAAAAAAAAGGCTTTAAACTACAGTTGAAAATACAAAGGAAACTACAAATTCCTTCGTACATAGACATAGTATTTAAATTCATGATTACAATAATTTATGTTATGAATCTATATTATTACATATTACATTCAATTACAATATGTAGCGGAGTTGAAATTTAATGCAAGTTAAGTGTTACTTACTAAGTCGCAATCTTTGCCCCGAAGTCCGAAAAATAAAAATATGCTACATTCCTGTGAGACTAAAACAAGTTAATATTCATAGCAACGTAATTAAATATGTATAACTAAGGTATTGTTCTACAAAATTATTGCTATTTTCAATGTCTGTTAAAATAATACTATATTTGTTTTCTAGTCATATCCGATTTCATAAACTGATTTAAATTATTATCATTTAATTGGTTTTGATCAAATATATTTGTCGGTAGTTACGGATGCAATAACGAAATAACATTTGTTATAAATTTTAAATTTGCTTTTACCTTTATGGTTTTGTTTATAGTCAAGGTTTAGCCCTATGGCCATAATCTCACCTGATCTTGAGTGACGATACAGCCCATGTTAGTAGACACGCTAAACCTGTGGAGGGACTGGCTCTCAAGTGCAACTGCTGGAACACACCTATTGGTATTGACGGCAGATTTTCAACTTGAGGGTGGTAGCTAGCCAGGCGAGCATTTGAAAAAGCCCTATCACCATGCTATGGTTTCCTCACGATGTTTTCCTTCACCGAAAGCTCAAGCTCGTTGTAGGTAGACTCGAACTTGCGCCTCTTGACGTGGAATCCGTACACACTACCACTGAGCTATCATCGCTTCAAAATTTTAATTCATAAAAATAACTTTAAAAAATTAAATTAACTTTAAGTCCAATGAACGATACTAAGTATAAGAAATTATCTTTTATTAAACTTCTTTTGATCTTTAAACTAAATAAAAATAGTTAGGAGAAATACCAAACCTTGGATTTTGACTACAATCTTACCTAATTTAATGTTATTATGCTGAACCTAAAAAACGTGCTTACATTTCAAGACCAGGTTAAAAAACCGTTTCTTGAATGCACATTTTGATCATAATAGTGATCAATAGCTTTGGCTTATCTTATTAAACAGACCAGAACCAATTAATATCACTGATTTCTTCTAATCATTCTCCTCTACTGAAATCTTAGATTGATTTTAGATCTCGAACCCACGTAATCTGTAGTGGAGTTCTAGCTCCCTACCATTATTACACCTAAGATAATAACAAAAACAACGATTCTAATAAAGAATAGGTGCCTTTACTCGGGAACGCAATAATGTTATACGCTAGCAGAATAAATTATGTCGTCCAATAAATTAAACATATTTACCAGTTATATGCGTAATGTTGAAATATTTTACTTCATATAGGGTTTGCTTATTAAAAGCCAGTGTTTGCCTTGTAAACTGTTAGGTGCTTAGGGAAAGTAAATAAAATATTATTTTAAATAGCTGTATGTAATTAGAAATTACTAATACATCCTTTTTTTTTCTTTCCACGTTTCAACTTCTTTTTTACTATTCTACATTTACATAACAAGTGTAAATACATTGTAAAAATAATATGTAACAAACTAAATAAACGTATAACATAGTACGTACGTAGGTAGAGCTAACAAAACTAACAAATGCAAATTGAAACAGATCACGACGTGAAGCGCTAATGCGTACCGAGTGTCCAATAAAGTCATTTATATTTTTATATACATAAATAAGTACCTATTTGTAATCTAAATATTATATATATAAACATGAAATATTAAACTTAATAAGGTTGTATTTGCGTTATAGTTCACTTTTGTCCATTTTAGATTGATTGATTAATTCATAATATATATTGTAATAATAATAGCATTATTACCATTTTCTTTTTAGTGGAGTTTTTAATCAATTAGTAAATCTATACATATAATAAATCTGTAGAAATGTAGTTTTTATACATTGAAAAAAAAATAAAAAAATACACAGGGTGTTAAAGGATAACCAATAGAACCCATTTCCAGCATTTTTGGAATTTGTGCATTTTTATCTGTTTGTCTTTGCACACACCACTTAAAATATACAAAACTAATGTAGATAACTTTTCTACGTAAAAATTGTACGCAACTTGAAGTGTTGTTACTAAGTTTTTGTTTCATCACAAACGGTATAATCTATCAAGATCTTTGCTTCCGTTGACTGTTTGCTTAAATCTTTTAAACTATTCAACGGATTTTAATTTTCAGCAATAGATAGAGTGATTCATGAGGAAATTTTTCATGTATAATACATACCGAAAATCCGAATTTTTTTAAGATTTGTAATATGATGTCGTAACATACAAATTTTTGTGCGCTTAAATTGTAAACGCTGGCTAAACCTTACGAGATAGATCAAATTAATGTACTTCGAAATTGTATAGATCAGATATTAAAAAATCGATAAAAAGTCTGGGATGATATATATTTATCTCTAAAGGATATTAAAGTATCTTGAAAGATATCAGAGATTTAAAAAGCGGAGGCACAACGGCTGGCGGGCCGTACGTTTCTACCTAGGTGATACGAAGTTCACTGGATCAGATAGTTAATTATAAAACAATGATTGAAGGTGTTATCTAACCTAACAAGCAATAGTAAATGCTCTATTATCATACTATATTTTAAAAACTATTACTTTTATACACAAAATTCAGACTCAAAACAGGATTCGAACTAACGTCCGTTCCGAATACGCCACCACCGATCCATCATCGCTTGAATGATTTGGTATATGCCCTTCAATCATTCCCGAATGAATTACTAAAATAGGTTCTAATTAAATTTAAAAGCTCCAATTTGTGACGCTATAAAAAGTTTAGTTATCAAAGAATAATTATTACTAAAGCTCAATTTGCTGCGACCAGAGAATATTAGGAAAGTTTCTAAATAAACGTTATTTATAAAGCCCTTAAATATTTACCTGCCTTTTATACCGAAACACGTATAATTAATTAATAATTTACTGTATATCGGCTTATTATCTATTTTACAAAAGCAAAGCGAAGCAAAAACCGCTAAATATTTGCTTCGCTCGGTGAATCCATGGATAGCTAAGAATTCTTCTCTCTCTGTTAATTCATTGGCCATTCTTAGCGACTTTTGCTATTGATTTGTTTTTGCAAAATATATATCTATATTATAAAGCGGAAAAGTTTGCTTGTTTGTTTTCACGCGCTAATCTTAGGAACTACCGGTTGCATTTTAAAAGTTATTTTTGCATTTCATAGAGAAATCATTGAGGAAGGCTTTAGAATATTTGGTATCACGCTACCAAAAATAGGAGCAAAGATGTACCGAAAAAAGTTACAGAGACGGACAAAAATTATTACATCATTTTTAATACCTTGCAAACGAAATCGCGGACTCAACTAGTACGTAATAAGGGGACAGGCTTAGGGTTCACCATAGAGACAACATTAGACCTATCGCTTTGAGGGTTCACCTGTTATATATATAGTAATTAAGCCGTTTGATAGGAATTCTGCCTAGGATATAATGAATATATGCATTGTGATAAATAGTCACAGAAACTCTCTTTTAATTAGTCATGTTTGAGTGTCAACCAATGCATATCCGGCT
Source organism: Actias luna (assembly GCA_039707435.1). Classification (NCBI taxonomy): domain Eukaryota; kingdom Metazoa; phylum Arthropoda; class Insecta; order Lepidoptera; family Saturniidae; genus Actias; species Actias luna. Next base: position 6,993,382 of record JAZHAC010000034.1, on the reverse strand, counting down.
GCTAAGATAATTGCAAGTTGAAATGATAGCGATGACTACCAATGGATTAATAATAGCAGCATATCATCAAACTGTTGTGCTTTGATAAAACTATTTGATTTTACCAATATCTTCTGACTGGGGAAACGCATTAAATGTACGTTTTATAGAAATATTACACAATATTTCATTTCGGAATCCAAAGTACTATCCTCGGATATAGTTGAGAATAATAAAAGGGGCCTTGCATAATACTGAATATTTTCTGGATAGCAAGATATTGTTGGACATTGGTATGTCAGCATTTACTTTAATGTTTCTTAGAGGGGTTTTGTTTACGTAAATCACGTAAAGTTTAAAGTGCACCGACACAGCAAAGCATCAGGTGCGATACATTCACGCAAATATTTTATGATAATACTTAGAATGTTAAGCGCTAGGCTTGTCTCTACTAAATATCGATAGAATTATATTCCATTTTTAACTGCGATTTCCAATCGACCAAAATATCTAGTCTAATGTAGTCTTGTAATAACAACGTATTTTATTTAAATTATTATAGTCGTTCGTTAAATTCTTGAGATCATTAATAACTTTATATATTTTATTTTTATATTTATTAATATTGCTTATGAGTCTTTGCTTATTAAATCTTTAGAAATAAATGTAATCACGGATAGTTCTCGTTTTTTGTTCTGGAATACCGTACCATACCGTCTAAATCTGAGTATAATCTGGTTATACTTTCTGCGTAATGCGTGTTCGAACCTTTATTCAAACAATCCTTAATTTGTTTCTTTTTATTCTAATGGATTTAAATTATAATCTGATAAAATTCAGCTATTTATTATTAAATATATATAAAGATAGATTTATTATTAAGTTATTTAAAGAGAAACAATTCACGTAGATTAAATATGTAAGCGAAACAGTTTTGTCCTTAAACTATTTATTAATATTTTAACATAAACATTTTTTTAATTAGTTTGTGTCATAAAGATATAATTAAAAAATATCCAATATCGAGTATTTAGAAGACAGCGAAGCCCTGTCGTGAGCGGAAGGGCGTCGCGTCGCGTCGCGTAGCGTAGCGGCCGCATCCATAGCCAAACGGTAAACACTTTGCTGTAATCTCGAGATGAGAAAACTTTCAGTTCTCTTAATTCAGAAACTTATTCAACAATCTAACAACCTTACAGCGAACCGCCCGACGGACACAAGGCAAATAAACTCACGATTTTAAATATTACACTTTTTATTTATTCATTAAATTTGGATAACACGACTTTATATATCAAACAAATGACATCGTGAAGTGTTGCTCTTAAGCGGCGTAAACTCGTCGAGATATACAAACTGGTATTAAAGGATTATCTGATACAATACGTACCACGGCCGCGGCTGAGGCGGCGTTACAACGCGTCGCGCCGATATACATGCTAAAAATTATGTATCTCGGCTTATCTTAGCGTTTAGTTTAGTTTACCTTATCCGTGGCCCTCGTGTCTAGTAAAGTTTCAATTTCATACGAAATGGTTGTATGACGATTTTATAAAACTATATTTATAAGATCACAGTTTTTTAACGATTGCCAACGGCGGAGCAATAGTAGATTCTGTTATAGGCAATGAAAAAACATTCAAGGAAATTATCTCGCAAGCATTTGGATATAGACAGGTAAGTATAGACAGAAGATTTTTAATAAAAATAGACTTTGTACAAAGTATATAGCTGGCTTATTATGCTCATAATAGAGTTCTACTCTATGTTTTATAAATTCATTAGTATAAGCAGTTACTTTACTCATATTATTTACCCCATAGTCGACTGAGTCAACCAAACAATTCCGTTCCGTAATGACTAAGACCTTTTTGGAAAATTCATTATAAATACATCGTATTAGTAATTATTATGAGCGTTTAATACAAAAGATCTCTGTAGAATACATTCTTACATATAATTTTGTTTAGCTGACGTATTTCAACGAAAGAGTCAAGGACGTGAAAATATGTCTGTATAATTTTATGTAGATGAGTCCAGCAAACAGAAGCCCACTGTGCGAAGCGACCGAAACGCATCCGGGCGTCACCATTACAGATATGGACACCGTTCACGAAGAAAACGACAACGACAGGTACGTTATTTTAAATAGAGCAATAATTAAACATTCGATTCTTTCCAATAGTGTTGTTGTATATAGACGTATATATATATATATATATATATATATATATATATATATATATATATATATATATATATATATATATATATATATATATAGACATATGGTTATAACATAATTATCACTAATTTGATAAATAATACAATTTAACTACTTGCCTTAGACGTATATATTTAATTCGGTCAAATATATTCGAATTACTATACTTTATTGGCTTATCTGAAAAGTTGGAAGCACTTTCGCGTTTTTATTTGAAAAACATTGATTTTAAACTGCATCTAAATAACATAGATCCGCTACTGTTATTATGAAATATTGCATTTTTATAAAATGTAATTTAAAGTAATGATTGCAATGAACGGAATCGAAATCTTTGATAATAAGGTGTTTTATATAAATACTTGTGTATTACAGACCGTCTAGTCGCCATAAACATGAGACGCGTTTTATTTATCTTGGTAATTAGTTTTATCTCATGTTAATTCAGGTTTTGTGGCAAGCGTTGTATATTACACTTATGTATAGTTAACAACTTACAAATATTATATTTATGATTATCTAGCCAAAGCACTACAGACCGATTTTGTTTTTATTACAAATATTTACTACATGTACTAATATTTCACTTATAGAAATGTTTAGGATTTATCTCATATTTTCATGATGTTTATTTAAAATAGCTAGCAACCAAGTTGTAAAATTGTATTAACGCTATTTAATTTCGTTCAAGAATTCTGAGCTGATTAAGAAAATATTTGTAGCATTCAACAAATGTAATGAATTTTGGTAAAAGTAAAACTATTCTAAAGCGATAATATTACGAATGACATACGTATAAAATAATTGATTTATATAAATATTTATTTTAAATTATTAATTGGGTTTATATGCTTTCTGAATGTTGTGTATTATGTCTCTTTATTTTATTTACGAATGATGATGTTGAATATATACAACTCATGTTCAAAATAGGATCTCGGACGTATAGTTTAGAGCTACATTTCTGATGATAAAATATACATTTCGGAGATTTTGCTCCTAAAATCTCACAGTCGATACAATTACAATTCAGTTTTTTTTTATATATGCTCAAATACAATAAAATATGCTCAAATATTTATATAATATATAAAAATACTGATACGATATTCGTCTACGCTAATCTGAGAAACGGTTGAAGGTGGTCAAGTTTTTGACTACTGTAAAAGGCAGAATAAGGTCTGCAAAGCCAGCTATAGTATATATTTTAGATTAAAGAATATAACGACTGTATTGTTAAATAATAATATTATAACTACTCAAATTATTATATTTTAAATTCCAGGGCTTTAACTCGACGATATAGATTTTTTTAATCTGCTATTATATTATTTTGCTAATATAAACCGAAAATTATAACAGATTTTGAATTGAGAAACAGATAAATTGAATTGTATACTGTACATAGTTTATGTCGCTCCTCAATCAAATAAACTTTTCTACTGAATACTTTTTAAATTTTCGTTTGTTTTCTGATGTGGGATGTTGGAAAATATAATTTCACATAACCTAATAACACTTATTATCAATACAATAAATCAGCACAATCACAAATTAACAGTCTTAGTATATAGATTACTGCTCTATTTAATAATTATAACAATAATCTTTATCAGCTTATACCAAAAAATTCTATTGAGTTTTACATTCAAATTTAATTTCAGGTATACTTTCATTACTTTGTTTTTTAATGATGTCATCTGCCTATGTAGGTAAATGTACCAATGCCAAATGTTCGCAAATGTTTAGTATTTTATTAATCTAGATTTGCACATAGTAAAATAAGTAAGATTATATTTAAGTACTATTTTGATCAGCGATGAATCATCTTATTCGGACCTTGGGCGACTTCGGGAACGGACTCGGGCAATGTTGGGTACACCTGCGGAGCCTCTTGTACAACACTCTCATTCACAACCTAACAGCCGCCGGATGTCCAGTGATATCGAATCCAAGCTTGCTGCTAATCTTAACACAAGGTATTCTTATCCTTACTGATATTATAAATGCGAAAGTGAGTTTGTTTGTTTGCTACGCTTTCATGCCTAAAGCGTTGAATAGATTATGATAAACTTTGGTATTGGTATGATAAACCTGAAGACGGTGATTGGCTACTTTTTCTTGCGAAAAATTATTGGAAGCGGGTAAAGAGAGGTATAAACTTTTTATGAAATTTTTATTGCATCATCCGATTTACTGACAAAAACAATATTAACGCGAGCAAACCCGCAGGTAAAAGCTAGCAGTATGGAGTACAAAGTGTACATTACGGATAACAAAGCACCTTTACTGCAGGCTACCTTTACTGCAACAACCTTAGGGTGGAATTTATAACACAATCGCCGCTATAATAGCAGGCGTTTTCGATATGTTTCTAAAATAAGTTTTTACAGTATGTATAAATACGGTAATTGTAAGTTTACGGATTACTCATCAATGCACGTGAGTTCGAATCCCTGAAATGAACCTGAGTTTTCGGTGAAGAAAATCATCGTTATGAAGTCAAAGCGTAGGTGGTAGGCCTTTTTGTAATGCCCGCCTGGCGCGCTATCACCAAGTTAAAAATTTACCGCCAAATACATATAGGTGTGTTCCGACAGTTGCACTTAACAACCGATCTCTCTACTAGGCTTAGTGTGTCTACCATCTTGAGCCACATCATCACTTGCCTACATTGTATAAAATGAAATATAATGCAAATATTTTAAGGAAAATTTAATAACAATAAATAAGTTTTTTATCAAAAAAAAAACAATTTTTATGAGGAGTATGATGAACGTTTTCTAAATTTTCTATTATTCATATATTTGTACAGACGTCCATCAGCTATAATAGCAGCATTCCGAAGACCCTCTCAGGCACTGGCGTTATGTGCTGCAACGCAACGCAGATTCCTCTCAGAATTGGGGCCGCACTCGCGGGCCTCCGTCGCATCCACTAACGTCGACACACCACCTTCGGCTGCTGAAATATTGGGACAGTAAGTTAATATTTAATTTTATATGCTAATAATACCATATGCAAAACCACCAAAATCTGACGATCGCTACATTATCATTATCAATTAGGATATTTTGCAGTAATTGGTATGTCGTATCAACTATACAAATAAATAAAATTGTCCGTTTGTAATGTAAAAATAACAGCTTTATACTAAGTGCATATGAAACTATATACAATACTGAATAAAAAAAAAGAATTTTAAAAGATTTTGTCTGGCTGTTTGTTTGTTACGGCTATTCTCTGAAATGGCTCAACCGATTTTCCCGGGGCTTTCACTGTCATATAGCTGATATTATAAAGCGTAACTAAGGATACCATTATTTTTGAAAAATATTAGAGTACCGCGAAAAAAAAAAACACAAATATTTTTTAGTTCCACGCAAACGAAGTAGCGGGCACAGCTGCTTAATAAAAAATAGAACTTCATTCAAAGAATTGATTGCTGGAGTTTTTACAATACATACGTTTTTATAATATACTTAATAAATAGGAAACATTTCTCTTTATGTTTGTATCTTATAATATTTGAGAATGGAATACGAAAATGATGCTTCTCATAATAGTGTTATAATTGTAACTTGGATCCTCAAAACATTATAAAATAGATTAGAGAAATGTTCTGCGGTAACCTGTAACGTATGTTGTCGATAGATGCGAAATCTTCTAGGCTAGATTTTGTACTACTCGTGACACGGGCTAAATTAACCACAACACAATGTAACGCACTATTTATATATTTAATGTTACCAGCTCGATATATAAATTTATTTTTATTCTAATATTATTGGTATATGAAGGCATTGTTGTTCGTAATATTGTTTAGTTCAATTATTTTTTATAACTTTAGCTTTTACCTACAATTTTACATAATGTTAAGTGACGATTTAGAACAAGGAAGTAACACTCTAAGCAGGGACCGGTTAATAAGTGCAGCTGCCGGAAGCTGCATAGATGCTTGGCGACCAAACATTTTCTAGGCGAACACTAGAATTTTTTTGTAACTATGGAGTTTTCCTGTTTATCCTTTTTCGTCATGTATTGTCTTCAACTGTGTTCAAATGTTTGATAATCTAATGGTAATTTAATTATGGTAGCTTTATTAGGCACATACGAAAACCATAACGCTTGAAGTCCCAACACGCTGCATAAATTTTTATACAAAATCATTCGCAGCCCAGGCTGCACAATTATGGAATTTGCTACCTGTTTCTCTGAGAAGACGATTGCAAAAGCACTATATGACGTCTTTAACATAACTTTATGTGATGAATTGTATTACTTAATTTTGGTTCTTAATTGTGTATTATTATTATGTAGTCTATAAGTTATATAATTTATGTATGTTATAGTTCGTATTTTTTTATTTAGTCGTATTTATTTATACATCCAAAACACCGCTGATTCTTCTCCATGAAACATATCCATCCAAAGGTTGCCTGGAAGAAATTGCTATTAGCAATCAGGCCGTTCTTTACTAACTACATAACTTTAAATGTATAATATTATTTATGTATAATGGTGTACTAATAAAGATTAAATAAATGAATAAAATATATCTTTTAACAAAAAGTTCGTAGCTTAAACAGTAAAATATACTTGAAAAGTGCTAAAAAATTGTCGAATAATTTTTTTTTGCAATTAAATATTAATATAACTAATATTAAAAAATAATGATTTTTATAGTTCTGAATACTCAAATTGAACTCTCTAATAAAATACAATCTCAAACATCAACCTCAGAAATAGAGGCAAAACTTAGAGACCTATTAAAAAGTGTATTCAACCGTACGGCATTATGTATTCTGTATTATGCCACTGACAATACGAGAAGCGTACCTCGCGTCAACACTATTCAAAAGCACATCCTTTATTTGCTAATAGACAGGCAGACTTACAAAGCCTATGAGAGTATTCATTGAAAACGTGACCCGATAAGTATAATTAAATTGAAAACGTTTCATGATATTTTTATACGGTTCATTAGGTACTTGTCATGTATTTGATGAGATTACTTATTACTAACATCTCAGGAATATTTTCTTTGTTCTTCAGTATGACCCCTTGACAACAAATTTTTTAAGTATAAATCTTAGACAACCATTCAAGAACGTATCAACATTTAGACATATTTCATTACACGAAAGAAAGATATAACATAATTTATTTGATATTGTGAAAGCGATTTCGTTCAACAGAAACTAAAAACTATTTATTAATTATTTTTCGCGGACCCCGGTTTATTTTCTAAAATAAATGTAGCCTAAGTTACTTCTTATAACATTAGTTATCTGCCAGTGAAAGTCCCGTAAAAATCGGTCTAGCCGTTTCAGAGGTTAGCCAGAACAAAAAAAAAGATAGGCAGAAAAAAAAGGCGGATTTAAAAAAAAACTAATATTATATAAGTTTATATAAGTACCACATATAATTTCATATGCGTTTAGTAAAAAGCTGTTATTTTGACATTACAAACGGACACTTCAGTTTTATTTATTTGTGTAGATACTTACTCACTCTGTCTCTACTACTCATACTCATCTCTCATTATATATTTTATTCTTAACTCTTTCTTCTTTTATTCTTCTGTTAGTACTTACCTGTGCTATACATATAAGAAACTCCATTGCAAAGTGTAATGCTCAAGTGGAGCAGCTTTAAGATCTAATTCTTTTGTTAAATGAGATGAGCTATTGTTTGTTGCACTAGGAATAAAAGGTAGTAGGTAATAGTAAAAGGTAATAGTAGGTAAAATTTTATACAAACATAAAATTAACGAAAACAAAATACGCTCAGTATTGACCGTCACAAGTAAGTAGATGTTAATAATCTAGTATTAGTTTTGCCACAAAGTATAAAGAGGATATGTTAAATAGATCCTTGTAAATAAATATATAAATACATACTTAATGTGCCATTTGTGGTATACGGCGACTTTCTTTCTTGATTACTTAAACAACCATTTGAGACTTACTGCGAATCACTATAAACTCTTCATGACTATAAAGATTTTAATTATTATTTTATATTACAACATTTTTAATATGTAATAGATTAAAAATTGTTAATTTTTTTTTCATTTAAGTGAAGCACTGAGCAAAGCATTGTCAGCATTGTATGCGAAACTATTAGTGGTTCTTGGTTTGGCTTTTCCTGTCACAGAGGTTATAGCTAGTGGTGTTCCTGATGGATATTATCAGGTAATATTTTACAAATACATTTGGTGAAATAGTTAATTCCTGTAGAATCATGACATAGTCTACCTGTCTACCTATCTCATTTATAATAAAGATTATTATTTCGATTTAAAATTATTTGATAATAAGATCATGTAAACAGGATCTAAATTTTGTATTTATAGCAGTTATCTTGAAATACTTTAATCATGAATATAATATAGTTACACATCTATCTAGCTAGTATAATTTATATTCTTTAAATTTAACACACAACTACTAAATACAACAGTTAATAAGAATTAACAATTGAGAGCGTTACACATTCTAATCACTTTTTTTATTTTCAGGGATTTTATTTGTATCTGTATTTGGTGTCCGTTTTATTTGTGGTATTTCAATACGTGAACATAATGCGTCAAAAGGCTGTCACTATGATAATTCACAATTACGGTAAGAGCTTCTTATTCTAATGTACTAATCAAAACCATAAGAAAACAAACAATATGCATGAAAAATATATTTAAATAATTAACCGCATTTGCTTAACAAAATGAGGCATTAAAATCACATCATATTTGCATAATTACAAGCACCAAGGACATTACCTTCTTTAGTCTGCATTCCACTAACGTTTTAAGCTATTTGTATAAATGTAATGGCAAAAAAATCTCTGTACATTCATAAAGAATGACAACAAATTTTTTACTGCACTTATTTTACAGAAGGAGCTGAAAAAGACGACAAAAGCGGAAAAACGACACCTGGAAATAAATCGAAATTGAAAGAAAGTATTTCAAGATATGGCAGTTTTTATTTGAGACTCGGCGCTATTGGTAACGAGAAGTATAATATTTTGTTTATATTAAATACTCTGGTTCAAAATATTGTGTATTAACTAGTTAAATATCCACAGCTTTCGGTATCGGTTCCATGGTATACAGCGGTTTAGAATTCGGCGAATATTTTGAAATGACGGATCGATGTCGCTCAATCCTATCTGTCGTGACACCAGCATTACGTATGACACTTACATTAGCACAGATGCAGTTTATATTCCTCACAAATAAAGACATCGAGTCGGGAAGTTACAAAATTATCCAGAGATTCGGATTTATGCACATGGTTGCTACGAATTTATGTGAATGGTTGTACGTTCTCGTCGAGGAGACCAAGCATGAAATACACCACTTGGAACACGCAATGTTATCATCTGATAATAATTCTCATAACGTTACCGAAGAAGTTGCCTGTCGAAGATCTAATATTATGGGCACTCTATTACAAAATGCATCACCGTTTCTCTTTCCATGTACCATAGAATACTCTTTAATATGTGCAGTTATATTTTATGAAATGTGGAAAGAGGTAATCACGACTTTAGGCATTTATTGATCTAATAATATACATTTATCAAATCCTAATTTTTAATCTATATCTCACAGGTCAAATGTACTCCTGAAGATTTTGAAAAGAAATATTCGGGGGCCAAAAACAAATCGCGCAACAATTCTGTTACACCTGAAAAAATTTTACAACAATTCGGTAATATTATAGCTATTATAATCAAAATATAAAATAACGATATGACCCTGGACGTTGGCTCATAAGTACAACTGCCAGTGTACACCTGTACATGCTTGGCGACAGACTTTGAATTTGAAAGTAGTGCATAGATATGTATGCGGGCTGTGAAAAATATTCTACAAACATGCTACGATTTCATAAGATTATTTCCTCACCAAACATTCAAGGTCATGGTAGAATTCCAGCAAGTTACCATAAAGCTATAATTGCTTTGATAACTATAAATATAGCTTTATTACAAATTAAACAGGTATTTTTAATCGATATTTCATTATTTTAGCTGGCATGCTGGGTGTAAGTTCACCTCACGGCAGCCGGAACGCCTTGCATCACTTCTCTGTAGACTGTTCTCATGCGCATCGTGGTTTATTTGCTGGTATTCTAATTATTGTCCTCACCATCATATCTCTGATAATGTTTTTCGTGTTGGCCAACAATCCGGCTACCGTAATTGTGAGTAAATATATATTTTCATTTACGTTTTTATCATCAATGTCATCTTTCTTAATAACACTAATCTTTTTCAGGATGCCATATTTGAAGTGAACATTTGCGAAGTAGTTTTGTATACATTAACGATATTAGCAGTGGCTGCAGCTTTCAAACAAATGAGAGTATTGCAATATAAAAGAAAATCTGAAGGTACTGTGAGTTTTGAGTGTTTTATTAAATATTTCATATGGACAATTTTTTTTAACGTTCTATGATTTATTCATTGACAAGAAAGATAACAACTAAATTAAAGTTATTTTGCTATCACTGATGCTGGATGTAACAAATTATATTACACGTATACAAAATACAATTGTTCTAATTACTAAATATTGTTAGGAACTAAATATTTAATATTTTTCGTACAATTAGTACGACAATGTAAGGAATGTGCATCCGAAGATAAGTATAAATTAAAAGTAATAAGCGACTGCGACCAGCGAAGGTTTTACATCTTTCACCGCTCTGCAATGTCATACCAGCCACAATTTAAGAATTTTGCGTGTAATTATGACATAATATGTAATATATTCTTGGAGCATTCAAAAAGAATTTTGATAGAAGATTCGAACAGTTACTATCTTTATTTCAAATGTTTAATAATAAGATAAGTTCACAAATTTCTCTAATTTTCTATTTCAGCGGTGTTAGGGCTGGACACGTCATTACTGATTCTTGCTCAAACCGGAATGTTTGTGTACTGCATGTTTAGTTTAATTGGTTGTCATCACACGATGTACAGTAGTAAGAGTTCCGGTTTAACTGGCTTCTTCTCAGAATTTCTATCTCTTAACCAGGTGATTCATTTGATTTTTTTTTAAATTATTTCTATTAATGTAATACTTTTAGCAATTTATAGAAATTGCCGTAATCATCTAAGGTAGTTTTTGTTTAACATTACTAATAATTGACTAGACTTCGCTCCTAGTTATCTATAACCAAAAATAATGAATAGATATATTTTTATTTTACAGACTATTTTGCAATCACTATTTATAATCGATGCATGGTGGCGCCGTTGTAGTACATCTGAACAACGAAGAGACAAACCAGGACGACAACTTGTCACGTTCCTTCTTGTTGCTAACATGGCCATGTGGTTTATCAATACCCTTGAGAAGGTACCAAGTCTTTTAGACTCTTCGTTTGTAAAGCACAGTTTTTTTAGAGCTAATGAGCAATAAATAGGCAGACGGCCCATCTGATGGTAAATGGTTATCGTCGTCTATGGACAGCTGCAACACCAGATTTGCTGCAGCCATGTTGCTGACCTTGGCGGAAATGGCTGGTTCTCGTTCACTATGCTGGATTGCAAAGGCTCATACTATACCTTTCCTTTGCGGCAGTCTAGGCCCGAGGGTGGTCGCTAACTAGTTGGGCAATAACCCTTCCACCAAGCTGTGGTGGATCAAGGATTACATGGTTAACAGTCATGACCAAAACCAAAGGTGAACCAATAATCGCCATAACCGCGTCGACTACTGGGCAGAGTGCACTGTGTGCAGGTTAGGTTGGCTTAGGTAACTCAGATGGTATTTGATACCCCTTACATCCCAAACACCGTATAAACACCACACAATTTATAATGAACAATAAACTAATTGATGTCAATTTGTTACAGAATCGCGCGGAGTTCAGACCAGCACATTTAGCATTCTATGGTCCATGGGCGTGGACGATTATCACACATGTATCAATGCCTCTCGCTATCTTTTACCGGTTCCATTCAACTATCTGCCTCTTCGAAGTATGGAAGAACTGTTTCAAAAACAAGCCAATATATTTGAATGTGTAATAAAAAGTAAATTGATTGATTCGTATTAATTTCATAGACCAAATGGCATGTAATAAAAAATAAACAATAACGTTATTTTAATTTATTGAATTTTAATTTTGTGTATTTTCATTTATTTTAGTACTGATAATTTAACTGTTATAAAACTCTGTTTTTAGTGTTTTTACAAGCACTCTCACAGCAGTCACTAGTCACCGCGCATGTTAAGTATGTGAATAAGGCGTTTATTTTATTAGGTATAACTAAAGAAATAACAAAGTAACCCTAAAACATGATAATAAATAATACATTTTAAATATTAAATGCTATATTATGCAAATATATACGTTAATATATTAGTTATGTTTACTAGATTAGTGGTTCCTGTGATATAATATTGAGTTCAATATTAATAAAATATTAGTTTTAATAATATACTAAAAGTTTATATATTTCTACACTTTTTTTTTATATAATAATAGGCAAACGAGCAAGCGTGTCACCTGATGGTAAGTGATCATCTCCGCCCATGGACTCCCACATCGACACTAGGAGAATCGGAGGTGCGTAGCCGGCCCTTATTTTGCAGGGACTGGCTATCAAGTGCAACTGCCGGAACAGACCTATTGGTATTTGACGGCAGATTTTCAACTTGAAGGTGGTAGCTAGCCAGGTGGGCATCATAAAAGCCCTACCATTATGATATGGTTTCCTCACGATGTTTTCCTTCACCAAAAGCTCAAGCTCATTGTAAGTGGTTGGATTCGAACTCACATCCCATGACGCGACGTTCCTACACACTACTACTGAGCTATCATCGCTTCAAAGTACATGTAAGTACAAGGTGGTAAAGACAACGATAGTTACTATTTATCTATATGTCAACTGAACCAAAGATGGCCCAAGGAGCAGTGATATCAGGAATAGTGGAAAGTCATAAAACACTAGATAAAATCTCAGTTCATAACAGGAGAGAGTGAAACACATATTAACCATATCATCAAAATTAAGAACACAAATACTAATAAAGCTTAGTTTCAAACATAACTGGCACTAAATAAGAAATTACATTGTATGGATACCCTTTAGACAACAAAACCTGCTGGATGCGTCTTACATTTATTTGACGGTCTGGTAATTGTAAAATGTAACACAATTACCAAACTTTACATAATCTGTCAGTTTAGTAAATGCAAATTCTATATTTTAGGTATAATTGAAAGCATTTAAATTGTTTTACGATTTTGTTCTATTTTCACACAATCAATTCATTCTAAATAATATAAAAAGTCTACAGAAAATTGTCAGAACCAGCTTTAAAATAAGCTGAAATTAAAATCACGTAATAGCAAACACCCGAATTTTTATCTGATGTTCATGTAATTATAAATACAATTACAAGGTTATGGAAATAAAATTTATTATCTCTCAGATATATATAATTTCCTTCATTGTACAGTTAACTCTAAAAGAAGGTAAACACCCAAAGAAGGTAGGTAGCAATTACAAATATTTATTTTTCGTCAGGATCATTTCCTTACTAGTTATATACCAGTATATTCGGCAGATTTAAAAAGTTACTACAAATTCTACAAATGTTTATTCGACGATAAACATCCTTTTTAAATTAAAATTATACAAAACTGATGATAAATTCAAGTCAATTATTTAAACATTATTCAGTACTCGAATATAAGCTATATCTAAATATCTATGCACAATAGACAAACCTTATAATAACGCCCACAACGATATGTGTTCTTTCTTGTATGTCTATTTTTACTTAACTTTGGCCAAATCGCCTACCTAGTCAGATACCTTAAAAAAAGCATCTACTTCGCAAAGTAATATAGATGTAACTCATAACAATGTGAAAATAAACCAACATGTATCATACTCCTCAAATTTTCCATTAGTCTTATTAGATATTTTATGAATGCCTGATGATTCATGTCATGTTTACTATTTTTTATGATCTGCGCATTATTCGTTTCACCATAATTATGACGTCATATAAAGTATGTAGCTACAAAGGTAGGACTTCCGACACCCAACTGCTTAAGTCATGTCAAGATAAAGATCTGAGATAGTAATAGCATTAACTAAAATTTAGGTACCTGTCTCAGATACTGTGGATGATTGTGCTAAGGCGGTTTTATGTGTGTTATGATAAGTTATTCTTTCATGTTATTTTTTTGAGTCGTATTTATTATGGAAGACGTCATACAAGAAGATGTGGAATGGTGTGTTAAATTCAATATATTAACTAACTTAATTCTCTCTCTTCCTTCTTGGCTATATATGGTGGGGATACCTTTCCTAATTTTTTTTCCACTTCGCTCTGTCCTTGACTACTACATCGGACACTGCACTCTCTGCACTTTTCCAATTTGTTTTGTATCTGTGCTTAGATATTTTATCGGAAATGGATATTTGTAGTGTCAATTACTACTTATGTATAATAATAATAGACTAACTTAGAACCAATATATTGTTTATTTATAAAATTCCGTGTTCCTCTTCGTAAAATTCATTGTCTACGCTGGTGCTAATTTCGGATTTCAATTACTTTTTTTGTAAACGATGATTACTTGTCAGAACTATAAAGAATACAATTGTAATCTATGAATACAATCGATAACGCTGTGGTCGACTTTTTGATGGAGTGAACAGGACAAGGTCTGCTAGGTGAACTAGTATTATGTGAATAACTATAAGAAAAACAAAACATCGAATAATAAATAGTAAGATTGTTATTAATATTATTTCGAAAACATTTCTTAACTAAGTGTGAGTAAACCTGGAAGGTTTCTCAAATAACAATTATGATATATCCATATTGATTACATTCTTAGGACGGGAGACCCTAAAGCTATATGTTACGAACATGGAGCACACCACTTTCATCCGGTTCGACAAATTAGTACAGCTTTGGAGCGGAAAATTCGACATTGCAGGTAAGTTTTTCAATCACAACTTTTTTGTATATAACTAAACAGTTTTCAATCCCCGGCCCGTGAATTAGAAAGCGGCCCGAACAGTCACCACGCGATGATTGATCTTTTTTTTATTATTTATCTGTGCGTTTTTTAATGTTTTGTTTAAATGTAATATCAATACATGTATATTTGAAATTATCATCCAACATCACTGTAAGCACTAGTTGACCCACCAGATGATATAGATTTGAAATTAAAGGCCACGTCCTAACAATCTTGTCCTAAATGGGACAACCTTGTTCTAACTACTTTTAAAGCGTCTACTCAAACTCCCGACACACGGATAGCGCACCGCGATCACTGTCTTTGTGGTATAATTTAATGTATTCATATAATTTTAATTTTTTATCTAGCATCATATAATTTGATTACAATTTATACTTACTAAACGATTTATTAGAGATAAATTACGTAAAATCTTTTCTACATTATTAGAATTATAACATTGCATTAAACACTGAAGCGGCTCTACTTTTATGAAAGGTAGGTAAATAAATACCTCAAGAATTTTTTATAAATTTTTTATTTTATATGCTTAGCGTTATGGCCTCATTCTGACCTGATGTTAAGTGAGGACGAGGCCTATGATGGTAGACACGCTCAGCCTAGTGGAACTACCACTGCCCAGAGGCAGTGCAGGCAGGTGACAGAGCACCTTACCTGCCGGATCACACATATTAGTACTTGGCAGCAGATTTTCAACTTGAGGGTGATAGCTAGCCAGATGGACATTAGAAAAAGCCCTACCACCATGCTATTGTTACATCACGATGTTTTCCTTCACCGAAAGTTCAGATTCATTAAAGGGATTAAAAGGCACGTCCATTGTATAAGATTTTCATATATAATCAACATTCCACAAAACTGTAATAAATGATTATTGCCATTAGCTAAGAAATAAATACATACCAGTATAAAAAATTGAACGATAGGGCGTACTGTGTAAAGAAAATAATTTGAATTTTGGGTATCCACATAATTGTTATAATTAACTTTAGACATGTCCATTAAAATATAAATAAAATAAAACAAAATTATTTCATGCAGATAAGCAAAATAAACTAAAATATATGAGAATATCTTACTTATTATACCTATAATTATTACCTCATGTACATTTAAATGAGTTTAACAGCAAACCATAAATGTTGTTAATCTGTTTACACATTGTCATAAGCTGAAATGACTTCATCATACATGTTCTCGGGACTATATAAAGTACTTAAATACAATAATAATAATGACAAAAGAATTCTTTTAGAGAGCGAAAATCACAAGACTCATGGGATGTAAAAAACATAGCGACTTGTATTTTAAGTAAAGAGCGATAGGTCTCGTTGAAGTATTCAAAATCTGTAGAAAGCCTACATAGCTCGAATACTGCCAATAAAGAATAAAACTAACGTTAAATATCGTGCTTTAGTTTACGGAAACCAGTATTAAAATAAATCCTGTATATTTTTAATATTATGAGCAACAGTAACTTGAAATTAAAATTACATTAGCAACTAAATATCAAGTATTAATAATTACGTATTTATTAGTAAATACGTATGAAGTATGACGTAATCTTCAAATACAATAAAATTTGTAAACTTCCAATGAAATGAATTGAAAAAGAAACATTTCATATATATGTAAGTATTTATGTAGTTTTTGCTAATTAAGCACACTATAATAGATTAAGTTGATGATATCTAGATAGGGGGCAAAGGAGAGCGGTGCATATGGCTCGTTAGAAGAGTCGTCTGAAAGTGACACCGTTCTCGCTAATTACCAACGAGGACGTCTTCATTGCCTTACCGATGCATATTTAGCACAAAAATATTGAATATTTTATTTGCAATATTATACTTTATTTATTTATGTGCAATCTGAATTTTAACTACGTTTGGTATTATTACAATACAAAAGGAATAAAGGCTCAGTGGTAGCCAGTACAGACGCCACGTCAATAGACATGAGTACGGGTTATTAACCCGTCTGGCTAGCTGCCAATCTCAACTTTTAAATCTGCTGCCAAATACCTATATCTGTATTCTTGTTGATGCACTTGAGTGGCAATGAGGTATTGTCTAGGCTAATCTTAACATCAAAGTAGATTGTGGTCATATCGCCAAAGCTATAAAGTATTTAAAAAATAATCGAGAACAGTCAAATGGCGTTGGATTTAACCAAATGTTACAAATACAAAATCCTATTTGAATCACAGTTTATATATTAAGTTATACTTTCAGTTATCGAATAATGAAAATTGATTCAAAATTCGTGAACAATTTATTAATGAATTTCATCTATAAATTTAATTTGTATTACCTATTCCGGAGAACCGTTTTGTTGTATGGAATCAAATCAGGTGAAAAACTTTTATACAATTTAGGCCGTAAGAAGGCGCTTATGAACATCAAAACTAATCACCAAAAATAAACTAAATTTACATAATTACATAAACACTTTTCTACGTATTTTTTATAACATTATCGATCACCATATGAAATTTAATTAAAATCCTTTTAGTAGTTTCAGAATGATGTGCGTACAAGGATACAAAAAACAAACTTTAAAAAATGTTGGTGTCTATCGATAATAAAGTACACCCTACCTATTTTTTGTTAATATTTAATGTACATATTTGGCTCAGCTACAATTTTATTATAAACACGTAGAAATATAGTCTACGCTAATGTAACGATACGTTATAAACGTTTGGCCACAAACCTCACATATAATTATGTTAAACCGTCGAATATGGGAAAGTGCTGAAGTTAGAAATGGAACTAACGTTCAAATTACCAAACTGGACTCACAAAAGAATGCTTGGCAATAAAGTATGAACTTTAAGATGATACAAACATACATACATATTTCTTAAATATTCAAAACACTGTGTTACATGTTAACGTTTCCTTACAATGACAGAATAAGAGCACATAGAAATAAATAAAACAAAACTAGCAAAAAAAAAACAAATTAGTAACGATCTAGAGGCCATTAACCCTAACGACTAATGAGAGTTTAGTAAATACAATGTTATGTGTTATACTAGATAATTGTAAGTCAGTACAATATTTACTGATTCAATACATCAGAGTAATTTTTTGAATAAAAAGTAACTGTTAAACACGTGAAATGTATTCAAACATTCACCGTTTTGGGAGTATATGTAACTTCAGCAGCGGTTTAGGGGTCAAAGCGGAACAAACAAACAAACTAAGTTTCGCATTTATAATATTAGTAAGGATTTCAAGTAAATGGAAAATTATATACATATGCATAAATATTAGAGAAAACATTTTATATAATACGCATTTGTATAAAAATATATAATAGTATAGTAAGTAAATATTAGTAGCGTAATAGTTTTTAATAAGGTATATGATGTAATTGAACTACGTATGTGAAAATTTTATCAAATAAACTTTATATTTTCAGTTACTTAGGTAATATATTATTCACATAATATAAGTTCCAAGTTAATAAAATAATTATGGTATTAGAGATATTACGAAACGGCCACAAAAATTAATATATGTGTAAACTACAGTTTTTTCAGTATGCCTGTCGGTTTGTGCAGTTTATGTTCGAAAATACTAGACTGACTGTACCGGAAATTCCATAGTTGAAAATATGACTTTTCAGCAAATAATCTAAGTAACTTAATTAGTTATTACGCGAATGTTTAGTCAAAGCATAATATAAACTAAGTCTGGAGTTCAGCCGATACAGCTATACAAGATATATGTATATTAATCAAAAGTCAACCATTGTTTACAGTAAAACAGTTTGAAATAACAAAAAGAATTTAAGAATATTTATATTCATAAAAAACTAAACGGAAATAAATACCTACATACGATTGCAGGTTACATACGACTGCCAACATGTAAACTACTAATGATTTACTCACACATGCTTATAATACTTCACGACGTAGGAACCTCAACATACAGTACACAATTCGCTGTAAGAGTAACAACAACTAATATAGTTATTTATTTCGTTTCACAAGAACTCTCAGTGCTCAGAATTTTGATAATCTATAGTAAGTTATAAAATAAATTTTCTTAATTGATGCGGTTTAAAAATTCAATGGGTAAAAATAAAGATAAATCCAATCAAAACGCGGTCAGAGAGTGGCGTGAGAGGTCTGAGCCTCTCATCGCCGTGCCTGAGGATGAAAGGTGAGTCGGTGGATGTTGGTTCATTAAAACACACTATTAGTCGATAAACGCTGTACCCGTTTGAACAAGACACCTCACTTTTAATATTATACCGACACCTGATTTATCTAGTAATTCATATCTCACGAACATTACACATTCATTTAGATTTATCTACATAATGTCATTTTCATTAATATCTTATACTCTGATGTATAATTACTTAATCAAAAAAAAATTTTTCATTAGGTGAGAAATTTAAACTGTTTTGCATTTTTTGTTGAAATTATTAAACCATACCAGTCATACATATTTGTATGTACGTCGTAATCGTAGGTCAGATTAAAAAAATATCTGAGATACATTATTGTTGATACGTTTTTGGGCTATTTTTAATTATCACGTATCATAAGTTCGTTCAAATCTTTGATATCTTTATTATGGGGGTATAAGAAAGTGTTTAATATCCTTTCAATAAATCGGGATATACTATATAAAAACATTATATTTAAGTATATATGTATATTATATTCTAAGCTATACATGTACGTTTTTGAGCTTTTGTACGATTTTATAATCGTAATATATTTATATTTCTTTTATAAATAAAAACTAACTATATATTGATAGATTATTGGCTATAGCATCAAAATCTTTTATTTGATTCTTCATTAAATTAAATTAATTAATAACATATTTAGCATATCACGCGGAGTACGAAATTAAATTTAAACCGAAATTGATATTGTTTTCTTTAAAAAAATATAACTACGTTTTTTTATTAAATACTGTGGCTGCTTTTATTGTTTAAAACTTATCGGTAACGATTTTTCATTGAAGGTATACCATTGTATATCTGATCCTGCGGTAAATGAGCCCATTGGAATTTTAACAAGACTTTCAGTTGTTAGATTGTCGACGCTCCATCCAGGTTAAAATAACTTCACAATACTAGTTATTTATTATTAATTAATTACAATGAAACTGTATAATAACGCTAAAGTTAAACATTCGATTAATATTTCATAAAAATACATAACAGTTTTAACTAAATATTATATGACATGATTTCAGAGAACAACCACCACACTCATTGCCCCGGTTAAGCGTTGTATTACCTGCTAGTAGCAACTCTAGTTCTGAAAATATACCTGCCCCAAAGCCACAGAGAAAACCACTATCTCATGGCGAGTAAGTAGTAATTGCTTATAATATATATGTTCCATACTTTTATAGTATGCATGTTAATATTACACGTTAGCACCATGCCTGATCGTAAACACAGTACAATTCTCTCATTGCACGAGCCCGGACGTCTGAGTGGGTAGCTCGCCAGGCTGCCCGAACGAAGCCCGACTTACCATCAGGCCGGCCCGGTCGCCAGAGTGACACGGTGATTGCGAGTTCGAACCAGCGTTGCCCCAGCAAGGCGACATATGACCGTGGGGCTTTAGTGGGTATTCCCGACGTCTAGTCCCCTGCGAGTCCCACATAAACCTCTCAGTCTTCCTAGGCTGGAAGAATAAGAGTAAATGCATTAATCCACGATAAAAAGTACAATCTAAAAACAAAGACAATCACCGATAAATCCTCTTTGAAATAGATGTAATTCGCTCACTGATTCTGAAACGCAACAAACCAAAAATGGGTCGCTTGATGGGTCTATCAAAATGTGCATGGCAATCACGAATCAGGAGAGTAGACATCTCTACAACTCCTGCTTGATTGTAGAGTATAGACAAACTAATACTGGAACGGAACACACCTAAATACGCCACTAAGACTACATTTCACTTAGCATTCACAACAATCAGAGTATACCTTCAGCCGTTTCACATGAATACCACGGTCGTTGTGATCGCGGAAAAAATGGGAAAATTATGACATCATTATTTGCAACCGCGCTAAGTTTATACCGACCCGGTCTGCAACGGTGCATCGATACTCCATTCCAATAGAGCAAATTATAGTAACACCCGCAAGCAGGTGGAACAGGGAAAACCGCAGTCGTGAGCGGTGAGAACGCTTAGTGGTACGTAGCCTATGAAAAATATTATTCCTATATAATAAGTACAATTTTGAAGCGATGATAGCTCAATTGGTAGCGTGTACAGTCAATGAACGTGAGTTCGAATCCTTGCTATAAACTTGAGCTTTTGGTGAAGGAAAACATAGTGATGAAATATAATTAGATAAATAATTCACGCGTGGCTAGCTACCACTCTGAAATTGAAAATCTGCCGTCAAATACCTAAAGGTGTGTTCCGATAGTTGTACTTGCACAATCTGTCTTTCCACTAGGCTTAGCGTGGCCACCATCTTAAGCCACATTGGCACTTACCATCAGGTGAGGTAGTGGCCATATCGCTAAACCTACAAAAAATTTAAAAAATTAAAAAAAGAAAATTTTCAAAAATAGATCAAAGTATTTTGCTTATCTTAGCTAATTTCATTTTCAATTTCAAAATTGAATAGTACCTAATGATACTAGTAAATAATTACATCACATATTCGTAGTTTATGTTACCAATGGACTAAATGAATTTATTAGTACGAGTATTAAACTATTTTCAATTGTCTATTTGAAAATATTAAATTAATTAATGTAATATATCAAATTGTTTCAGTGAATCGATGACGGTGGTTTTGTCAGCGTTTTACGCAAAGCTATTAATAGTATTAGGAATAGCATTCCCAGTAACGAGCACTATACAAAATGAATTGTACACAAATATTACAACGGATGTATGTATTCTTTGTTCATTTTTAATAAATTAGCCATGCCCTCGATTTTGATTTGAATTATGTTTTATATTATTTTCGTCCTTTTTTTCATTTTTTTTTTTTTTCAAATTTTATGACACATAGTATATAATATAATATAATATACCTATGAAATCAATCACATTATCACAATAACATTGTTTTTTCGTATTATGTTACTAGTGATTGGAAAAGTGCGTACTTAGACTATCGCCTAATGGTTGCCTAATTTTTCACGAGTAATATAGGCGATTAATGAAAATGTAGTAAAAAAAAAATGTAAACCAAAAAAATATTTAAAGGCAAGAAACACAGGCAAAGCACAGAGTTCCGAATGTAGTTTATAAGTCCTATTTTCGACACACAATTTCTTAACTTCGAATACATTAAAAACCGTCATGATGAATTTACTACAAAATGTAATATTTTATAATCCTAAATAGCACTTAAGTTTTGTCTTTTACTTTTAGGTATTCACTATGTATTTATATACACTAAGCATGGCGTTTTTGGCTTATACATTTTATCATCTTCGAATGGCCAACCTCGATAAGGACGGTAAGTGCATTTTCCATTGTATTGTTTTACATTTTAATAATACTAATTTAAACGGATTTTATCGCGGTTATTTATTAAATTTTGATCCCGACGTTTCGAAAGCTTTTCAGCCTTCGTGGTCACGGACAAACTAAAAGAAATATAGGGACCCGCGTAAAAGAACATATAGCTGATGTTAAACACCGACGCTCTACGAAGTCTGCAGTTGCTGAACATTCAGAAGAAGGCTCCAAACATTATCTTCGATTCGACAAGCCACAAATCCTTGCAAAAGAACACCGATTCCTACCTAGGATGATTTGTGAGGCTATTGAAATTAAAAAACATCCAAATTTCAATAGAGAAGATGGTTGGAAGCTAGCACAAGCCTGGGATCCAATTATACATTTAATTAAATCGGAACCCAAAAGACCAATTGCCAGACCTCAAGACACTGTGAGCTCTTTCTGCGTAGATCGGAACACCATCTCAATAATAAAAATTAAATTGAAGGTAGACACAGTAACATAAACTTTTCTGACAACCTACACCTCAGTCCGCCCCGTGACTACGAAGGCTGAAAAGCTTTCGAAACGTCGGGATCAAAATTTAATAAATAACCGCGATAAAATCCGTTTAAATTAGTTTTATTTCAATGAATAATATTCGCGTAAACCTAAGAAATCATTATTTTAATAATAGTTTCCCATAGGCGGGAATTCTAATTATAACAACTATGGTACACAATAATTGATGGGTAAAGATATTTTTTTTTGTTTTATACTGTTTTTTTATCAAAACGCTATAGACAACATAACCCACAAATTAAATTTTCGTATAATTTTACTTAATAAAATCATGTGTTTTGTAAGCCAGATTACTCTTACAAGTAACAAATTCATCTGAAGTTTCAATAATATTATTCTCAAGCTATCTTTCTATCTAATAGTTTCTTGACTACTATAAACCGTATATTTTGTTATATACTACATGTTTTATTTTAGTCAAAACGAAACGAACTAGATATGGCAGCTTTTACCTACACATGGGAGTGGCTGGGTTCGGCGTGGGTTCAATCATCTACTCTTGCCTACAGTTCGGTGGATATTTTGATCTCTCTGGCGATTGTCAAATGATTATAGTTGCTATTAAACCAGCTCTTCGCATCCTGTATCTAATAGCACAAACTGTTTTCATATTTTCATACACCGACGTAAGTTTTTTATTTGCGGTTATCCTAAATACCTGCCATATATATTCTTTGAAATATATAATGATGAAATCACGTGCAGACTTTAACACTTATTTCAATGGTGATATATTATATACATGTACGTGTATTAGCCGCTAACCAGTTAGTAAATAATTAGCACTTCACTTCCTGTTTTCGAATTAAGTTTAACTTACAATTTAAATTGGATCAATGGGTTAACACCCTTCTGGTGTGTATAAATTATTACGTCATTATACTAAGTTTTTTTAAGAACTTTGATTAAATTACTCTCATACTAATAATTACTGACATTACTCCGCCTACATCATATATCTTATAAAATATAATACTTTTGAAAAAGAAAATATTTATTTAAGAACTACGTCATAAACATGTGACTGTTATTTTAATATAAACTGTGTATTTATTTATTAGAAGAAAACATCGTGACTGACTCATTATGTCACAGCCGGAACTACTAATACCACCTAGGAGTATACAATTTGAAGAATAGGTTACTATACAAAGTAGAGACAAAAAAAAAACACAGATTTTTAAAAAAATTTAGATTTTTTCTTTTATAAGAACATCAATACACAATTTTTAACACTACTCACGATTTTCGAGTAAGTCATTACATCAACTAATGTAAATTATGTATACTTATGAAAGCATTTTTGTTTAAATGATTACCTAATAATGTCGCTTAAACGACTTGAACTCCCTAATAATACATATTTCATTTTATAATTTTTATAACACAAAACTTCTAATTGAAACTAGTTTCAAGATGCTAATAACAAAAAAAACAAGCAAATCCAATCATTGTATACTATTTTGTTATAAAATAGCGTGCTCCATCGAGTTTGTTTAATTGCGATATATAGTTACATACGTAGTTATATGACACAGAATGTTGAATCAAACATTTATTAATTTACTATTTTATAGATATTAAATCCAATGAGAGGAGTAGTATTAGATAGATTCGGATTAATGCATCTAATAGCCACAAACGTCTGCGAATGGTTGAACGTTGTAGTTCAAGAAACAAGAGATGATATTATCGCTGTAGCCTACGACAGACCAACACTGTTACGTTACGCCAATATAAGCGGTCATTCAAAAATCGACATCAACGACCAAATTGACAACATGACGATTCAAGAAACCCAGAAAATACCCAGTAGAAACACCAGCGATGACTTACTCACAAATATTACAATAAATTACCTAAATTCCACTATAAAGAATGACGTTTGGATATGTAACGTATCTGATATGATTACTCCTCTTATAAGAAGCGTAAACCCTTATTTGAGGCCATGTGGAGTGGAATATAGTCTTTTGTGCTCCGTCATTATTGCCGTGATTTGGAATGATATATGCACTGTTCCTGGATCGGTAAGGACAAGAAAACAATCATATTAAGTTTATTATTTTTTGTCAGGATACAACTTACCGATTAGTCATTTGAAAGTATAGTAAAGGCTTTAGAAAATATTTAGGCAAAAAAATCATATATTCGGTAAAATATTTTTTAGAAACCTGGCAAGAAGCCCTTGGCAGAAAAAGAGACTGTGAAGCAGTGCTGTACCCCTGTGAAATCAAACAACCATTTTTCCGTTGACTGCGGAAGCGCTCATAAAGGGCTTTTCATGGGCATTGCAGTACTTGCTGGGACTATAGTTAGTCTTATGCTTTTCAATGGTCTATTTCAAAATGAGAAACATGTGGAATTAGCTCTTCTTCAAGTAAGTAAATGTACTTTGAGCCAGTGACCAATGACTTTAAGTAGCAAAATAACATTTACATTACGTATTGTTACTTAATTTTAAAAGTTAAGACAAGAAAATATATGACCGAT
This sequence comes from Actias luna, assembly GCA_039707435.1. NCBI lineage: Eukaryota > Metazoa > Arthropoda > Insecta > Lepidoptera > Saturniidae > Actias > Actias luna. Next base: position 6,967,614 of record JAZHAC010000034.1, on the reverse strand, counting down.
TAGATTTCAACTACCATAAGGTGTAACATCCCAAGATAGTGGCACTTATAAGCATATCGCGTTTGGAGTTAACCGGTACATTGTCAATACCCTAGGTATATATTTATTTTTACTTATCTAAAAATAGGTAAAATACAGCTCCTTTGGCGCTCAATCTGGTCAAAACTACAGAACTTATGGATATGATACTACGACCATTCGAAGTGGAAACGTTTGTAAATTCTTCTAGGCTAGTTTTTTGATCCCATTGTAATTTTTTTATTTACTCTTCTATCCCAGCGTAGCGGACGGGTGGGTGGCGGCTAATATAGTACTAAACCTGTCACAGTGGTCGTGTTACGATTTGTTGCGTTTCGGAATGAAACAGTGTAAAATCAACTGTCTAGAGGTTTGCAAGCATGCATTTTGGCAATGTCCGCCGATGAATTATTAATCTCTTGGCAGTAGTCTTTCTTTTAGGATTACACTTTTTACTTAAGATCAGGTGAGATTATGGCCTTACCTTAAACCCTAAGTATAAAAAACCAGCAGCGGCCTCCTTCCGCAGACGCCTCAGCCTAGGTTCGATCCTCCGGACAGGAGCCCTCGGGTGACTCTGCTCGCGCGATACAGTGACACTACATCACTGAGATTACACCATCACACCACATACGATTCGTGCACACTCATACGTTAAGTACACGGTTCTGTAAGGGACTACCCTCGCGGCCCTTGAGCTGCTTACCTGATAAGGTCGTAATTAGTATCACTAATTTAGTAATACAGAACCTGTTGGTTAGTCAGGATCATGAATCTTTTTTCATTTACCGGCAGTAGCCCTAGCCGATGTTCGGCCGTCCTGGCACCCTTATGCCTGCTGCCTCGGGGCTGAATGCCCTCAGTACTCGCCCCCAAATGTTTGGTGAAGCTGTCAAAGCCCTTGGGGCTAATAGCGTACATAGGTTCGAAAAAAAAAAAAAAGAAATACTTTATTGTTAGAATAACCATACAATAAAATTAAATTACAGAAAGAAATTAAACAACAAAAAAAACATATAAATTTGAAAAATAAAAAAACTGATATATAGAAGAGTTGGCAAACCAGTAAAATTGTCACACAGCAGTACTGCAGCGCTGATTTTCGATAGGAGCCCAACATTATGATAAATGGACGTTCAGTCGGTCATATTAATGTTATAATAGAAAATTAAAAGAACAAACAATCAAATAACACAGACAGACGTAACACGTAACAGATGATCTGAAAAAGACATGTTAATTCTCAAAGGTGTTTTATAATTTGTTTAATTTGAATCGTGAGTCCTTTTTAGGGATATTAGTTTAATTCTTCTAACAGATCGGTAAACAAGAACAGTTCTCTTTCATGCTTGTATAGAAAAATAAGGTCGAATATCTTATTTATCACATTGTTTTAAATATATTTATGTCTTTGTGCCAATTAAAAAGACATTTCACTGTACTTATCTACCTACACTAATTATATAAACGCAAGGAAATATCACCACGACATCAACTAGAAAAATGTTGTAATGTCAAAACTGCTTACGATATAGTTACATAAGTTCCAAGCAAAAATCATTTCGAGTTGACACCATACATTAGAAATATACTCCTATAAATAAGTATTGAACAGCCAAATAAACCACAAATTTTAATTCTCATTTTTATATTCTCATGCCTTCAAATCAACGACCAAACACTACAATATTAATACTAAGCAACGACTATGCTAATACTGAGCAACGTCTTTGCTTAGTTTACGAATAAAACGTAGACATGAATATTATAACAAAACGATTTGTTACAGATTAATATATGGGAAACAATTCTTTTTATTTTAATGACTATTGGTTCAATGGTATGCATTCAGCGAATGAGAACTTTACCGCTTCGCCGAGCCGTATCCAACTTACCTCTGGAGCATGCTCTGTTATTGGTTACGCAATGCGGGGTATACCTTTACTATTTGTTTCAAATTATTGGAACGGGCTTCCTTTTACAACGGTATCCTGAAGGAACGAGAGCAACAAGGTAATAATGTACATGAAAGATAAAAGTAAAACCTCAAATAGATCTAAGTATGATATCTTACATCTATACAAAAATTCTGATAAATTATCTTCCACTAAAAATTTTCATTATCGTATTTTCATTATTCATCGAGTATCAAGTTTCGACCATTGAAACATTCAAAATATTATTTATTTTTACCATATTAACAAATCAACACAAAATATGTCAGAAGTATTAAATACGACAAATAATAATACGCCACATGAATTAATTTAGGTTATTGATTACACAAACAGGATAATATCACCATTATGCGCGGTAATACAAAGCTCTTGTCAGACTCTGCTCGTTTTGGACGCTTGGACTAGGAGGTGTGCAGGCAGCGGACGGCAACGGCCAGGTCGACAGCTAGTCACCTTCCTCCTTGTGGGCAACTTCGCATTGTGGCTTTTAAATAGAGTCAAAAACGCTAGAGCAGAGTTTCATCCGTTACAGGTAAAAATATTTCTTTTTATGGTAGCGTTATAAAGTCACAACACAGTGCCTAAAATTGTGTAAAAGTGTAAAAATGATGACAGTATAAGTTATTTTTCACAGCGTTAACGCAATTTTAATTCTCAAGTTGAAAATCTGGCACAAAGCTCTTGGTGTTTTTGTTACCATAAATGCATTTTTAACTAGTTACAATAGGATTAGTCCATTAGCACCTTTGCGAGTTCCATCATTAAACTAAATAAAAATGATTTGCCTCATTAGTTACATGAAATGTAAAAAAGCTGAAGCATTTGGTTCTATATGATCGTATTACTCGAAAGCGATAAGTAATAACTATTTACACATAAGCTATGTTATGACTAATATTATACTGTTAATTAAAATAAAAATGCTATTTATTTTAACAGATGGAGTTTTATGGTGTTTGGGCATGGACACTGATAACACACGTATCAGCTCCGCTACTGGTTTGTTACAGATTTCAAGCCACAGTATGTTTTTACGAAATTTGGAAGAATTCATACAAAATGAAGAAATATTCTAAAAACAATTCTGATGGAAATGATTTTGAATTAAAAAATCATGTAGCTTAAATAAGTTCTTTTTATTTTTGTTACGCTGTTTCATTCTATAGATCTATGAAGATCTTATTTATTTATGTATAAATTATATTTTGACAAAATCTCTGTTATTTTCACTTGTTGGTTTTCTCAAATTCAAAATCAATAAAAAAAAACTCGTTGTAAGAAAATTTACCAACCAAATTATAATTTTTTACAAAAATCGGTCTCAAGATAATCAAATTCTTGTACCTGATCTCAACTAAACTTAACTGAAATTATTCAATAAGAAACATATATATATTAGAGAAAAAATGATCATCAAAAGGAATCGGCAAAAGTCCTAGAAGCGAGTCTTCGCTTAGGCGTTTCTTGCATGATGTATTAGTTCCACAGCTAAGGTGGCCAACGATATAACTTAGCACCTGCGCTGTGTGGAAACTATTTAGAAAGACGGACTTGTAAAATCGCAATCTCCATTTCAAAGTATATCGATATCCAGATTTTTAAAAGTTATCATCTTCAAATTAGGTCTGCGTGATTCCTGAACTGACATTATGTGTCTACACTGTTAATAGCTAATATTGCTGGTGCATTCCTGACCCTGAATTGAAATTGAATGACTATGAAACTGTAGAGGTGTGGCAATGCAGTTCGAAGAAAATATTAGTGACATACATTATAGAGATGTTGCGGCACTCTGCTTTGATACTTGCAAGTTTCTGAATCTACGATCACCGAATTGAGGAAGCCGGTAGAGAATGAAGTAGCATTTCTCTTTTTGTACTTCTTCATACTGAATATCGCACCGCTGATATTACGACTTATATTACTGCACTTTTACTAGTCGGGGTCACCAATTTAGGTTAACATATATAATTAAATATTACTTACAAATAAAATAAAACACGTCATATTGTATAACAAGAGAAGCTTTATTTTTCTATACATCTCTTTATGTTGTGTGTCTCTCATTCTAGTTATCATATGTCCCACACGGACTGTATACAGGTAATATATCCCATGAAAAAATCTAAGGCAACTTTTCATATGTAATAACCGGCAACACTTTTGTCGTCTACAATAACTTTTGTCATTTAAAAATTGTACACATAACCTTTCGGTAATTATTATTTGATATAAAAGTAAGGTATTCATATAAAAAATATGGCTTCTGTAATGGATGTCGATGAAGAGGAAGTTGAGATGGCTTCATCCAGTAGCGGTAAGGGAGACAAGAAAAGATTTGAAGTAAAAAAGGTAATAGCAATTACGCCTAATCATTGTAACTTTCTCAGTATTATTCTTTGTTTCAAAATAATTAAAATTGATTAATTTTGGTTTCAGTGGAATGCAGTTGCACTATGGGCCTGGGGTATGTTTTCCTAAATTTACATGAGACACACCAAAGCACTTATAAACACTAATCACACGAGTTATTTAGTAAAATACCCTAGTATTCTGCAAATTATAATAGTAGTCATCAGATATTATTTGTATTCATTTCTCTCTTTTTTGCTTCTCTTGAAATGTGACCTATGTTTTTAAAGTACCCTATTTATATAATAATTATTTTCATTGATATTCTTCGATTTTACTTAGAAGATCAACATATAAAAAAAAACATATTTATTTTACAGACATAGTGGTTGATAATTGTGCTATCTGCCGTAACCACATAATGGATTTATGCATAGAGTGCCAGGCTAACCAGGCATCTGCTACTAGTGAAGAATGCACAGTTGCCTGGGGTGTTTGTAATGTAAGTTTTGTGCTTTATAAAAATAAAGTACCATTATTGTACCATCATACATTTTTAAATTGGTACCCTAATATAATTCCAGGGGCTCACATAAAATATGTTTGTATTATAATAATAACTTTTTTTTACAGTGGATTTGTTTACACTATTAACTAAATAGTAAACTTTTTATAACTATAGTGTTAATGTTCTATTATTGTGTATAAATAAATTAAGCCTTTTTCAGCATGCCTTCCACTTCCATTGTATTTCACGGTGGCTCAAAACTCGACAAGTTTGCCCATTAGACAATAGGGAATGGGAGTTCCAAAAGTAAGATATTTTTGATGTATTTATTCTGAATTCAAAAACATGAAATAATATGCTCTATAAATATATGCCTCAATACTAAAGATAATTTTGAAAGTTAGTTTAGCTATTGCTGTATTTTGTATTTTAACTTAATAACAAGGAATTTGAGAGATATGCATACTCCTAATTATTGTTCCAACCTACAATATAGAATTATTCTTGAACATTTTTTTATTTTAATTCAGGATTCTCTTATTAATTCCCTTTATTAGTACATACAAACTAGGGTATATAAAACTGAAGTCAAACATTACTATTTTAAATAAATTTGTATAAAAATAGCTTGCAAAAATAATTCTATTTTTATTTTTCAGATATGGACATTAAACCTGCGCTAAGAAGTCCTGCCTCTTATTATAAATATGGACTTAATATGTTGATATCTTATTAGGTTCTTAATAATAAACAAAGTAATAAATACAAAATTTTTCATTATTCATTTCAATAATTTGTTATATATAAATTAAGATTTTTTTGTCATAAGATAAAGTTATATAAAAATAGTAAAAAATTATAGCAAATTTGATTTTTTTTTATTATCACTTAAACTTCTAAAATCTCTATATCATTATATTCACTTTATAGAACTAAAAAAATGTGCAACTGATTTAGTGACATGTGTATCCAGCTAAAATAGTAACACATTGTAGTATTTTAATCTTTAAAAAACTATGACATTTTCAAGTTTAAGCATCTTACTCTTACTTATAACTCTTGAACTTACTTATTTTGCCAACTGCTAATATGGCAAATATTTGTTTATTTTACCCACTTGTATAGAAACTTAAGTTGTGTATCTATTAATATACTGCAAAGCCTGCTAAATGGAGTTTTAATTTTTTAATCTTCCCTGGGGTATGGGAGTCAGCTTTCATCACCATTCCACATTATCAACAGGGTTGCATCTTATTGGCCGGCATAGATTACATTAGAGTTTCACAAGAGATGATAGCACAGTGGTAGTGTGTACGACTTCACGTCAAGGGATATGAGTTGGAATCCACCTACAATGAGCTTGAGTTTTCAATGATGGAAAACACAGTGAGGAAACCACAGCATGGTAGTAAGGCTTTTTCTAAAGCCCAGCTGCATAGCTACCAACCTCAAGTTGAAAATCTGCTGCCAAATACCAATAGGTGTATGTGTATGTAGGTATAAAACTTGGGTTGTATCATCATTTAAGATCAGGTGAAATTATAGCCATAACGCTAAACCTTAACTAAAAAAAAGCTGACACCCTCCACAAGACATGATCCCACCACCAAACTGTACACCTTCATTACAGCAGAGGGATCAAAGTATTATCCAAAAAGTAGTCTTTTTACAAAAATAAATTGCTCCTTCATATTATTTCTCAGACTAGTAACATAAAGCAGTGTAAAAAAGTACAATAAATGACTACAAACCTATTTTTACCCATTAGTGAAATAGAGTAGAACCTCGATAAAGTAAAAAACTCTATAATTTCGAAAATTAATCTTATTCTTTGCCTCAGAGCCCAAAACCTCTATTACTTAAAATACGCAGCCTCTATAATTATACTAATACTATCAGTATTAGCCCTCAGTTTCTTAAATAGGCATATTTCGACGACCTCTATAATATAAACTGTCTGCCAAAGAGTCATTTCGAATGAATGTACAAAACAAAAAATATCTCGAATTTTATGGCTTGCACGTATTCACAAGTTAAAGAGTTAACACAAACTATAAGTAAACAATCACCTATTATTTCTTAGAAATCCCTAAAAGCTGTATTTGCGGTGGTTAGGATAGCGGCTTACTTGGATCGTTTGTTGTTGATCACTGTCCAGGAAACTGTGCTGTAAAAGTTACTTAAGTAAAATGAGTTCAAAAAGTGAATAAACAACACTGAAAAGTGGATTAAAAAGCAAAGATGTTGTGGCTCAGTTTGGAATACACGAAAGTAAATTATCACTCATAATCAATAAAGAAGCTGAACTCCTGAAGAAACGAGATTCGGGAGAAAGTCTTTCATGTAAAAGACGAAAAATTGCTGAATTCCCTATTCTGGAGCAATGTTTGTTTACGTGGTTCAAACAGTGTCGAAACCAAAACACAATGTGTTGTCTCTATTTATAATAGAAAATGTTTTTATAACAAAAAAAAATATCACTGACTTTTTTCAGTAGACCAAACTTTAAAGTTTTTTTTTTATGTTACATGTGTATGTATTTTCTTTTACCACTTCCGGCGCATACGTGAAAAATAGGAAGAATCACTCTCTAACATAAACCCATGATAAGTTAAAAACTGTTTTCGTTTTCCGTTACAATGTACCTACCAGTAGTGAAACTTCATCATTAGGACAAAAGGACAAATTTATATATTTCAGCTATCATTACAATTACAACTTGAAAATTGATATCTAAATAGTTACACCCTTTTCTTAATGAGCAGGAAAAGTATAAGATGAATTTTCAGTCTTTAAATAAATATATACTACTTTCTACTTTTTCTATCAATGTTTTATATGTAATTTTATAAATACTTTACTTTCATTTAACAATGGTGGGTAAAATAACTGTACATTATAAACTAAAAAAACTAGCACTCGACGCAATCTTCTATATATAATTAAGCCAAATACGACTCATCCCGATATTTTCAAAACACTTGAGCATTAAAGCATTTCAAGACTTGAAATTTTATATGGATATTCTTTTTACGACCATTTGAGAACATTGTACGGGACAATATCGGAGGCAGTAGCTAATTTTAGTATTAGTTAAACAATTAAGTGATAACAAATTAAACAAAATTTTCAAGGAATCTTGAGGGAATTTATTGTGGTTTCACAGAAATTAAAATATTTTATACGGCTTATTACATCAATAATACACAAACTGTTTTGTCTTACATCACTCTCATTAGGAATAATACAAAAGCTAGTATTGACAACTAGCAATACATTCAATGGCTTAGTATAATTATAACCGATGCAGTAAATACGAATTACTTTCTAAATAAATATCTAATAGAACCCAATGTTTATATATTTTATGTACATGGATCTTACGTCTTATCAGAATAAATAGTTATATCTAAATCAAAACACGATTTAATAGTGAATGCATGGAGCATTACCCATATTACATTTTATTACTGTAGTGAACAATAATGGTTGACAACATTTAGCCATATTACTTTCTCAACCACGAATTAAAAAAAAACATTGACATAAACACTTATCCGTCTTTAAATATTATTTTAGGCATCTTTATTTTAGAATTCTATTAATTATTAAAATGATTATGAGATCACCTTTATATTAATAACGGTCAAATATATACAAAAACACCTATTTAGGATTGAGAAAGTAAGACGAAAAAATTTTCAATTAGTCTTTATATATGCACCTATACACAAAAATATGCCTACTTAAATGTCATGTTTTCACGCAATCTGCATACAAAACAGGGCTAAACTAAGCAGTATCGGTTATTGCTGATGAAATTATGTTCAAATTAGTGTTTATAACAATATATTTGTATCAAATATAAGCAGCTTTTCGTCACAGAAGAAAGAGCTCCCAAATTAAGCAATGTAAGATGAAGACCCAAAGGTATTGAATATAGGCACCCTGGCCCATATCTGTTACTATAAATCTCAATGCCTAGACAAATCGTAATTACCTATACGAGGCTCTAGCATATTGTTATTTCTAACAATATTTTAAAGTAACACATGGCAGTTGAAAGGTGATCTATTAAAATTTTATTTTACAATAATAATTCTACAACTTTGCAATTATTTTCAATCTTAAAACTGCCATATATTTATGTTTTCAAATTAACGTTTCGAAATATTTATATGCTCACCAAATTATTATGTACATACATACACAGTTCATGATTATAAAGTAATTATTACAAAATTATACAAAGAAAATTGAACTGCAGAATATTTGTATACTTAATTACACTGAAATTACGATACACAAACATGCAATTTAGCCAAAATATTTTCACTAATTCACTTTCCTCAAACAAGTTTTAATCACAGATAAAAAGAAGAAAATAGAACACAATACTTTGTACATACATTATCTTAACACTATTCATTCATTCAATACTCAATAACATAAAATAAAAGTAACCTCATGATCAACTTATTTGAAGATTGTGAAAAATTGGGACATCTAAATTTATTTGTGCTAATAAAATAATAAGTAACGACATTTCATTTTAATAAATATTGGAATCATCAAATAATAATCTGATGCCTATCACACAATACCCAAAATTCAGAACTTTATATCACAAAATAAATACTAGATGAAATTATTCTAGTCAGTGTCAATTTAACTAATAATTGAATAACGGTGGAAAAATAACCATAAGGTAGTTGCGGCTGTCAGTCTGCTGAAATAGCTGTAGGCAAATCTATAGTACGGCTTTCATTGCCAAAAATTAATCTTAAGCGTTTCATTGGGGGCAGTGGATGGACTGGGTTATGCTTCCGATGTCGTTCTTTAGATCGCCGTCGTTTCTTCAGACGCCTAGCTGTCTCAGGATCAACACCTTCTAACCGAAGTACTTCATATTCAGGTGCCTCAGCAGGCCCTCCACAATCCATTACCTCCTCTACCACAGGACTTCTTTTCACCCTTAATGTTAACTTCAAGCCTCTACGTGGTGGTGTACAGGGACACTCACTACTTTTATTTGAGCTGTCTATCAACCAAGGTGGTGCAGAATCTGTTTTTTTACTAGATTCTTCAGTCCTACTTGATAAATCCACTTTCTGTATGTTATTCAATTTACTATCAGTTAATTCAATGGGGTCAACATTTTCTCTAAACTCAATCTCACTTTTTAAGCATGCATTGTCTGTCACACATTTATCTTCTTTAGTTTGTTCTTGAATATTGCTGTCTATTGTCACCTCTTCCTTAGCATTTATTGATTCTATTCTTTGTTCTGGAGATTCTTTTGTATCACAATCTTTATCTATAGTGCCTAATTGGATTTGAGATATAACTACAGAGTTAGAGCCCAATTTGTGCTCACTCTGATTGCTATGTGAGGATTCAGTTTTTACTTCTGTCTGATTTGCTGCTACTATACTTGGCAAATCAGCTTCTTCTTTAGGTGTGTTAACATTCCTCTCATATTTACTTTCAGAGGCTCCTCTGGAACTATTTCTTACTTTAGGAAAATTTGGGTGTGTATAAGTATCTAAGAGGCGCTTATGACTTCTCAAAACGATACCAGAATGCGAGTCCCTACTACTGCGAGAACTAGTTGTGCTACAACATCTTGAAAGTGTAGCTCTTTTTGTGTTATCTGAAGTAACTATGCCATTAGTGGTACGGCCGCTATCAGTCCGCCTCCTCAATCGCTCACCTCTTCTAGAAGCAGAAGACTCTCTACTCCCCTGTTCCTCAGTACCCCCTGATCCATCCATAACATCTGCTATACAACCCTGAGCTATTAATAATTCGGCATCATATTTAGTCAAACCTTTCTGTTTCATTTCTTTCATACTAAGAGGAGATACAATTGAATTCTGCCTACTGGTTATTCGAGACTTCTCAGAATTTTTAGTATTTGCAGTTTTTTGAGTTTGTTTAGCTTTTGTTCTATTAATTCTATTATCTGTTTCTCTAAATCTGTATCTAGTAGGTTGTTCGTCAATATGTGCACTATCAACTGAAAATGCACCCTTACCACGCCTTTCACAAGTCTCACATTCACAATAACAATTACCATTCCCAAAAAAGTCTTCTCCATAAAAACAAGTAATTTCCTCTCCAACTTCTATATCTCTTAATACACGAACAAAAGCTTTCCCGCGATCTGTTGCTTCAAAAGTACAAGTAGGTCTACAGTCATGGTTGATGTATGCAGCAGGACCTAGCCACAATTGAGCACAGTTCTTTCTACAGCTATACATAACAGAGAAATCATTTTTTCCTGGGTGCAATAATTGTTTTTCTTCTTCTTCTGTCATTTCAGCTATGCATCCAACTAAAAAATCAATTCTTTCATGTTTAAAGAATTTTTTTGTTGTAGAAATTTTTGCTCCTACTCTACCCTCCAAAGAATATCTAAAGCAAGGTTCAATCACAAATCCTGCCTTCTTGTCAAAAATTCTTAAATAACGATATATCTGTAAAAAATAAAATGTATATAAAATTTATAACATCATTTATGAAAGAAAAAAAAACTAATGGCATTATCACTTAATTTAGTGTACTAACATGTTCACGCAACTTGCTTTGTTCATGTTTATTTTTACTAAAATGTCGTGGCATCCATTCACCATTGGCTAATTTTGAGTAGGCTTTGTTGTAATCTTGGGTCTGAATAAATTCTTTAATAATACTCTTTAACTGCTCCTTATTTGTTTTCAAAGGTCTATAACGAATATTCATTTTATGTGTCGTAATGCCAAGATATGGGTCCACAATGAGAGCCGTAGCCAAGTCATCATACTCCGACAGCTCGCGGGGAGTCATGCCCATCGGCTGCATTTTGTGGAGCACTTGCCTCCCTGGGTATGACGCGGATCCAACAACCATCCTGGTATCCTGAACAACAAAAGACGCTAAACTTGTATCGACCGATCATACAAATACGTGTTTACTTCTTAATATGTAAAGCATTATTTTTTACATTATTTCAAAAATATGTCTCTATTTACTTATAAATATAAAAATGCAAATGTTTTACCTAATCAATTTATTTTCTAACTTTTATAAGGACAAACATGGCGGACGAACATGAAACCCAATCAACGACACGTCAAAACTTTAACAGTGTTATTTTACCACTTCAAGCTCAAATTATATAAAAGAAATTACAGAATAACAAAGAAAAAATAGTCTGCTATTATATACACTTACTTAGATCATTGAATATACGAAAATTTCATGATTAAATCCATAAACAACTTCACTATCAAGAACACTTTGAGATGTTACTGATAGGTTATTTACGTTTAATAAACATAACAATTTAGTAATTTTAAATTATTTTCCTTGTTTCCATTATTTATAATTGATAGCAAAAAGATAAACAAACTAGTTTATTTCAAATTAAAATCCAAGGAAAGCTGAAAAACAACCATGTTTTCAAGTAAACTCATTCATACTATACCACTTTTAATATGTTTATAAAGATTGTTAAGTTGATTTAAAAGTTCTTATCTTTATAACATTTTAGAAACACATAAGTCAATAAAATATATTAAATAAACGCAATTATAGGCAAGCATTAATTTTTATTAAGTCATTGAACTATTAGAAGCTTAAAAGTCATTTTCTACCTTATACCTTTATTTGTTCTTATAACAAGCTTCATAAATGATTTCTATCTAGCTTTTAAAAAGCCCTGCCTACAAACAAGTTAACTACGTTTTGGCGGGATTTTTAATTTGTTATCCTTTGGGGTTTTCTTTGTAATTCGTAAACTGATGTTATTTGATCCTATTTTATATTATACATTTTAATATTTATTATTTCATAAATAATTTGATTTAATCAATATTTCATTTAGATTCAATTTAGAGAATTCAATTTATTATATTTAATTCCATAATATATTATTGATAACAAGAATACTAATAAACTTGTTTATTTCAAATAATGGTCAAGAAAAGCTCAAAAAACACCCATATTATGTAGTATACTCATCTGTACTATACCCCTTTAAATATGTCTGTAAGGGTTATTAGATCGATTTAAAAATGTATACTTTTATTAAGTTCTAGATACAAATTACTCAATAAAAATATAATAATTAAACTCGATTATAACTAAGTATTAATTTTCATTATATCATTAAAATATTACAAGACTTAACATCATTTTACATTGTAATACATCAACGAAATGGTTGGTCTTTCAAAACATTTATGACATTTTTATTTTTCTAATTGGATATTTGGTCTTATCTTAATTTAAATAGCCATACAAAACAATTTACTTAATAGTAACTTTTATAAAAATTGGAATTCTTATGATGTATTTTGTTTTATTTACATAGTAGCTGAGGGATGTTACGATGCAGCTCAAAAATAATACCGATTGCTGAGAATTATATCTAATACAATTAACCTATACTCTCAATATTATTTATTTGATGAAGTGTAAAGTGAATTTACACTCATGCCAAATTAGTTATTTCTACAGAGTCAACAATAATAGAAAAATGTAAATGATGTTGTTGCCAAATCTAATAAGTGATTCTTTAAAGTTTTACATGAAGCTGTTGCTTTATTAAAAAATGTTTGTGATGTTAGCTCCAACGCGCGTTGCACGTTTGGAATTTACTCATTAAATACAATTATCTTTGAAGCATAAAATCAAAGTGAAAGATGCGCTAGGTGCATTTTTTTATTATTATTGTATTTGGGACAATAAGCAAGCGCGTCACCTGATGGTAAGTGATCACCGCCGTCCACAAGACCAGGGGAATTGCAGGTGTGTTGCCGGCCTTTATAGGAGGGACTGACTCTCAACCGCCGGAACACACCTATTGGTATTTGGCGGCAGATTTTCAACTTGAGGGTGGTAGCAAGCCAGACGGGCATACAAAAAAAAAGTCCTATACCATGCAATATATTGCGCAGCAAGACATGAAGCTTCTGAGCCAACGCTTATATTCATTTCAGCTCTCATAAAATTTCCATAGCCGGGGCGTTTTATAAAAAAATTAGTACTTAAGGAGTAAACTCCAATTTTATTCAATAAAATGCTACAAGTACTATAATTGCTTATATAATCGCTACCATAATAATACCATCCCTAATCCTGCAAATTTACGTCAATAGTTTGGCATTTTAGTAGTTCTTAGAAATTATAGATTTCGTAAAAATAATTTTATTTCATTTTTTTATAACAATTTTGGGAATATTGTATTTCTTATGTATATCTATTGATATTTTGATTCATAAAACATAATCCATCACTAATTTCTCTAATTTATAGTCTGTATAATTCTGTCACTGTGTTTCGAAAAGTGTTTAGAAACCAGTGTTACCAAATATACGGTAATTACCGTAGATGCACGGTATTTTTGACCAAAACACGGACTACGGTAAAGACTTAGTACCGTGTTATTTTCAACGGTATTTGTAATATAAACATTCCGTTTCAATAATAATATTTTTTTTGAATAGGAATATTATGCAAATGTGTAAAACTAAATGCATATTCTAATTAGGTAGACTTAATCAGTAACACTGGCCGCAGCTGTTAGGGAAATGGCCAATTATTTCATTGCTCATCAGGCAATGTAATCTCACATAATGAAATAGAGTTTCTGGTTGTACTATTTTTGTCTAGTATAATTTATATTAATTACTAGTATGTTAATTAGTGCATAGAATGTTATTACAATTCGTAAAAAGGATTTTTGCAGTTTACTGGTTCATAAAATATTATTTTTCTCATATAAGGGATTATGATTATAAGAGATCGTAAATAGCGACGATGAATGTGACAGTAATAATTACAAGACTAAGACTAAAAGTGGACCGACATGCTCCAAAATAGCACGAGCTGAGTAAAAACGTAAGCATTACAAACAAAAATTCAAAGATGAGAGGTTATCTAATAAAGATTATTTTCCATGGCTCCAAAGGCATACAAAAGATCAATATAAAGCTGTTTTTTCAACGACGCACCAATAAAATCCAGAGCTTACTATCATCAAATGAAATTCTGAAGGAACAAAACTTAAAATCTTACGTTCAGTTGTTTAAACTATAGACAGTATGTTTAAGAAAGTTGCACCTAGTGTGCAAAGTGGCAATTACTAGTAACTGTTTGCGTAGGCATAAGGAAGTGATATAGCCTCAGTGATCAAGTTATGGACGCTATTTCGAAACTAACAGTATGTATGCAATGCAACAGCATCCAGCGAATCGTTTGCTACAAAGATAATCTTAGATATTTCTCCTCGAATCAGTCCAAAAGAATTGGGTGATCAACAAGTGCTGGATGGCGAGTGGTGGAATTTTCTGCTAATAATATCTCAAAAACAGTGTTTACCCTCAACTGAAAAAGCTGATGAGTTTTGACACGATGTAGTATGATACTTTATTAGTTTTAAGGTAATTACCTCATTCTTCGTGCAAGCAGTTAATTAATGTTTTAATTCTTCACGAATAGATCGACTAAAGGACCTGAGTGGAAAATATATTTAAATTTCTGTCTCCATTTATGCTCAACATTCTGTTCTATAGTCCAATATATGAGAAAGATTTTTCTATCAAGTAAATGGCACAAAAATAAAGAAAAGAAATAGTAAAAACAAAGA
The DNA here is from genome assembly GCA_039707435.1 of Actias luna. Classification (NCBI taxonomy): domain Eukaryota; kingdom Metazoa; phylum Arthropoda; class Insecta; order Lepidoptera; family Saturniidae; genus Actias; species Actias luna. The sequence goes on along the minus strand of JAZHAC010000034.1, from coordinate 6,952,145 downwards.
AATAGAAAAGACTATTAAAGGAAACATTTTGGCGAAACAATGTATTCAGTGAAATGGAAATTGTGTTGTTTTTTCACCATCAAATGATATGATTAATAAAATTAATTCATCTATTTATGACCAAGAAGTGGAACTTTTTGAAGAATAATTTAGTTCTATTAAAAATAACAAAAGACATTCTGTTTTCGTTTACAATGACACGGTATTATACACTGTAACTTGATAATAAATTAAAGGTTATACTTAAAACACGGTAATTTTAGTCTGCTGACACGGTAGTTTGATTTTTTTTTCTGGTAACACTGGTGGAAACTGGAATAGACTTTCAGTATTGTATTATCTATAAGATAGACTGTTGATTTCTGTTGGTTTTAGAATAAGTTACTCGCGCCTTGTGATAGTTTAAAAATATTTGTAATAGGTTCTAAATGAAAATTTGCTGCATTTACATATATTGTTATATTTATTATTTTTTGTATGTATTTTAATAATTCAATTCTGTTGTTAACTATGTTATGGGAATTATTTATCACGTTTTGATATCACTTATCTTATTTTCTAACAGGAAGTGTAGAATATAAAATTGTGATTTATCATTTATCATTACATGTTGAAGTTGAAATCGGATTGTACTTATTCAAGTTCTCACGTAAATTGGCGGTAAGGTATTTTTTAAATTCTTTGTTATATAAAGCTGTCGAATAATAACAAATATTTTATACACATAATGTATATAAAATATGCATGTTATAGACGTATATTTCATACACCATATTATATACTCATTTTCATATATTGTAACTAAATAGAAATTCACGATAACTAACATATGACACTATATTCAATATATTCATAAATGTTTTTTGTCTATCTATATATATATAAATGGATCTCTATTTCACTTAGTCATCGCATCACGCGTGAACGGATAGAACAATTTCGTTAATTCTTTTTGTGTTGTGTTAATTATCGTCAGGAGAAGGTTCTTATAAAAGAAAAAAATTAAGGAAGTTAAGCGGAATATTAAAAATCTACATAAATAAAAGAAATGAATTGCCGAAATGTACCTACACGCATAACTTCGGAACTACTGCAACACATCGGATAATTCTTTCTTATTGTGTTCGTTAATGGCAGAACATAATTTGTATAAGAGAAAAAAATTGATTATTTTTTAGAAATCTCATATGATAAAAATTCTGTGAATTAATGGGTCTGAAGACTGTAAGGAATCTATTAAAGAAAATGCCAAAGAAAATTGTACGTTTGCAGAAAACCTAAAAAATATTATAAACAAATACAATGAATTAGTACAAAAATTTGATAATTGTATCTTTGTACATTTTACGAAATGGCATTATATTTTGCAATTGTCACAGGATAGTACATTAGTTTTACTTTCATTCTAAAAGAAGTTCTAAATTTCAGAAGTAAACGAATTACTTTTATTATTTCAAATGTGCAACAAGCCACCTCATATGTTAATCAAGCTGATGACCAGCGCGCAGCAGATATTGAGAATAGTCATATTGTTATGTCTGTATTGCCTTCGAGAGTTACTGCTAATAAAATTACTTCTAATTGTGTTGTGCAGGTGGAAAAGTAAATTTATCACAATTGACCCCACTACAAGATCTATTACACTTATTAGTTTATGAGATGGGAAGTGATTCTCTAACCATTTCTTGGCCAACATTAAGAAATAAAACAGATATATCCAAACAACATTGTTTGGCACAACATATATTGTTAGGAACAATTTAATGACAAGGACAATAATCACTACAATTCAAAAAGTACAAGTAATGGTTGTGGAGCAAAATAAAATTGTCAGTCTCAATGCAACTATTCAGAATTTTCGTAGAGGTCAGTTATTATTCTTCAAATATGTCGAACCAATTATCCACCAGAATGACGTAGTGAACTAAGTAACTAACTTGCACAGAATTTTTAAATTAACTGGCTTTTCGTGCACTACCACCTCACAATTTGCTAATAAAGGTAGATTTTGTTGGATCTAGTCTGTTGACTTGTATAAACATAGTCTTCAACACGTGCACATTTTATTGTGGTTAGTTGGCAAAATAGGGCCACATGAAATTGATTCCATTGATAAAGCTGACTGTACTGTGGGGAACAAATATACCAAAAGACTACACTATAAAATAAATATAAAGTAAGTACTACAAGCTACTAAATAACCTGAACAGGAATTGCTATGTAGTTACTTTATACATGGTCGAAGTCGAAGTGAGAGCTACACTACCAAAATTTTATAACCTACTAAAATGTATTGGCTTGTCTATGACAGCATTAAGTTCTATATTAAAGAGTGTGTTTTAAGCTGCTCTACCATGTTCCTACCAAATTTGACTGGCCAGGTACAGAAGCAACAGTAGTGAAGGTTGGTGACATGTGTCGGATAGGGCCCCTTAAACCTACATCCGTTTCACAAGTCTCGGGAACTGTTGGGAATTTTCTTTTCTGCCACACGGATGTACCTGGCACCCGCACGGGTAATCCATGGGTAGCTAAAAAGTTCAAAATTCACATGCAATAATAACTTAAAAAATTGATAAATGGACCTTGCAGTGATTTTAACAATAACTCGTACTGTATGATCGATGGTAAGGGTTTCGAGCGATACCCAAGAAACGGTTTGCGGACACTATCACATGTAATGATGAATACCGAATGTAGCCCATAAGTTGCAGACAATAGTAGTGAAGTTAAAAGACAAGATGTCCATGTAACCAATAGTTGGATTGTGCTGTACTGTCCATCTTAAGCTTATGGGAGTCACATCAATGTGGATTACTTTTATGCTGTCAAATAAATATAGTAGAAATGCAAATAAGTAAACAGAGGAATTTATATAGTTATTTTCGCTGTAACAAATGCGAATTTGTTGCAAACCAATGTAACGAGACTGGCGGTAAAAAAGTCTAATGAATAACGTCAAAGAAGCAATGATTAAGGGAAAATATAAAGGTGTTGTCTTAATTAAGCTTAATGATTGTAACAGATATGACATTCGATTTTAAGTGACTAAAATTTCCCGTGCCATTTATCTAATGCATAGACAATTAACAAATAACAAAACAATTCATTAGAACTTTACATACTCAACTTGGAGTTATCCAGATTTGTAAATGGACGAATTGATATCGTGTGTTCACGTGTCGGAAAATAAAAATGTATATTTACGCACCACAAAAAACATAGTATATCAATAAGTGTTGGCGCCGAAGAGGTGAAATATGGGCTTTTGAAATGAGTCCTAATGATGTACAAAAAAATCAAAAATATATTGAATGCTCTTTGGCGAGCGCGTTGCGAGTTCTGAGTCGCGTAGGGTGCGTGCATCCCGCGTGATCGGTTGCAATGGTGGGGTGCCCGTAGTACCGTTGCGCGAAGAACACCACACATTAGATCGTTTCGACATGCCGCCCCTAATTGAAGTATTGTTGCTTCAATCCTTGGTTTCGTTTGCTGCCGGCAGAGGACATATTTTGGAGGACGATCTTCTGAAGGTGCCTGATGATGTTTTAATATCGGCCACTCTAGCAATTCCATCGACTCCAGGGTATATTTTCAAAACTCGTCCCAACATCCATCTCATGGGAGGTAACTGGTCATCCTTGACCAACACGAGGTCATCCACACTTAACGATCCTTGTGATGTTTTCCGTTAAGTTCGAATTTGCAAATCTGTGATGTACTCCTTGTACCATCTGGACCAGAACTGCTGTCGAAGTTGCTCGATACGTTGATAGCGGTCCAGTCGATGTGTAGAAACATCTGCGTATTCGGGTTCGGGTAAAGACATTAATGGTTTGCCAATAAGGAAATGACTGGGAGTAAGAGGTAGCAGATCGTGTGGATCCGATGATAGAGGACTTATAGGACGGTAGTTTAATATCGCTTCTATTTGAGTCAGTGTTGTATATAATTGTTCAAAAGTTAAGTTTGAAGTACCAAGAGTTCGTTTCAAATGGTGTTTTACTGATTTTACACCCGCTTTTTGTAAACCGCCAAAATGAGGTGAGTATGGAGGACTAAAGCTAAATTTAATGAATTGTTGCGCAAGTGTTTCACTAATGGTTTCGCTATCTGATGCTATCATTTTCTTTAGTTCATTATTAGCGCCGACAAAATTGGAACCATTATCGCTATAAATATATGAAGGTTTACCTCGGCAAGCGATAAACCGCTTCAGAGCTAATAAAAAGTTAGCAGTCGACATATCACTTACTAATTCGATATGAATGGCCTTGGTTGTAAAGCACACAAAAACGCAAATATATGATTTTATGAGTCTACAACCCCGGTCTTCTTTGTTTTTAATCATGATAGGACCCGCATAATCTAAAGCAGTGTATTGAAATACGAAATTAGGGCTTAATCTCTCTTTAGGTAGGTTACCCATTACAATAGTGCAATCCTTTTGCCACGATAACGGTTACATACATTGCGGTTCCGAGATACATATCTAGCCAAATCCCTTCCGCCTATAGTCCGATACTTATCACGAGTCGCATATAAGAGTTGTTGTGGCCCTGTATGCATTAAAATTTTATGTTGAGAATGAATAAAAGTTTTGTGAATATGTGTTGTTTATGTAGCAAAATAGGATGCTTTTTAATATAATTACAATCTAAATTATGAAGACGACCGCCTACTCTTATTAAATTTAACTGTGGATCAAAGAAAGGGTTAAGTGAAATTAATGAGTTAGTACACTTTAATGTTTTATTTAATTCTAAAATTTTATATTCAGTAGGAAACGTGTCTTGCTGTGATAAACGAGCCAAACAGTGTGTAGCTGATTGAATCTCAAAAATCTTTAATGGACCTTTAATTTTACTATTTGATAATTTTGTATTATTAATGAAACGTAATATATACGCCATAGATTGTTGCATGCGATAAAAATTTGAATACTTAGAGAATGGAAACCATGGGTCAGCCGATTGTATCACCAACCCTGCAACTTCTTGTTTTAATTCAGGTAGAGATTGGTTATTATTTTTAGAATCAAAAATAGGCCAGAAAGATTCTTTATATTTAAGAAACTCTGGACCGGTCCACCACAGCTTACAATCTAATAAATCTTTAGCATTTAGGCTTCGTGTCAGATGATCAGACGGGTTTAAGTTTGTAGGAACGTATCTCCAATTATTGATGTTAGTAGTGGACTGTATCTCAGCTACTCTGTTCCTTATGAATGCCTTAAATTTATTAGTCGGTGTATTTAGCCATCCTAAAACTATAGTGGAATCCGTCCAATAAAAATATTCTTGGAATTTTAAACGTAGAGAGGAGGTAATTTTCTCACTAAGCCTTGCACCTAACAAAGTTTCACAAAGCTCCAAGCGTGGAGTCGTAAGAGCTTTAAGTGGTGCCACCTTATTCTTAGAACACAACAGATGTTTGGCAATTTCATCTTGTGTCATAGATCTTACATAAGCGCATGCCCCGTAAGCTCCTTCTGAAGCGTCTGTAAATATATGTAATTGTGATTGTATATGTGTTTTAGTAAAAACTTGTCTCGGAATTACAACCTTATTTAAGTATTGTAGGGAGCCTACAAATTCTAACCATGATTTTCGAGTACTTTCTGGTATTTCATCATCCGAAGAAAGTTTACACATCCACAGGTTTTGTATAATTAGTTTTGAGTGTAAAATTGATGGTGCCACTAAACCCAAAGGATCGAATAATTGGGAAACAGTTGACAGTATATTTCTTTTAGTTATTTTTTTGTTTTTAAATTAATTTCAAACCCAATAGAATCGGTTTTGTGGTCCCAAGTAATACCTAATATTTTTGATGTATCATTAGGACATAAATCAATGCGATTGATTGTAGTATGGTCACATTCTTTTATTTTAGTAAGGACCTCTAAATTGTTTGAACACCATTTTCTTAATAGATGTATAATAACTGATCGACATTATTAGCACCAGTGATGAGATCATCGACGTAAAAGTCATTGTTAATTATTTCTTGAATTAACGGATCAGAACACTCATCGGCTAATTGCTTTAAACACCGTGTGGCCAGAAACGGAGCTGAAGCGGTGCCGTAGGTGACAGTATTCACCTCCTAAGCTTTCAATGGTTGGTTCTGATTATCACGGCAAAGTATTTGTTGCAGACAACGCTGTGATTCATTTACTTCGATTTGTCTATACATCTTTTCGATGTCTGCAGTTAATACAATATTATGCTGACGAAAACGCAATAATATTGAAAATAGATCGTTTTGTATAGTAGGACCAACCTTTTGTAACTCATTAAATGAATAACCAGTAGAAGTTTTAGCAGAACAGTCAAAAACAACTGTTAACTTGGTACTAAGGCTATTCTGTCTTTCGATGCCATGATGAGGAGCAAAATATTTAATTTGATCACTATAAAAACTTTTAGATTCCCTCATATGGCCTAATTTTTATATTCATGTATAAAATCTGTGTATTGATTCTTAAAATCTGCATTGGATCGAATTTTTTTCTCTAAATGTTTAAATCGTGATTTAGCTAAATAGAATGGATCACCTAAGATACTTGGTGATGATTTTAATGATATAGTTACACAAAATCTGCCATTAGGTAGGCGAGAAGTAGTATAAACAAAATTTTGTTCGCATTCGATCTCTTTAGTAGGGGAGCCCACGAGGCTAAATGGGGATTTACTCGAGCGTCGTAGAGACCTATTGGGATGCAAAGCTTAGATGATATGATGAAAAAAATGTTATATGATATATACCTTTACATCGGTGGGGGAAGCGGCTATAGATTTTTAAATATGTAAAAAAAAATGGACATCCTCGAGCGCGTCAGATATTGATAGCATCAATGCCCTACGTATTTTTAATAATGTACGTATGTTAATCTGATCGTTTGCATGATGCGGGTGGTTGTATTTAAGAGTTGAAAATGAAAAAAAAAAAAAATTTAATCGAGCGCGTCAGATTTTCTAAGGGAGTGTTAAGTGCACCAAAAAAAAGCTCTCATTCACTAATCTGATGATTTCGATGGGACGCAAACTCGCGGCCATTTTCATAATGTGCAAAAAAAATTCGCCATTTTGAAATACTCAAGCGCGTCAGATTAAGATATATATGGTTCATCTTTATGTTCTAAACGTCCTGTCTCATAATCTGACGATTATCTAGAGGGATTGGCCTGATCTGACAAAAAAAAATTAGAAAAACGGTTCACCTTAAGGCCATCCCTGCAACTTCCCGCTAATTCCATTCCTGGGCTCTTAAAATTGTATTTATGACGTTTTTGAGCTCAAAATATAATTTATGTGATATTTTGAGCTCGCTGAGTTCAAAGAAATAATATTTCTATGCATTTGAGCTCTCCCAGCTCGAAAGTCTGATAGAAGTTTCATAGAACACTATTTTTGGAATTTTCAAACCGCAATAACTTTTGAATGGATCAACCGATTTTCACGCGGTTGGCGGCATTCGACGCAGTTTTATCACCCTCATAAGTAATTTTGCAATTTTAATTGATCGAACCACAAATTTCGGAGTAATCCCGAAAAAACACTTTTTCGGGTTTCTTTCGTTCACGATATCTCTCGAACGAATCAACCGCTTTTGACCAGCTTGGTGGCGATCGACGTGGTTTTTCAAGCTCAAAAGCGGATTAGTTTTTGAAGTTGATCGATAAAGCCGGTTATAAGTTATTCCAAAAAAACCACTTACAAAAAAAAAAAATATTTTTTATTTTTTTAAATCATTGAACTTAATTAATTGAAAAGCTCAGGAAGTAGCATGCAAATAAATAAGTGTATGCTTTTTTAGTAGAATACATGTATTTATAAAAAAATTACTTAAAAAATACACATTTCAAATTAATATCACTCATATTAAATATTTATAAACTTTACTTCACACAAATAATATCAAAATAGCAAAACGTTGCAAACACGTTGTAAACAGTATGCCACGAGTCTTTATGATTAGCTGTGATGGCGTCATGGCAACAGAAACCAGAGTGGGGACGGAGTGAGAGAGTAATAGATAGAGAAAGAGTGAGAGAGGAATAGAAACGCGGAGAGGGAAATGTAGGCATTACGCAACTGCACGCATTTAACTTTATCGACGAATTTTTGTTATTTCGGCTTGCGGAAATCGTCAGATTATATATTTTTCATTATTCTTGAATTATTTCCTTCAAAATAAAAAAAAATTTAGCTACGCTCGAGAATGTCGAGATGACGTTTTTTTTTACAACTTTGTTGCCCTCCGCTTTTTTTACGTCACTCTCAAATTGTCAGATTAGTGGAATATACACTTTTTAGGATGTAATTAACTCACCCTACCTTAATCTGACGCGCTCGAGAATTTCTGATAGTCAATTTTTTTTTTACTAATCTGATCCTGTATCCTTCACGGGCGGCCTTATATATGGGCCTCATGTTTTGTGGAGGTACTTAACCGGGTACAAGGTATCCCCCTGTATATTAATCTGTCGCGCTTTAGTAAATTCCGAAATCCCCGCTTGGGCTCCCCTACTACTTCGAGAGATAAATCTAAATGTCTAGTTGCTGATATAGTAATATTATCTAACTCCCAAAATTTTGCAATTTGATTATTTAATGTTTTGAGAGTCAGAAAAAAAACAAAAGGCTAATGAGTTAGATTTAATAGAACCACCGAGTATCCACCCAAGTTTAGACTTTTGCAATGTAATATTTTGTGATTTTAATTTAATTTGTTTAGGTTCTAATAAATCCCAGAAAATACTATTTCCTATCAAAATATCGATATTTGACGAAATATAAAATTCTGGATCTGATAAGATAATATATTTAATATGTATATTCCGTTTATCTATAGATGAACTCGGCCATGGAATTGTAATTTGTGAAACAATCACACAAGTTATTGTTAACTTATAATTAGAATGCAATGATAATATAGTAATGTCGCAACATTTTTTTGAAACCGATACATTATTGTTTAAGCTGCTGATAGTTGTTACAACGTTACGTGTAGGTAAAGCTAGATTTTTACATAAAGGTTCAGTAATAAAATTAGATGTACTGCCAGAATCTAACATGACTCGCGCGCGTATGATCTCATTTGTACCCTTCACACTTACGCATGCAGTGGACAATAACCCTTGTAATGATGAAACGGCACATGTCAACGCCACTTCGTCTTGTGAACCTGCTGCATTCTCTACGCTGTGCGATAATTTAGTACAAATTAAAGTGTTATGTTTTTCATTGCATTTTTTACATGATTTCATATTACATTGTCGTATAGAATGGCCTGGCCTGAGACAATACAAACATAAATTTAATTTACTAACTTTAATTTTTCTTTCTTTTGTAGGTAGTTTGAGAAATGTTTCACAATAATAAATGTAATGATCCGATTGACAAATGGGACATATACGTTTTTTATAATTAGTTGTGACAAATCTATGTGTTCCTGATGGTTGGTAATATTTATGTTTAGTTTGTTCCATAGTTTCTAATAATTCTGTCATATTTCTTGCAAATTTCAGTAAAGCGTCAAAACTTCTATCCGGTTTTTCTTGTGACACCTTTAATTTCTCCCACTCTAATAATGTTTGAGGGTAAAATTTACTAGAAAGCATATATATTAACAGGGTATCCCACTTGTCTGTCGGTTCACCCAGAATAGCTAAAGATCTTAAATCTTTAATAAAACTGTCAATTAATCTTTTAAATTAAACGAAGTATCCTTTTGCATAGAATACACACTAAATAACGATTTTATATGATTAGTTACAAGCATCTCTTTATTATCATATCTCTCGCAAATTAATTTCCAAGCGGTACTATAGTTAGTCGATGAGCATTGTAATGATTTAATTACCAATAACGCGCTGCCCTCTAACGATGCACGTAAGTAATGAAACTTATTAATGTCACTCAACTCCGGATTAACGTGTATAAACGACAAATATGTATCTCGAAACTCAAGCCAAGAACTAAAATTACCATTAAATTTACCTAACTGTATGACAGGGAGTCTAACGCTGGCCTTAGTTTGTTGTCGTACGCTGCTTATGTCCGAGCTCGAGCGATGAATCGGCTGACCGATCGTCATCCCTAACTTAGCGTGCGCGAGTGCAACAGATTTATGATACATGCACTCAAATGTATCGCGCTCTTTTAATTGATCGCCGGGGTTGGCTACAATACACTCGATTTCCCCTTGAACGTCATTATAACTGTCTAATAATGATTCTAATTTTGATACTCGTAATTCTAATTCTAATTTAAGATCTTTGTCTAAAATATCCGGTAAATTATTAACGTAATTATTAAATAAAGTTAAACTACCTTTTAAAGAACCTCGTTTCTTGATTAAACTTTGTTCCTCAGCCATAATACTTTGTTTTTAAGAAATATAGTATATATTTATTTTATTAATATATTTCAAACTATCGCACCATATTTTAATGCTCACAGTTTTGTTGCAATCCACTACTCCGCTCGGCGTACGTCCGACCGAGCTGAATAATATCTACCCGTTTTATCTTTTAACAAATAAATGAGTTATGAAATCAGTAATACTTTAGTACGTATTGTTAATTAGATATATGTGTATAATAGAACTCGAATATTGTAAATAATAACAACACTGACACAAATGAATTGAATGAACGGAATGTGTAGGAAATAAAAATAGGAATGGCTTATCTGTCTACCGTCCCGTCTTCTTCACTTGCTTGTTTGCAGTATTGTTTCTATATTTCACTTCCACGTCGCAGCTGGATCGATGATTTTTAAAAATCCGGTGGAAGGACCAATGTTGGCGCCGAAGAAGTGAAATATGGGCTTTTGAAATGAGTACTAATGATGTACAAAAAAATCAAAAATATATTGAATGCTCTTTGGCGAGTTCTAATAGTAGGGGAGCCCAAGCGGGGATTTCGGGATTTACTAAAGCGCGACAGATTAATATACAGGGGGATACCTTGTACCCGGTTAAGTACCTCCACAAAACATGAGGCCCATATATAAGGCCGCCCGTGAAGGATACAGGATCAGATTAGTAAAAAAAATTGACCATCAGAAATTCTCGAGCGCGTCAGATTAAGGTAGGGTGAGTTAATTACATCCTAAAAAGTGTATATTCCACTAATCTGACAATTTGAGAGTGACGTAAAAAAAGCGGAGGGCAACAAAGTTGTAAAAAAAAAACGTCATCTCGACATTCTCGAGCGTAGCTAAATTTTTTTTTATTTTGAAGGAAATAATTCAAGAATAATGAAAAATATATAATCTGACGATTTCCGCAAGCCGAAATAATAAAAATTCGTCGATAAAGTTAAATGCGTGCAGTTGCGTGATGCCTACATTTCCCTCTCCGCGTTTCTATTCCTCTCTCACTCTTTCTCTATCTATTACTCTCTCACTCCGTCCCCACTCTGGTTTCTGTTGCCATGACGCCATCACAGCTGATCATAAAGACTCGTGGCATACTGTTTACAACGTTTTGCTATTTTGATATTATTTGTGTGAAGTAAAGTTTATAAATATTTAATATGAGTGATATTAATTTGAAATGTGTATTTTGTGGTGAAAGTACCTTACAAAAAACAATTAAATTTTCGGTAGAAACATTAAAAAAATGTGTAAATATTTTGTAATATCGTCGGAGCAAGCCCGTTATCCGAAAGTCGGTAGTAAGGTAATTTACATAATACATGATTTGTGTTATGAATATTCTGTTACTGATAATAAAGTAACACGCATCATTAATAATGAGTTGTCATGCCCTGATCACGAAGAAGCGGATACGAAGATAGCATTTGTTGCTTGCCAACAAAATGAAGATTCTACCATTACTGTCAGAACTTCTGATACTGATATAGTGGTCATCATGTTAGCAAATATGGAACACCTGCAAGCAAGAGTAGAAGTTTGGATGGATCTTGGAGTTGGCAATGCCCGCCGATGCATCGACGTATCCGCTCTCTACAAAAAATTAGGTTCAAAAATTTCGAAAGCGCTTCCAGCTTTGCATGCATTCACTGGTTGCGATTTCAACCCAGCATTGTACCGACGAGGGAAAAAGAAACCTTTGCAATTATTGATGAATTCAGAAATTTTCCAAGAAGCATTTCAGGATTTGGGATCAAACAGGGTGCAGGATTCTTTTAACATTATACAGTCTTTTACTTGCCACTTGTATGGGTTGAAAAAGTTAGACGATGTCAATCAAGCCAGGACAATAGGACATACAAAGTAAAAGACAAGTCGCAACCCTTCTCCTTGAGTGTCCGGAATTACGATGCGTGCAACTTGCCACCCTGTGAATCGGAGTTACTCCAGCAAGTGTTACGCACAAAATTCATTGCATGCTTATGGAGTAATTAATGCCCATAATGCAAAAATCACTGATCTTTTACCAACGGACTATGGATGGAAAATTGTCGACGAGAAATTTAAAATGAACTGGTTTGCAGGTGACCAATTGCCGAAAGCGTACGAAGATGTAGTCATAACACCTGATATTCTTGAAGATACTCCAGAATCAGGTATTTCTTTTCTTCAATAATTAAAAAAACACGTTGTTCATAAAAAAATATTGTTAAATATTTTAATAATTTTTTGTTACAGATACGCAATCTGAGGATGAAATTGAGCCAGAAGAGGAAGATGATTCTACGGATGAAGATGATGATTAATTAATTAATCAATTAATTATAAAACATTAAATTGTTTTGACCTTTTTTTTCAGTAATTTTTTTATAAATACATGTATTCTACTAAAAAAGCATACACTTATTTATTTGCATGCTACTTCCTGAGCTTTTCAATTAATTAAGTTCAATGATTTAAAAAAATAAAAAATAATTTTTTTTTTGTAAGTGGTTTTTTTGGAATAACTTATAACCGGCTTTATCGATCAACTTCAAAAACTAATCCGCTTTTGAGCTTGAAAAACCACGTCGATCGCCACCAAGCTGGTCAAAAGCGGTTGATTCGTTCGAGAGATATCGTGAACGAAAGAAACCCGAAAAAGTGTTTTTTCGGGATTACTCCGAAATTTGTGGTTCGATCAATTAAAATTGCAAAATTACTTATGAGGGTGATAAAACTGCGTCGAATGCCGCCAACCGCGTGAAAATCGGTTGATCCATTCAAAAGTTATTGCGGTTTGAAAATTCCAAAAATAGTGTTCTATGAAACTTCTACCAGACTTTCGAGCTGGGAGAGCTCAAATGCATAGAAATATTATTTCTTTGAACTCAGCGAGCTCAAAATATCACATAAATTATATTTTGAGCTCAAAAACGTCATAAGTACAATTTTAAGAGCCCAGGAATGGAATTAGCGGGAAGTTGCAGGGATGGCCTTTAAGGTGAACCGTTTTTTAATTTTTTTTTTGTCAGATCAGGCCAATCCCTCTAGATAATCATCAGATTATGAGACAGTACGTTTAGAACATAAAGATGAACCATATATATCTTAATCTGATGCGCTTGAGTATTTCAAAATGGCGAATTTTTTTTGCACATTATGAAAATGGCCGCGAGTTTGCGTCCCATCGAAATCATCAGATTAGTGAATGAGAGCTTTTTTTTGGTGCACTTAACACTCCCTTAGAAAATCTGACGCGCTCGATTAAATTTTTTTTTTTTTTCATTTTCAACTCTTAAATACAACCACCCGCATCATGCAAACGATCAGATTAACATACGTACATTATTAAAAATACGTAGGGCATTGATGCTATCAATATCTGACGCGCTCGAGGATGTCCATGCAACAGTTTTTTTTTACATATTTAAAAATCTATAGCCGCTTCCCCCACCGATGTAAAGGTATATATCATATAACATTTTTTTCTTCATATCATCTAAGCTTTACATCCCAATAGGTCTCTACGACGCTCGAGTAAATCCCCATTTAGCCTCGTGGGCTCCCCTACTATAAGTCGCGTGGGGTGCGTGCATCCCGCGTGATCGGTTGCAATGGTGGGGTGCCCGTAGTACCGTTGCGCGAAGAACACCACACATTAGATTGCTTCGACAATAAGCATCATATTAACTATATTAAACGTTCGTATAATTATAAGACATTTAATGAATTGGAGTTATAAACAAGTTTCATTAAATAACCAAAAGAAATGAAAACCGGAAACATTATTAGATATAGCCAGTTCTATAGTTCTATTGATATTAACGAATTGAAGTTGAAAGATTGATTAGGATTGATTATAGCTAATCAAAAAGTTCAAAAAGCAGTTTTTGAGCATTAGCGAGAATATAGAACATCAATTATAGGTGATATGAAGTTCACCAGATCAGCTAGTTTTTTTTGTCCTTTACTGCGACTATTGCTAGTCAAATAGTAATTATTACTTGTTCGTCAATACATACATCTAAAAGTCTAAGCAACATGTTTGTTTTTGATATGTTGAATGGTTATTAATATTATAATATATTTATATCTCTTTTGTAAATAATAACCAAGCGTTTTTTTATGGTTAGTGACTAGACTACTAGTGCAATAAAATCTTTCATTAATTAGAATAGTTAACAATATGTGTATAATACCATATTATACATAACACAAAATAAATAAGGTATAATGCGAAATTGTAATTTTTTTATTATTCAAAACATTAAATTATATCATATTTTTAATTCAATATCAATTTTAGCCTCTGTTGATTCTAGAAGATTGTGAGATTTTACCAAGTTGTAAACAGCACACATCTCTGGCACATGTCCCATACATGCTTGATGAAAGTGAGGTCTGCTGATTGTGCAGGCCATGGGAAAACCCAGCTGTTTCTGATGGCTAAGTACTCTCTGGTCCTCTAAGCTGTCAGTGAATGTGCATTGTCATCAGACTGAAATCTGATCTAAGACTTTGTGCAAATGAGTGAACATAAGGCCTGAGGACTTCTTTAACATAACTTTCACTTTTCATTTTGCTATCTACAAACCCAAACTCGGCTTTTTCTGTTGTTGATAATACCTATCCAGACTATTACTGTGAACCCATTGTAATGGTGCAGGTCCTAGACAGATTTCAGCCCTTCGGCATTTCCAGGATGACAATACATGTTTACCTTTCTCATATGAGGCCTAAATCAAAGCCAGGACTTATCACAAAATAAAATTTATATCATTGTTCCTGGGTCTCTCTCTCTGTGTTTATAGCTGAGTATAGGCACAATTGCAAACAAACCACTAACACAGATCTCCTGCTTCGATTCTCACTATACTAAAAAAGTATGAAAAACATATTTTTACTGCATTTAATATTCTTTATCTAAAAATTAAGCACAATAGCTTGGCATGGGTCTGTAATGACAACATGGTTCCAGTCTTAGCAAATAGAAATATCATTATCAGCACCATACTACTTATTTTGTAGTTGAATAATTAAACAAAAAGTAATGAAAACTTTGACATTCTATAGTGCTCAAATACTATGCATTGATATAATGTTAATTATAAATTATCAGTGTATTATTACCATTGTTACTGCTAGAGTTTTCAAATGTTCTACTTCCAACATATCATCTTCATCAGACAGGTCATACATAGTTTTGTAAAGAGTAGATCTATCATTTATATTCCACAATTTACTGTTTGTCAATTGCATATCTAATGTAGAGTTTGGTTTACGACTATTAAATGACTAAGTTCTCAATGGAGATGATACTAACAGCACTGCAAATGCAAACTAGGTATGGTGTATGGAAAGGCAAGCTTAATCATAATGTTGATCCATAGTACAGATATTTAACCAAGTTTAGGACATAGATAGATAGAGATTTTGCTATGTTACAGGTAACAAATTAAAGATGTCTCACTCATCAGGATCTTCTGGAAGCCTTAGAAATGGAGTCATTGATTTTACTGCCGGGTCCTTAGGTAATAATTTTTTTTTTAAATTTTACTAACAAATCAATGAATAAGGATTCTTGCTAAAGTGTTACAATTAATTAAATGTCATTTATGGTTTGGTATTTCCATAAAATCTATTGATATATGTTAATCTCTTCTCGGTTTGAGTAGTAGGACATTTGTTAATCCTGATAATTTGCTTTTACAATATTCAATGCATAAAATAATTTGTGTTATTAATAGAATAATACCAAAAAAGACTTTCTTATAAAACCTATACAAAAATATTTTACAAAATAACTAATAATAAATTTCTTTAGGTGGTATTGCTGTGGTGTACGTAGGCCAACCATTAGACACTGTGAAAGTAAAAATGCAAACCTTTCCTCACCTATATAAAGGGATGTATAATTGTTTAAAACAAACATTAAAAAATGATGGGATAGTCCGGGGGCTATACGCTGGAACTACACCTGCAATAATGGCAAATGTTGCAGAAAACTCTGTACTTTTTGCAGCATATGGGTACTGTCAAAAATTTGTTTGCCGACTTAGTGGAGTAGAGGTAACCAATCTCACTACGTTTTTATTTCGTTTCCTTATATTTTTATTGTTTAGTTCTACTACACATTCTAGAGGCCGCAGATTCGATTGTTGCTTTCAACTGAAATTTGTTCGATG
Organism: Actias luna; assembly: GCA_039707435.1. NCBI lineage: Eukaryota > Metazoa > Arthropoda > Insecta > Lepidoptera > Saturniidae > Actias > Actias luna. The sequence continues at coordinate 6,935,590 of JAZHAC010000034.1, read as the reverse complement.
AGCATAATTCTCAGTTGTGTCTGGATGCAAAATTTGTGAAGTATAGTTTCATTCCTCGGCGATTAGCGCTCGTAGTAAGGCATATAATAATTTAAAACCAATAAAATTTTGACTATAATTTTGCTCTTAAAGACCATAGTCTGTGAACCAGAGCTATATTTTAGAATAATTCTGTTTTATTGACAAACTACGCACATTATAGCGCACTATGTATGGAACACGAAAAAGGAGACGTTACATTTAAAATAACTATGTGAAGATTTAATTTTCATTATAATAATTACATTATTGGAAATAAGTATCGCCGGAAACATATTCATAGATAAGTTGAACTTTATTTTGGTTAAAACTGAACCGGAGGTTATCAGTTGACCCGTGTCATATGATATAATTTATTGCAAATCGAATAAGTCTCGTATTCTTGATTTAACAGGTTTGTATTTTATTCTATACATGGGGTGGATATAAAATATCCATGTTAACATTATATAAGTCATGTTATACGGAAAACAGTCATTCAATTCTTTACAATCTTTTGTCTGCATGTTTCCCTCATTGTTGGTTCTATCATATTAATAAACTGCGTTAAATATTTAATTTTTTACCTGAATTTTTTGAGCTTTTGGCCATAAGCTCACCTGATGTTTTGTAAGTAGCCGAAAATTGTAACACGCAATGGTGTGGGAAATGGCTTTTAAGTTTTTTTTTTTATGAATAAAACCAAGAGACTGATTTTAACTTAAGCTGTGACGTCATAGTATGTGTTATTCTAGACTTATTAGTATAAAATTTTCTCTTAAATATGTATAATATGATACTTTATTTAGTTTTACATAAATCTGTTTTCTTTATTTAGTTTATGGTTTCATTATTACAAAAGTGCTTATACTATTTAACATATTCGCATAAAATATATAGAAAAAGAATTTATTGTAATATATTGTCATGATTGGTCCGAATCATGCACACCAGTAAAAAAATACAACTTGTTTTCAAGCTGATTTTACACTAATGGTATTTAGTACTAGAGTAAGACAGTAGAGTGTATCTCCGACTTTGCGTAAATTAATATCTTTTGTCATTGTGCTTAATTCATAAATTCGTTACGTAATGAAACTTGAATATGACTTCTTTTATACTAAAATCAGGTATTAAAGAAGTAAATTTCACAAGTATCAAGTTTATATTGTGTAAACTCCTAGTGTCGCTTAATGTTGCAGATATGTATACGATATTAGCTAATATAAAATAAAATATTTTAATATATATTTATTAATATATAATATATAATTATTTATAAAATATATAAAATAGAGTAGAGTAGAGAATAGTACCTAGATATAGAGTATGCTATCGGGTTTTAAACGTTTAAAATTACAGAACACTTGTCAAACCTCTTTTATTTTATGAAGCCTGCTAGTATATTATTTTGATGCGATAATAGCGCAGTTGGTAGTGTTTACGGACGCCGCGTCAAGAAACGTGACTTCCAGCTACAAAGAGCTTGAGCTTTCGGTGGCTATAATTATTATAAAGAAATAAAATTATTGTAGTAGTTAAAGAATTCTAAGGATTAGTAAAATCAACAATTTCAGGTGGTGACTTCTTTACTCACTTGATTTGATTTTAATGTGCGTTTTATTAATTGATATAATTTTTTTAGAGGGTGGATCAGTTGTCAGCACTAGGTAATGCATCGGCTGGTTTCCTTGCAGCTTTTTTCTCTTCTTTCACACTGTGCCCAACAGAACTGATCAAATGCCAACTGCAAGCCATGCGCGAAGTCAGTGTGCAAGGCTCACAAACAGCTGTACGATGATCCTTTTTGGGTATTTTATTTAATATAGTTATTTTTTTATCTATAAACGTTTAACAATAAATGTCATTCTACAATATCTTTAAACACAAAATTTAATATTGCACGCCCCATTAAGCGAAGTGATTTAGGTTTTGCATTACTCTAAAGTATAACTCTAAAGTCGAGCAATTTTTGAGAATTCATTAATTATTATTTTAAATCTTTAGTGTTTTTACGGAAATGTAAATGTTTTATTATGCAGAGAAATACTCTCACACTAGATGATTTTTCATTATATCATTATATACTAAAAAAATCTTATTGAAAAAGTTTTTTCGTGGACGTCCACATGTCTGCGTGTGTGAATGTGTAACGATTACGCCCAAAAAATGCAATGTATTGGCACCATTTCTTTTTTAATAGCTCTAAAATGACATCGGATTACTTCCTATTTAATATGATTGTTTAGATCTATGTCATTCACTTATAATTAGTTTATGAGGCGTGCACTTTTAGATTTTCCAAACTATCGTTAAAATAATTATGGTAATATAAAGAAATATAGAAAAATATATCTCATATAGCCGTCTAAAATGCATTTCATATTGCGCTAATGAATACTGAAGATGTTAGCAATTATAATTCATTGCAGAAACTGACACATGTGTGAGTATAAATTGTCATACGTAAGGGGACCATAACAAGGTTACCAGTTACTAGATAAAACTTATTTCCTGGTACATAAATTATCATCACAGAGGCGGATTAAGGCAGCGTAGAGTCGGTAGCGAAATAAATACAGTGAGAACTCGATATAATGAAAATGAAGGGAATTAAATAATATTTGTTATACCAAGTAATACAGTACAATGCGGTTTGTAATAAAAAAAATATAGTTGAGGCTTAGCGTTATGGCCATAATCTCACCTGATATTAAATAACGATACGGCCCATGTTGGTATACACGCTAAATCTGTGGAGGGACTGACTCTCAAGTGCAACTGCCGGAACATAACTATTGGTATTTGGCGGCAGATTTTCAACTTGAGGGTGGTAGCTAGCCAGGCGGTCATCAGAAAAAGCCCTGCCACCATGCAAATAGAGATTAGGTTAGACTACAATACCTTTAAACATGGTAAGAAAACTTGTCTATTAACGTCAATATTATGTATTAACAGTGTACTGTTAAAATGAAACATTTTCACAAAAATAACACACTTTAAAGATACTGTATTCAATGATTTGCAGAGTACATAATTTCCTGTCTTACTGTCCTACGAAGAATTTAATGTGTCTGAACCTGTCTTTACATGAATTGTTGTGGTATAAGTGAGATTATTTCATAGGATTCGTTAAGCCAAAGTTATAAGATGAAAAAATTTGTTAAATAGACGTACCTAAATAATACTTTCTATCTATAATCTGCAAAGATTAAAAATTCGTTATGAAGAGATTTTTGATGAAAGTATATTTTGCATTAATTCTTACAGGCAATTATAGGGGATTCCGAAAATTTTGTTAAATCAAGAAATTGGCTATATTAAGGTTACACTGTATTACTATTTGCCTCGACTAAGTTTTGTGTGTCAATAAAATAATTTACAACATTAATAGACTTTTCTCGGTTTTATGTTAGCAAATTTAAATAAAGACATAAATAGTATACCTAGCTGGTATTTCTATACATAAATTTACTTTACTAGAAGATCCTTAGTGTAATACAGAGACGTTGCATATAGTAGTTATGCTATAGGATTAATCCGACCCTGATAACATAATAGTTGTTATTGACTCTCAAGTTATTTCAGTGATAGTACAAAAGGTCATTGATATTTATGCTAAATGTACGAAACACAAGTTTTGTTAGTAATTTATAACGTAATATAAGAAAGAATAACTATTCTATTGATTATTAATGCCGCTCTTTCATTTTATTAATGATTTTACCTAAAAACACACACAGAAAACATAGTTGTCACAGAAAACGTATTGGAACCCATAGTTAGTATTTAAATTTTATTAACTAAATTTTACGTCCGGTTTCTTTATTGATTGATATTAATTTTGTCAAACAATTCGGATGACAGAAAAAATAAAGTTTCATACAAAGTTTATCCCTCTCTTTACCCCACTTCCAATAAGGATTTCGCGAGTAGTCTATCACCGTCGCCAGGTTCCCATCTATCTCTATACCAAAACTCATCAGATTTCATTCAACGGCTTAGGCGTAAAAGGGTTACAAACAAATAAACAACGTCACTTTCGCATTTATAATATTAAGTATGGATTACTTGTACAGACTTTTAATGATTATTCCGTTAAACATACCTTATAACATAATTATTCACACTTGGCGTCAGGCAGAATTGCCTCTATGTACCTAACATAGATCTGTGTTATTTTATAACGCGGATAAAATACAGTTCCATATACTCTCTCGCAATATGCCAGGCGGGTTACGATAAGGGCGAATGATGAATGAGCGAAACAATGATAACTCAGTTGGTAGTGTGTACGGACGCTGCGTCAGTGAACGTGACTTCGAAGACACCTGTAATGAACTTGAGCTCTCTACGAAGGAATACATCGTGATGAAATCATGGCATGGTGGTAGTGCTTTTTCTAAAAGCCGCCTAGCTACTTCCCATTTGATATTGAAAATCTATGCAACTATAGGTGTGTTCTAACAGTTGCACTTGAGAGCCAGTCCCTCCACTTGGCTTAGCGTGTCCACTATCTTGGGCCACATTATCGCTTAACATCAGGTAAGACCGTGGCCGGAACGCTAAAAAATATGAAATTCATCGCGTGGAATACATCGTCAAATACCAACTATAAAGAAACTTTGACCACCTGCATTTACCCTTGTTACCATTGCCATTGTTTTATGTAGGTACAGAGAGCTATACCTAGCTTAATAATATAAGGACTACTAACTTATGACCCAAAGTGGACATGCGAAACAAATTATCGCTGTTGAACACGGTTACATGCCAGTTGATAACTTAGATCTTACATATATAGCCACTTAATCATTGTTTATTCATGCATCGATATATGAGGTGACCAATCGTCCAATGGCAGAATGACCTAAATGAAGCAGTGAAACGATAATTTTCAAGGCTATACATTAGTTTCTATAGTGTAAATATCTCGTTTGTTATATTATTTTTCTATTTTTCTCACACAATTATAACAAAGAATATTATCGACATAGTTCTGCGCAAAACACAGTTACTGTGCTCGGTATTATGGATAATTAACGCTGTTATTGTTAACTGTTTATCTAAAATGACTTTATCTATGACTTTCGATTCATTATCATATATTTCATGTTAGTATGTCAATGTGTTGCGAATATATATTTATTTATACTACGCAGGTTAGAGTGACGCCGTTACAATTAACACAACAAATATTTAAACAATATGGAATACAGGGTCTATTCAGGGGCCTAGTTCCCACAATAATGAGAGAGATGCCGGGATACTTCTTTTTTTTCGGTGGTTATGAAGGTTAGTTATTTCTATACATTGAAAAAAACTAATCAACTTTTTATTATTAATGTGCTTGACATACGTTAATTATTATCAAAGCTAACAAACGCTAACGCTTTATTTTTTTTATTAGGTCTGCAAACCGGCTGCATTGTACATGATGATAAGCGCAATACAATGCACAGAAATGACTACTATTGAGAGATAAGCAATACATTAGGGGTCGTTACTGTCATTCCAGCCTGCAAGTCTTTTTGCAACTGGGTATCCGTTAATCCTGAAACACAATGAAATAAAACAAAGTTAATGCGCCAGTTGTATCATCATGTGTATGCTGGTCGCGATCCACTTAGATCCCACTCCGCTCGATTGCTAGACACGATTAAGCGTGTCACTGTGGCAAATGTTATATCTGTGCCCCTAACCAAATGGTATTTCAACAATTGCTAACATGCCTGCTTAAGACCACATGACAGAAGTAAAACATCATTATATCTCTCCCGCTCCCGTAGTCGCCTTGAGCCGAACGAGCGTCATAAGGTTGCGGATCAGAATTTCAAAACTCTCCCCTAAGAAGTTTCACTTTAAATTAAAATATATGGGATGAAAGATATCAAAGTCACTTTGACGTTCTACATCGATTGTCATCCCATAGGTACTTTAAGTATTGATTTTTTTAGGTTAGCAATTGTAGAAAGTACACTTAACTTAGGGCATTGGTGTTATCGCGATAGAGTTAGATATAACTGAACCCTTCCACACAATATGAATATGCTCAGTTATTGTTTAATGGCTAAGCCTGACGTTGGTTGTGATATCCTTTGCTCAGGATTTGAAATGCAAATCTAAAGAATGGTAAAATCAGTGCGTAGTCTATATCTGTAGCAAAACAAATATATCCATTAGCGTATTCCATTCCTACGGACATAGTTTGCAACACACGCTACCGTTACAACTTAATCCTTTAATGTAGCAATCTTATTAACGGTAACGGACACTAACTCTCAGGAGAGACTTTGCCTCCTTATAAGCATCCAATCAGTTGTATAAAGGTGTTTCAGTTTTATTCTGAACAATTGTTCGAGTTTCCGACCGGCAGTGAGTTCAGCCTTATACCATTCAACCTAAATGATCACCAACTATCTTCATTTGTAGGATTTTTGTAGCACGAATGTTTCAAATATTGAATGAGTTCTTTGCTTATACTATCGAACGTCCGTAATTCGACCTCGGTCCTTTTCTAAATTAGCTATAAATAGCTTAACACAGCAGTGACCTACTTAATATCACGTGGGGTCCAAATAAGTGTGTTAACTTTTAAACCCTATAAACGAAATTTTGTACAATGTTAAACTTTGTTATTATAACAGGTTAATCCTAATTCATTTTATGTATAATATTGTCAATGGGTATATGTTTTTGATTCTGTAAAAGTATGCGCTTGACCTCAATCATGCCTGGTAGTAAGCAAAGGTGAGGACGACGATAGAGCGCACCAACTAAAAAGATGCTCATTCATTCTGGTCTTGAATACACCAAAATTATAGGTAGAAGGGAAGACAGACCTTGGGAATTAGTTCCACTCCTTTGCTGTCCGGTTGATGAACGATGATACCAATCGATTTCTAGGAATAGGGGTACTTCTAACACATAAGGGTGGAACCCTCGCAGTGTCTGGTTGCCCCGACGTGAAACGGGTTCTGTGGAATTATAGCATGTAATTCCTGTGCACACTTTTTATCTTTGTGTTGACCTTTAAATTAATGTCATTTATAATTTTCTAATTTAGTTATAATATTACTCGTCGATCCAATTTTATGATATTAATAATCAAATATCCAATATTAATAAATTTTATCTAATATTTCTCACAGTTTATCAAACAAGTTCTACTTACCTTAAGTGAATTACGTTGATTTATAAATAACTATTTATAACGCTTCACGTTGATTTGCATATAAAATGTAAACAATGTAATTAACCGCGTCAGACAGTTAAACGGATTCTTAATAGATTGCGTCTTATACATATTTTAAAATAAATATTGTAACGAAAATCATATTTTTAGTATATACTTTGCGTGGGCAGCATAAATATTTTAAATGATGTTCGGATCATAAAATTTCATTTTAAATTATGAGAGTCACATTCACAATCCATAAAAAAAACTTGTTCATATATTATTAGAAGACATTGTAATGATAGATTGCGAACAAGAATTACACAACCATTAGACTCAGACTCTACAAAACTGGTCACAGACATCGTACATTATCGACAAATGTGCATTGTACAGAAGTTTACATATAGATTTGCTTTATTGAAGACCGCATCTTCTATATTGAATTATTTATGCTTATATATGTTTTTTTATTGACAATTTAAGGAACAAGAGAACTGCTGGCTAAACCTGGTCAGTCGAAAGACGATATTGGTTTTTTCAAGACCATGCTCGCTGGAGCAGTCGGAGGGATAGTTTTATGGACTGTCATATTCCCTACTGATGTTATCAAATCCAGGGTTCAAATATCTAATAAGAGTCAAAAGTTTTTGACAGTTGGTTATGAAATAGTCAAACAAGAAGGTTTGTTTCAAAATACGAGTATATTATTATTTCCTTTCCAAAGCTTTCCTACTTCATGTTATACCCATGTCGAGTCTTTTTATAAAAAAAAAAAATATATTTTTAAGTTTATTGCAAACAACAAATATACGTATATAAATTTAAAAATGTATGAAAGAACAGTTTGAATGACAAAAACTTATTTTGAGTTTTAACTAATAATGAACTTTTACTAGACATATAAATAAATTGGTAACTAAGTTTGCTTACAATCATTTTTAGATAAGGGTTATTTTTCTGATATATCCAAGATTGACTTGAAAAACTGCCATTTTCGGGTGTTTTTTTACTTTGGGGCAATTTGAATAGAAAAAATATAAATCGTAACTTTTATTTTCAGGAGTTTTAGCTCTATATAATGGACTTAAACCAACACTGGTAAGAACTATTCCAGCGACTGCAGCACTCTTTGTTGTCTATGAGTACTCCAAGAAATTTATGCATCAATCATTTGGTGACTAAAATATAAAATATAGTAAAATTTTCATTTAATGCTTATTGCATCATATAAATATTTAATTAAATATTACCCCTGCATTGTTTTATTTTAATAGAATAAAAGGGTTGAATTGTAAGTTTGTATTTTATCTTAACTGCATAATTTATCTCCCAAAAACGATTTAAGATTTAAAGCTAATTAGGGTAAAATCATTATATAAAGTAATTTTAAATTAGATTTCTGTGCCAAACTATTGCAAAGTAATTTTAAGTATCCGATAAAAAATTTAGACTACATTAGTTAACACCTTTAAAAACGTTGATCATTCTCGTTATAGCTTTTGCTTTTGTTGAGTACTATTATATAAATCTATTTTTTTTTTTGTTTTATTATAGTGTAAACATGTGCAACACAGGACAAACTAAAAGAGGCAGAGATTAATTTTATTAGTACAAATCTGATTATAATAAAAAGTATTCTTATTAAAAACTCTGATGCATTATGTAGGTGTATCAATTTTTATTATGACGTGGCAGTTAGGCTCTTCGATTCTAGAATACCTATATTCTGAGCATTACTGTTAAAATATTAAATATCATCAAATAACTCAATTGTAAAATACATTAAACATACATAAAATATTTTTATATATTATCTACGAAAGGCATAATCGGAATCTCATTGAAGAAACTTTCTGTATGATGACTTTCGATGTCGTAGGTCGAATGTGTTCAGCCGGGTCACCTTATGATAGGTTATTTCTAAATTAAAACTTCGATAAATTAATTCAATTTCATTGCCGAGAGGCTCAAGGCGACAGAATATTTTTTTCTTTATAACTCAATTGGATAGAACAGAGTATATATAGCATATCTAGAAAGATATCCATCATCTCGCGTCTGTCTGATAGTAAAATGGTAAGTGATCACCGCCGCTCATGGACATCCACAACACCAGAGGGATTGCCGGCCTTTATAGGAGGGACTGGCTCTCAAGTGCAACTGCCGGAACACACCTAATGGTATTTGGCGGCAACTTTCAACTTGACGGTGGTAACTAGCCACTAGACGCAGTATCCTATGAAAATATATGACGCCATTTTTGTTCTGTAAGCAATGGCGTTTTCGAGGTATGGTGCTCTTATGCTTTGATCCAAGTGATCAACAGTTTCCAGAAATTTATTTGTACTATTTATTATTCGAATATTGTTACTCAAAGATACCGGCCATTAAAAACAAATATGGAAAATTTAAAGATATCATGTTTATTGCAGTATGAAACCAATACTGTGTATGGAATGAAACTAACTGAATAATTAAGCATACGTTTTCCAATAGATCTAAACAAAATTTCAGTTAAAATAATAAATAAAAGTTGATGACAGTATATTGTACTGCGTTTCGTTTTAAGCAATAAAGGAACGGCTTGGCAATATACTAATTGACGTCACAATTTACAGTTTTCTGAGTGTATCGGAACACATCCAAAGTAACATGAGCATTGGTTTTTTTTGTTCGATGGCACTCTGTATGTATGTTTGCTAGCAAAATTGCCAGAGTTGATATTTTAGGTTAAGTATATAATAAATTATATGTTCAATATGATATTGTTAGTATATTTTTATGTCCAAACCACATTAATAAATAAAGGAAGTTTATAAAATAAATAAAAGAAACCATCACATTACTGTCTTCAACAATACAAAGGTAAGTAGTCTAATATCAATTCAACATAGAAAATAGATAGGTATAATAGTTGTAAGTAGCAAGAAGAATGAAATATTTTATAATGCTGACCTAATGCTGGCTGTGCATTTAGTCAGTTGATATATATTCATTTAATAGGCAACACTGCATACCATACTGTCAGATCATAAATGGCGTTTATATGTCATTACATGTGGGTTTAATATAGACTCTCTCGGAAGTACATTTGTGTGATTCGAAATAAACGAAATTTTTACCGATTTCACCAAATTAAAACAAGCGTATTTGACAAGGTTCTTTATTTGTGATCTATTTGTAAGTTGCCTTCTTGTCGTCCGAATACTAATTATTATTTCATTTTATGCAGATGCCAAACATAAAATTGCAATCTTCAGATAATGAAGTGTTTGTTGTTGAAGTTGAAATAGCTAAATGCTCTGTAACTATCAAAACGATGTTGGAAGATTTGGGTATGGAAGATGACGAGGAAGAAGTTGTGCCGTTACCAAACGTAAATTCAGCCATTCTGAAAAAAGTAATTCAATGGGCAACGTACCATAAAGATGACCCGCCATTACCTGAAGATGACGAGAACAAAGAAAAGAGGACAGATGACATTTCCTCGTGGGATGCTGATTTCCTTAAGGTTGATCAAGGCACTCTGTTCGAATTAATCTTGGCTGCTAACTATCTTGACATCAAAGGTCTACTGGACGTCACATGTAAAACTGTTGCTAACATGATCAAAGGCAAGACGCCAGAAGAGATTCGCAAGACTTTTAACATCAAAAATGATTTTACAGCAGCTGAGGAAGATCAAGTGCGTAAGGAAAATGAGTGGTGTGAGGAGAAATAATGTGTAAAAGTTATAATTTATATGATGATGTAATTTAGCTTTTGATTAAAAATTAACTAAGATGGTTTAAGTTGTTCTTTAAACAACAGATACAAGAGTTGTGATATGCTCTTTTAAAAATTACCAATTGTATTATCATAGTATTATAGAGAATTCACATTGGTTGAAAAAGTTTGCACAATTATTGATTATTCTTCTTTGATCATTGGTTACACCAAATTTTCAAATTCCTGTAAGGTTCATGTTATTATCTTTCATTTTGTATAATTATTTCGTAATTGAAAAGTAATATGTTTTGTTTTGCTATTCATTGAGTTACATTGGAGTCGTGATGATAGTGTTAATGAATTTCACATAGTTACAATATACAGTCAAAGGGTAATTTTGTTATGATTTTTATCCTACATTACTGCTTCTACTTTCTTGACATATGTAACAGGTGTAATAAGTCATACACTTTCAATCAGTGATCTAAAAATGTTCTACATGAAGAACAGATTCCTTTATAAATTAAAAAATTTTTAGTCCACATTATTTTTATAATTAGTTTTAATTTCCTATACTTGTAGTAGATTTCAAATAAATCAGCATCACAGTAGAGTAAGGGGTGTGTCCAAATATTACCTGTCACTTCTAAATGGTTCAACATTATTACAAAATTACATTTTCTTGTTTTAGTAATAAAAAAATGTTCAGGTTATACTCAAATAAATATCTACTGTAGTTACTATAAGTGCATGTTTAGAATGATCATAGCTCAGTTGGTATTGTGTATGAACTCAGCATCAAAAGATGTGATTTGAATGCATCTGCAATGAGCTTTCAATGAAGAAAAACATCATTATTAGATCATAGCATGGTGGTAGGGCTTTAATACCTGCATGGCTAGCTAAATAATACTTATATTAATGACAAAAAATGAAATTTGTATGAAATTCATAAATTAAATTGATATTTTTCGAATTCTTATTCAAAAACTTAAAGTCCGTACACATAAAACTTTGATGATGAATATCTTTTGAATGCTTAATTTAATCGCCAAAACATAGGATGGCATTTTTATAGAGTAGTTAATTTCCTACAAAAAATTGTATTTCGCATATTATAATATTCATTTATTGTTAAGTTATAAAATTAATAAACAAGAATAAAAATTTTCTTAAAATAATCAAATTTAAATGTTCAACATCATTCTAATGGTGAAGTTTATGTAAAATATATAGGATACCTTTTTTGTAGAGCATTAAATTTCCTACAAAATTCTGCAAGAACATTTTTCTGTACCATCAATTAATGATGATATGATTCTTTTTCTACTACACTGAGAAAAAAATACCGCGATGCAGAGGATCTTCCTATTAAAATTGAGAGCTCATATCTGGTGAGATTTTTTTAAGGTGTTTAGCAATCCAATTTTCCTCGTCACTTAAAAAAGAAAATTGACCCGCCCTTTGTGTCCTCTGTTTTAGGCAACATTATCACTTAACATCTGGTGAAATTAAAGCTATAATGCTAAACCTGTTAACTATATTAAAAGGGTGTTTATTTTAAATTTTATGTAAATATTAGTTGTGTCAGTGATTTTGAATGGGTGGAACTAAAAATTTTTTAATAACTGCCCATTTTTGTAACTTTTTTTCAATACAACTTTGCTTCTATTGGTAGTAGCGTTAAATAGCCTAAAGCCTTCCTTAAAGATTGCTCTATGAAGTACAAAATGGATTTTTGAAATATGACTGGTGGTTCTTAAGATTTAACATGTTCAAACAAACATAATTCTCTATTTTATAGTATTAATGTAGATTTGTGTATAACAGGACTGTAAAAAGAGTGTAACACATACAAATTATAAAATCATCAACTCTTAAAACAAGTAAAAAAATATTTTTTTGAAAGTTCTGTTACTCAATTTATATGATTCAATTTTCTAGCCTCATTAAACAACTACATATATAAAAAAGTTAACTAAAAAAAATTGGTATGGTAGTGTTTGATATAGAAAGACCCATATCATTGGTAGGTAGGCTTATTGGATCTTTAAATTTGGTTAACAGTAAAGCTTATTTTGTATACTGATAACAATGAATCAATTTTTTAACCTATAGTTTCTTTGTAGTTACTCTACAGCGTAGGTTCCCAAAGTGGTCCATATTCACCCCTGGCGATCGATTTCGAACTTCAAGGGGTACACGTCATGCAAAACAAAATTGGGGTTCCATGAACTCCAAATGAAGGACAACAATAGTGAATTCCATGTAAGCAAGTCGTAAGGAAAAAAATAACTTTCTAAAAATAAAGAATAAAATAGTGTGTTTTATACTATAAGCATATAAGTAAATGTTTATAGATTTTAATGAAGATATGGAGCTAGATTCAGAGAATGTCAATAAGACAAATCGTGTCATCAAATCCAGCACCACTGAATACATTACAATTTGTTAAGGGTTCTACAAGATAAAGAGTTTGAGGATCATTGCTTTACAGTATAGTTTTAAAAATCCATATACCAAATTTAAATTTGATAAGCATTCTTTGTTTTAAAGTATACATATTTTTGTTTTTAATTCAGTCATACGCCTGATTACAAGATAATTTATACCACCTTGTAGAATATGGAGCTACGACAAAAACCAAACATATTTCTGTTAAAAAAGTAACATGTGATCCCTCACAAGAATTAAATTTGTTTAATTATTGTCACTATATATGCTCAACTACACTAAAAACTATAGATTAACATCACAAACATATGTTCAAACTAAAACATTTTATTATGTATTACTAGCATTTCACTGTGACTTTATTCACATAGAATTAAAATGTATTTTTTCTATACCTCGGGAACAGAGCTAATTGCTACCAAACATCATAGGATCACCTGGCAGACTAATTGCCTGAAAATATCATCAAAATCTGTCTTGTTATTTTCAAGTCCATGCGAAACATACATACTTAGCTTCTTTTTATATGTTTAATCTTCCTAGAGCAGGATATCTAGACGCATGCTATTAGAATTTCACTATAATACAGTCAAACCTCAGTGAGTGCAGACTGGGTAAGCGAGAAAACTCTATATGGTTCGGTCAATTTAGTCCTCTAATACCTCTACAAATGAGAAATAAAAACTTCTATAAGAAAAAGTCGGTTTTCCCTCGTGGACTTCTATAATTTAATGTGCTACTTAATAAGATATTATATCATAGAGGATAAGCGACAGTCGGCTGTATTTAATATATACTACTTATGACTCACTCATATGACTCATACTTATGACTATACATACTTATGACTACTTATGACTATTTAAATTTTGAAAGGAACTGATATTTTTCTGTTGTTCAATCGATTTCAGTAATTATTAGAGTACGATATTTTTGGTTTCTTTTTGTAAGCCTTTATGTCCAATTCTGATAAATTATACATAAATATTTATCACTAAATATTCGATGTATTGTTTAAGCCTCTATAAGCGCAAAAGGCCCTCCTGTACCTCTATAAGCAATAAATAGATTGCGGTCCAGTGCACTCTCGTTTATCCAGTTTTGCCTGTTTATGTTACACCCTCTTCCCTCAACTTCGCTCGGGTTAATGTAGATTTTCTTAATCTATAAATTCTTTTTCTCAACAAAACAGCACCTTTCTATATCAATCCAAATGTTATGATAATCAGTTTAGTAGTTAAGAATTGAAAACGTAACAGATTCAAATTAGTATTTATAATATTGGTTGGCTGCTTCTTGTATTCGACCGGGATGTGATCCTTAACATCTACCAGGCTAATGGTAGTCGATGGTACACCGCAGGGTTTTAGCAGGTAGTTTTAGTTTTCACCAGGTGTATCCCTCATGCCTATCTCAGCCCCCCGGACTTGAGAGAGGGTCCGTTGCTTACTGACTCGCGATAAAATCAAGCTAGCAACTGTTCTAGCAATTAGAACAAGGGGTGTTGTCGCTCTAGGTGCCAAGTAGCAAGGGGCGCGAAAATGCCAAATACGAAAAGCATTTTCCAGCAAAAATTTAACTTTTAGGCCGATTTTTAAGAGGAACCTGATATCCTTAAATCAGTGTTTCTGAAACATTTTGGTGTACGTTACTAAAATAGAACACGCAACGCCCCCAAAATTCTTCATCAATTTTTTTTACAGAAATACGTATAGAAATACATACATTTTTTAAATTGAAACTGATGTTTGATATTAGCATATTCAAACGAAAAGCTCTTTAAAAGACACGTTATTTTACGTTTTATAATTTTGAGTAATACAAAACATTTTTTAAGTTAATCACTGCCTAACAATAATATTATTTTTATTAAATAACAACAAGCACTTGAAATGTTTAATTAAACATTATAGTTGCACTGCTAACAACAACTTTTAAATGACAGAGATGTTTAGACTGAGTTACCGTGATTGATTTAAATGCCTTTTTGGATTCAAGAAAGTAACGATACTTGTATCTGAGTAACTGAATACTCTTATAAAATTCCAGGAAATCAACGATGCGATATACAATAAAGTATTTTAGTTTTTATTACCAGCTACAAGAAAAAGTCAGTAAAGTCCTTCAATGATAGCTTATATATACAAAAAGTAAATGTACCTATACGTACGACAATAATTAAATATAGGCAATAATAACAGATATTATCTAAAAAAATCATACTAATCAGCCTTTAGAACCTATTTTATAATACCTATTTAGGAAATTATTATATGCTGCTCATGTGAATATTGCATTACAGGTAGAACCTACAAACACAGGTTATTAAAATGTCTCAAGTGTATAAGATAGATCTATTGTAATACAAAAGCTTAGTATTGAGAGTGCTGAAAGGTATTTTGCAAGTTCTTTAATTGCTCACAAATTTTAGTCACGTTTTTCAAATATTACAATGGGGTTTATATAAATCATGATTTTCTTGTTATTCTGAAATTCATAACTCCTTCAAATCGTACATAATTCTTAGATTTGTAGTGATTATAAATTACGAAATATTTCAAAACAAAATTAGCACGCACTATACTCAATGATATGCATGAAGATCTAGAACGTATTCAACACCGCTTACTATAGAAATGTCCTAAAAATTGTGTCACATTTTCATGTATAGTGTTTTATACGTTAAATCTGTTTTTATAATGTCACAGATTGTGCAGATATGATTAGATAATCAATATTGGAGGTTTAAGAACTCAAGACACTATATTTATCAAAACGACTTCTTTATCTGACATCATGAACCTTAGCTTTTATTCATGGTATTGCATCACTACAACTGATGTAGGTAATTGCAGCATTTTCTAAAGAATCGCTAGCTACCTTCCGTATAAAAAAAAAAAAAACTATGAACAACTGTCTGTCGGCGTCTTCCAGCTACATTTACGAATTATCATTTTGTAGGTACCATGTATAAAAAATTACCTACTTAATTCATAATATGATGTATACAAACTGTGCTATACTTGCTGCCCGACGACTATTGAATGAAATTGTGACCTTAGTTCAAAGTCACATTTAGATCACATGTATAATATTTAGGTATTTTACTAACATGAACGTGGGTTGATATTTATTATAGGGTATTAAACAGATAGGTAGCCAATAAGAAAAAATAAACTTTCATACCTTATTTTAATTGAAATTTAAATACAATAGTATACGTTACTATATTATATAGAAATATATAGGTACCTAGAAATGTAACTATTAATAATGGCTTTCTAACATTTATTTTCATGTAATACAAAACTATTATAGTTTGATAAATGGAATGTGTTAAATTTTAATTACAATTTTATTTAAGATCTGTGTTAAAAAATATTTTTGTCGCTAGTGAAATATTAATTAAAAATTAAATTGAAAAGTTTTACTATAAACATTTTGATTAAATCATATTCTATCGTATACGTAATACTTATTATGATAAGTGATGTAATAATATTCTTAAACTATACAATGTAAATTAAGCTATGAATGTATTTTCAGTGTTTAAATAACTTTCAGGGATAAATAATTTATTAAAACAATTAATTATAGGACTGTTAAATTGCCCGAGGTAAGATCCACAGGAGGCAGCACCAAGTATGATACCAACAAAGAAAGCAACAGTAATAAGCAATACGACTATGCAATATTTGTTTTGAGTTGCCAATAATTCCTTACATAACCATAAAAAGTCACACAATGAGCTGAAAATAAAAGTATTAGAAGCCTATGAACGATACCATGAATTTTCTCTGTCTTTAATAAACTAATAAAAGAAACTCTACAATAAGTTTATCTCATGTTAAGTGACGATATAGACTAAAATAATACTACGTTAATCCAAGAAGTTTTTCTTCATCTAGGCTTATTACAGGCTTGGAATGAATGTTGATCGACGCATTTTTTTTACTCACTACCACTAAACTATCATTCATACCTTCGAATGTTCCACTACCATACGATATATTTTTGACGTCCATAAATGTATTCTGATCATCCTATGATAATTATGTTGAGAGAGCAATGTTTAATCTTTGGTGTTAATTTATAAGCAAAAACAGAGTACTCTCAATATCTTGGTTTAAGTGTATTTTTTACAATACGTTACCCAACGTTTTATTATAACTGAGCAAGTAGTAAGTACATTAAATCAGTTCAGTCGTACAATGTGCAATAAAGTCACTAACGCTAATTTTAACGTATCCATGGACCTATTTTTTAACCAAATAAGCACAAATATTTGATTTATCCATTATAATTAAATAATACGTTTACACTATGTTTATAGTGCCGTACGATAAACTTTATACCAGTATCTGCGTGATTTATTTCAACCTTGTCGGCATTTATACCACATTTACACATATACATATAGCTACACAAGTTGTATATTTGCAATTGATAATGTTTTACATTACAAACTTCCTTAAACAGATTTAGATTTTGCATGATAACATCCGTAGTTTGGTTGCATCGATATTTTGATACATTTTTTTTAATACTTTATAGGTTTAGCGTTATTGCCACAATCTCACTTGATGTTAATTGTCTATGTGACTCAATATGGTGGACACACGAAACCAAGTAAAAGGCTCTTAAGTGCAACTGCCGGAACACACCTAGAGGTTACCTTGGGCTGAGCCCCCTCCGCGCTCACCCACAAAGTCCGGTAAAACTATAAAAGCCCTTAAAGATAACAGTGTAGGTCCTTTAAAAAAAACACACCTAGAGATATTTGACGGCAGATTTTCAACTTGAGGGTGGTAGCTATCCAGATGGGCATTAGAAAAAGCCCTACCACCGTTCTATGGCTTCATCACGATGTTTTCTTTCACCGAACACTCAAGCTTATTGCAGGGATTTGAACTGGCATCCATCGACGCAGAGTCCGTCCACACTACCAACTGAGATATCATCGCTTCCAAATATTTTATTTATATTATTTGGTATACAAATATAATTAGCTAACGAAACATAATGTCTCATTAAGAATAATCGCATAAAATAAATACAATAACATCAGTTAATACATATCCTTATTACAATTATCTGTTTGCATACCTGCAACCTCTTGTGTTTTCGTAGAGCAATTTATCAGTTTCGTCCAAAAGACGTTGTAATTGCTGCTGAGCTAAAGTGATTACTGGGCATTTCTTGTGAAGTATACTAGCTATATCCCTTTCAGAATCCAAGTTACATGTACAGCCAGGAGAATCAGCAATTTCGTCACTCCTAGGACTTAAGTTAGGCTCGTTAACGTGTGTATCAATATGCGAATTATTTGTGTCAGTTTCGTTTATTCTTCTTCTATCATTTTTGTAAGTTTTTCTAGCGTATCTATAAATATTTTGTACTCTATAATCATCGGAAGCCATGTTAAGATAAAACTATTTTACATCTGTTGTTATAAGCCAATAAAACAAATTACTCATGGATCTAAGACAATAAATAAAATCTCCCTATGGCTGACATTGTAAAAGTCAACTGTTTACTGTTGATTGTAATCATAGATATATTGTACATCTATGATATTAGTAAAAACACAAATGAGATCAACTATAATTCAGAATTGGTAAATATATTATTGAAGTGAAGACTTCTATAGCCGTGCTGAGCACTTTATTTCATGAGTATTGAATTAGACTGAGCCGTCATGCTCGGTTAAGTAACGCTCGCCCGAGTCAAGGTGACGTGAGTTGACTAAGTGAGCGAGACAGATATAGTCAATGCGACACTATTCTACTAGGTTGGCGAGCGTTACATGCGAGAGCATAACCCATCAGCCTCATTCAGCATTCGCATAAAGACGGTATGTGCCGTGCCAATACGATATATTTGAATTTCGCATTACCTATTCACCTCGCCTTGAAGGTTTTTACTTGTAACGTGTGGTATTTTATTCTAATTTAATTATATGCTTAGATCAAGATATATTAAAACAGCATAATAATTTCATTATGTGCTTAGATCTACGTAGGTAAGTATATTAAAAAGCATATTCATACACTCAACCCATGTCAATAGAATATCTTAAAAATATTTTTTTATGTTAAAAAGTAAGCAATATTTAACCAACTAAAAAAGCCGTCTATAAACCAGTGAATTCACGCCTTTTTTTCGATACACATTAGCGTGTTTCATTTTTGGCGTCTTCAGGTTTAAAAACAATATTGTGTGGGTAAGATAGGTAGTATTTTTTGTAGTTTATAGTTATTTACCAGATACGATTTTTTTGCTTGACAATTATCGAATGTAGATATAGCAGATATCCAATCAATATACCACTGGTTACTTAATTTTTATACAATCCCAGAAAACGGGCATAAAACTTATAGTCCTATTGTTATTTTATTTTTTTATGTTGTGCAGCATAGTGCCTGCAATGCACCTGATGTTAAGTACAGTACAATCCAAATCAGCGACGACTGGCAATAAATCAAAATTCACTGCCAGTCATCGCTGTCATATTGGCCTGCTTAGGTAACTCTTCACGCCTCTTTTGAAGGACCTAATATCATACGAACACGCTGACTGGAAGTCGATTCCACAACGTCGCGGTCCGACTGAAATAAGAGTCAAAAGACGCTCAGAAAGGCAATGCCCCTGTGCAATTGCAGCGGTTCTAAGGTGTTAGTGATATCTGCATCATTTATAATGCGCACAGCCCGCCTCTGCAATCTGTCTAAGGCATCGATGAGATACTTGGCGGACCATCCCAGAGGTGAGAGTAGTACTCCATGCACGGCCGTACTTGGGCCTTATAGAGAAGGAACAACTGGTCGGGCATGAAAAACCGTTGTACTCTGTTCAGGATGCCAAGTCTCCGAGATGTTATGGAGATGACACTTTCGATGTGGTCCCTTAAGTTCAGGTCGCTACGAATATTAATTCCTAGGATTTAGGCTGCCACGAATTACAAGCTGGGTGTTTTGAAGAGTAGGGTTAGATGAAATGAGTGATTTTTTTCCCGTAAACACACATACCTGTGTTTTCTTGGCATTGAACTCAACCAAGTTACATGTAGATATGCGAGTCAAGACTTGGTTAAGTTCAATGACAAGTTCCTTTCATCTCTTTTCTGTGTCTCTATGACTACAGCTAGGCTTACTGAAGTATCTACCATGTACCGTGCTATCATCTGCAAAGCAATGAATTCGCCCACAGGTAGCATATCATTAATATACTGAAGAAACAACGTCGCTTATAGAAAAGAGTCTTGTGGAACTCGAGCGTTTACGCACATGGGCTGCGAATTGTGCCCATCGACGAGGATACGAAATCTGCGCTCATGCAGGAAGCTGGAAATCTGGGAGTTAGGAGATAATTGCCCCCAGCAGTGCAATATATACGCTAGAAAATCCCTCGTTCGGTTCGGTCGAAAGCCATATTGACGATCATGGATAAGGTGGTGATCTTCTAGGTGATGCACAAGTTGGAAATTTATAATGCGTTCCATAACTTTGCACAACACTGAGGTTACAGCGATTGGACCGTAGTTGTTGGGGTCTGACCGATCTCCTTTTTTGGGAATCGGTTACAAGTTGGTCTTTTTCCAAACGTAGGGCACGTCACTAGAGATGTAGAATAGGTTGTCTAAACATGTCAATACTAGGGACAATTCGACTGCACACTTTTTAAGTGCGACTAGTGGGATACTGTCCGGAACAGTGGTCTTCCTAACATCGAGCGATAGCAACTTCTGACGCACGTCTCATTGCCATTTTTTTCAGGCATCGAGACACCACTGTTAGATATTGTGGGCGGCTGAGCGTTACTATCGTCAAGTCGGGAATTGTCTGCAAAGTTGTTGGCCAACAAGGTGGCTATCGCCTGCGGTCCTTAGGCCAGTGACCCGTTTGAATATCGCAGTGGGGTGGTAGAAACGCGACGAGTTACTCTTACGGGCTTTACACCAGGTGTCTGGTGGTCGCGAGCTAGCCGGGCACCGACGCCCTACGACCCTGCAGCTGCTCGATTAGCACGGATCACGTGTAGGGTCTCGAGGGTAAAGCCTACGGGCATGTGCAGCATCAACCCCCAAAGATTATATAATAAAACGTGTTATTGAATTGCGATAAATATATTTGGAATAATATATCCACATAAATGGAATAACATACATCTATTCATTGTAATTGTATATGCTGATATAAGTACAGATAAAAGTATACATTAATATATTCACATAAATATATGACTTTAAAAATGATATGACTTACAATTAAGCATAAATATACATGCATACAAAGTGTTATTTTATATATTTGGCACCTATATGATTTTGTGCACAATAACACGTGAAAGAGGCTTTATCATTAGGCAAGAAGACAAGTAACTTTCTGTCATAGACATAGTTATAATACCTACATAAGAAGCTACCACACCCTAATACTACACTGTAAATAATATAGAAGAATGCTTAAGCATGCAATAAGTCTTCTTTTATAAACTATGACATGTATTTATTATATATTTTATAATGATTATATAGCCAATTATAAATCAAAACTAAGTATTAAATCTATAATCTTGAGATTTGTAATAAATATTATTATAAGAGAAAATATATTCCTTTCAAGTAGCAAATATTATAAAAATACTGCATTTTATATAAATGAGATGTAAACCTTCTTTTGCTGTTTCACTTTTTAATAAGTGTTTGAATAACTTCTAATATAAGTTTTTAATACATACATATGTATTTGAAATATACCTATACAAATAAAATTTGACTAGTTTACATTTAGTGTATCTATAAACATCAAATCAAAATATATATTTTTGAGTAAAAATATTTGTTCACAAAATAAATTCATACATTATTAATAATAGGATATAATATATACTATTGTTATATGTTATATATATTTTTGTTACATTATAAATAGTACAAAATAGATCTTTTGATTTTACATCAACAAAACATACTTATTGATGATATTACATTGGGCTCATATTCATTTCAAAATGCTTGTAGACTTAACTGGTAACTTAGAAACTAGAACAACAAAATTCCTAGCACTTGTAGTATAATATAACAAATAAATTGTGACTTTAGACCAAATAGATATAAAGTAAAAAAAAACATTTGTACATAAATTCATATCTAAAATTAAAAGTAAAGAACAATAAAAATTATCACATTTCATAAATTTATAACATTATATTAAAATTTAGAAAACATATCACAAAATATAAAGAATGTACATAAAAGACTCTAAAATATACATAGCACAATGTTAAGTTATATTATCATTTCTAATTAGAGTGAGTTAATGTACAAATAAACTAGACCCATATATTTAATTTAAATTTTCAAGCCTTTCTTTTAGGCGAAAATATATTTTCAAACTGGGTTTCAATATAGTGAAAAGCATGACAAGAAGGACCAAAATAAAATTAATGTACCTCAATACATCTCCAAATGACCACCAATGACTGAAGAGACCAAGTAAAATTGAAATTACACCAAGTATGAAGGTAATTAGTCCAACAGAAGCATGTAAAAGTTTAGTATAAATTGGTGCAAGATAATGCTTCAATTTCAAACTATAGAGGGCACCAACACCTCCAATCATAGTGCAAGACATAAATATCAAAGATGCTAATCCAAATTTGGCATGCAATGAAGTAAAGTGTGGCTTGTCATTGATTATCTTGTTGTACATTATGACTATGAAACCAACTATTATTATAATCCCACCTATGACTTGTAAGACCCAATGCCGTGCACTGCGTAGACGTATAGGCATCCACTCAGTAGCCAAGTCACCTGGTGAAACTGCATTTACAGCAGTTGTCATAAAAATCATCCACTGTAATAATTAAAAGATATAGTAAATAGAGTGATATTGAATAAAAGGGGTGACCATTATGCTACTTCTATTATCACTATTAACAATAAGAATAAAATGCATTTTCTGAAAGTACTCTGCTTTCTCTATGTGAGTAATATATCCATTATTAAAAACTTCTCAACCAAAGTAACACTCTTACATCCATTCTATTATCCAAAATAAGCTTTCAATAATTATCATCTAAGTAAAACTCCAAAAGTGTATACTTACTCCCAAAGACATTAGTGTTGGATGAAAAGAGAATAGAGAAACGCCTTTACTAAAAGAGCAATATATGATTATGCCAACAAATATTACTGCGCATATATTACTGACGAGATTTAAATAACTAGGCTTTCCAGTAGTGTTTGATGCAACTAAACGTGCTGATTCAGAATTTCTTTCTGACGTCGCCATTTCTTCAATATCAGCCTCGTTTTGTTCATGTAAATTATCCATAAAAATCGACTACTGTACAAATCTTTGTTGACTAGTACTAAAGTAGATGTTTATTAATATTTTAGCAAGTACGAGAAACAAGGTAGGTAACTAACAAATACTAAAGAGAGAACACCCAAATAAGTCTAAGACCAATGTTCATAATGTTCAGAACAAAACTACAATAAGAACTTTGAAGTGAATCGCTATGAACAAGTATTCAATATACAAGTGTCGACTTGTCAAAGTATATGATTATGGTATAGTATGTTGAATTAAAATATGGCTAAAGCCAATGGCAACATTTACGCGTCAAATGTTATATAACAAATGATAGCATAAATCACGTTTCACAACCGTTACATGCTTCTAAACTGCTTGTTACATATCAATTATACAACTTTTGAATTTGTAGAATTGCACATTTATGATGACAAGGCAATTCCTCTTAAAGTGATAAAATAATATTGCTGCTGTAAGTGTAACTAGTTAAAATAATTTTATGTACTCAAATTTATTAAATAAAAATATCATTTTATTTTAAACATTATTAAGTTGTTGTGTGGTTAAAGCTATTTAAAGCTACTTTGATTAAATATCATCCGCCTCCTACAACACCGGTAAACTTAAAATTACCGTTGATTATATACAATAACGGGTTGTCATATTTCATCTGTTATTAAATCCATGATAAAAGTTTACGATGCTATAATAAAATAGCCTTAATCGTCTTTGATTAAAAAGTGTTTCCAAAATACATTTGCTTGAAAGTTACGTTTTGTATTCTTAAAAGTAATATTCTTAACAGTAAAAGTTGCTTCCTTTATTATTACGACTGAAGTTGGTTATTGCAACATATTTATTACTGTTAATTGTTAACATATACATTAAAAGTTATGCCTTAAATAAACTGCCTTAAACTTAATAAATATGTAGAAAATGTAACTATGTAGTGTAATGGCTTGTGTAACGTGGGTGTAATTTTGTAAGGATTTAAATTTTACTTGATTTTTTTTGTATCTCGTCCTTGAGGTCTGACTTAGTATATCTTGTTTTCTAATCTTTACTGTTATATCTACAAAAATGACTTTATGCAGAAATGTCCAGATTTTTTTTGAGATTCTAGGATTCACATTATTATTTTTCTAATATTCTTCACTTCTGCACAACAACATATAACTGTGTTGTTAATTTGTGACTGTGTAAAGTAAAACGACATTGATAATGAATATTATAGAATCCAATAAAGTGAACGATAATTACTATGAAAATATACGAGAAATCTATAAGGTAACCTCATATAAACATCAAATATAAAACATGGATTCGCTGTTTTAGTAACAAATAAATAAATTTGCCCAATATACTCTTTTCTATAAAATAACAATTCAGAGTGAATGGTGACAGACAATTGAATAGCAATAATTACCAAAATAAGATTAATATTTCAGCAGCTGCTTTACATGATTTTAAAATTAGAAAAGGCGACGTAATCGTATTTCAAAATTGACTATTTTTTTTTTATTAGTACAAAATCACTTTATTTCTGAACAATTACCGTACCGTCTCAAGAAAAAGTTACTGAAATATATAATTTAGTACGTATAGATTATATTTCCTTATTTTAGTCTTTATGTTTAACGCTTCATATCAGTTAACACGGTGTTGCATGAGCGATTTTATGAACATCTACTGATACTTTTTGGTAAGAAGTAGTTAGTAGAACTGGCAGCACCAGAGACAGGTTGAAACTTGTCGAGGATAAGATTAGACGTATGTTTTGTTTGAGTCGTTTACAAGTTATATTGTGCGAGACGTAGTCGAGAATTATTTCGAATTTCGTTAAAATCTGTTAAGTGGGATATTAATTGATGTGTTGATGTAAACTGACGGTTCTTTTTTAAATAATCTATCAATACTTTTATAAACTCTCTACTTTTACTAGTGTTTATAGTTTTTGATAATATAGTTACGTACTTTATGTTTTTTCTGACCTGACTCAACATGTTGTGGCAAGTACTTATATTTAATTATCTTAGATTTATGTATAAAATAATCTTTTTTTTATAATAATACATATTTTGTGTAAAAAGAAGGTAAGTTAATTTTTAAGTTTATGTCTACTATATTATATTTTTGTTTGAAAACATATTTTGAACATGTATAAAATTAGTTACTAAAAGTTATGAATATTATTATATTCGAGCGACAACAATTATCATAATAAAATTAAAACTTTTTTTATTTAATAAAATATTCTATTATGCGACATTCTATTTGCATGGTGATAGGGCTTTTTCTGATGCCCGCCTGGCTAGCTACCACCCTCAAGTTGAAAATCTGCCGCCAAATACCAATAGGTGTGTTCCGGCAGCTGCATTTGAGAGCCAGATCCTTTTGAATCAATGTCAGTCATCTCTGTTCTAGATTGTACTGTACTTAACACCAGGTGCTGTGCAGTCACTATGCTGCACAACATTAAAAAAAAAACAAATTGTACACAAAAAATTTGCAGTTCCACTTCTGTGATTATAACCTTTTTATGTATATATATATTTTTTTATATGGATTCTAATCCACTTCCCTTGACGCAACATCCATACACACTATCAATTGAGCTATCATTGCTTCAAAATTATACAGCTTACTATCTGGTGTGGCAGACATTGTCATGCCCCTTTCAGTAGCTAATAACTCAATCACAACACTAGATATCATGGAATAGCTATGAACCATCATCCTAATAAAAGAAATATATTACATGAATTTTACTTCTATTAGTCAACTTGTTTAAAAGTGAATGATCACTGACTTAAATATTTTTTGTGAGACCTACTATATGCAAAATGTGTTTTCTAAACTTAATTGCAGACCTTAAAAGAGTATTTTCTATTAATTAGCCTATAGCATTTGATTTAATACTATCTATGTAACTAGGTATGACCGTAACTTCGCACACGATAATAAAAATCATTTCTAAATACCAACCATTTGGATTAAAAAAAAAATTGCAATGCACCTTGTGCAAATGAAAAAGTTGTAGGAATATTTATTTTCTAAACAATGATCGGATGGATAGGATGTAAACTTGTAAAGGAATATTTTATTTCAATATGATAACGATATTCTAATTTTACAATGAAAGTTTTGTATGTTGTTTTGAACATTGAACATATTTATTGTGTTCTGGCGCGTTAAAAGTGGTTATTAAAATATAAATATTGGAGGGTCGATACATATCGGACTCAGTCATGAGTCACGTTCATCGCGATTATGGTGATGAACTCGACACAATAATTCTTCTGTAATAGTTTGTCATGTATTGGGATCAGTCATTGTACATCCAGTTGCCGTGACTTGTAGTCTGACATGTCAGAAATAATCGTCGATAATAATAATAAATTTTTATTTCACACCCGTAGAAAAAAAGTATAAAATTTTATTGATTAAATCTGTAGCAAAAACAATGGAAATAAGGTATAGTTACAATTTCTGTGAGGTTTGGAGTCTGAGTAGGGTACGATGACCTGAACTACATATCTACACACCCCCGTTCTCTAATATTTATCTAAACTGTCCTTATTTTATGCACACAAAATTAGAATCAATATAGTTCTTATGAAACTATAGATAATATATTTTCAGTATTAATATATGAAAGTGTTAATAAACAATTATAAATGATGCGTTTTACTCTTTGTATATCTAAATTGTAAATTTGAAGAATAGGGTTAATTTGATTATATATATGAGGACCAAGGGAACAAAAGAATTTATGTGAAAATTGTAGACGGCGTGAAAGCGTCTCAAATACATGATGCTTGCGCCTTTTATTGAATGAGTAATAGGATCATATATTAATCAAACGTGCGTGGCAAGGATAGTTGTTAGGAGAAAAACTTGTGTTAAAGTAAGAACATTCGATATGTTATATAGTTCGCCTGTAGGGTATCTAAACGGCTTTTATAATTTAATGGTATAAAAGCTATGTATTTAATTTTATTAATATTTAAGAGTAATACATTTAAATTGACCCATTGCATAACAGTATTTAATCCATTTTGTGAATGTGCAAAAATCTTAGTCCATGAATCGCTGGAAAAAACCAAAGCCGTGTCATTAATATGCCTTATTATTAATATAAAAATGCCGTTAATATTTTACCATATGGTAGGTAGAGGTCACATAGATCATTTATGTAGATGAAGAAGAAAGTAATCCTGAGAGTCGATGGAACGCCGATCCCTTGGTTCGACGCTTGCTTAATTTTCGATAAGAAAATTCGCACATGATGGTTCATGTCGCAGGTATACAACATGTTACAAACAGACGGACATAAAATATGTCCAAACTTAAAGCAATCATTTTAGGATAATACCAATAAAAAAATAATCCGAACCCATTACATTCATCGCTGAGATAGCGGTAAGGCGGCTGTTTTCACCGCTAAGCTACTCATATAATACATAATTTTAGTCAAATATATGTCTTTTACCAGTTAAATAAAACAGTCAACATACCTTTATAAATATGATGTTGCCTAATCACTTAGACATTTTATCAATAATATCTATCACACAAGTCATTCTCATGTGGTAATCGCCAAATGGCGTCATATCGACTCGAAGTAATAGCTGTTGTAATAACCACTGGGCCCCAAACCCCTCGCATGATAGAAATACTTGGGTGACGAAGCTCTGCTTTGTTGATGATTTAGTGCAAAGAAGAAACAACTACTAAGTAGGTATCCTCGGAAAATAAAACGTTGTCTAAATCGTAAATTTTGTTCAAACCAATTACTATAGATTATAAACTAGCTGTGCCTGGGAACTTTTTCGCGTCGATCTAAAAATTATTTAAACATTTTTGCCCGGTCTTGTGTTTTATCTTTCAATACAGATTTGTTAACCTAAAGCTTTCCTTAAGGACAGCTCTATCAGATACAAAAAGGTTTTTTTTAAATCGATCTGGTAGCTCCTAAGATTAACGCGTTCAAACAAATAAACAATCTTTTCCGTTTTATAATATTCATATATAGATACAGGAATTACTCAGTAATATTCGATTTTGGCAATAGTACGATAATTGCCATACAAACATGGTAATTAAATTCCACACGAAGCACACGCAACAATACTATTTACCTACTATAACGTAACTTTTAAGGATTCATATAATAATTTCGAGCATTCGTATCAATAAAAATTAAATATATTATCGTGATTTTAAAGTGTCATCATATATCAGAATGTAATTGTTAACGAATTCTTTTAAAAAATTACTTTAAGAAATCATTGTTATCTGTTACAACAGAAATAATTTAGAGAACATTTCATTAAAGAAACGATAAAAATATGTATCTAACTAGTATTGTACACTTAAATCTGTTGTCTATCTTGTTTTCAGTATGAGTCATCATTCTATAAGATGCCGCGCTTAATAGTTCATCTTAGCAAAATAGTTTATATATTGTATTTTGTTGAATATGACTAAACACAAATAAACCTATCATAATATTTTTTAAATTATATATTACTATTAAAATGCACAGAAAAACATAATTAATTCCTAATAAAAGCAATAGATTTATGTTATATTGGTTATTAATTAGAGTACGGGTTAACAAATAAACTTAGAAATATTACACAGCATTGCATCATTCAAAATCCGTCCCTATCAACCCGATACACTCCTTTACATGTGCGCATGTCGCTGTGAGCTGTTTAGCTTTATTTTTATTATATTCTCGGTCGGCTTGCCTCCCGGCTGTATCACGCCGAGCTTGGCACTCAAACCGGTGTGGTGACTCATAGATCCTAAAAGCGCAATAGTCCGTGTTATATATACGTATGAACGATTTGTGTGCGTTTGCTATGCCTACCTGTTGTCGCGAGAATCAACTTAAGATTTTAATGTCGATTTACATTAATCCTTTTATTTTCATTATACTGTTTTTTTATCATTTTAATATGAATAAATTTAAAATCATCTTTAAACTTCAATACTATGACTGGGAATATATAAAAGTTCTTAATTACATTTAATGATGTATTATGTACATACATAATCATTATGACATAGTATGTCCATTGTCAAACTCAAACAGAAACTTTCAGTTTTAGTTCTTTCAGGTGTAGAAGATAATGAATATTGTATAAGTATTCATATTTAGGGAGTAAAAAGTATTTTATCATAGATGTCAACAAACTTACAACTATTAAGATTGTTCCAAATTGTTACTTTATAAAAGATTAATTACTACATCTCTCTGGAGGTTTATATGTGTCCCAAATTAACATTAAAAATAAATCGGATAACAATTCTTTCACATAATACTAAATAAAGAAAACGCATGAATCATTCTTCTTCCATCTCAAAACCTCATATTGTATTATCTATTAATCGTAACAAATAACTGCCCGTTGTTATATTTAAAACCCGGTATTATTGATTTTTGTTTTTAGATTTAAAGAGATTCGTGCCTCCCACGTTGGTATTAATATATTTCGTAATCAGTAAATATAGTTTCCGTCCATAAATGTTACTTCAAGGTCATTAGGATCTTGCAAATATTGTCTATTAATCTAGTATATATTTTCAGTTAATCAAAATATGTCATCTCATTGTTGATGAGCATGATTATTGAAGTTTTATTGGTTTATATGCTAATTAAAACGGATTTCAGGAAACGTTTGTTTATTTATATCAGTTTTATAATTAGTCAACAATGTAAGTAGGTAGGTAAATACGTATCATATTGTTCGTTATTGTTTCAAGGTTCTTATAGTATGTACGTAGTTACAGGATGCAACTGCATTATTATAATGTCCGACATATTGTTAAACATTGGCTTTGTCACTCTTAATTAGAAATAATGGTGATGAAATAATGTAATTGTAACTCTGATAAAAGCACCACTTAAACGGTGAGGTTCGCTTTCCTGTTATCGAAAGTTATTTCATTTTACCATACACTGTAATATAAATTATATGTATAAAATATAACTTGTTAAAGAGGATTTTTGTTAAATTATATCCAGACGCAGTAATTAAGTCAGAAACAATAATAAGTCACAGTTTTTTCTTTATGAAATGTTACAGACTTATTAGTGAAAGAATCTGTATGTATTTATTATTAATGTTTAAAGATTATCTTATGATTGTATTTATTCAAATATCTTGATAAAAGGAAATATGTATATAATTTGAATTTTTTATAAGTTTAGCCACAAACACATTAGACATATTGAAGCGATGATAGCTCAGTGTTAGTGTGTACGACTTAGCGTCAAGGGACGTGAGGTAGAATCCAACCACCTACAATGAGCTTGAGCTTTCGGTAAAGGAAAACAATGTGAGGAAACCATAGCATGGTGGTAGGGCTTTTTCTAATGCCCGCCTGGCTAGCAACTAACTTCAAGTTGAAAATCTGCTGCCAAATACCAATAGGTGTGTTCCGGCAGCTGCACTTGAGAGCCAGTTCCTCCACAGGTTTAGCGTGTCTTCCAATTTGGGCCGTATTGTCACTTAAGATCAGGTGGGATTATGGCCATAACGCTAAACCTTAACTATAAAAAAAAACCTGGCCCAAAAGGCACACGCTAAGTCTACTTTCGGGTTCAATTTAATTAGGTGCCGCCACCATCAGAACATTTTTATATTTTCTGGATGATTTTTTTTATTGGTAGTTAACACAACTGGCATTTCAAAATGCCTCACTACCATGCGTTTTACACATGATTTTAGTAGAATTTTCTAGAATATCTCGTTAAGTCGATATTTATATTTCTGCACTCAGAGAATTTATGATCATATCGGAACATTTATCTTATCATTTTACTTTCACTATATGTCCTTGTTGTTTTACTTTCTTCCTGTCAATAACTCTTGATAATGAAATGGCGTACGTAAGTCAGTCACGACGTTAAACACGTACATTCCAGATTCACACAAAATTGATACCAATGATTATTTTAATAAATGGCATTTCAAGTTGAAATTATTGAGTTCTAGATACTCTGATCTGATGTTCAGTTTAACATGATGAAACTAGCCGAAGTTAAGTAGTACTTTTTTAAAATGTTAGTGCTAAGGAAAATGTATGTACATACATGTCTAATCCTACTTATTCTCGGTACTTCTTCTTTCGATGACTGCGTTACTTTCCAAACTGGTGGTAGTTTTGACGGTCATAAGCGTCTTCTTAGGGCCTCAATTAAATAAATATTTTTGATTTGATTTGACTTAAAAATTATAATACTCGAAGTCTTTAACAGTTTTTACTTAGAGATTTTTACACATCATCGGCCTCGTTTTCACTTTGTTTCAGATTTAGCTAAGGACAAGTGTCGAACAGTATAATTTAAAATAAAAACAATATTATCAGTTATCGAACATTAAAGGAGTATTTGGTGGGATCTTGATCTGTCACGTTGTGATTTTTTATTTTTATTCATATACTTAATGTAATTTGGCCGTACGATGTCTTAATAGGTGACATTTTATGTGATGTAGCCTTTGCTTATTATGCGCATGCCTATGGCATAAAGTCCGTCATTGTACCAAACATAAAGTGTAAATAAATAAATAAATAAATAAATAAATAAGTGTAGTGAATTGTGAATAATGATTCGGAACATGACATAAACTCCTCGGACAGTTTCAACGAGAGAGCCATCATCTTGTTTAAGCAACTAACCTTTTAATTAAACAATAATGTCTGACTTGGCCATGGGACCTTTTTATTTTTTATATAAAAGTTTTGTAATCCATAATGTTATTTGTAATCGCGCAAAATTTCATCAAAATTTGCACAGTAGTGTTAGAGTAATGCACTTACCAGAAGAAACAAATATAAAAAAAATAGATCTCTTTGTCGATGGCAAAGGATGGCTCGATAATCTAAAAAAAAACGTAATATACAGTTTTAGTTCAGTTATAGTTATATTATATTTATGTGTGTGTAGATATGATTTAACACTAACAAAACGTAATAGAGCTACAATTCCACCAATCATATGAATATTTAGATGTTATTTGCATCGTTTTAAAGCTGCGTATTAAAATCATTGAACGCAAATCACTTTCGTTTTGCTACTTATATGTATCTTGCTAATACGGTGCCGTGAATTAATGATTTTACAGTTTTTGTATTTAAAATGAACATTTTGTTGGTCGTTTATATCGTCAATAGTTATAATTATTTTAGTTGACCAGGTCAACTTCGTATCACTTATAATCGTTGTTCTTTAGCCTCGCTAAAACTAAAAAAATGATTTAACCCATTAGTATTTTTTTCTTTTATAAAAACCTTGTCCTGACAATAACGAACACAATAAATAAAGAATTATACAGTTTGATACAGTCGTTCGGAAGTTATGCGCGTAGATTCATTTCGGCGATTCCGTTTTATACACATAGATAGGTGTACAAGATTATTAGATAATGAATCATGAAATATAATTCTACGGTAGTTTAATGGATAGGGTGTTGTTTAAAATTATAGAGGCCAGGATATATTCTCTTTGGAAGAGAAAAAATACAAATGGCCTTGTCAAGAAATTAAGTGGGCTAACTTTGTGATTTGTGGAATCATCTCAATACGACAATACTATTATGGAATAAAATAAGCTTATTTAATTTATGCATTCCTATGCTTAAGTTCAATAGAAGCGTATGTAATGCATCTTCATTTCCGTGTATGACTATTGTCTTTGATAATAATAAAATCTATCTAATTATTTGTAACGAAGGAACACAGTAAACATGAACAACATATATAATAATGCATTAATATCTGAATGATTAAACTTCGCTCGGGTTCGTTTAGGACAAGAATTTGTGAGTAAATTTATAAAGTAAAAGAAAGAAAGAAATAATTTAATCTTTATAAACGAGACAGCGAAACAAACACATTAAGTATAGAAATGAAAGGTTTTTGAATAAAAAAAGGAAATTAATAACAAAAAAGAAACATATACAAAATACAGACAAAAATAGCTAGGCATATTATACGTAACTGCATGACTTGTATTAGATATGCTGAGATGTCTGAAACACTCAGCGCTGATTTTCAAATGGAACCCATAAAACATTCTTTAAATAAAAAAAATTCAAACCCTTTTCGCCGTTTTCCAGATACCAATTGTATATACAAGAAATAGTATCAGATAAGTTTAAGAACAGTTTTACATTGTACCTCAGCAGTTTTAAAAATGATATTTTTAACATGACTATTACAATAATTGACAAGAATATAGAATTACATTAGTTTTTTTTAATTGTAGGATATATAAGTGATATCACTGTGGCTGATTGGTAATCAGCCATGAGATATTGATAATCCTTTGTCGGTTTGCGTTTACTAACTGTAAGGCTCTTGGAGTTTACATTGGCTGGTCTTAAAAGACGAGAATCTAAAAGAGAACCAATGTGACATATTTATTACCATGTACCTACACTTTGACGCAACCCAGTCGGATACAGATTTCAACCATCCTGCTTGATTATTACTTTACTCGATTATTACTTGATAATATACAGTCTGATCCCGGCATCTGGATGGATCCAACCTTACATAATTTTCTCCACAACAAAATGATTTTACGCCCATTAGCAGAATTAATTTGGATTATTTGGCAAATATGTTTTCCTAATTATTGAAATGAATAACGTTTTGGCCTGAGTAGGCAGTGCCTGCCTATTAGGGGTGTTACGCAGGTGGGTATACCGGAGTCGGAATCGTAACCTGATGTTTATAATCTGCTTTATCGAAGACAGATGCGAAACGGAGGTAGAGAAGAAGACATGTGTTTCATAAATACATTATATAATAATATTATTCGATACTAGGAATTTGGTAACTTCCATAAAACTTAAGGGAAGGCCCTGTTGAAAAATCCTTTGAAAAATCAAGCAATTCCCTGAGCTACAAGTTAAATTTTGTGTGTACTTATTTTAGCTTAGTTGTCTATACTTGTAATTGTTGCGTTGCGATCTCCGTTATAACCTATAACCGATTCAGAAGTACCTAAGCAAACGGTGACGGAGGTGTAAATCTAATCAGAAGTTCCGACCTATTAGAATCGAAATTCGTAGCTCCGTAACATCCCTACTACCTATTACATATTTATTGCGAATGTAGTGTAATATATTATAAGTAATAAACTATAATATCTTATACATCATTTCTGTTTACAATTTTTCTAGGTCAATTGTTTTATGTTTGATGGCGGCGAGTTCACTGGTGAATTCGCAACCAATAACTTGTCAGGACGATGAACAGTGTGCAGCAGTACAGTACTGCGACATTTCTGCTAAGGTTTGCCGCGAGTGCCTAAACTGCGAGGATTTGAAGCGGGAGTTACCACCTCATTTCACACCTTTGACTTGTATCAAATCAGTTTCAGAATGTGGTTCATGTTTAAAAGGGTAAGTGAAATAGAGAATCGTTAAACCCATTCAAATCAAAACCCATTCAAAACCCAACCAATTCAAAACCCATGAGCAATTTAAATTTGAACCAAATTTTTTACCGTTTTCCTGTGATGAAAGATCCTTTTTTTATGGTTAAATAGGTTGAAAATTAGGTCAAAGCTAAGAGTACACTACGTTTCAGGTTAGTTTTGGATCACCGAAACGATGTTAATGTTTGTGTAACACCTGACGATCGCGATGTTACTGTCTTCCCCGTCTACGCCTGGGCATTGATTGTGATCGGCGTGTTGTTCCTGTCGCTGGTTATTGTGGTCGTTGTTTATGTTTTGAGAAATCCAGATTCATTCAAGATACTGGCTTGTAAGTACTTAATGTTAACATCGTAAATTTTGACCAATAACTATCAAAGATTACTCATACTTGTCGATTTTTTTATTTGCGCAGCATAGTGACTGCACTGTACCTGATGTTAAGCACAGTACAATACAAATCGGCGGCGAATGATAAGGAATATAAATTCACTGCCAGTCAACGCCGGCTTCGGTACTTCTTCAACCCTCTTTTGAAAGACCTAATATCGAAACACGCTGACAGGACGACGGTTCCACAACTTCACGGTGCGACAGAAATAAGAGTCTGCAAACATTTTGGCTCTCAATGTTATAGGTGTCACCGTGAAACTGTGACACCGAAGCCCCGCCCGCGTGGTTCTGTTGTGCAATAAAGAAGGAGCAATTAATTCAAAGATCTCTTCAGTACACTCGCTATGATACAGACGGTAGAACACGCTTAGATAGGCAATGCCCTTGCGCAATTGTAGCGGTTCTAAGGTGTTGCTGAAAGCGGCATTATTTATAATGCGGACACTCTTCGTTTTGTTGAATTAAGTTTTTATAAGTTAAACGATACTTGACTTTTATCGTACTCGACCATCGTGTTCTACGTGTTATTGTCGATTACAGAATGACGGTAAAGTGATGGTGCATGTGCATGATGGTAAGCACAATACAAGCCAAAAATTATAACAACTAACGAGAGGTTAGCTGTCCATAGGGAGACTGCTGTCAAGCCACCCTATAAACTTCGCAGCAGCAAACTAAAAAAAGGCAATGTGATAGGTTTAATACTTGTATGGTGTTTTGTTGATAGCTGTATATGAAAGCCTTAAGCATGTCTCAATGGCAGTCGTTACATCTAGTGTAAGGTGTAACGACATCCACAATCCATTCCGAGACAATTGTTGTAACCTATTACTCTGTTTATGTATGATAATAATTTATTTACTAAATGTTAAGTAGTAAATACCTTTGTTAGATAGACGTCTAAATATGTTTTTGTAGATACTTTATTTTGAGTTTGTTGTCAGCGACACGCACTTCGTTCCGAAGTCCAGGCTTCCGAACAGGGGTTTCGACGAATATTCCGGACGCTCCACCGCCTTACAATCCACAATACGAGGCCGTGCGTCCGGAGTCGCCTACTACCTACCCGCTACCACCAGTTCATAGCACACGAGATGAAGGTTTGTATTAATAGTTCTTCCGTTTTTAAACATTTATTAATTAACTATTATGAAAAGGGCTGGGTTTAGATAAAAATAGGCACTAGGCTATTCTACTTAGAGGCCCTTTCAACTCTAGCGTTGATCTTAACTATTACGTTTGGTTATGTTGGTTTTACTATAGAATAGAATTTCTCCTTATATTCCCAGTATTTTAGTGTTCACTGCTTTTAGAATACTGTAATTTTAATTTTACTAATAACTTGAATGTATGTTCCTCTTAATCTTGAGGCCCTAGGCTGATGCCTAGTTAGGCATTGATTGTGATGTTTTATTCTTATAAACGCGTCAAATTACTAATGTCTTGGCCAAAACATAAAATTGTTTATGATTTTTTTCTGATAATGACTTCCTATGTTTACGCGAATATTATTCATCGTAATAAATATAATAAATAAATTTAAACGGATTTTATCCCGGTTATTTATTAATTTTGTTCCTGACGTTTCGAAAGCTTTTCAGCCTTCGTGGTCACGGGGCGACTGTAGGTCGTCCAGAAAAGTCTGAAGGCTGAAAAGCTTTCGAAACGTCAGGAACAAAATTAATAAATAACCGCGATAAAATCCGTTTAAATTAGTTTTATTTCGATGATTTTTTTCTGGTTAATGTGCATGGAGTCCAGACGCTTTAAGAATTTTTGAATAATATTACAATACACTAGAGTTCAATTAAACAAACATGTGTAATGCTAGGCGATTATGAATGTCTCCCTTTATTTTGTGTCGAATAAAAGATTTCTGGGTAAAATTACAATTCGATTTCTGATAAATATAGATAAGTTTGTACAATGGTTATTACTATTAACACCTGACAAAATGTATGTGCTCTACACCAAATAGATTGTACAAATAAAAATTGTATATTGATAAAATATTACACAGTCTAATTCAACAAATATGTTGGATTAATGAATATCTTGATTCTACACAAAAGATGTGACATGAAATTTTATTTAGTATCTACAATGGATATGTCCTTATGAGACAATAATTTATGAAGCTCGCAAATTGATAATTCATTGAATACAGTATTAAAATAGCGTAGTTAAATTATTTATTTGGCTTCTCAGAAACATCGCAACCGTTCATTAAACGCGCACCGTCATCTCGCCCACAAGACCAGCGTGAGTCAGGTGACAATCAGTCCGCGATCCCTTACGAGTTGCCAGCTTACATGCGACACGAACAGCCTTATAGGTATACCGATGTATTATTATTTTTTATCTATGTATTACTTTAATATAATTTTAGTACTGAGACTTTTATTAAAATACTTAGTACTTAATAGGTTTAGTGTTATGTCCAAAATCTCACTTGATGTGAAGTGGCGATGTCGCTTAAGATGGTTGACATACTAAACCTATTGAAGGGCTCAAACCTAGAGAGTGAACTTGAGCTTTCGGTAAAGGAAAACAATGTGAGGAAACCATAGCATGGTGGTGGAGCTTTTTCTAATGCCCGCCTGACTAGCTACCACCCTTAAGTTGAAAATCTGCCGTCAAATACCAATAGGTGTGTTCCGGCAAGTTTACTTGAGACCAGTACCTCCACAGGTTTAGCGTGTCTACCTACTTGGGCCGTATTGTCACTTAAGAACAGGTGAGATTATGGCCATAACGCTAACACAAAAAAAGGGACTGGCTTTCAACTACCGGAACAGTCCTATAAGTATTTAGTCCATAGTCCAGGTGAACAGTTAGAAGAAGCTCTAACACCATACTATGGTTACATCACGATGTTTTCCTTCAGCGATATAATATTATAATAATAGCAAGAGTTCGAACTCTCGTCCATTAATACAACATCTGTACACACTACCAACTGAGCTATCATCGCCTCGAATGTCCGAAAGAAAATAGTTTTTCCTGACATCAGTTTTAATGTATGTTTTTCTTACTTTAATTCTTAGAGCAAAATAATTGGGTACAAGCATAATTTCCATATTAATTGTTTGTATAACACATTTTGTTTGTATAAAAAAATAAGAACAATATATATTTTTTATACAGAGTAGTATATATTATATATTTAAAACCAACGATTCGCCACGGCTTATTGTTTATAACCAAAAATGCACATAAACAAAAAAATATATGTCCGATCGTTACCACAGGGAACATGCAATTACACATATCGATTTTTAATTATAATTTTTTTTGTTGATATTAGTAGAAACTGTTGATATTCGTGAAAAATAAAATATAGTTAATATATTAGCCCCGAGTCGGTGATAACGCCTGAACCCGAGACCGACGTGCAGGACAACCAGTTCGTGGTGCATGACGACGAGACTATGGAAAGCTACTGGACCAGCACCAGCAACGATGTTAAACCATTGTGAGTATATTTACCTTTTAATCATGCTTTTATTCGCTCCATAGCTATCTATCCATGTCTGTAACTGATCCTTTAAACGTAATATACACCCACTTCAAACCATCAGATTACATTGAAACTTTGAACACTTATTTAGGATCGATGACCATGGTACCATAATTTCGTAACTTTGAAATTAGCGAGAAACTCAAAACCACACTTTAAAATTACTTAAACGAAAAAATCTAAATAATAGTTTCAACTACTAAAAGCACTCTTTAAACTTCAAACTAAAATTAATTAGAAATGATTTCAGTAAGTTTACAATATCTGGATTTAAATCCCTCCCTGCAATGAGCTCGACTTTTCGGCGAACGAAAACATCGCGATGAAACTATAGCACGACGATAGGGCACTTTTTATATTTGGCTATCTACCACCCTCAAGTTGAACATCTGCCGCAGATACCTACAGGTGTGTTCCAGTAGTTGCTCTTGAGAGCCAGTCTCTCCAGTAGGCTTAGCGTGTCCACTGCCTTGGGCTACATTGTCACTTAACATTAAGTGAGGTTGTGACCCTATAAAATAAAATTAAAATTCGATTTGGGTCACAGCAGCAGCAGTGGGCATAGCGGATCGAATGAGGAGGGCGCCGTCGGCAACTCCAGTTCGGTCCCCGCTACCAACTCTATGGCTCTGGCGCTACGCGAGACTCTCGCAGGACAACCGCCGGCCAAGAAACTGCGCACCGCTCAGGTATTTACCCAGAACATTTCTTATTAAATGTGTTTTTACTCAATTTTATTTTTTGAAGTGAAAACTTATATAGGAAGATATGGGTATGGATTAAATTCATGTAAGTCGTCATAGACATGGCCACGTTGCGTGTTAACGTACACACTATATCTGCTCCTATTAGTATAACTTATTGCGTAAGTAAGTCTTTAAGTACTAAATGTCAACATTTTTTATTTTTACATACAAGTGTAAGTCATAAATATATTTTACTTATATTTTTGATCATGTTAAATTGAAATATATAAATAATCTTGTCACATATTTCAGTTACCGTTGTTCATTCAAACACGGTTTCTTTGTATATATGTGAAAAATATACTTAACTGCAGTATACAATACAATGTTTTCCATGTGTAGATAAGTTTCAGTTTCGGCCGAAACTGAGGCCCAAGCCGGAGTTTTGTCTTCGGTTCAAAATCCTGTTTTTGTCGGACAATAGTTTTTAGTAAGCAACGTGTAAAATAATTTATAATTTTGGCTTCTCATGAATGATTTTTATAAGTATATTATATTTACCTAGGTTAAACTAGAATTATCTTTTAAAGATTAAAAATCGTTGTACTACTTTGTACTGTGAGTTGATCATTTTTTGAAATCAGATCACATCTTACATAAGAAGGGTGATGGGGAATCCGAGAAATCTTATGCGAGTTAGGGCGAGGGTTAGAGGGAGGATTTTTTGTTTCTCTTTTTGCTGGAACGACGAAACTGTAAAAAACCCCTGGCATTTAAGGCGTTTAATTGAACTTGATTATGTATAATTTGCAGGATTCAAACAACAATATGAACCGCGAGTCGAGTGCGGGCGGTGAGGGAAGCGCCGTCTCGTTTCCTTCCACCTCGCACTCGCAGACCGCGGTCGTCATCAACGTGCAGGTCAATAACAATAAATGATGTATCACATTCAGTCTACATCAATCGCCTTATACAGTCTTCCAAAAAAATACTATTAGATTAAAACCTAACATGAAGCTCCGAAGAGTGAAATTTAAAATTGCCTACGTTATTTTTGATTATTTCAAACCTTAATATATCAATTTTAGTATCTGAAATTATTAAAGAGTGCAGTGTAAAATATACTATTCGAATCTTCAAGTATTCCATTTATGAAATATTTATACTTTGATTGAAATTGATTTTAAAAAACTATATTTATTTCCTGAATTCGACAATTATTATGAAATTAGTTACGATGTAAATTAAATATCACAAATATAGTGCAGCTATTTTATTTGAGTGCTCAAACGGTTTAGTAACTTTTGTGAAATAAATATAAGTATATATAAATAGTTTATCATAATTATAAGGAAATTTATAAATTACTTAAGGGATGAAGTTGGTGCTACAACACATCGTGTGAATATTGTTTTGGGGGTCTGTATAAATATTAAATATGAATTTGATCTCGAAATGTCTCAGGTATCGGGGTAATACTCACGTGCAATTCCCGAGTTGCCATTTCATTTAAGTTTAATATTAGTGTATATTTATTGATTTTAATAAATATAGAAGATAAATGCGTTCTTCAGTAAACATATTAGTGATACTGTAAAGTCTTCAATTTATCTTAATACTCTTCGTTGTTTATATTCTTAGACATAAATGTAATTTTAAATAACATAGAGCATAATATTGATTCCTGGCGTTAAGAATTTGTCATTTGGTTGTATTCGATAAAAATGAAAATGTGTATGAAGTGAAAATCTCGTAGGTCAAATATGGTTTTAATCAATTAAAAAAATATACCTAACTTTGTAGTAGTGCACTTTTATAGCAATGATATCAAACTGTTTCTTTAACTGTTTTATGTCTGCCATATACTACATATACGCACTTATATATATACACATATAATATATATATTTTTGACTAAATTTTGCCTCAATGTACCTAAATACATTTCATTTCTAACAAAAACAAATCTAAAATTATTATTTAAACTATTATAATTATATCAAGGTTTTATTTTAAGTATGGTCGAGTTATTCTATTATATCTACCATCACAATTTGTAACATTACTATTAACCTAAGAGGTAAACCAATTATTATATTTTTGTTTTGATGCGTAATTAGTATGTTTAGTCGTTAATTAATATGCATTTTAAATTTGTTTTATTTTAAATATCTTTTAGGCATCCTTTTATAGCTAATGCC
Source organism: Actias luna (assembly GCA_039707435.1). NCBI lineage: Eukaryota > Metazoa > Arthropoda > Insecta > Lepidoptera > Saturniidae > Actias > Actias luna. Next base: position 6,893,647 of record JAZHAC010000034.1, on the reverse strand, counting down.
AGTTTTTATTTACCTTAAAGTTTTTGAATTCTTACTAAACGGACACGTTATCTGTACGTATGCGTATATGTGCACGTACGTACTTATAAACGGGCTTAATATACAATTCCGTTTCTACCGTTGTTTTACTATTATTCCGAGTACTATATCAGTTTTAACTGTAGATTTTTTGCCTAGAGTGGTATAAGGACGCTATTTTTTATACGTTTAATAGATTCAATTAAAACTAAGTTATTTAGTATCTTAATTATTTAATTTTACTGCAGTATATTTTAGAATATAATGCATTTATGCTATGTTTCTTAAATCTCGTTTTCGTAACACGAAATATTAATATAAATATTAAGTTGAAAACAATTTGTCTGGATTTTTTATAGAAGATATTTTTAGGTAATTGCTCGGTTATTGTATTATTTAATAATATAATTTTAAACCAGAAATAGTATTTGTAGTATTGAACTGCGTCGATTATAACGTCGAACGAACCGAACGTGACGCGTCTTTGCTCAAACTTAATGGACCCAGTGCCATAATAAATATTGTAGAACAATGGATGCGAATTGACTGACCGTGGTAGAACTTACGCGGTCGTCTTAAATTAATTTATGTATTTTTAATACAGTTAAGTAATGCATTTACAAGGCATTTAGTTTAATACAATAATATAACTAGTGCAAGTTCGTCAGGTACATCAAATTTGAGCTGAGTGATGAAGCGTGAATTAAATTAACCTACTCCATCGAACATGTAGATAATACGGACGCTGGCTATTTTACTACGTTTTTCTCAAAGGCGAAATTCTAAATTGACAAATTTTGTACCCTAGAGCCAATACGTAATACGAATGTGCCATTTCAAAGGAAAAATTTAGGAATTTTTGCTGTCTATTTGCATTTGAGAAATATGTAATAAGGTGGCGGGTCAAATTATCGATTAAAAACGTATCTATTATTAGTTTTCATAAAGAAAGTAATATAATTTATTTTGAACTGTACTCTCAGTTTGGTATTTATTATTATACTGGCTGTTTCTACGGAATCTCTTCTTGTAAAAAATTCTTACAGTTATTTGTTTTCTAAGAACTGTAAAACGTACTATTACTGTCTTTGTTAATTCAAGATCTAATTGTTCAATATTCTCATTATTTTTTCAAATATTTGATCGTATCGCGTTAATTTTGCTCAAGATGTATTTTTTGGCAATAAGATTGTAGAACCTTTACAAAATTTTTCCTTATTCAAATAAACGATTTATATTTTCTTTTAATTTAAAAAGGTTTATTTTATTTTAATTAAAATAAACCTTTTTAAATTAAAAGAAAATATAAATCGTTTCTTTTTGGTAGTTACGTTTTTATTTTTAATAATTAAATTATATAATAAAAAGATATTTATGTGTAATCTTTATACGCGTTTGAAGTAACACATATTTCATCTTATATCCGGATATTATTATTATTACATTAGACACAACATTAGTAATTGTAAAATGTAATAGTATAAAGTCACACAGCAAGCATAATAAATAAATTAATATAATGTATCTAATGCTAGAGGTTATTATACAAGACTTCTAATTATATTATCAATCAATTCTGGACTTTCTACAATAATTTATTCATTTTTAGTATAATATCAATATATACTGCAATGTAAAATAAGTTAACGTCAAATAAGCGCAATTGTCATGCGCACATTATTTGTTTTAAACTTCATTCATGCCAATTATTGTGTTTTCTTTGAGTTGCGTATAATTTGTTAAGTTGCTTTAAAATCATTACAAAATTAGTTTTAAGAGGAAAACACGTTTTTGTTCCGTGGGGGTACTCATAAAGAAACAACATCTGTCAGTATTTTTAATAGTAATGATTGATTAACACGAAATAAATTAAAGGAATTGTGTTGTTCGATTCAAAATTACTCGAAGATCTTGTAGTTTAATTGAAATCTTATTGTTTGATTATAAATTGAATCTTCAGAATTCACCTTGAACCTTTATTGTTATCTATCTTTTGATATTAAATAAGATTATATTTAAAAAATGACAAGACGCTAAATTTTGTACAACCCTAAATTTTATATTTATTTTAAAAGGTATTTAATTGTTCGGATTATGGATGTGAGCATCTCGCATTACAGAAATTTAAGATTTTCTCTGAATGATTAGTGGTATGTTATCTTTGATTAGATACTATATATTGGAAAAGTAATTTTAAACTAATATTGCCCAGTTTCGATTTAGTTGTGTTAATCAATAAGTCATCTGTTTAGGTTAACATTATAAAGGCATCCTAAAAAATAAAAATAATTGCTCAATTGGTAGATGTTAATTCATTAAATGTAATATATTTTTTAACATTAAAAAGACAACTTGTGCATGAAGCATTTTATATGTGATGAAGGTGAATCTTTTTCAAAAGGGAGACCCGGAAAACTTAAACTGCGTATTTTGAAATACAATGCATATCTTATCTCTCCTTATCTCTATTCATGTTCTATTTTATGTAACAAACTATGTCTAAATGAAACACGTTTTTAAAATTTCACTTTTTATTCTCGGTCAGCTATCGAATGGCTACATAAAAAGTTTCATTTGAAATACAATTACAATTTTGTACTGGAATATTTTATATTTATTTTTGACCTTTGACTGTTTTCAAAAGTTACTTCAGGGAGTGTGGCGGAAAATTTTTTCGTAACGTATCGATACTAGAACGGTAGCTAAATTTTAAAATTAAGCAGTTATCAATTTCATAATTAATGAGATTTGGTACTTACTTTTGATTGGTATTGTTAATAAAATAATCGTTATTAGTTTCTATTATGGCAGTTACGCTCAAATTTTACTCTTATTTTTTTTGTGTTCGTATTATAGTAAACTGCACATATTTCATGAAATATTAGTTTTATTATTAATTCTGTAATTTATTATATTACTAAGTGTTCCTTGTTAATTACTAGAGTGCAAGAAAGAATAAGTAATGCAATTCAAGTGCCAATTGTTGCGTGTGGTCTGTATATGAAATTACTGTGATGCACTAATTAATGGTTCCACTTACTTTATTAGTATGTATAAGTAATTTGAATATTTTGTTAATACAATTGTCATTGTGTGATATAGAGATATTTTCGAATATTTGTTTCTAGTCATAAGTTTGAAAATAAATTCTTTATTCAAAATGTTTTGTTTTTATTTAGATTTGCTATCTTTTACCGTAGGTTACTAGGTCGACCAAAGCGCTATCAATTGCGTTGTAGTATAAAATAAAATTCTTCGTCATTCTTCAACGTGGCGTCGCAACGTCACAATTTGGCGAAAGTAGATTAAACCTTAAAAGCGGTTTTTGTATATGAACAGATACAAACTAAATTTGAGTCTAGGAGAAGCTCTTTTTATTATTGACATAAACATAGATGCAAAGAGGTACTAAGTAAACTTATATTCGGTAATCTCAACTGTGTATGTAAATTTGATGTTACAATATATGTAGGTACTTGTTTAAGTTAAACGAGCAGTATCTTTCTACGTGGCAAAGAATGATATGAACTTTTTAGCTATCCATGGATTCACCGTGCAGGTGCCGGGTCCATCGTTTAACATAGAGTAAACTCCGAGCAGTTTCCGAGACTTGTGACACGGATGTACATAGATTTAAGGGGCCCCGGGCCTTTACTAATGTTTCTCTTCTTGCCCAGGCAATTTGGAAGGAGCATCGCAGCTTTAGTGACAAATTATAATATAGAACTCACTGTAGTCCTAGACAGGCCAAGATCTTTTAGAAGGTTATAGACAGATTTTGTTGCTATAACACCTCTCGCTTACACTTCGACCGCGTATAAATTAACCACGTAGACATTCCTGCTCAGGGAATGTAGTAGCTCGTAGTGTTTATTTGTTTTTATACCGTGATATTTTGGTATATTTCTTTCACATAGTACCGTCAGCTCAATCGACATATCAAGCAAGAACATCAACAAAAACATACTAATAAAATAACCAGTAGTAAAAAATTGTCTGTTATAATTTATATTAACGATCTGCAATTGGGCGCCTACTATCGAATCATTAGCAAGTTCGTACCAGCTCCTACCAATAATATCGCTCCTAAATCATTATTGATAGTACTATTTATACCCAACTGTAGTTTTTGATTTCATAAATTGTTTTATCTTTTGCATGTTTTTACCTTATATTTTTTTTCTTACATAGCCGAAGCTCAATGAAGGTATCATCTCCGTCTGAAGTACTTATACCTTTTACAAAGACTTTAGTCTCATTAAATACTACAATGTACTGTTGAAACAAGTCTGAAAATTACTCCGTAGATTTGTTACAACATTTTAAACTAAACATTATTTGAAAAAAAAAAACAGCAAGGCTGAGGTGTTTATTCACTCAAATAGTTCTAACAGTAATATCTATCAATACTAGCCAGTCTCCGAAACTACCTGACAAGGCCAAGATTCCATGGTGGTCCATTTATATTAAATATGTAGGTAACGGTTTTACACGGTATTGTACGATTTCTCTCTTTAGCGCCCTAGACTTGTATTTTGTTAATTTATAGGTACGAATTGAAATATTTCACAATAATAATGCTGCGGCTGTGGTTTTCTATGAATTCGATTGATATGCTTTATTGAAAGTCTTTGCTTCAATATTTCTAGTATTAGGATGTGTATATAGTCTTGACAGTGTGCAAACGCATTTAAGATTCATTTTCTCGGCGGTAACAACAAAGAGACGACGCGACGTTAGCGTTGACCGTCCGAATAATCAATACAACTTATCCTTTAACGTTTTTCAGTGTTTAATATAAAATAGTGATAAAGAACCACAAATAATTTATATTAATGATAAGTCTTAAATTAAATGGTGTTTCGATATTTAGAAAGTGACTATATACTTATTCTTAGAATTAAATAATCTTCAGTTTTCAGTATAATTTTATACGACTAAATTTAAAAAATAACCGTGAAAAATGTTACAGTAAGTAGAGATATATATTAATATATATTAGAAGTAGTATATAAAAAACCACGTACAATAATTCAAAAGACAAAATAGAAAACAAAGCTCCGTTTTCGGAACAAGTTACAACTTGTTCAAGTTGAGTTTGCGCTCAGAGAATTCAGAGCTTAAACTTAAAGGTACATCGCGACGCCCACCGTCAATGTCGCCGCTTTTTTACCTTATTTTATACTAGGGAAAGCACTGAGCGCAGTTTTTGCTGGGTTCACACTTGGTCAATCTTTAAATTAAATACAAAATGCAGAATAATGACAACGTAAGTACCATCTTGCTTATGTATCTAATAATATGTACTTATATACATTTATTAAATACTTTAAATTCTGAGCGTATATTCGTAGAGCATATTTAAATTATAGGATTTCATTAATTATTCAATAGTCAATAGTAATATTATTTATATTATATTTAACTTTACAACTGTGATTTTTCAAACTGTTAAAAATAAACTATTTTAGTTTAAATTAGGTGGGTATTGTATTTCAATGTCAGCCAATATCTGATTTTTCTTTTGCAGATTCACTCGTTTATAATAGCATTGTTATATAATAACCCCATTTTTGCTTCCTATTAAGGATTTTACTGAACGAAATTCTTCAATAGAATATATATATTTTAATAAAAGTATTCGATCGGCTATATACGGCTATGGATTACTTCAGACAACCGATGGTTTCAACAAACTTTCAACAAATGGTATTTATGTAGAAGAAAAATATGTTTACCACTTGAGATTTATTGGTGAACAATGTTAAAATAAAATTAATTTCAATGGATTCGCGAGTCCACCCTTGGTGCCCACGAAGGCTGAAAAGCTTTCGAAAAGTCGGGATCAAATATAAAAAAACCGCGATAAAATCCGATTCAATTAGGGTTATTTCGATGAGTAATATGGGCTTAAACATAAGAAATCAGTGTTAACTTTATTTCATATTAATATTATTTTGATTTGGATTAATTTTGTTCATTTGAGGATATGTAAATATTCGAAACATTTATATGGAATACGGATGAGTTTCTCCTATATTCTCATTTCGAATATTGGATAGTTTCGGTTATGGTCTGGCATTCAATAACAGCCCTGTTGCCTATTATTCTGTAAAATAGATTTTTGGTTTTGTAGTCGAAAGTTAATATATTACCAAATTAATAGTGTTCATATCTTCGCTATTTTCAGTATTTTTTGTTACGCTTTCGCGAGTACCATGGCTGTGGCTTATGCAATTCCTTTTGGATGCAGTGAAGATAATCAGTGCTCAAATGGATACTTTTGCGAGCAGGCCACACATTTATGTCGAGAATGTTTGAGGTGTCGTGATCTTGGAAGAAATGAGCCTCAAAATTTCAAGATTAACTGTATTAAATCCGGTACCGATTGTGGCTTCTGTTTTAACGGGTAATAAGATCAGCTGTTTATTTATTTCCTAAACAATTTAACATGCCAAGAAACTAACGACTTCTAGCGACTAGAAACAAATTTTACTAAAAAAGAGACAACAGCTTATTTGCAGTGTTGTTTATGCTATTAGAACTGTGTATGCTTATCGTTGGTCAGTAAACACTCGTGCTCCAATTTATTACTACATTCACATACTGAAAAATCTGTTTACGAAAAGACTTCATTGTACCGCTTTTTTAGATTAGTCTACACAAAATTACTCGTAATATAATTTCTTATAATTTTTATTATCTTAGCCTGAGTGACGACCACTTGAAGATGGTACCTTAGGGTTAGATGAGAATAAATAAAGCGACAGGAATATAGCGACAAATTAATACGATAATTATACTACATGCTATAATCATGTTTTATTTGAACAAAAGGTCTGATTGAAGCGACAGTAGCAACGTGGTAATATTTATAGACAATGCGTCAGTCGATGTACATACTACCATGAGCTGGAACATTCGATTAAAGGAAATATGTGATAAAGTTAATAACAAAGTGGTAGACGTATACGTACCAATTTGGCCAGCTACTAAATTGAAATTGAATATTTGTCAGCGAACATTTATATCTAGGTGCTTTCTACTAGTTCCAAGTGCGCCACCTTCTTTAGGGTTCATCTGTTTTACTATCTTAAGTCAAGTCGTCACATAATATGAGATTGTTATAAAATGTTCGATGGAACTTACTCTATTGTCCGATACCACAATGTACTTATATTGTATACTAAGTGTACACATAATATTACTACGTGCTTGGCATCATTATATTAACTACGATGAAAATGGAAAATTTTAACGACAAACGTGTGTTTGAATAACCTTTGTACATTAGTCAATAAAATTAGCCTTTCCATTATATTTATGTCGAAATACAAAAAAAGGATTTGATGTTTTTTATGGTTAAGGTTTCACACATCTCACCTGATGTTAAGTGACGATGTGGTCCAAGATGGTGGACACGCTAAGCCTACTGTAGGAATAGGCTCTCAAGTGAAACTGCCAGAACACACCTATTGGTATTTGGCGACAGATTTTCAACTTAGAAGAGGCAACTTCAACTTAGGCATTCAAAAAACCCTACCACCGTGCTATGGCTTCATTAGGATGTTTTCCTTCACCAAAGGCTCATACTCATTGCAAGTGGATTCGAACTCACTTCCCTTGACGCGGCGCCGTACAGACTTTGTTATAACATTCGAACAAACATTCACTGCCATTTGAGCTATTATCGCTTCGATGCTAAATTTGTATTAATATTTTTTGTTGATATTTTTTTGCTAGACACTATTTACGTTACATATTACATTCGGTAAGCCTTTTTACAAATACATCGTTTTTATTTTTCAGCTTGGTCTATTACAATGGAAATATAGATGCGAAATGTGTTTCTTCAAAAGAACTATACAACGTCAACATCCAAATATATATTTTGGCAGTCGCAATTTTAATGATTTTATCAATCATTGTACTTTTCATGAAAGTATTACTTAATACCGATATTATTCAAATAACATACTGTAAGTATATTTTGTTCTAAATTTTTATTAAGATTCGTAATGTACCTTAACTATTGGTGTTTCTAATTATGCAAAATTGATTTTATTCTTTTTGATATCTCAATCACATATTGAAAGTGTGTAAATTCACTTTCTCATAAGTAAATTGTCATCAAGGGTAAAGGTAATTTAAAAAGTTTGTACAGCATCTACCTGCTATTACTAATATTTTGTCGCGTAGACTTTATGATAATGTAGCGTTTATGATAAAGTAACAAGTGCACTCACTGTCTCGGTAAAATTGGGTATACATGATACGAGTTTTTGTTGGAATTATCTAGAACTATAGAATAATGGTATGACACTTGATTATGCTAGACCGTAAGACGAAAAGCTGTCAAGTGAGTGTTGATATATTTTGAATTCTCATGGTGAAGTGGTTTCGACTAGCAGAATATCGATCCCAGTTTTAAAAGTTTAATACCGTGTAAAAAAAATCGAAGTTCGTGACACGTGATTTGAATTTGTAACACTGTCGGCTGACGGTGATAAAATGTCTAGAGGAAATGTAAACGCTTATTACTATTGGTGGTCGAGTGGTTAAGACTAGAAGGAATATCGATTCTATGTTCGCAAGTTTCTGTTATAAGTTCTGACTTGTACTTATCCATTATTTTGGATTCGTATATTTGGAATAACGTAACATTAGCAGCTAATAGTACTATTGCCGTGTGGGAAATAATTCACGTCTTTCTCGGCATTTGAAAGTAGCATATGCTTTTTAGGCTGGCTAGCCGCTGAGTCAATAACTTTTCTCAGAATACGAGATATTACTGTTAAGCACACAAGCTGTTTCATCGCACCCTTTTATTTTGTGTTTAGTATACGATCTATAAAGGTTAAAATAAATATATATATTTTTTAACAACACACTGAAATTACTAGACCCTACATTATTTATTTCACAGATAATTTATTGTAATATCTTAAAATTTCAGCTTCTCTAACGAAGATACCATCAGCAAACTATAATAAGTTGGAACCCAAAGGCACCCCCAGCTGAGAATTAGATTATTAGCATTAGTTATTATTGAATATAAGTTTGACTGAAATATGATTAAGTGATTAAATAAAACATCTAAATAAAATCGTAGTTTTATATTTAATATTACGTGAAAGACGAGTGCAGTAAGTAAAACACAATATTAGTAAAAGTGAATTCAATCAATGGGTGCTATAAATAGCGCTACAGCATTTAACAATGCGGTATCGTAGTCGAAGGTTCTTGCGAGTGGGGCACGGACATAGAAAATTACTTCATCTCGATTCTCGTTAGTATACACGGGTACTTCTATAGTACTTTCCAAAACCAGTTGGGCATTTTTGTGCTGTAAAACGATAATTTAACATTAATAACGTAACACAACGTGCTAACGGAGTAAATGTGGCTTGCTTCAGTCATGTTTGGAGTGTACTTGGATCGATAATTGAGTATTAAATATAATCTATATTAATATTATAAAGTGGAAAAGTTTGTTTGCATGAGTTAATCTTAGGAATTACCAGTCAAATGTCACTTTATTTTTTGATATGAGTTATCATTGAGGAAGGATATTTACCACGCTGCTGCAAATAGAAACAAAGCTGTATTGAAAGAAGTTACAAAACGGGACAAAATTATTAAATTTTTTAGGTTCCACGCGAACGAAGTCGCAAGCACAGCTAGTATAATATATATTACTAAAGTAAAATCAATTCTTTAAATAATTATAAACTGTTAAAGAAATTGTAATGGGAAGCTTAAATTAAGCAATAAATGGTGTATGCTTAAGACTACACGACAGTAGTGAAAACAGCCAAGGTTAGTAATACAAAATACAATTAAAACGTATTTATGTCGATAATGAATGTGACTGATGCGTCATGCTCTCTTATGTGATGTTGGTCGACCGAGTATAGCAGTAATGTGTTGATATCTCTCTTGCAGCCTAATCAACTCCATCTGACTTTAATCGAACGAACATTTCAGCTCTATCTCATTCAATACCTAGAAAATAAAGTGATGCTCAGAGTTGGTAAAGATGTGTTCACTTAAAAAAATCATGGATGATGGCTCACTTGGTAGCGTGTATAGACGCCGCGTCAATGGACACGAGTCCCTGGAACGAGCCAGAGTTTTCGGTGAAGGAAAACTGTGAGAAAACCATAGCCCTGTGCTACAGCTATTTCTAATGCCCGCCTGGCTAGCCTAACTACCGCTTTCAAGTTGAAAATCTGCCATCAAATACCTAAAGGTGTGTTGCGGCAATTGTATTTAAAATCTAGTTTCTACTAGGCTTTGTGGGCTAGATTGTGGCCATAACGCTAAATCTATAAACTGAATAGTTGTTAGAGGCTATCCATAAATTACGTCACACGGAAAGGGAGTGGTGGGGTTGAGGAAGTGTGACATGGTGTGGAAGTGGTCCTACATGTCGTGACATTACATTTCAAAATCTAATATACTAGCTGTGCTTGAGACTTCGTTCACGTGGAATTAAAAACAACTATTGTTGTTGCCCGTCTTTATGACTTTTTCAATACAACTTTGCTCTTATTACTGTTACTGTACTGTGATAGTAGGTATATAGCGGAAAGCCTTCCTGAATGATCTCTCTATGAAATACAAAAAGAACAAAAATATTAGCTTGTTCAAATAAAAAATCTTTTCACTAAGCACTAAAATATGAATGTGAAGTATTAATTTGCTGTTTTAATTTAATGTTGATGGGAAATTGCAAACATCACTGTGATCGTGATTGTGACGTCATACTAGGGAGAAACGAGTCTCACAAATGTGACAAGCTGTGACAAGGACGAGAGGGGGAGTTGAAAACATCATCAAATCCGTGTAACGTAATTTATGGATGGATCTTTTACTGTTATTTGAACGTACGATACGCAACAGCAGAGGGGGTGCGGGCGCGTGCGGCGGCGCAGTGCGTGCGGCCGGGACCAGTGCGCCCGCACCGCCCACACCGCCCACACCGCCCACACCGCCCACACTGCCCCACTCGCACCCGCTCAGCATCAACCCGTGCACCGCCACGCCCTCGCCCTCGTCCGCTGTAACAACACTTATCGGTTTCACCAAACTGTCTTTTCATTCGACGATCAGAGAAGGCACGATATGGACACTAAAAGAGATTAACTTTAATTTACAGCAACAACTGCCTTCAGATATTTTGTATAACTACATTAACGGTATCCTGATATGTAACATCTGTCAACGAACGTTTACTGCAAAAATTGGATAACATAGCCATACGCGTGTACACCAACGCAGTCAGTCGCAGTAATTCATGAAAATGGGAGTAATCGCAGTTGCTGAAATCGACAAGGAACCATTCATCTGAATTCTTTGTGGGATCTTACTCTACCAGGTAGTAATTTTAATCGTTTACTAGCTTTTACCTGCGACTTAGTACGCGTAAATATTGATTTTGTCAAAGAAATCGGATGACGCAATAAAAAGTTTCATACAAAGTTTAACCCTCTAGTTTTTTGAAAGAAAAAGTAGCCTATAACCGTCTCCAAAGTCTATCTCTCTACCAACAGTCTATCTCTCTACCAACAATCTATCTCTCTACCAAAATTTATTGAAATGAAAGGGTGACAAGGACCATCAAATAGCCATGGTGACACTTAAACTGCCGTATTACCAGAAACAAGGGACAATTTTCACACTTTTACTAGTCAAAGTGTCTACACCTACCTGAGTGGCAATTCCATTTAAAAGTAAGTTCAAGTGCGTCTATTGAGCACTGCAGCAGCATCGCAGAGCGAGCCCGTAGCGCCCATATCACGCGCTCCGGTTGCAAAAATGACCGCAAATCTACTTCTAAAAATAATAATAGAAGAAAATTTAATTTTTGCACAGCTTCTAATATGGTTTTTATGTAAAAACGACCCTACTATGCATGATGGTAAGTATAATCCACAAACAGTAACAGACCGACGAGAAATCTGTAATCCAAGCCTCATGAACCTACGGGCAGCTGATCCTAAAACACGGCAAACTAGAGTCACCGTGACAGGTTTATTGCTATGTACATATACGCCGGATGTATGTTAATCATGGTGTAATTGAACACAGTTATCGAACATCAGAACTTTAATAAAATAATCTGAATTTAAAAAATGATTCTTCTAATTTCTTTAAAAAGAAATACACTTTCATGGAGATGTTTTTTTTATACTTAAGGTTTTTAGCGTTATGGCCATAATCTCACCTGATCTTAAGTGACGATACGGCCCAAGTTGGTAGACACGCTAAACCTGTGGAGGAACTGGCTCTCAAGTGCAGCTACCGGAACACACCTATTGGTATTTGGCGGCAGGTTTACAACTTGAGGGTGGTAGCTACCCAGGCCGACATTAGAAAAAGCCCTACCACCATGCTATGGTTTCCTCACGATGTTTTCCTTCACCGAAAGCTCAAGTTCATTGTAGGTGCTTGGATTCGAATTCACGTCCCTTGGCGCGAAGTCGTACACATTACCACTGAGAATTTTGTGTACAGGTCTTTTTTTGTATTAGTACATATGTAGAATATAATCTAATATATAAAGAGTAACTCGAGCCACGTGACTGAAATCGGAATTAATTTCATCAGCAACACATCAGGTATCTTTGTCTAAGACCTTGATCATCTTTTTCTTGATTTCGGAAATGCGTACAATTATTTTACTATACCACACTCATTTATTTGTTTTAGTTTATAGCGTAATTCTTTCTCACTTTGGATAGTTAATTATTTCCGTCTTTTTGCGTCAGAAACGTTGCAATGCAAAAACGATGCAAATAAATTCAACTTTCAAATATAACCGTGACCGTTTTCTTAGAAGTTTCACTAAAATAACAAGACCAAGCTTTTTTTAGATTGAATTTAATTTACGTTTACGTACCTTTAGGCATAAATGTGGCAATTCCATCCCAAGTATCGATGCGATTGACCGCAGCTCGAGCTCGATAGGCAAACTCTCTTATATAAGCGTCGGTTGAGTCCGGTCCAGGCCACAGTAATTGCCACTCAATGGGAACCTAAGAATAACTAAGTTGATAAGAACTATTCGTATTCATTTATTAAGGTTTAATAATAATTGTTTGCAGTAGAACTGTAACAAATGAAATAGAATTACGTAATAATTTATTATTATTTTGAATTTTATTGCCTTGGTTACTAATATATTAAGTAGACGCTAAAATCATACTATATTAAATATAAAAATAAAAAAACTAAATATTAAACCATGATTCAGGTGTAAAACTATCATTTTAATCTAATGGACAAATCTGATTTTAGCTTAGTTTAAAAATAAAACGATTGTAGTTAGTGATGTTAATACTTAGTTGTAATTTTGCAATGAAAAGAAACAGTTAAAGTAATCAATAAAGATGTATATCAAAAGTATTTAGGAAAATGATAATATTAATGTTTGAGCACCTTGTTAAGTAGAACAGGAGGTTTGGTAAGGTGTGTCAGGGTTTTGGCGCAGCTGGTGAGCGCGGCGTGCAGCGCGCGCGCTCCGCGGCTCGCCTCCGCGCACTCCCCGCTGCACACGCAGCCCCACCACCCCTCCAAGTACACACTCTGTTATACAATAAGTGTGAATACAATATAATCCTCCTTATACAATGTTTTTATTTCAACTAAGAGACCCAGTCCCTTGATTAGACTTAATGTATCCAACAACTTAAGCCACATCGTCAAATAACATCAAGTAAGATTGTGCCCTTTAGGCTAACTTCGACTTAATTACGATAAGATCACATACTAATCAATACGATTAGGACATAAAGTAACTATAAGTAATATGAGTACAAGTAAAATATTTTTTATAATCTCTAATGATCTCTAAATATTAACTTCATGAAAGTATAGATTACTTTGGATAAATTTAGAGCAAATAACAAAAATATATAAGAATTGGGTCACATCATCACTTAACAGTACACGCCAGACTAAAGTTAACACCAAAAATGAAATATTGTAAATGTTTATTCGGGCAGCCACGTCAAGACAGTTAAATATTTTTTATGCATGCATATTATAAACACGTGGTATTATAAAAGTTTTTATTTAATTTTATTTATACATGTAACATTAGAAAATACAAAAATAAATTTACATTAAACAATTAATGTATTTACAATTTATACATATGTTATGCCTATGTATGACAATACTAATTATAATAAATAACTACACATTAAAACTACATAGACAACTTTATAAGTATATTCATAGTGCAATAAAAACCTTTTGCAGTGAATAGTCTCCTTTCAGAAGTGGATTCCCGGACATCAGTTTCTTCCATAAAGCCAAAAGGGACTTGAGACGTGTCACCTCATCACCATTCTTATTGTTGCTAACAGAGTTCAACTCTGTAATATAACAAATATATATATTTCATATTTAAGTACTAAACACAAATTTGTATTTACACGATGGTAGTGTAAATTGTGTAGTAACAATCTGACTTGTACCATCTAGTAAGTAGAGTCTAGTCATAAGACCGTGCTTGAAAACCAGTAATGTTAGTTATCCATTTTTTGGAGTTAAGCAATAATTAGATATATAAAAATCGGTGCAAATTTAAAATGACAGATGAAAAATCATCTCTTTATGTCATATAATTTATATTTTATTTGCCCATTGTGTTTCATTTCTATTGGGTTTAGCTCTTTGGAGTATGGAGTATAAACAGAAAAAAATCGTTTGGATTATAACAAATAGAAATAACCTTTTAATCCAGAAATGATTTGGTTGGCAGCATTTTTTTCCCAGGCTATACGACAGTTAGCTGGCAGCCCGAGCAATTCCGGTGGATCTATCCCTGGTATTCCGTCGAACGCTGACGTGTAATCCTTTATATTAAACAAATTTTGTAATGTTTGTGAAATTTTATATGCGATCAAGATATACGAGCCTCACCGTAAAGATGGATATAATCTTATAATAATAAGCGCAAAGGTTAATCCCTAAAATAGTTATAGTAGTACAGTAACGTCTAGAAAGCCTTCAATATTTTCTCCAGAAGGAAGTGTACACTCTTAAATGGATTCTAAATAATTCACTATATTTACTTACGTAAAAGTCCAAATAAGCAAATTCACAGATGAAGGTTTGAGTAGGTACCTATGCACTATTTGCGTGAAATGACAGTACATGCAGCTATGTATAAAGATTGTGGTAAAAAATAAATTAACTGTACTTCTAAGATATACCTGTAAGCATGTGGAATACGGTAAACGCAGTTGCAACGGCTGCACTCTCCACTGCGGGGACAGCGCTGCGTCGGATAGACATCGCGCGTGCAGAGCGCGCACTACTCGTACGTCACCTGTAGAATTATTGAAAGACATAATATTTATCGTGGTTAATCCATTTACGGATAATCTGTTCAATTTTCATGGTGGTAGGGCTTTTTCTAATGCCCGCCTGGCTAGCAGCAACCTTTAAGATAAATATCTGCCGCCAAATACCTATTAGGTGTGTTCCGGTAGTTGCATTTGAGAGCCAGTCCCTCCACTAGGCTTAGCGTGTTCACCATCTTGGGTCACATCGTCACTTAACATCAGGTGATACTGTAGCCATAACGCTAAACCTTAACTATAAAAAAAACACTGTGTGATTCTGATTGGCAGGAACCAGTAATACATACAAAACACCCCTTGGTGGCCCTTAATTCAAGTCCTCTGTAAGTTGTTAATGTGTTATCACGTATTAGGGCGTCAGTCTAGTATAGATCATTTTATTATTCTTATTTTATTATTGCTCTGACTGTTGACTGTTGTGTTTTTGACAGGATAAATTTCCCCCTTACTTAGCAGAGATCGGGAACTGCATTCGAATTAACTTAAATTTGAAACTTAATGCAGATCTAATTTACGTCTTTATTTATGGTATTTTTAAGGAGTAAATCAGAAATGAATTATATTTATTTTGTCTTAAAACAGTCAGATAATAAAATATATGAAGTCGATAGTGACCTATAGCGGCGGGCCTTGCGGAGTAGAGCAGCGAGCAGAGCGCACGTGCGGCGGCGCCTGCCCCCGCAGCGCGCACGACCCGTGCGCTCGCCCACACGTCGCCCCACTCCCACGCGTACCAACGGCTCCAACCTGCAACACCACATTATGCATACTGCAATCTTACTTCCATACGTTTTTCTCTCCTTTGTAAAACTGTGTTTGTTAAGCTTTGTTGTTAAACTTTGTAATACTTTGTTATATATATATATATATATATATATTTATTATTATATATTTATTTATATATTTTAACAAAGTAAGCCAAATACAGCGGTTACCGGGTCCCTGTCTAATCCGGCACCCCAAGTAATCCGACATGTCTATTACTATTTAATATTCTTTTGACAATTTTCGCTAATGCAAATAATGCATGATTGAACAGGTTACAACTTGTATGCGCCTCTTATTGCTTAGTTTGAATTTGACTAATGTGTGTTTTTATATTGACTAAATTCGACATACATAATAAAGTATGACTTGTACTTCAGAGTATAACATATAGAATTTTATCAATGTATCTGTAATTTGTCGGATTATAATGTACTCTTTTGTAAAACAATCCGGATTATAGGGGGCCTTAGGCAGTACTTTATAATCAGACAAATTCCATAGTTCGACACTGCCCTGCAAAACGTTTGTCGGATTATCGGAGGGAAGGTGGTGGCCCTCTCTGCCTCGTCTTTATCGAAGCGGCGAGGGTACTGTTTCAGGGCTACGTGGTTTCGTTGCAGTTAGCGGCCGCTAACTGATCATTGGAGTTTTCCCAACTTAGAGATGAAGTTGGCTGGACGTCTTATCCTGGGGTTGACCTATTTTCAGGCTATCATCCCTCCTTGTTTGGCCACTGGGAAGTAGGCAATTCTTCAGACATCGGAGGTATGACTCTTTGGCAGTTTTATCTCCCTTATTGTACGTTGCTGCGTATCCTTTGGCTATTGCCGTGGCTGCGTTGTAAATGTAAGTTTCTTCTTCATTTAGATTTAGGGCAGCTTCGGGTGGGGCAGGTGCTGACTTAGTCATGCACTTATCCGTCGGCTTCTTTTGAGCTTTATGTCTCTTCCGCGGCGCGTCATTGGCAGGTGCCATGAGGCTGCCGGCCGCAGTCTTCCACCATCGTTGGGGCCAGTGCGAACTCGCCAGTCTTTCTCCCGGACTGCCCTGTCCGGGCGACGGTGCTCGCACGGCGGTTACGCGCTTCACGCTGGAACACGGGTCAGTGCATGGCGTTGTTTGCGGGATGAGATCTTCCGCAGTTTGCGCACTGCAACTTCCTGTTGACATTCCACTCGCGTGCAAGGTGGGGCTCCCCGCACCTTACGCAGGCTAGTGGCCCGTGGCAATGGTGAGAGGAGTGGCAGAACTGCTGGCACCGATGGCATTGCGCTGATCCCCTCTTGCCTCACCACGCTTCTATTCTGACGCCTGGTATCAGGAGGAGTTCATGGATCGTATAGATTTCAGGTATCTGGCCGGGTGTTCGTTTCAGAGCGCAGTGGAAGATGCACCCAGTTCTTCCTTCGCGGCCCTTGATGCTACGGACAATCTGCGGCTCGTATTCTTTTTCCAGAAGTGCTTAGCAAATCTCTTCGGGATCGGTGCTCGCGGGGAGGCCACGAATGGTGACCTTCAGGCTTCTCTCTCTCTGAGGGGAGCGAGTATGAGAACCAGCTCACTCCCTCGTCCTTCTCGAGTTGGGTCAGGTATGCCTGAACCACTCTTAATTCGTTGCGGTCAGCCAACTGACTATTTATTCCAAAATAAAGCACAGTCCTTGGCCAAAGGGCCGCGCGTTTGGCCTTCGACCTAGTTTCTCCGACAATTGGTGGAAGTGGTGCGCCCAGTTTGGTAACCTCTCAACCACCAGTGGCGGGTATCGTCGTCGAGGCGCCGATGTTCTGGTCTTCCCTTCCTGAGGTTGTACTGGAGCTGTGGATGGTCCGGGAATCGCTTCTTCTGCGGCGGATGCATTTGTTTGCGGCACTCGTAATGTGATTTGCGCGGGAGCGCTCGGCCTCAGAGGTGACTGGCTTCGGCAGCGGTCCCATCACCGTATCAGCGTAATCGCTACGCTTTGCCTCGCCTCCCGTTTCGCTGGTTGAGGAATCACACTTTCTGCGCTGACCTCTTCTCAGCGGGCTGTCTTCAGTTATCGGTGGAGGAGGTAGAACGCCTACAGCGGCTAGGTCATACGCCGCTGCATCGTTGTTGCCGGGTTTCCAGCCGGTCAGCTCTCCTTCCTTCATGCGCAGGTAGAGTGCCATCCACCAGAGGATCTCGGTGGTTAGGATATGAGAGTCAATGAGCTTCACAAGGGCCGATGCGTCTCTATCGAGACTTGATGCTGGCGGCGATCCGCTCGTTGAAGGTAGACTGACGTCTACTGGCAAGGTGCGGGCGGGGGGTGCGGTGGTTTTCATAGGGGCTTCGGTCTGGTCCGTAGGCTTGCTTGGGATCTTCGTTTGGAGAGGCTTCGTGGTTTGGCCTTTTGTCGTTTTGCCGCCAGGTTTTGACGCCATGGCAGGCATAGTGGAAATCGTGGGGGCGCACTCCCGCTCAGGCGTACTGCAGATGTGTGACGTTACGCGGGAGGCTATCACTTTTTATACTGTATTAGTTATGCCCACCACCTCGTTCGCGTGGAACCAAAACATACTTTATAATTTTTGCCCGTTTTTGTAACTTTTTTCAATACAGATTGCACCTATTAGTAGTATCGTGATGCTAAATAGCCAAAACCTTCCTCAATGGTTGCTCTTCAAAAACAAAAATATTTTTTGATATCCGTCTATTAGTCCTAAGATGAGCGACTTCAAGCAAACAAACATTTTTATTAGGCGTGAGACAATACAAAAATATATATACACTATCTGATGTTAAGTGGTACTAGCAACCTATGTCTAATCTACTGCAAAAGAAATGTGGTACTGAAGACGGGTAGATAACGAAATGAGTAGTTATTTTGTTTGACATTCGTAAAATAGTTAACTAATTTTGAAGGTGTTCAGTTTTTTTATTAGAATACATAAATAAGTGAAAAATATAAGTTTCATATACAGTTAAATAAGTATAGTGCAAAAGTTGTACCTTGTGGAATATAGGCACGTCGCTCCTGCACAAGAGCATGGAAGAGCGCGAGGCACGCGTGCGTGCGTACTATTGCGCTCTCCGCACTGTACGTGCCCCACGCGGACAGCGTACCCATTACATTGTTCTTCACACCCTCTGGTGCCTAGAAATATGTACCCGTATTCCTTAATGTGTCAATATCACTTTTCCATCTAAGACAATGATCTTAAATATTGCGCTTAAAGAAACATTGCATAGGGAACAGAAGATATACAAGGGAAAATGGTTTTAGATTTTAGTACCTATCATTTATAATTATCTTAAAAAAAAAATAACAGGTACATACATACGTACGTTAAGAGAATAATTTCCTACCCCTACATTGTATACGTTTAGCATACAATTTATTGTTATCAGAATATGACAAAAAGCTATACATAAACAAAGCAGATGTTTTATACACCTACCTCTAGGATAACATTAACACATATACTGGATATCGTTAGTGGTATTTCTCTATCCTCACAAATTATCCATAGACGAAACTCATCATTCAACTGTTCCACCTGCAAGTAGAAAAAAAAAATCATGGTGCCCATTACGACTAAAGTATTTCTTTTTAATGAACATAGGAATCATATGAAAGCAAACGTGAAAATCTCAATTGTTGATGTTATGTTACGATATTGGTATTGGTAAACGAGCATGCAGTATATATAAAGTTACGCATCATCATTGTTTATGAACACTTGAAAAATAAAATTCATGGTTCATATTTTTGTGCCAAAATATTCATCACGCTTTTTTGTTCAAAATTATGTATTTAAACCAGGTTAGCAGAGTTAGTTTTAAGGGCTGCCAATCGAATAATTTTTATTCTATTGTATAACTTAAGAGCTGTGTCTGGGACTGCTTTCGCGTGAAACTAAAAATTGTTTAGATATTTTTAACGGTATTTGTAATTTTTCAACAGAGCTTGGCTTTAATTGGTAGTAGCGTGATGTTAATAGCCTAAAGCCTTCCTCAAAGTTTGCTCAATCAAATACAGATTTTTTTATGCAATTGGGAGTGTCTAAGATTAGCGCGTTCAAACTTTTCTGCTTGATAATATTCTTATAGATTATTTTTTCTGGATATGAAATCAGGCGACAATAATACACTTCGCAAGGAAATTATTTTCTTTACAATGAGTATAATAATAACGAAATATATCAATTCGTGAAAACATTACAATAAATAACAAACGTAAAAGGGCACAAAGACAAAACACTTCAGTTTGCCTAAATAACAAAAACATTAAAAATGAATACCGGTTTATTAATGTAATCTGTGAGGAAACTCTGCAATTCGCCTGTGAACGGGGAAGCCCCGACGATAAGAGCGAGCCATCCCCCGTCGCGACTCGCCTCCACCGCCGCCTCCCACGCTTTCCTGCCTTCTTCTATCCCTACCTGACAAAGCCGTCGATAAACTATATTATTGCCGCCATACTTACAACATTATACATATATTTAAAAAAAATCAAATACAGCCATGCAGTAGAAGGGATGGTCCATCACTTGGTAGTGTATGGACGCACACATTTGGAATTCATCTGCAATGAGCCTGATCTTTCGGTGAGGAATAGTATGGCGGTAGAGCATTTTTTAATGCCCAAATAGCTACTGGCTACCACCCTCAAGTTGAAAGTCTGCCTCTATAGATGTCCCGGTGTTACACTTGAGAGCCAGTCCCTTTAACAAACTTAGCGTGTCCACCATCCTGAGCCACATTGTCACTTAATATCAGGTAAGCTTGTGGGCACAACACTAAACCGTATAAATAAAAAAATATT
The DNA here is from genome assembly GCA_039707435.1 of Actias luna. Lineage (NCBI taxonomy): Eukaryota > Metazoa > Arthropoda > Insecta > Lepidoptera > Saturniidae > Actias > Actias luna. The sequence continues at coordinate 6,872,695 of JAZHAC010000034.1, read as the reverse complement.
TCAAAGCAGTCATGAGAACAGTCGACGTAAGTGAAAATTTAAAACCATAAAGAAACAGTTGTTTGGGTCTCCAAATTAATTGTTTGATCTTAACTTAAAACTTGTAAATGAAAACTGTTTACAACGCAATAAGTTATACTAATAGGAAGAGATATTGTGTGTACGTTAATGTCATGTGACCCTGTCGATGACGACTTACATGAATTTAATCCCTAACCCAATATTCCTATAGAAGTTTTCACTTCGATAAATGTGTATGCTGGGTAACCTGCATAAGCGTGTTTGTATGTGCGTGTGCGGCGAGCTGTTCGGCTCCGTGGCCCGCCAGCAAGAGCACCGGGCGCGGCGCCCTGCCGCTCCGGCCCGCGCCGCACAGCCGAGTGGCCCGCTCTATACCGTCCCCGAACACGACAAGACCGCCACCTATTTATACACGCGTTATACTATGCGAATATTCAATTTTATTATCTATCTATCATTGAATCGAATCAAAGAAATTGATTTATTATTCGAATAATTGAACAACGCTAAAATGCTTGCATAGTACATTTACATAATAAAGAAATTTTTTTTCCTTAAATATTTTTATATCTTATTTATTATAAAAAAGCTGTAAATTATCTAGTAAATGAATCAAACCACGCCTATCGTAACAGCCTGGTCTTGGTTTTAATTATACCTTATTACAAGTTTCCACAAATCAGCAAGCGATATGCATCTTTTCTTAAATACGTATTTTATTTAATATTAGCTGTACCTGCAACTTTGTTCGCATGGAACTGAAAATTATTTAAATAATTTATAGCCTATGTTACTCAGGGATAATTTAGTATTCTAATGGTGAATGATTTTTTTAAATCGGTCCCGTAGTTTTTGGGTTTATTCGTTACAAACAAAAATACAAATCTTACCTCTTCATAGTATTAGTATAGTTTTTCCACTGTGTCATATTGTAAAAACCGCTTTTTAACAACAATAACATACCTAAATTTTGATCAACAAAGTTGACAATAGCTCGGTACAGGCTGGCCGGTCGCATTGCAGACACCGCTACTACGGTCTCGAACGCGGAGAGCTTTAACCTGCCCACGAGATTCAAATCACCCGACTCTTGGAATTCTTTCCACAGATCACTATTCTGTACTGACATTTTATTGTAAAGATCTTCACATACCACCTTAGAAAAACAAAATTATTTTGTAAATATGGAAATATTCGAAAAAAGTACGCATTACGCCCCAATGAAAACGTACAATCGAGAATATGCAAATTAACAATACTTCAAGCATATACACTTAAAAGTGGTGGTTTCAAATAGATAATAAAATGGCTGTAAAAAATACATGATGCAAACCTTCAGTTTAGCTAGTTTTCTAATGCTGTCGTCTTGAATCCAAGAGAAAGACTTTTTAATTTCACTTATTGCGTTAGCATCTTCTATGAAATCATAATTACCAATGAAGTATTGCCAAAGCTGTAAAATAAAATTTTGCATTAACTCCGATGAAACATAGAGATACAATCAACTATTACAAGAGAATTATTTCTAATGAGTTACCTTTTCGGGCATAATATCATCGTAAACCTCTTTCAGTAGGTGTAATACTACAATGTATTTATCTTTTTTATGTAGCCCCAACAGAACTCTTTCTATAATTCTTCTGGTGAAATATTTCACCACTTCTTTAGTATTTTCTGGCGCTTCGCCCTGAAAGGTTTTAAATTCTCCAATACAACAGAATATTATCAGATCGCCTAGTCAAGGTTATGTTATTTTACTATTAGTTGGCACTATGTTATTGTTAAAATCACAATTGTATAGGTCAAGTTGACACCTTAATTAGCTCGATTAGTTCATTCAATATGATATATCGCGTTGAAGTAAAGTAGGCTCTGTGGTGACGTAACTAGCAACTGCGTCGATAGAGTTGACTTTAATCGGATTTTTCAACGATATATACCTAATTTAAACGGATTTTATCGCGGTTATTTATTAATTTAGATCCCGACGTTTCGAAAGCTTTTTAGCTTTCGGATTTTTCAATTAACCGGTGTATGATGTTAGAGTGTTTTATAAGATCCACTTAGCTAAGTACCAGCCCCAAGTTGAAAATCTGATGCCAAGTACCTATAGTCATAACCCGGCAGCTCTGAGAGCCAGTCCTTCACTCGGCTTGACGTGTTGAATTACCTTGTAGCTTGGACTCAGCAGTTACTTAACATACAACAAAACTGGGGCCAGATGTTAAAATTATGAAAAATGCTTTCAATTATATATATATATAATTTTCCATATGTTTCAAATTATATATAATCCCAAAATTGCATGGTAGTGGTAGAGCTTGTTCTAATGCGCAATTTATCTTTACTTCCTTACTAAAATTATAAATGCGAAAGTGAGTTTGTTTGTTACGTTTTCACGTTTAAGCCGCTGAATCTATTATGATGAATTATGGTATAGAGACAGATGGCTGGGAGATGGTGATAGGATACTTTTTCTCGCGAAAACTTTATTGGAAGTGGGATAAAGAGAGGAATAAACTTTGTATGAAACTTTTTATTGCGTCATCCGATTTGTTTGATATAATCAATATTAACGCGAACGAAGCATCACGTAAAAGCTAGTAATAGTATAAAAATACAGTCTTATTATATATGTATGTGTTAGTTACCGGTGTATTACGGATAGAATCAACAAATATGTGAAGCAGCACATCGGTGGGCAGTGCGAGCAGCGCGCGGCGGCCGGCCAGCCACTTGACGGCGAGCGCCAGCAGCGCGGCGCGACGTGCGCTCGGCGCGTGCGCGGCGCTCGCGGCCCGCTGCTCCGCCTCGAGCGCGTGCGCGGTCGCCAGGGCTTGTGTTATCTCCGAGTTGGTTTCGCGGGTCCCTCTCAGAGACGCTAAGATGTTCGCGTCCTGAAGAATGTCCGCATTCCTCGACAACTCACGCAGAAGATTCTCCTGTATTTTACCATATTTTTATTAACTCGCTGTCTTATATGTCTGTCCGAGTGGAATTTTGTAATTGACTTTCAATTAACATCCGGATGAGCTACATGCTTGAAATTTGAAACATAGCTCAAAAGTGAATAACAATGCATGAAAATCTGAAAAAGAAGGAAAACGAAACGGGAATGATAAAGAATGAATGTATTTTATTAATTCTGACAGATGAACAGAATATATCAAAATTTCATTCGCATAATCCGATAAAGCAGGAAAAAAAAAAATAAAAAAAATATTCATAAAATAAATGTTTAACAATTTATCATGTATTTATTAATGTATCGCATCTACATAAACATGCTTATTTAATGTGGTGTAAAAATTCGTTTAAGGCCTTCCTTATCGGAATGCGTAAACGCACTACTACTTGAGCTCAAACCAAAGCGAGAGGGGTGTATGGTAAGACTTATTGGGTAACAAACACCGTCAAATTTCCCAATAAAAATCACCACGAGGACACTACAATATTCCATGTAGTTAAAACACTATGAACAGCACCCACACTTCTTCCAGTCTACATACACATGCCTATAGCATACCTACAACAACAATGCTCTCTATTATACTCTCTACTCTACTGTACTGTTCTCTACTCTAGTAGTACTCCAGTTAAAGTCAAGCCCAATATGTAATATTTTTTATTCGCACAAACCGCAAAAAGTAATTTTCAAAATTAATAAAAGTAGTTGCAGTTGTATAGTAATTCACGATAGTACATTATTCATATATTTGGTATCTGAACACTGATTATAATTACTTACTCATCAGCTTAATATAGATATGAAGTATATTATATACCTGTAACTCGTGTTGTTGTTTTTGTAATGTAGCTTTCTTTAATTTAATTTCTTTAGATTTTATATTAACTTCGGGATTTTGTTGTTGTAATGCATAATTAACTAGTTGATCTGTAAAAAACGATTATTATTACCAGCTTTGTTCATATTATCATTAATATTAAAACTATTAACGAACTTTAAAGAAAACAGTTGAAAAAAAATAATAGGAATTAACAAAGACCACACAATTTACGCAAAAACAGGATATAGTTAATAGTCGTGTTCTATACCGTTAACCAAATATAAAAGAAAGAATATCACATGAGTGACTTTAGTATGAAATGATTGATTTCCGTATAATGAACTATTACTAGGTACAACAGACTTTGTTGTAACTAATATTAAACAGACGAAAAAACTGTTTTTCCACGGAATTATTAAAAATTAGATAGAATATATCAGAATTTACACCATAAAAATTGACGTTTTAATTATGTTCCTGTCAAACCATGTTACTCTATCCTATAGTAATCAATCTAGTTTTTAGTCATACCTTCAAGGTAAATTGTTTGAGATAATAACATCAAAGTATATCGAAGCGATGATAGCTCAGTGGTAGTGTGCACGACTTCGCGTCAAGGGGCGTGGGTTCGAGTCCAAGCACCTACAATGAGCTTGAGCTTTCGGTGAAGGAAAAACATCGTGAGGAAACCGTAGCATGGTGGTAGGGCTTTTTCTAATGCTCGCCTGGGTAGCTACCACCCTCAAGTTGTAAACCTGCCGCCAAATACCAATAGGTGTGTTCCGGCAACAGCACTTGAGAGCCAGTTCCTCCACAGGTTTAGCGTGTCTACCAACTTGGGCCGTATCGTCACTTAAGATCAGGTGAGATTATGGCCATAACGCTAAACCTTAAGTATATAAAAAAAAAAAGTCCAGCAGTACTATGTATTTTGCTTAATGGGACCAAAAAATATTCAGCGAGTTAGGTTCTTATGATGTAATGTACAAATGTGAGTTCGTACCAACAAGTCCATCGAGTCTACAAGTGAAATGTATTGGTGAAATCCTAGCCGCATAGTGAGGCGGCAAACGCGACAGCACGGCCTCGTCGCGGCATTGCAACACGAGTCTCGTGCCGCTTGGTGCAGCGGACGCGTTCGCCGCAACTGGCAATCCGTATAGCAGCTGTGACCACGTATCATGGATAGCCTCGACGTTTGTGATCACTAACACGCGATTTAGTCTGTAATTAGTTACTTTTTTTTTTCGAAGCCATGATAGATTAAGGGGCGTGAGTTCGAATCCACGTACAATGTGCTTGAGATATCGGTAAAGGAAAAACGTCTTGTTGAAACCATAGCATGGTGGTAGGGCTTTTTCTAATGCTCGCCTGGCTAGCAACCACCCTCAAGTTGACAATCTGCCGCCAAATACCAATAGGTGTGTTCCGGCAGCTGAACTGGAGACCAGTTACTCCACAGGTTTAGCGTGTCTACCAGCTTGGGCCGTATCGTCACTTAAGATCAGGTGAGATTATGGCCATAACGCTAAACCTTAAATATATATAAAAAACTACAAATAAATAAAATTGAAGTGCGTTTTTGTAATGTCAAAATAAGAGCTTTTACTTAAATGGTTATGAAAGTATATACGTTACTTAAATAAATAAAACTTTTTGAAATTATTGTCTGTCTTTCTGTATTATTTGTTCCCGCTAATCTCTGCAATGGCTAAACCGATTTTGACGGGACTTTTGCTGGCAGACAGCTGATGTTATAAGGAGTAATTTAGATTACTTTTATTATAGAAATAAATAAAGGCTCAGCGAAAAAAAATTAGTAATCATTTTTTGGTCTATGCGAACGAAGCCGCGGGCACTGTCTTATAGTACTTACCGAACTGCATACTGCACTGCAGTTAATAATTTGTCACTATTTTGTGATACAAAGTCAGACGGCTTATTGGAGAGGTTGTTTTTCAGCCAGGCTAGTCCCTCGCCATCGGGGTCCACAAGCAGAGGAATCAACCCACATTTATGGTCTTCAAGAAACTTTGAAAATATATACAATTAAAATTAAGTATAATTTGTGTCTCGGTAGAAGACTTTAGCCCGGTAAAGTTATTATTTACAGGTTAATAGATTCATATTTAAAAATTAAGCAACATTTGTTTAATGTAAGTGCAAAAATAGAATTTGAGAGTTCATTTTAGACATTTCCTACTCGCTAGATTTGGATACCTTAATAAAAAAGTTAAATCAACTGAATTGTATGGAAGGTTTATAATTTATTGATGGATAGAGTTAGGAATGAAATGGGTGGGAGTTGTTTAACTATAAAGTTAGGGTTTCATTTTTAGATGTAGGCATGCTCCATGGCATACTGCCAGAACCTTCTTCTAATTCGACTAATATACTCTATAATTTTATTATTAATAGTATTACTGGCAGAATGTTATATAGTCAATAATTCTGATAAAAAATTTAAATATTCTGTATTCACTTAAATTTGGCTATTTTCTAATATGACTAGCATACACTACTTGTAAACGTCCTTTCAAATAAATGAAGCTAAAACATTGTTTAAGCATAAATTATACATAAATTAAACCTATAATGCATAATGATACATAGTTGCGATTACATAGTTTTGAAGCGATGATAGCTCAGTGGTAGTGTGTACGACTTCGCGTCAAGGGACGTGAGTTCGAATCCAAGCACCTACAATGAGCTTGAGCTTTCGGTGAAGGAAAACATCGTGAGGAAACCTTAGCATGGTGGTAGGGCTTTTTCAAATGCCCGCCTGGCTAGCAACCACCCTCAAGTTGTAAACCTGCCGCCAAATACCAATAGGTGTGTTCCGGCGCTGGACTTGAGAGCCAGTTCCCCCACAGGTTAAGCGTGTCTACCAACTTGGGCCGTATCGTCACTTAAGATCAGGTGAGATTATGGCCATAACACTAAACCTTAACTATAAAAAAAAATTGACTCTTTTTTCTGTATAAATTCCCTTTTTTCATCCCAACTTCTCATTCCATACCTCGTTCGTATAGTTTAAGTTTAAATATAAATAGTGAACATCTACGTTAACTATTGAAGTAAATGTTAACTCTGAATTTTGTAAGTTAATGTTGTATGGAGACTGCTGATGAAAATAAAAAGGGCTTTCTAAACTTCAAGCAAACATTTTGATGAGATTCTTTATTTTTAGTGCCACAAAATATCGCTAAACAATATTGATATGTTAAATTCATATAGCTATATTTATAATGAAAATAAAAAACAAAGTGTTTTATTATTTACCTGAGCAATAAACATAGCGTTTTTAATTGCCGACATGTCAGAAGGTAGTCCTTCTACATCCCATTGCAACTGTTCTTCGGTAGTCGATAAAAAGTCAATAACCGAGAACGCCGAATCATCAAAACCTATTAGTGAACTCCATCTTTTAATGTAATCTCTGAAAGTAGATTTTTTATTTGTATGTGGTTTTTAACATTAAGTTAAAGTTAAAGTATTTCATCAACTTATTTTTAATGCCCGTTACCTGGCTTGGGGTTCAGTCACATCGGGTAAGTAGACTAAGTAGGCGGCAGATAATAGTGATCGTAGATTCAATTCCGAAATTTCCTTTGATATAATTTCCAACTGTATAAAAAGCAAATAGATACAAAATCAAATGTAGATACATACATTAAATGCTGTACATTTATATTTGTCATAATTATTTTCGAATTTACTGATGAAATCATATTTTCAGATAAAAGTTAGTGGTGTATTAACTACTTTTGTATCACTTTGATATCATACGGTTATGTTATTGTTATTCAACAAGAGGTATTTCAGATTAATTAATATTCGTTCATATCTGAATAAAGAAAAAACATTTTGGAATGTTTTTTAAAGCAATACGGTCTCTCTCCAGTCAAGTTCGTCATTAAAATTTTTAATTATATATAATCAATTTAGAAAGGGCCTTATTTTCGTGTTCAGTTATATTAAAACTTTATGGCTTAACTGTTACTGACCTTGTTAATGAAAAAATGTGTTTTTACACATTTCTATAAATGATAATAGGATAAAGTATTTTTCTAATATTGAAAATTCAACTAACGCTCTAACAATGTGGCTGCACTTTTTTGTGTTGACTCGGTACTCGTAGCACAAGGTTCCTATTCCAGAGTTTAGGAGCTCCCCGTATCGGAAGACAATAATGGATAAATGGAAGTAATGGATGAAAAAAATATAATAAGTATGAAAAAAAGGGAATCTTTACATTGGTATAGGTATGAAATATAATTACGTCGTTCTCCCAGGCCGTGTACTCGTGTGCGAGTTGGTCAAGCAGCTGGGTCGCAGTCGCTATGGTCTGCGTCACGCCGTGCAGCCGCAGCTCGAGCGCGGCCGCGTCCCGCGTGTGCTGGCCCAGCTGCTGCTTCAGCGCCAGCACTCGCTCGTCCACTGTCGCTAGCCCGCTCGAGAGGGCTGACAGCTGACTCTCCGCCTCTTGCAAGTTTCTGTTACATTTACAAAAGTTTGGAAAATCTAAAAGGGCACGCCACATACTATTAAATGTTTAAGACAAAAAAAAACAATCCGTACCATTGACTTATTTTATTAATTATTCTATATTTTTGAAGTAAGCATGATTTATTGCTTGCCACAAAAACTCTATCATTATGTATGACGCGCTAACCTCTTAATTATGAAATAAAATTGGACACGGCTATATGGATTCGGAATCTTTGCCTTTTCCTTAAACGGAAAAAAAAATTACAATACCCAGAACTTGTAAACGTAAATGTTATAAATTCAAAAATGCAGCTTGCGAAATACCATTTTATTAATAAACTAAAAGTGGTAGGTTATTGATATGAAAGAGGTAACTGGTTGATGTTATTCTAAAGATAATAAATGAAACCTGGTCTCGATACGTCAATTTTTTCAGGAGCTATCGTGACCACCTCGTATAGAAAAAAACCGGAAGTCCATGTAAAAAGAAGATTAAGCAGTTATTTTTTCAAAGTAACAATATGAAATTGTTTTTTTCTTTTTTTACCAAAAAAGAGATACATTATTTGAAATATTTTCTTGAAATAAATCTACTCATATTATAGTATAAATGCAAATTGTTTGTGGTAGAGGTAATTTAAAAGCAAAAAATTGCTTGATCTTGACGTGTCCAGAGTGGAGCACTACCTCACCCGCTTTGCAGTATGAGGCGTGCAATATTAATACAGTGTAAACTACATCGATTTAACGACGAAATTTCTAAACAGTTGAAATGACTTACTCAACTTTGATTGGTTGGTTTACTTGTTATAGATGATGGTTATCTTCTGCCTATATTCAACAACAACTCTTAATAACGCGCAATCCTTGGTCATTATCATCATAAGCCATTTGCATCCATCTGAATCTTAATAATGAATTGCAGCTGGTTTTTAATAATTCGTGACATTGTTGCGAGTTCATAATGGCTACATTACACAATGGAGTATGTGTCCACCCTAGCCGCCGGCTAGTTGTGAACTTGATGTGAGTGAAAACATTATGACGCTTTTGTTGCGAACACTATGTGGAACGTATTTATAATCTACACAAAATTGTAGTGTTTAGTGCCGTAATTAGGTTGGGGCTAACGGGGTCGAGCACAGAGTTCAGAAATGACCAGACTAGGACTATATACTTGCAAAGTGGAGTAGGCCTAAGCAAAATGCAAAACGGTATATGCTTAAGACCACACGCCAGAAAAGAAATATTACTATATCTCTCTCGCACCCTTAGTCGCTTCGAACGGACATTACCCGAACGAGTGTCACACAAATGGTTGCAAATCCGAATTTCAATGCATTCCCTTAAGAAGTTTCACTTCAAAAGTTGTCTTTCGTTTTTGGCGGTCTGTCTATTTACTGGGGGTTGTCCTGGATTGAAGAGATATTCCGGTGTGCTTAGATACTTATAATTTCATAAGCAGTACATTGTTACATTTCTAATTAATGATAGATATAATATTAAGCGTGTTAGTGCGTCCTCGGCTGGTCAGACTAACACTGTACGTTCTGGGCCGGTCAAACAGATAATACTTAAACAACTCCGGTGGCCGTATATGCCGCACCTGCGAACGCTTCCCCGAATCTGCGTAAGCAATGTTGTCGCTATAGGTTTTGGCAGAGATTATGTGAAGTGGAAAAAAGAAATAGAAAGGTAACCTCTGTAAAGCAGTTTGTTTAGCTTGCAGTGGCTGCACGCGCGCGAGCGCTGCGCCGTAGTGCATGTTGGCGCGCACCCACGCGGCGAGCGGCGCGCACGCAGCGCTGGCCCGCCGCGCCGCGCTCGCCTCGAACGAAGCCCCGCGCTTTTCCAGCAGCTTCTGCACACTCTCTATGGCTGCCGGACTTATCTGGCTAGCATCTAAACACCTACACATATTTACAACACTTATCACGATGAACTTCTCTGGAATCTACTATGAATATACATAAGGTAGTGTTTAGAATGTTGCTAATGTTAAAATGCTACAACTACCTATGTAACTTTGTAACAAGTAAACTAGGATTTACGTTATGTTTTTCATACCATGATATCACGACAAAAACTATTTTACTATTATCTATTTTAAGAACTTGGCCCTAATTAAAATGCCCGTGGAATTAAAATATTATAAATAGTATTTTAAATAGATAAGAATATATCTTCAGACCGAAACAGATTGATGATGACAATTGCTAACAAAGCAACCACGACCTAACATAATAATTCGTTAACTACATTGGTTTATTTAAAAAAAATTAGAACTATCAATGATGTTGTTATTTGTAATTAGCTAAATATAGCACTGAATAATATAATTTCATGTAACTTTTATAAACTTCTATGTTCAGTATAATAAACTGTCGATTGATTGATCATTAAAAGTGATACAAATTTGTACCAAAGAGAATCATCTCACATTTGAATATTTCTTTAAATATTCAATTAGTTATAGTTACAAGAAATCAATTAAATATAGTTACCAGAAATTCAACTAATTACAGTTATCAGAAATATTATTACCGAATATCTTCTTTAACACCACGCTTGGATAGGAAATTTTTCATAGAGTGCCACGACGTATCGGCTATACCCATGAGTCGCAGCACTCCTTCCAGTACGTCACGAACCACATCTGGCGGTGCTCGCAATGAACGCACCTAACATAAACGATAAAACTATAATATCAAATGATACCTATATCATTTAATAGGGATCATTGATTCTTTGTTATTGATGTTGTGGTTGCCAAGTCGTATTGTTTTAAAGTGGAAAGATAAATGTCTCTAACATTTCTCGGCGTCTTAGAAAATAAACCAAAATACAAAAAAAATAAAAACCTTACACCTATTTCCAAGAATTTAGTTAGCACACAAAACAAAAATTTGGTAGCGTAATGATAAGACGATATGTTTCAATAAATAGAAATGTATCCTTTACGAAAACCTGAATTACCGAAATGTTTTTATTTCGTTAAATTAATTACTTACTTCACTAAGCGATTCGGGACGTATATCTCCGACTGCAGACCGCGCAGCCGCTATGACTGGCTCAACTGATGCTAATTCAGCTTCTATTTCTTTTTTCCTAGTAAAGATAACTAGTTTATATTTTCTAATTCGTGAAACACCAAGGTCCTCCTGATAATAAATTATAACTGTGGATGTTATTTTAAGACTGTTGTCAAATAAATTATTAATTTTATAGAAATTACCGTATATTAAGTAAGATTTGTTTACAAGTGAGTCATGTAGATTCTATTCAACTTAAGAGCATCTGAAAATGCTTATCTTAATACATATAATTGTTTTAAAATATTAACTCAAAAGTGTTAAAAAGTATTTATGGGTAAATCTTACTGTGTTTGCAGTCTTTCATTTTCAATTTCAATATTTTTCTTGAGTTCGTGCATTTCTTCCTTTTTGTCGGTGGTGGCTCGGACTGTGGCGCTGATCTGATCAAGAGCTTGATTAGCTTTAGCTTGTTTGTCGGAGAGTGCGGCTTCTTGGTGCGCTGCCTCGGCTTGCAAAGTTGCCACTTCACTGCGAGCTCGTCTTAGCGCTTCCACGCCGGCCTTTTAAGTAATATTATTCCGTTTTTATTTATAACCTAAATGTCTATATAATACGTATTACATCTTTATTCACTACGTTTTGTATTGGCTACGATTTATAAAATTTTCTTTTAAGAGAACAATCGAACAATCTAATATCTGGGAAGCGATTTAGAACTTTTGTAATAATATTGTTAATTCCAAGTATACATAAATTTTGGTTATAGATATTGCATTTACATCAATACAAAATATTAATAAAACAGAAATTTGTATTTTAACTAAATAAACCTAAAAATGAAGACGTGTCAAAATAAATTGAAATTTTTGAAGTTCAAAAGTAAATTAGTTGATTTTACCATTTTTTTAGTGAAAGAATATTGGTACACATGTATTGAATATTTATTGATACACACCGTCAACATAGTTTGCCTCTGAACCAACATACATTTCTTCTTTGTTAAAATATGGTAGAAAGTTTTAATGAAGTTTACATATCTGCATGGCGCTAGCATCCATGTTTTATCGAGATCCTTATATATTTTCACAAACTCGTTCACTGGAATTATTTCTAATTCTTTCTCCAATATATTTGCTATATTTTCCTTCTGTAACCTAAGATAGCGAATATCAGATATATTAAATTTACGCCTTTATTTTGAATTCAATTGTAAATTTTATCTATATTGAACCTGGTAAGTAATTCTATAAATGTGGTGTATATTACTGGATGAATATTGCATTTTTATGATAATTACATTAAATAAAACGTGTCTATAATAATTTGAATAAAGTGCAACTACAAAAATGAAGTATAAACAATAGGTGCAGGTGCAACAGTGCATCACACTAAATATATGTAGGTACATTCGTGAAATAATTAGATATGTTGATACCTCTGTATAATAAAAGAAGGCATATCATGTAACGTAACGTCTGACCAAACATCCTGCCATAGCAGATGGGCATCGTTATATATTAATGGATATTTTTCCATTAATTCCGAGAGTACATCATGGTCTTTGTCTAACCAAATGACAATCCCCAAGTTTAGATTTACATCTAAAATACAACAGACTTTTTGAATTTCATCTAAGTATGAATAGTGTACAATTTCTTATATTGGATTGAAAAACTACTAATTCAATCTGGAAACCTATAAAACCAGAGCCTCGATAGGTATCCAGGTAGCATGTTTTATTTATTGTTAGTTATCCTACAAAAACAGAATAGTACAATTGTATGATAAATATGATGGTAAATACTACTTTTTGGAAGACACTAACCAAAGAGTATAAAGGAAATTATACGCCACTGGCAAAACGATACCTGAACTAGAAGAAAGTTGGTCCCGATGTAAAGCTTCAATTCTGGCAAGAGCTTTACCTCCTTTACACGATACAACGTCTTCGCATAGTACAAGTATTGCCCGTGATCCTTCAGAACACACAGCTAACGCCTGTTTATACGGAATAATTATATTTAAATTTAGTTGCTGCAAGGCAATAATAAAAATAAAAGTATGTGTGTCAGCGAAGCGATGATACCTCAGTAGTAGTGTGTACGTACGTAGCGTCAAAAGACGTGAGTTCGAATCCACCTATAATGAGCTTGAGTTTTTGGTGAAGCAAAACATCGTGAGGAACCCATAGCATGGTGGTAGGGCCTTTTCTTATGCCCGCCAGGCTAGCTACTTTCAAGTTGAAAATCTGCCGTCAAATAACAATATGTGCGTTCCGGTAGTTATATTTGGCAGTCAGTTCATCCACAGGTTTAGCGTGTATACCAATATGGGCCGTATCGTCACTTATGATCAGGTGAGATTATGCCCATACTTTTTTTACAGTTTATAGGTTTAGACCTATAAACTATGAAAACAGGAAAATTATATTTTAAAAACACGAACTGAAAAGTATTGACAAATAAAAAAAAATCAAGAAACGATTTATTGGTTTTTAACGTTTTTATACGATTTAGTAGTTACCGACATTTTTTTTAAATTACATTAAAATTACATCACAATATTTATCTGTATTGTAATTACTATCACAAACGTAATTAATACAAGTGAGTTCGTACATTTTTGATGTTGGAAGTGAGTTGCGAGTAGTTGTTGACGAAGAGCACGATGGCCGGTAGTTCCGCTGCCACCAGCAGGGTGGCCGCGCGCCGCCCCGCGCCCGCACTGCCCACACATACCGCAATCTTACCATTTGTCTATAACAAAAACCTTCAGTATATTCCTTGAACAACAACGCTCTTTAAACACGATACAGTTTTTATTTAACTGTACTCTGTGAGTCAATCTCATAATAAGTAACGAGCTGATTATTTCGCTAATATATCAATAATTGTGTAAATACCACAATAGTTATGTCATGTTAAATCTACAAATAAAAAATAATAATATATCTGATTTTGATAGTTTGATAAATGTTGCAAGATATTGCCACTCTGATGCAGAAAATGTTAAATTAAAGTAGGCTTATTCGAAAACAAAAAGATTGACATCCTCTCACCGTTTGTGCAATGGCTTTGGTTAAAACAGCCATTTCCATACAGGTCTCAGCGCCGGAATCACCAAACACATTATATTCATGTCCTGACACTAAAATAAAAAATATAAATATTTAATCAACTATAGAAAATGGGTTAATTATTAATTCTTCTGAATTAAATTTGGTCTACAATAGACAGACAAAGAAAAGAGCCAAAAGAACATGATAGATTAATTATAGCCCTGTAGTCTTCTAACCTTATAAATATAAAATAGTCAGTAACAATATGATTATTCCAACAATTTAAATATATAGTGAATGGAACGTCTCAATCGAGAATTATTATTTATCAATGTTCTTACAACATTGGTTGATGAATTTTTGAGTCTTGTTATACCATTCCTCTTGACTTATGGCTTCCAAATAAACTCCGTCTGCGCGTAATTTGTTTGAGAAATATATAGATTCACTGTTAGTTTTCAAATACTTGTTATAAATTGATTTAAATATTTCCTTATCTCCAGCAGTTATTAATCGATCCTTAAATAGAGCACATGCCTCTGTACTAGCAGCCTAAAAAGTAAATGTGAATACAATTTTTAAGTAATTCTTTAAAGATAACTTTCGTTTCCGTGGTACGCTTATACATTCTCTATCTAGCGCACTTTATTATATTCGTGATACATACGTCAAACATATTGTTCTTCATTTATTATAATTAAAAAAGGTATATAATGTTATATAACATTGTAAATATACGTACAGAAACGTACGTAACAACACTAGTGAGAATAATTTAGTAACTTTTTTAAATTATCCAGACAAAAAAAAGGGCTCCAGTTATAGTAATATTGGAATTCTTTAAAATAAATGAAAAGATATTTTAATGATATTATAAAACATACCAATATAAGGTCGCTTTCGTTTAAGGGTGAATACCATTTCAAGTTTTCGCACCATCTTTTTAAATGAAAAGCGTTCCATTTATAATGTGGCTGAGAATGGAACGAGTTAGTCACCTGTCGAGTAAAGATATAGCTTCTTATTAATATTATCAACCGGATTAATTAGAATTTGTTTTTTCTATCAAAGCTTTTAATGCCAGCATGACGGCGCGATCGGCGCTGGATTGTTGTTCCATCGATGGTCGCTACTGCTTTAGGATTGTACTATGCTACACATTAGGTACAGAGCCGTCACTTTGCTGAACAACTAATCATAAAAAGAAAAAGAAAGAGACAAGTTAAAACTACATTACAATATCATGCTTATGAAAGCAGCAAAACACGAAAGGTTTCTGTTAAAAATATCACTATGTCTATGTTTCTCGATCGCTCTCTACTGCAATCAACTTTCAAAATCACAAGTGTTTGTCATTTATTATTAAAGATATACTACTAGCTTGTTCGTATCGAATATTGTTTTATTTAATGTGATCCATTAACAACAACTTGATGGTTATACCAAAAAGGTCAAATGTGGAATCGATAGATACTACTATGTATCCATTTAACATATGTATACATTCTAATTTTTTCTTAGATTAAGGTTAGTTTTTTTTTGTTACAAGAATAATTAACATATAATTTGTATTGGTGATAAATATAGTATAGTATCAATACCTCTTTAAACATGGACACCATTCTTGCAGCAATAGATGAGATATCTGTTAGTGCTACATTTTTATCGACGGCTTGTTTTAAATAATTTGTGGCCAACTCCAGTAACTCGTCTTCATCGGGCTCGCTAAAATCATTTTTAATTTAATCGCTATGTCTTATGTTTTTATAAATTATAGGAGCTATATCACTCCTATATAATTTGTACAAGCTTATGATCGATTTGACATAAAATAATAAATGTATAAGTTACTATAAATACGTGACAGTAAAAATGGTAATCTCAGTGTTTTTTAATTTTACATAGCTTGCATACACATATATCAGCATTTTTGGGCAATTCATTGTAAATAATAGAATTCCTAAAGTATGGTTCGCAGTCCAACCATCTTTTCGCTTTTAAATAGAACGATATCAACACCCCGGCCAACGAATTTTCTTTTTTTCTTCATAAAAACCAAGAAGTTTTTGGTAGATGAGTTGCATCTCAGTCAACTTTGGGAAAGTCATAAAATATATATACATATATATTTTATATATTGAATATAAATACATCTGCGATGGTTTACACAGTTTAGGTGCAGGGCATTTTATTGAAAAACTAACAACATGTAACTTTGTGATTTTGTAGTTTAACAAATCAAATTTTCAAAAAAATCAAAAGGAATTAAAATTTAATTACAACCTGTAATTGTTAAATTGTATAACAGTTTTATTGTTATGTATTAAACAGCTATAGTTTTTTATATAATTTTCCAAACACAGTATTGCTTTTAAAAAGTAAATGAAGCGATGATAGCTCAGTGGTAGTGTGTACGACTTTGCGTCAAGGGACGTAAGTTCGAATCCAACCACCTACAATGAGCATGAGCTTTCGATGAAGGAAAACATAGTGAGGAAACCATAGCATGGTGTTCGAGGTTTTTCTGATGTCCGCCTGGCTAGCTACTACCCTAAAGTTGAAAATCTGCCGCCAAGTACCAATAGGTGTGTTCCGGCAACAGCACTTGAGAGCCAGTTCCCCCACAGGTTAAGCGTGTCTACCAACTTGGGCCGTATCGTCACTTAAAATCAGGTGAGATTATGGCCATAACGCTAAGCCTAAACAATAAAAAAAACTTGATTTTAGGATTTTATATATTTTGGCATTATAAGAAGCAATTACTTTACAATCTATTAAAAAATCTCTAACCTGTACCCTTTTTTTTAATCCTTTCGTAATGAATAGAAACCGTTTTTAGGATGTTAAAGCGTATTTAACCTTATTGAAAAATTACCTGCCCCTTTTAAATTCGTACATTGTTCAAGTGTATAATGAAGGTATTATTTTAAACAATACAGGACAATGCCAACTTCCGACAACTTTTGTATGTCTAACAGTTAATCTACTTTTAAAATAAAAAAATGATAAATTGATATTATGAGGTACTAAGGATAAAGACTCCTACATATGTATATGTTTACATAATATATATATTTGTATTATTAATGTGATGAACATGAACATAATATTTCAAATGTTTGTTTATATTTGGAAACTAGGTAACTTTTAATAATGGTACAATGATTACAGATACATTGAGAACATATCTATATTAGTTTTATAAAGCGGAAAAAATTGTTTGTTTATACGTGGTAATCTAAGGAACTAACAGTCGGATTTCAAAAATAGTTTTTGTATTTTATAGCGCAGTCGCTGACGTAAGCTTGAGGCCATTTAAAATAATCCAACCATTAATAAGAGTAAAGTTGTATTGAAAAGAGTTACAAACACAGTTTAATTAGTTTTAGATAGTTTATTAAATAGTTTAGCGGGCACAGCCAGTAGCGAAATAAAAAGCAAGTAAAAGAGGGTACTAACGTGAGTGCTGCCCATGAGAGTACGGCAGCGAGCCGCGGGCAGAGTGCGGCGGCGGCAGTGGCGTGTGCCGTGCACACCACGCGCACTCTGTCCATACCACACCATTCTGCGCCCGACCTGCCCTCCTCGTCGCTGCCACGACACCAGAAACCACCATTCTTTATCACCTGCGCACAATACACGATCAAGTTTAGATGGGTTTAGATTCCGCGTCAAGGGACGTTAGTTCGAATCCATCTATAATGAACTTGAGCTTTCAGTGAAGTAGAATATCGTGAGAAACCCCTATCATGAATTATTCTAATGCCTGTCTGGCTAGCTACCATTCTCAACTTGAAAATCTGCCATCAAATACTATATAAATCAAATACTATAATCATCAAATACTATAACATCAAATACTATATAAATACATCAAATAGTGTGTTCCGTCAGTTGCTCTTGAGATCCAGTTCCTCCACAGGTTTAGCGTGACTACCAAGTTGGACGGTATCGTCACTTAAAATCAGCTAAGATTATGGCCATAACGTTAACACCTTCACTATAAAAGAAATATGGTCTACGTCTCCGATATGAACTTTTTGCTTAAAATAGTAGTTATTTTCATTTAACATCTTAATAATTATGAACACTATAGACGATGCTCCACATAGCACTCAAAACGTTCACGCTCACGACCACGATGTTTTCTTTCCACTTGCTTGCGAGCGTTCAAAAATTAATTGAAGTGAAATGAAGTACGAGTCCATCACTTCAAAGACTTATGAGCTTGTCGTGACAATAATGACGTCATTAGTGAGGTCTTAACCACGACCACAGCGATTGCGGTCGTCATGTGGAACGATTGAAGGTATGTTTAACGTTGTGAACGCTAAGTGGAACGTAAACGTAGTGACAAATGTTGGTCATTTACAAACCGATATCCAAATTTTAAGTTTTGTTTCTCAAAGCTCGAGCTTCACGAGCCTAATTTTAAATCTATCAAAGCATGTAACATTACAAGTACTTGGTAAACGACAACAAAATGTTTATAACTTATATCAAAACCGACACAATAATTTTGAATTTACTTTATAATAAATCTTGGCTAGTATAAAAGTATCATAAATGGTACAGTAAATTGGTGACACTGTGCCTGAATACAATAAAAAACATCGGAACTCCATCAGCGGTAATCACTATTATGTATGTCCGCATATACTAGATGATTTCGAAATATGCGGCATATCACTTTAAAATTACTATGACTTTATCATGATGTTCAATGTGGTCGACACTCAATCTGGTATAGATCGGTACCACTATTTTCTCGCATTTTATTTTCTCATTTACAAAACATGGTGGACTAATTTACATTATAGTTATTTATTTATAAAGTATGATTGTTTCTATATATTAACCTGTAGTAAGAATTCATGCACAGGTATGGATCCCCAGGCGTCCTTCCGTGCACGATGTATAGCCCGCACGAACAGAGTGAGCCCTGCACCGTTGCGGCGCGACAAGCCAGTACTGCCGCCGCTCATGCGAACCGCGTTATTCTAATGTACATGAACATAGTGTTCATTCAATAAAAAGTAATAACAAGTCAATATATCTTCTCAAATCACGAACGTGGCAATTAAAAACGGAAAGCGTGATATTTTTATTAGGAAGTGAAACAAGGAAGATTCTTAGAGTTTTTTTATTTCTTATAATTATCAATTTGACAAAACTCACAACTATGAAAAATAACAAATTACCAGACATATAATGTTTATAATTGCATAGCGGCAGGGCTTTTTCTAATGCTCAACCTACTAACTACCACCCTCAAGATGATAATCTGCCGCTAAATACCGTTAGGTGTGTTCCAGCAGTTGCAATTGAGATACAGTCCCTCCACTAGACCTAGCGTGCTCACCATTTTGGGCCACATCGTCACTTAATATCAGGTGAAATTGTAGATATAACGCTAAATCCATAAAGTATAAATAATTTGATCATACAAGGTTGTTCGACTAATAGAACTATTTTGTTGTCTTAATTGAAATTCTAAAATCAATTCTCAGTATGAAGGAATCATCTGAAATCAATATGAACTGCAATTCAATTCGATTGACGATGACGGTTTAGTAGCAGCGTGTTCGAATCACAATGTAATGCGTCATAGTATTAGTATTTTACAATATCAGTCTTCTTCCCTTCTACCTACCTTCTTTTCCCTTCTACCTTCTTTAGGTAGCAACGTTATCGTCAAGCACTTATAGGTGTTTTGGCAGTAATAATTGAGACCAAACAACTCTGAACTTGAATTGCTACAATACTAAGCCACTCGTTACGTCATATCAGAGGATATTGTATTTTAATATTAAATTTATAAGTAATTCACTGCCGTGACCAGTTGTTTTGTTGCATTTTTGTTCGTAACAATAATGATACCTATCTCAAACATCTGAGATTAAACTGCTACCCATCAAACTATAAAAATAAATGTATCATTATTGGAATTATAGAAAAAAATACCTTTTTTAACAAGTCGACAATATCAGCCGGTTCTAGAACAGGCGTGCAGTCTATTGTAATTATATTAGAATTGCATTCTTTGAGAACGAACTCTGCTAGAATACTGAAACAAATGCAAAGGAATTAAAAATATCATAACAAAAGCAATGATGATGATAGCTCAGTGGTATTGTGTATGACTTGAAACTTGAAACTATATAATCTTACTTCTTAGCACAACCGGCGGATCCCACAATAATTAAATGTGATTCATCCGAACCGATACACGATCGTAATATAGGATCGGCAGCATGCAACCTTGTTGACATGTATAAGGATTCCGTAACCCACTCACACACAGTTAGCGGTGAAGGTGCTGGAGGACCCAATATAGATAATAACTGAAAATAAACTAAAACATTGAATAATACAGACACACGACACAAATAACTCAAATAAAACAGTATGTACATGATGATACATTTGTTTTTAAAGCAGTTGTAATATATCAATACAAAAATCAACCACTAAATGTTTTTTTAAACTTAATTTTTGTAAAGCGTTTGTTACAAATAATTTCGCAGGCAGATGTCGATACCAACCGAATCATAAATTAATTTGGCTTTTGCGATGTTGCGTGAGCTAGCATTTCGTTGCATATACCTATATTGTAACAATGTTTCTATATTATTCGTCTTAGAGATTCGTTTCGGGCACAATCCATTCATATATGATCTTCTTCTAAATTACACATACAAATAACACAAATACACACTGACACACAAAATATAACGAAATCTCTTATTCATTTCTATAGTTTATAACGCAGATGCGTACAAAAACATGTATTTTATTATATTGTATTAATTACCAAATTACAAAACCCTGATTTTAAGTGATTAAATGTAAGCGAAATATAAAAAAATTACCTCCTCTAGGAAACTGGAGACACTATTTACTTTTAAAATAGGGACCACACTTCTTTCTATTGATAAATATACGATATCTTCAGGAGTAACGCGTGCAGAGTTAAACTCCTTATTTTGCGCTATATACTCAAAATGTGTCAATATCTGTTTCACCAGAGTTATATTGTATAATTTTACTATAGCATCGGTTCGGTGTGAGGCGAACCATTGCAGGCATTTCTTGACAGTGTCTAATAGAACCGGCACCGCTACTTTTATAATTTCATCGTCAAATTCAACTGTCTGTGCCCAAACTTTTAACACTTCTGCATCACAGTTTACGTTTTCGCTATAAACAGGTAAACTCATTATATACATAACATAGATATTGACGGGATTAGCATAGCATATCGTTTTGATATCATATATTGCATAATTAGAATATAACTATCAAGGCTTGATTAATATTTTCTAAGTTAGTTGTGGTAGATCCTTGTCAATTATTATTTGATAATGAAATATATTACATCGTTAATTTAAAATTAGTTAAACTTTTGGAATATATGTATGTATGTGACTGCATAAATCTATACACGTAACCTACAACACAATTAATTGAATATATTTTTAAAATAAGCACTATGCCTATTTATTAAGGTATTATTAATATATTAAAAGAAATATACAATATTTAACCTCAATAATATAATTCCTAAACGCGAAACTGTGGCGGGCGAGGCGTGTTCCAACGTGTGCGTTTCGAATATAAAGTTGACATTAGCTCCGAACTGTATGCGCCAGCCCGAAGGCAGCGTAAGCAGTCGGTTGTCATCCAACACGGAATTCAGTGCTTCCACCCATTCTGGGTCAATGTCACCATCGCATACCACCCATGACCAAACGTCTGTAATTTTTTACACATTACTTTAACACGATTATGGAATTACATCAATACTGTATCATCAAGTCCAACAATTGAAGTATTTGGTTGAAAACGCAAATTTTCGTTTTTTTTTCCTTACTTTTCCTAATTTCGCAAATGCAATTACATCAAGTTTAATAACAAAGTTCAATTAAACTATCTGATTAAGTTAATTTAGACGATTTGATAAAACACAAAAATATATTGTTTTTCATTACGAATACTACTACAATGAGAATCTTTTACAAAAGTCTTCTGCTCAAGTAAGCGAGGGTGGCTCAGTGCTAAGACATTTAGATTACATCTAATACAAAACAAGACAAATACTTATCTCATATGTGCTGTGCAATATTGTTTTGATTAGTCAACCTAAACTTTTAGTGGAAACAGTTTAATTATAAGGGATTTTCTGGCAGACACTTGCTTACTGTCACCTTTAGTTTAAAATATGGTAATATTTTCCATGGTTTTTTCTTCCTCTGGTACTTAATAGCGTGTACCACTATTTTACATTCCTTTTTAAATACATTCGTAGTTCAACCAAAATACGGTTATTTATACAATGACATCCCTATTGAACGAGCACAAATTTACCTGGAGATTGATTGGATATTTTTAAAGCTGTAGCAGATATAACGCCATCGGTCCATTGCCTGGTATCATGATCGATGCTACCGAGAAGCCAATCGCGGCTCATTGCCTTTGGGCTTATCACGTATTCTACAATGTTGTTCCCTTGTTGTATTAATGTCTGAAATGTATTACCTAATTTGTATAACATGATTCAAGACTAGATATGGTTGATTCTTAATTATGACAGATATCATTCAGCGGATTTATACCACAGAATCGAAAATGATTTCTCATATTCTTAGGGCATTGCTTTAACAATTCTGACGGTGTCATTGATAGTCAGATGTCTTCGATACTTATATAACTCTCTGACATTATGTTAAAATTTATGGAATATTTGTTCATTTCGTTATCAGAAACCTAGATCACTCTCTTATTCTTAAAAAATCTAAAGTCATTGTGCAATTTCAAATATATAAAACTAAAAGTCTGGTTGGAAGACTGAATTAAAATTCAACAAATTACATTATCTCACTGGTAGGGCACGATAATTGCGTCCGGCTGGACCGCAGCCGCCACACACGAGCTAATGAACCCGTTTCATTAATTTTTTTTTTTTTATTTGACACGTGGCAAGATCACCTAATGTAAATACATCCAGCTGCCGAGAGATTATGCCAGCTGATCAAAAATGGATTAGTAATCCCACGATCGTACTGATTGTGTCGGGAATGTACTGTGCTGAATATTGCCGTCACTTTGTCATGCTATTAGAAAAAACATGGAGAGAAATAATACATACAGTTTTAAGTAATTGTCTTATTGTTGTTTTCCCCGATCCCGGCGGTCCAACGATAACTACGCCCATTCTTTGTTTTAACTGTTCGTAGAGTTCTACGCATTTCTGAATCTAAAAAAAAAACATGCAATTAGTAGAACCGATTATGGATTTAACGAAGTATATTAAAATAGAACACTGTAACTCAGATCGATCCAACAGCTGTCTACAAAAATTCATAGTACACTTCATGGCCAATAATTACAACTTAGCGTTGATATGCAATCTAAAATAAGATTAGTTTGTAAGCTAGAATAAGATTAGTTTATAAGTTCGTTTTGTATAAATAACGCATCGATAGCGAATATTTTAAAATAGCGAGTAAATTAGTATTACATAGCTAACAATAATTATGTAACATTTGTGTAAACAATTTCAATAAATAAAAATAAAAATGATTACGAGTATACTGGTAATAATATGTTGATGACCTATACAGTAAGATAAAAAACATACATATGTGTGAATGGTGTGGGTTGAGGTAAGTCCTAGAATACAGTGAGATCTGATTATATAGTTCCTTATTTTTGGCCAAAATTTATTTATGGGATTTGGGCTCCGTATAAATATGTTTTAATAAACAAGGTCTTCAATAGAAAAAGCATACAATTGTAATGAAGGTATTTTCAAAATCATAAAAATATTATATATTCAAGATGAAAAACAATCGATAAACATCTATAGATTTGATCCAATAGTTCCATTTGAGTGTCATACTTTTTACTGTTTAAATGTTATCGGTTAACATCAGATGCGTTTATCTTCAAAATTCGAAAACGGTTAAAAATAAATTCCAGTAGCTAAATTCTAGTGAAGTTACAGTAAATAATTTACGTTGTTATAAGTATGGATGAACAAACCTGCAGTTGATTTTGAATTAATTTAAGGCGTTTATAAGAATCTTCAAGTGCACTGTGTATAGGATTTGAAATAGAAGCTTCTATTTCGACATCAGGGAATACGAGAGACAAAATATTTTTAAATCTGTAACAATACAAAATAATGTTTGAAATGCATTTTTTATGATTTCAAAGTATACAAATTTAAAACAAAGAAGAAGTGTTGTTTTTTTTTCGATTGGACAAATAATGTTAGTCTTAGGGGATTCTACAGCTTTACCGAATTTTGGGGACGAGTATGAAAAGCACTCAACCCGAGACGCAACAAGCCCAAGGAGGCCATGAAATAACTGATTTTTGGCTTGGGCTGTTGCCGGTATGATTTTGTCTATGACTTGTTCGATATATGGCATGTTCTAAGATTTCTTTTATGTTCTTTTTTTAAAACATCTTTATACAATTCAGAATTTTATTCGCGATATTCTATTAGTTAAATATTCATTGATAAGAATAAACTGGATTTAATAATGATATTGAGTAATATATTGTATTATAATATTGGTGGAGAAAGTTGAATGAAATCATTTTATTTTAGTTGTAGGTAAAATAAATAACCGTCATCTAGTGCATTATCAAGATTGACATCAGAATTAGAATTGAATAGTGAATAGAATTTGAATAACTTCTTGGCGAGAAAAAAATGTAATAACCTTGAAGCGGTATTTGAATTTGAAGAATTTGTTGCCTTTCGTCGAGCTGATTTCTTGAACAAGGGTTTCAATAAACTGCCATAGCGTTGGCAAAGATGCTTAGATGATATGGGTGATTATTTTGATTAATAGAAATAAAAAAATGTAGAAAAAATGCTTTTAATTTTGAAGTGAAAACTGCTATAGGAAGGTTTGGATAGGGAGTAAATTCATGTAAGTCGTCATCGACATGGTCACGTGACATGTGAATGATAACACGATAACGATATATCTGTTTCTGTTAGTACAACTTATTGCGCTGTAAACAGTTATGATCTACAAGTTTTAATTTAAGATTAAACAATTAATTTGGATATCCAAAATAACAAATGTTTGTTTGTAGTTTTAAGTTTTTGCTTCTGTCGGTAGTCCTCGTGACTGCTTAGCTCTAATGATTACCGCTGAGCGTCTTGTGATGTCAGCTTGGAGAGGTTGTTGAGAGCGAGCTGGTGCGCGGCGAGGGCGCGTGGCCGCGTGACGTCACCGGCGCCGCCCTCCGGCCGCGGCATCGCGCTCGCGCAGCTGCTTACGGCGGCCTTCAGGGCTCGCAATCCCCAATCATAATGCCGCTGCCCACTTAACAGCCCGCTGTCAATTACATTACATATTTACAACTAGCTATTACCTTCGACTACGTTCGTGTTAACATCGGATAACGCAATAAAAACTTTCATACAAAGTTTATTCTTCTCTTTACCCTACTTCCTACAAGTTTTTCGCGAGAAAAAGTAGCTTATTATTGACTCCAGGGTTTTATCTACCTCTATACCATTCATACCTCTATATTCATTATAATCGATTCAGTGGTCTAAGCGTGAAATATTAACAACTAAATCACTTTCACATTTATAATATTACTAGATTTTACGTGCGGCTTCGCTCGCGTTAATATTGATTTTATCAAACAAATCGGATAACGAAATACAAATTTTCATACAAAGTTTATTCCTCTCTTTACCCCACTGCTACTAAGTTTTTCGATCCTATTCTAGCCGTATCCGTATCTCTATACCAAAATTCATCATAATCGATTTAACGGTTCAGGCGTGAAAGTGTAAAAAACAAAGAAAGTCACTTTCGCATTTATAATTATAGTAAGGATAATTATACTCATATTTACATATCGAAACAACATTCATAAATTAGTTTAATAGGTACTTACTATTACCCAATAACTTACAATGTAATCGAGTTTTACCGGATAATAGGACACGAAAATGAAGCGTAACACCGGCCTTAGTATTTGCTTTGTTCCAATATCAGAAAGTGTATCAAGATGTGCAGTAATCAAACAAGATAGAAGGAATTAACATGGCTAGGCTGCGACCACAATACTTAGAGACTGGAATCAGTGCGAAAGGATTTTTCAGTTTCCTGGTAAGTACGGACTAATGTAGGCTCAACGTTTTACTGCGTATTACTGGTTCTTACCAGTTGTGTTTCATATACCTTTCTGTTAATCCACATTAAAAAACGAATGATGAGTTCGTCGCAGTAACTATCATATCCAGCTACCGAGATGCTTCCAGACAGGAACAGTTACGACCGCTGATAGATTATCAAAATATATATCCGTTAATGATCGTCATTGTTTTTAGTTTTGTACTGTGTTTAATATCAGGCAACACCATAAATAAAAAAATAAGTACAACTTATAACTTAGTTATTATAAAGTACCTGGCCATCCGGAATACGTTGTTTAAATCTTTGGCTAGAGTGTCTGCAGTAGGTATCGATCGAGCAGCGAGAAGATGGGTAGCAAGCTGGTCTCCGGGCGGCTGCACCATGGCGACGGGTCGCATTACTCGCTCCAGTGCTGGAGGCAAAGTCCTGCGCCCGCCATATCCTCGACTAACAGGATTCATTGTAGCAGCTACGCCGCACCACTCGGACACTGTCACCTGGTTAGGTATATTGTATGATAGGAACTCCTAATACATTATCAATAAATTTGAAAATAACTTCAAAGTTCTGTGGCGGCCTAACAGAAACAGTGTACCTTATTTTCATTAATTTTTTTGTAAAATTGGTAAAAATTTATACAAATATATTACAACTGGCTTTTACACGCGGCTTCGCTGGCGTTAATATTAATTTTGTTAAACAAATCGAATGAAGCTATAAAAAGTTTCATACAAAGTTTATGCCTTTTTTACCCTACATTCAATAAGTTTTCGCGAGCAAAAGTAGCCTATCACCGTCTCCAAGGTCCCATCTATCTCGATAGCAAAATGCACCGTAATCGATTCACCTGTTTAGGCACGCCTAAAGGCTTTTGAGAAAGCGTAACAAACAAACAAACTTTCGCATTTGTTATATTATTTTATTTTATGTTATATTATACATCGTAAGGATAGTTTTAATGTTAATTGATTTAATATTAATACAAGAAAATAACTAAGCATGAAACGGTATGTTCACTTATTAAACATGCACTATTTTATACGGGAACATAACGAAAGGAATTTTGTCATTAAATGTACGAAGCTCTATAAAATGCTTTATTTATGAATAGAGTTTGGTTACGTAACAATGTCTTGTTTTAATGAAATTCAGACACATTGCAGGAGACATCGCTCGCATCCTTCACTCATATTTAAAAAATATATAAATTACAAACCTGTTTCCCGTTGAGTAAAGCAGTGGGCGTAGAGCCAGGCGGACGCTGGTGCATGGCTGTGAGTAGTGAAGCGAGCTGATGAGAAACCGCTGCGAGCGTCTCTCCTGTCAGTCGGTTGAACTCATCAAAGCAGCCCCACGCTCCGCTTCGTGCCAAGCCAGTTAGCAGTCGTCCCATGCACTCTGCATCCATGCCCTGGAAATCATTTTTATGCTCTGATGCCAGGAACTGATCTACTTACTATTATGTTCTACAACTCAAAGATAAGTGAATCGTTTTTATTGATAAATGGTGAATGTTTTTCAGGCAAGATTTTTTTTCGATAGGAAGTCACGATTTTTTAATCCGGATATTAATGAAGATCAGAAAACTTAATTCCCATGCAGATGTGGCGATGAGATTTTCTTGGATCCTAAAATGCTATAACACTTACGTGGACCAGAATAGAATACTGAAACTCTTTACTTCACGAGTTTAGCTGTTCAACAGTTAACTCACGGCGGCTCTTACAGGGCATAATAGTAGAAGAATGCTATGTTTATGCATTAAATAAAATGTGTATCAAATAAAATAAGCTGCAGAGATTGCAGATATATGATAATATTTCAAATTTGTTTACTGAGGAAACATAATGAATAATATAAATCAAATTAAAAACAGGTATTTAGAATACTGACCTCGTCACAATTGAAAATTAATACCAAACGGCCGACGAGACTACCCAGGGCCTTTACTGACTCGGTTTTGCCAGTACCTGCTGGACCGAAGGGGTTGCCCACGAAACCCAAATGTAGGGACTGTAAGTGAATATATAGTCACTTTGATAAATGTTTTCGATTTTCTTACTTGGAATTAGCATACTGTAAAATAAGAATTAGTTAACGACAAATAGTTTTTTTACAAGCCTAAGCAATATGATACATATTAGTCATAAGTAAATGTTACATCCTATCGATAAATAAATAGTAATTTTTAAGGTCTTGAAACAACTATTATACACAGTGAAATATTTTATAACTTGTGAATAATCTTTTTGGTTCTTAAATTCGTGTAAATTTACATAAATGTGAAATTAATGTATTTTTTAGATCTTGATGGACCCGGCGACTGCACAATGAATACATGGTTTGCTAAGAAATTTGTCTCTCTCTTTAACTGATATACTTAGTAGAGATATTATGATCAAGATGAGCATATTCTCTGAAATTTCGGTTAAATCTGGAAATGTTAATGGACATCTTACATATTTAATTTTAATTGGTATGTTTCACCTGTGATAATATCAAGAAGCACTCGTCAGCTGTCTCTGTGCGTACGAATTGTCCAGTGGTTACACCCATGTACTCGTATGAATATGATATTTCAGACAGACCCATTTTTGCAACGACCTCCATATTGCTCAGCAAATAGAATCTGCAAGATATATTTAATTTACTGAACTGTTTCGGTCGTTATTAAGTAAGTTTGATGGCCCACGATGCTGATTTACTATATGTTTATGGGTAACGGATGCTCTTACTCAATTATGAATCTTGTGATACTATTTCTCAATCTCCAAGTATAATTATGTTTTATAGGCGACTAGCGGTATGATCGCGTGGACCTCAATTACTAAGTTTTGTATTATTTTATGTTTTTTATTTTCATTGATATGGAAATTATATATATTATAATCTATACATACATATAGTAAAACTGTAACTAAGACAAATATAGATTTTTTAACTATTCGTGAACGCAATGGGTGGTATTGTGATCAAGTTAATAATTACAAACAAGGACAGTCAATGTTTTTTTTTTTGGCTGAGCCATTTTTTCGATGATGGGCACGTGCTACGCGATCAAAATTGGTTTCTTCGTGAAGCTGCATTTTTAACATTTCCTTATCTCTTTGTGCTGTTAAACGTTAAGTTTTTCTAGCCGCTGTTTTAATCATTTTGTAATATTTTATGGTTTTAGCGTTATGACCACATTAAGTAACGATCTGAAAAGTTTAGTGGAGGGATTGGTTCTCAACTGCAACTTCCGGAACACACCTAAGGGTATTTGGCGGCAGATATTCAACTTGACTGGGCATTAAAAAAAGCCCTACCACCGTTCTATAGTTTAATGACGATGTTTTCCTTCACCGAAAGCTCAAGCTTATTACAGGGATTCGAACTCATGTCCATTGACGTGGTGTCCGTAGGCATTACTAAATGAGCCCTCATAGCTCCAAATTGATTGAATTAAATTCAATTCATTTGGGATTACTTTATTTTTCTATGCATTTTCAAAGTAAAACCGTTGTCAAAAATGTCTTATTAATAACACTTATAATTAGACAGATCTTAAAATGACATTTGTTGTTTATAATTTTTATGATGCAACTGAATCGATGAATGCCGTAGTCTGCAACCGCCGGCAACGTTGATATGCCGTCGATTTGAGTCTCGCACAGGACAATTATTTGTGTGATCCACAAAATATCTTTTTTTTGCTTGGTTATTACTTTGTGTCCGATAAGGTCCTTCACACTTGATATTTGTGAAATTTCCTCCTTAAGCAGATAAAAAGAGCAAATTACTGTTGCATTGTAGTCGTAAATAATGTAGAAACGATTACATGACAAATTTACATAATCTATTATTTATCTTAAACAAATGAATAATAAATAATAAAAACCATTATAGTATTATTACGGATGTAATAAACACACGAGCACATACACACCAACGTGGAAATTGAAAGCCAAATGAATATGAGTACTGAATAACTACGAAGATAAATATTTGAAATGTATATTTATGATTACATGTTCTTAAAACGAACCAACTTTCATCAAGACTGGTCGCGCCATTGTTGATTTATAAGAAAACATATAGACTTACATATAGACAAAAACTTTAAACGATAGTAGAATTTGCATCTGTTAATCCTAAAACGCACATTATAGTATAGTATCGCATAGTATAGATAATAGTACTAGTAAGTTTAGGGTCGCGATAAGTTTTTTACGAGGGACCTATGTTTGCAATGATGAGCCATGGTACTTACTTGTAAGAAAATATAAAAATACTAAAATATATTTTACCTGAGTTGCTTTTGCCAAAGCCAATCGTTTGTCGATGTGACATTATTTTCAATCAACACACGTGTCACAGATGTATAAAAAGCGCATTGTAATATGAGAGCCTGTTTCTTATACCGCTCGCAGTCATCTTCGATTTCGGCTGCAGCGTAATATAAATTATCTTTCTCGATGTTAGTCTTCAGTTTATGTAGCTCTTTGGATCTTATAGCGTGTTCCGCTTGTTCGGTAAAACGTATATTTTGTGCGAGGCAAAGTATTTGCGTCGGCAGCGAAAAAGGATCTCGTTGTCGTAGTGAACCGGCCAGGACGCATTTAAGCGCCGAGTTTTTTAGTGATGAGCGCATCTCGGTTTCAAGGTTTTTTAACCATATCTGTGAGGTATAATACGCATTGGAGAAATTCTCGGTTGTATTCAATTTGTGCAAGACTTTCCGAAGAAGTATCTTTAAAATATTAGTCTTAACAGATTTTAACAATATATACGAAGTGTTAGTGTTGATAGTGTATTACATATTATTGAATGTACAGAAAATTGCTCAATTCACAAATTATTTATAAACTCAAATAAAACTCGGTATTATATTACTATGCTAATCTGAAGTCTTATGTACGAATTTAGTGATTGCGTAACTTATAAACAAATTGGTTGATAGAATTAAAAACATGTAATATTTTTTTAAATTTAGATGATGGTTGAAATATATTAAAAATAAGACAGACGATGACAAGATATGATGATGAGATGATAGTCAAATTATTAACTCCTGAAAGTCGGTAGGTCTTGCTAGTCCTATTTAAAAATATTGAAAATTGAAAAAAGGCAAATAAAATACTTCACAAACCTCAACTGCACAATCAATATCAACGGAATGGTCTAACTGAAAAGTTTCTCCATAATCACTGCATAGCGCTGTGATAGACATTTCTCCAGGTCCAAGTTTGACTCCAGTTGTACCCGGGAATAATTTTTTAAGATGCGTTTGCATAATAGCTTCCCTTCCTTCAGCGCCGGCTCGCGCTTGCCCAAGTAGTTCTAGTAAGTCGTCATCACTTAAGAAATAAAGTCGTGGAAATAAGAACCGTTTTTCCTGAAATATTCGTTAGTTATATAAAAATCCTTAAGAGAATAATTGTAATGAAAATAGTATGATTTCAATAAAAAAGTTAATTTTATAAGAAAATTTGTCGTATATAACTATAATTAAAGCCCAGTGTGAAATAATTACATAATTTCGAAAAAGAAGTTGTATGGAATCTGTACTAATATTATAAAGCGGAAAACATTGTTTGTTTGTTTGTACGTGCTAATCTTAGAAACTAGCAGTCAAATAAAAAAAAATGTTTTATACGACAATCATTGAAGAATCCTTTAGGCCTACCAATAATAGGAGCAAATCAGTATTGAAAAATAGGAAAAATGATTAAATAATTTTTAGTTCCATGCCAACAAAGTCGCGGACACATCTAGGGGAATAAAAAAGAGAAAAATAATGTTAGTCCGTATTTTAAATTTAATCAAAATGCATAGAGAATATTACAAAATTAATCATTGTATTTTGGAATCAGCTTTTATAATAATAAAAAATAACATGTTACGTACTGTAACTCTTTGAAACAATTTTTCAGAATAATGATATATTCTGAGTACGGTGAATTAAAAATGAATTAATAATTCATGATATAATTTTTGACAATAAGTTCTTGTAACGACAATCCACTGAGATAACAAAACTTAGGTACATAGTGATATTCAACTGACGCGATGGTTTTAGAAGTGATAAGTTTGAATTACAAACGTCGTATATTTATAATTATTTACTCGGATATTATTTCATTATTGCTTATTTGCTTACAGATATTATTGCTTTTATAGTGAAACATACGCTAACACTAGATTATACCATTTGATTATACTCAAAAAATACGCGCGAATAACATAATGTAGGTATATACCTATTTGTAAATTAAATTTTATAATATATCTAAAATAAAATTAAATAAGAGTATTATTCGTTTTGACATTACGAAAAGATTGCCAAACAGTTAGCAATTCGTGAGAGTTTTGTCTTCTAAGTTTTTGTTTATGACTGTAAACATAGTTTAATATATTTCGATCTTATTTAATACTTACTAGTGCCTGTGTCCTGGTTCGCGTGAAACCTACATTTATTTTTCCTATCCATAGGTTACAGACAGTAGGTCGCAACGAAACTTTATAGGATCAACTACTAAGCTAATGTAAACTCTGGTCCTGTAAACCACCCCAACGTTTGTACGTCGGTAAATTTTTAAAATTTCGTTTACTTACGATAAATTGAAAACAATTGAAAATATGTTTTTTTTTTATAATACTGGCCTGTAGATAACTAGTTGTTAAATATCTCAGCTAGACATAAATATGACCATGTCACCATGAATAATTAGCGATTTCAATCAACTAGAAATTCATAGTTCAATATTTTTCTCACAGCTTATGTGATAGTGCAAAATCATTTTTTGATACATTCATGTTTGCTCAGAACGTCCGGTTTCACCCTTGGGTAAAGATGTTAAAGTCAAATTACATAATATACGATAATTTCTAGAAGTTTACGAATATCCGATCGAATGTGTAATAAAAGGAAAATCTCACGAGTTGTAATCGAAATCTTTATACTTACATCAATATATTGATTAAGAGCTGTCTGACATGCAAGTAACTGTTCCAATATAGAGTCAAGCATTGATTGGAGTCTCGGAGATAGCAATAAAACAGACAGTCTGGGATCCGCTTCAATAATACGACTAACTTGTTTAAATCCCTGATCTACTTTCCGGAACTTCAAGCCCAGTTCACCGTCGTCATTGGAGAGAATAGGTTCGAGATATAACCATCTGTAATCAGTAATCCGTAATTGCCCTCTATTAATGGGATAATGATGGTTGTTGACTATCTGAGGCATAGGCCAAATTCGAAATTAATTTACCTATATACGAAAAAACCTCCAAAATGTTTATACGAATTTATTTTTCGTTAATGTTTGCTGCGAGAAACGTAACCACAAAATTAGCTAAGGCAGCTTGGTAAAAATAATATAGTGGGTTACACTCAGTTAAATAGAAGGGCTATATGAACAAGCGATAAAATAAAATTTTAAACAAAAATTTCAAATAAATGTTCCCATTTTTATTATTCGAAGCAAGTATTATTCTTGTCACAATATTTTGTGTTTTTAATGAGTGCACACATTATACAATAGAATCTTATATAAACGTGTCGATATTGGTATATTTGTCAATATGGATGTATACATATTTACTGTTTTAATAGAACAGTGTCTAAGTAAATTATAGGAAAAGTAAAACATAAAAACTTATTTTTTATCTTATAAAAACGTGTTTGATATCTTGAATTATTTTAAAGTCTAAACACTAATACACTCAATCTTATTTATAAATGTGAATTTTACCAACCTATTCTTTATTGACCTACTGTTTACATCCATGTACAAAATATACCTTCTTCTAAGTCTACTTCTTAAAATTAATTCTTTTGGCTAAAATTATTTTTTGGACATCATACACTATCTTTAACAAGATTTTATTAAGTTCATTAAATAGCAAAATAAACAATAAAATTATTTAAAAATAAATGTGTCCACACAAGGAGTTTTAATAGTAGATTACAATTTTGGATGAGTAGAACAGGAAGTAATAAATTTATACTTAATATTATAACAAGAAGTTAAAGTTAATGGATGTTAAAATAAAACAACAGATAAGTTGAAAACATTTATTAACAATTAAGTATTGGTGCCTCAATTTATGTTTATTATTACGTAATTATAGTTATTATATGTCAAATGCAACAATACTTGTTTAATTATTAATTGTAGTCAGTATCGGTTTAACTCTCTTCATATTTTGAATAATCTTATAAAAATAAAAAATAGAGACTCACATACATATCATTAGATAGGCTTTTAGACAAACACTAAACATTATATTATAGTAATAAAGAGGTACGGACAAACAAAAAACTAAGAATATGTTGAAATAGGTAGGTATAGATTACCTCAATACTTAGGTTAATAACAAAGGCACATCAAACATACTACTACATTAATATTAAAGTAAAATAGATACATTAAAACTCCACACAGAATAAAATCAAAACATCAAAACGTCACCTATTAGAAACATCTTTGGAATAGTAATCAATCCTGATACGTCTTATGACTAAGTATAAATAATTACTACTGCTGTGTAGTAATTTGTTTACAAAATAATATAAGTACTAATTATTAATGGTGCATTTTAGATTCTTTGTTTCAAGTTGCGATAATTAATTTATATATTTTAACTGTTGTTTTTATACAATATAAATGCACAATGCAGGGAGTGAGGTAACTAGATATTATAACCATTTTAGTTATATTTAGCTATTTTTATACATTCTTTGTATAAAGACATACACTTTCATAAAGTATTATTTCCAGTCAACGATTATTTCAATATTTAAACTATTATAAAGAACAGAAAAAAAAAGTTTATGTAAAAACATTTAGCAAAACATAGGCTTGTTTGCATTATATGATTTTTTAAAAGGAAACTTCAATGATAAAGTTTCATAACCGCGTAGTTAAACTACATGCTGTTTACTATATTACATAAGAATTATGGCACACACGGAGATGTTTTGTACAAAATCTGTTTTAGGATACATTTATTAGACAAATCAACATTCGATTTTTTTAGGTAGTACAAGATCTGTAATTATCTGAACGTTTGGTAATTTCGGATAGATAATAATTCATTTGAGAATTAAGATCTCCTATTTCTTTTTCCAGTAAATTTAGTTGGCCGTTATGATCGTTATATAAATCTTCCATGTTAGCTAAAAGTTTTAGCTGCATCTGTGTATCACTAGCCAGTTTGGTAGCTCGATTTAACATTAGCTGAGCTCTTTCCCTAGTATTCGATGTTTGACTCACACGCTCTCCGAGAGAGGAATTAGTACGTTTAAAGTCTTGCCTTAATTGTCTGGCTTTTTGTTCAGCACCTTCAGCACGATAAACTACATCATTGGCTTCTTGTTTTACTTGTTCTGCATCGCTTTCTATTTTGAGTATATTTTTCTGCAAATCTGAGAGCCGTAAACGTAATCCTTCGACATCATCTTTTGTTTCATTTGCTTTTTTCTGCGCTAATTCAGTTTCCATTGCTATCGGAATAAGATCGCTTTTTGCTGCTTCGATATCACTGTTAGCTTTCTCAATTGCATTTTCTGCTGCATCTTGAGCGGCTTGAGCTTCATCCAGCGCATTTAGTACTTTATTGGCCATTTCTAATGTTAAGTTTGCAGCCTTGTTAACCGCAGTAGCATTATCCTTTAAATATTTTGCTCGTTCTAAATCGGGCTTTGTTTCTGTTATAATATATTCTATATTAGTCAATTGGGATACTGAGGAGTTTATTCTTTGAGACAATTCAGTTATTTCTTTAGGCTCTATACGTATAGATAAATTCAGTATATCATTTGCCAAAGTTCGAACATCTGCAGGAGTACTAGATGTATTCGATAAAAATTCTTTAAGTTCTACAGTAAGATCTTGGCTTTCATTGGTTATTCTCTCAGCAGATATCTTGAAATCATGGGCTTTATTAAATAATTCATTAGCACGAGAGCGAACTGACACCGTATCTTGTTTTACTTGAGAAATGGATCTAAATAAGTCTTCTGCTGTAAGTTCGTGTTCCTTAATTCTATGTTCAGTTTTATTTGCAAAATCAAGTGCTTGATCTGCTTTTGTAACAGCACCTTGGTCACATGATATACCACCACATTTTCCACATCCTGCGCCACCGCAAATATCACATGTGTCTATTTCTTGACCACACATCTTTTCATTCAATTTTGGAATTTGCGATTCTAAATTTAATAACTGCTCTTGAATATCGTTCAGTTTTTTGTCATTATCATTTTGTGTATTATTAAAGTGAGTATATTGCATTTCAATTAAACGATCTGTGTTTTTAATTTGCCGATCAGTGTTAGCAATTACTGTTTGTACGCCCTCTGCTTCATTGGAAGCTTTTATAGATCTCTCTTTGGCTTCTCGAGTTAAATTAAGAGCTCCTTCTAAGTTAGCTTCTTGTAATTTAGTAGCATTATTTGCCAATTCTTGAGTTTTTAATTTCAATTTTTCATTATTTTCTCTTAATCCATCTAAAGTAACATTTCCTAAGTTTATTTTAGATGTAACATCGTTAAGGTTTCCGTTACTTTCCTTTACTTTCTTATCTGCTTCAACTAACAACGTTTGTAAATTAGTTACATTAGAAAACAGTTCTTGTACAGTAGACTTTCCATGTTTAGCGCTTTCAAGAGTATTTTCTATATCAGATATTTTTTTTGTCATTTCGTCAAAATCTCTTGTATAAGCACCAGTGGCCCCAACCACTTTAATTTTACTAGCATTTCCAATTGCATATTCAGTCTGAATACGTAAATCATTAATTAAGTGATCCCAATTATCGAAACATTCTCCACAGGCGTAACATTGTGGAGCTTCTCCTAAGTAACCTCTTGCACATGAATCACATTTATATCCCCCAATGCCAGGCTTACAAACACATGACCCATTTTCTCGCATACATTGCGGTGATACAGATCCGTATAAATCACATTCACATTCATGACATTCTATGTTAGGATCACCCCAATAATTTTCTTGACACTGATCACATTGTCTGCCACCGTGGCCTGCTTTGCAATCGCATTTACCTATAAAGGGATTACACTGCGGCGTCAGAGAACCGATGGGATCACATTCACACGGATCACAACCAGTTCCAAGAGCTATCCTCCAATGATTTTCAGTACATTGGTCACAATTGACTCCTTCTACATTTTTATAACAAGGGCATTGACCGGTGACGCCATTACAATTTCCTTTAGTGAAGTTTGTACCTAATTCCGAGCAATTACATTTATAACATGCTTTCTCTAGTGCGTTGCCGTAAAACCCTTCTACACAAAGTTCACAATGCTCCCCAGTAGTATCATATAAGCACTGCAAACATTTACCGGTGTAAGGATCGCAGTTTCCAGGTTTTGTAATATCTATATTTTCGCTACATTCACACTTTTTGCAAGTACCCTTTACTGCATCACCATAATAATTGTCAGCACATACATCACAAAGTGGTCCAGCATAACCTTCTTTGCAATCACAAACAACGTCTTTTGTTTCTGGATCTAATTCACATCGATCGGCGTGGCTATTTTTACTAGTGTCACCCTTAATACCTGGACAAGGACAAGGTCTACATGGTATGTCAACTCCTAAACGTGGATCACCGTAATATCCTTCTATACATCTTTCACATCGATGCCCCTCTGTATAATCTTTACATTCCTTACAAGCCCCTGTTTTATCATTACATTCAATAGCATGCCCGTTACAGTCACATTGTTGGCAATTTGGGAAATTAAAATATCCAGGTTGACAAAGATCACAAGCTCTACCATATGTGTTAGCTCTACATTTACACTGTCCACTTGTAGCATCGCAGAAATTATCTAAAGATCCGATACTATTACAATCACAACGTTTGCATCCAAATTTACTAAAACCATAAGTTCCTGGAGCACAGCGATCACATCTTGCTCCTACTATATTTTCGACACATTGACAATATCCTGTATACTGATCACACTGATGACTTTTAGATCCCGTTGGATCACACTGGCAAGGCTGTGATCCTCTACGTACATAAAATCCAATACTAGCGTGATATTTTTTACAGATTTCCGGAATATTATCTTTGTTAAGATCGTAATAGTAAGAATCTCCACAATTATATCTATCAAATTCTTCTCTCATTGAACTTCCGTTAACTAAAAATGGAAGATCATCAAATGATGGTATAAGAACGATAGAATCAATTAAAATTGATGCTCTGGAATTTGTAGTACGACCATCCTGTCGTCCTAAGTAAATATGGATCTTGGTTTCTTTATCTTTTTCTAAACATACTGCAGGTCTTATTAGTACACTACGTTGATTAGCCGGTAAAGATGTAGAAATAGTGTCATCTTCTGGACGAACATTTGCGCATGGTGAATCACTATCAATAGGTCCAGGTCTTTTTACTAAAATTGTAGCATCTTCCCAAGTTGAGGGAGACTGTGGTTCATATCTCAATAAGACATTATAATTCATACTAGTTTGTAAGTCTTTTATAACAAAAACTAATGTACTGCTTTCTGGGAGCTTCATAAAACCAGGGCCTGTCCATGTTTCTTTCCTACCATCAGGGAAATTTTCTCTTATGACAACATGGCAAATTTGGCTTTGAATTGCATTGTCATCCATTTGGGAATCACATTGACTCGATTCACCCTCGATAACAATAGAATCGAGAGCACCTACAAAAAAGTTTTGTATAGGTTGATCGCAACGACGCCCAGTTACATTTGGGCGACATTTGCATTGCCCAGTAATAACATCACAATCGCGATCTAATGAACCTCCCATATCACAGTCACAAGGTAAACAACCATCATCGCTATCAGACAATCCATAAAATTCTGGAAGACACTGATCGCAATTTCTACCTGTAACGTGCCGTTTACAAAAGCAGTTTCCAGTTGTAGGGTCACAACCTCGTTCGTTAACGGTTCCTAAATTATCGCAAGTACATGATTCGCAACCATCAGGATTGTTTGGAGTGAAATTCCAGAACCCGTCCTTACATCTATCACACCTAAGACCATCAACATTCGATTTACAAAGACAACGACCAGCAGTTTTGTTGTTAGCAATATCGGTTTCATCATCACAAAGAACTTCTTTATCTGTTGTTCCTTCTGGATCACAATCACACGACTTACAGATTTCCGAACTTTGTATATCCAAATTGGGGTCTTTATAAAACTTAGGTTTACACCGTTCACAATTAACTCCCATCGTGTTATGCTGACAATTATCACAAACACCACCACTGATTTTTCCAGTTTTATTGTAAACAGCAGGATCAAAATGACACGTTGTTGCGTGATTATTACATGTACACCTTTTACAAGCATTTGAAGTTTTTCCAACAGCTGGTTGCCAAGGGAGATCATTGTAGAAATCTTCACAATACTCACAATTCAAACCTCGAGTGTTGTGAGTACACTCGCAACGACCATGAACCATATTAGTCTTTGATTCGACACCAGGCATAGGTAAACATCTACTTGCATGCCCATAACAGGAACAAGATCCTCTTACTGTCATTTCATATATGGCATAGTAATATTTCTCTTGTATTTCGCCTCTGTTGTCCAATTTATCATCTCCCAAAGTGTGTAACTTTGTAAAATTAATTCGTAAATTAGTCATTCGCAGTAAATTTTGAACTTCTTCAGAATATGGATTTGTTACGTTTATGTTAGGAGGCAAAACTCTAAATATGACCTCACCTTCAGTAGAAGGTGAAACACCAGAATAACGAGACTCACATACAACTTCAGTTAATGATCTCTGAGTATGATGTGGCACAGGAAAGTCATCACAATTGTGAGCAAAGTATCTATATACGCGCCAAGTCTTTCCAAAATCAAAAGATCTCTCTACCAACATAGCCGCCGGACGGAATGTTTTGAATTGTATTATCAAATGAGTCAGGTGAAATTCAGCTTCCATGTTCAACTGTACAGTAACATTTTCTTTACCATTTTCAGACTGCCACCACGATTTAGTTCTCGTTCCAGGATAGTATTTATAAATTATGTTTTGTATTCGATGGTTGAGATTCGGATTATGCAAAGTGTTGTTTGTTGAATCACACCAAAAACATTTTTTCGGTTCCAAATGTGATACTATGCAATATCGTTCGCGACCGTGCAAGCCGCATGTGGATGAAGCGAAAAGTCGAGATTCACGGCCGATGAGGAGGTTACCCGTTGCAGGATAACAGGAACTGAGTTCACAAGCACGGTCGGTCAACCGAGGATCAGCACGAAGGCGATCGCGTTCCCGGCTGTAGACGGCGCTACAGCCGGCAATAAATGCCGAGAGAAATAAAGCGCGCAGAGCCATAGCGCGGTTCGGGCTCCGTGCGCGCCGCTCACTGCACTGTTGAGTAAGTTACCTCGGGCCGCGCTCAGCGCTACACTCATACTGTCGCACGTCCCCCGCCCGTCCCGCTATCTAACATCTACAGATAGGGATTCAGTTTAATGCGATACAATATTTTTACACATAGGTTTATACCTATTTTTTGGTTTTGGATATTATAATGTATTTAAGTATTAAATCAAAATTTACAGCTATGAATTAGTCAAAAGCTTATTTATTGATTAATTAATTTCTACATATTTAGAATATTACTGTTATTACAAATTATTGACAATGCATTTTTATATTAATTTAAAATAGTAAGATAATATCTATATTAAAACTATTTATATTTAACTATATAACTCAATAAGTATTAGAATAACATTTATATACAAATACCAAATGTTTAAAAACATGTGATAGTATATCTTAGCTGAAGATTTCGTACCCGGCGCTTAGCGCCAGATGAGTCCGACATATCCCTCTCAGTCTCCCCAGGCTATATTTTATTGTACTTGTTTTTTTGTAAGTACCTATTTTGTTGCATTAAATTATTATTTATATTATATTATTTTTATATTACATTATCTTTATATTATCTTTAGTTGCAATTTATAAATATATAACAATAATTACACTATATATGTTCCTGAATGAAATGGCTTTGAAATTGTACTTACAAGCAGAGCATTCAAAGTAAATGTTTTATTGAGTTATGGTTCTGGAACCTTACATTGTTTTCCCCTTGTTTTTAATGCTCAGCGCGAGAACTATATTAACTATTATTACTAAACGATTAAATTATAAAACCCAAGCATGAATTTACCTATAATAATAATTCTAGTAGGCTACAAAGTACATTAATTTATTTAATTGAATAGTACTTGCAATATTTTAAGATTATCGAAATAAACATTTTCTCCTACTATTTATTATTATCTGCCTTATTCTTACTATGACCAAATAATACACTTTATAATGAGATAATTCTACCCTAACCAAAATTTACATCTTTCGTGATAATGTGCTTGTCAACATATGACAAC
Source organism: Actias luna (assembly GCA_039707435.1). NCBI lineage: Eukaryota > Metazoa > Arthropoda > Insecta > Lepidoptera > Saturniidae > Actias > Actias luna. The sequence goes on along the minus strand of JAZHAC010000034.1, from coordinate 6,830,700 downwards.
CCTACACACATGCAGCACGAATTTACTGCAGCCAAGTTTACATTCTGATACGCATGTGTTCCGTTATTTTCATGCACAGAATGTGTAAATCATTTTATGAAGGTGGATAACTGACTACTTTACTGGGTACCAGTGGCGAAACAGGTTTTGAAATCGAGCCATTCCTGAGTACAGCCCACTAAGAGGCGACGACCGCACCCGCCCGTGCGCTCTTTTATGCCGTTCGCGTTCTCCGAAACAGGCACTAAGCAACAAAAATAACATTTCGGGATGCGTTTTTGTTTTGGCCATTATTAGACAAGTTCTATTTTATTATTACAGAGAGTAGACGTTTACCAACTTGATTTTATCCTCAATAACTCTTGGTTTCTGTGTTTCGTAAGTCATATTAAACGTAATATATTTTTCCTGTTAAGTTTGATTTTACGAATGTTTTGAAATTTTTAAATTATTGAACTGCTTGAAATAAAATAATTTTCTAAACATGTCAAGTACAACTGATAGTAAGTTTTTTAACAGCGTTTTCGTTAGGTCACACGACAGATACAGAGCCATCGGTCTTCCGCTCAACGCATCCGCCGAGTCGTAAGTTGATAAACGTTTGTGATCAAAATGCCCGACTAACAACAATAAAAGTATTTTAATTCTATCAATTATTCACACACACGAACTAATCAATCGTTGAGCCTTAAATAAATAAAAAAAGTGTAGTATAACCGGTAATTTTTGAAAATGAATGACGATTAGTGATGTGGTTAATTAATTTCTCCCTTTATAACATTCACATTTCTGCTACATATTTTCAGTTTCTTTTTCGCTGACTTTACAGGTCACTACAACTAACACTAACAGTTCTATGTTACTATGTCAACCAACTTGTATGTATCCTCTTACTTACTTATATTCGATGTTCCTCATTTATTATATATTAATATTTAATGGTAACAATTCTCTAAAAAAATTTATTCTTTTTTCTATCTTTAAGTACGAGTAATCAGGCCTTAGAAACGGCTAATACTGTGGAATTTAAAATCACATAAATTTTTCAGGTAAAATGCACACCTGATGTTTGACCATCAGTGAGCACCTTTGTCTCTACAGTGCATATTTAACATTTGTGCCAATTGTTTCACATATATTTATATGATTAACCTATAGTTAGTTAAGCAGAGTAGTAAAACATGACAATTATCATGACATGAATTGTCCAACTACATCGCAATCAACATACAGCAGGTATAATAACTGGTATAGTGGCATAATTCAGCATGTTCCATTCCGGAATAAATTATTATATATCCACTAACGGGCTACCATGACATAGACGACCACTGATAGATTGCTGATCTTTTGGCAGTTCTCGTTATTTTTGGGTTGCATCACGCATATACTGCTTACTATTAGATAGAATACCATAACTTTGCCAAACTACGTAGGAACTACATAAAAATATATTTTTAAAATTTGGATTTAGCGGGTAATGGATTAATGAATCATAAACTACCTATATTGTGATAATAAATTCATTAGTACCGGTACTATATTTTGTACTTCAAATAATGTAATTTGAATATTACATTAACATCGTCTATATTACCTATTTTAAGTTTTTAGTGAGTAGTTACATCATAAAAATGTAGTTCTCTGTTTCCATACTAGGATTTCAGGCGAACTTTAAAGAACACTACACCGTAGTTAATAATGAACTCATAACTTGGTTATTTAAAATAACAGGCAGCGGCCCCTTTAACTAGTCAGATAACTCGTTACAATTTCAACAGTTTTGTAGATAACCCTGTATCAGTGTCAAGTTGACTAGGAACGGTACTTTAATAAGTTTTTATATTTTTATATAAATTAACTGATATAAGCCTATATGGCGCATGTTCTTCAGTTCATTTACCTCAGAATTTTAGAATTCAAATCTACTAATTTATTAGTGACTATTTGAGATTTATGTATCTGATAGCTTCAAATTATTTAAACAAAATATTAGAAAAATTGTTTCGCTTATCACCAGATTTAATCAAATTCTAATTAATTTATAATACATATTAAAAAAAATGTAATATTTCGGTAGTAACATACAGAAGATAAATAGACAACAATATTTTCCTTTCAGAGGATTAATTTTTATAAAATAGGATATATTGTATATTACACAGTGAATGAACGCTTTCCGAACGATAAGAGTTCATTCTCAAAAGGCGGTTATGATGTCAAAGTTCAAAGTGATAAACGATGGGCTACGCACGATCTGAGCCACTATTATCATGCTCTTACTGTACAAAGTGGACACTGCATTATGTACACAAAATTTTATCAAAACTTTGCTCTTACAATTTTAATATTAAAAGACCCTTATATATTCACCATATGGTTTTAACTATGAAATTTCGTTTATATAGATACAATTTAATAATATATTTTAATGAAAAGTATATACCTTAAGATTTAAGGGAAATATTGTCCATCATTATCGATGTACTTTAGCTATTTTATTGGATAGAATTGAAGTTCATTGATGCCTTTGCAATAGAAATAATAGGACCCGAAATTGTTGAACTCTTTGAGGCGTTTATGACTGACTAATTTATTTTGAAAAATTGCCTTATAAAAGTTATTCGACTTCCGAAATAAAACAAAATATATAAAAATAAGTATTTTGGACGATAGGAGACTTTAAGTCGTAAATTTTCGAGTCCTGTGATGAGTTTCTACTATAACACAAGAGCACTGCATAAGTTAGTTTCTACCACAACACATAGGTATTGAAAATATAAGTTATATTACAAAAATCAAACTATACCGTATTTAATGAACATACATATAAAAAACTCATTTTTATTGTAAAAAATCCATTTACTTCGCTATAATTTGACATGAAAGACAATTTTTATAATTACCTAATTAAATCTCGGTGTCTCTGTTTACTCGCCTAATTGTGTTTTGTGTGGTAAGCTTCAGTCAAAGTACAATGACCTCTCTTTATCGAGATAACTTTACTAGATTTATACCGACTTACCATTTTTAAATATATAAGTATTATGAATAAAGACTACATTTTTACTTGCAAAACATATAAAGTTCTTATTTTACATTAGAAAAGACGATGCGACCTAAATATTTCTTTTGTTTCTAAGAAACTTAACAGTATCTACATTATCTGTTATAAAATTCTTATAATCGTAAAACACTTTATTATTTCTAATTTTATTTTTATACACAGTGCAAGACATTATCAAGATAACTATTTTATTTCAATATTATTATTAATGAATAGGAAAATGTTGATTGTATCCAAGATGGACATAGATGATAACCTTCTCCGAGAATCTAGATTTAATTTGTTAATATATTTATTTTCGTATAATTATTGTATATGTGTATTAGGGTGGTCCTTATTTAGGGTTTGTCCGATTTTTTTTCACGATAGTCCTAAATCGGTTCTAAATCTATTAAAAATATTCATGCCAAGTTTACCAAACATTTAAATGGAAATAACAAGGAAATATAATCTGTTATTACTTTGGAATTTATTACGTGATGAACAGAACATTTCGGTAAATAACAATTCTTGTAGAAAATTTAACGCTCTACAAAAAAAGTATCTTATGATCTTTTGTTAACTCTAACGGTTGTTGAGTTATTTAAGGTTATAGTTGAAGCTTAAGTCAATTTTACGATTCTTCTATTCCTACCGTCCATTAATGATTTTAAAATGAAAAAGGATTGTAATTCATAATTTAGACGACATTTTTACCTTCACGCATGCTCTGAAAGAAAAGTATTATTCTATTGAAAAAAATCGATTATCAAAATTTCAAAAAAAAAAAAAAAACTTATTACAGTTTGATGATTTCTTAGGTTTACGCGAATATTATTCATTGAAATAAAACTAATTTACACGGATTTTATCGCGGTTATTTATTAAATTTTGATCCCGACGTTTCGAAAGCTTTTCAGCCTTCGTGGTCACGGGGCGGACTGAGGTGTAGGTTGTCCAGAAAAGTTTAGGTTACTGTGTCTACCTTCAATTTAATTTTTATTATTGATAGTGTTCCGATCTACGCAGAAAGAGCTCACAGTGTCTTGAGGTCTGGCAATTGGTCTTTTGGGTTCCGATTTAATTAAATGTATAATTGGATCCCAGGCTTGTGCTAGCTTCCAACCATCTTCTCTATTGAAATTTGGATGTTTTTTAATTTCAATAACCTCACGAATCATCCTAGGTAGGAATCGGTGTTCTTTGGCAAGGATTTGTGGCTTGTCGAATGGAAGATAATGTTTGGAGCCTTCTTCTGAATGTTCAGCAACTGCAGTCTTATTACAGTTTATTTTAGCGCATCAGGGAACATTGGTCGATAGTCTTTAGCCAACTGTAATACATATTGCATTTGTTTTTCATCCTTTGTGTAATAATTACAAAAATCTTGCACTAGTTTTACTCCTCTTTCTGCACAATTATTCACAACTGACAATTTTTCGACAAATCGTTATGCAATTTTATAGCTTTCATTGTCAGCCAATTCAGAAAGATGAATTTGTAAAAATTCTGTTTCTAACTCAAACCTTGCAAAAAATGTAATGATTCTGCAGTTACACATAAAAGTCGATATCGTTTTACAATAAATCATTTATATTCTTGCTTTGAGAGCGTTTTACGCTACATTGTTCACTTGTATAATCTAGGTCTTCTTCCGGTATAGCATCGATTGAAGTCTTTCTTCTTGCGAATGCAGCTTACCCATAATTTTTACTTTTGTTTCTAATGGAACATCTTTATCGAAAATTGCCATGGTCGCTAACTCTCGGGACAAATACCATAGATGGTTCATAAATCTATTTATTGCTACCGTAGCAAGATTACTGTTGATAGTATACATTGTAGGTCATGGTACGGAGCTTTTACACTATTAGATGATAGAAACCAAGCTTTAACATAAATTGCTGTCACAAAAATACATATTTGATAAAACTTATTGTCTTCACCTTTTTTAAACGATAACTGTTCACGAAACAGATAAATTTTCAGTATGAAAATAGCTTTTGCCATCCATCGTGCATGATGGCAAGATCCTGGCTTACGTAAACAGATATTTTTGGGATGACACAGATAAAGACTAAAGTAAGCTCCAAAAACTCTTTGTAATCATCACGAGGCAGCTTTGTTGGCAGAACTTCAGTAGCAAAAGTTTTTGCACACCTAATTTTTTCTATTGTTAATACATTATCGTTTCTCGGATCATCTAATCCTGTTATGTAATCTAGTTTATTTAAATCTTCCCATTGCTTTTGAAATCGGATAAAAAGTGGAACATTAGGCCCTACAGTATTTGGAAAAACAGCTTCGAATACATATCTTAGGAGGATTTAAAAAATGTGATGCCTACACAGCAGATATAATAAATCTAATAAATCTCTCTCTAATAATAACTCCAATAATGTAGCAGCACCAATCCGAATACCTAAATTCGAAGGAGTAGTGTCACAGGATATTGCTTTAACAGATGTGTCGAATACCCAATCAAGCAATGTTTCGTAAACAATAGTAGCTTGTGCCATTCCTGTTCCATCTTCACTCGTTGGTACACCTTACATAATTTCTATGTCATTAGAAATAATTATTACTGGTAATCTATGAACAGTTTCAGCAATTAGCAAATTAGGTAATAATTTTCTGTCCCAGTGTACAATAATAGATAATAACTTCAAATCTTGGAAGTTTTTTTATTTCTAACGATTTTGACTCTCGCAGAGTTTGTCGATATTTTTGAATAGATAATCCATTGACAATCAAAGAGTTAATATCCATATTTAGTAAGTTATTATAAATACAGCATCTCTGTCACTTACTTCACATCGATCTAAAGTAGCTACAACTCTTTCGCTGAGAATATTATAACTTCCTCTTTTTTTTATTCTGATGATTCGGCAGTAGTTGGAAAGTATATTTCTGCACTGGATGCAGACAGAGCACTTCCTTGGCTAAATAAAAGCTCAACATTTTTTTCAAAATAAAATAAGATAAAATAAAATAATATATATGGGAATGAATAATAAAGAACATAATTGATTATTTGATTCTTATAATTTACCCAATAATGCTTATTCGTCTTCCCTTTTTTTTGTTTTTAAAATGATTTTTTTTGTTCAATTTATTAACATCATTATCATCATCATTATCTTTTTGATATTTGCTATAAAACTAATTCGCTCATCTGATCTCTGATTAATTAAGAATTCTTTGGAATTTTCATCGACAACTTCAAATACATATAAAGGTGCAATGTCAAATAATGTTTTTAATGAACAAGCAAATTCATTTTCTTTTTTTACAGCCACTTCACTCCGACTTTTGTGTTTGCCAAGTGTGCGCCATTCATCGTACAATTTTTTCAATTTATCTCGACATCTTTGCACGTCTTGAACGGGAATTTTAGCTTTTTTTCAAAACACAATAATTTCATCAATTACTGCGGCAATACTTTCTGATACAGAAACGTTTAAAATACGTGTATGAAAAAAGATAACTTTTAGAGCTTGCAATTTTGATGATAATTTATTATCTACTATTTGGACGTCAACATCACCAACTAAAAAAATCTTTTGACGTAAACGTGATAACTCCATATTTTTCTGGTCACTCTAATTCGAATCGATAAATTTAAATATTAAATTAAACAACGAGAAAGCATAAGTAACAGTAAACATTTGCGTACGATTTCGATACAGTTAAGATAAAAATTATAGGTTACGGGTATTTAAGAATTAATTTCAATACAAAAAGTTAAAGTAAACTCTGATAGAGGACGGCATAATCACTTTCTAAAATGATCTTATCCCGAAATGTAAATTTGGGGCTAGAGTTTATCAATATTTTTATCAATTAAAATTAAGCAGGTTAAAATTAAAATTAATAGCTATAACTTGGCATGAATATTTTTTAATAGATTTAGAACCGATTTACGACTATCGTGAAAAAAAATTCGGACAAACCCTAAATATGGACCACCCTAATGTGTATACATATATCAAAGCTTTTTAGTAAATATTTTCTAGTTTAGTTCTGTTACATTAAAAGATTTTTTTTTGTATTCATATGTTTAAGTGGTTTCTCGGAAACTACTATAAACTTTTGGATGATATTTTGATTATAGAAAATATTTTACTTTCCGAGCATACATAGATAGATTTTTTTTAATGTAATGCGCCGAACGAAGCTCGGTTACTTTGATATTATACATTTATTCACTGTCTTTACCACCTGAGGATGTGTACTAGGTAATGGGCTATCTTCACTCCGGAGACTCACAGTATAATCACGTATCAAATTGCCGCTATGAGCGGTTTCAAAACGTTCTATCAAATGATGGTAATACGATCAGAGGATAGGTATAATATCAATTTATTATTATTATGATAATTCTGCGAATTATTTCTATATTAATAAATTATACGTTTGAAATTGAAGCCGACAAACGAAGTTTTAATTGCATTAATACTAAGCAATAAGAGATGAAATATAACTTTTAAAAATATGTATTGGTATAATTATTAACGTGAAATTTTAGGTGAACAGATATTGCTTTAAAAATATTGATACTGATAATTATAAATATAAAATAAACGTTTTATACAAAATACAGCGTTGCACAAATATAATTTCAATAAATTAATTTTTCTTAAAATAAACAATCAATCAAACAATCAATCCAAGCTCGACATAAAAATAAAATACCAAACTGGGGACTAAATGATCATTTAAAATAGACCGCACATCTGTCGCGCATATGTTATACATGACGCGCAAATCCTTTGGACTACATAATTACTAAGTAAAACTGTGTATATTCGTTTTAAAACGTTTATGTTTTCAATTTGCATTCTATAGTTTGATGAACTGATACAAAAGATATTAAATATGCAGCATTATAAGTGTAATTGCGAAAAAAATTACCATAGTACAGCAAAGTAACATAATATCGTATGTCAAAAGAGAATAAATAAATAATAGTAATTTGAATTAAGTTTCTAGGGATGAATGCATGCTATTTATAACATTCGAATTTTTCATTTTTGATTATGCTTTATCGTTGACTCATTATTATTGGAGAAGATAACACATTAAAGTGCTGTTAAAAATTACCAATACGTTATATTTCCTTTTTGGGTAAATGTGTTGCGGATATGTCTCTCCAATTTGCTTGGTCAGGCTACAAGAGGGTTATGTGAGACTCAACTAGTGGGAACCGTAATACCGACTAATGCCTGGTTTCTATATTCAACAAATCATTAATATACATCAGTAACTATTCGTTATTTGAGTTATCATAACGAGTCGTTTAAAGACGTTCGATAATTTTTGACGCATATTCCTTGTAATTAACGGTTAGTGGTTACCCGTTTACCGAAGCCCGTCTTGACGCTCTAGATACGTTTTGTTACCAAACTTTCTGGCAGTTTTTTAATGGTTGATCATAAGAATATATTGGTAAACATGCTTTTAATAAACGGAAAAATCTAGTTCAGATACTGCGATTAAGTCCTGTATAATACTATATACTTTATCAAATTATAAATCAATGTTGAGTTTTATTAATGCACTGGGATAATCAATTACATTATTTATGTAACTTCAAAATTCTCAATAAAATGGTAAATAGGTTCAGAATCTTTAAATTATTGTGAATAACAACTTTTCAACTTTAACAAGTATAAACTAATAACACCCACGGTGGCTCTACATACCTCCCTGAGTTGCCGGAAGACCGGGAACCCATTTCGCATTGCTTGCAGTCCGACACGTTACTAACCTGCGTTGCGCATGATGCGCGGCACGTGCGAGCGTGCGCGCGGCTCGCAGGCGGGCCTCCCACGCAGCACATGCGTCGCCACCGGACCCGCTGACATTGCCACCACTTACTGAACAAACCACCCACTGTTGCTCTTCTATCTGCAACAACAATATCACGACCATAAAAAACATGACAGAAGTGAAATATCGTGCATCGTGGTAGGGCTTTTCTAATGCCCGTCTTGCTTGTTACCAAACACAAGTTGCAAATTTGCTGCTAAATATCTATAGGTGTGTTCCGGCAGTTGCACTCGAGAGCTAGTTCCTCCACTACGCTTAGTGCGTCCACTATCTTGGGCCACACCGTCACTTATCATCAGGTGAGATTGTGGTCATAACGTTAAACCTATACACTAATTTAAAAAAAACTATCTTTATATCGTTATAGTGACTCTCACATTCACTAGTGTAAATACATTACGCTGTTTTTTACACCTGCACACCTATATTATACTAGGGATATAGATTCTGTCAGAGAGCTTTTTTTAAATAGTTTAATTAGTAAACAGTGTCAGACAAAAATATCTATATACATTTATATATATATCGATATAACTTTCCGATGTGTACGAGTATACATGCATAGTTAGCTCAAATGTCTTAGTAGTTGATTAGATCTACGTAAGTGTCAACCAGCAACAGACGAAGCCAAGCTTCGACCACTTCGGTACTATTGTGCGCTGAATACTTTTTAGGTTCGCGACAACAACTGCCGAAAATGTTAAAGCCCTTTTGGCCATCAGAATTACGTAGATCGAAAAAAACACTTAATAATCCTTTAATATTCATTGTGCTGTATTTGAAATTATTGAGTACTAATACATTTTTTATTTATAGTTATTTATAAGATAGAAACATTAGAAACTTGACATAACCTTACCTTAGTTATTATTTCTTTATAGTCTTTCACAATAGCAATAGGCCTTTTCGCTTTATCATTGTAATAAAGTATTGTGAATCTCGCACCAGCATACCAAATCTCAAGCTCGTTCAGAGCACTTCTTATTGCTGCTTCACTGGATGCCGTGCTACATATTTTCTATAAAAATATTAATTATTAAAATTGTTTTACTCATAACGTCTATTTCATAGATTAATTCACTGAGCGAGTCTTATGCCTCTATATGCTAATTTTATTTGAGTACGCGTTTTAGCAATGTTTATAATAATATAATTACCTGCAAGGCCTTTATATGCTTCCTGATATTTGAAGAAACGTCAAGGAATTCCTTGACCATAAATGCATTATCCATTTTAGAATTAATTTGCAAGAGACTAAACACTTCTCTCCATTCACGTTCCGTGAAATCAATCCCTCGAAGGTACTTTAAGAGTGGTGTTAAGTCCTGGTAAAGTAAAACTACCGCATAAAGAGTATAATAAAGAGCTAAAGATAGAATCTATTAAAACGGGGAAATCTAAAAAACTACAGCAATTAATTTCTAAATCTACCTAATGTTATTTGTTATTGTTTTATTATGTTTATAATACTAACGACAATTATGTTCGCGTGCACTTAAATAATTGTTTTTTTTTTCCAAAATGCAAAACATTTTATTTCTTGTCCAGAGCATAATAAAAAAAGAAAAGAGAAAAAAATAATATAAAAGAAATATTGTCATATCCCTAATTTTGAGTTCTCTATACAAACGTCCATCCATGTTCACCCCTTCAAATGTCATTTTCACGACAATAGATAGCCTAAGTCTATCTCCAAGATACAATCTGTCTCTATACCAAAATTTATCGAAATTGGCTTTGAGGTTTAGGCGTGAAAAAGTAACAATCACGGCAACTTTTGTATTTATAAAATTAGTTTCGTTAATTCGACTTGATGTTCGTCTTTTTAGTGAACAGAAGATTCTGAGTGTTTCTGATATTTTAACAGTTTGGTCTATATTTAATATTATATGTATACCGTTACGCCCAATGACATCACATAATACTTACAATATTTTATGCAGACAATAATAGCGTATACTTATAATGACATCATTTAACTAAGTTCGTACTCTATACGTAGATGTATTAAACAATAATTCAATTAAATTTATTGAAACCTTATCTTAACGTAGTATCTATAGTAACGTTTACCTATGGTTTCACTGGGGTTAATGGTAATTTTAGAAATGTAATATTTATTATTTTAAAAGCCATTTTACCTTATGTACTTTTCTGTACCCTAAGAAAATGCATAAACAGTATTTAATGATAATCAGTACGTGCAGTAAGGGCGTGAAAGCGTAACTAATAAGCAAATTTATATTGCCAATTACAATGTTACGATATTGTCCTCTAAGGTAGAACTGGAAGAGTACATTTCTGTCAATATACTTAATGGGCATATTCCAGCTTTACACAATTTTAACTGTGGCGATTGTTGACTTTGATTTATAGGCTTTTCTTAAAGTTAGCTCAATTATCTTAGTTTTTTAACTACACCGACGCATGGATTTCAGCATTAAGTATTATATTATAAGATAGTATTAGGATTTATTGAAGTGATGATAGCTCAGTTGGTAGTGTGTGGGAACGCCGTATGAAGAGACATGAGTTTGAATCCACCTACAAATTAGTTTGAGCTTTCGATGAAGGAAAAACATCGAGATGAAATCATAGTATGTCGGTAAGGCTTTTTCTAATGCCCGCCTGGTTAGCTAGTACGCTCAAGTTGTAATTCTGCCGTCAAATACCAATAGCACTTGAGAGCCAGTTTCTCCACCAGACCAGACCAGACACATCGTATCTTAACATCAAATAGCCTATAACGCTAAACCTTGACTATATAGAAATATTGTTTTATCGTCAAATTATTTTTGTGTAGTATACTACTCTTACTAATAATGATAATTTTATTATACCCACTAAATTTTAAAAGTATAAGAATATTATTTATACATTGTCTTATGAATTAACATGTTAATTATAAGTAAAATTTTATAAAAACTTACGGAGTATTTGTCCAATTCTTGTTGTATGAATAAAGTGATTGCTGTATAGGGTTCCAATTGTTCTTTCCACTTCGATAAAAATTCGTCAAGCAGATGTAATTTTTTTTGAAAGATGACCCAGGGCTGCTCCACGATTGCCTTGTATTCTTTAAGAAAACACAAAAAAATCATAATTCTTAAAATTTCTACGCATATAATTCCGAAAAATATATACAGTTTTTATATATATCATAATGTTGTATAATACTGTATTTCAGTTATCAGTATATGTTTGCACAAGATAGTCATCTATTCCTGTTATTGTATAAGTATAAAAGTACACGACAAGGAATTTCAATTTTTTCTAATCCTAACTAGATCAAAGCCAGCTATAGTAACAAGGATAAAGTTTACCATTCCTACGAGCCAGACTAATTTTACTGACCACTAACATGAAGTAAAGAAATCAATACACTGATAATAATACATTTTGTAAATTGAAACCTTTTTTTTATACAAGTAATAGTGTTATTTAAGTCTTATTGATCCACCATGTTAAACAGGTCTTGATATACGAGCGGTTCAAACTTATTACGTAGAAAGTAGTGAACTAGCTGGAAATAGCTCCCATTTAAACTGAAATTACGGCTACGTAACGTCAGGTATTGTAAATGACTAGGCGTAATTTATGTTACTACTAAATTACTGCCTCCTCACCTTCATTATACGTTTTAAAAACAGTCCACAAAGCTACATATTCCTTAACGAGGTCTTTTCCTTGTTGCCATATTTCAGGTAAATCAATTTTCATATTGAATTTTTCACATTCTTTTCTGTAACAATATTAATTTATAGTTGACAACAGATATTAAAAAACCATGTTAGTTATACAAACTTGATTGGACGTTTTATTACTTTGATTTAAAAGTATCAAGGTCAAATTTTTACAGTTTTGTAATACTGCCTACTGTATTGAAGTCAAAGCAAAGCAAAGATAATTTCTGGTTATAAGTTATTTCATGCATCGCGCATGCCACAATCTTGCTCTCTGTCATGCTAAAGTATTTTATTAAAAGTCAAACTTGAAAGTGACTTGACTTGATTTTTTCCGAGATTTTCAACCAATTTATAAAAAACATTAAAACTACCGTTCCTGCAGAAATAAGTATATGACATTATTCAAAGTACAATGGAAATATACATACAGCAGCTCGTCTCTATTGGCAACAAATTTATCCCAATTTACAATAGCGTCAAATATTGAGTGACATCTATCGACCATTTCCGTCCGATCAACTCCCTGTGTATCTGCAAGTCGTCCTTTAGTCTGCGTCCATCTTGTCACCCATGACTCTGCGCTTGTATTTAGGTTTTCCCATTCACCTTGCAAAGTAGACTTGACTATTTCAGCCTATATCAAAAAATGCATTTTGTTTAATTGTTGTAGGTTTATCGTTCGACCAGAAATTTAAATATGCGAATTTTTATCTATTTTTTGCAGTCAAAGTCATCGTTTCGAAATATTTTTTTCGTCAAAAACCATTCATGGTATCTCATAAGTAATATCGTGCAGTTTTCAAATCCTTCCTTTAATTTTCTATACGATCATTTATTCTAAAGGTATTGATTATTAAAGTTAAATAGAACTGTTTGCTTTGATTGACGATAACTCCGCGGCAAATCATCATGCATGCTTTTTGATTACGTTAAATTTCCTAAAAGTGAGTTGTAGTAAAATAATAAAAAAAAATTTGAACCACGTAGACTTTATTACGATGAACAAAAATTTGGAAAAATTCCGGTATAATCGTTCGGATTCATCCAGAACCAGATATATTAAAAAAGCTATGACCAGATTTAAAAACTAGGTACATGGAACTACAATTTGCTTTATTTGCTGTACTTTCCTCGGAGCTATAGCTTGATGAAAATCACTTACAAATTTAAAGTTTTTATTATATCCCTTAATTTTTGTGCCTGGTGTATATTGTGAGCACAATTAACGTTTCATGTAATATTACCGGTGTTGTAGTAAATGAAGTCTGAATAAATATCGTGTAATGTATAAGTTAGAGTATTTACTTAAATATCAAAGACAATAAATTTCAGTAGATTTATATAGATAGCAATATTATTTCGTGAAAGCAACTATAACTTAAAGAGTGATACCTGATTTTCATAAGCTTTCTGTTGGCTGAGTAGTAATTCACGGATTTTTTGCCACTCCTTAACCGTGCTTGCCGTAGTGGAGTCCCCTCCCCAAGTACGAAGCATGTGCCCTTTCCGTTTTAATTCCTCTATTGTTTTTTCCATCTGTTATTGATATATTATTTATATTTTTATGTTTAGTTAATATCACTACTATCTGACAAGTTATTGTTTTTTTTTTCTAAGCTATGGGCTCGCACTTTACCCCGTTTTCAAAAATATAATTTAAAAAATGGTGGGTTCGAATCCAATCACCTACTATGAGCTTGAGCTTTGGGTGAAAGAAAACATCGTGAGGAATCAATAGCATGGTGGTAGGGCTTTTTCTAATGCCCGCCTGGCTAGCTACCACCCTCAATTATATTCATCATACAACATCATCCGTAGGCAGAAATCGGACCCGCGGCCGCTGCGCTCAATAGTAGGACTCCCCACGACTGTGCCACAAGGCCTGTCTATTAAACAATGACGTCACCAAAAGTGTTAGAGCATTATATATAAACCACCGGTTCTAAGGAGCAACTAGACTATACTATACATACTACATAGTTGGTGCTTGATGTGTTTTTAAGAGTGCAAGCATTTGAGACGTTAAGCTGTTATTGAACATCTATAACTGTTCATTTATGTTCATAGTTTTTTTGTTAGACAATGTAAAAATATAAAACCTCGGGCATCTTCTCGCGTAGAGCTTGTTGCTTAGCACTAATATTTGCTAATTCCTTAGCATTCTTCGGCGTTTCCTTACTGTCCAACATAACAGTAGCATTGGCTACGAAGGTATCTATGAGCGCAATGTCAGCTCGGCAACTCGCCTGCAACGAGGACATAAGACATGCCCATAGAGACCGTGTTTGCGATTCAAATTCCCTTCGCAATGTACCTGTTCCTATTGAAATCCATTCTATCTTTTCGTCTTCGCTGAAATTTGAAAATATTATTAACTTTTGGTATCAACATCGCTGTGGACTTTAATAACCAAATTACAAATACTAGGCTAGGAAAGTGTATAAATAATACAAATATAATTATCTTGTAAAATATATCAATCTATGACGTAGTGTTATTTTTAATTTCTGAATATTATGGTAGTTTTTTAAAATAGCTTTTATGGATATACAGGCAGCTTATTTCCTTCAATGAATCTAAACAAATTTCAATTTGCTTTCAAATAACATGAGGCTCTATAAAAATTTAAACGTTGTAGAATTTCTAACGAAGGAAAGTAAATGGTATTTTGACAAACTACTTCTTCGATGGACCTAGGTTACTTTACATATACATTTTTGTATTTTAAAGCACTATTTAAATACTCATGTTTAGTAAATGTATCAAATGTTTTTTTCTATAAAACTATTATGTCTTACGAGGATACTATCAATGATCATTTAAAAAATTAAAAAGTATTTCGTTCTTAAAAAATTTGTTTTTTTAATAACAGCAGGAAGTAACTAGTTATTTAGCCATATAAATTAATATACGTACAACGTCATTTTAGCTACCGTCTGGCCATAAGCTTTGCAAGCCTTGAAATTATTCTCCCAGTCTTGGGCATCGTGCAGTGTTTCAATGCACAACGCTTCTAAATCGGGAACACACGCGAGCGCAGCGCGACGTGTCCACTCTATACAGGTACGTTCGACTGACGATAAAGCCATTTCTAGTTGTTTCACTGCTCTGTTACCTAACCAACTATGCCTACAAAACAAAACAAAATTGTATGAATGACATTTTTACAGGCTTTTGTCTGAATTTCTAGGTAATAATTTCAACACAGTGCTTTCTATTAACAAATTTTTAGCGGTTTCATATAACTTAACAAATTTTAATTTTATAAGTACAGTTTGATTTTTATTATTAGTTATGCTGTAAGTAACTGAACAGATATAATTGCATCAAACTTGTTAACAAGATCATTTACTATAGAACTTTAACCAGTGCTCATATCCGGGAAGAAAACTATAATATTATGAACAGGGTGAAATAATGACAAAAACTAAAAATTATATATATTTCCATACCTTGTATTAATAAAAAAGTGCACTCCGCTTATAGTTTTCAAAAAATATTTATAGTATAGAGACTTGATTCCGTTTCAGTTTGATTAAATGTAGAGATTTTTATACAAATATAAAAGTTATAACTTTACAAAGTTATTTATTGCAAATTATAGGTTTACAGCTTTTTACAATGACTTCAACTGATGTTTAATAATAATGAGGCGCTCACGCATATCTAAATAAACACACCTATCGATGTTTGGGAAAAGATTCTCAACTTCAAGATGGTTGTTAGTCTAGTCAGTGACATTTTTTGTCGATTTTTTGCCTTACCACGATTTTATAGCTTTATCATGATAACAATATTTTAAACTTAAAATTTATTGTAAAATCCTAATTTACTTCCAACCATGCAGTTCCTTACTGTTTCTTATTAAAGTATGTCTAGTAACATTTCAAGTAATTGCTCTGCTGCCGAAGATGTTAAAAATCAAGACAACAAATACTTCTTAATAAAGATTGTGACACGATTATCACTTCTATTTTATGAAAAAAAATTGAAAAATTAATTCAGTTTCTTATAAGGTACTGACTTGGTAACGATTTCTGCAAATATAGATTGGTTATCAGAAACGTTATTTTGTACTCCGACAAACTGTGCGGGCAATGAAACAAGACGTCTCAATTGGTGGTAATGCTGCGCACGTATCTCCTCTATTGGTGGCTGAGGACGGACCAGATGTCCACTGAAAGTATTCAAATTGAAAACGTTTGATCTAAATCACGTCTGAATAAAACGTTTTTTGAAGTTCAAACACACAATCACAACCATTTAAGGCTTTTGAAGCCACGAAACCTTTGACTGCTGTATATTTGCATTTTTTTTTTTACAGAAATACACATTTTTGTATTATGTAAATCGTTTTTCAGTGAAAAGTGTGAGCTGAAGCCCCTATTTACCGTTATATAAATGCGATATTGTTGTCGCATTTGAGATGATATAAAACCCTAAATTTATGAGTACGATTTGTACGAATTCTATGGGTGTTCCAACAATAAAGTATTTCTTTCTTTCGTTCTATTATTTGGGACAATATGAACATATCTCTATTGCCACCTTTACGTAGATTGTTATGAAGCTATTTACTATGTTATGTACAATAACTAGCTGATCAGTCACGTGTTACTGTGGCTGTTATAAAAAAGCAATTGCAATAACAAATTGCGACTATAAATTGAGATATAAACTATCCTATTTCTCAAGTTGGATCAACCTGCACACATTGTACAAAATTTGATTAAAACCAGTTCAGTAGTTTAGGAGTTCATCGCGAGCAAACCACGTGACACGAAATTTTTATATAGGTATAAAGATATTTTTTTGGACGATTCCACAATTTTTTATTATTGGAATGTGACAATAACTATGATTAAATAATGCATAATAAAAAATTATGCAGTAGTATTTAAAAATATTATTAGGCTACACACCGTAGTACTAAATCGACATTGTAATGTGGAAAGTATTTATGCAAAGAAAGTAATGTTCTTATGTATTGATATTCAAGAGCCTTAAAAAGTTGCCAGTCCCAGTGCAATCGCCAAGTCTCAGTGTTTTTATATCCGTTATTTTCCACCTGAAAACCAAATTTATTTAAATTAAATAATGTTAAGTTCGTTATTACGAAAATATAACAAATTTCATTTTCCCTTTTTCCTAACACAGGATAGTTGTCATACCATTTCAATTATGTTTTGTACATCTTTCACGCCTTTTTTCCATTCTGATTGTTTGGATAACAGTTCGGTATCCATTAACCTTTCGATTATATTTCGAATAGTCAAATGTTGATTCGTGAGATAAGAGTTCTGAAATTAACAGAAAAACGTACAATTATTATTATATATAACCGGCTAGTTAATTGTTTTGAATTAATCATATAAATATCATGAGTGTTTTATTCTGTACAAGATTTTCCGTTCGCAATCCAACACAAGGATTGTATTAAGCGGTATTTATAAAAGTTATTTTATGCTCATGAAGAATTTAAAGTCTGTATACAAAATTTCCTAACATTATAAAACTTTTATTGAAAAATAATTCCGGTTTAATCGTGTACAAGATGGCTGTTTAATTTGAACAAGAAGGCCGAGATTTAATGGTAAATAAAGAAAGGATAATTCATAAAATTCTTTTCCTATAGTTTATAAAAATTAATCAATACCAAACTAAATTAAAAAAAACCATGTTATATCTTATATTTAATATACATAATAATTATATATATATTTTTTGGGTATATTGGTAATATGGTAAAAATTATTTAATTTATTTCTTTTATCGAGACGATGGTTTCATATCTGTTCGATGTACGATGGACGGCGTTTTGTGGAATTATTAACTTCCAAAAGTGGCAGAGTAACGTCTGTCGGGTAGCTATTAACTAGCATGCGTGTTATTTCTATTTTTTTAATATCTGTATACAATTATTATTGTTTTCTGGTACACTGGTTGTACTAGCGACTCCGCTGTTCCTACACATAACAATATGATAACCTGGCTTTCATATACAAAAAAATATCGAATATCATTAGCAGCTGCATAGATAAGCAAGTTTACACTAATAAAAAATCTTCAATTCAACAACTCGTTCTATATATATGTCATTCAAATATTAAAATAAAAATAAAACTATATATGATATTTCGTATTGATTATGAATGATAAAGTATATTTCAGGCATTTACTTGTGATTCTAATTTCAAGATGGTTTTTTTCATCTTTTCAATGTAGTTTGCCAACTGCTCCATGTCATCCCAATATACTGCTTTTTGGTTCTTCACGTGCGAAGATAATTCCAGTGCAGCTTGTAACATCATTGGGCGAGTAGATGGAATCATACGCTCTCCTAGAGTATTGTGAAATGAAGCTACCTATAAAAGTGTAGGTTTCTTTTAATCCTTAACAATCTTATTCATGGGGATAAATTAGGTACTACAGATATCAATCATTCTTATTATTCAGTCTTCATATAAATTATGAAGTTCATACGCATAGTTAAATAGTTACAGTAACGGTCAGAGTAACGCGCTTAATAATTAACATATATCAAAGATATTTATAGAAATACTTTATACATATTATTTATTTTTGTCACAACATCGTAATAGTGCGATGTGTAGTTATAAGCTCCGTTTAATATATTACACAGCCGTTTAACCAAGTTCAAGAAGATGTTAGTACCACAATCATAATATAAAAGTCTATTTATACGAAAATATGGTTAGTAAACTAGTCATAACAATCAAAATGGCGAAATATCCGTAAATTGCATATAGCAGATATCGGTTTGATAACATTGTATAAATTAGATGCTGTGACCAACGCTTTGTGATGCTCTCGGTTTTTACACCAACATCAAAATTGTTAGACCACTGTTTGCCTTTTTTTAGACTGTATAAACACGAATACACCAATAAAGACCTGTTGTAATGCTCGAGCGTGGACCAAAGCCTTGGTAAGTGACTCAAGCGTTGCGAGCACAGCGGCCGGAGGGGAAGGCAAGCTCATTGCACTCATTGCACGGCACTCCGCGTCAACCCAAACCAGTCGCTTATTGAAATTAACAACTAACATTTTACTCGTACCACTAAACTCCACCACTGGTTTATCAGTGGAAAGTTGCAGAGTACCGTTCTGGACTTGAGCCTGAAAAATAATCGAAATGTATTATCACTACATGACACAAAGCTTTAATTTCTATGCCAAAATTATTCATAACAAATAGGTATACAATATCAAAATATAGTTCAAAAATTAATCAAACTTTCTATTAACTTGGGCCACTATATAGCAGAAGTAACAAAACCAAATATTCTGACATAAAAAAGGGTTTTAAAATTTGTTTACTTTTAAAGAGGAAATCTGAAGTAGTTTACTATTAAAATATTTAGACTTAAATACCTGTAAATCTCTAGACCATTCATCATGCAGCTGTGTGTATAAAGTTTTCAGATCTTTTAACAATGCATTTGCAATTGTCATCAACTCTAAACAGTTGTTGAATTCCATGAGATGTTTATCAGCACAAATAAGAACTTCTTTAACCTATTAACAATTAGAATATTTAGAGAGACAATCGATTTCTTATTTATAATTATTTATATAATGTCTACACAGTTTTAATTATTTAAAAAAATTAAATTAAATTAACACATAATTAATCGCTATTTAAGATTTTTCAAGTTATGTTGCCATTTTGTATAACGCCGCACTTTTTGCTGTGTAGTGTTACAATATTCTGTATAATATAAAATAGTTTTGTTTTATTTTCGAACTGACGTACGCTATTAGCCCCAAGGGCTTTGATAGCTTCACCGAACTTTTTGGGGCGAGTGCCGAGGGCACTCAGCCCCGAGGCAGTGGGCACAAGGGTGCCAGAACGGCCGAACCTCGGCTTAGGCTGCTACCGGTAAATGAAAAAAGGTTCATGATCCTGAGTAATCAACAGGTCCTGCCTTACTAATTTAGTGATCCTAACAACGACCTTATCTAGTTAGCAGCTGAAGGGTCGCGAGGGTAGTTCCTTACAGAGCCGTGTACTTAACGTGTGAGTGTGCACGAATTGTATGCGGTGTGATGGTGTACTCTCAGTGATGTAGAGTGTCAATGTATACCGCGAGCAGAATCACTCGAGGGCTCCTATCGGGAGGATCGAACCTAGGCTCAGGCGTCTGCGGAGGGAGGCCACGGCGGGTGTGTGGGAGCGAAATTATCCGATCGGTCCCAGCGGCGAGGATGGCGGTTACGCGGGCGTGTGCGCGGACACGTGCGATTGGTGGACTTGGACAGGAGACGGGGTCGGAGTAGCTATATACTTTATATATAGTAGTTATATACTTTGTATATTATGAGCTTATGCCTGAGTAACATTTTGCTCTTGGAGGAAGTTAGATTGCATAGTAGAAGCATAGCCTTGGAGGCTTTTTTCTGTACGTAATCTATATGTTTGTTAAAGGTAAGGTGCCTGACTAATACTACTTCAAGGTATTTAGATTGGTTAGTCCAAGGGATATAGACGCCGAAAAGGTGTTCTTTTTATGTTCTACCTCGCATGAGGATCAAACATGATAGCCGCGCTTTTGTTTGGGTTAATTCCTATGCGCCATTTAAGGCACCGGGACCCGAACGTAGAAACGGCCCTTTGGACGGGGTAGTATACGTGAATCCTATTCCTGCCCGAGCTGAAAATGACTGTGTCGTCTGTGTAGTAGTCTATTGCGACGTCGGGGAAATCGAGGATATTGCTAACGAACAAATTTAACAGGCAAGGCGCTAGGATGGAGCCTTGCGGGACTCCTGTGCGTATTGGGTGAGGCGAGTATATGGCTCCGTCCGATTTGTAGCAGAAGTAGCGATCCGATAAGTATGCGAGGATAATGCGGACTAGTCTGTCCGGAACTTGAAAGAGATTGAGTTTATATATGAGGCCTTCGTACCATGGCTATGTTGAAAAATACAGCACGCGTGCGCCTGGGACGGTGTGCCTCCGTGAAATTGGAGACAATATGTTCCGTGAGGCGGATTACCTAGTGGGTGTACGAGTGCCTCGGTCGAAAGCCGAATTGTTCGTGTGGTAAAAGACATTTGTCTGAAACAATGGCTTGTATTCGGTTCAACAGAAGCCGCTCGTATATTTTACCTATCGTATTGAGGAGGCTTATCGTGCGGTAGCTTTCTGATAGGAATGCCTTTTTCCCGGGTTTACGGATACCTATTACCGTTGCCTTTTTCCAAGCGGCTGAAAAATGGCAGTGAGTTATGGCCGCATTAGATGCAGACCAGAAAGGCTATGAGTTTATCAGGGAGAAATTTCAGGGCTTCGTTTCTGATTCCGTCGGGACTGGAGGCTTTCCTCGACTTAAGGGCTTTTATGATCGCGAGGACTTCGTCAGTTGTAACAGGGTATAAGTTATCGATTGGGGGGGGGGGGGGGGGGGTTCTCTTATTGATTGAATTGTTCGATCGACCCTCCCGACGTGTTCGGGATCTATGGTATGATATTCATAGGGATTGGGAGAACACTGTTGTTCGAGAGTAGCAGCGAGATACTCTGCTTTGTCTATACTTTCGAAGGCAGGTGGATTGCCGGGGCCTGTATCTAACGGCGGCATCGCGGACGAATAGCTCATCTGTTCACGAACGAAATCCCAGAAGGCGTGATAAGACGGTTTGATTTCCTCTAAGAGGCTGTCCTATCTTTGACCACGAGTTCAGAGATACGAGATTTAGCTGATCTTTGTAGGTTACGTAGCCGTATGAGATTTTTCTCCGTCGGATAAGAATCGTGAGCGCGTGTCGCGGCGTTTTTCTTCGTGATCAGTCTTTGAATGTCATCAGAGAGTATCAAGCGGCCCTTACTTCTTTCGAGGTTTCCTTGATAGCATTCTGAAGGTGTCCGACTAGAGAGTCAAGCGCCAAATCAGCATCGGACACAGACTTTATCTCGTTGGTGATCCTATCTAAGTGAGGAGAGGAGAAATTATCAAAGAGATAATATCTGAGCTATACATAGTCAGCTACTTTGACTGAAGCGGGAGTGTGGTCACTCAGGTGACCGAGTTGCAGAACTACTGACCGGTGGTCGAAGTCTAGTTCATGTACGACTTCGATTTGCCGTACCTGAAGCGCGACCCCTTATAATATGGCTACGTCTTATACCGAGTGGCGGTAGCTAGCTTGATAATGAATTGGTTCTAAGGGAGGAATTACGTCGAAAGTAAGCGCATTATCTAATAAATAAAGTATCCTACCGTTAGCGGTGGTAAGCGGGTTGTTATATTAAATATGCCCGCTATTTAGATCACCGGCCACTATAATCGAGTCGCCGAGAGCGAAAAATGCCTCCAGATCACACTGGATCTGCACACCGACACTTCTAAGTTGTTGAGTTTGGGAGGATCTATTGGCATGTAATATAATGGTTTTCTAAAGTATATGAGCGGCCGCCACCTCTTACGCCGGTACGATCATTTTTTACTATCTTGTAGTTCGCAATCCCGGGATTACGAACGCTCGGTTTAAGAAATGTTTCATGTATGAGAAACACGTCTATTTGCCGCTTCTTAAGGAAGCTAGCTACTAAGTCACGTTGAGGTTTAAAATTACACGCGTT
This sequence comes from Actias luna, assembly GCA_039707435.1. NCBI lineage: Eukaryota > Metazoa > Arthropoda > Insecta > Lepidoptera > Saturniidae > Actias > Actias luna. The sequence goes on along the minus strand of JAZHAC010000034.1, from coordinate 6,807,530 downwards.
AAAAAAGGATAAAGAAAGGCCACGGGGTTTAATTATATCCTCCATTGAAAAAACTAATGACGGGGAAGCGCAAATGAGGCGTTGCATGGAGCGCGCGTTGTCAGGGAAGGCCTTAATACCTTGAGGCGGTCTAAATCGCGACTCGAGCTAATCATATCGTCAAACGCGATGAGTTCGTCGACAAGGTGTTCTTTGAGAAGGCCTGCGAGCCAATCGAGGTCTTGGAAGATGGATGACGACGCGGACGTGGTGGAATTCGGGGGTTTAACTTTCCCAGGTTGTGTTCTTTCATGGACTCGAATACTTCTTCGACGGATATTTCTTTTCGGACGCGTCTCAGAACTACGCGCAGAAGGCGCTCTTCCTCTAGAGTGTAGGTTTAGAATTCGTCTTTGTCTCCTCTGAGGAAAGCGGTAAAATTTTTGTAGTCCTCTGTTGTTGGGACTTTTCCTTGAATCCCGGAAGGGGTGCTCAGGGCGCTAGTATAGCGTATTCTTTGCCGCTTGGTTTTGTCTTTGATCGCAACCGGGGGCGGTATACGAATTTTTGGGTTGCGCGTGTGCGGCTGGGGTTGCGGGAGTCACGGAGGTTGAGGGAGTTGCAGGTAATTTAGGGACGCGAGAGTTATGAGCGCGCCTGGCTTGAGAAGCAGCAGTTTCAACTGTCTCGGGTGCTAGCACCCGCTTGTTTTTGGGTTTCGCCTTGGTAATCACTGTAAAGCCGGTTTCGGGATTAGCATCTTAGTCTATGGCTTCCATTTCAGCCTCTGTTTCAGGGGTCGAGTCGGACAAGAGCGGCGAGAAGGAATTCACCGTGGGAATTGGACGGGACGTGTAGGAAATCATCACTGCAAATGCGGGTAAGTGGGTGGGGATCGCTGAAGGCGACTGGGTGCGCGACGTACAGTTCGCGGGAGCGTCTAATACCTGCGGATGAAAAGTCACAGGCGAGCGGGAATGGAAGCGCGTACGCGGCGGTGGCGGTGGAGATGCCGGTGCGATTGCCGCGCCTGCAGGTTCGCTCCGGCAGGTGGGGCGCGGACATGTTGCGCGTGTGGGTGTGGGTGGTGGTGTGTTTGTGTGGACAGAAGTTTCTGGAACAGGTCCGGTTGTTCCTTTTCGATAAAAGTGCGAAACCTACTGAGCAGTAGCTCGCTACGATGGGCCACATCGGATGGCGGCTTGGGAGGGTAAAGTTAGAAGAAAAAAGCCGATGTAAAAAAAACCTCCCTGCCGGAAAGTCAGGGGGCGCGGCAAGCAAAAAACTAACATACTATCCCGAGTTCGGCGAAATAACATTTAAATACAATCTACTGCACGTGCAAATTCGGAAACAGAAAAGAAATAAAAAAATATATCTGAGCCCTGAGCTGTAATAAAAGGCTTAAGGGAAAATAATATTTTACCTTTGTTGGCAGCCGGTGACCGGCGTACTTACAGTAGCGGCACTTTAATCACTGCACTGTTTCATAGTAACGAAAAGCAATACTTGGAATTCACAATTACAACTAAGAGAATGCTCACAATGTGAACTTGACACGATAACAAAACAATAGGTTAAATTTAACAAAGGACTAATTATCGGTAACACGAACTGAATTGTCGGCAATAATAGACGAATTTTTGCCGATAAGACGTAAGAATATGACAAAGAAACAATAGGCGGCGCGGTAAGGCGCAGCGATCGGTTACGAGAACAATCAACGAAAGCTTACGGACACGTCCGTTCACGACCGCGGTTGAAATCGAAACTATAAAATTGCCTTAAACTGTTGTTTAATAGACATCATAATGTAAATTACTATCGTTGACAGAGACATCACGTACCCCGTTATTTGATAGTCGGCGGGTTACAAAGTAGGACAAGAGTGTATTATCCAACTAGACCGCAACTTTAGGGTATGGTATTCCAGGTTGAATACCAGTTATAAAAACACACCTGACACGTCTCGTTCCGGAATCAACCGGTGCCGAGATAAAAATATATCCCCGTCATAGTGACTTTGCTTTGTTTGTCACGTTACTGGAGCAGCGAGTATCCAGCGAGATATCTGGACATGGAATCCCAATCTGTTCAGGTAGCGTCGCTTTTATTGTACTATGCTACCCATCTAATACAGTGTCTTCACTTTCTCGTGGTACAATAAAAAAAAGATTGAAAATTACTAACTTTCGCTTCCATTTGTTTAGCCCATTGAATTTGATAAACAATAGGCGACATTTCAGGTGGCTTGTGCATTTGAACATCTAATTCTAATTCGTCAGTGTCCAATTGAGTTTGTATTGACTTTAAGAATGCAATAAGTGAGGAGACTAATATTTCTAATTCGTTATTAAGAGCTTGTTTTACCAGAGGTCTCTTTATTAATGTTTGGTATCTCATAAATTCATATAGTGTCTGAAAAGGAATAACACATCTTAATGTATCTAAGTGTAAGCATAGAATTGCATAATTATGGTGTTGTCTAAGAACGATATTATAGATAATATAAAAACACACTGTATGTATTACAAAGAAGTAAGATTCTTAAAACCTGTCTTGTAGATGTACTACGAAGTCTGGGTTTCAACTTTTCAGCAATTTTTGTTTCTGCAGGTCGTAAGCCTGCCGTGAACTTAGAAACAGCTGCTTCCCAACCATGATTCGACGCGTTGCACATCCATATGTTTATATCTATAAAAACCAACCATTACTATCAAAAAGAATGTAAAGTAATTAGGCCTTTCTTAACAAGAAACGTGTATTTACAACATACAATAAGAACTTTTATAAACCATTTTAAACATCAACATCGCAGATATTACCAGCTACAAGTTAAATTAAATCAGATGAAATTATGCACATTAGACTTAAATAGTTCAAGTTTGGTAAATGTGATATAGCAATGTCTACGCCATGTTCCCACATGCAGCGCGTTAAATATTTAAAGTATTTTTATACAAGTACCCGGGTTATTAAATAAGGTCGAAAATAGTAATCAAATATATAGAATGATTGATATTTAAGTTTTCTTTGAGTTAATTTAATTGAAAATAAGTAAAAACAATTTTACTCGAAAACTATATTAATATAGGTATATACTAACGGTATCCGCGACTCCGTTCTATTGAAATTGAATTATTTCCTAAAATTTTAGAACCTATTTTATAATGTTCAGCACAACTGTTACTATCATAGACAATCTATATACTAGTTGAAATTCAATTGCATTATCATAATTACAATGCTTTCTCGTAGATGCTCCCTATTATGGCGACTACCAATATACAAAGAGCGCGCTGAGATTATCGCCTAGTGGATGCTAGATTATTAAAGAATAATATAACATTAGCAACTGAAGCGATGATAGCTCAGTGGTAACGTGTAGGAACACCGCGTCATGGGACGTGTGTTCGGATCCAACCGCCTACAATGAGTTTGAACTTTAGGTAAAGGAAAAGATCATGAGGAAACCATAGCATGGTGGTAGGGCTTTTTCCAATGGTACCTGGCTAGCTACCACCCTCAAGTTGAAAAATCTGCCGCCAAATACCGATAGGTATGTTGCGGCAGTTGCACTTAAGAGCCAGTCCCTCCTATAAAGGGAGACAACGCATCTTCGATTCCTCTGGTCTTGTGGGTGTCCATGGCCAACAGTGATCACTTACCATTAGGTGAAACGCTCGTTTGCTCTCTATTCCATAAAAAAAATTAGGTTATTGAACCTATAATAGGTATTGAAAAGTGACAAGAAACTAAAGAAAATTCATAAATAAGAAATATAGTTACTGGGATGGTAATTGAACCTTTCTTGCTATTGGTATAGCATTCGTTATTCGCTAATAGTCAAGATGTTAATTTATTACAAAATTTAAATTTTAGTTTCTTTCTCGAAGAAAATTCTTTTCATTTCCTAGGATAACAAGTAGGGTGGCGCAAAAAAACCGACTATATTATTTTTTTCAGTCTCGGGTAAAAAAATGTTATTTTTTTATGTTTTAAGAGCCCTCTCCAAAGAACAAATAAAAAAAAATTTAAGAGGTCGCACCAAATTTTTTTTTTTTTTTTCTCGTTACGGTAAAATTTTATAGACCAAAAAACAATAAGTTTCTGAAAGTTTCAGTTCAAAATTTAAGTTTTGAAAGGTCGCTCAAAATTTTTTTAAATTATTAGTTCATTACTTTAGATTTTATCGAGCGACCATTTAATATTTAAATTGAAATTCCATACATTTTTTTCTTTTATTTATTACAATAATAGATAAAAATTAAAAAATTAAAAAAAAAAACGATTTTTGACGATTTTTGAAATTTAAAAAAATTTGGAGCGACTTCTTAAATTTTTTTTTTAGTTGTTCTTTGGAGAGGGCTCTTAAAACATCAAAAACTAACATTTTTTTACCCAAGACTGAAAAAAAAAAATAGTCGGTTTTTTTGCGCCACCCTAATAACAAGTATCCTTTATATAAATTAACATGTAATCTGCCAAATTTTATCAAAACCTGTCCAGAAGTTTTAGAGTATTAAATATTAGGTACAAAAAATCAAATAGATAAAAATTCAAAAAGATATTTAGTCTTTATATCGATAATAAAGTGCATTCCGATTATACATAAAAATGATACACAAATTTGGCTCAGATGATCTAAATATTACCCGTTCATAGTAACAATCATGAAAACAAACAAGCAAGAATGATATGTTGCACAAATAACGTCACGCTGTATAAATATAAATATGAATTACTTTGAAACGGTTGAAATAAAAGATTGGTCTGCAATTCAGTTTTCTCTTTCTGTGTCAGTAATTTGTTTAGTTGACAATGCACAGATCTAATATCGTGAACCTGAAATAAAGGAAATACCAATTAATTTTATCCATATTTTTTTATTATCACTTATACTTACCTAGTGATCGAATTTCGATCGTAGTAATTACTGACTTGTAGAAATTGTTTTAAAATTGCGAAGATAAAACTTTTCCTTTCTTTTTATTAAAGCTTCTCAATAGCCACTAAATAAACACAACAAAAAAAACAGTTGAAAATATTTGAACTGTTTTTGTATAGGCAAGTAATATATAGATTTTCGAACTAAACTGGGAAACAAGATTAACACTCGTTTGATAATAAGCTGCTGTCAGAGGTAACACTATCCTGTTGGCGGCATGGATTTCCCTATCTACAAATTATAGTCCTAAAAACTCTTCCATCGCCGGAACGCAACATGAAATTATTGGCCACGATCGTCTGTAGTGTGGAGGTATTTCACTAGTCAGGTTGCAACAAGGAGACATAAACCTTCAATGGGATATTTCTATACTCCATCTCCCTAAATGTTCAATTTATTTACTAAGATTATGCAATAATTAAAACTTATTTAATTATATCTTGAGTTATGACATCAATGAAATAGAGTGGCAAATATACTGTACTGTACTCGATATTGAATCACTAGCTGTGCCTGCGACTCCGTTCGCGTGGACCTTAAAATTATTTAATCATTTTTGCCCCATTTTGCAACTTTTTTGAATACAGCTTTGCTCGTATTGGCGGTAGCATGATTTGAAATAGCTTAAAACCACTGTCAATAATTGCTCTATGACATTCAAAAATATTTTTTGTAATTCGACTGATAGTTCCTAAGATTGGCGCGTTCAAAGTAACAAGCTTTTTCGCTTTATAATACTAATGTTATATCAAGAACAGGACAAGTGAAAGGCTACGCGGATAGTTACACACTGTATACTGAGCAAGACATTGCTGCTTAGTACGGCAGATACACACATGCGTACATATACAACAACTATATAACAATTATTATAGATTCGAATTATTTATTATACGAATTAGAATTTCGTGTCACGTTGTTTGTCTGCGATGAACTTCTAAACTACTGAAACGATTTTAATCAAATATTGCACACTGTGTGCAGTTTGACCCAACTTAAGAGATAGGATACTTTTTACCTCGATAAGTGATCATAACGCGGTAGATATCGCTGTAGTCGATGTGATTGACTACTCAAAAAGGCAGAACAAAGAGTGCCAGGTTAGCTAGTATTAATATAGATATTCAATATCTAATGCTTCAGAAATCATCATCAAAAGAAGTTTAATAGTATACGATATTGCTTTATGTTACGCCGTATTTCGAATTGCCCAAAGTTTAGATTCAAAATTTGTTTATTAAATACTATAAACTAAGTTAAAAATTTTAGAATGCCGATGGTCTAAATTGTCAACGCGCTCCATGAATAGTTCATATATTGCAAAAGACTTGTAAAATGTAGGTTAGATTTTTAATAATAATATTCTGAATATCACTATAAGTAGTTTGTATTAAATGAATAAATACTTACTTCTTTCAATCTATTCTGAAAGTTTATACAGAAGGAAGGTACATACGGCTCCCCATTCCAAGGATGAAGCGCATAGTTAGTCCAGTAAGTTTCAGTCAGTGACTTGCAAGCACTTGTCCACGTACGTATGATATTCAAACCATGCGACAACATTGTCAGTATTTCAAAATCTTTAGTGTCATCGCCAACGTCCCAAATAACAATTTCAGAACAACGTTCACGTATTGTAGTACATATTAAGTGCCCTTGAAATAATAATTTATATCATCTTTTATGAATAACTATTCATTGGAACCGGCAAATGGTATCAAATATAAGCCGTAGAATCCTAAAATAAACTTTTTCTTCAAACGCCCATAAGTACATTCCAGCAGCTGTACTAAAAATGAGATTCTCTACTAAGGTCAGCGTGGTATCATCTCAGACTACATTATCAGTTAATAACATTAGATGAGATTGGAGGCACATGCAAAATCTATGAAGAATAAAATTAATACTTGAGAAGAATACGTTAATGTTAATTTTTAAATTGAAATAATTGCGTAAATAAAACTTAGTTTTACATATCCAATAATACCTTACACGGAAAACGTAAATTTAAGTTTATTTTTATGTGATTTAAGCCCTAGAGATAATCACAAACATAACAACTTACTGCCATTATGTGTGACAGTTTTCCATAAACGACGGCCACCATTCATTTATCTTCTCTTTTTAATTACATATATTAGCAAAATACGGCGTATTAAAACTGCCACACATTTAAGCCAATTAAGTTCTTATTAGAATATTCCTATATATATTCAAAGACCATTCAACGTCGCATTAAGTTCACCTAAAATTGTCATCGTACGTACCTATAATATCAAAAATATGAATCATTCTATCTTGAGAGAACGTTACAACAGTTGTGCGCCAAATGTCGTCCAACAACCCACCTATATTTTCAGTAGATTCTTTCATTTCAGTTAATTCGTTAGACTGCATTCTCCTATAACGATAAAAATATAATTAGTATTTCTTCTTAAATAGTAGTGTATCTTTTTCATTATACAAGAACGAGCAATTTACTAACGTATATTGTGGATTGTACTAGATAGTGACGGCACTTGCAGTGATGTCAAGTTATAAAACAGACTATCTACTTTTATACACTAGTTATTCCCGAAAGGTGACAATTGAATGTGGTAATTGTGATAGATCTATGCATGGGATGAGATGTTTATGGTGGTCACGATCCAGTCACTATAGACCTCCATCTCTTCACATAGTTACTGGATGTACTCCGGCCGATTCCAAAACGCGACATATTTAAACATTCAAGTATGGCGAATATTACACTCGGTGTATGTTGATGGCGACCCAGTCGTTCACAATTGTCGAGTTCTAATACTTTATGCGTTCAGATAGAAGCCCGCTTTTTGCCCGATAAGGTCGTGTTAGGATCCCGAAATTAGTAAGGTAGGACCTGTTGATTAGTTAGCCTTGCAAATCCTTGTTTGTTTTTCCGGCAGTAGCCCGAGCCGAGGTTCGGCCATTCTGGCACACTTGCGCTCGCTGCCTCGGAGCTGAGTACCCTCAGCACTCGCCCCAAAAGGTTCGGTGAAGCTGTCAAAGCCTTTAGGGCTAACAGCGTATGTCAGTTCAAAAAAAAAAAAAAAAGGAGCCCGCTTATCTATATTACGGAGGCTTCTGAACGTAGAAATTAACAAGTACTTATTATTGCGTATAAGTTACGTTACATGCATAATACTACGTTTTGCTATTATCTATATGAAAAGCATACAACAATTATAATTTACCCGTGAACAAAATCCATATTATTATGTGCACCAAAATAAATCTTAGGGTGAAAGGCAAACATTATTATTTTAGATAAAAAACACGTACTGTCAATTATCGATACTAATTACACATTTAGCACGGAGTGCCGGGCCTGATACGATTTAGCTAATTCTATACCTAATATTCAAACTAATCGCTTTACTAGTGCCGTGTGGCGTTATGTTTAAATACATAAGTACTTTTGACTTAAATAGTACTTTATATAAAAATGTAGCAAACAGAGAAACCTGTACTGACTTCGTTCGAAGATTATGACTTTGGATAGCAGTTACGATATAACTATATTTTACAAAGTAATTTACACAACAAAAAGAAAGCAAAAATATTATATAATTTGACATATAAACTATTTCAATTTTTTTATTATGATCATAGCAATAAGTCATAGTGCCATATTTGCGCCTAGTAAAAATAGATCCAAGTGATGTTTCGCACCCAAATGAATCTTTTAGTAGCAGGCACTAAACATAAGTTGAAAAACATAAGTTAAAATGCGTTGTGAGATCGTATTCTGAAAGAAGAGTGGACACAAATATGTAAAACAAAGTTTGTGTATGTCTGTAGGTATCTGTAAGTATCTGCAGTGTATATACCCTATTAAATTATCAAATAAAATCAAAAACGTTTATTCACTTTAGGCCCTAAGAAGGCGCTTATGAACGTCAAAACTACTACCGGTTCGGAAAGTAACGCAATCATCGGAAGAACGGTCAAGAAATTAAATCTGCACCTTTTTTTTAAGTGTAATTCTTATCTTTTTATATAATAGTTTAATGTGTTACAGTAGTTATTAGCGGATGTACAGAGAGGGGTATTAATTCCAGAGATCACGACCGCTCACATATTGATCCACCTTATAATAGCCTTTTGACATCAAAACCCGTTTGACATGGTTGTTGAACCTACAGTCTGGCAATTCAGTAATGTGCTTTGGGACTTTACTATAAAACTTGACACTATTATGATTATTATGATCAATATTATGCCTCATCCCACTAAAGAAAGGAGACAGAACATTAAGTACTGTAAACACGTTAACATAAAAACCTTATTTCTTCCTTTATGTCTTCAAACAGTTCGCGTAGCACTGCAGCTCCTTCGCGCTCTTTTTGACTGTTTTGTCTTTTTTCCATCGTTTTCCAATATTCCAATTCATCTTCAATAGATAATATAACTGCAACAAAACGACGAGCGTTTTATGTTATATTTTGGCAAAAATAAATAAACTCTTATCTGTTCTAAGTCCAAGAATACAGGTTTATGAAGATTAATTAATCACACTCGAAAAACATTTGCCATTGAGCTTAACAAATAAGAAACTCGATGGAACTAGTGAAAATACTTAATTTAGTTTTTGAATTTGTACATATTTTTACTTATAGTTAGGCCGTTGTTCTTTGTTATAGATATAGAGGCCAAGAATACATTTTTTACACTTGTTTGTCTTTCTGTCCTCTTGTATGCGCATCACTCTCAAATAACTAGTAAGATTTTGCTGACATTTCATATGGTAATAACTAACATTGTAGATCATCTTGTAGGTTACTATAACTTTTAATTAGTATTATTTATATAAACATACTAGCTGCGCCCACGTCTTCATTAGCGTATATATATATATACATTCATCCTTTTTTTTTACGTAAGTATAATATTTATTTAGAGATATGTATCTCACTTACTCATAACAACTTTTTATATTATTTTTCCATTGAGCTGTTAGTATTACATGATGATGAGTTACATATATTTTCAAAAATTATTGGCATTGTTTGCCACTACCCTGTATCACCATCATTTAAATTAATATCATAGAATAAAAATCCAGAAAAACCAATATGCTATTTAAACTTATTGTTTACTATACATCTATCAACATATCAACGCGCCTAAAGAAGTTTTCACTTTAAAAATAGTGAACCCTCTTGTTTTTTGTAGAATAAATACAATAACCATAAATATAGATTCTGTCTTTATAATACTTTATAACTGAAAGTTAAAAAAAACAAACATACCATTTGTACAGTCCTGTTCTTTTCCATAAGTGAAAATCTTTAGAATGGATTCTAAATTTAACAGATTTTGGTGGAGTTTATTTGAACATAGGTCATTTCCCTGAAATATAATAATATTAATTAATCATCATGTTATTTATATAATAATAATAGTCTCATATTAATAATAGGTTGACCCACATATATACAACAGTTATAATATTAGTTGCTGGCAGTACACCTTTGGATACCACAGTATGGAAGTGTGGTTTCCTAAGTTTAAAAAGTATCTTATTGAAAACACATATTACTTTATTGAGACTTCAGCTTTGCCAAATTTAAATTTATTATTGTAGAGTAAGGATGTTACATAAGTTTATGTTGCTACATTAGCAATGGAGACTGCATAATGTAGATTTTCACAAAGTAAAACTAAAATCCGAATAAATGTGTTAGAAACGTATTTGTGTTCTTATTTGGTCAATTACTCCTGTTTTTTTAAGATTTATTAAGGTGACAAATAGTAGTTAATGTCTATAAATACCAGATTTTTAGTTTTTTAAATCCATTTATTGAATATATATAAAGGCATTACACATGCATTATTCTATATAATGACTGTATCTACAAAGTGATCTAATTATATAATTAGATTAAAAAGTAGGAAATATACATTAATTTCTATTACAATAATTTAAATAAGTAGTCCTCGTAATGAAGTAATTGACCTGTATAATTCCTACCTTCAAGGTAACTTAAAGTCAAATTCCTCTTTCCACACAAATTAACTGTGTAAACAATATTTATTTACCAAATCAAATATATTTACAGACTCATTTACAGCTACAGAAAATCATAATTAATCACAATAATAGTGAATTATATATAATAATAATAAGTCATTTGTTGTATTGTAATAAATTTTCAATATAGAATGTATTATTAATAAAAAAAATACATATTCATTGTATTTCCATTCTATATTTTTCTTTTAAATTCAGTATGAAAACTCTATATTAAAATTTATTAACGGTTTTAAAAATTTCTTACATTTGATAATAATGGAAAATAAACTTGTTTAAAAACTTGATAAAACGATTCAGCAGCACTACTTGATAATGTAATAATGTTTATATTCTTAATGGCATCTTCTTCTGTCAGCTTATGTGCATAGGTTTTGTAAAATATAATAGATTTATCTTTATAATCTTGAACCTGAAAATTAAAATTTTCTATTTCACACTCAAAATATCTACATTAGATTAACCAAAATTTTCATGACCTAATGTATTTTTTTATATTTTTATTTGAAGGTACCACTGTTTGATATGAAATATTATCTTTTGTTGCATATAATGAAATGGGTGTTTATGTAAACATAAATATAAAAATTAACTTAAAAGATTCATTCAAAAAAGTATATTTTAAAACATCTCTTATTTTCTATTTATGGAATAATATTAAGAATTACTTGCCTTATTATGAAAGCATATTGTATTATCTTGGATAAAAGTTTGTATTAACAATGTTTGTGAATTTTCAATGAAGTCTGAAAATGTATCCTCAGCGTTACCATTTAAAACAATTTCAGCTCTATTGTAATATTGCTCTGAAATGTATTAAACATATTTTGGTATTAACAATTGCCTTTACTTAACAGAACATATAACTAAAAAGAAACTACTTTCTCTATAAAACCTATTATATATAGACATATGGATATTTAAGGAATTATGGTTTAATTTTTCACAGACGCTGAGGCTGATTAGTACTGACTAGATTCAAAGAAATAGCACTACTATAACGTTTTACTAATATTTGTAGGAAGAAAAAAAATCACATACCAAGCGTAGATAAAATAAATTTCTTTATTGACATATTAACTTCTACGGTTTCATTTGTTATTCTAGAATAATTTCATATCACAAAACTATACGAGTAAACATAAAGTTATACTTATGCTGTTCATATTGTTCCTATGTATTACTTTAGTATCAATTAGTCACCCCTATAATTCATACGTTAATAATGCATTTATAAATAATTCCTGGTTGTCATGACATTCAGATCCAAACTTACAAACTATGGATTCAAAACAATGATGTTCCTAGAAAGCCTACCTTTGTTGTGTATGTCTAAACATTGACGTAATCGTTGCCATGGAAACGAATAACGAATGTCAGCAATAGATAGTGTGACCAGAATTATATCCATAATTCTTCGATCACGTTAAAACTACTTTATTTATTTATCGAGATGGGACTGTAACCATTAGAAGCGAAAACATTAGTTTTTGGCTTCCATAAATGCCTTTGCCATATTTTTTCAATTAGCTTTTGAATGCCCGGTATAGCGTGGCAGCTACTAAAACTATAAAGTGAAAGGTAGAAACGGGATATCATGGTGAAGTTTTTTGGTGTAAAATAAATGCACTATATAAGGTAGTTCATTTCTAAAACTGTTAACTGGCAACACTTTGTGGTAACCTATACTGTTTCGGCCTAAAGACCTTGTATTCATCGGAATTAGTAAATTGAAAAATTTGATATTTTGTAAAAAAAAATTAGCAACAAATATTTTATTTACAATGAATTTCAGAAAAATAATATCTCTGAGATATGTAAGTTCGTTGTTTTAAGTTAGTTTAGACATTTTTTCTAGCTCGCATTGTTTGAAAGATTATATATTCCTTTAACGTAATTGAAAACCTAACATTTACTGTAAGCTCATAAAAAATCCTTTCTACAGGTATACAGAGTTCTTTTTCTCAAATAACATGTACAACTTTGTGTTGAAAACCTGTTAAAATATTATTCATTTATACATTTTGGATATGTGGCAGATGGTAACAAATAATTATAGAAATTATTGAACAGCATTGCATAACAATAGATAAAATATATATTACTAATTGTTACAGACTCTTAATGCAATAAAGGGATTACGAAATTACAGTGATTCTTCAAAAAATGTGGATATGACTTTTGTGGACATACCATTGTATGATGTAGAAAAACCCCAACCACTTGAAAAACGCAAAGCAAGGTGAGAATAACTTACATAATGTCTTGCCTTTCCAAGAAATTTGACTATAGTAAATAGAACTTGTGCAGAAATGATACAAAAAGATAGAAGGTAAAATAGTTTGTCCCTAGTTACTATACTTATAATCAATATACTTTGTTTTAAGGAAATTATGTAATGGAAGATGGGAGCAATATGGGATGGGACGGGATGGGATGGGCGGAATAGGAATAATAGGGAAGTGTATGGTTTTTAAAAATTTAAAGTTATAGGTTTGAAAAAGAAAAGTGTGTGTATACTTATGTACACGCATTAGAAGTTATTATAAAAAATAGTACCAAACAATATGCACAGAGTATGGCAATTTGTTCACAAATGTAGTACAGATTTTTCCTATTGACATCTTCAAATCAAGTGGCATTAATCATAGCTCTAGAGCTTAGAGCAAAAATATTTTCAAATGCATTTGGCCTATAGAATTAATATAATATTATTGTAATCATTTCTTAAAGTGATAAATTAAAAAGTAAGTTAAATTATAACACATAGGCAAGGGTAATCTTTTAACTCACAGAAGAAGTCTAAATAACTTGTTATTACTTTTACCTAATTCTAAATTACTTTAAGCGGGTTGGTTACTTGAAATGTAGGTAGTTCTCAATTTTTAATGCTTCATTGTTAATATTAAACAATACATATATAAATTCCACTAATTGTAAGTTACATTAATATGACATTAGAACATTACAACAACTGATGTTATAAATTAAATGAATGTAAGTTTGCGAGGCATTATGACACAACACACAACTATTGTTTCTAGTTGGGTTAAGACCATCATAGACTGGGTATAACACTCCTGTGACACACTTAGGTGTTGTCAGGTTCCAAAATCAGCTTATATATATCAGGCAGTGTCTGGTGTGAGTTACAATTGTCATGCTCATGATGCTAAACACAATTCTTTAAATAGATATTTTATTAACCTAGTATTAATGATGAGGTTTTTTTTTTAGAATGTTTTAAAAGAATAGGTAATAAGTAACAGCTCTAATATGTTATGTCTCACAAAAATTACCTGAGTTTGGAACATAACCTTGTTTTTATTTTAATAAAGGATGTGTATCTTGTTACAAACAAATATGACTTTGGACATGTTTCAATTTTTCTCAATTACAGCATGTAATAGAAAGAGATAGCATTTGCATAGTTATAGAAACTTACGAAGATAAACCTATCACACTTAGGCAGGCTAATATTTTAGAACTGCTTGCTGAAAGTTAATTTCAGGTAAAATAGATAGAACAAGTTTTTTTTATTTGAATTTTTACAAGTCACTCATAGTTATTATAGTTCTATTGGCAGATATTAATATAGGATATAGTAACTTAAGTTTATATATTCTTATTACTTGTAATAATCAATTTTCTTAAATGATAAAATATTTCTTATTTCCACTATATTTTATATGGTACTTACTAAAAGGTGTTTGTGTATGCTCATGTATGTATTATTCATTACATCTCAGCTTGTTAAATTTTATATTAGGTGTATCCAAACATTATAAGTATGTAAACCCTTTTAGAAATAAGTACATGTACAAGTAAGTTGTTATTAATGATTACCTTATAATATAGCAAATAGTTAATGTATTAATAGTATGTACATACATTTATAAAATTTACAATAACATACATTAAATCATATTATCAGTTGTTTGTATGATGTTATGACAAGATAAACTTTTTGCTAACACATTAGCTGTTTTCAAGTGAAATACGCCTTTTACCCTGACAATAATAAATAAACGTAGCTTATTATCTTTTTATATGAATCATACAGAAACAAAAGTGATAATCTCATTTGATAGACAAAACAATTGGACATGATGAAATAAAGGCTTTTATTCGAGGCATTTAACTTAAAATAATGATTTTACCGTCTTTGGAGCCCACAACAGACGCCGCTATAAAATATATTAATATAAATACTGCGCAAGCTATATAACGGTATATTTTCTATAGTAATCGGCTAGTGGCGACAGAGGCAGCTATAACGTACATTTTTGTTATCTCACTAAAATATGTCGATAGATATAGCACGATATATTTTGGTATAGTAAGACATATTATCGTATATTGTGATATATTTCAAGAACAGGTGGCCGCAAAGCTAATGAGTGCAACAATATATATTAGAGCTTTACAGCTAGCCGCCGTGTGTGGCAGCTTGCTATACCGTAATATATAGCTTACTATATTAATATATATTATAGCTCCGTCTGTTGTGGGCTTGATGCCGTTATGATAAGCAAATTATCAAAACAACTTCTTTATTTTGAATGTCAAACATTAATTTTTATACAGTTCTAGATTATTTTGCGAGCAGAAGCGATGATAGCTTAATTGGTAATGTGTACGGGCCCCGCGTCAATAGATCTTCGTTTGATCCGTGCAATGAACTTGGGCTTTCAGTGAAAGAAAACATCGTGATGAAACCAAAGCATGGTAGTAGGGCTTTTACTAATGCTCATCTGGCTAGCTCGCACCCTCAAATTGAAAATCTGCCGCCAAATACCTATATGTGTATTCACATATTGGACCACATTGTCGCTTAACATCAGAACGCTAAAATCTGTAAAGTATTGAAAATAAGTGTCGAATTGTTATAGCATACAAAATATTTTCTAAGTCTTCAAAACGACAAAATAATCAATATAAAGGATTTTTCGACATCGATATATCAACATTTTCTTGCTACGTACGGAATTACTATTGATACCCCACTATTAATTAAACAAGTCTGCGGACTAATTGCAAATTCAAGTTCATAAAAAAATATCTATATAGAAATGTAATGTGTTAAGTGGATTAAACAGTGGAAATAACAATAGTTAAATAAATACTAAAAGTATTACAATGAAATAATAGAAACTACCAGAAAAAAAGGTAATACACTGAAAACTAAAAATAATTTTTAATCAATAAATTAATCGTGCTTGTTATTTTTTACTCCAATTGTATCTTCATGGAGGATCACCTTTCAAATAGATCTTCTTTAAAT
Organism: Actias luna; assembly: GCA_039707435.1. Lineage (NCBI taxonomy): Eukaryota > Metazoa > Arthropoda > Insecta > Lepidoptera > Saturniidae > Actias > Actias luna. The sequence goes on along the minus strand of JAZHAC010000034.1, from coordinate 6,791,267 downwards.
GGATTTACAAATGATAACAGGGGCGCAAAATTTAGAAGTTTTGGGCTGTCCAGAAAGATTGTGTCGTTTCCGACAGAAAATTTAAATGCAACCTATATATTTTGATATGCTCATATTTTACTAGTGGACAATGGATTCTGATATAATTAATAGTTCTCATGTATCCATTGGCTTATTTTTGAACAGTATTTTAATTTGACTTTTATGTATGTATGGCCTTACGGAGCGTTTTCGATTATGAAATGGAGTCTGCAGTTTTAAACATAGCAAACCGTTTCCGAATAGTTCTTTCAACAACAGCACCTTCGTCATATACAATACGTATCTTGTTTTCCACTTATGTGATGTTTTACAGAAAAACATATGGAATGTCTATAAAGCACTTTGTTTCTATATTCGAAGGTGTGTAACTGCTAAACATTAAAGTATTGTAGCTTAATGGTATTTTCAAGTACCTATATAAAATGTTAGTCTTCTAGATTTTATAAGCACGTCATTTATTTTCAATTGTCCTGATTTATTTATACTTTCATTTATATCGCTTACAGAAAATTGGCACAAAACTTGATTTTCAACTTTTCTTGCAAGTAGAGTAATTAATAATTATGTTATTTTTTTCCAAATACCATGGACAAAATAATTCTATTTCACATAAAATAATATTTGCTATAGAATCCATGCTCTAAAGAGGCTTTTCTTCTGAACTGAATAAGCGTTAGCCTTTTGACAGCGGAATTTTTTTACATTTTCCTATAGGTAGACTAGACTGTTTAAGATATATTTTTTTCTTTTTCAGGCTCCTATATCAGTCACGCAAACGGGGTATGCTCGAAAACGATCTTCTTCTTAGTACTTTTGCAAAAAAATACTTAGGCAGTTTTTCAGAAGACCAAACAATGATGTACGATAGACTTATTAATTCCCCGAGTAACGACTGGGACATCTTTCACTGGATCGTTGGGAAACAAGACACGCCTAAGGAGTTTGATAATGAAATTATGGATCTTCTGAAGAAACATGCTAGGAATGAAGACAGAACTGCTTTGCGTCAACCTGAGCTACATTAAATGTCTGCTTCCTAAAAAGCTTTGTTCAAAAGTTTTATTAAATATAGTTGTAATCTGCAGTTTGGATAGCAATGCTTATTATCTAATATTACATGTTCAATAGTATTATAATGTTATGTTTAATGTATGACAATAAAATTATTGTGTTAAAAAGAAATTGTTTAAAATTACATTTCACATTATACAATAGTTCCTAGTTTATTAAATTAGTAGGTTGTATTTATTTTAACTCTGGTTTTACTTTACCAAAGTGGATTATTCTTTTTTTTTCGTAAATTCAAATGTTGGGTACATTTGAACCATATAAAACAGAACAATTCCTGGTGTACATTCGTGTAAAATAAACATTTATTCACTACGAGTATTAGCATATTCATTGAAAAATGTATGAGTATGGATGTTCGGTGACCTAATGAGACATTTCACTCGACCTCACTACACCAGTGCGGTGCCGCAAGGAGCTACGCACTGAAGTATTTTAATTTAGAACGATGCGCATATCGAAGCACCAAATAATTCTTCGTGCGTAATCTTTTATTTTGATAAAGTTTTACGACGTTATCGACCAATATTTTATAATTTGTGTTGATTATGAATGAGTACGTCAGAGGTCAGCCCACAATCTTATCTTTGTTCAACTGTTTAAATGTTTGTGCTTTAGATCCAGTAAAGTCAGTTAACTTCAAGCTAGTTATCGATGTAGTATTATAAACAGTGGCATAAAGTATTGAGCGGAATTAAATTAATAAAATAGTAATATATTTTAACTAGTGCATATTGTTTATACAGTTTAGTGTTTAAAAGTGTTATATCAACATTTGTGTAATAAAAATGGCTATTCGACGCAATACGGTAAGATTATTCACGCTTCTCGACTCCGACATTAAACAGTCCAACTTTATTTCTTTTTACATTTTACAGCATATTTATATATGTTTTTTTATAACTTTGATTTCCCACTTTTAATATCATTATTTCAAAATATGAGTAAAAAAGAGATAATTAAATTTGAATTGATTTTATGGATGTATAAAAATATATATTATAAATCGTGGACCTTTTTCTTTCTTGAAACTACTGGTTCTTAAAATATAAATTTCATTTCTATTTGCTGTAATGGTTAAATAATTCTCGCGTTAAGAATGATATATATATAATGGTTGTTTTTAATCATTTAAATTATATGTATGTTTAAATATTCATGACCTACAGAAACCACGGTACCCACGGTATAGCATAATTGCTGCTATTGTTATTTTTTTTCTATTTTTTTATCTATAATTAATTACTTTGAAATATGTATCAGTGACAATTGAACTGGTCATCATAGACTCGGAGGGGCAAAATTAAATAAAGCGTTATTCCCAGATAGCCGGCAAGCTTCCTTAACAAAAGGATCTTCAATGTTTACATATATTATCGTCAGACAATATATGTAAACATTGTTTTTAACCATTCATTTAAATGTCTCAATACTGGAAAGCCTTCTGTATCTCGGAAGGAAGTTCGAAAAATTTGAGACGCCTAGGAGAAAAGGCACTAAGGATCAAACCGGTACAATCTCTCCTCACTCAGTCTGCGACTAGTGTGTAGCTAATGAAAATCTCATTTTAGGGTTTAGTTAAATGGATATATGAAAACCAGCATAAGCTACAAACTGTGCGGTGGTGCAGCTCATCATTGCGTTACAAGGAACTGGAGGAAAACGCGGCCCAAGCTCAACCTGAACACGTGTTGCCCCCTACGAGCACGCCTGAAGCTACGCCACGCCCACATATTACGCCGGAAATCTCATTCAAGGTAAGTAAATCCGTGAGATTGCACCAATACCTGAAAAACAATAGGTACCAAAGAGCGCAATCGATGCCTTATCTTTATTACAACGTAATTTAATTAGCAAGTTATCGTTGTTAAAGCAGATTGATCTGCGTGATTTAAACTAATTGTGATTTGCAACAAAAGCCGCGAGCAACGTGCCGATAAGCTTTGTTAAATATTCATATGTATTGACAAATATAACAACGTGCCCGTATCTTGTCAACTTCACTTTAATCATAATTTTACTTCCACGCTTATAGATAATCTTAAATATTTCTTTATTATTAAACTAGTTGTGCCTGCGACTTCGTTTGCATGGAACTAAAGATGAATGACACATTTTTGTCCGGTTTTATGACGTTTTCAATACAACTTTGCTCCTATAAATGGTAGCGTGATGTTAATTAAATATCCTAAAGTCTTCCTCTATGATTTCTCTATCAAACACATAAATAATTTTTGAAATCCTACTGGTAGTTCTTAGATTAGCGCGTTCAAATAAACAAACAGACTTTTATTCTTTATAATATTTATATAGATGAAATGCCCATACTTCCATTGTTATGTTGCTAAAACGAAAAGTCATTAAGTTCGATCAAATAAAAAAAAAATACTAGGTAAGATTTATATTCAATCCCTATCATAGCGTATTTAATGAAAATATTATGCTTTATTATAAATATGCATATCGAAACTTTATCATGTTTACGATTCTGAACAGATTGATGCCTATTTACTTCTAAATTACTGCTATAATAATAAAATACGTCATCAGTCAATCAGATTATTTATGCGTTGACCAACATGCCTGCATGCACGTGATTTCTTCTTATTTGTTTGGAAGTTTCTATCTTAAGTAATAAATTTTGCAGTACGACGACCTACAAGTAAGACTCGCAGCTCCTTACCAATTACAACCGAAGCCTGAAGCGAAAGATCTTGGTTTTGGAAAATACTTTAGTGATCATATGCTTAAGATTTACTTTCACAAAACACTGGGTGGCTGGCAAAAACCAGAAATAATGCCATTCGAAAATTTAAGTATACATCCAGCCGCTAAAGCCCTGCATTATGCTATACAGGTTAGTAAACAAAATATTGACACTTGGTTAAATAAGTTTTTCTATCCTATTCCATCTTAGTTATGAGATATGCTATGCATACAGATCCCTGCAATAACCAACAGATATCGTTACAATATTCTAAGGTAAGAGACCAGTTACCCTTTTCTGTGTATGAGCCAAAACTTTAGAATTTCCTTCAAATAGGACTGTTATCTTCCCTGAAGTTAGTCCATTATAGACTACTATCTGAAGGTTAATTTATAATACTTCTCGTGCCTCTTTGTATTGTTAATCACTATACCTTTTTATAATATTGACACTGTTTGAAAGTACCGCTGTCGCAGTTAATTATTTGTATAGATTCTGCTTCCTTCAAATATTCGTAACACTCAAAATTATTTAAGAATTATTTTAAGAATTAAAATGTTTGGATGTATAAGTAATGTAACATACATACTGTTTTATAACAATACTATTATAATAAAGAGAAAACTTGGTAAGTATCTTTGTAGGTGGTAGAATCTGGAATTATTGATCCGATTAAAAAAAAAAACACCTAAAGGATGTTGCATTATACATGAGTAATGTAGGCAATTTTGTAATCATTATTTTCATCTGTATGTTTGATTACGTATTACTTTGTCCTGTCCAATGTGAAAACATTATTATTCTGTTAGGTGGTCTGTTAGGGTTAGGTCTGTTGTTGAGAATGGTTATATACCTTGTCGCTGAGATCTTACGTAGTAGAGTCGTAATTTAACGCCAGTTAAATAGCGAGACACAAATAGGTTATAATATAGAGAATATATTATAATACGGAATGCGGTTACAGCTTTTCGAGGGACTAAAAGCTTATAGAGGCGTAGATGACAAGATTCGCTTGTTTCGACCAGACTTGAATATGGAAAGGATGAACCTGGCAGCCCAGAGATCTGGCTTGCCAACGTTTGATGGAGAGGAATTGATAAAATGCATACGGAGGCTGGTCCAAATCGACCAAGAATGGGTGCCTCATTCTGAAACATCTACACTCTACATTCGGCCAACGCTAATAGGTGTTGAGGTGAGATTTTTGTATCTGTATTATTTGGACCAATTATGCTTAAATTACATTATTATATCATAAATATTACATAGCCACATCAATATTTTACTAATATTGACTAGTTCCATAGTATATACCATAGATTTTCCATAGATAGATATAGATATAGATAGTATATCCATAGTACCTTCCGTAGATTTTCTACATTTACATGTATTTTATATACTCAACCATGAAAACTTATTTTTATGAGAATAAAAACACCTTTGTATTGAGTAGTATATATAGTTCTAACGTAATATTGCCTTTATTGTTTCACGTAATGCAGACATTGTTAGGCAGTCCGAAATTGTATAACCGTAGTAATTTTCATTTTTCACGATATAAGTTTTTTTAAAAGAATCGTTTACATAGTCTTTCATAACATAATAAGGTGACTACAACTATAAATGCCTACTTTGAAATTCAGACTTTTGATAAATTTACAATTCAAACGCGATAATAGCGAACCACCAAAGTTACAAAATAATTTTGCAAGCTTAACCTTCTGCGGTCAACTGAAGTGTTTATATGTATGTTTATAAGTATTTATTATATTGCATCTAACTGCGAAGTTGCAGTATCTGTCTAGCTTAAAATGAACTAGGCCAAATGTTATGTAAATCTAAAATTCAAGTTAAATATATTTTGAATTTTAAGTAGCAATAAAAATATTATATGAAATTAATATTTTAAATGATAAATATTAAAATGCTAATTATAATTTTTAACGTCAGACAAAAGTTGTGAACCTGAATAAATAATGAGACGTAACAACTACATTTCGAATTCATATTCTGTAGTCCGTAATTTTTAAGGTATAAACGAAATAATAGTGTATGGTTTACATTCAGTTATCCACTAAGTATTCAGGCTTTAGCCAAAATGTCAGTCAGGAAATCGCTTATTATCTTTTCTATTGATATGTACCTTGAATGATACAGGAAAAATATAGTAAATTTTATAGAACTAGGAAATAAATTCTTATAAATAATTTAGCCCTCCTAGTGATAACATTTAAAATTCTACTTTTAACCGCTTAACACTCCTATCAGCAGTGATAAATATAAGTGATTAATAATAATATAATATTTAATTATATCTGTAAATTCAGAGATAAGAGTTACTTGATCATAGCTGTTTAACATTGAAAACTTTCACAGAAGTTACTTCATTACAATTCTTTAAATTAAGATAAAATATGGTGCGAAACATAAAACCGGGCCTTCTTTTTCTATAACAGCTGGGCCACGTAATTTCTTCTGATGGGTTAGTAAAAGTTTGCGTGACCGAAACTTCTCATTTTGTATTGTTGATGTATGTGTAAACACATATTTTATACAAATTTGGTACACCTGTAAAAGTATACACCTGAAACAGATGTTAAATTACACTCTTTGCAAAAATTATTGATGAGAATGTCTAGTAACATAAATTGCGAGGAAAACACTACATATAATTAACAGATACGTCATTTAAGTACAGCAAAGTGGTTTATCAGAGGTTGTCGCTATCTTGCCGGCTAACAAACTTCTTGGCAATCACTGATCTCAATCATGACAAACCAAAAGAGATAAAATTGACTATTTATATCCACGTGTATAGTAGTCGAGTATGGACTCCTCCACTCCACTCGATTGCAGGATATACAACGGCTTATTCCAAACAAGACATGTTTAAGCGTGCCACTATCGGGGTTTACCTGGTTTGTGGTGGTCGCGATTCAATAAAACACAGTTATCGTATAATTATTGATATTTAAGAGATTATCCCGCATAATACGCATTGTCAGCGACGTTAATATGATTTCACAGCCAACGATAGTCATTTGAATTTATTTTGTGACTTTTTTAGATTTGGCTTTGTATTACTCTTGGTTTTGTCTCATGGTGAATAATTACATACAAGAAGACGTTGTGTTATATTTCTTATAGAGATTTCAATAAATTTCACAGTTAATATTCACAGTTTCTTTCTGAAATAAAACAAAAGGATTTTTACATATTAATATCCGAGTGTGTATAATAAAACAAAACGCAAGCTGAGTGACTATTATAAATTATGATAAAATGTTTTAAACGTGTTTAACAAATGTTTATGAATAACTAATATTCGGTTCAATATATTCCGTGCTAGGGCGTACTTATCAAAATCAATTGCCATTATCGATAAATAATACTTTGTTTTATAACTATACCAATTAGTCACTGTTTGAGAATTCGTTTTAAGTAGAAATTGATGTGAATCCAGCTGATTTACATTTTGTACGTGTACGGGTTTCGAAAAATAGTCAACATACTAGTTTATTAATTTATGTAATAGTAATGTTATTTTGAACTAGGTTTTGTGTTATATGTTGCTAATAATATGAAGTAGGATAGAAAAAGTATAAATAAATAGGATATATGTATGTGACGTTAAATTACAAACACAAAATATAATTAATAACTTTCGATTATCTTATAATTCTGAAATTATTGCAAATGTATTTCGTTGTGATTAGCTACTGTTTTTGGACCTTTAGTGGAGAGCAAAAATAACTAAAAGTATAGTGGGTATGAATATATTAGTAGAAAAATATAAAATAGCTAGTTTGTAAAATAGGTGTACGTGTTATCCCTACAAATTTTTCATGTATTGTCTTTCGTGTTACTATTGCAAACTTCGTCAATTTACTTAATAGTAGTAACTAGTCCCGGCTTCACTTGTGTAGAAGAGAATATATACCTACAAATTAAATTTAATAGGGATACGAAAATAAATACCTGCCCCAAAAATAGTTTAATTTAAAGATATGTTTTAAAACATGTTCTCGGAATATCTTTCGTTTTTGTGTGTTAATCATAGAATATATATATAAAGCGTTGCGACAGTTAATAGGTCTTGTTATGAAGGGGATTCGTTTTGTAATACATTGTTCCTTGTAACCAGAATCGGATTTTCCTATACGTTAAATTGGCTTCAGCCTAGGGCGTCAAGATGAAGTGCGGCTTGGATTCAAGTTGTAAGCAAATTTAAAATTATACTATCCTAAAAACAGTGAACACTAAAACACTACCGAAAATAAGGATAAATTCTACACATGTGATTAATAAACAGACATGTATATATTGGTTAAGACCAACGAGAGTGGTGAAAAGGCCTCATAAGTGGAATAGCCCGGGGCCTCTTTTTATATAAATCAGGTCCTGCATTTAACTTGGTTTAGGGGGTAAACGTCAGTAATAGGAGCATTAGTATAATTTTATGTACGTATGTTTTAGGTATGATTTTATTCCGATATCTTCAATGTTTATCGCCATATTTTAGACTAAAGAATAATGAATCCCCACAAAGCACTTCGTCCACTTGTGAAAACTATAGAAATACGTTCGATAGTTTTAAGGTATATCCTGTTGAGATATACAGGTACACTTGGGGGGGACTTTATTTATAAGTATGATATATATTGGGTATACGTCCAGTGGATTACATAAAAATATGCAAGGTAAACAACCTTCTACTAGTGAAAATACTTTTTGATATTGCTGAATACATTTATTGCGCAATAAGCGCCATGCCGTTTTATTTTAAATAACGATTCCAATGCAATATTTACGATCCAATATAATTAAATGCCCATACAAAAGTTGTTGACTAATCGTTTTGAAGATGCAAGTGCATTCGCAATTGTACGCACACGTAACTATTATTATTTACTTAAGTACTGTGTTTTTGTTTTAATAGATCACGTTAAGAATAAAAAGTAGGTTAATGTGCAAGAAAAACATGCTTAAATGATTTTTCATTGTTCGAAAATTATAAGAATGATAATTATATTCTACGCAATTATATGCGGAAACAAAATCCAATGTTGACAAGTAGAATATAAGAATATTGAATAGAAGAATAGTAGAATATTGAAGTACAACAATATAGTATATAGAGTGAAAGAATATTGGAATGCGGTACTTCATGTTTTCTACAAAGTTCAATACAAACTGACATATCTGATGGTAGATAAATATTATGAAATAATACTAAGAAATATCAAAGAATATACAATACTAAATCAAAATTGTACATTTTATCTACCACGATATGATTAAATATTTTGTTTTTTTTTTATTAACCTTCGTCTTATATACAAGGTCAAATAAAAAAAACTAATTAAAGTTTAATTATTTTACACTTTTGTATCTATAGCTCGCATTAACTTTTATGGTTATTATAAAAAATTTGGAATATTTTTGTTTTAATTTATTTGAAGAACTATTAATTATATTTTATTAAAGTAGCTATAAATATTACGAAAATAAAGATATAAAGATAAAAAAGAAAGTCTCATTAGAAGATCGAGTTGCTGTGGCGCAACATTGAAGTTTGCACAAAATATACTGTATTCTAGTAATTACGATATTTCCAATGATAAGGATTATTCTTTAAATATTTAAAAGAAGTACAGGGACTGCTATTAATTAATCTTTCGTCTTAGGCCCTACCGGGTGTTAATCATAAAACGTGATAGTCAACTAAGTTTTAATATATATAATCAGAATTAAACACAGGTATCGTGTTGGTTTAAATGATCCACAAAATCCTATATATTTAATTTAAAAGAGACTGTTATAGCTAAACAGTAGAGACAATGTTAGTGCATATTAATATAATTTTGTTTTCTAATATTTTTCTTTATTCTATTAAAGATTTATGTGGAGTACAATAAGTTATTTTTTTATTGTAATTTTGTACTACACATACTGTATAGTCTCTATGAGAAAACGTATTCACTAGACTTTTCCTCGAGTCCAATCTTACATTAACGGTAAAATTACATGCACAATGGTTCAGTACATTTCTAGTGATGTGTGTTCTGAAACGGAATAACAATGTTTTATATTATATATGTACATTGTAAGGGGTTATTATACACTTTTGCACGCCTCCTAAGCGAAGCGTTGAGGTGGGTACCACTGCCTCTTCACGCAAAACAATTGATTTTTCAAACTTAAAATGTCTCTATTTAACATATATTGTACTTGTATAATAATATATACACACACATATAAAGAAAAAACTCTATTTTGAACACTCATGATATTTTTGATGCCATTTTTGTTTTTTAAACTAGTTAAAAAACTGTTTAAAAAAGTTCTGTCTTGGACGTCCGTGTGTCTCTATGTGGGGATCCTGTATGTTACCACGATAACGATCGAAATACTTTACTAATAGTCTTTTTTTTCTTACGTTTCAGTAATATTAGGAATAGAACGCTATTACTTTTCACGGTCTGATTCGATGTTGTTTAATTGTTATTAAATAAACAAAAAAAAAATACATTATGAAGCGTGCACTTTTGAATTTTCCAAATTTTTAAAATTTATGATGACATTTGCCTATGTAAGCAATTTAGCCAATGGTAAGTGTGAAAAATTGCGTTACTTTGCAATTTTTACAATGCTAACTACATCTACATTACAATAATGGTTATTTTTCGTAAATAACGTCAGAACAGCTAAATAGATAACTCCTTAAATAAATATTCATTATTTTTTAATCAAATAAATGCAAATCACTTTTGCAATCTATCATTTATGAAAATACAAATTATTGTGATATATATTATCGTACTGTCAAATAATTTACATTTTAATTTATTCTAAAGCTTAAAATCTTTTATAAGTATACTTGTGATAACCGATAGTTTCTCAGAGCACTCCCCGTTTTACATGTGGTAGTAAACACAAAGAGATCCTATGGCCCTACGTAGTTCCAAGGACTCGAGACGACATGTTAGTACGGGATCGTCGACAACATGGATGGCTCGCTTTTGCACTGAATCCGAAGAGCCAAACTGGTAGATAGGAGCACCGGCTCAGATGTGAGAGCAGTACTCCATGTGAGGTCGTACCTGCGCTTTGTACAGCACAAGCCGTTGCCTTGGTGTGAAGTATTGCTTGGGCAGAATAAGAATACCAAGTTTTTTGGCTGCCAATTTGGCCTTGCTTTCCAAGTGCATGCGGAATTGTCCTTCACGAGATATATCGATACCAAGGATCCCGATACAAAAGGATATTTGTAAATAAATGCCCTGAAGTTCAGGTGCTTTGAGGAAGAGTGTTTTCTTAACGGAAAACGCACAAACTTAAGTCTTACCATGATTAAAAAGGACATGGTTTGCTGGACCCCAACTAGAAGCCCTGTCTAAAGAGCTCTCAGTCTCAGACACAAACATGTCCCGATTATGATCCATAAGTGCATACGTAAATATATAGTTTTTTTTTTTAATCTAACGCACGAACTTCCTACATAGTTGTTCGTTTACGAATCTGGAAAACTCCAAGTTGAGTACGCAAACACCCAACGACTAGTTTTGTGTCAGTTTCTTTTTAACCTTCCAGATGTAGGGCATGCATTGGTCTAATATTTTTTTAACCATACAGACTTTTCTTAATGTCATCTGTGTTTTATTATTTATAAGTAATCTTTCAAGAAAAATGATATGCTTAGATTCTAATATTTCATAATATACCTACATTCCACATAAACATCCCTGTTTCTTCGACAAAAACATCTCAAGAGTTGATCGTATAGGTACTTTCAAGAATAATTGCGTACATGCATACGGATTGGTAGGGCGTAATATCATAAAAGTTTGAAGACTTAATTAGTTTTCTGTCATAATTACATAATACAATTATTTTATCCAAGAGTTACAGAATTCGTGCAGGTACATGCAATGTCTTGCATCACGTTAAATTACAATTGCAATATTACAGCTAAGATAAATATTTTTTAGTTAACTTTATTAGATATAATTAACGATTATTATTGCGTCATTAAAAGCTGTTAATATGTATAAGTGTAATACGTGTTTAATTGCCTTCTTATTGTTTCTAAATAAAGGTTTGTATGCTGACGTCTTATTTTGTACTAGCTGCGTCTGCGACTTCGTTCGCGTGGAACTAAAACTTTATTTAATCAGTATTGCCTGTTCTCATTATTAATTTAACCTTTATTCCTATTGGTGACAGAGTAATGTTAAACAGTTTATAGCTTTCGTCAATTACTGCTTAATCAAATATAAAAAAAAACTGAAATCCGACTGGTAGTTCCTAAGATTAGCGCGTTCAAACAAACAAACATTTCCGTTTTTTATATTTATATATATAAGCAGTAATATGTTTTATCAACTATATAAATGCTCCTACATAACGCATCTATGTATCATATTACAGTGAGTATGACGTATATGCAAATTATATGAAGATAATAAAACCCAGTGACGTAGTTGAAATAAATAAATACAATCTATCTGAAAAACGTGAATAGTAATTAAATTTATAGTTTCATGTAAATTTTTAAACTACTTAGATGAAACTGAGGAGGTATTTACCTACAGATAATTCTAAAGGAGCGATATATAAATATTTGTCTTGAATTGTGTTGGTATTTTTATTATATATCTGCATAATATCATGTGATTTTATTTTTCTAATCGACAGCCGGCATTTGGAATCTTAGCTCCGGAATCGGCATTGCTTTTTGTTATCCTCAGCCCCGTGAGTGCGTATTACAAAGCCAGCGGCGATGGAGCTGTTTCAATATTTGCCGATCCGAATGTGGTGCGTGCTTTTCCCGGTGGTGTTGGCAATAGGAAAGTCGGTTCCAATTATGGGCCTACAATAGGTGAGCATTATTAACCTATTCTAAATGCCTAACAAATTAAATTAACTTGTCTGTCAGAAATTGTAAATTCACAAGAAATCTTTAAAGAAGTAGGTAATTAAAAAAGTACGTAGTCACGTTGCTTCCTGTATAAATACTTCAAAAAGTTACTGTGTCATACTAATTTTAATATACTAATGTATTTTATATATTACTAGCTTTTACCTGCGGTTTCGTTCGCGTTATTATTGATTTTGTCAAATAAATCGGATGACGCAATAAAAGGTTTATCCCTCTCTTTACCCTACATCCAATAAGTTTTTCGCCTATTACCGTCTCCAGACTTCCATCTATCTCTATACCAAAATTCATCATAATCGATTCAGCAGTTTGGGGGCCATTCGAGTATTATGAAACTCAATTTTTAAAGATTTTTGAACCTTCCCCCCATGTAACGCAGCGTAACATTTTTTTGTAGCCCCTCCCCCTCGTCAAACGTTACGTTACCCAAGTGAGCATTTTTACCTAAAAGTCATAATTGGGGCAATTTGGGAAATATAGATGGGCTAGTTTTTTATTGAAATAAAAAACAATGTTACGTAACGCGTTGTTCGGACCCGCCTCCCGCCCTTGTAACGCATCGTAATATTTTACAAGACCACCCCCCTCAAATTGCGTTACTTAATACTTGAATGGCCCCTTAGTCATGAAAGCGTAACAAACGAACAAAGAAACAAACTCACATTCGCATTTATAATATTAGCAAGGATTAACAACTACTGTTATCTATGGGTTATTAACCAAACTATTTCATATTCAATTAATGTTTTTAGAGGCAACTTCTCGGGCAGCGAAACTGGGTCATCAGCAAGTTCTGTGGCTTTTCGGTCCCAACCACGAACTCACCGAGGTTGGAGCAATGAACATTTTCATGGTTTTCATCAACGAACAAGGAGGTAAGTGTATCTAATTTTGAACTATAGATACTGGAGTATTTTGTTTAAATTTTATATAGGGATATATCTGAGCCAGGAGGAAGTATTTTGTCTCCTTCGCTAATTTATTGAGCGCATCAAGTTTCATATGTTTATGTCTTCATATGTTACGATCGTAATGTTGTTTTTCATTTAATTAAAATGATGTATAATCATACACACACACATATATATATATATATATATATATATATATATATATATATATATATATATATATATATATATAATAACTGGATATCCGTGTAAGCAGTCGATATTGCCACGTTATCTGGTTCGACGTTGATGCTCTGACCCTTTGACCAGTACATTCTTGTCTCATATCTGAAGCAACAATTAGGGTCAGTAACATCACTTTAACGTTTTTTTAATACAAATATTTATATTTAACTATGTGTTATATGATGTATGTTCTACAGATAAACAATTGAGTACACCGCCATTAAACGGACTTATATTACCCGGTGTTACGCGCCGTTCCATTATTGAGCTAGCGAGCCAATGGGAAGATATTGTTGTTAAGGAGGAAGTGATCACCATGGACAGAGTCATAGAGCTCAATAAACAAGGAAGGGTAAGTTTCGAAGGACACGCTATCACATAAATAATAACATGAAAATAAGTTCAACATGTTGTTGCTGTCTTAATATTGCAGTGAGCATAAAATAGATTGTTTTGTTTACAGTTACTTGAAATGTTTGGCGCTGGTACAGCGGTGATTATAAGCCCAATAAATAGGGTCGGATTCCTAGATCACAATATTCATATTCCGACCACGAAACAAGCGCAACCTGTTTACCAACGCATAAAGGATACCTTGCTGGCGATCCAGTATGGTCACATAGAGCATCCATACGCGAAAGTTATATCATAGTGATAACAGCGGGGCAAACCCGGTAACGTCTGCAAAACGAAATAAACAATAGACATTATATTTATAAATTTAGTGAAATGAGAAGTGTTCATGAAGCAACTATCGGAAGACTTACAGTGACTAAAAGTGTTAATGATAACTTATGATAACATTAATTATAGATACGTTAAGGTTACATTGGACATAGGTAATACGGTACATGATGTTGATGTGATTTGTTACAGAATTCATTATCGTAAGCGGTTTTAATATAAAGACGCTTATTTATTTTCAACAAACGTACCTACACTAGGTTTATAAGTAAATATTAATTTGTACTTTGATTTTGTTTGTGTTGGTTAGGATTATCTTATAATTGTTAGAAATATTAAAATGTTGGCAGTGTATATTAGCTTAAAAATACCACATAACATCTGAATAAATACTATGTTAACGATTGCAGTAAAAATTGAAGTCTTGTATATGATGTGATATTACCGCGTAATTAAGTGTGATTAATAAATAATGTATCTTATTCTTGACACGACAAACATAAATTCTTTCCTAAATTTCGTATGGTACGGTTAATGTAATATAATAAATTATTCAACATGTAAATACGCCAAAGTGTTCAAATGTATGTGAATAATTTAATACGTTATAATAACTATTTAGTTTCGTGTGAAGAATTGGCAAAATTAATTATTATAGTATGTTTGTCTTCTAGTCTAAGTTAAGAATCTGTTTGAAAATATTTATAAATATAGTGTTGTTAATTAAAATTTGGTTTATGTATTTGATATTTTTTTTCCCATATCATAAGTAGGTAAAAAGGTTTCTTTTTACGTAGAAAGACACGAGTTTGATGACAAGGTCAAGCCACGACGTAAATCTACATCAGTGATTAGGTAAAGTTATTTATGACCACTTGAAATAATTAGCTCCGGGTATATAATATATAAAAAAATATTATTTTAACTACCTTATTGCGTTATGTTAACTCCAATTGTCATTGATAATTAGATAACATTAGTAACATAATAACTAGGAAATACGCAGCAATGGTAATTAAACGTAACGTAATTAGCGCTGTCAACATAATCTGTAGGTATATTATAGTGTTTTCCGTTAACGGTATTCACTCTTAGGACACATTAAAATACCATTAGTTTAGGGAGTAAAGTAGTTAATTAAGTATTCATGGGGATATAAGAACACAGTAAGGATTTTACAATTATACTAGTTAGACTAGATTTTTGTTTACTGGAGCTATTGGACAGAAGATCAACAAATATCGCAGTTTAATTTTCATAATATTATATTTATCTCCCCACATTAATATTCAATTGAAATAATTTCAACCTCCGTATTAAACATTTTCTACTTGTACATATTTTAATGTGCAATACATGTAATTAGGTAGGTACCTATCTATACCTACTTATAGCCAGACTGTTAGTTTCTATCATCAATTTTTTCCAATTATTATTTACGTAAATTAATAATTAAGCGTGGTATGCGCTGAATTATAAAATTGCGTAAACTGTGCGAAATAGAAATTTTATTTAACTCGTTAAGAATTGACGTAAATTTCGGTTGAGAATTTTCGGTAAACAAAGACAAGACAATGTTATTTATTTTGTTTAAAGTACATAAATACGATGTTCATTTTAAATTACACATTGCACTTTTTTATTATTCTGGCGGCAAAGGTAAATCTTCTTCAATATCGTCGATATTTTTCTTTTTATTTTCATTGCGCTGTGTGGGTTGACCGAACGGCTGCAGACCACCTTGAGTTGATATTGACTCAGCCGGGTATCTGTTTATTGAATACACCGTTAGGAACATGTTCTTGAAACAAAGTCATTACAGTAAAAATTCTCTAGACACAATTTTATAAGTAATGTAGCTCCTTTTTCGGACGGTAATCTTTAAAAAAGAAATGTCTATTAATTTCTATGTGCATTAATATAGGCAATAATCAGAATGTTATTAACAGTTTTGATATTATTAAATATTTTTTCTTCATCGTAAATATTACAAAAATGTTATGCGTTGTCTGCATTATAATTACAACTTTTTGGACCTAATATATGATATTAAGATTATATTAAAAAAGTGATGTCTATAACGACTAAATAAGTTTTTCGTCGTTTTGTAAATGAACTATCAAAAGGGTGAAATTTTGTATAGTTGTAACAATATCGACGCTGGAAAGCATCAATGTCGTATCTACAAAAATGCCGTTAAGAGTTGGTTAGAGTATGTACATCATTTGAATAAAAAAAACGCATCGAAAGAATCTGCAATCGTTTTTCTACGATTAAATAAAAAATTATTTGATACTGCATAAGAATCGTTGTATTTTTTTATGATATGATATTTGAGAAAGTTTCTTGGCTCTCCTATAAATTTCAATTTAGCGAGATACGATAAATATGTTTTCCACCGTCGATATCATTTTTAGAGTAGCAACCATAATAAATGTCTTCATTATCTGCAGCATGCAAAACTACCTACAAACAAGTCGTCACATTAAGTGTTTACTTTTATTCCATTATAGTACCTACTATAAAGTTCAAATTTGTAAAACAATTAAATATCAAAATTTAATGAACATGATTGTTTTAATATAAACAAAAGAAACTATGGCTCACTTTAAATAAAACATAATCACGGACGAGTTCACTTGTTTAGTGTGTTTACATGATACAAGGAACGTTGTTGTTTCATTATGATCCGTTTCATTGCAATAAATCTATATACATTTGCAACATAAAGGTTCCAAAACAAAACAAAACAAAAAACTTTCAGCACGTACATATATGTCTTAATTGAAACTTGTTTTTTTTTTTATTATTTACTATATTATATTCATTTTAAGTGTTTAACTCCCTTAAAGAAAATTAAATTACTTCGACATGAACTAATTCCATAGAGCGCTGTATTTAACTTAGATATTTTTCTTATTTATCCGTATTACTTTGTAATAAAATAAATTGTACGTAAAAAACTTAATTATAAATTATTTTCAAAGTAGGCTATAGCATTAAGTTGTTAAATCATGCATGCTTAAAAAAATACCAATGTATGTTTGCATACAACTTCTCTAATCAGTTAAAAGTCCGGATGCAATTACTAATTTGTCGCATGCGAAATGCTTAAACAGTAGATAATTTTCCTTTTAAACAAATGTGGATCACATTAATGAATCTAACCGAGTAGTCTATTTCGTATATATCAATTTTTTCAATGACATTCGCACATGCATGAGCCACCTACTTCTCGCCTTAATAACAGGATTTCTTGTTATATATAATAATTCTTAACTCATACTCATACTTTATTTAGCGTATTTAGTAAATAAACAATAAAAACATACATAGAAGATAACGTCGCGCTCCCATCTCTAGGACCGTCTCCGGAATATCTAGAAGCAGGTGTAGGTGGCGGCTGAACTATACTTTCAGTTCGGGAACCAGCTTTATTATGAAGGAATATTATATTAAACTAAGTAAATTTGTTAGCGCATAAATTGTAGATAAACAGTTATTTGTAAAATTGTTTCGAATACCAAAGTAAGAGAACATATACATACAAATTCGATACAAACCTGAAACAAATCAGCAAGGAAGAGTTTTAATATATCAGATTACCTTACAATGTTATCAGAGCTTAGAATATTTTTTATTACTCGCTTTAATAACTGTATACATTATTAGAAACAATCATTGAAGCCATGAAATTCTTACGGTGCAATACCATTAAATTATCTTACTATAATTAAAAAAAGTTTAGGCTCCGTCGTATTTGAACAACATTTTATATGTATGAATTTAACACTTTAATTTTTGTAAAAATTTCAAACTACACCACCGATTTTTAAGTCTGTGATTATCGCAGACTTATGGAGTAGGAATAGGGAGTAATGGTTTTAGTAGCAAAACTTTTGAAAGGCTATCCCTAAAGTTTAATAAAATAATTTAAATTGAAATATCTTTGCAATGCCAGTTTATATGTATTATATGTTTACCTACCTCTTATTTGATCGATTGGTGATTGACTTGCTCTTGATGTCCCACTGCTTGCTGATGTTATAGAAGACACTGACAAATTTAAAAACAGATTATATCTATGTTACTATTATAAAGAGATTTTAAGAACAGACTATTTTTGTGTTTTTGTATGTGTCGAAGGTTACCTCTAGAAATACTAATAAGGTAACGAAAATTTCTTTAGTAGGTAATAAGAATCTGCAGAAATTATTTCCTGAGTGTAATAATCAATTTCCATTATAGGTATACAATATTTTGACTACTTTAAGGACATTGCTATAACCATATATGCAACGTCATGACTTTCAAAAATTTATGAGTTCAAAATCTTTTTAAAGCCTATAATTTCCGATATTGACCCAAAATAGGCACTGTTCAAAATCAATGTTTTTTTTTTAAATGAAAAGCGTTCTTTTATTAAGAATTCCGCTAACATTTAGGAGTCACCGCATTTTAACAATTTATTTCACTAAATCCACAGTTAGTAAATTGTTTACATTATATTTGCGAATAAAATGTATTACGAAAGTCAGTCAAATGTGTACCAATACCTATTATATTTTAATTGTACGAGTAAAATTATTCACGTTCAAGTGCTTAATTAATAATTATCATAGTATCGTAGTATTCAGCATTCGGACTGAAAACTAATATTAAACTATAATGAAATTATGCAGCTTAAGATATTAATTAGGTGTCTATTAAAAATATTGAATGTACAATAAAACTTGGACATGCTCTTAGTTTAACTTATAAATCTGGTTATACCCCGTTCTTGTTGCTTAGCTCTGGCTTGAGCTCGTTGTAACTCGCGAGCCCACACGCTTGTTTCTGACAGCCCTTGGTCACCGCATAGTTTTGTAATTAATTTTAAACCTTGGAAACCAAAAGTATATAAAAAACGTATAAAGTAATGCCATCTTTTCAAATCGCAAAGTTACAATAATTCTTAAAAATCAATAAACACTCATATAGGTACCATGGTAATATACGCTGATGATATGTGTATGTTATTTCTATATGTTTTTTCTAACTGAATTACTGACCAAAATGCAAAAGTCCTTAAAAGGACCCCTGGATATATAAAGATTTGTTTAAATTAATAAATTAAAAAAAAAATACTAAACAATCTGACAAGCTTTGAAAGCCATTTAGACTTAGTGTGCTACCATTTTCAGCTACATCATCAGCTCTGATGGAATTATGCTCAAAATCAAAACCTTTTGAAGCGATGATAGCTTAGTTGGTAGTGAGTATGGATGCCGTGTCAAGGGACGTGAGTTTTAATCTACGTGCAATGAGCTTAAGCTTACGGTGAAGGAAAACATCGTGATAAATCATAGCATGGCGGCAGGGATTTTTCTAATGCTCGCCTGGCTAGTTACTACCCTCAGGCTAAAAACCTGCCACTAAATACCTATAGGTGTGTTCCGGCAGTTGCACTTGAGAGCCAAACCCTCCACTAAGTTTAGCGTCGCCACCATCTTGGGCCACATCGTCTCTTAACATCACGTCAGATAGTGGTCATAACGTAAATCTATAAACTAGAAAAATATCCGCTTAGAATTGACAGAAACTAGAATTTATTGTTATGATGAAACACAGTGAGAATTAAATTAGTAATCATGTGCTATGTGGACGAAGGAAATGAAGAAGATGGATAACATTCAAATAACAAGAAGAAAATATTTAAAAATACATACATTGAATATTGTCAGGAAAGCGAACATTCATTTTCTTGTACAAAGTAAGCGCTTCTTGGTACCGCCCACTCGAGCGCAGACACGAACCCATGAGTAAACCCCATTGCGGCTGTTATAAACATAAAATTATGCAACAAACAAATATTAGGCATTTAATTCGTCATTGTTTTCCGATGATCACGAGGTTTAGTTTTCGATCCGCAACTTCCAGAACGGAATCAAGTAAACCAATAACAGGAGGTGCGTTGGTTCAGTGTTAGCTCCGTAACCGTCGTTGATGTTGTGTGCCGCGTTGCTGTCTCGAAGATACTCATATTCCATAATTATTAGAATTTCTAACGTATCCATGCTGACGAAAAACATTCAAATGCGATGGACACATACCGCTAATCAATAAACAAATGACTAAACTTGGAAGAAGAATTTCATGTTTTTAAAATATAATTTATTCAAAATTAGAATTCTTAGGCAAACAAACATTATTTTGGTTTGAATCGGCCAGTAGTGCAAAACGGCAATTTCATAGGCAAATACCTATGAGTATAACAGAAATTATTAAAATAAAGGTCTTAATATCATCGTCACAAGCAGTGGAATGAATTCGTAAAAACTCATTCCAAGCCATCAACCGCCGACATTTGAAAAGAAAATTCAGACGTAAATGGACTGGTATGAACACCATGATAATGGATCAGTTCGCGTTTATAAAATTTCAATGGTTTGTCGAGATATATAATGAGAAGCATACGTTATTGGGTTGGAGTCGTGCAGCGCGGCGATAGTACTGCAGCGCGACATCCGGAGGAGATTCGCTTGCGAGCCATTCTAAGGCGGAGAGCTCGCAAGGCCATACAGCTTCCACCTACAATAAAATAAAAAATACTTTTCATTTTCAAGCGCTGATGGCTCAGTTGGTAGTGTGTATGAGCGCCGTGTCAATGGACCGGACTTCGAATCCACCTGCAATGAGCATGCGCTTTCGGTAAGTGAAAACATCATGAGGACACTATAGCATGATTGTAAGGCTTTTTCTAATGCACAACTGGCTAGTCAACCCTCAAGTTGAAAATCTTATTTTATATAAAAGGTTTATACAAGGATATCATAATTGTTTTTGAATTGTACTGTTCCTACCATCAGGTACACTGCAGTCACTTTGCCTTATCACGACCAATAAAAAAACACTCTGAAAAGGAAGTTATAAACGTCATAACAATTACATTATTTTTGGAGCATCTGCAAAGAGAAGTGAACTGGACATGAATAAAATTAAAGAACTTTTGCACTATATTTACAATAACGACAAATTAACCTCTTGATTTGCTTACAAGTCCTGCTGCCGGAACACACTAATAAATGGTTGTCGATAAATATTCAACTCAAAGCCAGTTAAATAAGCGCTAGAAGTTACAATGGTTTCCTTTTAATTCATTCTCTTCGAGACGTTCCAGTTCATTGCTATAAGAATAACATAAGGAAACTAACGAACTTATCGCTGATTACTTCTTCTGTTTTCTACCTTTAATCTATCTATTTCCTCCTTTCATTCGCCTCCATCAGCGTACACGTACTACAGACTACACACTCATTTACTTATAATTTCTTAAAAGTCCATCCATGCATTCTCTGATCGTTTTCGAATATTACATTCATCCTAATCGTACCTAACATTTTAATATTTTGATCTCTCTTTACAATACTAGGCTATTCTACGCTATACTTGATTATATGGATTTTCAAATACATAGGTACAGAACGAAAAAAAATGCAATCAAATATTCAAATATACATATAGAATGTTCTCAAAAATTAAATCCTTTACATCTTGGTAATGGTGTTTAGCGGTCTGCGTGTCACCGATCTCGCTGTGCAGCTGCGCCAGAGCGCATGTCACGCTCACATCCCAGCTGCCAATCAAACTATACCTGGAAAGAAACATTAAACTATTATACTACTAGTTTTTATATTCAGCTTCGCTCGAGTTAATATTGATTTTGTCCAACAAATCTGATGACGCAATATAAACATTTCCTACAAAGTATATCCCGCTTGCTACTCCACTTCCAAAAAGTTATTGGCTAGAAAAAGTACCCTATCACCGTCTTCAAGTTCCCATCTATCTCTATATCAAAATTCACCAATCGATTCAGCAGTTTAGGTGTAAAAGTGTGACAAACTCACTTTCGCATTTATAATATTAGTAAGGATAAAGATATATCATATGAAAAATAAATATGTATCAACCAATACTTATTATCGTCAAATTAAAGATTGATTTGAAGATTGATTGATTAATTGAAAGTCATTCTAGTGATCTCATTCGCTGTTAAATGTATAAAAACAATTTGGTGATGGTAGTATCTAAATAGTCAGTCAAATTAATTTTGAGATTTTAAATTATATTCATTTTATGTTATTCTAAAACAGTGAATAGCTTGGTATAGTAGAAAAACGGAAATCTATCAGCGGTCGTCACTATACGACCGGGCTCAGTTCCTCGGCGCTATGCACAGGCTGTTCCGAAAACTCGAAATATGAAAGTAAATCGAATATGACGGACGTATGTCGAAGGCAAAAAATCGTGTGAAGCGAGAGGATAACACGAGCTGTTACAACACTTGTAATAGCGCAACATGTAGTCTTCATTTTTATTATTGGCAACTCAGTCCTCTTTAGAGACTATTACTGCCATTTTCAAGTGATAAGTTTTGGGGATTTTTGGCAGATGAAACTATCTTCAACATGATGGTCACTTTCTTATTGAAGCTTTCTTGGGAGTTTTTGTGGCAACCAATTATATGTCTATTCCGAATGATTATTCATAATTCACTTCACTTATGCTCTTCAGCTACACTATATAACGTAAAATGTCACCTACATCACACAATATAGGGCTAATTAACTAAGTATATGAATAAAAATAAAAATTACAACACGACAGATCAAGATCTCGCTAAAAACTCCAACATATAGTCGTTAGAAAATACCACCTACGTGTTACGTCTAACTTCAGTTGGTCGATAGTGCTCGAGTGAAGTAGAGTTACATAGTCTTTTTTATACTTTAGCGTTATAGCCACAATCACAAGATGGTGGACACTAGCGGAGGGGCTGGGTCTTCAGTGGAACTATTGGAATACGCCTATAGGGTATTTGGCGGCATATTTTTAACTTGAGGGTGGTAGCTAGTACCAAAGACTATATGAAGTATGGGCGCTGTACCCAGTTTCTGACAACACGGGAGTGTCAAGTGTCGGAATGGTACGTTTTAGTGGATAGTGGTGGGTGATTAGCACCCGATGAGTCACGACATGCACCTCTTGCCTTAGCCTGAGTCCGGGTAACCCGCTCAAATAGTTCGTAAAGAACAGGATTTTAAAAACCATGTTAATAAAAAAGGGTGGTAGCTAGCGGGCTTTAGAAAAACCTTGCTATAGTTTCAGTACAATGTTTTCGTTTACCGAAAGCTCAGGCTTATTGCAGCAATTCGAACTCAAGTCCATTGAAGCGATAATAGCCCAATGGTAGTGTGTACGGACGCCGCGTCAAGGGACGTGAGTACTACTCCATCTACAAGGAAATGGTCTTTTTCTAATGCCCGCCTAGCTAGCAACCACCCACAAGTTGAAAATCTGCCGCCAAATATTAATAGGTGTGTTCCGGCAGGCAGTTGCCCTTGAGAGCCAGTTCCTCAACAGGTTTAGCATGTCTACCAACTTGGACAGTATCGTCACTTAAGATTAGGTGAGAATATGGTCATAACGGTAAACAATAACTATAAAAAAACTTTATTTACCAATGATCAGCTGTAGAAGAATCAGAGTTACGAGATCGTGCAAGTCTTGCGAGACTTGCAGTAGCGAGTGCACGCAGCGTAGCGCCCACATTGGGAGCGCTACGCAGCCGCGTCCACCGCGCCTCCGCAGCTTCCGCGCTACTCTCATCACCGCGTTCTAGTGACAATGCTAAAAGCACAGTCATTCAAAGAATATAACTAATATTTCCTTCTAGTAGCAAGGGTCCTACATTTCATGTAATTCAGTAAATTGTTATAGCAAGTCATGAATGATCGTGAATAAGCCTTTTCATCTTTGATATGTTTATACAGTAGTAGGGCAAAATCAAAATCTATAATAGATATACTGGCTAATTCCGAAATGTGACATACCAAAAAAAAATTACTATGATGGGTTTATCAACACGTGCATTAATGGTTGTTTGATCACTGGATATACACCAGCTTGTCCCGGTACGCGGCACATTTAAGTATACCACCATAGCTAATGCTACGCCTGATGTATTGTGGTCGTCATCTAGCCGGACACTCTACTCGGTGATTAAAATTGTTATGGTCTTTTTTTGATCTTTTAGATTTATTATTTACTAGCTGTGCCCACGGCTTCGTTCGCGAGAAACTATAAATTACTTAATAATTATTGCCCGTTTTTGTAACTTTTTAAAATACAGCTTTGCTTCTATTAGTTGTAGCGTGATTTTAGCCTAAAGCCTTCCTCAATGATTGGTCTATCAAATCCAAAAAGATTTTTTGATATCCGAATGGTAGTTCATAAGATTAGCGCTTTAAACAAAAAAAAACTTTTTTTCTTTGTAATACAGATTAAATAGCTCACAATTTGCAAAGATTATAGATAATATATACCTAAATCATGCATGGCGATGAGGTCCGCGGGATCTAGATGCGTGGCGGCTGCAAGTTGTGCCGCGGCGTCCCTCCAGCCAATGGCGGAGGCGGAGGCGGAGGCAGAGGCGGAGACAGCCGCCAACCTGTCCCCGGGCGCGTTCCCCTCGGCGACGCGCACGCCAGCAAGCGCAGCGCTCACTCGCGCCGCACACGAGTACGGATCGTCCCGTGAAGCTGCTTCTGCTAATGCGCTAGCTTCAGACCAGTTTCCCATCTATATTAATATTCCGTTTTTATTTAATTTTAAGAATTGCTTAACTGTTGCGAATTATGTAACCTACACAATAAACATTAGTGACCGGGTAATTTACATTAACGAGCATATAATGCGTACAATATCATTGCATTTATATGACGAAACAAAAGTTTAAGTTCAATATATTAAAGGCGAAACTAACAGCATAAGCCACAAAAGCAGCATCAGCGTTCGCCTCTGCGCGTAATACGCGGTCGTCAGGGTGTGCCCTGGCAACTGCCTTCAGCCGCTGCAGCGCTCGCTGGCCGGCTGCAGCGGCCGGTGCACGCAGAGCCCGCAGACCTGCAAGTGCACCACCCAGTTCGAGTCGCCCGCCCGCCCCTCCGCCGCTGTAACCACGCAGCGCTTCTACACACCACGACATGCCTCTGTAATAAATATGATGTATGCTTACATCATCACTAATATATAAATAACTTTAAGAACATGGTTGTAATACTCTTGGTATTGCGGATGTCCATAGGCGACGGGAACCATCAACCATCAGATGGGCCGTCTGCCTGTTTGCTACCCATTAGTATATAAAAAAATATATCTGCATTCAACCCTTAAACACAAGAAGCGATTATAACGAAGTCTTCAGCAGAAGATGTTTAGTTATAACTGATCATTATTTTTAGAGACTAAAGTACTAAATAGTTATTCTGTTTAAACGTGGTCTCAAGTACAACTGCTGGAACTCACCTATTAATATTTAGCGGCAGATTTTCAACTTGAGGATGGTTGCTAGCCAGGCGGGCATTAGGAAAGCACTACCACCATGCTATGATTTTTTCACTATGTTTTCCTTCACCGAAAGCTCAAGTTCATTGTAGGTGGAATCGAACTCACGTCCCTTGACACGGAGTCCGTACACACTACCACTAAGCAGTCATCGCTTTTTTATTGTTATTGTTCAGACCGTTTCGCTGCAACGTGACAAGCGTATCGTAGCATACTGTATTTGAACTCTTAATGAGTCCGAGCAATCGTTATAAACATGGGTTTTCGGTGCTAATAACTAGCATAGTAGGTGTTATTATGAATGTTAGAATCTGAATAGTATATTATTACCCAGAGTCATCATCTCTAGCGGTCGGTTTAGTGAGCGCGGCGGCCGCGAGCGCGAGACAGCGCTCGGCGGCGGCGGCGGCGCGGCGCGACCAGCGCGAGAGCCGGTCGCCGCGCACCACGTCGCGGATCACGCACTCATACGCATCGTTCTCCTGAATTATTATACTATATGCTCATTTTATAATTAAGGAAAATTATAAAAGCACCTAAAAATACCCAGCTCGTTAGTAATTATGTAATAACAGTTTTCAGATATTTTTTTATTTTATTTTATAAAAACAATTACATATTTTTATAAAAACATGTTCATTAACTCTAATAATCCTCTATATTTATATTAGATAAAAGCAGACGTGTGTAAATGGCATTTCTTCTAAAATCACTAAATTTAATTTTGTTACAAATTATTGATGTGCTGACGGATATAGGTACCTATAGCAAATACTTACGTTGTCTATAGTTATATCGTGGTGGAATGTAGGAGGTTCCACATCTAGCATAGCATGAAAAGCTGCTCTACCGCCTTCTGGATCATTCAGAGCAACAGAACATAACACTAGATGCAGACCTAAAAATGAAAATGTTATGAATCCGGCTGTTATATACAACACTAATGTTTAAAAAAAAACAAATTAAAAATATTTATCCGATCGCTACCAAAGTTCAGGATCAACCGCTAAGATAATCTGAAGATTAAAATCTGAAATTTTCGTATAAAATCGGTATAGCCGTTCTGGAGTTTATAGGAAACAAACATACATGATTTTTTATATATAAGAAGAAAAAAATTAAACATAGTACTTTACACAAAGAAAGGAAAGAATGAAGTTGATCAAGGACTTGTTAAACATTTTTAATCTCTCTCTAGTTTGTTATCAGTAATTGCAGATAAAGTGAAATTATTTGCCGGAAATCAAATACACACCTGTTTGAAAATCCCCTTGTTCATGCATAATGTGCTGAAAATTCGTAACCGCATCGCGAAATTTCCCCATACGGACTAATAATAAACCAATATTATGCATCACTTTCATTCTGCAAATATACAAAGAAGTCATTATAAAATTTATTTGGTAAAAAACGTCGTCTTATTCAAGTTAATATAAACAAATCACATGTTCAAGCCCACTTGTTCAAGCCTTTGACATTTGTATTTTTTTTAAACAATAGCTCATTCTACTGGCCCACTGACACTATGGTAAATAAAGTCATTTCATAAAGTGAAATCATATTAAGTTAAAATAAATAATAATCACTACTTATCATATAGCCATTATATATCTTTATAATATGGCAAAATAGTGCCAATCACTCCACAGGTTTAGCGTGTCCACCAACTTAGCCGTATAGCTATAAAGTATTTTAATAAAAATAAAATATAAAGTATTTTAATAAAACAACTTTCTATATCTAAATCGATCTGTTTACTTTGTTAGCCCTAATTATCAGCATTAGTGTATTATGTGAATATCATGGCTACAGTCCAGCCAAAAACCAGCGTAATATTATGTTGCCGTAGTACGTTCTGAACTTGACTCCTTTTTGATATATGACTATTTGGTGAGATAACATAAGTACACTGGATTTGTCATATGTTTAACTATATATTTGTACGTATTTTTAATATCTAAATAAGGTTTTCCTTTATTTCTATGCATGAGCAAGAAACTTTGTATTTGAACACTGAAAAATCTACTACTAGGGTATAGTAACCGTGCTGACTACTTTTTTATAATTGACATTGAATTGACAATTGACAATTAATTCCAGGTTTGTGATAAAAATGAATTTCCATTTCCCTTGTTCATCGCATCACGCGTGAATGGGCGGAACAATATCGCTAATTCGTTTTTTGTTGGGTTAATTATCGTCAAGATAATGTTCTTATAAAAAATAAAACTTAAGGAAGTAGATCGGAATATCAACATATTTAAGAAAATTTACAAAATGTAAAGACAATATCAAATTCTCATAACTAGCTGTCAGTTGCTATAGAGCATTACAATAATGAACACAATGTTTTTGAATATTTTTTAAGACATAACAACGCCTGTCGAGTCAGCTAGAGTAGTAGATATTTATATATCTACCTTAAATCCTTCTCGGCTGTGGGAGTTTGATCTAATGCCATTCTATATAACTTCAAAGCTTTCGGATGCTCCCCCATTTTGAAATATATATTTCCCATATTTACCTAGAAATATTAATAATTATATATAAAACATTAATAAAGTACATAATTCATTCGGAACAATAATTTACCTTGAGTCGATTAGCGTGTGGAAACAACTTATTTCTGGTCAGTAACTGATAAGTGTTTAATGCTTCTGTATACATTTCATTAAGTGCATATTGTCCAGCCAAATTGCAGAGTACCTGATACAAAACAAAAAAAAAACCTATTTTAACTTAATCTATTGAAACTATTTCATTTTGTTTTTGGTTCCTACTAACAATTCAGTTATTGAAAAGTAAAGCAGGAGTTATTCAATAACGTATCATGTAACCTATAATAATATACCGTAATTTGAGTATTGTCGAATACGGATCAATTTTGTAAAAACTTACTGCAAATGTTAGATCCAAATTGTGCGTATCTCCTAGATTGGCTTGTTCCTGCATGCGTATCAATTGTCGTTCTAATGATGATGCTTCTTGAGCCTTTGCTAAAGCCTAAATAACACAACAAACATTTCTTAAAATATGTTATTATATATAACATAGTGTATTTTTAAATATTGTCGGCTTCTTATTACCTGTCCCAAGTCGTTTTCACTTTTGGCAACAGCATCATCGTCGGGATCTGATCGTGCGCTTAATATACACGACTCTTCGACTAACGCCACAATACGTGATTCCATTTGCTTTATCCTATCTTCGATACTACGGACATAATAAGTACTTTTATTACATTGACCGAAAATATATTTTTGGACAATATTGTTTACAATTTTTTTGTGTTTTGAAGCAAGAAACATGTATAACATTCACTTGATGTTAATATTTTACTTAGTTGTTTAAAGCCAACCTCAAACGACCGCAATAGGTCTCACTTACCTAGTCAGACCTAAGTTAGAACAATATATGTATATTACCAGCCTGCAAACTCCGAAAGGAGCTTTTATATATAAATTATGTAAGCGTCTATAGAATATCAACATTACTGCATGGAAAGATGGTCTAGCAGAAAACCATCGAAATATAAATGAGCCAAAAATATTATGTTACTTTTGGATTCTGACAATGTTTATTGTGTTTCAATTGCGTTTAATAGGATTCCTTGAATTGGTTATAGCGATGAGTTTGAATACCTCGTGTCATCTCGAGGGGGGCGCGATACGGGTGCTTTAGGTGCCGAGCTATATCCAACCGCGCGCAAAGCTGTCACAGGCCGAGCAGTTGCAGTGCCTGTGCTTGTGCGCAACATCTGTGACAATGTACACAACTAAAAAACTATTTCATAGATGTGTCCATCTAATAATCTGTAAGATAAGTATGTCCCGTTGGTAGTTTGTACTTACTGGTCCACAAACATTACGAATCCAATAGATATGCAAATTTAAATTAGACAGCAAACCGTTTCTATATATCGTTTAACATGTACACTTTTTTTTGGGTTGCATCTTCTATTATTATTGCCTTAAGTATTATTTACCACGGAATGATCTAGGAATCTGTAACCGTAACTGAAACTAGTTGGTACTCGAAATAATCCGAAACCCTAACCAAATCCATTATAAATATTTCGAATAACTTCGGAGAAGACGTGGTTGCGTCTTAAAATTGAATTATAATTATTTTCAAAATGGCATTATTGTCCGCCAACAATTGTCTCAATAAAAGCTAGTTTCCTTCTAAATATATTTATTTGAAAAGTTATATTGTTTTAAACATCGAAATAAAACTAATTTAAACGGATTTTATCGCGATTATTTATTAATTTTGATACCGAAGTTTCGAAAGCTTTTCAGCCTTCGTGGTCACGGGGCGGACTGAGGTGTAGGTTGTCCAGAAAAGTTCATGTTACTGTGTATACCTTCAATTTAATTTTTGTTATTGATAATTTTCCGATCTACGCAGAAAGAGCTCACAGTGTCTTGAGGTCTGGCAATTGGTTCTTTGGGTTCCGATTTAATTAAATGTATAATAGGATCCCAGGCTTGTACTAGCTTCCAACCATCTTCTCTATTGAAATTTGGATGTTAATGAATATATTTTAAACAATCACATAAATTAAATTTAATGTCAGTACTCTCATAATCAAAAGGTCAAAATCCGTATTCAATTTTAGACACACAAAATTGGAGTTAGTTAAAACTGTGGTTGTTAAGGACGTTAGAATACCTTGTCTAGGTTTTCGATTTAAAGGTTCTTAAACATACAGTTTACTTTTTCTAAAAAATAAGGCCACTCTTCGTACCCCTGTACCCATCCTGCTAGGAACTTTCTTTCCAATTCCAGCAGTTCTTAATGTTTCTTGAAACGCTTCATCTTCCCTCAAGTTTCGAGTGTCGAGTGCGGGGGCCACGTCGTTGAATCCTGAATACAAGTCATCGTCCTCATCAAGAACCATTGCTGTACGAGGCTTCGAATCTGTTCCAAGACGAGAAGCGCTATAATATCGCGAACTCAACATATTTTTACGTCCACTATAACTGATTCTATATAAATTATAATGTACAATGCAAAAGATTACAACTTTTAAAACGCTCAGGTTTTTGTTGTGAAGCCGATACCATAGCAACCATGTCATCACAATAGTTTGTTGTACATATACCTACCTGCATATACAAAACTGATCATAAAGGTTAGAATACGTAAGGTTTGTCTAAAATAAAATATTTTTTTTATTCGATTTTTTAATATGATAAGAATAATATAAATAAATGCGATATGGTTGCGCTTCAATTAGTATGTGCTTATGTATTAACTTTTACATATGATTACTCAAAAAATGAGTGTAACGTTCTCAGGGTGCATGTATGTGAGTTTATTTATTCCACCCTAACTTTAAATGCCTAAACAGATTTGTATGTACGGAGTGCTGTTCTGTGAGACTCTTTTTAATTTAGAGGTTCATGGATTACAAATTAAAATATTGCAAAAAACTAATCGATTTTATTATTATTAATATTACGTTGAAGGCATTAGTTTCGTTTACGATCTCTATTCTTCAAAAAACAAATAATATTTAATGTAGTAATAAGCCACTTGTTACATCATAACTGATAAAACTCAATTAAAATATAACAATATTTATAAAAAAATATTGGTATGATGGTTCAGCAGTAGCAGTTCAGACCACGTGTCGATTGACGTGAGTTAGATTCCCACAGCGTCCGAAATTTTAATGAAATACAAATTCTTAATAAATCCTATTATTCTAAAAGGTGTAATGAGACTACAATACGGTGATAAGAGCATTTTTCAATGCTCTCGGTTATATATCAAGAGTTTAAAATGTGCCGTCAAGCCCATATCTGTGTCCGAGCAAATGTAGTCTACTGTAAGCTCAGTTTAGCATGTTGACCAACTCGTCACTTAATACTGAGTGAAATGACATGTACACGTTAAGCGTACAAAAAGTTAAAAGAAATTACGAAGGATATAAATAAAAGAAGATTCGTTTCACGTTCTATATTTATTACATGATCACTAAATTCATTACAATCAAGGTCCACCTCATTGATTTCACACCGATCAAACAACATAGTATAAAATAGACATGTGTATAGCCAAATCAAACGGATTGACTAAAGAAACCACATCACATTCGTAAACTATCAATAACCACTCTGTTAAACGCGAGCAGTGCTGATGGAAGACACTGAATAAACCGTTTCAGTCAAAAAAAAACTAGAAATAAAGTAACATAAAAATTATCTTAACTTAAATCTAAACACAGTACAATAAAAATGATAAACCTACTTGAAATCGTTAAATACTCCTGACTGAATCACTTGTTTCTACCCACTTACGGTCATTCAATAGATCAGATATAAAAAATAAACGTATTTAAAAACGTTTTTATTTTCCTCATCAAAAGCATGATCATAATGTCATATATGTACAGTTTATATATTTTTTTTTTTTGGTTTTAACTATTACGTTTATAGAAATGAAATGAGTAATAATAAAAAATTAAACGTGACCCTAACGGACTAGTTAGAAATGCAAGTACTAATAATATTTTGTACAATTTTTACTTATCATTAGGATAACACCATATAAAAATTAATGGAAACTTTTATTAACGTGGATATGACTTAGATGTTAACAATCCGTAACTATATAATAAATTCAATGTTTTTTATATAATTTTATGTACACATGATTAACAAATGCACTGACAGATTCTATCGCACATTTTAGGTGCGGATGAGGCACCATTCAACAACTATACGGCACTTTTAAATATATTATGGCATTTTTTCAATAATTAAATTATTTCTTTTATACACTTATTTACGGAAAAAGGTGCGTTTTGTTACTCCACACGTTTTAGATTATCTATATAAGAGAAGTTAACTTAACATTTTTATAAAATCCATTTTTTTAAACAACAAAGTTACAAATTCTTTATCGAGGAAAGGGTTTGGAAATAATTTACTTTATAAAAATGTAATATATAAATATTTTGTTTGTTTCTACTTATTGGAGTCGAAATTATGAATCTAAGGTTGGCTCAATACGTTGTCTCCAACGTACGTTGGTGGTACGGGCTCTCGCTAATATGATCACAAATCGTCCACACATCGACGAATATGTCTGTCTAGTTTAAGATGAGCCAATGTGAAGTATTGCTATACCTTTTTTACTTTACAAAGTTACTATTATTTATTAATTGTTATTATTATTTATTTATTATTATTACTGAGAAAAACATAAATGAGTGAACCGCCTTAGTGTGGATCATCGCGATCGTAGGCATACAAATCCTTTGATAAAACTGATATGTGCCGGCAAACTACCAATGTTTGCGCAACGGTTGGAGCCAGCGTGTAGAACCAAAATAATAAAACCCTCTCATCTTGACGGTTACGTGAAAACGACATTCACTAACAGAGAGCAAAATGATCCGCTGGACACTATATTTCAACCAAGAGCGAGTCATATTATATAAATAATTACTAATCCCATCTAACTTGGTTTTCTCTTCTGATATGTGTTACAACTATTTCTTCATTCGAAAATTAAATGATATTGAATGGTTAAATGAAGATGAATATTCATTATAGCTACATAATATACCAAATATGTATAACGCACTCAATAGAAGGATTACAAAATCATGGTAAAAAACAGCTATTACAATTGAACAAAGTATTAATGACAGTTAATTTATTGGCTAATTTAATACCTAACATAGTTGATATGAGTAAGAGAGTAACAGTTACCACCCATTAACATCTTTAAACAAAATTATTGTTTCTTTATTTTATTCTGGCAATTATTGTCGCTATTAGTTATTAAATTTCTGTAATTGACTTATCTGTAAAAGTAAGATCGTAAAAGTTAACTAAGGAAATTGTTTTTTTAAATTATTCTGTTAGTTAATTTTTAAGTGTTTACTAACTTATAAGCACCAATAGGCCCTTGAGCAATGGGTTATACACTTGGTTCAGATGACAACATAATAATGAATATTCAAAAATGAACTTAATTCAGATATAAAGCTGTATAACACGATGAAAATTATTATTATATTTACAAATTTATATATGTCTTAAAAGCCTCATCTGTTAAAGTTCTTAATCACAATGTGTACATACACATTTAATAATCAGCATGCACCAATTTTAATTACTTAATACAATTATATGTAGTCCATAAAAACGCTATCACATTGTAAGTAGGTATTGTAAATATTCCCAGCGGTATGATAATGGGTAATTGTCAAAAACGTAAACAAATATGTAAAAACATTCGGTACTTGTGATCATAGTTAATTTAGAGTAATACTATATGAGTCATAATAGAATCAAACAATGCAATCACAGTTTTTACATTGTACAGTTAAATAAGCAAAACAATTGGATATTTCGTTGGAATAAATGTTTCACATAGGAACGTATATTTCAACATTTCCAATAGTTGTGTCCATTTAACTCAAAAGTGTTATAAAGTGAGATAGCTAGGTTTGATTTCATATTACTCATATTCGATTTGTGTGGTGTTACAGAGTGAATCAAACAATGCAATCACAGTTTTTACATTGTACAGTTAAATAAGCAAAACAATTGGATATTACGTTGGAATAAATGTTTCACATAG
Organism: Actias luna; assembly: GCA_039707435.1. Taxonomy (NCBI): domain Eukaryota; kingdom Metazoa; phylum Arthropoda; class Insecta; order Lepidoptera; family Saturniidae; genus Actias; species Actias luna. The sequence goes on along the minus strand of JAZHAC010000034.1, from coordinate 6,756,694 downwards.
GAACGTATATTTCAACATTTCCAATAGTTGTGTCCATTTAACTCAAAAGTGTTATAAAGTGAGATAGCTAGGTTTGATTTCATATTACTCATATTCGATTTGTGTGGTGTTACAGAGTTTTTTTTAATACATAAAGCATATTTTATAATTTTTCCATTACGATAATAAAGGTAAACCTTTTTTGTTTGTTTCTATTTTGAAAAATGATAATCATAAATGTTAGGTAAGCCCTTATATCAACAGATAAATTTTATTGTCATAATTACTTTGCGAATCTCTATCGTATTAAATTACGTTACAAACGCTTAATCAGATTTCCTACATACGCGTATGGCAGTTATAGTTCCATACAATGTGAAATTTGATGATAATCTCGTCACTGAACTTGTCAATATGTGCGTTTTGTTCCCAAAAATCAAATCGTTAAGGTCACAAACTATATCGATCTGTAATTTGTTACTAGGGTCACTGTGATCACAATTGAGAGCACCAACGTGTGGGTACCGTTTAAATCATATCTAACTCAAGCACAAACATTAATAAAGTAATCATGCACAACTCGATGAGATATATATAATTATATATTATAATTTTATGTTATAGAATTTTTATTTTCAAAAATTTGTAAAGCAGTCAATCTTAATAATTAATATACTTATAGTTTACATTTTAATTCCGTGTATTCGGTTATATAATTGTAGATCAGAGGGGGCAAGAACATATATTTTAAATCATTATGATTGATATAATTTAAAGCGTTTATAGTTTTGAGACTCGGTATTTAAATTCGACCTCCGATTAGGTGTAATGAAACGGAATTAAAGGGAAGTAGTCGTAATATAATTTCGCTTTGCGTGTATACACTGCGAGGGGAGAGTACGTACAGTGTATGTGGTACGGCAGCTAGATCTGCGTGGAGAAGCGCGGCCGCGGCAGCTCGTACACGTCGCCGTGCACGGACCGAGCGATCGCTTTGATGCTTGCCGCTATGTCTTCTGGCTCCTCCTATAACAAATTCATTTAATATATCCATAACCAATATAACTATCGGTTGTATCTTACTATATCTATACTAATATTGTAAAGAGATAACATTTGTATGTAACAAATAAACCCAATAACTACTTGATCGATTTCAAATATTCTTTCAGCACAAGAATGCTACATTAGCCCTGAGTAACATAGGCTCTATAACATTTTTTTATGAAAATGATTACATAATATTGTAGTTCCATAGTTTAGTTTTATCAATTGTGAACATCAGTAGGATTTTATAAAAAAAAACTGCGTGCTCTTTAAATCATAAATAAAAATTTACTTTAATCTATCAAGTATAAACAAAACACTGTTTAAAATAATTTTATCATTTTATAAAGAAGTTACATTGTATTCGCCTAGTAACCTAAATTAAGTTATTAAGTAAGTAAGTAGTAACAGAAAAATTGTAAACATTACAGAATAATCTAATTACGTAACGAGAATTTTGAGTTCAAATGACAATGTCAATAAGTCTACAAAACTTCTATTTCTGCCAGTTACAAATAATTTGGGAATCTTTAAGCAAAGACATAGTTAACATCTGATGCATAAACGATCCATCGTCGGCCTAATCTTCACTATTATGTGAGATTAAGTTAAAATTCAAGGCTGTACTAAAACTGTAACACCAATACTAACATATTCATCATCTAAATCTCGAAGCGAAGGACGTCCGTTAGGGAACTTCGGCATGTTCATGGGCAAAGAACGAGCAAGGTCAGGAGCGGCGCCGCCGCGCGCCCGGCCTATGTGGATACCTTCATCGTTACTGCCTTCTGGAATATACAAGTTCTTTTTTATATTACTTTTTTACACATTTTTCTCTACTTTTCACAAATTTCTTTGCCGCTATCATATTTGACATTAATTGTCAAATTTCCACATTCTGAACTCTTCTATTGCTTTATTTCCATTTTTAATTTGTTTATGATAAAACTAATATTTTTCTTAGATTTTTGTTCCACTTCATAGTATGATTAATTTTTCGATTATATTGTATGAACATCATAAATAGATTATGTGATAGTGGACTTAAAAAATGATTGTAACATGTACGACTTACACGGGAAATAAAACATGGTTCATATTTACGAATTATTCGTTGACAAAATGTATATAATTATATGTATTATTCAAAATACCTGAATAATACAAATTATTAACAACTCGTATATCTAATTATTTGCAATTACTTCTATAAAATATCTTTCCTTATTTATATATAAATGTAGCAGTTTCATTTTTTTTCCAAATAACGAGTAGAAATAAATATAACTCAACTTGATTTTATATAAGGAAATTAAGAAAAATGACTAACAATAAATAGCTGATCAAAGCAAATAAATAGGCTTAGGATTTTGCTGAAAGTATACAAAGAAATGTAAAGTTACACTAATCTCAAAAATACTAACACAATCATAAGTTTAGTTAGACCTGTTAAACTACTATGAAGTACTATTAAAGTATTATTAAGTAACCATTGAATTGTACTGTACCTATTGTCGAATTATTTTTAAAAATCTCTAATTTTATACTCACGATCGGAATCGTAATCGTCTTCATCCGAAAGGTAGTTATGATGCGAGTCTGCGCCTTCTAAATCGAAGAGATCTTCAGCTTCAAGTGAATCTTCTTCGGACGGTAAGTTTCTATTAGTCTATCGAAAACAAAACACGAAATTATTTATAAATTTTAAATTTTAAATTAATGTAATCTAGACCAATATATTGATCTGAGTAACTCATATAACGTGGTATGTATTCCAAGAGAAAAATTATAACTGGTCCAAAACTGTTTTTAATTCATATTGAAATTTAAAAATTTTCAATCATCTATCTATTAGTAATCGTATTGGAGTACGGTCAGGACTTACATTTTTATGTTTCAAAAGTATAATAACCATGTTTATAAATAGATGATTGATTTTCTTAAACGAGAAAATATTTGAATAATACAATAGAAAGTATTGTTACATTAAGCTTGCATGTTTGCCATTGGTAATCCGACCTTGCCTCATGCTGATTTAAAAACGAAATCAAGCCCCTCTCTACTCTATTCTTACTCCACGCTTCAGCTTCCTTCATCACTTTTTTTCGCTGGTCTTCGTCTCTTTCCTTCATCTTACTCTATATTCACAACATCACCACCACTAACCATCCACCATAACTCAATAAATATACTTCTTCCATAATATATTATATACAAGACCAATTTATTTTGTTTTAAATATTTATATATTGAATCAATATATTTCATATAGATCAAGGCATTGTAGGTAAATGAACACTACATAAATCTGATATTAAAATATGTATACTTTATTAAAACTTGATCAATATAATATGCATACCTTAATAATATTCTGAGCTTTTTTGGCATCTTTTAATGAGGACAGTCTTCTCTGGAGTGGAGGTAGCTGAGGTGAGGGTGGTTCATTATCCAAGCTTATGTCAACTCTCCAATCGTTATTGACATTATTTTGCGCCTTACTTATAATGCTGAAAATAGTTATGGTGATATATTTACATATATTTGCATACAAACTATTATATGTAAAGGTTCAATCAAGTATTAAAAAAAGCTCTTAGAAATTTATTTAAAATCACCTCTTATTAAATATTGAATAGATAATATAATTATTGAAATTTATTAATAACTATTAATATACAGCTACGTTTGTAGTGATTAACAAATATTTTACTTGTGCATTTTACATAGAATTAACAGAACTGTGTCAAATAATCTGTGTTGAACAATATTGTATAAATTTTACAAGCCCAAGGTACTTAATTATTCGCCCTACAAAGGCAGTGTTGAACAATATTGTATAAATTTTACAAGTCCAAGGTACTTAATTATTCGCCCTACAAAGGCAGTGTTGAAAAATATTGTATAAATTTTACAAGCCCAAGGTACTTAATTATTCGCCCTACAAAGGCAGTGTTGAACAATATTGTATAAATTTTACAAGTCCAAGGTACTTAATTATTCGCCCTACAAAGGCAGTGTTGAACAATATTGTATAAATTTTACAAGTCCAAGGTACTTAATTATTCGCCCTACAAAGGCAGTGTTGAACAATATTGTATAAATTTTACAAGTCCAAGGTACTTAATTATTCGCCCTACAAAGGCAGTGTTGAACAATATTGTATAAATTTTACAAGCCCAAGGTACTTAATTATTCGCCCTACAAAGGCAGTGTTGAACAATATTGTATAAATTTTACAAGTCCAAGGTACTTAATTATTCGCCCTACAAAGGCACCCGCGCCCCGCGTAGCGCCCGCGTCACACGCCGCGCCCGCGACCCGCGCCGCACCCGCGACCACGACCCGCGCCACACCCGCGACCGCGACTCGCGCCCCCGCTTCCGGCCCCTCGGGCTCGGCTGGCCAGGCTCAGCCGCAGCAGGGCCGCACTCCGCCGCCGGTAATAATCCAAGACAAGTCCACCTGGACCCGAATCTAGGCCGATTTACACGAAAAAAAGATCAATATTACCAGTGCGACGAGTACCCCTGCGGGTATTCAAGTTAAAGTCCAGTCGTCGCTGACGCATAAATCTTTAACCGCCTACCTTAGAGAAGCTAGGCAACCCTTTTATACATACACGCTCGAAGAGGAACGCCTCCTTCGAGTTGTTGTCCGCAGGGTGCCTAAAGAGCTCCCCCTTCCCGAAGTCGCAGCTTCACTGCGATCTCAAGGATTCCCTGTCCGTGATGTATTTAGAATGTATCACAGACAAAACAAGAGGCCGTACGATATGGTTACGGTGCTTCTAGACCGAACGAAGGAGGGAAAAAAATATATTTTCCCTAAAGTCGGTGTGCGGATTATCAGGGGTCATCGTAGAACCCCCCCCCCGCAAGTCACATATTCCTTCGCAGTGTCACAACTGCCAAAATTATGGCCACTAAGCCAGTGGCTGCCATCTTCGGCCCAGGTACGTAAAGTGCTTGGGCGATCACTCCACTAAGGAAAATCTTATTAAAACCCGTTTTGTTAGCTCTCTTCTCGCTGGGCGGGGCGGTTATAGTGGCCGGCGATCTCAATAGCGGGCACGTTATCTATAACAGTTCGAGGACTACTCCTAACGGTAGGTCGCTTGCTGTTTTGGAGGACGAGCTCGTGTTCGATGTTATAGCTCCTTCTGAGCCCACTAATTTCCAGACAAACTGTACTTCTACAGTACTGGATGTCGCCCTTCTTCAAGGAATCGCGCTTCCGGTAAGACGTATAGAAGTCTTACATGAACTCGATTCTGACCATCGTCCCGTCATTCTTCAACTAGGTCAACCTAAAGATATCGGGCCCTCCTCCGTCCAAGTGGTTGACTACGCGCATCTCAGGAGATACCTCCGTGATAACACATCTTCTTCGAGTCTCAGTAGGATCCGGGATGAGGTGAAATCCGTTAGCGACGCTGACCTTGCGATCGATTCCTTGGTCGATCACCTGCAGACGGCGGTCAGGGTGTCATCCAAAGAGGTGAAAGCGGCGAACGATCGCCGCTTCGTGCTCCCTGCCGACGTCCGGGTATTGATCACGGAGAAGAACGCGGCGACGCGCGCGCACGATTCATACCCATCCGAGGAAAATCGCATTCGCTTACGAGCCCTCCAGAGGGAGGTTAGGAATCGTATCACGGAGATCCGAAATAAAAGATGGGAAGACCTTCTCGAGGGTATTCAAACGTCCCAACTGGCCTTCTGGAATTTAACCAAAAAGCTAAAATCTGATAGGATAGTCTCCATGCCCCCGTTGCAGAGAGGGTCTGGGGTAACTACTGCTTTTGAGAGTGTAGAAAAAGCGGAATGCTTAGCCGCTACACTCGAAGAACAACGCTCACCCAATCCGGGTGTATCACAGTCATTTGTGGAATCTGTGTGGAATTTGTGGAATCAAGTGGAATCCACAGTAGAGTCACTTCTCTCCTCTTCACCTGAGGCCTCATTAGACCTTGTCACGTCGATGAGGTTCGGTTAGCCATTAAAGGCCTTAAGCCTAGAAAATCTCCCGGTCCGGATGGAATTAGGAACAAAGTATTGAAACTTCTTCCTGATTAGCTCATAGCTCTTCTGGTTTGCATCTTCAATGCGGCCATACTTCACTGCTACTTTCCAGCTGTTTGGAAAAGAGCAACAGTGATAGGTATCCATAAGCTTGGCAAAAAGTCAAATCTGCCAGAGAGTTATAGACCTATTAGCCTCCTGAACACTCTAGTCATAGTATTCGAGAAACTCCTTCTGAGTCGTCTCCTCAAGGAAGTTGAGGATAAAAAGATCATTCCGGAAGCACAGTTTGGCTTTCGAGCCAGACACTCGTGCACAGATCAAGTGCTTCGCCTCACGGAGCACATCAAAGCCAACTTTGTCAAGTAAAAGTTTCCCAATTCTCCTTACCGCACTGTTGCGATCTTTTTCAACGTCGCTAAAGCCTTTGATAAGGTATGGCATGCTGGGCTTATTTATAAATTACACCAGTTCGGAATACCGGACAGGTTAATTTTTATTCTAAAAAATTACCTCTATGACCGCTCCTTTTGCTATAGAGTGGAAGGAGCCTTCTTTTCAGCGCATCCTATTCGAGCAGGATTTCCCCAAGGTTCTATTCTGGCACCCTGTCTCTTTAATCTGTACATCAGCGACCTCCCGAAGTTGGAGGATAAAGTCCACTACGAACTCTATGCTGATGATACAGTTATTTTCACATCCGATAGGAAAAAAATAATGTCATCAGTCGTACCCAAAGGTCGATGGATACGTTCGGAGAATGGTGCGTCAAATGGCGCATTGCACTCAATCCGGATAAGACTGCAGCCATTCTATTCCAACACTAAGAAAGTGCTCAGCAAAAAACTCTCCTTATACGGTAAGGACATTCAGTGGGCCTCCGAAATCAAGTATCTCGGAGTCACTTTAGATAGGAAACTTAGTTTCATTCCCCACATCAAAAAAGTCATAAAGAAAGCTCTCATGGTAATGGCTCAGTTGCGTCCTATTTATACTGGACCAAAAATGTCCCTTCGTAGTAAAATGACCCTTTATAAAACTTGCGTAAGACCTATACTTACGTACAGCTGTCCCGCCTTCGCTCATAGTTCCAAACATTCCTTGAACAAACTCCAAATTGTTCAAAATAAATATATTCGTAGGTCGGTTTGTGCGCTCGATGTTATGAGAAACATAGACCTACACAAAGATCTAGAACTTCCGTCCGTAGAAGGGTATATCCGGGCCCTTTCAAAAACACATTTTGAGAAAGCTGAAGCACATTCAAATTCGCTCATTAAGGCTTCCGTCTCCTACGTTCCCACCCCTAATGAGCAGTTATCTAATATAAAATTCTGTCGGCGTCGGCCACGTAACATCTTCCTCGACCCACCCGATGAAATTACGAGTCAAAATAAAGACTACCCCGTAATCTCCATAAAAAGTATGAACGTACGCGCTAATCCGCGAAACCGTCGTCCTCGCCGCCGAGGGCGGGCGGTTAACTTCGCTCCCGCACACCCGCCGCGGCCTCCCTCTGCGGACGCTCGAGCCTAGGTCGATCCTCCGGAATGGAGCCCTCGAGCTGACCCGCTCGCGAGATACAGTGACTCTTTACATTCACTGAACCCACATCATTACACTGCATGTAACATTCGTGCACACTCACACGGTACGTACACGGTTCTGTGAGGGACCGCCCCTGGCCCTGAATGTGGTTCGGCCTTTTGATTAATATTTATTATATATAATTCAGCGTTTCATTGCCTTCTTCTCGGTTCTTAGGGTTCGATTTGCTAGGTTAGGTACTCTCGTCGTTCACTATTTATGTAGGAAAGACGCACAGTACTATCTTGTCTCGCCGCTTTGCACAGTACAAACTAAAATAAGTTTTTATCAGGTCCCTAAGGGGATCAGTTTGTTTCGATTTTTACTTTCTTATTATTATAACGTATCTATCACGCGATTCGGCAACAGCCCAAGCCGAGGTTCGGTCACTAGTGACTTCCTTGTGCGAGTTGCCCTGCGGGCTCGAGCGCCCTCCGTGCTCGCCCCTCTAGTTCAGGTGAAGCTGTAAAAGCCCCTCAGGCTAACAGTGTAGGTCCTTTCGAGAAAAAAAAAGGTACTTAATTATATAATAAAACTATGTATTCCTATATTTGGTGATGTTTGATGTAAGTTTAATTTGTATAATTAAAATGTAGTTTATAACAATGTTTATAATTACATGCACAGTCATTTACATACCTAGCTAATATTTTATGATCCCTTTGAGCCCTCTCTTTGTATGCCTCATATTCTGCATACTTCTGTTCCCTAAATTGTCTGACAGTCTCCTCAAGGGCTTCAAGCTCTGATTGCAGGGTTTGATTCATTTGTTTACTAAGGGTTCCAATCATCTGATGGCTCGGAGGCCATCTCTTGTTATTTACTATGAAATTATTTGTGTCAACATTTTCTTTCATTTCAATGTCATTTGTCACTTCAGGGACAAGTAGATTGAAAACTGGTGAAAAATTAGTTGATTTTTTTAAATTGTTCACTCTCTCGGGTGTTGTCTGAAACATCAATGAAAAACAAAAGTTATGTCAACTATTAATTGTATTGGGTCCAGTTTGTTACTTTTTAATACAGTTTCTATATAAATACTCTGAAATTATTTGGTCCCATCAGATTAAAAATTAAATTTTTAATAAATTTCTATCACAGTTTATAATGATATTTTAATTATCCTTTAATATATAAAAGAAATAGAGGTTGTGAAAAAAAAATTTGAACATGATTCTTCTGCTATTGCAAGTGTATATGTGCTCAGTTAAGAACATACCATCAGGTGGAGTGCATGCTTGTTTGCCATCATCATCGTAACAAATATGTGCTAAGCACATAAGCTTAATTTAAAAACCATATTACATAATTTTATTACTTATATGTTAAAATGTATTAACATTCTAACATATTAAAGTGAAATGAATGCTCACTTGAATAGCCTTGGATATAATTATATTGTAAGGTTCTTTTTTGTCTTGCAATGTAGCATGTGTGGCTTGCCCGCAAGCCAAGCAAGTATGTATAGTCCAGCGGCCTATTATTCTTGTACCCACTAGAGCTTGTTGAATAACTTGAGTTTTCAGTGAATTACCTGAGCATGACAGTAATTTCTGTAATAGAAACAAACAAAGTTTTATTAGTGAGAAAATACATTAATAAAAATTAGTAATCTAGTGACACTATTGAATGTTTTGGATTGAGTTTTTCTAAATATTATTAATTTAAACTTTTAAATCATTATTCACTGTTTTTCATTAGTTATATGATATGGTACACATTTAATTGATTATATTAAATTTGATGTTTTTATTAATATGTGCAAAATATGTCACATCGCCACACTTGATTTCCATAGATACAGCATTCAATGCTTAATGAGGCTGCCTGTTTCAGTAGCAAAATTATAATAATTAGGTATATATGGGGTATTCCATTGCAATTATTATACCTTAAAATTGTTGAATTGTATTTATTTTATTTTATATGTATATATTCTAGCTGAATCTGTGACTTTGTTCTCACAGAGCTACTAATTATTTAACATTTTTTAGGCATTTCAATAACTTTCTTCAATACAGCTTTACTCTTATTGACGGTAGCATAATGTTAAATAACCTAAAGCCTTCCCCAATGTGTGTGCTATCAAATACAAAAGTAATTTTTGAAATCAGACTGATAGTTATAAAGATTAAGGTGTTTAAACAAACTCTTCTGATTTATAATTTATTTAAAATTACTAAATAGCATTTATATTATGATTTCTTATGTTTATGCGACTAATTTAAACGGATTTTAATTTCATTTTGATCCCAATATTTTTTAGCCTTTGTGGTCACGGAGCAGACTGAGGTGTAAGGTTGTCCAGAAAAGTTCATGTTACAGTGTGACACTGAATATATGTATAAATAACCATGATAAAATCCATTTAAATTAGTTTTATTTCGATGAGCATTTATATTATTGTAAAAGTTGACAACTTGTAGTGTAAAGAATTGTAAACAGCCTTTACTTTTATCAATGTTTATTATTGAATTTTTTTTCCTTACATTCATCATTGTCATGCATAAACAAACCATGCAAATACACTATGGCTTTTATTGCATAATTCGTGGTAAACTTATATAACTTTTAAAAACGTAATAATAGACAAAAATATGGAGGCATGAAACTTTTCTTTAAAAAATAATAACTATGGATTCTGTATTAACCATGTTGTAAAAAGAATAATGAATTTTGGTTTTACAACATACAACACAACTTCGCAAAGAATTTAAATGAAATGTCCAAATGCAATGTGTTTATTACTTTATTATAGTCATACTTTACAACACATAATAAATTTCAAGGTCTCTATATTTTTTCAGACAGTATATAACTTACTGTGGTTTTTAATCAACCAAATAGTAATAGTTGAACGATAATAACATTTGTGTCGTACAAACAACTAACCATAAACATTGCGAGTACATAATACGAACGTAAATATATTTGTCGGTTTAGAGCCGCACGTTCATGAACTGCAAATAGTACATAATAAGTATATAAACAGCATACTGATGCCGTATACGTGATTAGAACACATAATGATTATGCTCTAATTCATAATAAAGAACAAAAAAGACTATATATCAAGGCCGACACATGTTTACTGTTGGTACCTGGCTGAAAAATATATCCCTTTGTTCGGTCGATGTGAGCTTCAGATTCTCGATGTCGATAATATCTTCATATTTCTCACTTTCTAATGTAACATTCAAACATTTACAAACACAAAGTGCCATAGTTTATGAAATATAATTTGCACTTCTTCAAAACAATATAAAAATGGTCGAAAATCGTAAGACTGTATAAACTGTACGGTAGTACTTTCATAAATAAATGCGACAAACGCGTAGGTACCTATTGTAAGTATAGATATCCATGGATATCCAGATATTTTTATTTTTTATTCATACAAAATCACGTTCTAAACTTCAGCTGATTGTCTTATCAGTAGTTTCTCTTTCTTACAAATGAACATTTCATATTTACTTCTAACGTGAGTGAAAGAAACAAAGTGATTTAACGATTTCTCCTACAAAATAGTGAAGCGCATGGACCTTGTAATCGCGCGTAATTATGAATGATAATTGGACTGTTTTAAATTAAATTATGCTTGAATACAAGACAACAAACACAAATAATAAAACGGTAAACAATAATTTTTAAAACATTTTTTTATTATAATAATTTATTAGTATCTATTTATAGTCAAACAAAATGTTTATGATGCTGTACATACCGAATGTATAAAATATCAATGTGTTGCCAATTAAAAAAAGAAATGAAGAAAACAACTGTCCTGGTCAGTGTTACCAGATACACGGTAATAGCCATAGATGCACGGTATTTTTGACCAAAATACGGTCTACGATAAAGACCTATTACCATGTTATTATCTACGGTATTTTTAATATAAATTCCCATTTAAATAATAATAGAATTCTTTGAATACGAATTTTATGAAAATGTGAAATAAAATTCTCGAATATATCGTCGCTCATCAGGCTATGTAATCGGAGATAATGAAAAAGAGTTCTGGTACTAGTAAATTTTGTCTAGTATAATTTGTATTAATAAGTAGTTAATAAATGCATGGAATGTTATTCCAATTCGTAGAAAGATTCTTTGCTGTTTACTGGTACATAAAAAAATATATATCTCCATAAAATAGAGCAATAAATGAGCTTAATTAGCAACAATGAATATGACAGTGATAATTATAAGACTGACACTGGAAGTGGACTGACATCTTCTAAAATAGCACAAACTGGGTAAAAATGTAAGCATTACAAACAAAAGTTCAAACATGAGTAGTTATCTACATATCAAATATCAGAGCTTACTATCATAAAATGAAACTCTGAGAGTACAAAACATAAACAAAAACTTAAAAGCTTACGTTCCGTTGTTCAACCTATAGACAGTATGTTTAAAAAAGCTCCGTAAGCATAAGGAAGAGATATAGCCTCATTAACCAAGTTATGGACGCTATTTCGAAATTGACAGCATGTGTACAATTCAACAGCATTGAGCGAAACCTTTGCTACACTATATATAATCTTCGATATTTTCCCTCGAATCAGTCCAAAAGAATTGGGTGATCATCAAGTGCTGAATGACAAGTGGGGGAATGTTGCGATAATAATATCTCAAAAATAGCATTTACCCTCAATTTGAAAAAAACTGACAAGTTTTGGCACGACGTAATATGATAATTTATTGATTTATAATAAGTTATTATAACCACCTCATTTTTGGTACGAGCAGTTAATTAATGTTTTAATTCTCCACAGATAGTTCGACTAAAGGACCTGACTGGAATAAATATATTTATATTTCTGTCTCCATTTATGCTGAACATTCTAATATATGCTTCACTCCAATGCTGCATTTGTTCTGTCAAGTAAATGCAAAAAAAAAACAAAGTAAAGAAATAGCCTAATAATGAAAACTGTTAAAGGAAACATATTGCTCAACAATGTATTCAGACAAATGGAAATTGTGTTGATTTTATTACTATCAAATGATATGATTAATAAATTGCCTTCTTCTATTTATTACCAAAAAATTGAACTTTTGTCAGAATACTTAAGTTCTATTAAAAATATAAAAAACTTTCTTATGTTCTTTTATAATGACACGGTATAAACTTTAATATAAATTCAAAATAATTATACTTACAACACGGTAATTTTGGTCTGCTGACACGGTAGTTTGAAGTTTTTATCTGGTAGCACTGGTGCTGACAAAAGTCAATGTCAGTATAGTAATTGTCAATAATGTCAACAAATAACAACCTTAAAGTTTTATAAGTGTGCAACAGTGCTGGTACGTGGCGGATAAATTGTATTTTGTGGATTTCTTAAGAATTCACTATTCTGTATGCATGATACGAGTCCTAGCATACGCTACTCATAACAAATTAATATAGAATCGGCAATTGGTCGTGTATTTAAAAATGTCTAAAAGAACTCAACCGAATTGGTCTCCGCCGGCTAGGAAAGGTGATCAGCCAGTATTAAAGCTATATAACAGTTTGACCAGACAAAAGGAAGAATTTATTCCAACATTTGGAAACCGTGTACAGTGGTATAGTTGTGGGCCGACAGTATACAATGCATCTCATATGGGACATGCCAGGTAAATTCTAGATATAACATTATTTTCCTACATACTTTTCTTAACATGACCTTCAAGTATGACTAAAATGTGACGTTATTAATGATTCAGATGTGTGGATACTAAATAAAACAGAATTTATTATTTTTGATTGAAGTCTCAATGTCAAGATTAGTTGTTGTTCTATTAATGTGTATAAATTTGGAGAAATACAACTTACATTAAATAAATTTGAAACTTTTCTTAAGCAAGAAACGGTTTTATCTATTTTATGTAATTATTAGGTGTTGCAACCCTACTTCATTGCATATAAATTATGCTTAAGTAATAATAGATAAAAAGTATGTTCTTTTTTCAATTACACAATACAGTCAACTTCTATCTCATCTTTATTAAGGTTTGTCCAGCAGATTAAGCATGATTGAAAAATGAACATTCACATTTATAAAATGGTTTAGGTAGTCATTAAAATATAACTAAATAAAGAACTTGTTTGTAACATTGGAAATATAATTATGGTTTTAATAATGAGTATACATAAAAAACTCATTAATTGTTTTTTGTAAAAAGTTATTGAACTATATAGATATATTATTTACAAGTCAACCCATCAATTTTGTTGTTAATTAAAATCTATATGTTGAAATTAATTTTTCATATCTTATCAATGGTTTTCAATTAATCAGTGGAGATTGCATTCTATAAATATAAAAGTCTTTATAATAGTAACTATATATCGGAGTAATAATTTGTATAATAATTATTGTGTTAGGTTTAGCTTTATTTATATTATGGTACAATGTGGAGTTTAGTGTCTGGAATGACAAACTATGCAAAAAATAGTTTTATATACCTTACAATAGCAAATTTTGTAACTTGAGAAACAGCAGTATTTCTATACTTATATTGAAACTTTTTACTAATTACAGATCATACATATCTTTTGATATTCTGAGGCGAGTCCTTTCAAACTACTTTGGATATGATGTACTATATGTAATGAACATAACAGATGTTGATGATAAGATAATCAAAAGTGTCAGACAGAAATATTTGTATCAAAAATATTTAAAAGAACCAAAAAATTTGAATGACACAATAGATGATGCAATTTGTGTTATAAATTACTATGAAGACGCAATAAAGAATAGTGGTGATCTGGATAAAAAGTGCTTAATGCAAAAAACATTGGACAAGTAAGAAGTGCCAAGCTTGTGATATTTATATTATTGAAACTTTAAATACTTTCATATTTTTTACTTGGCTGTATTTTAAAATTCTATTGAATTACTAGAATATTTTTGGTTTGAGTAAGCATTTGAGTAATACATTAATGATTAAATTATAAATAGAACGTTATTGTTGTCTGAAGAAGGTTTTATATGTAACTGCTTGACATTAAATTTTCCACTTGAGTGTGGAAGCTAACTAAAAAATGGATTACCATGATTCTAGGGTTTTATCACAATTCCGTTGCCAAAAGCTTTGACTAATTATGTTACTTTCACCTTATGTTGGCTGATGACTCTAGCACAGTGTCATATTTGCTTCTAAAGTATATATATATATATATATATATATATATATATATATATATATATACATATGTGTTGAAATTAATTTTTCATATCTTATCATTGGTTTTCAATGAATCTGTGGAGATTGCATTCTATAAATATAAAATATATATGTCTTTATAATAGTAACTATATATCGGAGTAATAATTTGTATAATAATTATTGTGTTAGGTTTAGCTTCATTTATATATATTTACATATATGTATATATAATAAAACATGTATGATGCATCACCTCCCTAACATTATATTATTCAAAGTTTTGCAAATGATTATAATGTTACATAAAAAAAAAATATTATGAGCAATATTTAATCATATAAAAAAGATGGTATTGATTTTGAATTGAACTAGGTTTATGTACTGTTATTGTAAGATAAATAAATAACTTATATATTCCAGTATTGCACCAGCCATTCAGGTCTTGAAATCTGCTATAGAATCAAAGGACGATGAAAAGATTAAGAAAGCAAGGTGTGATTTACTCGAAACTGCTAGAAGTCCATTATCAGATTGGTTGGATAGTAAATATGGTAGCACAGTCACTGATAATGGAATCTTTATTGATTTACCTCGATATTGGGAGAATGAATTTCACAAGGATATGAAAGCATTGAATGTAAGTTGAGTATCATATTTCATAACAACTTCTCATTATAATATTTAAAACTAGGCATATTCATACTAATACCATCATTGCATGAATGTGGAACTACTTATTATTCTAATAATTAAAATAATTTTGTTGTACAAATAACAGATCTTTTTAATGTTTTTTGTATGCAACATTTTCTGTTTAATTCTATTGTGATTATTTTTCACTACTACAATTCTTTGGCCATGGAATAGCATTTAATTAGCTAGTAATTAGTAAGTAGGTATCATAATGTAAGTCTCAAGTATAAATGTATATATAACTACATAAAAGGCTATAACTATATACATAAAAATGTAAGAGAAATGTACTATGTAGAGATCTATGTACTAAGATGTCTCATTAGTATTAAATTCAATATATTGTATTTATTTTACATTTCAAGCAACCATTATTTTTGTAGGTTTTACCACCAGACGTATTAACAAGAGTAAGTGAATATGTACCACAAATAATAAAGTTCATAGAAAAAATAATTGATAATAACCTGGCATATGAGTCAAACGAATCAGTTTATTTCAATGTCAGTGAATTTGACAGCAGAGAAAAACACCACTATGCCCGACTGGTTCCTGAAGCATATGGTGATACAAAATCATTATTAGAAGGAGAAGGTAAGCATCAGAAATGTTCTATGATGACAATACTTTGTATTATATCCTCATTCAAATAGTGGGGAATTGTTTAATACAAATGATTAGTTCAAGTGTATATGTAGACTGTTCTGTTGTAGAAGTCCTTAAGTCCAATCACAGATTTTTGGGATGTGTGAATTATGTGTATACATTTTATTAAATGACAGTAAGATAATTATTTGTTCTATACCATGAAGTTTCATTTTCTTTTCTATACCTCATAAAAATATTTCTAGTCCGATTTTTATCTTAAACTTATATTCCTGAGAACATATTTCGCAACTGAGTCATTGAAATCAACATTAAATAGTTTTAGTATCAATATTTTTCCTATAAGACAAGAGCTTTAGAAATTTTTGGATTGGTGTATTCAGATCTAGGTTGCAACTGTAAAGTATGCTCTTAGTGTTACATATATATCAAAATATTTTTTTGTTAAAAATCTTAATAAAAATGTAAATTCATTTAGTTTTTGTTACCATAGAGGTAATACTGTAACCTACTGTTATCTTATTAATATTTATTTCCATATATTTTAACTAATACTATTAATAAATTTATCATTTGCAGTAAATTCATTGCTTTGGAAGTCATTCACATATAACTAGAACAAAAAAGAGACAAATATATTTCTAAGTAAATTTTGTAATTACTACTATTCTGAAACCAGAGTGTAGTTCCTTGTACACTTCAATGTTTAATTAACAACTCAAGTTGATGAATATTTGTCTACTAAACAGTAGTTTCTTCAAAAATGGCTTATATTAAAAATAAAAGTTAATTTGTAATTCTCAATTTTATGGTGGCAAAATGAAAGAGAGAGTACATTCCTTCATCATTTGTTCTTTGTATTTACCAACTTCATCCAAATTGATAAATTTATGTTTAATTTGTAAATATGCTTACATGTATGTGACTGATTTACAGTATTGAGCTAAGAATACAATTAGTTGCAAAAATCCATATTTTTATAGGTGTCTTAACTGAGGATGTGAGTGAGAAACGTTCAGCAAATGATTTTGTTCTATGGAAACGCAGTAAACCTGGTGAACCGTCGTGGCCTTCACCCTGGGGACTAGGGCGGCCGGGTTGGCATATAGAATGCTCAGCAATGGCTTCTGATGTCTTTGGATCCAAGATAGATATTCATACTGGTGGAGTTGATCTTAAATTTCCACATCACGACAATGAATTGGCACAAAGTGAGGTACGTTTTTTTTAAAGTATCACTATAGACTTATAGCTCCTTATCTGATGGTAAGCACAGTACAATCCAGAATCAACGACGTGAAAAGCTTTACAAGTCCTATGACATACCATCGGATAGTTAATTTTTTTTTTTTTGTCCTATTTCTTTACCAGAAGGCTTATCAATAGATGTTGGTAGCCATTTGTATGCAAGTGGTGAAAAATGTATTTCTATAATGGCGATCGCAATCTGTGTATAGGTGATGTTGGCTTGTTATATGTCAAACTGTAAGCCTTCGAATATGAGCGACAGCAGTCTATCTACTTTGTTTACTTATCACATTAAATTTATGTTATTATATTATTATTAAATAGGTATGCAAATTTGAATAAGAAGCACTACTACATACTCATGTTTGTATAATAATTATAAGTTTAACTATTCAGTTCATTCGAAAAGAAAGTTGTACAGATCAGCTTTTTAGAGTAACCTGACCCTACTCTTCAGAACACCCAGCTTGCAATGCGTGACAGCCTAAATATCCTGGAAATGGATATTCGGAGCGACTTAAACCTTAAGGACCACATTGAGTATGTCATCTCCGCAACATCTCGGAAACTCGGAATCCTTAACAGAGTGCGACGGTTTTTCCTGCCCGACCAGCTGTACCTTCTTTATAAGGCCCAGGTTCGGCTGTGTATGGTATACTGCTCGCACCTCTGGGATGGATCAGCTAAATATCTTATCGATGCCTTAGATAAGTTGCAGAGGCGGGCTGTCCGTATTGCTAGCTATCACCAACACTTTACAACCGCTTCAATTGCGCAGTGATATTGCCTATCTAAGCGTGTTATATAGCAAGTATAATGGCGAGTGTTCTGAAGAGTTCTTTGGAATGATCCCCTTCTCTCCTTTCCACAACAGAACCACACGGGCGGGGCGTCGGTGTCACAATTTCACGGTGAAACCTATAGCATCCATTACCAATATAAGTTTGCCGACTCTTGCTTTTGTTGCACCGTGAAATTGTGGAACCGTCTTCCTGTCAGCGTGTTTCCTCCTTCCTATGATATTGGGTTCTTCAAAAGAGGCGTGAAGAGGTACCTAAGCAAGCCAGCATGACAGCCGTAACTGGCTGTGAATTCTGTTCGGTGTCAGTCGCCGCTGATATGGATTGTACTATACTTACCATCAGGTCCAGTGGAGTCACTTTGCAGGGCATCATTAAAAACTAAAAGTATTCAAAATACAGTATAAACTTTATTTAATGAGGAACTCCCTAATACACTAAAATTACTTTATATTGGTTGGTCCGCGTTTTTGTTCATACAAGGATAACTTCTCTCCATTTAATGACATAAAATCCGCAGTCAGTTAATTGTCACTATACAGTATTTTACATTGTTTCTTGGAATATTTTTGTTACAGGCACATTATGATGAACCAGGTTGGGTGAACTATTTCCTGCATGCCGGTCACCTTATGATCGCAGGGTGCAAAATGTCCAAGTCGTTGAAGAACTTCATCACCATCGGCGACGCGTTGAAGCGGCATACAGCGAGGCAATTGCGTTTCGGTTTCCTGCTGCACGGATGGAAGGAAACCCTGGACTACTCGGATAACACTATGGATATGGCGATACAAATTGAAAAGACGTTTAATGTATGTATATTATTAGCTCAAGCCAGAAATTTCTTTCGCGTATATATAATGATTTATATTAAGATTGTGATTATATTATTACTACATATATCTTATGGAAAAGCTAAATGATTGAAGATGAAGACAACATTCAAAACAGTGCGTTTTTGTTTTTTTTTTTTGTTTTGTATTGTGCAGATATTAATCTGAGCTGAAGAAAAACCTTTATATTAAAGTTACAAGGATTTGTTTTTACTTTAATTACTTGTATGGATGTAATACGTTTTATTTTGTTACTTTGATTTTCTTGTTGCTTATATTTCTGTAGGTATTTATAGAAAAGAATAAACCCGTTCAATAAGTAGATAACATTGTTTCAGGAATTCTTTTTGACTGTGAAAGATGCACTTCGTAGTGGCTATGATGCGGGTTGCGGTGGAGTTTGGGAACCCGCCGAACAGGCACTTTTTTCTAAATTGTCAACAGTCAAGGGACAGGTTCATACAGCACTATGTGGTTAGTTAATTTACAACACAAAGTTTATTAAATTTGTATGTATTTTTTTGTATGAAAAATAACACATGTATTGAAAATAAAAAGATGGGTGAATATTTGATATGAAATAATATTTACTGAAATCAGTACACAGTACTGTTGAATTGTACAGTTTTCACATTTCAATAAGCCAAACTCAACGCCTGAGTTTGTTAAACTGGTTTTTTTTTTAATTTTCGAGCTTCATAACAAGAAGAAATTAGATATGTAAAACAAACTTTTTAGAAAATGGTGTGAAATTCAATAAATTCTATCATTTTATCGCTATCGCTATGTTAAGATATTAAAATTCACTACGAAAGTAATAATGGCAGTAGTAATGTTGCACATCGAGGAGTAGTTGCTAAATATAGGAAAAAATCAATCGTCGGATTACTAAATTGATCGATAGCTAACTTGTTGTTGGGTCGTCTGAGGCGTGGATCCAGACCCTAAAAAACGTTGTAATCACAGCCACTTGGAAATCACCCAAGTGAGACTCGGCGTACGCACTTGCTCATGATCGATATAGGGCAGTCCTACAAAGGATATGTTTGTAACTTACTAGCTGTTCCCGCCCGCTTCGCCTGGCGAATAACATATAAGAAAAAATGCCTGTATTTTCTTTTATTAGTGGAAAAAATGTTGATAAAAGTAAAAAAAATAAATAAAATTATGGAGGATCAGTGGAATTCAAATAGAGAATAGCCATAAGCTATCTACAAATAATTCCGCAGCGAATGGTCATGATTTCATGTCGATACGATTAGTAATTTGACGTGATTGCGCCTCAAATAAACATAATTTTCATTATATATATACTTACCTATAGGCATACTGGTTTTATTTTGACTTGTTAACTTTAATTTTAATTTTTGTTATCACTAAAAGAAGTGTGGGCGCTGTCACTGGTCTCTGGAAATACTGGAATTTGATATGTCGGGGTGGTGCATTAAAGTAGGTAGTATTGGGTTTTAGCACCCGACAAGTCTTGCTACATGCCCTCCTCGCTATGGTCTGAGCCCGGGTAACGCGGTTGCGCGTCGCGATGAGGACGTTCGTACAGAATGGGATTTTAAACACCGCGTTAATAAATTATGGCCGCAATCTCCGGCCTGTACACACCTATAGGTATTTGGCGGTAGATTATCAACTTGAGGGTGGTAACTAGCCAGGCGGGCATTAGAAAAAGCCCTACCACAATGCTATGGTTTCATCACGATGTTTTTCCGTTACCGAAAGCTCAAGTTCAATGTGGGTGGATTTGAACTGACGTCCGAACACATCACCAATAGAGCTATCATCGCTTGAAAGGTTGATGTATGCATGCATGTATTGTGTTAGATAACGTGGACACACGAGCCGCGTTGGACGCGTTACGCGAGTTGGTCGGCGCCGGGCACGTGTACTTGCGCGCGTGCGAAACGGCGCCGCGCAGCTCGCCCGCGCTGCTGGCGGCCGCACGGTACATCACTGACATACTGCACATCTTCGGGGCCGTGGAGGGGCCCAGAGGAGGCATCGGTTTCCCTGTCGGCAACTCGGATACCTCTTGTGTGAGTACAGACACTATGGCTCTGTTCCGATATACACTGCGAGCTCTGTAAGGTGTGACATCAATTATAATACTGAAAAGTCGTTCCTTTATACTTAGCTATACTGATTACTATTTAAAACAGAACGCAGTCCTGGAAATTGTAATTTACGTTTAGTTATAATTTAACAGATTTTTATATATGGGTAATAAAATACGTGTAACTCGTCAGTTACTTTAATTTTATACAAAGTATTGGTTTCACTCAGCAATAAAGACGATATCTTGAAATTTTCCATGTTTGTTTTGACGGCCGATATCATTGAATTACAACATTTAAATAATCAATAGTACAAGCTGTAAAATTTCTGAAAACTTGATCACGTGATCAAAGCACTGAGAGTACCTTACCTTGAAAGCTACAGTACTCACAATACCCTCAGTGTGTAACGGAACACACCCTATATCGAGCCTTTTTAGGATAAACATCGTAAGCGACAATTTGCACTTATTACAGGAGAATTTTTTCATTCATTATTAAAACGTATTTCTTTATTTGTTGGAAGACCAACAGCTATAGTTTACATTAGTTAACATTTAAACTAGTAATTAAAACACCAATTATTGGTTCTTGCCGATAAGTAGCAAATTAAATCAAATCGTTTTTTATTGAATTTCTACATATTATTACATAAACCGAAAATTAAAAATACAAAAATAGAGAGTTTATTATTACTTACAACCTGCTTTATGATAGCTTTATAAAAAAATATGAATTATTTGTTCATAGTTAATCACTGAATTTTTTACAAGGCAATGTTTTGCGGGGGCCTTTACAAACATACAATTAACGAACGCAAACACCCAGACTCGGAACAATAATTTGTGGATCACATAGATAATTGTCCTGTGCAGGATTCAAACCATAGCACTTAACGTGGCGGCAGCGGCAAGGCGACCGCTTAAACTGCAAGGAAAACATTTTCACCTTTTGTTAGCTATTGATGTGTACTAGGTCTTGGGTGGACCTGTGTAACTATAATTTTTGGTCCTCAGTGACAAATTTTCTTGAAAAGGCTAACAAGCCTGACGACAGTTTAAAAAAATAGTTTGTAATGATTTCATTTCGCTATTTTCCTTTAGTAAAACTTCAAGGTTAGTGTAGAATTCAAATCTGTGTTGATGAAAGCGGTTTGTAAATACGCCGTTATTAAACCATAATTTTTTCCAAACGTTCGAATAGACCGGCCTAAAAAACAAAAGCTGTATTAACTAAAAAATAAATAACAACTCTGTTATTGTTTATTCATTTGACTTGTAAGTCTAGCAGTAATAACTTTGTAGTCTACGTTGAATTCTATATAGTTTTTTCATTAAAGCAAAAACTATTTATTATTTTTATGGATTTTAGTCTGTGAACGTTGGTTTACTATGGTAATGCTGTTTCGTTGGTTATGTTTTGAGTCAAATAGTAATTTCTATTGGTTTTTAAATTTGAATTTCTAGCCATAATTCATTTTATCATAAAAAATATGGTGATATAAATACATCCCTGATGAAAAATTGATAAAAAACAGTTTAGGTATTATTTAGATGTAAAACCCTGTTTTTTTAAGTTATATTTTAATGGTTGACTGACAATATATTAGACAATTAATATAAACTAGTTTTTATATCTATATTAATATTATAAAGCGGAAAACTTTGTTTGTTTGAGCGTGCCAATCTTAGGCACTACCGATCTTATTTTTAAAAGAGTTTGGAAAATCCAAAAGTGCACACCTCATAAACTCATTTTTTTGTTTAATTAATAATAATTAAACCACATCGAATTAGACTGTGAACAGTAATAGGTTTATATTCCTAATTATACTGTAGCGTATGAAAAAAAAGACTCGATTAGTAAAGTATTTCTGTCGTTATCAAAGTAACATACATGATCCACACATACAGTCACACGGACGTCCAAGACAAAACTTATTAAACAGTTTTTTAACTAGTTTAAATAAAAAAAATGCCATCTAAAATATAATGAGTGTTAAAAATAGTGTTTTTCTTAATATGTGTGTTAATATTTTATGAGTGAAATATATGATAGAGACATTTTAAGTTTGAAAAATCAGTTGTTTTGCGTGAAGTGATAGTAGTACCTACTCACCTCAACGCTTCGCTTACGAGGCGTGCAAAAATTTTGATTTTGTATCACCGTTATGAATGAAAGTTTTAGGCTATTTAATATCACGCTACCACTAACAGGAGCAAAGCTGTATTGAAAAAGTTACAAAAACGGGCAAAATGTTTACATTGATTGCTATTGAAGCGATGATAGCTCAGTGGTAGCGTGTACGGTCGCCGAGTCAAAGGACACGAGTTCGAATCCTTGCAATGAGCTTGAGTTTTCGATGAAGGAAAACATCGTAAAACCATAGCATGGTGGTAGGGCTTTTTCTAATGCCCAACTGGCTAGCTATGGCCCTCAAGTTGAAAATCTGTCGCCAAATACCTATAGATGTGGTTTGGCAGTTACATTTGAGAACCTGTCCCTCCAGAGGTTTAGTGTGCTCACCAGCTTGGGTCACATCGTTGCTTAAGATTACGTGATATTGTAACCATAATACTAAATCTTTATACATAAAAACTTCGTTTCACGATGTGTGTCCGGGCTAATATCCGAAACTACTAGATTGATTTTAATGAAATTTCGTACAGATATGTAACTTTGTCCAATTTAAAATATAGGATACTTTTTACCTCCATAAGTGTACGTAATGTGATAGATGTCGCTATAGTCGATGTTATTGACTACTCGAAAAGTCGGAACAAGATCTGCCAAGTTAGCTAGTAAACGATAAAAAAAAATTAGCTCCACTCGAATGAAGTCGCAGGCACAGCTAATGTTCTTATGACGGCCTTAACGGATTTTTTTGTAATGCAATATGTGGTTCTGTTATAGGTAGAGGAGACGGTGATGCCGTATTTAGAAGCGCTGAGCGCGTTCCGCGGCGGCGTGCGCGACGCTGCACGTGCCGGAGACGCGGCCGCGGTGCTCGCGCTCTGCGACCACTTGCGGGACACAGTGCTGCCCGACCTCGGGGTCAGGCTTGAAGACAAACCGGGTATGCTTTACTTTATTGCTTTTTGAAGTGAAAACTTCCATAGGAAGGTTTGGATAGGGAATAAATTCATGTAAGTCAGCATCGATATGGTCACGTGACGTCTTAACGTACACACTATATCTCTTCCTATTAGTATAACGTATTGCGCTTTAAACAATTTTGATTTACAAGTTTTAATTCAAGATGAAACAATTAATTTGGATATCCATAATTAACAACAATTTGTTTATAGTTTTAAGTTTTCACTTCAGTCAGCAGTCCTGGTAACTGCTTTGAAATTTTTTGCTTTATCTATTTCAGCTAACGCTATTTTTTATATTAACGTGCCGTTTAATATCCAATCTTTACGGATTTTTTGTCGCAACGCACAAACACATTACTCGGGCTCAAGTCAAGCTGAGAGTGGCATGTGGTGACTCATCGGGTGTTAATCACCCAACACTATACACTAAAACGCACCACCCCGTCACTTCAATTTGCCGTGTTGTTAGAGACCTGGGACAGCGCCCACACATCTTCGACTCGATTTCAGCTATATCCAGCCTTTATAGTTTTACCGGGCTTAGTAGTGCGCACAGAAGATAGAAGAACTATCTTAAGTAGCGCACCTCGTTTTGTGCTTCTGCCTGCAAAAGCTATCGTGGATCTGACTTAACCTTTACGTTTCAATCTAACGTCGACTTTACAAATGAATCCACTTTTTATATAATCTATGTCAATAGTACTATAACATCATATTTTAAGCATAAATTTCGTTATCCCACTACCTGTTCCATAAAGTTTAAAGGTTTTTTTTTATGACTAGACCGCACCGTAGTAAAGCTCGTGAGCAAAGAAGAATTAATGAAAGAGAAGGAAGAAAAGAAGCGCCTAGAAGCTGAAAAGCAAAAGAAAAAGCAAGAGTTGCTCGAAGCGCAGCGCGCAAAAGAAGAGCAAAAGAAGATACCTCCAAGTGAAATGTTTAAGAAGGAGACGGACAAATATTCCAAGTTTGATGAAAAGGTAGGTTTTTTAAATTATAATTAACCTTAATAGCTGAGTATGTTTCGAGCAAAAATAACTCTTGAAGCAATTAGAATCGCTTTTGATAATAATCTCTCGTCATAAGTTCTGTTACGAATGAACATGCATTTTATTTAAGTAATTTAGTAAAAAAAATGTATGTGCCTATTTAATGAAATCTTGACAACAATTGAAAATAGCTACATTCAAAGTGGTTACTTTAAGCTTTAATTATATGTCTTTGATCTCTGGGCCGTGAATGTATGGATTTAAGCTCCGTTTATCCATTTCAGCCATTGTTTGCCTACAGATTTCTTTACAGACTTAGGTAGATTGTGTCCTGATCAAGTGCAGAATCTTATTGGAAAATCAACGACATATTTAAGACAAAAAACGGTTGCCGAAGGTTTCACAAAATGTACTTAGACAGTCTCTTGATACAGTTTAGCTAAAGCCTTCACTTCATTTTTTCCCAAAAATGAAATTTTCATATTTTCCACCAAACTATTACTTGATTTGTAAATTTTGAGACTTTTGTAGGTAGTTATAGCTGATAGTCCATTCGTTTTCATTGTCTTATATCGATAATAAATTGAATAATGAACGATGAATATCGCCAGTCTCATTGCATTTCAAATTTGAACAACTATCGATAAATAATATCATTTATGGTCATGTAATATAAGTGCTAACGATAAAAACTAAAAAAAAAACACACATAAAGTATATGTGAATGATGTATAATTAAACTTAATTATTCTAGGGGCTTCCTACACACGATCACGAAGGTAAGGAGTTAAGTAAAGGTTTGATAAAGAAACTGCAGAAGTTACAACAAGCGCAAGAAAAGAAGTATAATGAATATTTAACACAGATTAATACTTGCTGACGAATTAGATAATAATATTTTAAAACGATTTTTCTAAAATATTGCTGTATCAATTATTTGTAATGACCACAAAATAAATCTCAATAAACGTTTCCGTGTACCTACTGTATACAATATTTTGTATATTAGTGAAAATATGATTAAGTATGTTTAAGTAAATGTTTAACCAGCTTAAATGTTTTTGTCAAAATAATTAGGACAATATGCATTGCAATAATTGCAGTATTTTAAGTATCAAAAGCTGTTTTAGTTTACTTAATTTGATTTTGTACGTCCCTAGTGTGTTTCTTAACATAATTAATGCTCTTCTAATGTTATTTAAATTCAACTTATATGTATGTGATTTTCAATGCATTTTTGAGTGTGTTTGAGTTCACAGTTGACTGCAATGTTTAGATTAGATTATTGATTGATTGTTTCTTTTTATTGCATTTATTAATTCAACAATTTCATACTTTGAATAGTTAATAGTAATTATATATTGTAAAATATATTAATATATTGGTAAAATGTCTCTCAAATATGTTCACGTTTCAGTATTAAGGATCATTAAAATTCATTTTCATATAACTTCTATACTTGCGACAAGTCGATCTAAATAAAGTAATTTTGCATACTGTCAGTTTATTTTTATTTTAATCCCCTTGTTAAGTTCCATCGATCAAATGATATTTTATTGACAACACAAATCAATTTGTAGTATAAAAAATGCCAATTTAAATAAACATTTAAAGTAAGTTACCTCGGTTCTCTCCGTTGACAATGACAATGCTCTACCGACACCTATAACGCTTCAGTGAGATATTTGTAAAGGCAGTCGCCGCGTGCGCCGCGACCAAAAATACTCATAAAAAGCTATACAGTAGTTTAAAAAAGATAAAAAGTTGAGGTAAACAATCTGGGAACTGATTTTTTTTTCGTCAGTTGTTACCGACAATAATGTTTTGGTAGGGTGGCACAAGTACCGCACGCGAGCGGTCTCCGCCATCTGCGAACGAGGGTTTTTACAAATTTATATGAATTAATACATTTAAAAATAAAGATTATGAGGGGAAGGAATTACATTTGAACTAATACAGATCATACAGTAAATCATTTGTAGACGTTTACACAGAAAAGTATAAAATCAAATAAATCTATATTAATATTATAGACTGGAAAATTTGTTTTCACGCACTAATCTTAGGATCTATCAGTCGGATTTCAAAAAATATTTTGTATTTGATAGAACAATCATTGAGGAACGATTTAGGCTATTTAACATCACGCTGACACCAGTAGGAGCAAAGCTGTATTAAAAATAGATATAAAAATTAGCATAAATGATTAATTAAGTTTTAGTTCCACTCGAACGAAGTCGCAGACACAGCTAGTTTTTAATATGTTATAAGTGACTTTCATCTTCTTACCTCAAAACGTATAAGGAGAAGTAATAGGTGTTGAAAAAGATTTTACTAACTATACTAAAAGAAACGATGATGGCTCAATTGGTGTACGGACGCCACTCGAATGGACGTGAGGTTAAATCTCTGCAATAAGCCTTAGCTTTCGGTGAAGGAAAACATTGTGATAAAACCATAGCATGGTAGTAGGCCTTTTTTAAGGCCTGTCTGGCTAGCAACCACCCTCAAGTTAAATATCTGATACTGAATACTTCTAGGTGCGTTCTGGCAGTTGCACTTGAGATACATTAGGTACCTTCACTATACACTGTCCATCGTCTTGGGCCACATCATCACTTACCATCAGGTGAGATTATAACCATAAGGCTTTTTTTTTTTTTTTTCGAACTGACATACGCTGTTAGCCCCATGGGCTTTGACAGCTTCACCGAACTTTATAACTAACTATAACGCTAAGCCTATATAAAGTATAAAAAAGAATGACATAACAACTCCGCTCTATTATTGAATAACACAAAGTCGGAGGACACTTAATAAAAATAATAAAATAAAACAGCAGTAAGTAGTGGACCTATACCTATGATGACAGAGCTATAAGCTGTTTCAGATCTCAGAAATAAAAATTTTATGTCCTTATTAATACACCTACTTATGTAAACTACAGTAACTTTAATTTTATAATTCAAAAACAACGAATCGCGAACGATATAATAGCGTAGATCCATACAACTGAATTATATAGCCCTATTGAGAGTTAAGTTAATTAGGGAGAAATATCATTATATCAACAACAAGATAAACCAGAGTTAAGTAATTTCTAAGTTTAGTGAGTTTGTCGTTAAATCCAGTGGAGTTAAATGGTATTTCCACTTATATTTGGTTAATTTCTTAAGTACATTGTTACAGTTATTATTTTACCTATTGAAAGGTGGAAACGACTTTACTTTTGTATCTAAATACAGTTCATTCGTTTCTAACTTACGAATGATCTATTTTTAGATGCAAACTTTTTGTCAGCCTTGCATTAAACCAGAAGCGAACTGTAAGTAGGTACGTATTATTTAAACTGTAAGTATAAATAATACGTACCTACCTACCTGCTTTAGGAACAATTAAGGTGAACAGTAATACAGGTGCTTGTGACTCTAAGACAATAATTTAAGTTATATTTGTTGTCATGTACTAAATGATATTTGCGACTTCTACGTAAAGGTTGTACCTAAATATTTTAGAAGCATTATACGTGTTTATACAAAATTATTTAAGAACAACGTTTAGGTATACAATTAACGGCAAATAAATGAACGTAAGCCGATAAAAAAATTGTTTTAATGAGGCTGAAGCTGAGAAGATATATTTAGTCATATAAGAGAGTAAGAAAAAACATGTAGGTAAACAGTATGACAACTTTAATAACTACATTAGATATGTTTTGATATTAAGGTTTTTACCAAGGTTCTTCATTAAAGTAATTTACGTAATTTAATGTTGTAAATGTTCAACTACGCTGTTGGTATATCAGATGAATCAGAAAAACGTGGGACAGTTCTTTTTACTTTTTTTTGTTAACTAAAACAGTATATCAGCTAATAATTTAACATATAACGTATTTTCCCAAGAACTTGCAAAGTATAATTTTTTTCTGTGAGTTTTTAGATTTGATCACAATCGATTGATCGTGGTCAAATATCACAATAGGTGCGGGTATGGCATAGGGAGCTGAATATTGCAGAAATAGTAGCCCGTACGACGTACGACCGCCCGGCGTTATGTCAATCACATACATTTGAATAAGAACATTGTTCCTTTTCCATATTCCGTTGCGATCTTGCGATAACACAATTTCATTATAATGAAGTCAACGAACTGAAAGTTACGTTTTTGCTAGAAAAAGAATGAATCCAGAAACTGATTATTTGTTTCGTAGCTCATTTCGTAGTTGATCATGTGGAATTGAAATATAACGGTCGTACTATTGAAATAGCTTTCTGATCCAGGTACGGCAACTTGTAGAAATCAAAAGATTATGTAAATTTTTGTTTACATTGGAACTGGAAAACGCAAATTTATCTTGATTTTTGTAATACTTTAATGTCCAGGTGGAAATCACAAAGTAATGTGTAATAAAAAAGTATTTGAGATAACGATTTTGGGATTAGAAGAGATTTTTTCTTGGCCGTTTTTTATATATATCCTGTAAATAAGGGTTTGTTACTCGTATTGGATACGTGTATTAAAATATTAAATAACGCTGAGCATATTAAACAATGCATATATTTTTACAAAAAATAATATTACGGCGTTATGAGTAATTGAAATAACCGATGTACCTATATTCCTATTGGTAAATCACTATATCATAACGCATTACTAGAGGTACTATGATTTTTACACAATATTCACTCTTGTTCAAAGAAATAATGATATTTATACTTTAATCGTATAAAATTAGTAATTCGAAATTCATGATTTTGCGAAGATGTAAAGCTTTTGTAATATATATTGTTCCTGTGTAAAGTGACAGAAGATTGACTTAAGTATATTAATTCCACTTATAAAAATACAATGTTCTCAAAATTCTTTCTTTTATGTCAATATATTAGATATAGATTGCGATCGATATTGAATAATTCAAGTAATATCTTTTCCAAAGTTTAATTGCTACCCTAATAAGATTTATGGCGGCACCAATTAAAAGTTTTGAATTTCCAAACTTCCATGTTTGGAAATCTCCCCGTGCGCCATACATTGTAATAGAATGGTGAGGAGCAGTTAGCGAGAGTGTCCCATTGATGGGGGTAGCAATTATGGCATGTTTTTCATCGCGACCCCAAAAGCTTTCGGTAGCTGAAAACAAAATAAATTTGGCCCGCTCATTAATTATTTAAATTTCATTAAACTCCGCCAATTTTTTTCTGTTTTGTAATTTTACAACGCCATTTTATGCATTCACCTGCTTATTACCTAAACCCTTGGGTAATACGAAAAAAAGGTTAATAATATCTATAACTTGTAAGTGTATAAATATATAAAGCACTGAGTGGTGTCCCCGGCTTGGTTCGTATTTTTCCTGTTAACGGCGCCTAATCGTAAAATATATTCTTAGTGGATGAAAACACCGTGAAAAGAATATTCATGCGAAATTTCAAGTCAATAGGTCTGGTAATTTAGCAGATGTCGAGATAAGTCAGTCAGTTAGATAAGTGGTATGTTTTCGTATTTATTGATTTCTTAGATTTCTTCATTGCTCACTATTTTACTACATTTAATACTAAAATACTATCATTATCGACCGAATTTCTGCACTTGTAAATACGAGTAAGTGTATGTAGGAGATAAATAAAGTTTAATGAATTAATTGGCTAGTATTACGAAAAACCTACATAGCAAATGCTGAGAGTCGGCTAATTATTGTAATCGGGATATTAACTGGAGACACATATCAAAGACGCGTGCAAAGAAGTCAAATAACTATCACGGAATTTAGTATGATACTATGATATGTTATATATTATATTATCCGCGAGATATTGAAATAGCGTTTGAAGTATTTAAGGTTTAGGATCTGTAAACAGGGATTAACAAAATAATTGAGCTATTATAGCGTATTTCAGGATTCAGCATTGACGTCCGACGTCAGACGATCAATCGGCCATCATAGGTATTGAGTAGTCAACCAAATTTATGTACGAGAACTACAGAAAGATGTATAATATATTTTAAAGCGATGATGCTCAGTGGTAGTGTGTAAAGACTCCGCGTCAAGGGACGTAAGTATGAATGCACCTACAATGAGCTTGAGCTTTCGATGAAAGAAAACATCGTGAGGAAACCATAGCATAACCATAGGTGGTAGGGTTTTTTCTAATGACCGCCCGGCTAGCTACCACTCTCAAGTTGAAAATCTGCTGCCAAATACCAATAGGTATGTTCCGGCAGTTGCACTTGAGAGCCAGCCCCTCTGCAGTTTTAGCGTATCTACCAACTTGGGCCGTATCGTCACTTAAGATTAAGTGAGATTATGGCCATAACGCTAAGCCTTAACTGTAAAAAATATTAGTGTCTTTATATCTAAGTACATTTAGAACAAGTAGAAGGGTTTTTACAAAACAAATTTTACTTCTTTGACGTGGTCTGTCTATGATAATTCAGCATTGAATATGATACCAAGACATCACTGTAGTAGAAATTAGTAGTTATAATGAAGAGGTACCAAATAATTTAGATTAATGTTATCTAGGTAGCTTTTACATTCACAGACACAATAATTTCATTTTTTATATTCCACGTTTACTTTAAATGTATATATCAATATCTTAATCTAATTGTACCTACAATATGTAGGTACATATTCGGAAAAATATTTCAAACATCTGTTTATAAAAAAAGTCCTAAGCTTTTTACAAACCTCAAACCATTTAGTAAAACAGGAAATTACATTGCCCTGTTGTACCTACAATGTTCGCGGTGAGAGTTGCTTCCTATTGGATAATAAAGTCTGCCAAAACCGCTTGTTTCTGGGAAATATTTGAAAATTAGGAAATTAAACTGCGCGCTGCTACATGAAAGGTGCGGAAACTCGCACTCACTAACTTTTTTATAAACTCGGAAACTGCTTTTGACGTCTGCTTGTTTAATTTTCTATAACGGCAACCATCTCTTTGATCACATTTGACATCAAATAATAAATGACATAGGTATTATTTATAAATAAAATAAATCTAATGGTTTTGCATGCATACACACACATCAAATTAAAGTATAATAATTAAAATCCTACGTACCACGTACATATTACGTACGTAATATAAATCTGACCAGTTTATCAATCGAGAAATGTATGGCCATATTATATTTATTATTGTTATAATATATTTCTTGTTGATCGACAGAGTCTCGAAATAGCAGGCGGTGGTGTCCCCCCGGAACGGGTGGAAGGTGGAGATCAGTCGTCCGTGTTTTAATTGCTTTTCACTTAGTA
This sequence comes from Actias luna, assembly GCA_039707435.1. Lineage (NCBI taxonomy): Eukaryota > Metazoa > Arthropoda > Insecta > Lepidoptera > Saturniidae > Actias > Actias luna. The sequence continues at coordinate 6,724,296 of JAZHAC010000034.1, read as the reverse complement.
ACCGCTCATGAACAGAGATGGCTCGAGAAAATGAAGAAAAAAATCATTGCATCAACATCTTTTAAAATATTGCCCAGATTTAGGACGTTTAGAGAGACAGCAAGTATCTTATATAACAGTTTTCTTTTGTTTTTCCAGTGTGTCTCATTTCCGGAAGGGGGTCGCGAGGCGGTGCGGGCGCGGGTGGTTTCGGGGCCTAAGTAATTTTGCTTAAGAACTCTAAACGTAATTAGTGTAGGGCGTGCAAAGGGAAGGGCTTGAAAGTTGGAGAGGGTTGCGTCCCGCGCCATGCCGCTCCGCTCGCCGTCTGAATATTTGATCGCGCTCGTCTCGCGATAATATTTGCCGGAACAACTTTTCGTAAACATACCCACATTTCTCCATTCTAAGTACTCATGCTTTTCTAAATTCCGTTTTCAAAGTTGTCGCGCGCTTTTAATTGGAGGAGCGCGGTATTTATAAGTAGACTTATGATAGAATTAAAATCGCACGCCGCTTTGCTTCCAAATACACCTACACACAAAAAAAAATATTATAATATTGGAAGTTTTTGATGAGTTATTTTTTCTTGCCATAAAATCCTCTTTAAAGACTTATTCAGAATTTTCTCGCATGAAATGTCGGAATCGAGTGGGCTTATGTTATTAAATAATTGTGTTGTAATTTTATCGTTTTTAATGGAGTAGGTATTCGTTTTCATATGTTCTTTACAAAAATATATAAATACTGTATTCCTTCAAAATCTTTGCTTACTGAATATAATATCCTATTTAGCATTTGTATTAATTAGTAACGTGATATCGGGAAAATATTGCTCCAGAAGAGCTAATAATTTACAAATTCAAAGTGGCTGTGAAACAAGAGAAGGAATTAGAATTTCTAATTAGAATGAAGCAACACTGCCTCAAGTGCCGCGTCGCGGCGGCGTCCTTGTTACACCTACAACATTTGATTAGCCATTATGGTAATTTTACTCACGAGTACTATAAGATTCATGTAATTTGTTAGGTATATTATAATCGTAACATAAAATGTTACTGATGGTATCGACATTGTTAATTATACCCGTATTTACGTTGATAAGGATTGTATTGTACGAGAAACATTGTAGGTATTTTTAACTAATTATATCGTTGAAATAAAACTAATTTAAACGGATTTTATCGCGGTCGCGGTAATTATATCGTATCTTCATTTACATGGTATATTTATTTCAACTTTTAGTATGAATTACTTATTTCTATTATTTATATAAGTGTTATCTATTTTTATAATTTACAAATTATATGATAAATGAAATTTAAAGGTTTTTTTTTAAATCGCTTAACTATATTGTATTAGCGTTTATTCACCATTTCGTGACACGTCGTGGGACTTGATCTAGAGCATTTCGAAGCATTACCCTAACGCGCTAAGCCACTCTTGCTTTTACAAGTTGAACTTACGTATCTAATACTCATTAAATATAAGGCAACATTCTTTCTAATGTACTTGAATAATAAGAATATTATGTGAAATAATATATATTTACTTTATTTAACTTATCATCAAATTATATTAATGTCTAAGATTGATTAAAATCAATGAAATTCTGAGGACCGGACCCGTTTAAAATCAATCACATTTATTTTATCTAGTTGCGTGTTAAGTTCGGTAAAATAGTTATTCTCTTAACCCGATAAATTTATGGTTATACATCCATATCAATAAAATCATTATAATCATGTAGCTTATTATAGGCCGCACATTTTTTGGTAGATAAATAAAAATATCTAGCAATTGAATACATAAATACTCAAGAATAAATAGGTATACATAGTATGTTAGTAGTTAAATTAAATAGTAAAATATTGTGAAGTACTATTAAAATCGCCGTGACATACACAAAAAGTTGAAATTACCCCATACCGGTTCGAGGAAACTTAACGGTAAGTCAGTTTTTTTTTCTCGCTCGGCATATCTACTATGCAGTATGCAATTTAATTAAGGGATAGGCTCGTACTTTACCCCTTTGTATCTTAACCCCCGGATGAAAAAATACTCACCCATAAAATAGAGGACGGGTACGAAAAAAAAGGAGCGTATGCAAATTCAGGATAAAATATAGCCCGTAAATGCCACCGTTTCTAAAAGAATATTAGAGACGTTTTTCAGTGGGTGGATGGGGTACCACTTTATACTTTGTCTCCTCGCGCTAAGTACTGTTGCTTTGGGTGTCCGCGCCGCGGAATCTGCCTTAATTTGCAACTGCTGTATAGTAATAAATCAATCTGTATTTCGCTTCCTATTTTATTTTCTATACGAATACTTTCTCAGTTCTACAAGTAATGCAATGTCTATTCACTGTGTATAGATACAATTCAATTAAACATAAAAGATTTAAGATTTCCCATATTGTGAATTATGCTATAATTTAGTCATTTTTGGAGAATTACGACTTCTATTCGCTGTTTTGTATGTTAAAATTCAATTGCAATTTTAATGACTACTTTTTATTGAAATAATCATTTTCATTAATACTTATAAAACAGATACGTATGTATAGTACTGTGTGTTTGAGAATTTTTTTTTCACATTAATTCCCCAAAACTAGGTATACATATAAATAAATTTCACTAATATAAAAATAAGTTTATTAGCTTCATGTAGTATGGTTGGTCAATCCTAAATAAAGAAAAGCCTGGAAATTAATGAGAGGTCACCTGAAGAGGAATGACTTAATAGGCGTTTTAATTATTGACGACAGAGTCGACGTGACCGTGCAGGAGCTAACGAAAGTACAAGAAAGAGACAACATCAAATATTTAGCCAATAATGTCGGCCGCTCTCTCGCTTGTAATTAAAGCGTTCTTTCCTTTTTTCAGCGGCCTGATACAATATTCAGCATGAGAAAGAAGCGCTCCGGTGGCGGGGTGGCGCCTCCATTGTATTCACTAAGGAAGATAAATTAAAAAATATAATTACAAGGCGGCCGCCATAATTCTCGGCAGGCGGGTTGTGGGTGGCAGGCGGCGCGTGGTCGGGGAATAGTGGTGGAACGGGCGCTCCCGGAGGAGGCTTCTTAAATATTTGGGGATAGCGCGTACCTACGCATTACGTAAATTAATGACACGGATTCGAGGAAGGATGGCGAACGCCCGCGCCCGCGCCTCTTCACTCGCCGCTGTTTGTTTTGTTTTAATGTACGTTGTTAACGACGTTATTAAAAGCGAATTATAAGTACGAGGAGCGCTCTCTGTTTTTGGGTAGCTGCCACCACCAAGATTGATTCGACAAATGACTTCTACTTTCATGTAATTATAATAATGGAAACGTACTTTTACTACTGCCCTGTTAGTTATTCAATATACGCTGTAGTTCAATAAAATGTTTATTCATCTATCACCATGAAAAAATAATCTCTTCTCAGGAAATTCTGAATTTCAAGACAGCTTGAATAATTCAAGTAAAGGGTCACGTTGGACAAAAGTTACAAACACAATGAAAACATTATTATTATGTTTATAAAAACTAAGTTAAACACGATAAATGTCAATGAAACATATAATAATAATATTGAAACAAATCTAAGTACAGTATTACCGAAAAACACCAGAAAAACTGTAATGTAATGTTCTTTCAAGTTTACAAAATGTTATGACACAAACAGGATTTAGCTATGTATACATGATATATTCTTCGTAGTCAAGAATATTTACAAGTAGTAATCCGATTAGAAAAACTATTTCATTGATAGAAAGTTGGTTGCAGACCGTCAGGTCATGTTTTATTGTGTAAAAATCTTGTAATGTACACGAAGCTGAAGGCCAAAAGGTAGCATAGGCATAGTACATGATAAGTAAATATAAACAAGAATAAATATTTATTCTTGTTTATATCATTATCATTTATCATTATCATTAATTTTAGCCTGAAGACGGTCACTGTTGCTTATACGCCTCCTTGTAAATTTATGTACCTAATGACCGCGCGCTGCTTGCATATAAACACATTAAATTTTAATATGTCACAAGTTACAAGTGTTGTACAGCGTCAATATAAAATAAAGAAGTCTTGTAATAATTCATTGGGTATTTTATCATTTAATTATATTTTAAAAACATATATTTAAATATTGTCTAGTAGAAGTTTTTGAAATAAATGTATCATTGACGATTAGTTCAATTTCTAAATAAACTAATTAAGTAAATGAATAATTTTTCTATACTATTTTGGTTTTAGTTTAAGTTATCCAATTTCTAAAGCTTGTATTGTAGTAACCGTAAAGACAATGATCCACTATAGTGTATATTGTACCAATGATTATACGAATATATTTGTTTAAATTATGATTGATTGATATGAAATTATGATATGACTGATTCACCTAATATTACATGTTATATGTAATCATAGTTAACAAAAGTCTAGTTTCAGTTTCATACTAAACTGCTCCTTCTTTATTTAACAATTCGGTTCATCGTAAATCCATATCTATAGATACGATATTATAAACAAGAAAGATTTGTATTTTTGTTTGTAACGAATAAAGAACGAATTAACAACTAGTAGACCGATTTAAAAAATTCTTTCTCCATTCAAATGCTACATTAGCTCTGAGTAACATAGGCAATATAACATTTTTTATGAAAATTATTAAATAAAATTTTAGTTCTACGCGAAAGGAGTCGCAGACAGCTATAAATAAAACGCTGAATTAATCACTTCCAGAAACCAAACATGAAATTTGCGTTTGTTATTAATTTAGATATATTTAAGACTTTTAATATACATTAATATGGTATAATCAACATACTAGGTAACATAATATTTATGTTGTTATAATAAAGGCACTGCTAATTTCTTGCAATCTAATAGAAAATCAATTGCATTGCGGTAAATAATTTTATAAATACCTATTATATGTTACAAGTTTAGTGAAATAGTGACCTTTGACGCCATTACTTCTTAATTTCTAAAATACCATCAAGTGTAATGTAACTACTATTAAGTGTGTAGGTAAATAATGTAAAAAAAAAGTTTGTAACTTGTTGTCTATTTTAAAACATTTTTACAGTTTGCGAAACAATGTCTTGAAATCGAACGAGTAGACTTCGTGTAGTTGTTTGCAAGTTAGTTAGTAAACAGTGCAGTAACAGATGATGTGTTGTGCATGTGAGCGCGCATGCTCCCACACTCCACGGCTCAACAAGTGTGCCCATGTGCTCGGCAGCTAAATTCACAAGGCCGCGGCCGCCGACGTCGACGCGGATGATAATATCCTGCTCATCGTCATCTGCTACCTACCGAATATGTTGGTAACGTTAATGAACTTTCGACATGTGCAACATATATCTACCAAATATTAAGTTTATTGAAACATTAATATGAACCACCTACATTCTGAATGACGAGTAAACAATTATTTAATAGCTTGTTTAAACAAATATTCTCAAATTTCTTTATTTCTATCTAACTATAGATACAAAGATATTACGATGTGACAAATCAGTATGAAAATAGATAAATCTAATTTACTACTATAAGAAATAGAACAACACCGACCGATTAGGTTGTTTATTAATAAGAAACTCACCTCTTAATTTGTAAATCGTAATTTGTTAATGTTTGAAGGTTTGAAGTTTGAAGTTTGAAGGTTATATTGATTGTGTGTACATTATATATCGTATTTAATGTAAACTATGTGGTGAATTGTTTTTAATTATTTGCATTTATCTGTTTAATTTCTAATCAGTATACTTGAAAACTCTACTAAAATACAAAGTAAATTAAAAAAAAACATAAATTCCTCCAGAAAAGTCATGTACATACAAGTTAGATATCATCGATGTGTCAATTAAAATAAAGGTCAGTACTGGTGCAACTTATAAAATATTTTAATTGTATTTATTTTTATGTTTCATTTGACTTACGATTGGCTAATGATGTAAATTTTTCCAATTCCCACATAAATATGATAAACTTCTTAGTAGGTAACGTTAATATATTGTGAGTTTGAAATATTCTTACACACCATAGAATCACCATGATTTTACACGTTCTGTCGCCCTCGACAAACATAAATTTAACGTTTTATGTTATGTATTATATTTTCGATTAATTTATCATTCCGAATCTAAAGATATCGTAAAATAATCCCGTAAAATCGTAAAATAAAATAATCGTAAATATTTTCCTATTAATTTAAATTGTAGACTGTGTATAGTGTCATGTATCCATACTAATATAATTAATGCGAAAGAGATTTTGTATGTTCGTTACGCTTTCCGCCTAAACCGCTAAATCGATTGTAATGAATTTTGGTGCAGAGATAGTTGGAGCCCTGGAGACGGAGATAGGCTACTTCTTTTAGCAAAAAACTTATGGGCAGTGAGGCAAAGAGAGGCACAAACTTTTTTTGAAACTTTTTATTGCATCGTCCAATTTGTTTAACAAAAACAATATTAACGCGAGCGAAGCCGCACGTAAAATATAGTAATAATATAAATGAAAAGTTTGGAAAATCCAAAAGTGCACGCCTCACACTTTTTTTTTATATTTTTGTTTATTTAATAACAATTAAACCACATCGAATCAGACCGTCAAAAGTTATAGGGTTCTATTCCTAATTATACTGAAGCGTAAGAAAAAAAAGACTGGTTTAGTAAAATATTTTGGTCGTTTTCGTGATAAGATACATGATCCGCACATACAGACAAGGACGTCCAAGATAAAACTTTTTTAAACAGTTGTTTAACTAGTTTCAATATCAAAAATGGCATCAAAAATATCATGAGTGTTAAAATAGTGTCTTTTCTTGATATGTGTGTGTATATATTATTTTACAAGTGCAATATATGATAAATAGAGACATTTTAAGTTTGAAAATCCAGTTGTTTTGCGTGAAGTGATAGTAGTACCCAACTCAACGCTTCGCTTATGAGGCGTGCAATAAACTATTATGTACCATAGGAATGTCATCGTGGATTTTCATCGTTTTTCTAAATAATAATATATACCTTATATATTATATTGATTTATAGTGGTATAATAGATTCTTTGAATATATACTTGTCATTATAACATAAACATAATAATTGTATAATAAATATAATAATATATAATTAAATCATAATTATGTAAAAAAAATCTACAACGATATATTAATTGGTATAAACCAGAAATTATATTAAATTCATAAAAGCTATGGTAAAAAGTAAAAATTGGACCAAATCAATAACATCGATAGTTAAAGGTTAGGGTAGTGTTGCTATAAAATATTCTTATAAAAAAAAACAGTGTCATTGAATGTCAATATGTTTTTCAAAGTAAGCTTGAAACATCGAATGTATCATGAATTTGGAAAATGTGTAGTGCTGGTCACGAGTGCTCGGACGTCATAATAAGTAGATAGATGACGACACTGATTAGAATTAAGCTTTGCTTACAAATAAATGCTTAAAATTTATATCGAGATAAATATGCTAAGATACTTTCCTGCTTCTATTAGAAATAAATATAATTGTGTGATAGATTACTTATCCAAAAAAATGAAAAACGTAAATAACCTTTAAATAAAATGGATATTTTTGTTATAGTAAAAGATAAATATAGAGCATACAATACGATTTTGGTATGGTTATAATGTCGTTGAGGGACTTGATTTACTCATTCGCACAAGTGGCCAAGCCAGTGACTATTTTAAGTTATTAATTATAATTAATTTCATGTTACTTGGTGGTTCGTTTTGAGTACCTACAGTCTCAGGATACACCTTTGTTTTACTTAATGTGACAAATACAACTTATTAGGCCAGTACATACTGAGAACTTGTCATATGAATTAAAAATATTTTTTATGACCGAACACAAAATTATTCATTAAAATATTATAAATAATATTTTACCTTAAAATTCATTGAAGCATTAAAATAAAGAAAATACACCCTTAAGTATTCGTTGAACAGCGTAGGTCGAAGGGCCCTCAAAAGAAAACTTATTAATTTTCGTCATTATGAATTCCGCGAACGAAACTCGAACGTCTAATTTCAACCCTAACTTATCAAGACGCGAATAAAAAAGTTCACCCCCGGCGCACCCCACGCTCACCCCCTTGTTTAAAACGCTGGCGAAAAAAGAAGCACATAAAAATGCATGAGGCCTTCCTCGTTATAAGGAAAGGGTAGCGCACCCCCTTAACCCCCACAACGGGAGGTAGCCGTAAAAATCGTCTCTAATTTAAATTTGGGAAGTTTCGCGTTGCACGAGGCGACACTGATGTCTTGATAAATGTAAACCTATTCCACTAATTTCGAGTCTGCGACCCTAGGAACTTATAATTGGACGGACATTCATCTCGTAAGATGGTAATTCAACAGTCATTAATTTCATCCCAGAGAATGTCAAGCTCGGAGTAGGTGCGTTTAGATAAGCATCGTTCATTGTTTCCGGAAGGTCCCTACCGTGCAGATAGCTGGGAACAAAGCTTCAATGCGATGAATTAGATTGTCTTCGTTGACAAACCTTCATTTTACTTGGTTTAATTGTCTTTTAGTATTCCGTAGGCTTATTTTTCTTTACCATATAGAAATTCATTGCAAATGAAAGTACACGCGATATGACCGAGTAGATAATTATACAAAAAAATATATTCCAAAGCTCTATCTTTATGATTCAATATATTTCGTTTATTTTTAAAGATAAACGGTACGAAAGTATATTTACAATCAAATTTTATGAATCCGATAGCGATTAGCCGAACTAACGAGATCACAGCGCCTCACTTTTTAGATATTTAGCCAGTATGGCAGATTGAAATGTGAAACCACATGCCATCACCACACTTTCTCACGATCCCTCTCGAAACTTACCTAATGAAAGAGTTCTCAATTTTGACGATCATAGTATTTTAAGTTAAATACATCCATATCGTCAGTAAATAGAGCATGAAGGTAAAAAAATCCAACACTACATACCTATAGTAAGGATTCTCCTAATTAATTAGTGATGAAAAAGTTAAAATCTCTATAGCAATTCTGAGCTAACGTTGAGAAAACAACGATGAAAGCATAACATGGCGGTAAAGTATTTTTAATACACTCTGAGCAAACCACTACACTCAAGTTGCAAATCTGTCTCTAAGCACTTCTTATTCACTATCTTTTTATAGTTTATAGGTTTATCGTTATGGCTACAATCTCACGTAATGTTAAGTGACGATGAAGCCCAAGATGGTGGACACGCTAAACCTGTGCGGAGACTGGCTCTCAAGTACAATATACCAATACCTATAGGTATTTGGCGGTAGATTTTCATTACCAGACTTAAGGGTCGTAGCTACCCAGGTGGGCATTAGAAAAAGCCCTACTAACAAGATGTTTTCCTATACCGACAGGTCAATCTCATTGCTGGGATTCGAACTCACGTTCTTTGACGAGGCGTCCGTACCTGCTACCACTGAGCTATCATCGCTTCAATACTTACAGAGTTTTTTCGACAGATCGAAACTTAACATCACATGAGATTATACCCACACATCCATAAATACCCATACATCTATTAATAAAATAAACTACCTGTCCAAAGTATAATACCTAAAGAAATTGATTATGTTAGCTTAACAAAGCCTCTGTTGCTCTTGCAATTTACATATAATGTCACTTATTCTCACAACAATTTCCTACCTTCATACATAATTTGGCTTAATTTATTTAATGGTGAGGATTATTAAAGTTATTCAAACATTAAGAATCCTTATCCATTGTAACCCTTTTACATTTCGTTCTATTGTAAGGTTCATTAGGTACAATGTTATTGTTGGATAAAAACGATATTAATTATCTATTATATTATACGGATCCATTTCGTTTCTGTGCTTTCTTCCAAAACCTTATCAAACATAGGTAGGTAGAACATATTTCCTTTTTCCACTCTATTCTATCAGCCGTTATCTCAGTATTTACTCTTATATAAATATATCATTTCTCACACAGTCCATCCATATCTTCTTCGGCTTTCCTCTTCTCTTACATCAATTCACCTTTATACTTAACATTCTTCTAGTTATATGGCATTCATCCCTGCTCATAATATGCCCATTCCACGCTAACCTATTACTCTTCAGTTTGTCTGTGACTGGTGTTATTTTCATGCTTTCTTGAATATATTAATTCCTAATCTTATCCATTCTAGTCACTCCACCTATATATCGTAGCATTCTCATCTCTGCTACGTGTCATTTTATCTAACTGTCGTAACTGTCATGTAAATATTTATTAATAATAGAATAAACTATCTGACTACTTGTAGGTACTATACGTACATACCAAACACAATTGTCGATAGAATATTAACAAAAGAAGCAGATAAGTTATTCTATATTAAACAATGTTTCTCTTTAAGCATCTTATATTTAATATCTTTTTTCAATATTTTATCGTTTTCAATTCTTATTCGTATCATTTGAGTAAAATACGTCATTGCAAAAAACTTTTCACTTAAGCGATTAAAACAGAAGCCAAGTTTGTTTTCATTGAGCAATTAAAGTATACACGAGATGAGTATCGCGTTTTATTCTTCCTCATTAAATCGGGACAAAGCAACCGCTCGCAAACTTCGACGGGTGTAATGTTATTCATTTGGGAAAGTCAAAGGTTGTATTTACAAAAAAAAAAATAAGTCGCCGGAGAGCGGACGGTGGCATTTTTTCCATTCGGCGCGTTCCATTAGCGTGCCTTTGTTTGGCGGGAGCGCGCAAATTAATTTAGCTCTCCCGCCATTTCCTCGCACCCCTGCCCGCGAGCCTGCCTTCCCCCTACCGCGCCCTTTTTTGTCTACGCCTTGCTCTACGTATCGTTTTCTTCTTTATGGCTCATTAGGCAGCATTGTCGCCATTGTTTTTTCGCATAACCCACAAGATCTAATTATTATGATCAGCAAAATCTTTACCTATTTTTATAGTAAGTATTTATTCATGGTGGCATTTAATTTTTCTATTTCAAAAATATCCTTAATGTATATAAATATATTTTTATGTACTCTATTCAATAACTGAGCAAACATGTACATCAATTGTTATTACAAAATTATAATCGTAATGTTTTACTTTGTTATGGATATAAAGGAAAATATTTATTTTTTCAATTTTTGTCTGTATGTCAGTCCCCTTGAAAACGTATCACTTTGAAACTATTAGACAGGTTTCAATGAAATTTAATACTGTGTTAACTTATACTATAGATTAATATATTGGATACTTATTATTACCATAAACCGAAAGGGTTCTTCCGGGACCGGCGGAGACAATAAAAAATTTATATAAGTAAAACGTTAGAGCGCTAAAATATAGCCATTGTAATATTAAAATGGACTCCGAATACTAGGTAATAGAATTGTGTCAATGAATTTAAAACGTTTAATTTTCAGTAAATTTTATTATGACTTCATTTACTTTTATTACCGTCAAACCTTAGACAAGAAGTTGTTGTAAAACGTATTATCATAGTTACTAATGTTTCGTTACTCTTTAAGCCTCAAGAGCCTTATATATCGCGCATGAATATCACAGTAAAAATATCATATCGAAATAAAACTAATTTAAACGTATTTTATCGCGGTTATTTATTAATTTTGATCCCGACGTTTCGAAAGCTTTCCAGCCATCGTGGTCACGGGGCGGACTGAGGTGTAAGTTGTACAGAAAAGTTCATGTTACAGGGTCTACCTTCAATTTAATTTTTAATTTTGTTTGTATTCCGATCTATGCAGAAAGAGCTTACAGTGTCTTGCCAGCAACTGGTCTTTCGGGTTCCGATTTAATTAAATGTATAATCGGATCCCAGGCTTGTGCTAGCTTCAAACCATCTTCTCTATTAAAATTTGGATGTTTTTTTAATTTCAATTGCCTCGCGAATCATCCTAAGGAAGAATCATTGTTCTTTGGCAAGGATTTGTGGTTTGTCGAATCTAAGATGATATTTGGAACCTTTTTTCGAATGTTCAGCAACTGCAGACTTCGTAGAGCGTCGGTGTTTAACGTCAGCTATATGTTCTTTTACGCGGGTCCCTATAGTGCTTTTAGTTTGGCCGATATAGGAGAGGCCACAGTCACATTCGATTATGTATACGCCCTATTCTTGTAGAAGTATATGACACTTGACAAGTGGTAAAAATTGACTAATCTTCTTGGGCGGCTTGAAGTAAGTTTTAATTGAAGCACGCTTCAGTACATAGCCAATCTTGTCTATGACTCTTCTTACAAAAGGTAACACAACAGGTACACGTTTAACTGTGGCTGGATTCACTCGGTTTCCATGACGGTGGCGTGGAATTTGGAGCTTGTTATCTCGCGGTATTTGCTTGACATGTCGCAGCTCAGCAGCCGGATGTTCCTCGTCACAGATTCCTTGTGCTCTCTGAAACAAAGATTTACCCAGGGTAACTAACTGTTTTGGATGGTGGTGAGATTAACTGTTCAGGTATTTATCTATATGGGCCATTTTTCTGTACACAGTATGGTCTTAAGACTGATCATGATTACGAATAACTAAAACATCTAAGAAAGAAAGTGATTTATTTTGTTCTAACTTAACAGTGAATTGTATTTTATTGTTAATAGAGTAAAGGTGATTTAAAAATGCAGCTACTTTGTCAGATGGTAAAATTATGAAAGTATCATCTGCGTACCTTCTTTGAACGCAAGTTCTTTAAAGCGATATATTGTTGTTTTGAAAGATTTGGTTTGGGCGCTTTCTTTTGTCGTAATATTGACGAAATATTTTTATGTATCGTCTCCGAATCCTCCTTTTTTTAAATTATTTTTGAAGAGACTATTCTCAACGTTACAAATAATGTCTTCATATGGTATCCTTCGTGGTGTTACTACAAAATTGAATCCTTTTTGATAAAACCTGAATTGTATTATCGTCCAATGTTTGTTTTGTCAGATTAATGACAGCGCGTTGTTCATCTGCGCGTGAGTGTTCGTTACCTATGGTAGGGTGTGTTCCGCTCCCACACTCAGTTATAAAATATTATTTGTAACGTAGGGAATAGTCTCTTCAAAAATAATTTAAAAAAGGAGAATTTGAAGGCGATACGTCAAGACATTTCGTCAATATTACGACAAAAGAAAGCGCCAAAACCAAATCTTCCAAAACAACAATATATCGCTTTAAAGAACTTGCGTTCAAAGAAGGATACAACTATTCTCCGTGCAGATAAAGGTAATCTGACAGTAGTAATGGATACGTCAGATTATAATGATAAAATAGAACAACTTTTGTCGGATGAAACTACATACAAGAAGGTTAAAACAGACCCAACCAACAAAGTTTTAAAGGCTACTAGCTGTTTAATAAGCAGTTACTCCGACATATTAAATCTTGACGTAATCTTACTCGTCCCATCGTGTGCAAAACCGCCTAAACTGTATGGGTTACCAAAAATACACAAGCCAATTACTCCACTACGTCCCATCGTGAGTCAGGTCAACATACCAACATATAGACTGGCTCAGCACGTTTCAAAAGTGCTTTCACTACTAAGAGGAAACACTCAGCATCTGTGTAGGATTTATACCAATTTATCAGTGATATTAAACACCTGCAATTAGCAGACAATGAGACCATGGTTAGTTTTGATATCTAGTCTCTATTGACAATCTTACCAGTACAAGACTGCATTGAAATTGTGTCTAAGAGGTTAGCAGATAATAACATGCCCATAGAATCCTCAAACATTCACATCTGGCTATATGTTGTGGATGAATCAATTATATGTACAAGTGAATGCAGTAGCTACGGGCTCATCTGTATCTCCAGTAGTCGCCGATATTTTCAGGGAAGACTTCGAGGAGACAGCCCTAAGCACAGCCCCCGTCACTCCCAGTTTTTACAAACGGTACGTAGATGATACTTTCACAATTTTACCATCTGACAAAGTAGCTAAAACAAATCACTTTAACACTATCAACAATAAAATACAATTCACTGTGGAGTTAGAACAAAATAAATCTCTTCTTTTCTTATATGTTTTAGTTATTCTTAATCCTTATCAGTCTTAAGACCATACTGTGTACAGAAAAATGGCCCATATAGATAAATACCTGAACAGTTAATCTCACCACCATCCAATACAGTTAGTTACCCTGGGTAAATCTTTGTTTCAGAGAGCACAAGAAATCTGTGATGAGGAACATCCGGCTGCTGAGCTGCGACATGTCAAGCAAATACCGCGAGATAACAAGCTCCAAATTCCACACCACCGTCACGGAAACCGAGTGAATCCAGCCACAGTGGGACGTGTACCTGTTGTGTTACCTTTTGTAAGAAAAGTCATAGACAAGATGCTATGTAGAGAGGCTATGTACTGAAGCGTGCTTCAATTAAAACTTACTTCAAGCCACCAAAGAAGATTAGTCAATTTTTACCACCTGTCAAGTGTCATATACCTCTACAAGAACAGGGCGTATACATAATCGAATGTGACTGTGGCCTCTTCTATATCGGCCAAACTAAAAGAAATATAGGGACCGGCGTAAAAGAACATATAGCTGACGTTAAACGCCGACGCTCTACGAAGTCTGCAGTTACTGAACATTCAGAAGAAGGCTTCAACATCATCTTAGATTCGACAAACCACAAAACCTTGCCAAAGAACAAAGATTCCTTACTAGGACGAGTCGCGAGACTATTGAAATTAAAAAACATCCAAATTTTATTATACATTTAATTAAATCGGAACCCAAAAGACCAATTGCCAGACCTCAAGACACTGTTAGCTCTTTCTGCGTACATCGGAACACAAACAAAATTAAAAATTAAATTGAAGGTAGACACTGTAACATGAACTTTTCTGAACAACTTACACCTCAGTCCGCCCCGTGACCACGAAGCCTGAAAAGCTTTCGAAACGTCGGGATCAAAATTAATAAATAACCGCGATAAAATCCGTTTAAATCAGTTTTATTTCGATGAGTAATATTCGCGTAAACATAAGAAATCAAAAATATCATAATTATTGCACTCCAGTGTTACAAATGACATAATATAAATTTATAATTTACTCTACTAGATATTACGTGCGGCTTCGCTCGCGTTAATATTGATTTTGTCAGACAAATCGGATGACGCAATTAAAAGTTTCATACAAAGTTTGACCCTTTCTTTGCACCACTTCCTATAAGTTTTTCGCGATAAAAAGTAGCCTATCTTCGTCTCCAGGGTCTCATCGATGTCTGTACCAAAATTCATCATACACGGTTTAGCGGGTTAGGCGTGAAAGCGTAACAAACAAACAAACTCACTTTCGCGTTTATAATATTAGTTAGTATGATAGAAATGATTAGAATGAGATGAAATATGCATTATCCTATATTTCAGAAAATATAGACTTTTACATACAAAACTAAATTTGAATCGTTTCATACATCTTACATCTATCTACATAAAATGGAATACATAAAATCATATTAAAAATTTCTTAATACAATCCGCTATACATGAAATTTATAATCGCCACTACTATGAGTTTTAGTAAAAATAAAGTATACACAGCTTCGTAGACAGTTATACAATTTGTATTTAAAATCTTACCATTATCTCCCTTGATTGATTTGGTTGCGCCAACGCTTCCCAAATATACTTTATACGCACGTCTTGTCCCGCAAAGTGCGGCCTACTGACATCCCATACCGGTAGCCGCGGCCGCGACCCACAGTATTTTAAACCCGTGCGTGCCCTCGACTCGCTTGTGCTGAATAAACAACCCTCACGTATTCATACACCATACGTTATATCTACTCAGTGCTATGATGTCTGCTACTCACGGCGTTACGTTAACAATGTTACGTTATTATCATTAAAGTAAAAGTAAAATAAGTACTTTGATTTTTTTTAATTGGATAAGATGTTCCAATAATGAGTTAACCTAAATATAAAATTTGATTGCTTTTCGTTGAATATATACGTGGAATTTAATATTATTTGATTGTCTTTATGGTAATTTGCGTGATATTGTAGTAAAATATTTGCCAGAATAGTGTTCTGGGTATTTTTTTTAGATTGACTAATTTTGAGTATGATCTATCCAAATGTAAAGAAGTGCCTCACCTAGAGATATGAATATTGAGTATTATTCAATAAATACGGAATTTAAATATTGAGAGATATTTTCTTAATTTTCTTTGCTCCAAGATTTAATTAAATTCCCAGTACCTATTTCTAGAGTAAAGTGCTTGTCATTAAAAAGAATAAACGAAATAATCTTATTCGAAGCTCAAAGCTGGTGGACTGAAAATTTATAATTAATTACTTAACAGACACATTTTAAATTTTTAATTAAGCAATCCGTACTTTCTCCCGCCTATAAATTAGATCGAGTCGTTTCCATAGAGACTACTCATCCTTTAAAGCGTGCCAGGGGGCAAGGGGGCGGGGGGACTTTACAAAAAATATAACTTAGGGTGAGTAAAAAACCGTGGGGTGACTCAGCCGGCCGCTGCACCCCACGACGAGAAATCTACGATCAATATTAACTCTTTTTTTCAACGGGGAAACTCAGAATTTTTAAGTCGGAACGAGTTTATATTAAAGAAATTATGCGCGTGCCGAACTCATTATGCACGCTTTTCGTCAATAACATGCGGTACAACTAATATTTGCAGTGTCGAACATCCATCATGATGCACACGGCACATTCGCAATTTCTGATGTCAACGTCAACACATAAAGTGGCTGATTAAATCAGCACTAATTTTTAACCAAAATCAAAAAAAGAAAAAAATCCGTTATAATTATCACATATGCTACAGTTTCTTCAGCATAGTTTAGTAATAACTTTTTACCTTAAGAAGCGATGATGGCTCAGTAGATAATGTGTACGGACGCTGCGTCAATGGACGTGTGCTCGAATCCCTGCAACGAGCCTGAACTTCCGGGATAGGAATACATCGTGTCGAAACTATAGCATAGCTATACCAGAGCTTTTTCTGGTAGCCCACTTTGCTAGCTACTATCCTCAAGTTGAAAGTCTACCTCGAAATTTCTGTAGATGTGTTCCGGTAGCTGCAGTTGCGAGCCAGTCACTCCACTAGGCTTAGCGTGCCCATCATCTTGGGCCACATCATCACTTAATATCAGATGAGATTGTGATCATAAAGATAAACCTAAAAAACCACATAGTGTTGATCGACGTAAGTGTAGTGCTTCATTTTAAAAGCCATTGTTATGCCACCTAATTATTACACTATTTGATTTTAACAACAAATTTAATATATATGGAATAATAAAACAACTAGAGGAGGGTAGTTTATTGACACCGATTGCTATATAAGCGTGACACGAGCGCGGCTATGGGTTCAGTCAAAGCGAAATACTCGAGGCCAGATATTCACGTAAGATTCATATTTTTTATTATTGACTAGACTGTCTTGATATATCTGTTTTTTTTTTTTTTGTATTGACATACGCTGTTAGCCGTAAGGACTTTGACAGCTTTACCGAACTTTTTGGGGGAGTGCTGAGGGCACTCAGCTCCGAGGCAGCGAGCGCAAGTGTGCCAGAATGGCCGAACCTCGGCTTGGGCTGCTGCCGGAAAAACAAACAAGGATCGTGGGGGTAGTCCCTTACAGAACCGTGTACTTAACGTGTAGGTGTGCATGGATGGTATGCGGTGTGATGATGTACTTTCAGTGATGTAGAGTGTCACTGTATCGCGCGAGCAGAGTCACTTGAGGGCTCCTATCCGGAGGATCGAACCTAGTCTGATATTTATGTTGTCAATCATTATAGGGAATGATTTAAACTGGACAGATTGAGAAACAGAAGTGATGAAGGTGAGTGTTGACAATTGTCGGTAAAGGAGGTCTCCTTAAACCTACATCCGTCTCGCAAGTGTCGGATACTGCCTCGTAGTTCTCCTCTCTCTTGCCACAGCTACTAGGTTTATGATTTCTAACAATATTAAGAACACAACTATAGTTGTAAATGATGATGAATTTTTGTATTTGTATTAACGGTCGAAGACAGTGCTGAGAATACGTTGTCTAGGTGGAATAAAGCTAGTATCAAATACGGAACTATTAGTATAAGTAACTGATTATTATTATAAGTGATTACATCGAGAATTAAATAATTTGACGGTTTAATATATAAGTATATATCATTTAAATGAGCCTAAACTTTGGTGAAAGAAAACATCATGACGAGAGTGTAGTATGGTGTTAGGGCTAAGTACCGTCTGAAAATCTGCTACAAAGGGCCCATAGACATACTCAGGCTTTACATTTGAGAGTTGGTCAGACGATGGTCTTGAATAGACAAGCGATCAACATAATTTTACACAAAAACAGATATGAGGTTACTTCTTTACTTATCTTGCTTATACGTTTTATACGTTATATATTACATTTAAAATAGTTTTTTTTTTATAAAGTTTTCATATATAAAAAAACTCCCACCGTAAGTTTTACATCCTTCAAACCCTTCTGATTATGATAAAAGCTGATTTGAATTTATTTAAACTATTTTTATAATGAACTATAAAAAACACCGTGCATACATAATTCGAAAGAGTGAATTAATAAAAAGCTGCATAGAGCCCGGTGTGTGTCTACATGCTCACATGAAAAAAAAAACATTCATTAAAAAAGCTATTTATGACAGCGACCATTATCGTCCAATAAATCAGCTGCCTGCTCTTCTGTTTTTCGATAATGATTCTATTATTATGGAAAAGCGTTATGTAACTGTAACAGTTTTTTCTATAGATCAGTAGGTATGGAATAAGTTTCATGGTTCCGTATTTTTATACAGAAAGCACATGTTTTGTAATATACATATTACGATTTAAAAACTTTTTGATAAAATAATCAATATATTATTTAAAACATAAGGATATAATTTTAAGTGGTACAAAATAATAAATTACAAATTTATCTAGTGGAAAAACAATTATTACACATTATAACTATACACACGGAAAATACTTTGAAATGTTTATAAACTTATGCGCTACGAATATCACGAAATAAAAATTTCGTTTTACGACACACGTTGCGAATTACGACATTGAAATAAAAATGTAAAGGCAAAAAATAAGAAACGAAAGGAATAATTAATAATAAATGTATATTATTAAATAAGCACATAAAATACTTAATCCCTGAAACCTGTGTTAAAAAGAACTTACTCCATAGTTATTAGCTTTGCGTAGGTTTTTATGCGTGTCGAGGTGATTCTGTGCCCACTGTACGGGTTACAAATTGTGGGGTGAAAGGGGTAGTTTTTTCTAATCGACTTTCCTAACAGTAATAAACGATATTTATCTTTCTTAATTATAGCTCCACAGGGCTCACTTTGTTGTTTAGTAGCTTGCCACATACTTTTCTACGACCGTCGTATTATTATTAAATTAAGAGAATATATTTGTTGTCTCTTCAGAACATATTGTTTATGACAATCCTGTTATCTGAAAAGTTCCTTCAAACTGTGGCATAGTAATTAACATAAGTATAATTTTTACATAAGATTTAAATGATTAAAAAAATATTTATTCATATAGTCCGATATCCAATTCGCAGCATTTACCAGTTCAACCACTTCGCACACTACCTTTTGACCGTCGTACAATTTTCAAGACAAACTACAATACCTTCATTCACATACAGGCTTCAGGCAAGAATAAGGTAATCTTTACTAACTGTAAATTATATCATTTTCTAGTCTATGAAGATCTAAGTCTTTAACTAATATGTATTAACAATTTTCGTTTCAGATGCCTCAGGTGTCTTTAATGCCGAAACTTTACAATTAGGTAGAGATAAATATATGCCTTATGTATCTCAAAGAGCTACCAACAAGCATACTTAAGATCTTATCTTTGGTCATTATAATAAGAATTTGTTATTATTGTGCGCTAAATTCTGCCAAAAACAATTCAAAATTTTAATAAATTATGCATGTATAATATACGATGTAAATTTTAAAATGAGTTACGAGGGCACTGATCCCACGGTGCGCATGCGTTATAACAACCCTTTTTTACCCTTTTGCTTCCCCGAGTGTTTTTTGTAAGCGTTTTTGTAAAGGGTTGTATGTGGGGTACCTGTCACGCGACTGTGCGGCACGGTTGAATTTTTTCTCTATGGATTTTTTTTTCTTTATAGCTTTTTCACCCGGTCCATGAGCGAGAACAATAGAGAGTACATTGACCTTTACCAAGAGATCAGCTGATGGTAATAGTACACTTGTATAAGCTCTATTGATTTTGGTACAGCTCAAGGTCGATCGATACAGATCAAAGTAATAAGAACTTTCAACACCATATAATTATGTCCGGTTTTATACTTTATAGGTTTAGTGTTATGGCTACAATACACCTGGTGTTCAGTGACGATTTGGGCCAAGATGGTGGACATGCTAAGCCTAGTGGAGGGACCGGCTCTCAAGCGCAACTGCCGGAACACACCTATAGCTATTTGGCGGCAGATTTTCAGCTTTGGGATGGTAGCTAAGTTGGGCATTAGAAAAAGCTCTGCTACCATGCAAAAATAGGTAAACAGGATTATACATGTGTGCTAACTATTTAAATATCTGCTTTCTTTAGTTACTAGCATACTATACAAAATATAGTGTAAAATAAATATTTAAGGATTTAATTACGGAAGTAAATATATCTTGTAAGCAGTAGAGTAATTAGGTACCTACAAGGCCTTGGTGTAAAAAAATCTCCGAGTTCTATCTAAATTGATTAATTTTTATAAAGTAAAAATATATGAACTATTAAACAAAACCACTTTATCATAGCGCTTTGTCGTGCTACGCAGAACATAAGATAGCAAAACTAGGTACTACTTAATTAACTACCTACATATCTCTGTATGAATTAGCTTTTGTAGGCTTTGTTTAGACGCGGGTCAAGTTTATTAAGTTTGTCAGATTTCGTACGGAAAAAAATAAATAGAAATAGAATGTTTGGTGTACCTACTTACTCAGTAGGTGATGCAGAATCTTTGAGAGTACCTACTGCTTAACCTAATCAAGTAAGCGAAGCTACGGGAAAATGTTATATGCTATATATAAAAAAAATGAATTTTTCAATAAGCTGACAACATTATACCAATACCAGAAGAATTTCCTACAATATCGAATTGTTTTCGACGAACCTACTATGATATTAGTTGTGTTAAATTGTTACAACTTGTTATATCTATATCATACAGGTGGGAGAAATAAAAGCATGTTCGACTTGCTTGATGGTCACTTTCCGATAGTTCTCCTGAGCTTGAAGGCTTTGGTGGTGGTGCCCTTATTAGCTACGCCACTGATTATAAGTGACTACCTGTAAAAACCTGAATGCAAAGTCGGCATGTATCACCAAATCATCACCAAAATGTGTATTGTATTTACTAAAATATTCAGACTTCAAAGATTTTCGGCTCTTGAAATTATTTAAAACATAAATTTGCAAACCTTTTTATATATTATTTTCCTGTTTTTAAATAACATTTATTAGTTTTAAAATCAATATAATTATGAGATAAATACATATTCAGTTTAATAATTTTAATTTAAATTGTAATTATAAGATTTTATAAGTATCCTTTTGGTGCATCTTATACAAACAAACAGAAATAAAGAAGTGTAACATACATGGCATCTGACTACAGATTTAACATTAGGCCGGATGGTGTCAAGTTACTTAAATTTCGCACCCGCTCATTTATTAACAAACTGGGTAAAGAATGAATCGGCACCGGTACGCGGGTTGAGTGCCAGTAACCCACATTGATCAAGGTGTTAAGAGTTATCAAGTTCCAGTCCGTTATTTTGCGAACTCACGCAATGATCACGCCATTATTGAACTCTTTTTGGATCTACAAAAAACTTGCCCCTTTAGTAAGTTGTTGTTACCTGAAGCGTTTTTTTTCTTCATAAACCGCTGCAAAATTGTATAATATACTTGTCTCATGATATAATATATGCTTTGTACTGTTCATACCCCTATTATTTTGAAGGCAGTGATAGTAAAAACATTGCTTTTATGAAAAAATACACATAACCGTCTATGTCTTTTAATTATAGTTCCGAAACCACCACCAGTTGTTTAAGTACATAGCCAATCTTGTGTGTGACTCCTCTTATAAAAGGTAACATAACGGGTACACGGTCAACTATGGCTGGTTTTACTCGGTTTCTGTGACGGCGGCGTGGAATTTGGAGCTTGTTATCACGCAGTACTTGCTTGATATATTGAAGCTCAGCAGCCAGATGTTCCTCATCACAGATTCCTTATGCTCTCTGAAACAAAGATTTACCCACGGTAGCTAACTGTTTTGGATGGTGATGAGATTCACCATTAAATCGGAGCCCAAAAGACCAATTGCCAGACCTCAAGTTACTGTGTGTTCTTTTTGCGTAGATCGGAAAACTATCAATAACAAAAATTAAATTGAAGGTAGACACAGTAACATGAACTTTTCTGAACAACCTACCCCCCCTAACCCCTAACCCCGTGACCACGAAGGTTGAAAAGCTTTCGAAACGTCGGGATCAGAATTAATAAATAACCGCGATAAAATCCGTTTAAATTAGTTTTATTTCATTTAGTTTTATTTTAATTAGTGAGGTTCATAATTACTTATAACCTTTGAAAAAAAGTCACTATGACAGTTTTAAAAGTACTAGGTAGTCGCGACCCAGTCAGCGACAAATTCTTATCACACCACTTGATTACTGAAAATACATCGACTGATCCCGGAACTGAACATACTTATAGGATATGTTACATTTGGTGCTGATCTACCCAGACAAAATTTTATTTTACCGTTCACCATATATTCCTTTCCTATCTAAAATTATTTACTACGATTTTCAATTAATTATGATCCTAGATTACCAATAAAATGTTGTAATGTTTGGTGCGTTGGAACAAAATAACGTTATTTTATCGATCGCATAGCTCGTTTTCTTGTTCATCAAAGACGAAAACGTATGTTTGGCGCACTGGTCATCGAACTGTTATGACGTTGTTATAATGATGACAAAAACTAAGATTTTTTTTATACTTAAGGTTTAGCGTTATGGCCATAATCTCACCTGATCTTAAGTGACGATACGGCCCAAGTTGGTAGATACGCTAACTCTGGATCCAAGTGCAACTGCTGAAACACACCTATTGTTATTTGGCGGCAGGTTTTCAACTGGAGGGTGGTAGCTAGCCAGGCGGGCGTTACAAAAAGCCCTATCACCTACTATGGTTTCCTCACGATGTTTTCCTTCACAGAAAGCTCAAACTCATTGTAGGTGGATTCGAACTCACATCCCTTGACGTGAAGTCGTACACACTACCACTGAGCTATCAGCGCTTCAACTCAACTACTAAAATAACCACTAACCGCTAATAAATACAAATGATTAACTTTTTAAGGTTGGTTTACCTAAACCAATTTGTTTACAAATAAATGTGGGATTGACCAAGACCATTAAAATTCCATTCTCCTCAAAATGGTGGTAGCGCCTTTTGACATCTAAGGTAGCGATAGATTTTTTCTTCGTTACATTGTAGGAGGACAAAGTTTAATAATATAAAGGGCACTATATTATAAAAGAATTAAACCGATATTTGGAGAAATAAAATCGAGTAACTGTTTTCAAAGTAGCTCACAAAGCCTGTCGTTATCCGCCACATATGTAAATACAAACACATTACAATAATAATCACCCACGAGTAAAATTTATCAGTTTTTCATTTATCTATATTTAATACTAGCCTTGCCCGCGACTTCTTTCGCATGGAACTAAAATTTGATTTAATCACTTTTGTCCGTTTTTGTAACTTTTTTCAATATAGTTTTGCGCCTATTGGTGGTAGCGTGTTGTTAAATTGGCTTAAGCCTTCCTCAATTATTGCTCTATTAAACAAACATATTTTTTTTAATGTAACTAGTGGTTACTAAGATTAGCGCGTTCAAACAAAGAAACTATGTGAACGAAGACGCGGACAAATCTAGTCGATAATAAATAGCAAAAATATGTAAGAATATCTTACACTTCATGCACGGTCAGCCTAAAACAATTGTCTCAATGCAACCGTTCGCGCCAAAGGGCTGTGGGTTCGAGTCCCACATGGGGCAATTATTTTTGTAATCCAGAAATAAATATTTTGAATTTCTTTGTTACTCCGTGTACGTTAATTTTGTTTAGAAAGTCCTACACTAGACATTGGCGAAAATGCCTACATTGCTAGATGCCAAACTGTCGAATTGCGATCAATAAATTACATTATCGCCAAGATAATTTAAAACGTTATCTTTATTAGTTGAAATGAAAAATAATTGGTGCTCCGGTTTCGTAAAGAAAAATTGTCTAGTGAAGACAAATAAGATTTTTAGACTGCTTTCAATTATACTCACTTTTTGTAAGCACAAGTGGATTCGTATAGTTCGCCTATCGAATAAGGTTTATTACAAGAATTTAAGAACTAAAAAAAAATTAATAACGAAACTTCTTCATATAACTTGAAACAAGTAGGTAATTGGAAAATAATACTACATAATATAATGTAATATTGTATAAAAATTCTGATGTGTTTATATTTCATTGGTTACTCAGAGAACATTGAAACGATTTGTGTGTTATTAAATAATGCTTTACTTTCCAAGTTCAAAGGACCATCACAGTTAAACTTATACACATGATACACATCAAACTTAGTGAGACAAAGAAAAGTTTTTATGATTCTAAGATGTATACATCGTAAATCGAAAATTGGACATCGATAATACCTATGAAAATCATCATTTTGCCAGATAATAAGTCCAAGAATAATGTGACGCTAGTTTTACTGCCCAAAGATTGGTTTGGGATGGTTCATTATATAAATGATGTCTATGTCTAGTAATAGCTTCGAACACTAAATACTATGGGCAATTATCTATTTACCGTAAAAATTATTAACACATACAAATATATAATCCCGATCGATATTTTTTATGGGTTCTTCTCGATGACTGGAGTATTTTTTGAAACAATAATAGTGTTAAAGTACCTTCTTAAACCTAAGGTGAGTGAATTATATTTATTATAGATTTTAATGAGGATACGTATTTTTCAAAAGGCTTGGACGCAGAGATATTTAGACTGTACTAAGCAAATAAATATATATAAGTTCGACAAATATCAATATAGAGAACCAGTAAGTAATCTAGGTATAAGCGAAAGTGTTTTTGTCTGTTTGTTTGAACACGCTAATCTTGGTAACTACCAGTCGGATTTCAAAAATTCTTTTTATATTTGATAGACCAGTCATTGAAAAAGGCTTTAAGCTATTTAAAATCACGCTACCACCGATAGGAGCAAAAATTATTAAATATTTTTTCATACCACGCAAACGAAGTCACGGGTAGAGCTAGTATGATATAAACAGAAGTAAAGTCGGAATCGTCTTTTAGAAACAAGCGTTTGTTTTTCTATTTATACAAGTTACACGGTACTATTTTACACAAATATTAAGGTGCCGCGTTGGAAGCTTTGTTCGCGTTATGAAAACATGGGAGAAAGGCCATTACAAACGGATTAAATGCAAACAGACCGACGGCTACTGTGGTTACACAAACAACTAATGAATAGCAGACACAAACATTATCTATTGTTAAATTTCTTTCGTCCGAAATTGTTAGTAATCGCAAACAGTAGTATAGGTACCAGTATATTGAAACGTACCGATACTTGGGATTAAAGGATTAAGTCTCGTGATAAATAACTTAGTGTGATTTTTTCTTTGAAGTCTTTACTTTTTAACTCTTTATACTTATACCGCTATCAACAATACTCTCAAATTACAATGGTTATAACTATCAGACTATTTACTGATAGTATATATTATTTAGAACTTTATTAAATTAACTACGTAATTGGGTAATTCTCATGCAATCCCGAAATTACCTATCAATAAATAAATAAAAAATATATCTATTAATACATTTTTATTTTCTCTTAAATTTGTACTATTTATGTTACTAGACGTGAAAAATATCTTGGTCTCCAAAATAAATGAGTTTTGAACGAATTTATGATCACTGAAAATAATTAAATGTGAGGAAATGATATTTATAGTCATTTTTCATATGAAATCGCATTATTTATTTTTTAAATATATTTAGAATTCTACTAGGTTATATTAACTTAAAAATTATGAATTAAAACTCATATTGCAGCTTGAATATGACTGAAAGAATACTTATAACAAAACTTTTTCTTATCATAGTAGTAATCACAGTTCAATTACAACAATAAACTATATAAAATTGCCAAAAATATTTTACTTCTATAGAAATTTTTAAAATCCCTTAGTGTGATTCTTGAATATTGTTTCGAGCAAGGTTCAGAATATTATAACTTATAACCTATTAGTTAGTATACGATAGTCCTCACAAATCTGTTTTACATTACGATGTCGCAATCAGACAACTTCTTATTTCTTGTCATTGTTTGGCTCTAAAATAAGACAAAATGGTTATTAAAAAGTTTCTATGAGCAAAGATTTACAAAAACCGTATCGATCTAGTCTAAAAGTCATTACCTCATAAGTCATCATTCCCTCAGTTTAATTCAAAATGAGGGAATGATGGTGAGGGAATGACAAAATAAATCATAACGTAAAAAATCTCGCAACATAACCTTTTGTCACCATTTAACTTTTCTCTACGGTTTCTATCTCTAAAAACATACTTTACTACGTCATCAAAATTCAAATATTATAATTACCTTTTTTATTCTTCTCTGTGATGGAATGATTGTTTACAATGTAATCTTTAAAAAATTACAATGACATCGTTTTCCAACCAGTACTCTAACAAGCTTGGAGTCAATTTGTCATTCCGAACAAGTGACCGTACTACCAACTATCAAAAACTAATGAGACTGTTACTAAAGTCCTCAACAATATACCTACTTATCGACTATTGGTAATGATGTGAGGGAATGATTATTTTTCATGAGACCCATGTTGAGTCAACGTCAGACAACTTGTTGATGACTTAAGATCCTAAACTCAGAGAAATTTTGAAAATTTGTTGTATTTACAATAAACAAGCCATAATTATAAACAGATTTTTTAAGAAGTTTTTCATAAAAACTTTAGACAAGGTTTTAATCTGGCGTTTGGGACCTAGTGAGGGAATGATTTTCAGAGTACTATATATTTATTATTCCCATCAAATGCCCATATTGTTCCCAAGTTATTACTAACATTTTTAGCATTGATAATGTTCTTTCCGAAAAAAGAAAAAATACCATCCTAAGTCGGTTAAGTTTATTGTAAAAACTGCTAGGACAGGAATTTCAAGATTTCATGAGAATTACCGAATTGCACACACAATTTGAAACAATATCGGTAGTTTGAATGTCGGAATTCGTCATTCTAATAATATTAATAATAATTAAATATTTTCTATACGAAATATATTTAAGTAATACTAAGGCATATTTAGAATCATCTCGTTTTTGGACAGTTTTAGTTCAAAGCAAAAACAATTAGATTTATATAAACGTCTATTTCTGAATCAAGTAAACTAAATATGTATGTAAGCTAGGACGTTTCTTTCTATATATCCAGTATTTCTTTTCCCTAATAGTATTTAACTTAAAAGTATAAATGTGTAATACGATTTATAAAATAGGCAGACAATAACTTAATTTAAAAAAAAAGAGGAAATTGTTTACCTACTCTCTATTTCTTTTGTATTTTTACATAAGAGTCTAAACCAGTTTATTTCTACTTTTCTCTCAGTAATTATTAACTAAAATCTAAATCGTTATTGTATTTAATTATGAGTACATATGTATCTTCGTTTAGTAGTAAAATATTCATACAAATAATAAGAAAATGACTTGCGAAATAGCCACTGACATAACCTATTCAATCATTCGAATTGATACAAGAGTTTCATGTGAATGACTCTACATCGAACAAGTTCCATACATTTGATTATTAATGATATTGTACGCATCTATGTTCTTTTGTTGGTGCATCAAAAACCATGATGGAAAATGTAATTGTGATGAATAGAAATATTGAAAAAGGGGACATTTAGCGTAAAAATCAATAATCAAAGGCATCACCACAATAGTTGGCGGTTACCCGTATTCACTATCAAAATAGATGCTGTGTAACCTCGCGCGGGTGGATTTTTTATTGCGTAACTTCAGACTCGAGTGTTGGGTTCGAACCGTGTCATTGGTGACACTCCAAATATTAAATATACTTCCACGCTAATATATTGCATTATTTAACGCAATATACATTTATTGTATAATTACCATATTCATATTTTATATTGTAACTAATATTCTGACGACTACCGAAGCCTTTACCTGTGATATGTATAGGTAATAGTTGTGTAAGAAGTTTTTAATGAATCTTAAGACAACATTATCTATCTAATAATATTTAGAAATCAAGGCATTTTATACACGTGCATAAATAAAATTTTGTCTGTATATATTATATAAAAATTAATGAATTCGATTATAAAATGATAATTGAAACATAAATAATTCATACTTCAAATAGTTTTACGTTTTACTCATAAAGATTCTAAAATTCTAAATAAAATAATGATATGATACGGGTAAATCTTGGCTTAATACGATAAGGATATTGGCAAATTATAGCTTCTGCATCTAGTGAGAAAAAGATAATTTATTAACAGAAAAACTGCATTATCATCAAGTAGAGTGTAAAAACTATAATAATTCTCTGCACAGTGTGCACGTGTATACCGGTCTCAAGTCAGTCAACAATCACAATACAACAAAAACGCATTCATATAATTTTACTGACCGAAATTCGTGACACAATTGCCAAAAGAAATACACCGGTAGCAAAGAAAATAGTTACATAATAGTTGTTGTTACAAACATTAGATTTATAGACAACTTACTAAAAAAGTTTAGTTTTACAATATATTTATGATCGACTAGTAGGTATATTATTTTTCAAGCTAAGCTTCCATTTTTCTTCATAATAGCCTTTGCCTTTGTACGTAATTTTGGCAATATCAACTTTGGGACATTTATGAAGATACAATTCATGGATAGAAAATCCATTCAGACTCAAAATATTAATGTGTGGAAACTTTCTTGTTGTTTCTTCTTAAATAATATTGAATTTTATCTAGTGTTTCTTCTTCAAAAAGTAAAGTAATACATTTTTTAAGCTATCGACAATTTTCTATGAATATAATAATAACATTTGATTGTATTATTTTTAACTCATCATTTTAATTTACCTGTAAAATAACTACTTACCTATATCAAATTAAAGGACTTCCGAAATAATAAGTGTTACAAGAATAGATAAAATTATGTTAGTAGTTGAACCGAGAAACTAAATGAGGTGGAGCCATTGAAGTGAAATTCAATCATATGAATATTATGATATTGTTACTATTTAAACCACTAACTACTTTAGTGTAAACATGTTTTTTGCATCTGGTTAAATGCACGTTATATATTTCATAGTTGTTTAATGTTTCTTTACAATGACTATATGAATGTTGCTATCGCTAGAGACCAACATTTATTTCTTTCCCCTGCAATTCTGCATCTACCCTTTTAATTTTAACTTTGCATAGTTAACGATTTATATACAGAAAATAATGCCGTTTCGGTTTACACAAACTTCTCCACTGTCTTTAGTGTACGGTAGTGTAACGTTTACCTTTGAAATTTAAATATTACAAAAAGTTGTAAATGTAATATCTAAGCAGAATGAATGGTTTGTACTAAAAAAAACCTAATGGACGTAGAAAAATATATGTATTTCAAATATAATAGCTACGAAATCACGATTCATTTTCTAAATCTTCATAAACTTCTCATTTTAATTCATAAGGAACAAATGTAATTCGTATGTAGTTTAATAAAAGTTACTCTACAAATATGCATTGTACATAATACACATTGAATGCACCATTGCCTGTAGTAGTACGTATAATTTATTATTATCAATGCAGAAACAAAAGCCACAACACCTGTCGTATACTTGGAAGGTGCAATTAATAGAACTTCGTTTCCGCTAGCACAAAAACAAATTAATACCCTTATATTAAAAAAATGTATATAGTAAAGCCGAAAGTGTTCCTCGCAGCAGATTACGAGCACGTTATTAATTTATACGAAAGATAAAAAATGCAACCCTCACACGGAAGAAAAAACTAAGCGCGCGACGCGCAAAAGGGAAAGGGTGTCTCTCCTCGGCTCGCGTGCTGCTTTTTGTTTTTTAACCGTATTCTGCGGTTGTTTTTTTTCTTGATGTGTTCTTGTTTTTTAACAATACAACACTGTTTTTAAGAATCGTTTTAAGAGCGTCATATTGACGAGAGCGCGACCGCGAGCGCGAGCGATAGGCAAAGTCTTTTTTTGGTATATCTTATTTTTAAATCCCATTGCTTCGGGTAAATTGGAGATGCAGAAACTTTTTATTATTTAGTCATGCTAAAGGGGAAGTTTTTTTATGTAATACATTATATACCTACATCACAACGGTAGAGTGGTAATATGGAAAGCACGAGCGTAGACATATGGTTCGTTAGACAACGACGAATTTTTTCTATATGACAAGTGATATTTTATGATTCTGTGGGTATCCTTTTTTGTGATTTGGTTTATGCTCTCTGCAGACATTCATGATAATATTACACGGTAATTAAGAGTATCATTAACAACAATATTCAGCATTTAAGAGGACTGATAAAAACAACATCAATAATAAGTATTCGGATTAGTAAGTGCGCTATAAAAAATGAGCCATGAAAATGTCATTAAATATTAAAAGTGGAGAAACAGAGAGCTTAACAAGAAATAAAACATCGTTATAAGAGGCTAGGAGACGACGAAGTCGCCCCCGGCGCGACGTAGCGCGGCCGGGCTAGCTATCGGCGCGCCTCAGTTAATGCCTACTTATACCTTATTATATAGCGGAGTTTGCGTTGAGGAACAAAATTAATTGGTTAAAACTCCTCTCAGTATCCAGGGCGGGCCACCCCCTCCCCCCCGACTCCCTCTTAATTCCGTCCTTTCCCCGCGAGCCACCTCGTGCCTCACCCCGCCAGCTCCTTTGAACGCAACCTACCTAGAGAAAAAACAGAAAAGTATAAAGTTCACTACCCAAACGTTGTAACTTAATTAAAAATAAGGTATTTTCCTGCTTTATCTATAATCTATAACTCATAATATATGTAAAACATTAATATTCAATATGGTATTGTAAAGGTTTTATTTTTGAATAGTACTTACATAAAAATATGGGTTTTTGTACAAACAACAAAAATCCTAAACATATTCAATTCTCCATTCAATCCCTGACCCACATATATTTTGTGCTCAATATATGCAAAAAGGTAATTTGCGCTTTAGTACAACTTTATTATACAAACATTATAATTAAACTATTGTAGAAATTTATGCAATTTTAGTTTGGACATCAAAGCGGACAAGCGACTACGTGAGGGACTACGTCTAAACCAAGAAGGACTTGCAGGAAGTTTCAACCAATGTTTATTTATTACTTTTGTGTGAGAATAAATTGTATAACCTCTACGTATGACATTTTTATTACCAACATAAATGTAAACATACCGGTTTCTATTTTACACAGGTTTTAATATTCCTTATTCATTTTCTAGTGTTAATAGCTTAGTATATTCTTCTTTCAAATTTGTATTGTAAAATTACAAATATTGAAAGGAAGACAGAAAATCATATAATTATCATCAATCATACAAAAAACATTAAATAGTAAAGTTTAAATTTGAATATGAAAATGCATTTACATGGCGGTAGGGCTTTTATCTAATGCCCGCCTGGCTAGCTACCTGTCACCCTCAAATTGAAAATATGCCGCCAAATACCAATATGTGTGTTCCAGCAATTGCAGTTGAGAAACAGTCCCTCTATAAGGCTTAGTGTCTTCACCATCTTGGCCCACATTGTCACTTTAACATCAAGTGAGATTGTGGCCATAACGCTAAACCTTAACTCCAAAAAAAAAAGAAAATTTATATTTAATATTTTGATGCGGTGAAAATTTTTTTAAGATTAAACGGGTAACTTATATATATATTTTGATTAGATTTTATGTGCGGGTTCGCTCGCGTTAATATTGATTTTGTTAAGCAAATTGGATCACGCAATAAAAAGTTTCCTACAAAGATTATCCCTCTGTTTACTCCACTTACAATAAAATTTCGGGAGAAAAAGTTGCCTCTATCAGTCTCCTAGGTACCATCTATTTCTGTACCAAAATTCATCAAAATTGATTCAGCGGCTTAGGCGTGAAAGCGTAACAAACAAACTCACTTTCGCATTATAATATTAGTATGATGATGATTAAACTAAATTTGAATATTAATTAAAAGGAACTGCTATTACTGAGAGTTCTATAAAATAAATCAACTGCATTCTAGATAAAACTGTTTTAAATGCTAATACTAGTAAAACTCATTATAACTACTATTTAAACCAATGTAAATAACATTTCAAAGTGTAATAATTCATTATCTTAATTTTTACCTTAAGACCAGTTAATGTTAGTCTGTTTAATGTTAGTTATTTCAAAAATGTTAAAACTCATAGATAACATAACATATCAACTTTCATTTTTAGAGAAACTACATTGTAAAAATTCGGATTGTTGAAAATATATTTTTAAACTAAAAGTTGTTGCACGTTAATTTCAAATTGGTATTACAATGGGATCTCGATAACTCGAATGTCAAGGACAATGCTTAAAATTTTGAGCTAATGAGTTTTCGACCTAACAAGACCTTCGAGATACAAAGGGTTTAATTGCTGGAGTTTCGACTTAGAAAGGCACGAGTTTTGAGTATATATTTTGAGATGTAGAGTAAAAGATAAATAAAATTGACTTAAGTTTTATGCGGCATAAGTATTGCAACAAATATAATATTAGTGAATTAACTAACATCAATAAAAAATTTTTTTTTGTTCATTTTTATTTAAGGAATTTGATGTTTCTTTATAATATTTTTTTTTCAAGTTCAAACAAATAAATACCTCAAATCAAACCAAATCAAACCGAAACCTAATTACTATGTTTGTATATATTATAGGTTATTGCGGTATGGCTATAATCTCGATTCGTGTTAAGTGACGATGTAATCCAAGCTGGTAAACACGCTAAACCTGTAGTGGGACTGGATTTCAAATGCAACTGACGGAACACACCTATAGATATTTGGCAGCAGATTTTCAACTTGAGGGTAGTAGATAGCAAACCGGACATCAGAAAAAGCCGTAGCACCATTCAAGCGTATATTTATATACTTATATATATATATATATATATGTAAAAATAGATATTAGAGTAGAGAAAGTTAGGGAAAGTTGCTTATGCTATACACTGATTAAATATATTAGCCAAATGTAGTGAAATATTGACATTCAATGACTTAACTACTATTACCGACATTCCCCATATATCTTCAGTATGTTTCAAATTTAATTTATTATAAGCCTTATTATATCGCCTGTACCAATAATTTTGAAATTAAATTTTGAATCTATTCCTCTTAGAATTTATTGCTAATGGTTCGGAGAATTCCAAGAAAGATGTCTTTTATATTTTACTAACTACGACTTAAGCAGTCTGCCTTTTCAAATCGAGTTATAGAGTATAAATATGAACTATCAATACCTCGCAGGGAAATAACATTTTGTTCAAGTTACAAAGTCTAAATAATTCGAGATACCGCGTATGTATTCAGTGGAAGGGCATGGCATATTTTTTCGACTTACTTATTACTACCTTATTGGAAAAAATCCTTAGTTTTATAGAAGCTGGCGACATCAAAATTATATTATAATTTTATCCAAAATTATATATATTTATGCATATATGCAATACATGAGTTTGTACAATATAAAACTCTTTTATTATGGAATTCTGAGAAAAATTAGAAAAAATGTTGGATGAAACCATTTGTTTATATTTATTTCCGAGTTGCAAGCCTAGTCGTGTCTGCCGGTAACGAAGGGCGAAAGCAAAGGGTAGGTCTAGCGGCAAGCGTAGATCGGCGCGGGGTACGGGACGCGGAGGGGTTCGTTGCCACTTCTCCAAATAAATTATAATTCGCCCGCTCTCGTCCTCGCCGACCCGAACGTTTCGCGACTACTGTTTCGAAGATGCCTCTAACTTGGCTATTAATCCTCATTTACTTTATAGACAAATAATTACATTAGATTCGGTTTGTTTTCATAATTTTTAAATAAATAAAATACTGTTATTACTAAATATGTGTTAATAGCAAATACAAGTTTTGTAAATAGAACAGCCATGGGATATACGATATTGTATAACCTGCTGTGTCCTCAAAATCTGCCTTGAGTATTATAAATACATCTTTGCAAAGTATGAAGTCTCCGAACGATAATTATTTAACATTCTGCTTAATTTTTTTTAAGTATGTATACGACTTATTCTGAATACGTATCATAATAGCTTAAAATCAGTTTTGTTGCAGTTATTGATTATAAACTTGTTGACTAAATACAGATTTATTAGACTAGTCTTTAAAATATAACGAGAATTAGGTAAAAAAATCGCATTCAAAGGTGACTTTTTTATACTTTACTTAATTACCGTTACGGTCACAATCTCAT
This sequence comes from Actias luna, assembly GCA_039707435.1. NCBI lineage: Eukaryota > Metazoa > Arthropoda > Insecta > Lepidoptera > Saturniidae > Actias > Actias luna. Next base: position 6,689,636 of record JAZHAC010000034.1, on the reverse strand, counting down.
CTGCTGTTAATTATGATGTATACCAGGATAGTGAGCACGCTAATTCTATAGGAGGGACTGACTCTCAAGTGCAAGCTGGAAAATACCTATAACAAACAAAAATACAAATAAAGGGTGGTTGCAACCCAGTTGGGCATTAGAAAAAGCCTCACAACCATGCTCTGGTTTCATTACGATGTTTTACTTCATCGAAAGCTAAGGATCATTACAGGGATTCGATCTCGCGTCCATTCACGTGGCGTCCGTACAAACTACCAACGGAGCCATCAATGATTTAATGATTTTTTGCTCATATTTTTTTTGCTAATATATCACTTATTCTAAATACCCGTGAATACCAGTCACTTAAAATTATTTTATGCACCTGTGGCTAGTATATCAGTTCACAAACAACGGTCATTGCCTATTATGGATAAATTTCAGCGGCAGATATCCATGTCATGTTGGCTCGACTGGACACCACTGCAACTTACTACGAAATAACAATTTAAACAAAATAAAATATGTTTATGAACTAACTCCTTTAATTGGATAGAACATGTAGTTTGTAACAGAGGTAAATATTCTTCGGAAAGTACACATTCGCTGTTATAGGGTAAGGAGGTGATATGGCCGGGGTGAAAGATTAATTTCATAAATACCGACTGGATTCCAGAGTGTATGTCTTCGAAGTTATGCGATAGCGTGCGTCGCGTTATGAATTACGACTCTACCTTTCTATGCATACTGCTTCGTAGTCTATCAGGTTACAGTCGATATACTTTATTATACACAATTACACCCTGACTTAGGTATGTTTATTATGTGTATGTGATAAAATTACTCTATTATAAAAATATTATCTAATTAGAATACATGACCTAACTGAAAATTATGACAAAGGTGCCTAAAAGAAATGAATTGAATTATGTAGTTTTTTTTTCTAATAATCAAATTAAAAGCATACTTTTTATGTAATTTATTTACTACTTAATTAGCTAACAAAATGAATGAATCGATGGTAGCTTCGTGGTAGTGTGTATGGACGCCGCGTCAAAGGACGTCAGTTCCTATCCCTGCAATGAGTTTGAGCTAACGGTGAAGCAAAACATCGTGATGAAACCATAGCGCGGTGGTACGGCTTTTTCTAATGACCACCTAGCTAGGTACCACCCTCGAGTTGAAAATCTGCCGCCAAATACCTATAGTTGTGACCCGGTAGTTGAACTTGAGAGCCAGTCCCTCCAATAGGTTTAGCGTGTTCACCAGCTTGGGCCTCATTGTCATTTAACATCAGGTGAGATTATAGCGATAATGCTGAACCTATAAACTATGAAACAAAACTTAGAATCAATAAAAGTAATGTATACAATTTTCAGTATTTATGAACATATTTTAAATTGTACTAAAGCATCGTCCTTCCATAAAATATTTTAATATCTCCTTCAAATTTTGAGTGAATATTAATTAGTATTTGTATTACATTGTATAACAAACATAACTACTTTTTCAACAATAAAAAGCATAATGTCATATTATTTATGAATGAAATTGTTAATAATTTATATTTGTTGGTAATCTAATATTTCATTCTATTACTTATGGACATTGAGTATTACTTATCAATGAAAACTTAGATTTTGGGCATGAATAGACCCGAGTGTCAAGGTTCACTTTTATTCACTGATTTTAAAAACGCACCTGATCTAAGTTTTCACTTCAAAATATAAACAACTAGCCGATGAAGTGTTCCCAAAATGCTGGACGCTATTCTATGGTAATACTTATTTGGTCAGTCTTATGGTCGCTGAATGCATTGACCACTTGCGAATTGCTTAAATAAAGTACGCGCTGTTGAATTCCAAATTTCTAGATTTGCCGATTCCAAACAGCGATAATGCCAAGGGTTATGTATTTCCGCCGCTTGAGATCTCCCATTTATGCAATTGCTGTTCTAGTCTTCAAATAACTTGAAAATTCGATGTTTGATAGGTATAAGTATTGACGCAGCCAGCATCCCAAACTGAGCTTACTCATAAAGCAAAATATAATCAGATCCTTATTATTGTCACATGCTTACGCAATTGGTTTTAAATTTGATGGTGCATCAATATTAGTTAAGACCCCATGTCAAACGTTATTGAGGTTGTCATGGTAGAAAATGTAACCACCGCCCTTAAATCTACCAGAACGTCTCAACTATACCATCGCAGTGGCAGCAATGGGGAGATATAGAATCCATTTAATAGATAACCTGAGTATGGTTTTGTTAAATCTTGTTTCAATATTTGAGAAGACGATAATCCATAATATGGAATTTTATCCATAATCTGGACTCAAATGACACGTTCAGCAAAATTGACTAGTTGATTGTATTCTTGTTTACTGAATGTAACGCACCATTATGCACGAGGACACAAAACTATAGAGAAATATTTGGGCAGAGAACATATACTTACTCTTGAAATTGATTAGCCACGAGACCTCAATATTATTTTATACTGACAGAGTGTCTATAACTTAAAATTTTAGGTTCTTGCGCTGATGGTACGAAGTCATTTCATCCTTACTTACGTATTGTGAAAAGTGACATATTTTTTCAGTATTTCTTTCTTGGGATAGGGAAAAAGTACTGAACTTGCGTGAGCACTTATATAGATTTTATCGCGGTTATTTATTAAATTTTGATCCCGATGTTTCGAAAACTTTTCAGCCTTCGTGGTCACGGGGCGGACTGAGGTGTAGGTTGTCCAGAAAAGTTTATGTTACTGTGTCTACCTTCAATTTAATTTTTATTATTGATAGTGTTCCAATCTACGCAGATCTACGCAGATCCAATATATCTAATGATCCAATACGGGATCCAATTATACATTTAATTAAATCGAAACCCAAAAGACCAATTGCCAGACCTCAAGACACTGTGAGCTCTTTCTGCGTAGATCGGAACACTATCAATAATAAAAATTAAATTGAAGGTAGACACAGTAACATAAACTTTTCTGGACAACCTACACCTCAGTCCGCCCCGTCACTACGAAGGCTGAAAAACTTTCGAAACGTCGGGATCAAAATTTAATAAATAACCGCGATAAAATCCTTTTAAATTAGTTTTATTTTAATATTTAAATTCTAATTAATAGATGATGTGTTTATAAGGTTTTGTTTAATAAATAGTTTTTTCAGACAGCTGGGCAAATTAACATTTATAAAATGAATACAACATGGTTTATGTGACGATAAAATACTAAAAACAATCATTAATAATAATTTTGAATATTTGTTTAATGATAGTATATATTATTTGTAAAATTCTATTCGAAATTCGATATTATTACAGAAAATAGGTCTATCCCTTCTCGCAAGCATGTGTTGATGTAGCTATGAGTGTGTAAGTGTGTTAACCGTGCGTACCTATAGGTACGTTGCGAGGGCCGCGCTGTCCTCATTATATTAGTGTGAGGCGACAACTCATTACTTACGAACGATCTTAGATAAATTACACACTTCTTTCTTTAGCTGGATATATTTATACAATACTAGCTGATCTGCCAGACCTTGTTCTGCCTTTTCTAGTAGTCAATCACATCGACTACAGCGACATCTGTCGCGTTATGATCACTTATCGAGATATAAAGTATCTTATGTCTCAAGTTGGATCAAACTGCACACTGCAAAATCTGATTAAAATCGGTTCAGTAAACAAACAACGTGACACGATTTTTTATATATAAAGATTACAATTTCGTTACACAAATATACACTAAGTAAACAGATTTAATTTATACTAATATTATAAAGTTACACAGTTTCAACATGTTACTGAACTGCTAACCTCATATGAAAAAATCGTTTTGGGTTAGCTAATTTATTGAGGAAGGTTTTAGACTCAAGCTACAGTCCTGAGGAATAGAGCAATAATTTACCTTGCGCCGAGTCGAACTATGTCATCGTATAAAATCAAACGAACATATTATTGTGCTGTTTAAAAATTCACTACAACTTTTTATTACCTACTCATTATATTAGTAACTTTTATGTACCATTATAGTGCTATAACGGGGCATTATATACGAGGCATATACAGGTTGACAATCTGTATGTACCTATTTAAAAAACAAATCTTAATGTTCCATACAAATGAAATACTATTTGGAGCATATCTGAAATAATATAGTTAATTATTATTGTTGTTAATAAGCATTTACGTATTTATAATTAATTAGTTCTATTAATATATTTAATTAACTTTTTTTCTCATCAAATATTTTTTTACGACATTAATTGTAAGTAGTTCCATCTTGCTAACATCTTAAATGTTATAAGGGTTATACCATTTTTTTTTCTACCTGACATACACTGTTAGCCTTAAGGGCTGAGACAGCTTCACCGAACTTTTTCGGCGAGTGCTGAGGGCCCTCAGCCCCGGGGCAGCGGGCGATAGGGTGCCAGAGTGGCCAAACCTCGGCTTGGGCTGCTACCAAAAAACGAACAAAATCTGCGCGTCTAACTAACAGTTCCTAACTTACTAAATTTAGTGGTATTAACAAGAACCTTATCAGGCGAGCTGCGCACTGGCAGCGGGGGTAGTCCCTTACAGAACCGTGTACTGACCGTGTAGGTGTGCGGTGAGATGATGTACTCTCAGTGATGTAGAGTGTCACTGTATCGCGTGAGCAGAGTCACTCAAGGGCTACTTTCCGGAAGATCGAACCTAGGTTCCACCATAGAAACAGTCACATGTATGGGAAATAGTTGACTGTATAACTTGTCAAGATATTAATATGTTCCCATAAACTCTATTGGTGAGCTAAATAAATAAATACTTCCTTCCGCCAGTTGTATTGCATTAGTATGTATTTAGGAAATCAAAATGTACTCTGAATTAGCTTTACTGTTATCACATTATAATAAGCTAGAATCTATAACAACTTTATTTTATTTTACTCAGTGACAGTGTTAAGGTGGGCACTAAGCTAATCAAAGTTTCTAGAAATAGGTCTCAAATACAATAACAATAGATGCTTTATGATAGATTGTCAGGTCGTAGTTAATAACTAGTGGGTAGGCACTAGAAAAAACCTTCCTACCATGCGAAAATGAATAATCATCATTATAAACGAGTATAAAATATTTTTCGTTAATTTCAAGTTGTGATGATTATAGTTTCTAAGAAACAAAAAGCGATCAAGTTTTTAGAATTTAACGCTTATAAATGACAGCACCACTCATATGATCATCTTTATGAGTGAACAATTCTTATAGGACTTGTTATATTCAGTACAAATTTTCACAATTTACACATACTTACCGTTTCATGATCTAATATTTTTTTCTAGTGTTTGCGTGACTATCTACCAGACATTCTTTTTATTTGCAAAAACGTAAAACTGTATTCAATAGATCCGACACATGCACTCGGAAATCAATACCAATTCTAGACCCTTATCATAACTCTCACCCACAGGGTGAAACCATCGAATGCAATTAAATTCAATAAGTACATCAAAGAGGTAAACAAAACTCTTTTCAGTTTTATTATTTAAAATATATATATATATACATATATGTTTTTTTTATTTAATACCTACTACCTACTACTTACCTACTGTTGTATCGACAGGGCGTCGCATGATTTTCAACGTAGACTAAGTTTGAGTGATAAGGGTAATTGTGGTTGTGTTTGAGAGTTAAGATATCTATATATGTATTAGTTGGCCTGGTAGATCTTCTTTTGTTTTTTCTATTAGTCAATAATTCGACCACAGTACTATCTATTGTGTTCGTATCTTCCAAGTCAGTAGCAATACACATGTTCATAATTTTATTCAGATCAGTTGAGCGGCTTCTGACTTCTGAGATAACTGCGGACAAACATCCTCTCTCAGGATTTTTATATATAAAGATACTGTATATCACGTCAGTTGTTGTTTACCATTCCACCAACTTTGATTAGAAGTTTTAACCCACGTGTAAAGTTTTATTCTATATACTTATTACTAGCTGTGCTTATTGAAATCCGACAGGTAGTTCCTAAGATTAGCGCGTTCAAACAAGCAAACTTTTCCGCTTTATATAATAATAATATTAACTTCGATTTGTAGTATGAACTACTACTATGTATTACAATAGTATCACCTGGGATTTAGTAAGCCGACTGCTTCTCCAGTTTAGTTTCCAAAATACATGTACATATGTTTGGTACTAAAATTATAACTTGACATTGGTAGCAAGCTAGGCCACACGAGAATGTCCTGCCTCCATAAAACAGTTTTATGAAAATCATACGTTATCGTATGATTCAAAGTAGGTATAGGTATGAAGTAAGTACAATATATGTAATTATCAAGAAATTTTATATTTTTTATTAAATAAGTACATACTTAGTAAACATAAATGTCTTAGTCAGATGACGCAGCCTACAGTTGGTAGATTTTATATAATAAGGTTTTAATCATAATTATATTTTTTATTTCACATAACTATGATACATCATTTTTTATTTTGATTATGGTTTTAAAATTCATTCGTGATATTTATTTTCATATTTATAGGAGAAGGAAAAAAAGAGCATTAATAACAAACATTTCTTTATTTCGATATTTATGTACGTATTGGACATTGATAAAGAATTACATATATATTATTCATCATACAATATTCATGACACATTTATATCTTAATATATTTTGTACAGTTACGATTAAGTAATATCATTTTGAATTTATGTAATAATATATAAACCTGTATTTAATTTTCCATTTATGAGGTAGATTACTTGGTAGTGTGTTGAGTTCATTGTATAGTGACATTTCACTCAAATATTATTTAAAAATTTAACTGATCAGGCTAAATACCTGTACATGGCACATTGCTAATTAATGGCAATAAACAATATTAAGTAAAACAATATAGACTAAAATAGATAATTGAATAGGAACTCATATTAATTGCGAAAACGGTCACTCTCCATTAGTGTCCTTAGAGGTTTCTCCAAGATATAAAAGAACATTTCAAATTAAATCTATAATAAAATGTTGTCGTATTAAATATATATTAAATATGAAAACGTCTGTAAATGGCTCTGGTCCTTGTACTAGTACTTATTTTTGTGGCTGATCGCCAATACAAGAACGTACAAAAAATAATCCAATAAAATATCAGTCTCAAAAAGTGTTTGTCGCGTGACGTTACTTGTTCATCATCAGTAACATTCAATCCTGTCGTTTTTACGTTATCTCGAAACAGATAAACAATAGAAAATATTCCAAGAACTTTGGCTCTTTACCCTGACTTTAAACCGTAGCCAAATGAGGTAGATAATGGCACTGTTGCCTAATATTATACTAACTACCATAATTTTATAAACATTGTAACATTTAATTACAACTTGTAATTATATTTATCATTAAATTTGTACACATTTATATTTGTACCAAGAATTTCTTTGGAAAAAAAATATATTTCGTACGCTTACTATTCCTCCAGAACATCAAGAAGACTACATCGAAACATTTAGCTTATGTAAAGAAAAATAAAATATAAATAATCAACAATTATTATGGTTCTGATGCATACATTAATCGTGGATAATGTACGCCAAAACCATAGAACAACACTCTTAAGATTGCTAAATTAACACGAAGAAAATAAACGTTAAACCTAGTAGGAAACTAATACCCGTAGAACAAATTGCAATAATGCACAATACTAACACCGTTTACTATTAAACGGAACCACAGGGTGGTTCTATAATATCTAAATAACACATAGACTCTGTACTCAGAGAATTTACCAATCCAATAGCTCTATTATATACAGATTCATAATAAATATTTTAAAGGACACCTTAAACGCTATTGCAATATTTTGGTATGTCTAATTCAAAGAGTACATTGCCTTTATTTTTTTATATTTCTGCTAACATTTAGACCACATTATTAATCAAATTACTGCTTATCGCAGTATCATTTCATATAATTTCGTTAAACACAAGTCCAATGCCTACAATACTAATTCTACACATATATACACTTACGAAAAATTTAATCATATCTCTTTTTCGCATAATAAATACCGTAAATACACCCGAATACAATCTACAAATAATTGATAAATAATAAATATATTTTTAATGAAAAGACAGCAGTATGTACAAAAGCACGTTGCGCCTTACCGTCAGTTTTGCCCTCGCTACCATTATTATTTAGCTCACTGTATAGTAATTACAAAAACGAAAATCATTTAAGCCATGCAGACATCTTTAGTAGTACATTTATAAACAATCACAAATATTTTTCTATGGACATTGGTTCATACAATTGGTTATACAATCAACCATATTTTTACTCTTCGTCAATTTGAACTATATATAGGTACAGAAAAAATATTGTATATAGGATTGTACTATAGTTTTGTATACATAAAATTAGACAAAAGTACTGCATTGAAATCCGTTATAAATCATATATTCATAATTTTTGCGAAAACTAACGATTTATATTTTTGTATTATGAAACAAAAAAGCACACCTACTAAATGTAAAGTATCATTATATAAATCTTTAGTGTTTTACAAGTTGTAAAGTAAAAGAACAAAACATTCTTGTTTTTACTGCAGCTAGCTCGGCTTGCGATTATGCAAATGGTACGCCAATAAAGTTTAAATTGTAACAGGAATGAAAAAAGTGTTTTTTATAACGAATATTGCGAATACAAGATCATAAAAAAGAATGGACGAGACTACCTAAAGAGACAGCCAGTAGCCTTACGAAGAAAACAAAAAATGTCTCGGACAAAAGACATGGTCATTGCAACAATGTTTAGTAGAGCAGTAATTATTGTAATTTTGCAAGGAGAAGGCCTTGAGAAATATCTAGAAGCTGTAAGTGTTTAACGTAAACTGAAGCAGATAACGACGAGGGTAAGGGGAAGGCGACGCAGGATCTACATGGGAGGAACTCGTATACCGGCTCAGCGGCGCGCATCAATAGGTGCGCGATAACTACGCAGAGTGTACTCGTAGGTCGGTCGGGGAGTCAGGGGTAGCCGGTCTCCGCGGCAACGACAAGTCTTCTGGCTCCGTCTGCTCGGGCCACTCATCCCAACGCCAATCAGGACCAGCAGCAGTCACGGGGGGGCTCGGTACGTCCGGCTCGCATCCTGTGCCTGCACATCTATGAAGCGCAGCTGCCTGCCGCCGCCTAAACCGTGCACCACATCTGCATGCGAAGGGAGCATCACCCTCATGTACAAGTGCATGCGCTTTTAACTGATTTGAATCGGAGAAGCGTGCCGGGCAGCGTGCACATGCGTAAGGCCGCTCGCCTGTGTGAACGCGAAGATGTCGCCTCAAGTTGGCAACCTGTACAAAGTGTCTCGGACAATGAGGGCAACTGTACGGTTTCTCTCCTGTATGAAGACGTAAGTGAGTCTTCAAGTGATGATCACGTGTGAATCGCTTGTGGCACTCGCTGCACTCGAACGGCTTTTCACCAGTGTGGGTACGCTCATGGTTCTGTAGAACGTGTTTATAGCCAAAAGAACGAGAACAAACTTTACAGGTAAACAGTTTGTCGCGAGGTGGATCGGTGGCCCCCGGTGAGGAACCCGATGAGGGTGGTGACGGTGGTGCCGAAGTAGCGCAGTCATCTAGTTTAGGCGTCCGTCGCCGCTTACGAGCACGCTCAAGTTCTGGTGGTGGAAGTAGTGGAGCAGGTGGTGATGGTGGCCATGCTGCCAGTAAAGCGCCGGAATATAGTTCAGCGGGTAGTCCAGCCACTAGAGCGGCAGCTCGGGTCGCCAGCAGCCTCTCCGCCAACAACGGTAGTGATTCTTGACGCATAGCTGATAGTGGTCGTACAGACACACCTGAACAAACATACGTTGAATATTAATTAATATGTTTTGAAGGTTAGTGTTAGATTACTAGTATAAAGCTTGTTAAGGTAAAAGTTATACTTAAGTACAATATGGATGTAAAATGACAACATTAAAAATAAAACGCATAAGTTTTGTGACGATCGTTTCCGTCACAAATTATATAGTTCGACCTAAATAAACAACGCGGTTGACTGTCGAACCTATCGATAGCATACTTATAAGAGAGTGCAAACAAAAAATAAAGCAAAAACTGAACCAGACGTTGCGGAGGAAACATTTGGTCGCAATCACGCCGTTGCCGCGCTGCAGGTCGCTTCCGCCCCGACTTGTTGCGCAAATTACGGACGCTAACCAATTTCCTAGCATTCATCAAGATTAGGCTTTAATAAGTAGTAACTGTAAGAGTTAAAATAAAAAATATGTTTAAGAACGCGATGCTTATCAGCGAGACAGTTGGCGTTAGGGGGCGTCGGGGCCGGGAGCGACCGGACCACTTACCTACATAATGGAATTAATTATTCCTCAAACGGCAAACTCCGCCCGCCTGCTCCGCCCAAATTATATTCAAATATTAATTTCGTTGAAGAAAAGCCTTTTTGAGAGCACTTAATTAAAATTAGACAAAATCATAATTGAAAGTTCTCCTCGAGGCGTGAAGAGGCAGCGCGCGGAGGGAGCTCCTTACATTATCTACTTAGCCGTGGAATTAATTCCCGGGCTCGAGCCCCGTCTCAGCTATCGTGTTTAATTGAAAAAGCAAAATATTTTGTCGCCTGTGAATACTGCCCGGAGGTTCCTTTATAAATTTTATAACAAACTAGCTATATAATAAAAACGAATAAAATATAAAGGTTCTAGATAAGATAATTTTCAAGTTTATGATTAGACGTCTGTGTGACGCGACACGTACCAGCGGCTTATCCCACAACTTTTTAATAACATTCCTCAATGTTTTAAGGACGAACAGCGCAGGACGAGCCGCGGTCGTGATGTGATCAGAATTCTAACACCAAGCTTAATGTTAAACTTTAAAAAACAAATAACGTTATTGAGGTCGGCGCGAAACCTGATTATTATGAGTACTATTATTTATGAATATGTAATAAATTGTCTTATATAAAACCAAAATGCTTTCGGGTTCACTTGTAAGAAAGCGAAACTATAAACAATGAAAGTAATGTTATATCATTCCATACTTTTCCCATTTTATCAGCTACGGATTAAGAAATTTATGTGAAATTACTAACTCAAACGGTTTTGAAATTATATTAAAACTAGTTATAACCGCGACTTGGCTTGCGTGAAACTAAAAACTATTTAATAATATTTGTCCGTTTTTTGTTACTTTTAATACAAGCCTTTCAATACAGCCTTTTGGTGTATTACCCCGGCTCCTATTGGTGGTAGCTTTTTTTTTTCTCTTTATTTTTATAATTGGGGTTTAATCATTGACCATGTCACCCCAGTGATAGCTTCCGGAGTAATGTAGGTATCATTTTTAGATTATATATTATCATTGATCCCGAATGCCACACATAACCAAACTGTAAAGTATCCTTGCTTCTCTGGATTTCGGAGAAGCGAGGATGCTATTACATAAACCGACGGATCTCTGTGATTTCTGTATTTTATTTTCAAGCTTTATTCTTGGAGCTTGGTTACGTGAGCATTCTGTCATAATATTATATACATCCCCTGTACTATTACATACATCAGAATTTGATGACGGCATCATTTTTATTAAATACAAAAAAAAATTTAATGGAATATGCCCTGAACGAGGTCGAAAGGCAGTAATTAATTCAGGTTGACTGATACTAAATTTGTCAAACCAGGGAAAGCGCAACTTTCTCATTTTCTCTTAAACCTATATTATACGGTATCTACTGTAAAATTACATTTTAATTATTAGTATTCAAATTCTATATTAGTTGTATAATCTTATGAGCAAAAGCAAATGTTCCTCGAACTCGCGAAGTACACCGGCTAAGTGTTGGAGTGCACTCTTTGAATCTGTGACGGTAACTTAATACCCATCTCCATATTATTTAATATATGATAGTGCTTCAGCAATTGCAATAAGTTCTGCATACATAATTGATACAGGCGCTTCGATATTTAATTTACCATGAATTTCTGATTGAGGGTCGAACCAAGCCATTCCAATGCTTTCTTTTTCTTTAGAGCCATCGCTAAAAATTTTGTAATATTCCCTAAAATTACGAAAGATAAAGTGTTCACATAACTCTTTTAAACTACTAACATTATAGCTACCTTTCACCTTGCCGATACACTCTATATATCCCTTAATTCTCTGAGAAAATCCACATTGCCTACCCACGTATCTCATGAAAATATTTCCAATTGTTTACAACATTGCACGGGTGTTGTTTTCAAATACTAATGTGTTAAAGTTAAAAGAGGTTTGGTTTTTCGTCTCCAATAACAATTTTCAATTTAACGTTCAATACGTAACTCTGCTTCCAGCACATGTAGTGGTGTGCTTCTGACAAATCCTCTTATTAACCGCATACATTGATTTTGAATCTTCGTTAGTTTTTGTAGACTGATTGCTTTATCGAATACAAAAATAATTTTTGAAATCCAACTGGTTATTGAGATTAACGTGTTTAAACAAACAAACATTTCCTGCTTTATAATATAAATATAGATTAATCGATTGTTGGTAATCTTTATTTAAACAAACATTTAATAGCTATTGAAATATGGTTTATCTTTTTTTTATTGTAAATTGATTAAGAATTAACTTAATAATCGTAGAAGCCTACAAATAAACTGACTGAATGGAAACATCAAAATGTGTCATTTTTATTTGTCGGTCGGTCCCGCCGCGTCGTGTGACAATGTTGGTGATAAATTTTTACAGCGCGCCGCACCCTTCCTTGCGTAGCTTTTTATGTGCTAAAGAGTTGTAATTATCCCCTTTTTATACGCCATAAATATTTGTCAATAACCCATACTCAATACTTTTATGGAGTCGCCTGCGGCTTGCTGCTCCATAACTCATTATTACGCATGGGTTCAACTGATAGCCGACGTGTCAATGGCAGCTTATTATTGTGAGAACAGCTTCTGGGCTTTGCATTTACTTACATTGTACCCTTACAACTTTGTATATTAATTACTTGAAAATATATCAATATTTAAAAAACGTCATATAACTGTATCCCTCATTATTAATGAAAAGTACATGCTCCAAATAAAAAGCTACATGATTGGAAACCAAAACCGCATGAACTTCAAATACGGAACAAATTACTTTTATCAATATTGTTCGATATATGCATGCAGTATATATTTAATACATGTATGCGATGTTATAAGTAAATATTAATCTATACATTAATACAAAGTTTGATTTGTAAAATGTATTATCAGATTGATTTTGTGCCATCAAGGAAAAGTGACAATGACCAAAAGAGTTGAAGGCGTACACGTTAGTTGCCGTAATGACCTAATTTTATCGAAGGCTGTATAATAGGATTAGCCTGTCACTATCGTAAAGTACGTAAATAAGCACTCGCTCAGATTAAAGAGTTCCTAAGGTTTCGATATTTTTTTGGTTTGCTGGTTCGTGTAGGTACCCGGTAACACATGTTTAAACGTAACTTATTTTAATTATATACATTATACTGATTTCATATTACGACGATGTCCAAAAACTATAATTTAAAATGATAGAAACAGTAAGAAGCGATTACATTTTACTTTAATATACTTTTACTTCAGTTTAACATTAAAAAACATTGTTCAAACATGTTCAAATATTTTAGTTGTTTAATATATATCCAGTTAACAATAATACATACATATACTACAATACTAAAATATACTTAGGATTACTTTGAAAAATATGTTATTTATAAATTAAATATATATGTATAGTGTTTGATCATTCTAAATATACCTAATAATAATTACCTAGTACAATTCCGTTTGATTTCATTCTTACTATTTTGAATACTAAGTTACAGATAAGAAAAGTATTAGACAGGTAGTCTATTAGGCAAAGATCTTTATAATAAACGTATATCAGGGCTGTTTTATCAAAAAGTCAAGAGGTTTGTAGCTTATAGGCCCATTTAATAGTACTTATAAGGTGCTGCTTTCTACTAACAATTATTTGTAACTTCATATACTTAATAATTTTTCTTTGTATTGTATCCGCAGTAATTTAGTAAATTATCGTTAAGAGGAAATTTGACAGTTTGAAAATATCATCGACTACAAAAGGTGTGCACATAATATCCATATAAAAAGTAGCCGACTTCTGGCAGAAAATATCTAAAATTGCATAGGTCTTGTCTACATTGTTTAAATGATAGGCACATTTTCGTTAAGTACCATTTATATGCAAGTAAATATAAACTTTATAAATATTTTAAAGATTTTAACAAAACAGATAGCTTTGTATTTCGCTCCGTTTTTATCCTATTAGACTGTTCGTAGCGCGTTATTAGTTGAAGGTAGATAACTCGTAATCATATCTGTACATTCGATAAACTCTTCTAACAAATGATTACATTATAACATAATTAAAAAAAAAATGTTACAAAATTTTTCATATTATCATTGTATAATGTCACTGCATAATTATTATATATTTATAATAAAAGAAAAATAGTATAAACATGAACAGATAAAATCATTAAATTAGCAGAAAAATTCATCGTTACCGGTAATCATTTTGACGAAAATGTTTCGATGAATCATGCATCATTTATTAGATTAAAGAATCTAAATGACAACATTAACTAAGAATTATCATAACCAGAATGACTTGTATTATAACTTAATACACTAATTAAAGGTAATAAACATTATAAGAGTACCTTAATATTAATTTTCAATCATTGAATTACTTACTTAAATTCTTGTTAAACGCAAATTTGCACAAAACGATAAAACCCAGTTGAACTAATTTTTTTTTATACAAAACTTCTACGTACTACGTTTTTTTGTCTGTTTCGTAGCAGCAACGGCGTAGCAAGCCGCTACTCTCTTTACTACCGCCTACGGTTCACTGAATCTGCAAAAGCTCGAATGCAAATAGACACATGTGTGAAGTTTACAGCGATATGACAGCCAATCCCGGCGCTCGGTCCACGCATGGTGCGCGCTGCTAACTTTCGAAAGTTTTCACATGTGCACTTTTACAAATTCAATAAACTAAAAATGATTAATGAAACATACATAAAAATTACACAAACCTCTTGAATTCTGCGTAGACTGCAACGACAGGGCCATTTCACAACAGTTTCACGGTAAATGCATTTATCTTAAGCACTTAAGTCTATTAACATAAGCTTAATGATCGCTCTTATCAATAAAATAATATATAGGTAACGTTTTGGAGTAGACTGATCACATGATATTACGGCGCGGAGTTACGATTTAGAATGATCCGTTTTGCTGAATACGAGTACACCCGATGTGACCTACCACAACACTGGCGATAGCGGTGAGCGGCGAGCTTTCGTCCGGCCGCCCCACCCCACCGCGCGATAAACACACCCCCATGCTCTTCCATCCCGCGCCCGCACTGCACCCCCCGCTACTCATAGTTGCACTCCACGTGCACGCATTGCATTCGCTTTTTATGGCCGCTACTACATTATGTTCCGTCTTGACGTTTTTTAGCCCTCTGAAACGAGCGCCACATAAGCACTTTTTGTGTTTTATGAGCGGCTCCCGAACGGGGCGGGCGGTGCTTTCTTTGACTACTACTAATTTGAGAATTTCCTTGAGTTTATTTATTTTTATTTACTTTGTTAATATTTATTTTCATGTAATTTATTGTGTACGTTAATTGTGCATATATTCTCAAAATAAGCTTTTGCTTCCTGAAATTTTATTAATCACGAAAACAGTACTTGAGTTAAGAATGCGAGAAGCTAAAAATTAAAAGTTATGATTTATTTAAATTCATTGTACTAAAGTAAGTAAAACACATTCTAAACGGTGGTACAGCCATGATTATCGCTTGTTCGGAATTCCGTAAGCTCAGTGGTAGAAAATTTATTTATGATAGCTATATATTTTTAAACACATCTTGTCAAAAAATGTTGATAAAAAGAGAAGTGTTAGACTAACTTTTATACAGAATTACGCATTACAGATATATATTTTTGATACAATATTATTGATTGACGATACATACGTGATATTATTATCTGCGTAAATGGATGTAATGTAGCCAACATATCATTAAAATAATAGATAACAATGCAACAAAAACTTTTAAACCTTACACTTATAAATAACTGCAATTCTGTACTAAAATATTGTACAGAAAAAATAAAAAGATGCCAAAACAATTAAATATCTAGGAAAAAGTTATAAGTACGTATGTAAATTATGTAATTCCACTGAAGTTTACCGGCTTTAGGTCTGGCTCCCAAATAATCGTCCCGAGGCAATTATTGGCTCAAAGACAACACGTATAAAGAGCATAAGTGTCGCGTCGTGTCGTGTTGTGGCAGTGGACCGCGTAAATTAAGAGTTTTTATTGCAGCCGCCGCACTATTTTTACCACTTCTCTATTTTTACCATTTTTGTGGGCACGCGTCACTCCTGCCCACGACTCAGTTTTTATCCCAATGCATGACGACATAAACGAGTAACTGAACATACATAAGACTAATAATAGAGTTTTTTGGTTAGACACTAGACAGTTCTCTGTATTATTACTTTATTTTTAATATCTATTACATACGTTATTGTAGCCTAAAAATAGAAGACAACTTTCAAATATTTTTTGTTGAAACTGATATATTTCTCATAAATTTTGAAATAACCATATATTATTATAATAAAGACATAATATAAATATGTGACAATTAAAGACATACGAATTATGAACGTCCATAAGTAAATACTTATAAACTAATCGTTCAGCGTTAGCAACTAGCAAGTCTTACTATGCTATAATTATAGTTACCTTAAGATGAAAAAATACATAAACATTTAGTGCAAGTTTTATATAAGTATGTAGGTTTTTATTTAAATCTCATAACTTTGTTTATGGTAATAAGTGTATGGATTATACATGATATTATTTTAACAAATCAATTGAAAATTACACATATAAAATTATGTAGAGTAATTATTGAAGAGCGTTAGCTACTGTTATCTATCTCTATAAATCAAACAAAAGCTAACATAACACTCTGTTCTATTCACAACGCTTGGCTAAAAAGAATCTTATTTTTTAAGAGCATTGCTCCCACCTGCTGCTGTCGCGTGCCTCAGAATCTGTTTCGAATATCAGCTTTATATCAATCGCATAAAGATTATTTTAGTACATGCTAGTATAGTTTTTTATATAAAAAATTCTGTTTCCGTCTCCATTTACCGTATTGCACCCTTATGCAGCAGGATGTTTAGGTCTGTTATCTCGCACACGCCAAGACACCTTGCCTTAGTTTAGACAGTATCCCGTACCTTGTCTAAGACCGATGTTATAATAGGACTACAAAGGAAACGTTGTTTCTTGAATATTTGCAGATACATAGGCTTGCCAGTAAGGCAGGTGTTTACAAGATGTTATCTAACACATTATCGTCAATTAAGGAAAATATTGTCCAAAAAAAAAATATGCTTGGAAAGTTGCAGATTGCATCATCACGAGAGTATTTATTGTCTTGAAAATGACATTTTACTGTGTAGGTACCTCTATTATCATAATTTGTATATATAATCTGCCATTTGACATAGCTAAATATCTTTACATATATTATGTCAGATAGTATAAAATCATAGGTAACTATTTATAGGTATTTCGTAGTAACTATGAAATTATTAAACTTTTGGGTCCTGTACTATGAAACTGTACTTGATAATTTAATCGGAGTACGATTTACTGAATTGTCATACTAATAGAGATAGACAAACAATATTAAGCGATTTCTTGAAATATCAATTATCTATGCTTATCTTAAATGGAATATAGCACGATAAACAAAAGAAAGACTAAAGACTGTTACACTTGAAAGACTTCCAATAAATTTACTTGTTTTTAGAGAAATGGAAATCTGGCGGAATTACTTTTTGTGTAAAGTAGGGTGAGCGCACTCCATCTTTCTTTGCAATACTTACTCATCAAAGAAGGCAACTCTTTGAAGCCGTCAAACCACAATTAAACCTTGCCGCAGAGAATTCAAGGACGCATCACTTTACCCTTAAATACAAAAGGATTCGGCAAACACTTTTATTTTACTTTTATTACAAGAGCGTTATTCGCAAAGGCGCGTTATGTTTTGAAGGCGATGCGATAAACAAAAAAACCCTTTCATTCATCTATTTACGTAAGCTATTGTTCTATGATATACCCTTTCTCTCATCCTTTCGCTTTCATGATCTCATAGTATTTAAATTCATTTTATTCTCAAATCTGATAATAGCAACATGTTGGTCAGCTATCGAATATTAAATTATAATAATTGCATTGATTTAATATAACACTAAAATATTTTAATTAAAACAAATTCTACAGTTTAAGGAACTGGAACACTTCAAATTAAAATTCATCTTAATAAATAAAAAGAAACCGTCAATTTTATAAAGTATACAGACAATATACCTAGCATAATACTGTTTCGCGCGATACAGTGATACTCTACATCACTGAAAATACATCATCGCACCGCATACTATCCATGCACACCCACACGTTAAGTACAAGGTTTTGTAAGAGACTA
The DNA here is from genome assembly GCA_039707435.1 of Actias luna. Lineage (NCBI taxonomy): Eukaryota > Metazoa > Arthropoda > Insecta > Lepidoptera > Saturniidae > Actias > Actias luna. The sequence goes on along the minus strand of JAZHAC010000034.1, from coordinate 6,671,056 downwards.
CCCCGGCGGCCCTTGCGCGGCTTGCCCGATAAGGTCGTGCTAGGATCACTATATAAGTAAGTTAAGACCTGTTGGTTAGTTAGGATCGCGAATCCTTGTTCACTTTCCGGCAGCAGCCCAAGCCAAGGTTCGGTTTCGGCCATCCTGGCACCCTTGCGCTCGCTTCCTCGGAGATGAGTTCCCTCAGCACTCGCCCCAAAAAAAGTATAACACTGAACATCGTCTGTTAAAAGGCTACAAATAATATTATTTTCATGTCAGTATAGAAAAGTTATAAAACTATATCACGCATCATACTCTCCGACTCATTAAAAGTAAATTAACAATTTTTAGATAATGTTAAATAAGTTTGTAGCTCGTATGTGAGTCCTGTTTTTATATTTTAATCATATCAATTATTTGATTCATTCATTTGATTATTTGAATCATTCAATCAGTTATTTAAATATGTTTGTCTAATATTTGAAGCATTTTTCGTATTATAGCTGTACATAAATGAAGTAAATATAAGAAATAATTATGAGTTTTTTCTTATCACATTCTAAACTTCGTAGAAAGCACCTTACGAACAGGACACCACTTGAAACACTGCAATAACGAGAATATGCAATCTTATTCTTATATTAGTAACGAAATAATTACCTACTTGTAAATGATAGTAATAATGTTTAATAACAAAGATCGAATACCAAAATAAAAAACCGACAACAATAAAAGTGCCTCTAAATTAGCAATCTCATGCTACCAAAACATGGTAAACGAAATGTAAAATCATTTTATTATAAATATTAACTAATAAACAATAAGCTCCTTATATTAATGTCTCAAATCATAAACTAACTTAGTTAAAAGCGAAAGTTAACAATAGCGTCTACAAAAAAGAAGTCCGGCATCGGCAAGTAAATTGTCCTATTGCGTTGTTATTGATTTAAAACAAAAGATATTTTGTGTTCAGTTTTGCAAACTAGAGCACAACTAAATTTTATGACGTAAAGTAGAAGCTATTGTCTAATTTAAGATAAAGCCTTGCAAACTTTTTGCAGGAGTAGTTAACAATAAAAAGAACAATGGACATCAGATGTCCAGAAAAATCACTAAGGTTGCCATAAAAAAGCAAGGCCGTATTATAAACAACGCAAAAACGAAATATTGGAAGTTACTAGTAGGAAACAATAAACTGTCTATTGTTTTGCAAACCTTACCCTTATCTTTTGATTTCGAATGATAATTGTTGGTAACCGTGATTACCTAACATGTACTTATTAATTGTATATATACAATGGAGACTCCCTTCCGTGTGAGCGACAGATGTGCGCTGGCGCCGCGGTACGAAATTACAAAAATTGTGAATATTTCATTCACATTATTGCGCGCTCGGCCGTTACGAATCAATCGCACACAATGGACTAGAATTTTAGCCAGTTTTTTTATGTTTGTGTGTGATTTTAATGGAATTTTTCTGGTAAGCCTTACGTCATATCTGGTTTACCTTTATTATTTAGAAGGGCGGTTGATCAAGAATCAATAACGAATACAACAATCTTGTGATTGATTACAAACTTGTTTGCTTAGATTGGCATTTCAATAAGGTGATTTTTGTAAAAAAATATCGACAGTTGTAATAATTATTATATTTTATTAGAACATGTCAAAGACTTTTAATGAACAACATTTTTTCTATTGTATAATTTACGTAAAATATTGTTAGATTTGGCAGTGTGAAATTTAATTATTTGTATCCTTCTTAGTTCTTTTAATTTTGCTTAATACTTTAACCGAGTATTGCAAAATTAAATAATCTAAACGAAGTATAGTTCAGAAACCGAACGCGAGTGGCCGACGATTATGACCTATAATTCTATTAGTGCATAAGCCACTAAATCGCGATATAAACCAGCTCCAACGAAAGCATGAAGTTTTGGAACTCCTTTCGGACATTTTTTTTTTTTCAGATTAGCCTGTTTGCTATTTGCTTGGATACACCACGTGCTGATCGAAAATAAACGAAAATACAATGTTTCAAACTAGCTTTTCAGAGGCCTGTTAACAGACTTGTGATCTTTAAAAGTATTAATGCTGTTTAATCTGATTATGTGGGAGCTAGTTAAACCAGAAAGAAAAATATTCTGTGGTTTAAGTAAACTAATTAACAGCGAATACTCAAGCCACCTACATACATTTTGGTTTGTATATTTCATGGCGTGTGTTTATAAATTAGATACTAATCTCTTATAGATTATTATTAGTCTTTGAGCTCCCACATAATTTCGTTGATTACTTTTGTCTGTAGTTCGTAATTTGCTTACGTTATACTATGACGAAATATAATTTTTATTTATGCAATTAATGTATCTCTTTACTGAGATTATTCTGTAAATGTTTCGCATTTACTTGTCGTTTGAATTCTCACATATCCAAGTTTCTCTATAGCTACCTACCTATAAAATTGTTGAAAAAATATCACTATAATGTATGTCCGTTATTATATTCTGTATTCACCCTACCCTCAACCGTCTTGGCTTATTGCAGGTGAGATCTAAACAAAGTTAAAGAAAAAATAAGATAAAATATCACCTATAAAGGATTCGTATTGAATATTTATCCGGGGCCACGTAGCCCTGTCCGAAAGCCCTTTGTTCTCAACGGTCGTTTAAACTTTTCATTCTGCAACTAGCAACAGTCAACTGGACCCTCATGATCGACCAAATGCCGCGACATTTGAGTTGTAACTAGGAAATTAAACTTACTGCAACTGCAATAAGGTGATAACTTCATTGCTCAGAGTTGGTCAGTTCAATCGTTTGAACTCGATCAGGTGGCTATTCTATGCTTGCGTCACGGGCTCTCCCCTTCCGGGTGTGATGAATAATTCCCTTTTTCTTTCGGGAGAGAATAAAATTGTCCTTGCGAACTATCCCGATACGCACCGTCGACCGCTCCGCATAAATGTGAATTATACCCTACACTATCCCCACTTAGAGAAGTCTTATTTTTATTTCGATGCTAAGACTGGTTTTATATTTTACCTAAACTGAACGTTACACACTTACATATTTACGAGATATGCCAATCTAATTATCAATTATGGCTTGCAGTATACATATAAGTACTGACTTTAAAGTATTCTCAAGCAATTAATACATGTTGATATAAATATGAGTATATATAAAAACAGAAAAAAGGAAAGTAAATGTAAAACCCAGAAAGCGCAAAAAGTTGATATTCAATTTTCGTACTATAACAATTCCGGTAAGGGTATTTGATAAAATATATTGATTGATATTTATAAAGCAGGAGGCTGTATTAACGGGGGCATAACAACATTTAAACATGGAGCAAACGGATACATTATACATATCTTCGTTGAAGAAAATCATTGAATTCGTAATAATAATATCAACGCTTTGGTTTATATTATCATACACACGAAAGGCAGGTCTTTTCAAAATATCATGTATGTTTATTATGTATAATGTTCATTTGTAACCGTTGGCGTTTTCGGTCAACAAAGGATTAATGTTATCTTGTAGGTATTGTGAAGCGATGGTCCGGCCGGGAGACGCGTACGGGGAACGCGGGACGGGGGGACGTTAGAAGCGAGGGGCTAGTAAGCGGACATAGCTCGATCACTCCTTCTTTCCATCCCCATTCATAACGTCTTTCAGATGTCTCGTGAGCTTTGTGTGCCCATAGCGCACTCCTTCCACGGTCGCCGAAGCTGTCACCTTTTGTGACGATTCTTCTCGCCCGCTGTCAAACGCCTTGCACAAATTCAAAAACAACATCGACATCTCTTCGACATATATTTTTTGTAATATCCCTATGCAAACGTAAGATAAGTTTAGCCTTGGAAACGTTGTTTGTCGCAAACAAGGGACGTGTCCCTGTTGCTTATCTATGCTTATTGATCAATAAATAATATATAAAAGATTATAAAAGATGAAGAATACTACATTCAAACTTCTTTGCTTCAAAATGTCTTGAATTTAAATATCGTCTTGACATTACCATTACATGATCATTTATATCTTATCCTTTATTATTAAGCGTGATTACTTTTACGTAAACTATAAAAAATTATAATCTCTCGTGTCACGTTGAGAGCTAATTTTTTAAAAGTATGTAATTTCTTTAAAAATTATCTTCAAATATAATTTTCGCCAATATAACCAGCCTACAAACATATTTTCACAAGGACTAACGTAACTGTAATCAAAATTTTATAGAAATTAGTTCAGCAGCGGAAAGGGTTACTTACGCATTTATAAAAATAGTTTGGATTCACAATACCATAATCACAACATATTTATTGATAATATTACTCATTTTTTGTCATAAATGAAGGTGTTAATAACAAAATCCCATATTTTTTGTAATTATAAGTTTTATATATGACAAGACGTAATTGAAATCAAAAACACCGTTTTACTAAATAGATAATATAGTTTTCTACATTTATAAATACTTCTTGGCGTTAATATAAAATTGACGATCAATAAAAAAAATTTTCGTAGTCTGGACTTTACTTCGCGGCGAGAGGATGTGATATAATACAATAAGCCCTTAACTTGACATTATTGTACAATTAAAAAAAGCCATGAGTATGGAGTGGTACTACGATGCGTCGCTCAGCAGTCGCGTGCTATTGTGATGCAACGAAATGCATAATTTGTCTAGCACATGCCAGTTTTTATCTAAAAAATGAATAAAAAGTGACCTTCAAACGATCATGTAACGGTGATCTATCGGGTGGGTCTATTGAATATTTTTTGACCCGTGGACATTGAATAACAACTACAACGACCGTCCGTCCAGGTGCTACTTCACATAATAGATATTATTTAATCCAATAGTAACACGAAAAGATTGCTTTTTATATATTTTATAAACGGAATATATTATTTTTAAAATGCACTATGTTATTAAATCTATCATCTATTTTATGTGTTTGGGTTTAATTTAGACACTACCGCTAATTTAAGAATATATTCTAATGAATTATGATTAGGTAGGTAAATAGATTTTAATGAAATTCAAATAACCGCAACTATAAACTAAACTATGTGCAAAGAATCTTAGATAAAACAAAATTGTAAAATATTAAATTATTGATATTTAATGTAGAATGTATTATTATTGAAATTCTTTTACTTAAACTTTTTGGTAATCATAACACGGCTTTGTTTCCAATACGACGCCAATTAAAAAAAAACAATTTAAAATATCTACTTAGACCAGAGTTGTAATTCTTTTTTTACTTAAATTCTCTTTATCGCTACTGCAATCTTGTCGGACGATAAAAATGAATGTCAAGTTAATAACAGTATCTGTTGTACTATTATAAAGTATATTTTAATTATAGTGTATTTGAGTAATATAAATTTCTATTTGTTGTGTAACGGAAAAGTATTTTTCTATGGGGTCGACATAGCAATTTGCGCCCTGCCGTGATAAAGGCACGATCATATTCTTCATATGAAAAACTTATTTTACTTTGTTTGGTAATACTTTATTAAACTTTATAGTTTATCGTTTGAAAATTGTTTCAATGTTTGTTATTAAGTGATAATGTAGCCAAAAATGCTTACAAGCTTTGAAGTGATTTCAGCCATAGTGGAACCATTCTTTTCTCAGCATTCGCTGTAGTGGCACAGAAAAGTGAAGGTAGTATACATGATTATAAGTACAGGACATCCCAAATACAATTGGGACCACTGACAGAAGAGCCGTTTAATAGAGGTACATAACAACCTTGCTAGTTGCTAGTTTTTATTCATAAAATAGTATATTCTTAGTCATTACCAATCATTAGCCATTACCAAAAAACAGATGATCTTGTTTGATTAAATGAAATATATATTAAATAGTATAAATGTATTGTCAAGACTTCTGTGGGCAAGGTGAACAAGGATTTACCTCTCGGACACAGCAAATCCTTTCCGATATGTCGACGTGGTGTGAGTAGCCGACAGTCGATATTCAACCTTTGTAGCCCTCGGCTTCTGCCTCTGACAACACCTTTGACGCAATCTACAAAACAGCCCTTGCGTAACCACTTATTACAAAACAAACCCTCTTCGGTTTATCCTTCGAATTTCATAAACAACTGATTTAGTTGCTGCTTCTATATGTTTATAAATAAAATATATCTAATATGACATACTTATAATAAAAACATATTTTACCAAGCGATTTTTTTGCTTTTACTTTGTATTTTTTTTATTGCCTACGAACCCTGTTGAAACCCTCCACAAGTGGCCAGTGTAATTTTCGCGATAACCCAAACTGTAAACTTTTTTCCTTGATTCCTTGTATACCTAACTATTTGACTGAACTACTTTTAATTTAGTCTAACAATAAGTCAACAACCATTGCCAAGATAACTGACTACCGAACTCCATATACGTAATAGAAACTATAAAAATCCGATATAACAAAATCGATAAAACAACTTCACATCCGTATCTTTTATATCCAGATCCAAAATCTCATATCCGTAACATCCGTATTGACAAAATTTTAAATAGAATAATATATTATTACATTTTTTATATTATGACATAAGCCCATGTAGGAAATTTCGCTAATGTCAAGTGAGAATAGCCGTACAAACAACAAACACAAAGTAATACTAAATACTTGTAAAAGTATTACTTGCGAAGTTCAGTTATAACAAGTTAACCTACAGTTATAAATATTGTAGTGAAATATGTATAGTATATGTTTAACTACAAAAACAATAATACGATTGCTGACCAAATAGATCTCAAGTTAAAAAGTTTATGCAAAAAATCGGATTACTTAAAAACGAAGGCCAGCTGCAGGACAGTTTGCGAACGCCGCTCATTTTTTTTCATAAACGTAATTCTGCAACAATCCATCACATATTGCACCATTCACATACACTTCCGATTTGTAAAGTCCAATTTCATTTCGTTTCGGACGTATCTAATTCAAAATTCATTAATCTTATAGTCGGCAGTAACATAAAGATACCAAATCGATCCACTTGTGTATGGTCAGTTGGTGTCAGGAAATTGTGTTTTTGTTATTTTTTTTATCACGTATACCTTCCTAGTTGTATATCTTGCTATTAATATCATAAAAAGTTAATGATATGAATCATGGTCAGAGCACTTGTGGCGTAGTGGTAAAGTTCTAATGTATGCTTGCTTGACAGGTCGCAATTACGATTCCCAGAAAAGATAGTTCTATCTCTGATAAGCATGACTGTTGGTTTTGCGCTTGATCGTTTATGTAAATGGGTTCACAGATTTGGTATCATAAATTAATAAAATGTATGATATGTATCTGAATGTACTTATTTGCTTTTCTGTGTATGCATATAGACACTAATTGTTAGTCATAGAACAAACGTATCTTTAGGCATCTAGGGCAATTGAAAGAGATTTAATTAATTTAATTTAATTTAAAATGATTTAATTAATAACAACTTGAATATGAACTGATAAGAATTTAATAAATTTAATATGAGTAAAAATCTTAAAAGTTAATTATAACTTATTGAATATACCTGTCTAAGAGCAAATAATTAGGAACACTTCCGTAAAAAGACACTAAATGACAAGGAAAGAAAATAAAAGCGATAATTATAATTTAATATACCAATTATTTGTGTATAATTAATTGTTTTGAGTCTGGATCTTCGTATTCGTTGCTCACAAGCATGGATATGCTCACTTGGCAAATGGCATTGGCCAAATTGCCTACATGCATTTCCTCCTATGGAAAGAGCCTCCGCGAGTGACAATAAACGAGTACGTCCGGCGAACACTGAGCAGTCAGTCTCGGCTTCAGCTTTATTGACGGGCTAATCTTTCCACTACGACACGGTGTATTTTCTAAAAATACGGCTTGTGACGACATGAAGATGAAGCACATTCCATATACGAATGAAAGTTAATTCATTGTTTTTTTGTGAGTTCCGAATTAATATAGGTTATAGGTTGATAATAAATATGTTATTCAAATGCTTCCTTGTAAGTCGTAGTATTGTATCCAAGTTGTTGCCGATAGCTCAGAATGGGTGTCAAATAGAGCTATTTAATGGGAAAACAAGAATAAAAAGATTATTTTATATACATGTAGAAAGACAAAAAAATAACTCGAATATTAAACAAAAAGGAATAAAAGTCATATAACTAAAATAATAGACAAAAAAGTTGGATTGTCAACACAAGTTAAGACTGGACTGGAGACGAAAAGCATCCTGAGGCAATCATAAAATGCTGGATAAGCATTTTCTAGTACTTAGCTGTAGATTTTAGTACCTATTTTAACATCAAACATATATCTGTGATCTCGTAATTGCTCAAAAAGTTAGTCTCAATCACTCTGTTTAATCAAATTCTAACAAATGCATGAAGGTAGAATATTAGCTACTACCCTAACTAGCTACTAACATATAGCTTATATTAACTACTAACTTCAAAGTCTGTTTCAAAAAATTATAAATGTATTTTGACAGTTCCTCCACTAATCTTAAAGTGTTACCATTTCGTACCACATCGTCAATTATCGATAGGTAAGGTCGTGGCAAAATAGTAAATCTATAGAGAATGAAGGAAATAATACTTATGACGGACTTAAGTTATATATAAATAATTGTCAAATATTCTAACCATATCCAGCCTTTTCTATTCCAGTCCCGGTCGTAAACATACTATAATTAAAATTATTATGTTTCCTCCAAGCATTTGTAGAATTATTTATATTATTTATGTGATAAATAAAATAATCCGAAGATTTGACATTTCAATCTTTTCTGGTTTTTAACAAACCGTATTCAAACTAAAGTGACACTAATTCGATAGTAATAGAAAATTTTATTCAAAAAAGTACAAGACACACATAAACAGATTTGGTATTGTGTGGGCGGATGTCACTCAAAATAAATTTCAATAAGCGTCAATGGCAATTTTTGATCACAAAAGACTAAATACTGGAACTCTACGTTTATCTGTATTCACATATATGTGTATGTATTACTTTATATAAGCCTGCGTGTATCAACGTACATACGTAAGATATGAAATTTCTGTCTGTTGTATATCATCGATATATTATTTTGAGGTAAATGATATTTTGTCACATAATATAATCACTCATACGTAGAAATATGTAGCCGTGACGGGAGAACTTGACGAACGAACATAACGTTTTTTTTTTATAAATATCCTACTCAATTTTCATCCTACGTGTCCTAAGAAATTTAATTGAAATAATCCAGTGCATAAAGATGAAGTTGTGAAAATTATGGAGCAGGCATTTCATGGTGGTAGTGCTTTTTCTAATGTCTTCCTGGCTAGCTACCACCCTCAAGTTGAAAATCTGCTGCCAAATACCAATAGGTGTGTTCCGGCAGTTGCACTTGAGAGCCAGTCCCTCATATAAAGGCCGACAACGCACCTGCGATTCCCCCGGTGTTGTGGGTGTCCATGGGGGGCAGCGATCACTTACCATCAAGTGACACGCTTACTTGTTTGCCTCCTATTCTATTAAAAACCCGGAGGCAGCATCGTACCTACATAGTTACAGAATTTTTGAAGTAAATTATGTGAAGTAAGTATATAAATAGAAAGTGAAAGTATGCCTACATAATGTACAATGATGGAGATCTCTTTCAAAGCAGATAGAATGGTAAAGTGCTACCTCTTTCTAACGTGAGATTAATGATCTTTCATGTAAAATTCAGATCTTACGAAACGAATAGTAATATGCTGTTAGAAATATCTTATGAGACGGTTATATGACTACACATTTTCGTTTTAGATCTCGTATCTAAAAATGATCTATTTTTTTAATCTCCCTTATAAAGTAATGTTTAAAATATTATTTGTATGAAATGTGTTCAGAAACTCCTAAGTACATACAAAATCATAGTCATATCTGTAAATTTGGTACTCGATCTGGAATATCTACTGGCCAATATTTTTGACATAACCCAACTGAAAATAAACCTATCATAATATAGTCAAACTCAGATTGCTATGTATAAAATACTAAACGAAAACATTAACTTATCAATGTGGGAAATATTATTAAATTAGTGGATCGAATTATATTCTGGCTAAAAAAATATGTAATGAGTATTTTGAGAGCGTATTGAAGAAGTATCATAAATTGTGCAATTATTTCTCAGTAGAAACTTTTTGCTTTGGGTCAATATAAAGCACAAAAATATTATATTACTATCGAAAGAAAATATCCCATTTCCGCATCTTCGTAGCACAATGAACGCGCTTTCAAACTATTCAAATATAGTACAGGCGTTGGTAAACCCAAATAATTTTTTGCACAACGAATTAATGGATAACCAAAACCAATGCAAAATAAAAAAATGGGCTTATTAAATGTTGGTTTGGCGTAATAACACGTTGGTGGTTTTTTCTTTGTTTCCAAGAGGTGCGCCGTGATATCCGGTTACGGCCGTTAAATATTTTGCCTCCAGATGAAAGGGAAACTTGGTAGTTTTTATGTAAAGATTTAGTTTTTGCTCAAAAAACACGGAAGTTGCTCGTACACTTATGCAAAATTTGAGTTTCAGAATCGATTTCTTTTTAGTGTAACCGAACAGGAATGATCGTAACATTCAATTAGGACCATTTCTATTCACGTAACGAATATTACGATAATTGCAGCCATTGTTACCATTTGATAACTTTTGTTACGAATTCTCCAGTAAAATTCTTACATATTCATCGAATATCTAAATTTTGCTGAATTCAAAGTAATTTGCAAAGGAACATTTATCAAGTCCACAAAGAGAGTAAAACCTCTCTCAAAAGAAGCCTGCTCCGGACAGATTTAATTTGTTGCGAAGGCTTTTATAATTGGAACATAAAGATTGCGAGTAATTAATTTTCGCAGCGAGTCAGAAGCAAGGAGCACGGGTATTGAGTTTGAGCGGCAGCACCGCCGTGCCTAATTAATATTAATGACCTCTGGAGGCGCTCCACGGCTACCGCTCTCACTGGATCTTCCTTTATCTGACACCTACACGGGGTAGCGTTAATTTCCCAGAAATAGTTTTATCTACATGGCACGGCTGAACTTATACTTCAATTCTTATATATAAGAATAAGACAGAGGTACATTTGATATCTTCAGAGATGTGCGAAAATGGATGTGTTGGTAGATGGGCGGGCAGAACGCAGTGACCGATGAGACGGCGCTAAAAGCCGGACGGAAGCCGTGGACACCCGGCTCCGGTTACGGACCGTGGGATACGCACCAAACATTTATAGGGCTGGTTTACAATTACAGAACGAAGTTTTATAAATAAGAAATCATTAAAATATTATTAAAAATACCTGCTCGTTTATAAAGTTGCGTAAAAGTGTTATGTTAAACTTAACAGTGAGCAATTCTGTTTTTCGTTCACGTTTACCTAGGTAAGTATTTCTTTAAACCACAGCGAACGCCTTCCTGAATACGAGCATTAAAGGTTTATTTGAGACGCCTCTAAATTTCATGTCATTATTTTAAAATTTATGCCAATTACGTGGTAAATAGATTAATAGCATGTTATTAACAACTTATAGGTATATAACTAAATATAACTACAACTAAATATAACTAAATAGTATACTCAAACTCTTAGTTAACGTCTTTAGAGGGAACGAGCAATAAACAAAATTAAACATAGCTTAATATTTTTATCTGGTGTGACTATTGAGTAAGATTTAAAATATATACTTTTGTGTAATCAAAATCCAAACAAAATTTCTTAATTAACCCATAGAACAAAACCGTTCTAAATGTAAAACTTTATGATCAGTTGGAAAAATCAGTTTGATAAAACGAAATAAGAAAGAATTAAATTGAAATTCATGTTATATGTTAATTTATATTTACATTTTTGTATGTTTGTACCTTATTAATTAGTGTTCCAATTAGTTAGTATAACAGTGTAGCTGGCGCCATTGATATCGTGTTAGAGGAAGGAATTTATCTTCCCCTATTTAATGTAATAATTTTTATAATTAAGTGGAGTTACAATAAAATATTTCTCTATAGTAGCTGAGGTGTAGAGGACAACCCTGAAAATATTGTTAGGTATGAAAAGTGCGGTGTCTCATGATTTCTCTATAGAATTCATATAAGAACAAACACAAACTACTTAGGTTATTCTTTTTTGCGCAAGGAATAGTTTCCGTTCGACTAGTCTTATTTATCAAGATACTAGCTATTACGTGGGGCTTCGCTCGCGTTTGGATTGATTTTGTCAAAGAAATTGGATAACGCAATAAAAGTTTCATACAAAGTTTAACCTTCTCTTTACCCAACTTCCTATAAGGTTTTCGCCAGAAAAAGTATCCTATCACCATCTCCAGGTTCCCATCTATCTCTGTACAAAAAGTTATAGTAATTGATTCAGCGGTTTAGGCGTGTAAGCGTGACAAACAAAGTCACTTCGCGTTTATAATATTAGTAAGGATACGTTAGTAGAATAAAAAAATAAATTTAAAACAAACAGCAAACAAGTAGCGTTAAGAGGGCGACAGCGAGGGCGGCGGTTACGCGGGTAGTTTCAAACAATTGTCTAGATAAATTGTTAGATATAATTGACAGTCATAACTTATGTATATTGAACACTGGATCACCTACTCGACGCTCGGGCCCATCCGATATTGTTAGCGTAATTGATATTTTGTAGTCCTAAATTAGCATCTTTAGCCACCTGGTGTACACTTCCCTATACACATGGAAATGACCATTTTTCTATCATAATAGCAATAACTCATTATAAATGTGAGAAAATGGGTGAAATCGGAGAAAATAGGTGTGTTCCGGCAGTTGCACTTGAGAGTCAGTTACTCCAAAGGTTTAGCGTGTCTACCAACTTGGGCCGTATCATCACTTAAGATCAGGTGAGATTATGGCCATAACGCTAAACCGTATCTATAATAAAATAAAGTATTTAAGATCCGGAATAGATAACTCTAGGCAATCGAGACTTCTTCCATTATCATAAGAAAGCTTCATGGATCATTTAGCTCCACCAACAGTACCATATCTAGATTATACCCAGGAGTCTCTAGTAAATCTTCATCTGCACTCTCTAGATAGAAACTTAAATATCAATCAACCGTGATATTAAAAACAGCTGAATATTTAGTTAAAAAACGTTTAGAATGGTATCTGGAGAGTAATGATCTATTTTCTAAGAGTCAATTTGGTTTTCGAAAAGGCAAAACTATTTTAGACTGTATGTATATTAATTACAAATATTAAATTAGCATTTTCAGATACTAAATCCACCCTTTCCGTATTTTTAGACATAAAATCTGCTTACGACAATGTTAACCTAGTTATATTAAAAAGAAAACTCAGTTTACTATAAGTCCCTGAATTGTTTATTGAGTTTATTTTATAAATACTTTAACGAATAAACTCAAGAACTATTGGACCATTGGAAGGCTACATAGCCCTTAGTAACATAGGCAATATAACATTTTTTTATAGAAATGATTAAATAAAATTTTAGTTCCATGCGAACGGAGTCGCAGACAGCTAATAAATACATTATAATTGTATTCGAATGGATCGCGTCTACCATACGCCTTTCATTTCATTTTATTTTGAAGGCATATGAATCAAGTCAAAACCAAAAATGAGTAAAATACAAAACATTTTTCATGTAGAGTAAGCTCAGTGAGTGTCTAAAATTAAAATATCAATATCATTAACACCAAACGATTCTTGAGCTTAGTTTGTATTTACCAATATTTCATATACTAAACAACTTTTAAATAATATTGAAAAGGAAGGCAAACCGTGAATTTATGTTATTTTTATAATTTTTTTAATGTAAAGATACTTATTTAAAATAAAGTACGTACTAAACAAGCGAATGTAACTATTTCGCGTCGGTTCATGCGTACAAAAAGTAAAGCAAATGTAGGTAAGAAGGTTATAAACGCGCTTAAAGTGGGTTAAGCAAAAAGTGGCATGTGTTTTATTGAAAAAAATCCTTTGAAAGGTACAATCTGCACGTGTGCAAGTCACTTGAGAGCAGCCGGTATACTTCGCGTGCGTTACACCAGACTCGTTCGCTTGACAATACATAAACACCTCGAAAGTTGTACTGTTGATAGAATTAAAGTGATAATTTATAGTATCCGAATTATATTTATTTTCATCGTTTTCTCATTTCCAAGTCTTTGCAGCGACTTAAATATTGATACAAGATAAGGTAATACTAACTTACTTTAATTTATAAATTCAAATTTTGTTGTATCTACCTAACTAAATTATACTAATAAATTTTGAATTTATTGAGGTAATTTATGTTTCTCCTTCATTTATATAAACAAAAAAAGCATCTGTTTTACAATATTTATTAGTTTACTAGCTTTTACCCCCAGAATTAACAAGAAAGACAAAAGAACATTGATTTGGTCATACAAATCGGATGACGTTATGAAAGTTATATACAAAGTTTGTCCCTCTCTTTACCTCACTTTCAATAAGTCTTTCGGCGGATTACCGCCTCCAAGGTCCTTCTATCTCTATACCAAAATTCATCAAAATAGATTCAGCGGTTTAGGCGTGAGAGCGTAACAAACAAACAAACTCACTTTCTCATTTGTATTACTAGTAAGGAAAGCTTTTCTTATTTTTATAGTGTAACCAAATCTTTCTGCTACAATATGCTACTTGTTTGTTTTATATTTTAATTATATATTTCATTACAAAACTGATAATTTCATATTCGTTGAGACATTTTTGATATGTGTTTATAAATTATAAAATATTACATACTTATCAACTAGTGCATTCGCATTGGAAAGAATAGCTTTTATAAAAATATTAGAGTAGGGTATTTAGAATTACTTTTCAAAAACTTCGTTTTATAATGAACTCCTAAACTACTGGACCGGTTTCAATTAAATTTTGGACACTCTGTGCAGTTTGATCCAAATTAAAAAATAGAATACTTTCTATCTCGATAAGTGATAATAACGCGATAGTTGTCGCTGTAGTCGATGTAATTGACTACCCGAAAAGGCAGAACAAGGTATATATATTCCAGTGATTTCTAATAAAATTGAACATCATAATAACTCTATTTTTGTATTAATATTATAATTTGTTACAACTTTTCATTGTCAATTTATTAGTAATTGATTATTATCATTTTTTTTTCAAAAAGCAGTTATGTTGTGTATAAAAATTAGGAGCAAACTGACCTGAAAGAACAATCTAGTTGTTCGAAAAAGGTTAGAAACTGGCTACTGTGTTTGTAATCAGTTAATTTGGGTAATCATTTATTTATAAAATGCACTGGAATGCACAATTATATAAATTTTGGAAGTTCTTTACAAATTATCAAAGTTGATAAATGTTGTATGGCATGCACTCTCCTTATGACGATTCTCTGCGGTCTCGGTGTGCAGCGAGGCGATGGTTTGCTTACGTTAGTCGAGGCCACTAGAGTGTGAAATCACCCGTTTACGAACCATTCTACAACCATCTTTACATATGCCGACAAACGAATATGTTTGAGGCATGACTTATTTAGTTAAGATTTATTGCAAATTTGCAACTTGGCATGTACATATTAATGTAATTGTACATTTATCTACTTGAAATAAAAGTGGCCAAAATGATTGCGAACTTCTTCTATACAACAACAAATAGCTTGTTCAGCAAAGGGTACTATTAACTTATTTCTATGATTATTTCTTTATATTTCACGATTGTTCTGGTTTTGATTAAGGTTCGATTGATTTTTGAATATATAGTGTAATGTTTATAAAACCAACAATAAAAAGACTTCGCATTTTATGATATTTTTGATAGTTAGTTGTTGTTATTTAGTAATAAAATATCATTGTATGGGCCCAACCAACATCAAGTAATTTCGACAGTTTAGTGGATTTGTCGTTACGAAGATACGACGTCGTGTCGAATCGAGTTGCGATAAATGGACTGTACTGTATTAATTTTACACATAATACACGCAAGTCAGATAACATATAAAATTTATGAATTTCGTGTCGCTATCTATAGGTTGGTCATCCTAGTGTACCTTTTACGAACCATTTCTCATGAAGTATTATTATGTACATACCTACTATATAAGCAACATCAAAATAAGAAAGTACATTATAAAACCTAGAAATTAAACTTTTTACAATGTTACATTTTATGTGGTTATGTATATTATATCTTCTAAGGCGTCCTCACAAACACCCATCAGATACAGGTTATCAATATTCTTGTGGAACTTAGGTAAGTACAACGAATGTATGTACATATACCCTAATAAATGATCTTGCCAGTTACCTAGTTGTAAATGGTAATATTATCAAACAACAGATATCCAGTGTTTTATCAATTTATATATCTTTACCTTGTTTGTTAATAATTTTGTTAGAAATCGGTCTAATTCTTCTACCAAATATCGTTGGTTCAACGACAAATTTAATCACTTACAATGAATGGAAGAAGATCTGGCAGTCACAAGAACATATTGGAACGATCACTTGGAGGTCACCTCAAAAGTTGGTCCAGATATTACTGGTTTGATAATATGATGTGGTTATGCGTCTGCTTCGAGCCAAGTAGAGGGCACGTCGCATGCTATTCTTTCGGAGGACAAAAGAACCAGTCTATTTTTAGTTCACTATACCAATTTATCTGTGTAGATATTCATTGTTTTGTTTGTCGCTTATTAAGTTTTCTTTAATTACTGAATGTGTAAATCACATAATAATTTCATTTCGATTATGTACTTAATTGTTTAACTAAATTAATCTCAGCTGTTGGTCACATTTAAGAAATACATATAGCAAATAAATAACTATTTGGTAACCTGAAACTGTCTGCATAGAACACGATAAAGGACACAATCGAAAGTGCAAGTGTTACAATAATACTTCATTTCCACTCTTCCCGGATCGGATTCCATCACTTTTTCATTCGCATTCTCGATTTGTTTGCCTGTCAAATTCAAGTTATAAATGATTGAAGCCGTGATATAGACTTTTATTTCGACACATTTCACGTATATATTTCCATGTGGTACATGCAAATCGGAACTGTATTTTTTTGCTATTAAAGTTATAATTTGTGAATACTTATTATGTAGATATATCACCATAATCATTAACTGCACGTAAAAGTGTATATTTATATACTGGTTGCATCAGAAGGTAAACGTGGACACCAAAATATTTTATACAACTTATGTAACTAACTATATATTTCAATGATTATTTAGTGGTCCCAAATTTCAGATTAGAATGGCATAACTACCTTTTTTGACCTTTTTTCCATTTTTATTATACTAAAAGATATATATAAATTTTAAGAAAATAAAAAATAAAGTCTCTATAAATAACTATGCCCTCGTCAATATACACCTATATTTACATATTTACATTTTTTTATGATATAAATTCTTTAACATCTAAATAGAATATGACCAGTACTTTTTGCTTACTGAAAAATGATATCTATCCTTTTATGGATTCGTCCGAAAAAGAAGTAATTAAGCCGAGTTTTTGTGACTACCCTGTATACATTTGATTTATGTTAAGGGCTGTTCGTAAAAGAATTTGCGAATTTTAACTATCGCTGCAATGGTCACCGTTGCTCAAGGTTAAACCTATGCCCTATTTATACATATATTTTACATGTTAAATGAACGTATTTCATCTACCTTTTTTATCTGAAATGTAGAACGTTTTTATAATTTACTACAAACTTTGTTATTTATATGATAGCGTTAATAAGTGTTTTTGTTATCATTACCTTTTCCCCACAACTTTGTTCCTTCACTTACTCGCGCTTCTTCTGTTATACAGTAATTATACTAATTGAAAAACCTTCAACTTAATTTGTGAAAATTGAATTTTGAAAAAACATTATTAAGATTTGATAATGAACTTTATTCTAAAATATAATTGACAATGTATAATACAAAAATTGCTATTCGAAATTAATTAACAGTTCATACATTAAGGAAGAATTTCGCAAGTTTGAGAAACATAGTCCGTCATCGTCGGTTTCTTCGAACTCGATTCAGGAACACAGTAAAAAGCGCAGGTATACAACGAGAGTGAAAGGGTCGATGCAATTCGAGAACTAGCCCAGTTTCACTTCGGATCCTCTACTGACCTTCAGTGAATGTTTTTGTCCCAGCGCGGATTAGATGCGGTGCATTGATTGTTGCCAATTTTAAGTAGAAACACGTGGGAATTTGGATTTCGATTAAATCTTGCATTGCATTATTTGCATTCAATATGTATGCTCTTTGAATTTTGTACGATGAGTCTTTTATTGTATTGATGGCAGTGTATTCTTATCGATGAATATATAATGTTTATCGATGAATTTAGTATTTTATAGAATTAATATGTTTAACATTATATGAAGTTATGAGCTTTGTAACTATGTGTTAATGTTTTATAATAATGTATGGAAATGTCAAACGGTAAATAGGGAACACCTAATAAACTAGAAAGCAACCATCGATAAACTAAAACAAAGTACCTACCTACAGCATTTGAATTTAAAATGATTTTTATATTAATCAAAATTATTTCGTAGATAGTTTTAAAATAAGTATATTGTTCGGTATTAACGAGTTGAAAAATAATGGGCGAATGTGGATAAATATCATATAATTATGTAGGCAGAGGATACGATATCTGAAGTTTCTTGTTGAATAAGACAATGAAAGCGCAAAATTAAAGCCAACACTATGTGGTTGTGGTCAAGTTGCACGTAATAAACGCCAGCTGAAACTTTCCCCATGTTATAATTGGATTAAATACGTAATAAATTTAATTTAAATCTTAATATGTTTCTACAAATGAAAATTTTGAATTTTTCCTTGAGGTACTTTTTCATTTTATAGGGTAGAAAGTATCTGATATGTTTACACATATTAATAGTTATATTTTGGTTAGCTGCGCCCACAACTTCGTTCGCGTGGAACTAAAAATTATTTCATAATTTTTGCCCATTTTTATAACATTTTCAGAACAGCTTTGCTCCTATTCATGGAAGCCTAATGTTAAATAGCTTTAAACCTTCCTCGATGAGTGCTCTATCAAAAACAACTAATTTTTGAAATCCGATTGGTAGTTCCTAAAATTAACGCGTTCAAACAAACACACTTTTCTGTTTATATAATACTAATAATATAGATTCAAACTTGTCCCTTAGTTTCAAAGTGATGCGCTTACAAAGGTACTTATAAATTTCAAACATTTAATAATGTTGACTTCTATAACGAACTACAAATGTGATTATTATTTACAAACAATATTTATATTTGGTTCAATTACAGTTTTTATAATCTATTACATGTTGGTCAAGGGAATTTAAATGTGAATGATGGAAAATCCGATACAATGATTGACTTAGGTAAATCAGTGAATGAATTACGATATAATATACATTATTTTAAACAAAGGATGCTGTAATTGTATTAGTTTTTTCTGAATTCAATATAATTAGTCACAGGTGTTGTGCGTTTATTTTACACATTAAGAGTATAATAGTATACTTCGCTTGAATAATAATTATAAATAATAATGATTTATATGATCTATAAGAAACATAATAACGTTATTAAACAATATAGATACATGAATTTATAA
This sequence comes from Actias luna, assembly GCA_039707435.1. Lineage (NCBI taxonomy): Eukaryota > Metazoa > Arthropoda > Insecta > Lepidoptera > Saturniidae > Actias > Actias luna. Next base: position 6,651,416 of record JAZHAC010000034.1, on the reverse strand, counting down.
CTTGTCTTATTAAATCAAATCTAAATGATTGCTTTCTTGTATTCACTGATCAATATCTCGTCTATTCTTCACAGAAAAGGATCGTTTTGTGCAAACACAGTCTCTTACCGGTAATCTTACCGATAGATCTATTTGTAATAATTTTTGTATAGAGAACTAAATAAATATGTTAGTCGTACATATTTATTTTCGATTTATCAAATAATAACCTTTTGCTTTGTACAGCATATATGCTTAGGTACATGTACATATTATTATTGTGATATTGAAGTATGAAATATACATAGGTAACCAACATTATAGTTAAATACAGCGCTAACTGTATATATAAATGTATATATAATTGGGGATATAATTTTTCTGCCGCCAAATCCTAATAGGTGTGTTCCGGCAGTTGCATATGAGAGCCAGTCCCTACACAAGTTTAGTGTGGCCACCAACTTGGGCCGTATCGTCACTTAACATCAGGTGTGATTATAGCCATAACGCTATGCCTATGAACTATAAAAAATGATGATATATAGAAGTATATACATTAGTGATTGCAAATGCCAAGATATCCACAATTCAAAATTTTTCCCACGTACAATGATGTTACAACAACATTTATCAAGCATTTTCTCAAAATGTTTTCCTTCATACTTAACGGATAATGTTTCTAATTCAAATTAGTAAATGTACGTGAATTCAGAAAAATCCTTGGTGAATGCCGCGGTTCAAACCTACGAACATCTACACTTCGCTAGTCTAAACCACTCAACTACCACGACTTAGGTACCTATCATATATATTTTAAACCTACCCCTTATATATTCCATTCCACATGATGTAACTTAAAGCAAATTGACGAATCGGGTTAAAACTTCTTTCAAAAGATTAATATAATTATAGAAATGTTATAAGCTATGAGTTCAATTTAAAATAGTTATGGAACTGTTTAAAATAGTTAATTTTTTGTGTTACAACGAACATCACGTTAAGTTCACTAATGATCTAGTTTGAACGTGGTTTTTTAGGTACATTAATATTGGACTGAACCTGAATAAGTAATTAGACTTCTTAAAAATAATTATGCTTTTTATAAAAGCCAACCGCAAATCCTTACTAATATTATGAATGTGAAAGTGAGTGAGTGTTTGTTTATTTGTTACGCTTTCAGGCCTAAACCACTAAATCGATTATGACGAATTTTGGTATAGACATACATATATGGGACCTTGGAGACGATGATAGGCTACTTTATCTCGCGAAAAAGTTATTGGACGTGGGGTAAACAGATGGGTAAACTTTGTATGAAATTTTATTGCGTCATCCAATTTGTTTGACAAAATCAATATTAACGCGAGCTAAGCCGCGGGTAAAAGCTAGTAATGTATATAATCAAATAAAACTCAGTATAATACTAATGATCTTAAAACATACATGCATTAAGCATCTTCACGTAAATTAAATCACTAACAGCAATCAGCATATTACAATATGTACATAATAATAATCTACTTTATTTTGTTAGTCATATCTTTACTAATACATAATATTAATGCAAAAGTGAGTTTGTTTGGTACGATTTCAAGCCAAAACGCTGAATCAATTATGATGAATGTTGGTATAGATATATATGGGAAGCTGGAGAAGGTGATAGGCTAGTTTTTATCGCGTAAAACTTATTGGAAGTGGGGTAAACAGATGGGTTAACTTTGTATGAACCTTTTTTTTGCATAATCCGATTTATTTGACAAAGTCAATATATACGCGAGTGAAGCCACATGTAAGACCTAGTATTTGAAAAAATATAGTATAATATACCTATACTACACTCATTACTACCACCATATGAAATTTAGCAACTTTGGTAATTACAATAAAGATATACTTACCTAAAACATTTATCATACCTATTTATGCAACTAAGTCTGAATGAACTGCGTGAAATATTTGAATTATATATACCTTTATATAAATAAATTTATATGGATCAACACTAAAATGGGATAGCATTGTTTTTCTTCTACCTTACCTACTGCACTGTTCTCACTGATTATTTAAAAACTTCCGATACAACATTCTGTGAGTTTCAATATCTACTTAGTTTAGTTTGTATTCGTGCTACCTACTACAAATATAATATGACATATCATATCGTGCACAAAATCTATAAATCAACAAAATCTATAAGTGCTTAAAATTAAGTACCATCTGATTTTACATTGTACATAATAGCTGAAAATCTGCCGACAAATACCAATTGGTGTGTTCCGGCAATTACAATTGAAAGCCAGTCCCTCCACAGGTCTAGTGTCTTTACTGACTTGTGCCGTATCATCACTTAAGATCAGGTGAGATTATGGCCATAGCGCTAAAGACTACAGGAAAAGAATAAATCAGTATAAAACAAGCAGTAGATAGTTGAACTCATTTTTAGATCTACATCCTAGCAATTGAAATTGAAGATTGTAACACAATTTTATGAAAACATTTATGAATTTATTAACACAACAAAAGTATTTAAGTGTTAGTAGTAATGTAATGTATTACATCAGTTTCTCTATAATTTCTAACAGCAGGTCATTTTCCCACGCAAACTTACCTTACACGTGTTTTTATTCAAATACCCGCTCGTCAAATCGGGGCCCTGTCGTAGGTTACATTTAAATGTTTAAAATAAACTTTTATTTGCGCAATTTTTTTTCTACAATATTTATTAAATCAGTTATACTTTCTAGCGCATCGTGGGAATGCAGGTGGGGAAGGGTTCTACCTACGCTTGTATTAAGATCATAGTTTTTGCGTTCTCTCCGCTCCGGTTGCACAAAAGTAACTTAGCCCTTTGTGGACACGTCAGGTGGAATTCGCTTCAACTAATAGATAATTTATGGGAGCCGGCCCGATACATCCAGAGACAACTTTTAAAATATTAGGGTTGTTTGGGTCCCATGTAGTACCATATATCTCCGTGTTCATATTTAAAGATTTGGCAAGATTGCGGGGTCTTTTTTACAAATATGTTTGACAATAATGCACTCCTTTATAATAATAAATATTTTATTCCCATTCGACAAAAGATAAATTAGTAAGAACATGGTTATTTGCTGTATTATATAGAAAAAAGAAGGTACACAGATAGATCAGTCTGTGCATTTTTTTCTTAGGTGAGCCTGACTGGTGAATTGTCCCTATAACTTCCATCCTCCAAAATATAACCTCAAGTTGTCGTTCTGTAGTCTGTAGAGAATCCAGACCATCGGATAGGTACATGGGAAGGAAGATTTAATATCAATAATGCACAGGGATTATCTCTGGTCTTACAAACATTTTCAGCTTATAGTAACCGTTTATAATAAAGCATCGCATACTTAATGGTAGGGCTTTTTCTAACACCCGCCTGGTTAGCTACCCCATTAAAAAAAAAAATCTACCACCAAAATACGTATAGGTGTGTTCCGGCAGTTGTATTTGAGAGCTAATCCCTCCACGAGGCTTAACGTATCCACCATCTTGGGCTACATCGTCAGTTAACATCAGGTAAAATTGTGGCCATAACGCCAAACCAATAAACTTTAAAAGGCGAACCAAGAGCTTGTTTTTCTCCCTAGTTATATAAAAAAGGGATAAAACAACCTCAGAAACATAAATGAGTTATACCAACAAATTGAAAAAGGATTATAACTAAATATTCGCAACACCTTTATTACGTTACTAACATCAGTATAATCCGTTTAAATAGAGACGTATGGTGTAAAGGTATCAAAGCTGCGTTGACATGCGTTTCAACATTTAAACCCTAGCAAAGTGTCCCGCCGCCGGTCCCGTGCTCTCCCGCCCGCCTGTAATCCCAATGTACATGCAAAAGTCACGTCAGAACACACGCACGACATACTATCGCTTATATTCTAACACATTATTACTTAAACCAAAAAAGGTAAAGTTTAATTGTCAACAGATTATCACAAACACCTCGTACGCAATTATGCAGTGTAATATAAAGTTATTAATTACTATGTGGATTTTATTTTGAGTAAAATCAGCTATTAATCATTACGTCAGAGATTGGATATTTCTAAAATGTATGCTGTTACTTATAATATTTATTTAGTTTAAATTAAAATTAATAATAAATTTCTGCATTAATAATTATGTATTTATTTTCATCGGAAAACAGATCGAAGTGTTCCAGTTAACCTGAAAGGACAGTCTTTTCGTTACCTTTACTAATTTAAGAACAGGCTCATTTTTCATTCTTCCGGCTGAAAAAGTCAATAATTTGATTTTAAAACTAATTATAATTATTATTTGATCTTTTTGTAGTGTTGAATGAAGTTGTACAATATGATATTTAATATTACAAATTTTCCTAATATGGTTATTACTTACATTTAACTATGACCATTTTCCGTTCCAATGTTTATACATTGAGTCAGGTCATCTGAAAGGATTATGTTCAACTAAAAAAAAATTCAAATTCAATGTCAACCACTAGCTGCTTATAAGATTCTAAATATAATTTTCAATGTTCAGAACAAAGAGGTCATCGTTTCATATCGAGATTATTTACAACAATAAAAGCATTTATTATATACTTTATTTCATTTATTATATAAGTATTCATTATAAACTTCAGGTTCAAAGAAAGCTATACAACACAGATAATAATAAACCTCGCTTCAATCTCCTTCGATGTAAATTAAACTTTACAAAACTTTTGGTAAAACAAAGTTTTGAATGTTATAGGGCATCCGGTAATATGATTACTTGTTTAATCTTAAATATAAATATGTTTTTCACAAATATTTTTCATAAATATAAAACTTCTTCCAGATTTGTGTATGATATTTCTCTACTATTGACACACTCTTGGTATTTATGCTGTGAATCATTATCAGAAATGATTTAAACTGGACAGAGAGAGAAACACGAGCGGTGAAGGTGAGTGTTGACGTACGTCAAAAGGGAGAACTCTTAAACCTACAACCGTAGTCGCAAGTCTCGGACACTGCTCGGTGTTATCCTCTCTGCCACAGCCATTAGGTTCATGATTACTAACAATATTAAGAAACAATTATAGTTGTAAATGATGATATATAATGGTATTTGTATTAACGGAACTATTAGTATAAGTAAATGATTATTATTATAAGTTAATAAATCTAGAGAAAAACACCTTGATAAATTTATTACAATTCTCATAATATACATTTAAATATACATTTCTCTTATATGGTCTCAAATATAGTTACCTACCGTAAAATTTAGTTTAATATACAGAAGCCAACACCAATGAAAATACTTTACCTTCTTATGTACACTCTTAAAAAATATTTCAACAAGTTCCCCATCATTATAAATCATTCTATGTATAATATATTTGACCCCATTCATAACCCCACGCGGAATATCAACTAACCCAACCCTTTCACTCTCGTCGTATCGCCAGCCCTATGTAAAGTGACTTCGCGAAGCCACGGATTTATTTATACCCTAACCCTTTCATCCAATCATAACGCACACGTCGAAATAAAAAACTGATCTATACAGGCATAAAAAAGGTAAAAGATGGATCGGCCCACTACCGCGCTGCGCCGAGAGACGAACGGCGCGCGCGCCTCTGCAGGGATCTAATAATAACCCTTTCGAGGTGGAAGGGTTATCAACCAATCCAAAATAAGGCGGGGCTGCATTATAATGGCACTCTGACATGCCTAGTTTTGTATGTATGTTTTTACAGATACTACGGATTTTACATTCTCAATGTTCATGTATACATTATAGATACATACACTTTAAATTTTATTTTTTATATTCATTACTCACTTCACACCCATTTGTCACATTATAAATCTTTGGTTCAGTAAATTTTTTATGTATACTTCTGAAGCGTAAAATACATAATTTCAAAGCGCGATGGTCAAATAAAATGTTCCCGCATACATCACAACGACTACAAATAAATTGTACACAGTCGCCCTCTTCTGTCAATTGAAGATGACCGCTTAAATTTCATTGGTACAGTTCTGAAGAGCATTGCAACAGATTAGTAACTAACTAATTCAAGGGAGTATAAGAAATTATTTTTAATTTCTAATTATGGATCATTAAATATATACACTAGACATATTAACAAAAATTATCACACAGCGACTCAAATTGACATAATTAAAACGTTATACTGAAATATATTATTGTAGTATAATATTGTTTCCTTACTACGTCGTTACTCCCTACTAAAATCAAAACAATCTGTAATAAGTAACATGTTATATAACCAGATATTTGACAGACAACATTTTATATTGAAATGCCCTTATTTCTTACAAAAATTCTTATGTACTTGTGTAATACTTTAACGCAATATAAAAATCCATATTTAAAAATTTTGAAAACATAAAACTATGATTGATAGAATACAAATTATACGTACTTAAATATAAAGCAAAAGTAACCAGGTATATGTAGATAGAAACGACATTTACCGTCTCTCTCTTGCATATATAATTCATTAAATAGAATGCTACTTGTGGGAACTCTATCTAATCAAATCGCACTACCATCTATGAAAGACAAATTACTCATCAAACAGTTACGTGCTCGAAAGTACATGCAATTTATAGGTATATATTTACAAATTATCACTTATTCCATTCAGGGTAATTCACATTTTATTATAGCTCTACCCTTGTTAATAAAACCTTAACATAAATTACAATCATGTTATGATATCAACGTAAAGCATGATTAAAAAAAGCTATTAAAGTTTTACGTCCGACAGGGAAAGATATACTTAGAATAAATTATTTCTAGGTTGGAAAACAGCTTATTAATAGTTTATATCATCATTTGAGATTAATACAATACGTAAAAAAGCGTGGAACACGCGTGATGATAGGTAAACGGTTACTAGTAGAGTATCTGGTAGAATAGACTGGTCGCGTCCTGTGACAGTAGTGCATAGCTAGATAAAACTCCGTAATTAAGGAGTTCTCAATATTACAATGTTATTTTTCTGCAATCTTTTGTAAGGTGGAGGAAATATTTAAATAATCGGGCTGTTTGAAATAATACCTCTTAACTAGTAGCGTGATGAAACAAAGTACTAATTTAATAAGCAGTATTATAATAATTAATTTCATTTTTATGTACTATGTAAGGTACATAGTACATAAAACATTTTAGTTTATTGGTGTAAAAAACATTTACTTAATAAATTAAGGAATTTATTAATTTTTACTGGATTATTCACCGGTTCGGACGTCGGAAGATTGTCAAAATGATTATTTATTCAACGTACTTTAAGACACTCAGTAGTTACATCAAATCTTTACAAAAAATATCAAATTAAGTAAATTCAGTAAATTGTGTCCATTAACAACAGCTTTTTAAATTTAGATTGCGCTGGGCTACAAATATCATATTTTTTTAATTAATTTTTTGTCGATATTTATTTTAGGGACTTCGGTCCAAAAAGGACATGTCAGTCCGGAAACGATAGTTCAGTCAGAAATCACTAGCTCTAGTATTACCTAATCCCGAAATATTAAACACTAATCCAAGCTATTATATTTTATAGCAAGTACAAGACCCTCAAAAAGAAGTTCTAAACTAAAGCAAGTAAATAAAGGATTGCCAAATCTGCTGACTACCTACTGAGTTCAAACGTGTTATATGAGAATGTAACATGTTTCTGGTTATGCGTTTGTTCCAGAAGTATTATCTCTAGAAACCACATAGTACATTTACGTGTAATTTAAACATTTACCAGTAATGTTTCGAGCCAAGATTAATATAATATATAAATAGGCAGAGACAAAACAGTTCAGTGTCTTTCTCCTTTATTAGTGAAATGGTTTCGTTTTTGTTATTTAGTAGAATTGTAGCGTTATAAATAAAAATAATTAACTTTCGCTTTTAAAAGAATTTATTTAAATTTATGTAATAAATATATTTCTTCCATCCATCCATACAACTGAAAGACGTCCACTGCTGGACATAGGTCTCACCCAAAGATCTCCACGACGACCGGTCTTGCGCCACCCGCATCCAGCGGATTCCCGCGACCTTCACCAGATCGTCGGTCCACCTTGTTGGGGACCTACGTCTACGTCTACGTATATTTATATAATATAAAATAAATTATTTAGGCTCGCGCCGTCATTCATATTGCATTTGATAAAGTTAACCAATTTTATTTAAAACTAATACTAAATGTTTCTCGAAGATACGCTTTATGATTTCCTTGATGCCGATTTATCATAAACGTTGTACTTTAGCAGTGATGCGTGCACAAATTAACAGGCAGACAAACACATTTCTAAAAATGATGTAAATGTATTTTTATACTTGTTCCTAGCCACTTACAATAATTTTTATCACATAAATCTGAATAGTACACACACGTTACATTTACATTCTTATTATATATAAGTATAAATTAAAGCTGATGTGTATAATTATAATGTTCCCTATAGACTTCTGACAACTTTCTGATTTGTTTAGCAAGTTTTCCTACTAAACCAGGGCGAGTCCCTTGTATTTATTTTTTTATAAAATTTTCTTATAGTCATGGTTTGGCATTATGACCATAATTTCACCTAATCTTAAGTGACGATACGCCCCAAGTTGGTAGACACGTTAAACCTGTAGAGGAACTGGCTCTCAAGTGCAACTGTTGGAACACACCCATTGGTATTTGGCGGCAGTTTTTTAACTTGAAGGTGGTTGCTACCCAGACGGGCATTATAAAACGACCTACCACCATGCTATAATTTCCTCATGATGTTTTGATGCTATGATTTGAACTCACGTCCCTTTACACGGAGTTCGTATACACTACCACTGAGTTATCATCGCTTCAAAAATTATTATGATAAAATTTCGGCATAGTTATATTTAATACGTGGCAAATAACAAAAGCAACTACCATACAGTAATAGTAAATCAACCATAAAAATATTTTCATATATACCGGTACAAAATAATAGAAATGTAAAACTGGTTTATATGGTTTAATTATAAATGAATATCTAAATAGTCCAATTATACTGTAATAGAGCTGCTAACGTAAGAATTATTTCGTAAAAAAACTTTAATTACTTTTAAACCGTTTAAAACGATTGAAAATTGTTACCGTAACTTGCAAAGTACTTTGAATTAATAATGTAACCTCGGACAACACGATATAGAGCTCCCAAAACAACTATAATAGGGACATTTATTGTAAATTGTCCCCTATGTTTACAATAAAATAACTGAAATGAGGTTTTCTTTTTTTTTAATAATCCTAATAATGAGGAACCTTTTAAAACACCATAAAGCGGTGTACAAAAGCGCTAGCTTTGTTGTAGATAGGGGCGTATTCACACCAAAGTGCGACATCATGAGGGCGATTGTTTCATTTCTAATTGGTTAAGTACAACGACCTAATTGCTTACGCACATGAAACTTACTAATATATTCCCTGCAGGTATGAAACAATATCATCGTAGTGTATCTAATTGGAAACATTACGAGACATTGCCCAAAGGGATCAGAGATCAAGTACACATATCTGTTAAATTAAAAAAAGCCTACTAAGCTATTAAAAGTTTAACGCGATATTTACCGTGTACTTATTTATTTTTGTAAACTCGTATTATTTGTCCTATGTTATTGAATATTGATAGCCCTTTACGCGATATGGCTTAGTTATAGTGTACTTACAAGTGAAGTGAAATAGAAGTAAGAACATATATGCAATAAGGATTCTGAGCTGTTATAAAAGTTTCTTAAAAAAAGGTGTAACACAAGTGGCTAACTAGTTTGATAGAAGAAAATGTCAATTATAATAGTTGACTTTTCTGTCAGCCTACTTTAATCATCGAACATTGTTCTTTGTACATCATAAAGATATGTCGCTGACGTAAACAAATTAAACGTAAATTAATGATGGATCCGACAGGAGGTTTATGCTTATGTCGGACACGACAAACCAGTTTATCAGGGTGTAATCTCAGGCGCATTAGTCAAATTAACACAGCATAAAGTTTGGCGTGCCCACTGCCCGCTGATTAGTCGGCGGATGGTGGTTGCGGGCGCGACTCTGTCTAATTGACCTAAAAGTGCTGAACACGAATCGGTCGGAATTACGTTTTACAAGCATCGAGGGCTGTCCGAAACACCTCCTCTGTTGTAAATTATTACTTTATGAAATTTACATACTAACCTATGTTATGTACAGTCGTTTCGTTTTATACACACGAGGCAGGGTGTCAAGCCAAGTTCAAGCTAACAGAACTGGCGAGCAGCACCATATGTAATATTACACGAACCATTTGGAGCCACTTTTGACACCCTCATAACTCGAAAACTATTTCACATAAACATGTCAAATTTGGTTCATATATTAAGACTTGTGAGATACATATGTGTTTTAAATTTTTACACACCTCTAACAGTTCTTTAGATATTACCGTCCAAAAATAGTCATTTCTAATACTGACCTACAGATCAAAACTTTAAACGAGTTCCAGATGACCTACAAATTTCAAATTTCGCATCTTGATAGGTAGTTGGGTGACTACAAAGGAATAAATCAGAAACTAGTACATTTTATTATTTTATTATAATTTGTTAATTATTTGATTCTATTACGAACACTTACTTATTATAGCGCTCATTTACCGAGACTATTAATTTTACGAAAAAACGTATTAGAACATGAATTGTAGGAATTTTTCTTTCCTTTAATTTGTACATACATGTTTAATCGTAGATTGAGTCATAAATACGATATCGTCAAAAAACTGCTAATGGGCGCACTTTTTCCAATATAGCTGCGCAAGCGGCAAAGATACGTGATGGCAACATTGAATTTCGAAAAGAGCACATCAAAATATTGTTTTTCAGTAGTTGGCTAGTTCAACTTGCTGATAGAAACTAGCCATCGATCGAACATAGGGCTCTTCCATGACTGTTTTAGTAGGAACTTACCAATAATTCGTATATTGGAACTAGCCAAGTCAGACCTTAGGCTTTAATATATTACCCAAAGTTATAAGAAGAAATTATATTTTAAGTTGTTATAAAATGTTTTATGTTATTCTAAATAAATTTCAGAACTGACCATTGAGCTTTTAAATCTCATTTCTTTTGTCCTTGAAGTCAACAACCAAGGCATATATCATAATATTGAACTTGGCTCTCAATTCAAATTTATGTTTTTTATGTGATATATTTATCAGCCATTCAATAACAATTAAGTTGTCACAAGTGTTGTTAAATTAAAAGTTAAATGGCCTTGTGTGAAATTGTATCCCTAAATTATCATTATAATTCTAAATCACTAACTTTTACCCACAGCTTCGCTTCGTTAATATGTATTGATTTTGTCAAATCGGATGATACAATGAAAAGTTTCATTATTCCTCTGTTTACCGCATTTTCAATAAGTTTTAGCAAGAAAAGGTAGCCTATAACCGTATTCAAGGTCGCGTCTATTTCTATACCTACCAAAATTCACCACAATCGATTCAGCGATTTAGGCGTAAATGCATTACAAACAAACAAACAATCTCACCTTTATCATATTATAGTAGGGATAATAAAAATGGACAACTGTAAATTCGAGACATAGCCCTGACTGGACTCGACAAAGCCGACATGGTAATGCGACGGATTGATAGTCCCGCACCCACTAACCCTAATCAAATTAATGGCGACTGAACACTGATTAACGCTGGTAGCAACGCAATACATTTCCATGCCGCAGCCGTCGTGTCCTCCTCGCGAAGGTGCGTCCGATTTATCGCACCTTCCAGTCCAATCAACTAACTATGATCATTGGGCCTATACAACTTTATTAGAAGCTAAGTAGCCTACCTAAATTTAACAGCAGAACGCCAGTTCAAAGTTACTGTATATTTTTTTCTCTTGAAAGAAAAAGCATTTATCATGCAGACATAATTAAATTAATTTGTATTTTTCAGACTATAAGCTATTATGAAATAAATACGCATATTAGTAAAAGTACAAATTCTAAATATATTTAATTATTTCACATTTACGTTTGGAAGTTCAAAACTAAATATAACAATTTTACAAACCGTTTTGATGAATAAGGTTTAGAGCAGGATCATATATAAAGAGAGCAATTTCTTTGATATCTGTGACTCCCCTTAGATATAGTGACACATTTATACGTTTCATAATCTTTTTTTATATATATAATTAAGGTTTAGCGTTATGGCCATAGTCTCACCTGATCTTAAGTGACGATACGATCCAAGTTGCTAGACACGCTAAATCTGTGCAGAAACTGGCTCTCAAGTGCAGCTGCCGGAACACACCTATTGGTATATAGCGGCAGATTTTCAACTTGATGGTGGTTGCTAGCCAGGCGGGCATTAGAAAAAGCCCTAACACCATGCAAAATCTGAAATCAACTGGTCCATATCCAGTAATCAAGTGCAGTGGTAGATATCTTGATTCCATTATGTCGCGAATATCTTACATGGTGATATTTCTATCAAAGTAACTCCGTATATCGCCTACATTTCAGTATTATTAAGTGCCTATTCAGCTACTCAGAGGCTTGCAGGCCAGGGACGGCGAAGACTACCGATGAATTACTGATCTGCCTATGGACACTACTACTTGCTAACTATGGTTGCTGTTGTTTTTGGAATGTACTGTACCTAACATCAGATATAATACTATCATTTTACTATCACACGCATTACAACATGAAAAAGCTTCAGTGTGAAAAGACAGTGTTACCTCTGGATCAATATATTCGCTTAATCACCGGTACACTGGTATTTAATATACATATTAAAGCAGAAATGCCGGTAAACTTAAAACAGGAAATTTTCATTGTGTCAACATTGTTAACATGATTAAAATCCGAGTTGAGTAGGGCCCGGACATATCCGATGTGTAATTTTCCTTTGAATGAGAACTTCCGTTTTAGCTCCTCCCTGGCCTAATGAAAGATTACTTTCCTCCGCCTAAAAAGGCTTTTAAGCAACGCCAACGAAATGACCGAAGTTTTATACTTTAATGACTTAGTGCAAAATTTGCCGATTCTCGAAGAAAATTTAAACTTAGATTAAGATTTCGATGTTTGAAACTGCGAGATATTTCAGAAGATTTTACCAAAGCTTACTTTGAGTGAGAAGTATGAATTTTAAGTAATCTAGCCTAATTGCTTTTTAATTACTTGTTATGAATAAGAAAATAACGACGAATATTATAAGTTACTGGCTGATTTCTAATTCAGATTATGATGTTCGAAAATGTTAAAATTATTTTTTTAATAATTACTCTGACTTTTGTAGAAAAAAGATTTTATTTTTTACTGATTTATACAAAAAAATTGAGAAATATTCTATACTTTCACACTATTTTTGACATTGTAAGGCTTTAAGTTAAAGAAAATCGAATAAACAAAACCTAAACATAATCTTACATAGATGATCTTACAAGTAAAACAGTAATTCTTATATTTGAAACGTAGACTATTGCGACAATTTAAGGAAAGATAGCAGTAGCAAAGTCTATCAAGTAAACATGGAAAAGGAGTAGTTCAGTGCGTCCGTTAGTAACTAACGGGTCAGAGTACTCGCGGTACTGATCACACATCTTACTTATTAATTGTTGGTCTATTCTTGTGTGGACTGCACGAAGGGCGCAAAAACTCGTCCTCCCAAGTCCTGTCAGCGAGGGAAAAAAATCAGTGAGCGATCGTCCCCTCGCGACCGAGTCCATCATATTGATTGAGGGTGGGACTGCCATTGGTCAGCGTCCCCCGCGCCCGTTCATTTATTATAGAGAATATGATGCTGCGGTACATTACTTACATCTTAAAATGCGAAATCATCACAATAACACCATAATATACTTACATTTATATATTACACATTTCGTTATATATACCTATTATAATAGCTTCCACACGGCGTTTCACTAAACGTTTTTGTTTTCTGCATATAATACCTACATTTTCTAAGTTTACTTCCGTTACATAAAATACGTAACAACAAACTTCATTGAAAGCGGTCTAACTGTTTGAGAGTTATTAAGGAACAAACATCCTAACATTGATATTTATAATATCTATGATATAGAAACTAGCAGCGTCCTGCTGTGAAAAGTAATGATTATATTTATTAAATACAATAAAAATAATTAAAAATTAATCGGATAACAAGAAATTAGATATCGACAACATCGCAACATATCTGTTTCAAGTAAAGCTAAGAACCAAGCAAGAGAATAATTATCAAAATCGGTGAAGCCTTCTAGGAAGAGAAAAAACACGAACATACATAAGTAATTACAAAACTAAGTTAATATGCGATACATAATTGACAGAATTAAGTAAAAATATAAAAATAATAATTTTTAAAATTGCCTAAATCCAATCCGCTTATATACCATACCGTCTCTCACCAAAATATGTCGCTTGGAATTTTAATTTAAAAATAACAATGGCTGCGAAGAATGAAAGACACTCGTCCAAAACTGTGTATTTTATAAAACTGTTACAAGGGTCTCAACGAACATACATACATTATCAGTACATGACATTAGACATTACATTAACCTATACATAACAAAATAAACACATAAAACAGATATTCGGCAACAGTATGTGTATCTACCTTCTATATATTAGATGTAACGATATACATAGAGACGTGATATAGAACGTATAGTATAAATAGCAATAAATTCCACTTACATTGCTGAGTGTTTTATATACGATATTAAAAGTTAACACATAAGTTTTACGAGTCATTAATAAATGCTGAAAAATGTATCAAATAAACAAACACTTTATAAATACTTATGTAATATACACGATAAATAAAATATTACAAGTTTTTATCACAAACCCTTCAAGATACACCACAAGCTTAGTACGATCAGTTAAAAGTCCATCTCAAAGGAATCGAAATATTCGTGAGATAAAAATTTTGCATTAAAGTCGAAGGGACGTGGTGACATCTTGAACGAGCGATAACTAGACAGTTAAATCCTTATTCTGAAATCGTCCGGCGATATAGGCTGCCACTCTATTACAATTCAGACGGCTTCTCGTTGTTGCGATATAACGAAATTCAAGGGCCTAGAAATTTCTATAAGACAAAATAATCACTAGTTATATCTAATACGTAAATGCTAATATATAAAGTGATTTGTCACTCTATCAACGTTAGTCAATTGTCCTTTTGACTGTTGACAAAATTAATACACATTTAGTACAGTGGCAGGAAACGTACCCAAGTAAGTTTAATTAAATATATACGACATTTATGCTTTCCAGCGTCGATGTAGGTATTTCTGGAAATTACTCCAATTTTTAACACAAAAAATAATCGCAATTTTTGTTTGATATCAGTTTATATTTTTATTATAATTTTATTACAATTATTTTAATTAGATATAGTACAGCAATATGCTGTAATTTTTATATTTTTATTAATAATAAGATAAAATGATAATAATTTGGTTGTTTCATAGTTATAAAGCGATTTCTTTTTATCGAGGTTCGATTTGGAGATTAAAAGCTGTGAGGGCGAAGGAAAAGTTTTATTCTGCTTAAAATATGTAGAGAAAGTGAAAAGTAAGAGGGGGTGGTGGGGGCTCTGGCGTGGCGCGGCGGTCAGTGGAGGGATGATGGATCACCGAGCGATCCGTGCCAGAACCTCTCTTTTCTTCTGTTCTCGATTACACCTATATATACAGGCTTTATTTTCGATCGCTTTATGTGTAATCTACATATAAAATAGGTACCTACTTAGTTAACATTACTGATGAATGTTGATCTGTAACTTTGAATTTAATTATCAAATGAAATATGAAATAGTAGCCATTTTAAGATTTCTCTTTCAACGATATTGATTAAAAAAAAATGATTTCACAGAGATTAAAAAGAAGCCAATGGGTTCAAATCTCAAATGAAATAGCGGTACAGTTGCAGTAAGGACTAACACTGAGTTGATCACTAGGCATGCGTTCGATCACCGTCAACAACTGACTTACATTTGATCAACATAGGTAATTGTTATTTGACTGGTGACTGATTTGACTTATGTGACTGGTTGTTAAGTATCTACTCATATACAGTATAGCATCTGCTTAATTACCATAATGCAAGCTTTGTCTGTGAAGTTTTTCTGAGTCGAGTCTAATCTAGTCCATGAAGTATTCCACTGTAATACCAAACCGATAGTAATAAATATAAAACAAAAACTCATTGATGTAACTATTACGATTATTCCCTGTAGAAAAGGAAATTTGCAATGGAGCACGATTTGTGCACCGTCAAACACCTTAGTTATGTTGTGTGTCATATGTGGGGTTCAGGGATGCGGTAGCCGTGTGGGCGCCCCCGCCCCCGCTGCCCGTTGCCTAGTAACCGTTTGTTTTCGCGCTGCCAGCCGGCACTGGGCGGGAATCGGGATAAAAGGGGTAGGCTCCATGATTGATCAGCCTATCCCGCCACCGAATGCCTACAGCCACACAATCTCTTTACCGCGACGCCCAAGGTTTGATGTTATTTTTTATTTTTACTCATGTTAGCCTTAAGAAAGTTCTGTGAGTTGACTTGAGCTCTTTTAACCTTCACTTATACGCCGATCCATTATTTTAGTGATTAGTAAAAATTTTACTTTACCTTGAACCATATCGATGCTTTGTAATAGGCACAATTATAAAATTAAGTATAGCAGAATACAAAAAATAACACTACACATTTTCATATTAATGTAATAAATACGATATTGTACCTAGTAACAGTAGTAAACCAGCATAAGCACATTATTGATCTACATTTTTATGGAAGTCTACACCTATTTAGTACTATCGATTACTATAGCTACTCTAAAATTCAGTTTAATATAAGTCTGATAATATGTTTTCTAACCAACTCTCATAAATACTGCAACTAGCTTCACATATTTTCTGATTATTAAAGCCTCTTTGAAAAAAAAACCTTACAAAATTGGGTTCTCAATTTTTGTTTGTCATATTTTGTCAAATATAAATTTTGTGGAAGTGCACTGGCAATGATTTTTTTATGTTTGCTGTCCTTTTTTGAAAGGTTTCACCATTGTGACTGTCTGAAAATCGCAAAAAGAGTTTGTCGCTATTCAAATTCGCAGAAGCTAGCGGTGTCTACTTTGCATAACGGTTACGATACTCATTGTTAACGCATTGTCAAAATCGCAAAATTATAACAAAATTACAAAAGTTGTACATTTGCAACGTGATTGTTTAACATGTACAAAGACATGACTAGGAACGAAAATAAATCTTGCAAACTTTATGTAGGTACTATGTTTTATGGTTCAAAACAAAAGAAGACAATACATAAGTCACTTTTTTGATTCATATAATATAATAAAAGTCAAGTTCCTTTTTTGTGTTTAACTTTCCAGGTAATAAAATGAGTAATTAAATATCAAATTAATTTGTCACATATATTCATATTACCTATCCTACAAATCATCTTTGACAAATGCAATTTTTTATTTTATTTTAAGTCATTAAATAAACGGATAATCTATTAATGATTAAGAAGCACAAAGTTGGTTGACTCTATTAAATTGATATCTGCCGTTTTTATGGCAGGAATGCACGTAAACTTTATCCAAAAAATTATGATCAAGTTGTTGTTACAATATTTTATAGGGTTAAACATCCTTAACATTATGAATGAGTTACTTGTTACTACAATTTTCTGTGTATAAAAATTTAAAAAGAAGCTTTATAAGCTTAAACTTGTGGTACAGACGGATAATTAAAACAACGCTACAGTAAAAACTAAATTACAACTTCGACCGCTATAATAGTAAAGAAAAGACAAATTCTATTAAGTTGTAATTAGAAAGCGCTTAATTATAGTGCTTGACATCCTTTCGTAGGAAAAAAATATTTCATAGAATTTAATTATAGGCGTGATTTCGACGAAGTAATTGCAATCCCATGTCGCGGTGGCGTTTTAATATGGAATTTTAAAATCATGAAGAAAACTGGGACCTACTCCTTTTCTCATCTATATAAATGATTTGTGTACACTGCAGTTACCACACTGTAATATTATAACATATACTGATAATACAGTATGATTAATCACGGTAAAAACAGGTCAGAAGCCCACTATTATACTGAATCAGCTTTATATACGGCCATGAAATGGTTGTCTGACAATCTTCTAACATTAAATATAGAGAAGTCTACATTTGTTACTTTTGTGTTTAAAAAATAGCTCTTACCTTCCGAAGATTTTTCGATAAAAGCTCATACTTGTGACTTTTACAAAAACCAACTCTGTTGCTGTAAGCATTTAACTCGTTCCCACACTATAAAACACCTTGGGGTTATATTAGAGAATGTTCTTTCTTGGGAAGAACAAATTAATAGTTTGGTATCACGCGTTAGGAAAAAACTAGTTTTCAAAAAACTTCGTGCTAGCCTTGATTTCATAATGATACGTATAGTTTATTTTGCTCTCGCACAATCTATCTTATCATACTGTATCATATCCTGGGGTGGTTCCTGTAAAACTATTCTTATTAAAACTGAAAGAGCTCAACGAGCCTTGTCAAAAGTCATAATTTCGAAAGCTATTCTTTATTCGACTCACGAATTCTATTCGAATTGTAAAGTACTCTCTGTTCGCAAATTATTCATTATCCATATTGATGTTGATGTTGATCCATATGATGTTAGCTTTATTAAGCTAAATCGTAGAAGTGATCGGGTATGTCCCGCTGTAGCAAGAAGGACAGAACTAGTTAGTCGCCACTATCATTACCTAAGCCCTATGCTATATAATATAATTAATAAAGAAATTAAAATTTCGCCACTACTTAAAAGTAAATGTAAAAATATACAGCACATTGGTTCCTCAATCTTACTTATGAGGAAACAGAACAATTATTTTATTTTATGTAATATCTTGTTGGATTCTACAGGTTAGGTGCTCACTCTAACAAACTCATAACATTACACACATTAACCCACTTACACTTACACAAACATACACAGACATTGGTCACTTGCATTTGTTTTGTTTTGCTTAAGTTTAAGGTAGTTTAACCTTCAATTATATCTTACTTATTTTGTTTTTATTA
Organism: Actias luna; assembly: GCA_039707435.1. Lineage (NCBI taxonomy): Eukaryota > Metazoa > Arthropoda > Insecta > Lepidoptera > Saturniidae > Actias > Actias luna. The sequence continues at coordinate 6,632,307 of JAZHAC010000034.1, read as the reverse complement.
TAACCTCAGCAGTAACATTGTTTACACGTATTCCAGAGGTGCGTGATAGTAGCTACAACACAGTTCTAAATTACCGTAGCTACTATCAGCCATGTTCGTCATTTGTAAGATTTGTAAATTGTCATAAATAAATAAATAAATAAATAAATAAATAAATAAATAAATAAATAAATAAATAAATAAATAAATAAATAAATAAATAAATAAATAAATAAATAAATAAATAAATAAATAAATAAATAAATAAATAAATAAATAAATACATAAATAAATAAATAAATAAATAAATAAATAAATAAATAAATAAATAAATAAATAAATAAATAAATAAATAAATAAATAAATAAATAAATAAATAAATAAATAAATAAATAAATAAATAAATAAATAAATAAATAAATAAATAAATAAATAAATAAATAAATACATAAATAAATAAATAAATAAATAAATAAACAACTGCTTCATATAGGCTTCGAATAACAGAAAGAATTCAACATATTAAAAAAATAATATCATTGATATTATTAATGTTGTCGAATTAAAAACCAACAATTAAAATACACCTCAAACAAATTGTAATTAGGTACCAAAACTTCGTGCTTCACTTCAATAAAAGTCTATCAATTAAAGTCTTGATATATATTATGATTTAGTTAGAGTATAGCTGAAACTTCGTAGGATTAGTCAGGACCGTGGTTTCTTTTCGTGTCCCCGGCAACAGCACAAACTGAGTATCGACTACTTCATAGCTCCCTTGTGCTCGTTACCTCGGGCTGAGTGCCTTAGTACTCGCCCCCAAAGCTCGGTGAAGATGTCAAAACCCTTACGGATAACGGCATATGTCCAATAAATATACAAATTGAGTATAGCTGAGCTGAAAATATTTTACTTTCTTAATCTTAATATTTTCTTAATCTGTACATATAATAAGAATGTAAATTTAACGTGTCTATACTTGTTAGATTTATGTGAAAAAAAATATTGCAAGTGACTAAGAATACCTAAGTGATATATATCATTTTTAGAAATGTCTGTCTGTTTTTTTGTGCACGCGTTACTGCTAAAGTACAAGGTTTATAATAAAACGGTTTATAATTTAAAAAAATATAAAGCGTATCGTTAAATAACATTTAATCTTTGTTTCATTAAAATCGGTCAACTCTATCAAAAGTTATTGTAATTCGAATGACGGCGCGAGATTAAATATTTTTGTTCGACGCCAACAAAGTCGCAGGCACAGCTAGTACCTACTATATAAATATACAAAATGAATGTTATAGATTAACTTATTATACTAAAACATAACGTCGGCGCGTTAAAACGTAAAGCAAGGTATCAGGTCAAAGGTCAAATATAAAAAATATATATAATCTAAGTTAGTCACTAGAAAGAATGTAATAAAGCAGACATATCTCTATGCATATCTTATGAAGAAATTCCACCAAGAGACGGTGGGCTGACGACGCGAACCTCGGGTGCGGACGAGTACGAACGGACGCCGCTCGCCGCCCGAGAGGCGCGTGCCACTCCAAATTACTGCTATTATTTTATAATCCCTCCTAGTTATGTTTTGAATATTAATGACATTCCACAGCTTTTTGTTTCATACGGTCTGTTCTACTAAGCGACATTTTCTTCAGAGTCTACAAGCAGGGTATTTCAGAATGTATATATATGATAAAATTATTGCTTTATATTCGTATATCTATTACAAAAGATATATTTTTATTCATATTTAATTATTACATATTTCACGAATTTGCAGTACATTAATAGATAACATGGTCATTTTTCTCTTTATAATTAATTAATGTTGCACGCCAATTAAATTATGTCCAAAATGTTATAGGTAGGTAAACACATAACGTTTACAAACGCATTCGCTTTGGTGTATTCTCACTAATTAAAACATTCAATTACCGCAGCTCGACGGAAATTTATAAAAAACGTGACCCTTAACGGCTGCAATAAGGTAAACTTAACTTTTTATTGAAATCTATAAAAAACACAACACGCGTCTACAAAATCCGATTAAAAAAGGGGTAGACGTGTGTCTTCACAAAAAACGTATGATATCGTATAACTCTAATTCAACGGGATACTGATAGAGCTATTTGGACGCCGCTATAAGCTTAAAATGGTCGATTGTTTCGATATCGATTAATTGGATCATACGGTAATCGATAACCTTTCTATAGCAATGTGTCTTTCCATCTGCCCTTTCAAATTATGTTGAATATTTTTTACTAATATGATAAAATCATAAATATTCGCTTTTTTACTTAGTAGATTTATTAATAAAATCTACCTAATGTAAACAACAAGGAATACTCAATATAATTTTTTAATTAAGAAATTTGATGATTATAACTGCTGTAATTCATTTTTAATCTAGCTTTTCTAAAATGATGCGTTCTGTATACAAGGTGAGTTGGTGGTCCATGCTTTTCTCTTATAACAAACTAGCTGTGGCACGAAACTTAAAATGATTTAAGTTTATGTCCGATTTTATAACTTTTTTCATTACAGCACTGCTCTCTTTTAGCCGTGGCATGATGTTAGATAGCCTAAAACCTTTCTCAATGATAGCTCTAACAATAAAAAAATATTTTTTGAAATCCGACTGCTAGGTCCTAAGATTAGAGTGTTCAAACAAACAAACAAACTTTTCTACTTTATAATATTAATATAGACGTACCCTGTTGTTTGTCATGAAATGATTTGTAACTGATTTGGCAAGAAATATATTTTTTTGTATTTGACAGCTCTTCTATATCGCATTTTGAAAATATTGACTAATATAAATTGTTTAAATATGTCTTACTCTAAGCTGAACAAAACTAAATAGTACCACAAATATTGGACTTGTATTTTTTGTGTAAATTAAGGCAATGTGTTGTTTTATCACATTCAATAATCCCTAACATCCAACAGGTGCTTGTTAAAAAATACGACGTGTCCACAGAAAGTTGCGCCAACCGTTACAGTCTACAGTTTTTTGGCCAACAAAAACTAAACTCATATGATATTCATATTAATATAAAACTCTTACCATTTTTATACAAACCGTTTTGAAGTTCTCAAACGTAGGAACGCAGAAAGGGTTAAAGAATAGTTGAATAAAAAGCGAAATTTTAACCTTGCTGTTTGTAGGGTCTTGTTTTACGGTTTTTTATTTGTGTGTTGTATGTGTGCGCAGACATATGTTTAAATTCATGGTGCATGTCGTTCGGAGCTCAATTACTTACGCGTCCGGTAGACAAGTGCAATGTACGCATAAAAAACTCACAATAGAAGGGTTGGGGAAGAGTAGTATGGCATAATATCCGTGTAAACATCATGTAATTGCACATTTCAGGTAAAAGGGTTCACTTTAACAAGACTATTCAAAGTTTGCGTGCCAATGCCGACTCATTGGGAATTGAGTAATGTTCGCTTGGAAATTTATTACATCTTTTTTCCAAGGAAAGTGATGATTTTTCATCTAAGATTTGGATTATTATTATTATAATTAATAATGGCGCAGGTGTTTAGTTTTTTTCTACTAAATATTTTGATTATAATGAAATGATAAACACTTTTTTATTAAGTTTAAAAAAATCGGAAGACCCCTTTTAATTTATCTATCACAAATAATTACTTTAAATTCTAAGAAGAGTATTTTGATATGTATATAGTTGCAATCACCAAAAGTAGAACATAAATCGTTCAGTGACAATAAATAAAAAACATAAAAAGCTACCTACTAACAATCAATCCCTATCCTTTTATTGCGGCCGATTGTAAACTGATAAAGGGATGAACAGGGTAGCTGTCCGCGTAACTAATTTATAAATGATTGAGATTTAATTTTTTCCAGTTTTAGGGGAATCGTTTTACCAATAATTTATCCTCTTGAGTTTTAAGTTAAATACAGTATAAAACTATTCAAAAACAAAATACCTATTTTAAAATTTATTCCAAACGACTTCTGTTGATTGTTGCACTTAAATTAAATATAATCTTCGATGAAATGTTTCATCTAAACAAAACTTGAAACTAGTGATTAGTTTTCTAGCAAGTAACACACAGTAGTTTTTCTCAAGTTCAAAGAAAGATACCCTGTTGATAGATGCTATTGTGATTTTAGAGCTCCGACCGCCATTAGGTACTGTTATTTACTTGGTTAGAAATGCTAAAAGTATAATATATAATAAACACAACAATGATACGTAACTCTGTTAATTATAAAAAAAACATAAACAATTTTTTCAACAACTATTTAAATAGCATAAATAACTGCAATGTTTTAATATTTCATCCCAGCGTTAAAATACTTTGTTCCTTTAATAGATTAAATCATTTGTTAATTATTTTATCCGTTATTGCAAAAGGGTTCAAATTCACAACTGTCGTTTTAAAAAAAGATCTTTTCTATAATAACAGCAATCGATAGACGCGACCCAGTGATTACTAGTTTCAAAAGCACCCCTTTCTGACCCACTTTTTACCAGTTTTTAACAATTTTTCTATTCCCTCTTCAAAAAGTTCCTTTTGAAAGGCCGGGCGTGAACGAGTTGATGATATTACATTTTTTATGAGAAAAGGGAGAAATTTACGAACAATCTACTGTATTAACAACAAAAACAGCGTTGTTGTGTGCTTTGTGCGAGTTTTTTGCAAGTTCGCGTGCGCTTGCGCGTCGGCGGCCGTCCGCGTCCGTGCGAACCCTTCCCAGTCCGCGGATTGAACTCGGAACCCTTCCCGCTACGATAGGATATGTGCGCGAGGGTTGCCTTATATGAAGCCGGTGGTTTCCTCTAGTGCAATAAAGACACCAGCTTTGCAGTATTTCCATTAACTTACGCCATTTCGTTTTTAACTTTGTTCAGTAGGATTCGCATGTGTGCGCCGCTCGACAGCTGCATCAGTTTTTATGTACACTCTCATATTTTTTCACAATACTCTAACACACCCTTGAAACAGTTTGCGCAATCGATGACAAAACTAAATATTCCGCCTGATGATTTCCGTATTTTTGAAGAAACCGAACTCTCTCACTGAATACGTGATGGTTATTATTACAAAAGGATGATACATTTATACAAACACTATTCTTTTCAGTTCAATATAATTATGTAACGGTAAATATAGTTTCAATATATTTATAAACACGCGTATACATAGATGTGTAGGCATATAATGATTTTCTTTAGCCTTTTTCACATTGACAATAAAAATGATTGCAAGCCTTAATCCATAAAGAGTAGCCATTAGAAGAAAATCAATTTTGTTTGATTTAAAGATTATCTTATAGCATGTATAGTTTTATATATTGACTAGCTAACAAAAAAACTTGTGTTAATAAGGTATTGTTAAAAATCAGAACATGCCTCTGACCGATTAATATCAAGTTCGAAACAGTAGTCAATTGTGAAATAAATCCATACTTAAGTGATCTACTGAATTAATGTGACAAAATCTGCAACTGTATCACAAGATTCGATCACTGTGTTTAATTCGACTAATTTATAAACTTTTGTACAGGTAACAAAATAAAAACCAGGCATATTATTTTCTGTAATGTGTTTTTTTGTTTTTTTTTTATTACAATCTCTAAATAGTTTTTTTTTATATAATCAATCGTATATACTTGACTAAATTTTCTTATTATTATTATCTTTCTACACATGATTATGTGTTAGTAGTTCTTTTCTTTCTACGGTGCTTCATTGATATTGGTAAGTGTTTGCGTACTTCCGGGATTACCTAATAAGGTACTTAGTACCTAGTTTTTAGTTACCTAATTTTTGTTCATTTAAGCGAATCTTAAGCGACTATATGGCCTAAAATGGTGGACACGCTATGCCTAGGCTTCCCTCTACTTCCGACAGTTGCACTTGAGAGCTACTTTCTTCACTAAACTTAGTGTGTCCACCATCTTGGGCCTCATTGTCGGTTAACAACAGGTGAGATTGTAGCCATAATGCTATACTATAAGGTATTAAAAAAAACTACTGGAGCACACCTATAGGTATTCGTCAGCAGATTTTCAACTTGAGAGTGGTAACTAGCCAGGCTGATGTTAGAAAAAGCCATTCTATAGTTTGATCTCATACCCTCCCAACACGTCGAAATAGTTTATTTTTATTTTAAGTCTAAATCTATGTAAGTCTAAATATTGATTGTAAAAGATAAATATTATTGTTATTTAGCCTACATCTATCAAACAGGTTCTCCATAAGTGTATTTAAATAATTAAAAAAACTTTTTAATATTTTATGTATTTTTTTTATAGTAGATAGGCACTGTAGGTACTAGATGTTAAGTACAATACAGTAGAATCCAAAAACAATCAAACAAACCGAAACAATCAAAATTCATAATAAGATATTTTTGACTTCTTTCGATAACAAAGTACATTCCTATTATTAATTTTAGATCATCTTTAATGTGTATTGCTGTAAATTGTAACACTTTAAATATAGCGAAGGACAGGTTCCCAAGTGGAGCTGCTGCAACACTTAAGTAAATTATAGATGGCATATTTTCAATTGGAGAGTAGTAGCTTACCAGACAAGCATTAGAAAACGCCCTGCGAATGTGTAACAAAATTAAACGGAATATGCTGCTTCTGTTATCTACCTTTCAAGCTTTGTATGATTTGCAATAATAGTCAAACGAGTACGAACAAATCCAACAGATCTTTGTGTTAATCTAATAAGTTCGAACTTAGAATTGTAATGCTTCAGTCTTCTTCTTGAAAAAAATTGTGTATTGTTTTGGTGTATAAAGAGCCTTAATAAGACTGTTTTCGATCACTAAATCGAAATACAGGAGTTTAATCATTTAATGAATGTGGGTGTTTTGTAGACGAAAATCGGAGTACAAAATCAGAGTTTTGTCCGTAGGCGCTATCTAAGTATATACCGGCTACTTAGCCTTTACTAAAAATTTTTTTATTTTTGCGGAACTTAAACAAAATTTTAGGTTTCGCATATTATAATTTTTAACTATTTAATCATCCATAAATGGGTAGAAATAATTCCAAATATTAAACAGTTTTAAAAATAGATGCAATCAGAGAACTAAAAAAAACATTTGCACATGCTCAATGTAACATATTTACTTCACCCCAACTATAAGTTCACAATGGCGACTGGTAATATTGATTATGCAAAGCAAAGGCCCAGGATGCAACTGCCCACGTTTTGCGAAGGGATGTTAAAAGGGTGGTCGGACATATAGGAGACCCCTTTATATACTTAGCCGATTTTCATGCTTAAACATCGACAAAGTTTTCTAAGGGAATCAACCTATATCTTACATATGTTTTTAATCGATATTCAATTAATCATAAATATATTTATATGGTTTAAGCTTCTGTAAATAATAACAACCCTTATGAATATGATATTACCAAAAATCTTTTATATTCCTACTGCACAGATTAATATAAATCTCGGGTTTTCGAGACTGACGGTAAAAATTATATCAAAAAGTCTATCGAAAATTCAACTTGTCCAAAAAATTTGGCACTTTAATAAGTATGTAGAAAAAATCCAAGCAACTAACTTAAACTTTGTTATTATTACGAGTTGAGATCGTCAGATATCTTAATTGTTAGAAACATTAAATTAGGCTAACCTGGAAACATAATAGGCAGTAGGTACGTTAAGCTATAATCCGATAGTAACAAAAAATAAAAGAATTCATTATGAGTTTCGTCCTACACAAACGAAAAGGCTACATCAGAAGACAACGAACAATCGAGCCCACCTCGGTCTGATGTTATATCGAAGATGTGTTAGGGTTCCGAAGGAAAGTATCGATTGAAAAGACACAATTAAAGTTAGAGTTAGGCGAGCACGGCGTTTGTTGTCTCACACGTGCGTATGTGTTAGTTCCGTGTTAACCCCACAAAACTTTCATCTCTGGAGACCCTTTGCGCGAATGTGTGCGATGGGAGGGCCGGCCCTCCCCACGAAGGGAGTAAAAAGTAGTTGTGACTTGTTCACCTCTTTCACTGTCGCCCTTTGCGGCTGAATTTACTTGTGTGTTTTTTATTATATACATATATCTAACAATTATAACATTAAATGATAAAAATGGAATGGATAATTAAGGTAATAGAATTAAAGGTATCTAGTAACTAAAGATGCAAAGGTCCCAGTACTTTGTAACAAAAGCCTAACAAATTCTAATCTACTGTAAATATATCGCCAAATGTTCTTGTATGTAAACTGTATAATTGAATTCATATATTTTTATAATAATTCGTCTCAAATGAATATGGTTTAGTCGTGGTCACTACATTTTATTACTAAACAAACCACTATAATTACAATAAGACCAATACCTAGGTAGTTCTTTTTAAAATAAGAATTAATAACTTCTACAAATCAATACATAGCAAACCTATTTTATACTAACAAGAGAAAATAGCCCTTTTACATATAATATTAAGTAATAAAACAAGGACAATATAAAAACTTCTAAAAATACACTGTACCGCGATATGTAATCACTAGGTACTAAAATTAATTGATTTGATTGAGATTATAAATTCAAGCACCAAAAAACGTCAATGCTGTGTATACTTGTAGATTATGTATCAACGTAGACAGATTATTTTTGAAAATACTGAAATCAAAAATACTTAAGTCCATCCAATCCATTGGTTGGATTCGTTTTAACAACTCGTTTTAAATATTAAATGCAAACATCTATTAAAAACAAATAATTATGTCTTGGACAAACAACCAATTCACTGAAAGAACTCATAAAAATTAGTTCTTGCCTGTTGTATCCATTAAAATCTCTTTCGTCCATGGAATCTATCGTTAGCTAGCTTACAAGTACACAAGTAGTTTTTAAAATTCATCTTACCGAGCCATAGAATCACGCCCGAGGCACTTATGACGACTCTAAAGTAACAACAGATAGAGAAAATAAAAAGGGTTTGTACAAGAAGTGTGTCATCAATACTATCTACATTGTATAAGCTTCACCTGCGACGTGACGTCTCACCGCATGGCGCACACCACGCAATAAAAAATCCCTTCCAGACATTAAATTGTGCTCGTGCTCATCCGACACGCAACAATTGGACTAGACTGAGGAACACATTTTTAAGTTAAAAAGTGATTTTTATTTTTAAAAAACTCTCTTCCCCCTGTATTACAGATAATTTAAAAAAGGCCATAATGCGTCTACGAATGACGCGCGCGCGCCGGCTGAAGATTTGACGCGCTCGCGCATGTGTTTATAATCGTCCCCTCGTAATTTTTTTTTTTTTACGATTACTACATTTTCACATATAAAAGAACGTATTGCGAATTTTAAATCGTTTCTGCTGGACAGTAAACAAAAAATAACTCCATTTTTTCACCGTCATTATTGTATGTCAGTTACACTATTGGTAAGGGACCAACGGTTTTTGTGACCCTTAGGGTCCTTTCATTGTTAAACAAGAAGGATATATCTCCCTGCATACCTTAATGTCTTGGCTAGCGTACAATCTAATGTAAATTCGGTACAAAAACAAGAATTTAAATAAGTGTAGTGCCCAGGGATCGAAGAGCCCTCGACATAAAATCGTTATTAATACCAGCCCTCTGACGACAGAAACACGCACCGATAGGGATCACTTATTTGCCTACTGTTTCATTGATAAGTTGTAGAAATAATTAAATCGTACATCTAGTCGTGCGATTAGGACCTACTTATACTGGTATAGATATATAAGAACACGTTCTTCCAGCAAATTTTAGAAAAACAAGACGTTTATATTAATAAACCTCAAACCTTTCATGATATTATAAGGATAGATGTTTGTGGATATTTAGGTATGTGCAAAAAGAACGTGATCAGTTTCTTACATTTTTTTTTATTCTTTTGTTTTTGATACTGTGCATAATTGACTGAAAACTTTATAAATAAATGGCGATACACTTCAAAACAACCATTAATTTAATTTTAAACCATTCCTTTGCAGAATGATAGATAGGGCCAGTCAACGTATGATTATATATCATATATGTGGAATGAGCCAGAAACATTAGTTTCAAACCTGACAAATTTCTCTTCAAATACACGCCACCAGAAGCGATTCAAATCGTTGATCTATCTGCAACTCGGACACTGTAGAGATGACACTGTATGCGGCATAAAGACGAGCTTATGAGTGTGCCGTTGCGTCATTTAGGCATTTAAAGATAATTTATGTTATAATTTATGATATGATATACTTCTATATGTTACTTTATCAAACTTAAAAGTAAAGTTAGTGGGTGTATATTTTGTGATAGAGGGAACGTGTGATGCAGGGCAGAATACGAGGGGCAACCAACGATCGACGCGGCGCAGCACAGTGGTCGTCCCGGCGACTGGCGAGACGGATGGTCGCCGAGCGGGGTGGCCACAGCCACAGGGGTGCCCAACTAGCCGCTGCGTGAATCGCAAGTCTGCTTCAGGGGTGTATTTACATCAAACACTCGTTGTGAACGACCTCCGCAGCCATCATCCACATTTCGAGTAAGGAAGACGTCGATGTATCTCTTGGAATTCACTTTTTAAGTACGATGCATTATCGATCGGTTCTGACTTAATACAATATACAAGAATAGCTTGGTTAGTAAATATCAATTGAAAAATCGGATACTGGAACTGTTTACTTATTATAATTTTAATGTACATTAAGTTTTGTATTACGTTCGTAATAGGAACGTTATTTTCAATGTCAAAAAGAAATTTTACTATCATTATTCATGGTGTTAATTACGAATCAACATCGTTAGACAATTCTTTAACTTTTTCATCAATCGTAATAAGTAGTTATACAGTATTTCTTACTCTAGTGCATTATTACTAGGTCTTTGATACAGCTAAAAATGAACTCTGAGTTACATGAAGAGTAAAAATGAGTACTTAGCCTAGAAAATTATATATTCAAACTATACCTTAGGATTCATGTATGATAATACTTCTATAACCGATGCGGAATTTGTTGCAAAAATAACTGCAGCAAACACTAGACACGTTATAAGTGGATATACGATATATACATACATACATATATATACATATATATATATATATATATATATATATATATATATATATATATATATATAAATATACATACATACAGAAAAAAATTTGATACTAGCGTGTAGAATCATACTCATATCCTCCACCACTAATATATTGATATTATATTGCCATGTAACTAATATAAAAATTCCCTATTCATCATATAATGATTTTTGCATTTCAATATTATAACTTCTATATTTTCACACATTATTTTATTCACAAGTTATAGCTTAAATATACTACTACATTTTAGTATTTATTCAATAATTTACGTTTATATAGAAATAACGTAGTCATTCTTTTGATGATATATACTACGACTCATTGCCTATAAAGCGTATGTGAAGTAAATTAACAAAAAATCTAATTTTCCATATATGCACTTGTTGCGTTATTTTACTCCTAGCATTAATAATATAGCAAGTTTAATGAAAAATGGTTACTTTTGTATACTTTTAATAAGTTAAGTAGACTACATTTTTCCTTTTCAGGATTTATGTACATGTAAATATTCACATAGTGCGGGATGAGGGTTATTCGCCCTAACCCTTTAGTGCGGTGGGTACTAGGGGCGGTTGGAGGGCGGGCAGCGGAAGGGTTGCCGCCCGCGTCGCGTCGGCCAGGCGACTGGGCGGCGCGGGAAGAGCCGGCGCGGCGCCCCCCGCTCCGATCGCACTTTTACGACAAGCTTTTTTATCGTGCGTGCTGTCGTTTTTCCTTTTCTATTTTTTATGTTTATTTCCCCGAAACCATAAATTATGTTTGAAAGGAGGGAACACTCGGACGTAAGAATCGACAGGAACCGGGGTGATGTCGAGTAAGTTTTCTGTTCTTGTTTTTTTTTTATGGTCTCACGTATGTGCCTTGCGTGGGGTGAATGCAACGTTGTCATAGCAACTGCATCAAATTAAGTTAGTCCGTTCAAAAGGTCCATAATTTACCAATCCTTAACGAGCGACACAATGTTTATTGGAATAAGCGGATGTTTGTTGTGGTAACCTGATATACATCAGTAAACAACGCTTGTCTATATTCATTTGATCCTTGTTTGCGAACAAACTAGCGAGATGGACGCCAAGCAACTGTTTGCACATGAGTGCTGAGATTTATACATAGCAATACATACTGACATTTTATATGGATATGCTATTATCTTATACTTTCGTTTTAAGATTTTAGGCTAGAATTAACCACAACGCCTAGATTTTTTTACTGTCTTGTGTTCGTCAATTATTTAATGTTGTAACAAACGTAGTATCATATGTATATTATCTTCATTTATAAAAATTAAATGTAAAGTAATTTGGTCGTGTCGTCAACTTGAGTTTAGAATGTCATCTCTTTTTCTGTTTTCGCTTTACGCTCAAGATTGTATATAAAGACAAGTTAGCTAGAAGGCTATAATCAAGGGAAATAATAAGAATCTGTACCCGATTGGGTTGCGACCATCGTTACCTGCACATGGCAATAAACCGAACATAGTGACTCTTTAAAGCGTTTTAATATAACTAACCTGATATCGACGACCGCCGACACAATGCTGATCTTTTGTCGTCATCGTTGTTCTTAGTTCGTAGTTTTATAAATTAAATCCTGTATTATATAAATTCAATCCTGTAAACACTTAATTGCTAAGCAGTCAGCCTCTTCAACGAAGTATGACATTTTTCAGTAGTGCTGGTGTGATTTAAAATTCCGATATATCCCTATTAATAAACATACATATATAATAATACATTCTCAAAATTGTTAGGAGCCTTTCTATAAGGAATAATGTAGGTAGTTACAGCGCAGGGCCATGTATATTATTTTTTAATGAATGTAATTAGCAGCATCTTTATTTGTGGACATTCGAAATTAACACGAACAGAACAATGCATAAAATTAGGAAGCTTGATTTTTGGCTGTATTCAATCGTAACACATGATATTTATAATACTATATTTTCGATGGTGAAGTAGAACAGTATTTAGCTATACTTACTTTTTTTGGTATAGGTAATTCTGTTGAAGTATAATTTTTAGTCCATCTGTATATCCTGGTGCTCTATGTCGAAACTTTGAACTTATTTGAACGTAAGTTCACTTAGTGTCTGAATAGTAAACACGTTGCCATCATCGATAAAGTACAGTAAGTTATTAATATATTAGGTAATTGTTATCATAATTTTTATACTCACATATAATTTTAAAATGTTAAGACCTGGATATTATTTGCAAACTTATAAATTTAAAAAAATAATATTACTTTCCAATTAAAATGTCGATTTACATTTATAATTAAAAAGTTATTACTAAAAATACACGTAGAAATTTAATTGTCGACCAACCGCAAAACACCACAAAGCCATGTTGTATCCACTTAATTGCTCACCCTTTGACAGTAAAAAAAACACGCCATATTGCGTCCAGCAAGCTAACCACCGCGAAAAAGAAATTTACGAATAAAAGCTGTAATAGTTACACGGTGCATTTAAAATTAGAACCCTTTAGGGCGCCACACCGCCAGACAAAGGACCGAATAGCAAATTGCTGGCAGGTAGCGATGGCGAATATGCCCCATTGGAGTTCCAATAATTACTAAGGGCCCTAGTTTAATAAATGGCTCTTTTTCTAAATTATGAAGGGATCGATCAGATCGCGCCATACGGACATACCTGCAGCGAACCCTTCGCCCATCACGGAATGAGTTAGGCTCTCCATTACTTTTGTTTGCAGTTTTTTTAGCAGAACGCAAATTGACACGGGCTCTTGAAACCAAATGTAGTAATGATTTATGTATTTAAGGTTTATAATAGAAAATGCGCATACTTTATAATAAACTATCAAAAGAATTTTATTCTAAAAATAATGTATACCTACTATTGCAAAATATAAGCAATACAAACAATATTGTATTGCATGCAGATGAAAGCTGTATAAATAGGTTCAGTGTACTTATAATCCTTTATTTTTATTTTTTATATAGTTAAGGTTTAGTGTTATGGCCACAATTTCAGCTGAGTTTAAGTGACGATGTGGCACAAGATGATGGACACGCTAAGCCTAGCGGAGCGACAGGTTTTCTAGTGCAACTGCCGGAACGCTCGTATAGATATTAGGCGGCTGATTTTGAACTTGAGAGTGGTAGCTAGCACGTCTATAAAGCTGAAATGGTGAAATGGGCAAAATAAATAAAATTTTTGATGAAAATTTAGTGCTTTTTAGGCTCTAATTTAGTGCTGCAAAATCAAATTTTACGCCCAAACAGTATGATCGAAAATTATAAAACTGCTAGCTTATACGTAAGCTAGCATTGTATTGCTAGTTATAACGCTCATTGTGTTAAGCAAAACTACATGTTAGCCATCATAAATTAGTGCTCATTGAGTGCTTCCAATATATGTCAAAGAAATATATCTTTTTTTTTATACACATTTTAGAAAACTGCTTCTAATTAAGCTAGCATTGTACTGTCGGCGATAATACTAATGACAATAAACACTCCTAAATGTGAACAATATTAATTATGTCCTCATTGAGCGTATTAATACAGGTAAATGATGTGAAGTGAATTTTTTTTTTTTCGATCTTGAAAACCATATCATGCCAATTCAACAACTTCAAAAGTTTACTTCCAAAATTTTAGGAAATGGGGCTGGCCTTCAACCTTTATACCTTTAAGTTATTATTTATTGGTAATCAGTGATCATTGATTGCTTTGTAAGTACTTACGTATCTTAATTGAACTGTAAAAAAAATCTCTTTTCAAAACAAATGAACTTTCCAAATTTCCAATTTATGTATAGTTCCTTACGAATAACGAACGTCTGTAATGCTTGATACCTAAAAAATCAAAAATTAATTAAGTGCTCGATAAGTGCTGTCTACATCAAAAATCAAATAGGAAATATAATTCCTTTTTTTCTTTTAGTAAACTTTCTGATTCTACAGCTCAAGCATGGTGCTTTTAAAAAAGTTCCCATCTATTAAAGTAATAACCCGATGAAATTACATGATAATCAAGTGCTTGATAAGTGCTGTCCTCATCTTAAATAATCTCTAATTTTTTTTTAATTTTCCGCTAAGAAAGATGAATGTTTTTGTATAAGGGAAAAGTAAAGGGGTCTGTAACCTCCTAGGGACGACTCTGCTTAACACTCAACACCAAAACGGCGCCACCAAGAGTAATAAAAGATGTTGAGAACTCAGCCTCTTGTTGCTGAGTTCCTTAATAGACTAGCTCGACTAGGGCGTGGGAATATCGCTTTCCTAGTCACCAGGAAATATATCGAGAGGGAGAGAGGTGAACTGCAGGAAAAGAAGTAGGTTTTGGTTAATAAGTAGCTTATTCACCCTTAGGCAAATCCCAAATTAAATTCACTGACTCTACAATTATAATTCCCCCTTAAATAAATAGAAATCTCACTAAAAGAACGTACTCGACGAATGCTTGCTGACCGCTGGGTGACAAACTTGACGGTGAATGAACGATTGTGAATAATTCCTGTAGTTGGTGTTGACGAGATTCACAAGGTAAGACGGCACCGGTCTCCTAGCCTCCTGGCAAACCAGAGAACGCCACACAGACCATTCCAACAGGACCTGGTCTGGGTCTTCGGCTACCCAATCAGGATGTACTCCAGTCCACCCGCTCAATCATTGCCGACGCTTTCCAGGTGTTCTCCGTACCTGCCGTGATGTTCCAGAGTCATCCGATTCGTTTCGCTGCTGACGACGGAAGAGAGCGAGTTCAATCATGCTCTCACTGAGGTACTCTCCTACCACTTCCACTCGGTCCCAAACTGTAGCTTGTGCGGTAAAACAGATTGCCAAAGCAACACAGCGCGGCCAGATAACTTGCTTTAGAGAACATTTTGCCTTGCCGATCAACAAGTGCACTGGTCTACAATGCCGAATACGACGCTGTAATTTTAAGTGTAACCGTACGGTTACAATTGGTTTTACCCTGTTTTACAAAAATTGAGTTTTCATCAGATCTCGACGGTTTTAAGGTCACAGGAAGCTTCCCTGACTATCCCCGGGATGTTGTCACTATGTGTGTGTGTGTGTGTGTGTGTATGTGATCCGCTTATAAATTTGGACGGCTCGACCGATTTGATCGTAGTTGGCGTCTTTCGAAAGGGCTTGACCAAACTTATATTTTGAATACAATTTAGACAGATTCAGTGGTTTTTTGATGCTAAATGCTGATAAATTTTTGGAATCAAATCAGCCAAGCCGTTTAAAAGTTATAAGAGGTTTACATACGGCCACACAAACACACACACGCACGTACACACGCAAACACACACACACACACAGACACACATTTCTAAGCGGGAAGTTAAAAAAAAATTACATATTGACCATCGAGTATCATAAATTTTTTGTATGTTTGATAACTATAAAAATTACAAAATGATTATTCAATGTTCAAAAGGTTCAATGCTCAATGAGCACTAAATTATGATAGTTATCATGTAGTTTTGCTTAACTCAATGAGCGTTTAACCGGCAGTACAATGCTAGCTTAATTAGACGCAGTTTTCTAAAATGTGTATCAAAATATTAAAAAAATATATATTTCGTTGACATACATTGGAAGCACCAATGAGCACTAAATTATGATGGCTATCATGTAGTTTTGCTTAACACAATGAGCGTTATAACTAGCAGTACAATGCTAGCTTACGTATAAGCTAGCAGTTTTATAATTTTCGATCATACTGTTTGGGAGTAAAATTTGATTTTGCAGCACTAAATTAGCGCTTAAAAAGCACTAAATTTTCATCAAAAATTTTTGTGATTTTCCATTTGATTGACCATTCCAGCTTTACAGACGTACTTTAGGAGTTGTTGAATTGGCATGATATGGTTTTCAAGATCGAAAAAATGGTTATCAACACCGACAAAAAATGTTTTTGACAATTCTTTCACCAGTATTGTTTGCATTCAATGAGCACTAAATAATTAATAATGACACTAATTTCTGTTTAATACTATGAGCGTTACTACTAGCAGTACAATGTTAGCTTAGTTATAAGCTAGCAGTTTTCTATAATGGAATCCAAAATCAAAAAATATATATATATTTCTTTGACATATATTGGAAGCACTCAATGAGCATTAAATTATGATAGCTATCATGTACTTTTGCTTAACACAATGAGTGTTATAACCGGCAGGTCAATGCTAGCTTAATTAGAAGCAGTTTTCTAAAATATGTATAAAAACTAAAAAAAAAAATATCTTTCTTTGAAATATATTGGAAGCACTGAATGAGCACTAAATTATGACGGCTATCATGTAGTTTTGCTTAACACAATGAGCGTTATAACTAGCAGTACAATGCTAGCTTACGTATAAGCTAGCAGTTTTATAATTTTTGATCATCCTGTTTGGGCGTAAAATTTGATATTCCAGCACTAAATTAGCGCTTTAAAAGCACTAAAATATCATCAAAAATTTTAGTGATTTTGCCCATTTCACCATTTCAGCTTTACAGACGTGTAGCTAGCCATGCGGGCATTAGAAAAAGCCCTACCAACATACTATGATTTCATCACGATGTTTTCTTTCACCGAAAGCTCAGGCTCATTGTGGGTGGATTCCAACTCACGTCCCTTGACGCGGCGTCCGTACACTTCCAACTGAGCTATCATGGCTTTTCTTGTATTTTATTACAATAACAATCGATGTTTGGATATATTACTCTTTCATTTTTTATGCATGAGAAAGGCATTTTTTAATGTTCGTTTGGTTTCCCGGGTTGTAAATGTGACTCAATGTACCCGTAAGCATGTCCCAGTAGCCACTCTTGAGAGGCGGTTCTCCCATTAGGCATAACGATTTACAATCTTGAGTCATAATGTCTCGTAACAGTAGGTGAAGTTATGGCCAAACGCAACACATTATTTTAAATAGCCAACAGATTAACTTATATACATATGAAGACTAGATTTTTAAGCATAAAGATTGATTATATTATAATACTTATACCAAATAGTAAATGCGAAACTTTATACAACAAGAGCATTGAATCGACTAACGACAATAACAATACCTAAGGGTGAGCTTCTGTTTAGTTGTTTAAATAAAACAGTTTAAAATGTATCAGCAAAGGTATGTCAATAAACCCCTTTTGCTCGAAGGCAATGGAGTGAATCACGATGACTTGTAATTGTCATGTTTTCACTGTTAAAATCGCATTTCCTCAATTCGTTATTTATCGAAATCATCGAAGCGCGTACAAGACTTTTTCTAATATCCCCTATACAAAGATCATGTCCCAAACACAAAACCTTCAGGCACTATTAAGAGTGAATCCCGTGGCGGTATCTACCTACACAGCATGAACGTTCTCGTAGGATACAAGTTATAAGAAATAAGATTAATAATTGTTATTTATTTCAATAATGATACTAAATGAAGTAACAAACCTTGTTATTGAGTCAAAAGGTCGTAGCTTCATTTCCCATCTATGATGAATGACTTTTATATGATAAGCATAACTGTAGGTTATTCACATGGATGTTTAATATTTATGGCTATATAGAATATTAACTATGTTGTTACCATAATATAAGTATAGTTTATATACTTTTGAATCAAATGGAAAATCATGTTAAGTTTTATTCATATTTATTATTTTTTATACATAAATAGTAACTAAATTATTTTATTTTATTATTTTATTAAATAATCACACCTACTCATATTTTTAACACTGAATAAATAAAGATCTTCTTGGCTATCTCGAAATACAAAATCGATTGCTTGATTCCCATGAAAACCTCATTTCTGCTTAGTTCTTGCCAGAAAGCCTTCCTATAAATAAACAATTTTTGTTATAACACTGTTTAAAATCTCTATTCGCTTGCTACATGGGCCAAACGTTGTGGAAGCTCACAGAATGCTCCAGTGACTATTTACAACGATCCTGTTAGCAACAATCCTTTACCGTCTCAAGCCTTTCACAAGTGACAGACCAGAAATATTTATTAATAATATTGTTCAATATTTTGGTGGATTACACAAAGTCTCTGTTATAAGTTTTTCAATAAAAGGAAAACAAAACTTTATGATTAAACCTAAAATTAAAATGCAAAAAACTGACAATTCGTTGCAATTCGCTAATTGAATCTAACGGTAACAGTAAATTTGTGATGTGATGTACCTATACTGATGTTTGTGGAATGTGCATGTTAGTGTATGTGTGTGATAAATCTCTGCTATATGTACAGTGTATCAGCTGTTTAGTTTCCGCAATACATACAATGATATGGCGGTGTGTATTTTATTTCACATTATTATTATTACTTCACATAAACCTTGGGTTTATACACTATATTTTAAGGTACTCTGTAGATACAAGATGATTTATTTGCTATCATAGGTCATGGTTATTATTGGTGAAGGTAAAAACTAGTAAAAGGTTGGCATTTGGTTAAAGAGAGCAATACTGGAGATTCCAGGTCCACCATTATTAAAATACATTACCTTGCCTAACTTGTTTCGTAAACGTGTTCTTAATATTTTTCATTAAAAATAATTTAATGCAATAGCATTCAATTGCAGATTTAACGAAATTTGCAATTCTTGTACACACTTGTATATACTTCTATAGATACTTTAAAGATATGTAATCGGTTCCTCAAAAACTACTTAAGGATTTAGATAAGGTATCTAAGTTTATCGGAATATGCGTTTTTACTTGCAAGGTAAACCAAGAAAATCAAATAGAAATAAAAAATCAAAAATAGTATATGCGACTGAGATTTTTATACTTAGAACAACTAGTGGTCGTCCAGTAGGCGAAATTCGTATGTAATTTAAATTATAAGTTACAACATTATTAAGTTTCTGTTGTGAAAAACTCGTATTAATATAAAGGGTTATGTTTAACATTCAGTAGAGACAAACAATATTAATCTATAATCTATTCTCAATTTGACCAGAGACTTTAACAATAAACAAAATATTATATATGCGTGAGTGTGTCAATACATGGTAGTGTGTGTAATGTTTTTTTTTTTTAATTTTAATTTAATGTATTTTTAATGCATAATTCAAATAAAATATTAGTATTCTGCACTCCTTCTCTATATAAATTATAAGTGTACGAAGTTTCATACTCCTTCGTCTGCGCAATGTTCTTAAAAAGAGGTACAAAGTATTTGCTTCACATATTAATGTATAGATACTAATGCATTATTATGTAGTTGCAGTATATACTTAATTCACGCGATTATGGTTTGAACGTTTAATGTGAAACGTTTTACATGCATTTAGGTAAATTAAACTATATTATAATTTATTTATTACTCAACCCTTACATAAAATCTGATCCTTCCTCGCTTTCAATCGTAAATTATCAATCTAAAAACTGCGTCTGGCTCAGTTACAAATAGAAATACTCGTCACATTTCGATTATGATGAATTTTGGTATAGAGATAGATGGTAATCTGGAGACGATCATAGGCTACTTTTCTCGCGGAATCCTTAATGGAAATGGCGTAAAGAGAGGGATAAACTTTGTATCAAACTTTTTATTGCGTTATTCGATTTGTTTGACAAAGTCAACATTAACGCGAGCAAAGCCACACGCAAAATCTAGTATATCTATTACTTGAAATTCATATATATGTTTTCAAATTAAATTCCTATTAAGTGTTAATGGCTTTTTATATGTTAATTACCATTAAATAAAAATAACCTAACAGACAACTTCAAAAGACACTTCAGCATGTCTGAAGAATATGTTTTTTTTTTACATTCTAAACACTTAGGTGCCATAAGAAGGTGACTAAGGCAACAAAACTGGACACAAATACTGTTCATTAATAAACGTCGAGCAGAGACTGCCAAAGACGTTTGAACTAACATCACATCATTAATATTGAACAGCACTCGTAGGCGGTGCTCGTCGAAAAGGATAAATTTCATGGACAGATGCTTTCACCCTTTACGACTGGCATCTATTTGTCAGTGAGAAAAGGACCACATTGAGCTTACGCAGAGAATTAGCTTCTGTGTACTTAATAGTTTTTTTCTTGAACCTACTTAAAGAGATACGTAATAAAGACACAATAAGCAATTTTACGCTTGTCTTCTAGTAGCATAATTTAACATTTCTACTTCATCGATATATTTGTATCGAGCTATTCATAACCTAGGTAACTTATAACTTCACAAATCCAATTTAGTTATTACTTTCTATCAGTGTGGAATCAATATAAAAAATATACATATATATGTCAATGTCAATATATATTGACATTACACATAGACACTTTAATTACCTATATTTATTTGTATAGATAATCATTATCTGAAAATAGTGTGACTTAGGTAATATTACAGAAATGAAACAAAAAATATTAAGCTAGAGTTTTTTAAACTACTAAATTTAGGTTTAGTAATATTCTGAAATATTACATATTTTTTAATACTTTTCATTAAAATTATTCAGCTACTAATTACAACTTTGTATATTTTGGATATATGCTCGAATGCAGGAAAATAATAGTTTCAAACTACTGATATAAATACGTACATATTAAAAAAATGGCCAGTATAGATCATTATTAGGTATGAAATGCTAATTATCTCTTTGTGAGTATTTAAATAATTTTACTTTATATTTTCAATAGGTACATTTACACAATTATCCTTTGTCATAAATATTATCACAGCAGTATATTGTTTTGCAATTTGTACCGAACAAGATTTGTTGCCTAATATTTATTGGAATTCCTTCGGTGTTGATAATAATACCATACCTACTCGCAAAGTCAGGAGAACAAAAGAAACGCGATAGTAAACTTTGTGTAAGAAATAAGATATTGCCAAATTCAATTATATGGTGAATATCTTAGAGATATATACTACAGTGTAGACTCCATTGAACGTCACTCGAATTAAAACAAACTCCCTAAAACGTCGGAATTACTTGACTTTGGTTTCTTTAGCTTGTTATCCACGCAATGATATCTTCCGTAAATTTTAAGAACATTTTGGAAAAAAAAGCTAGTCGATACTATTTTTTTTATAGCAATGTATTTTAAGATATTTCAGCACATTAACTTTATACAGGAAAAAATGTGTAAATACTTTTTTTCTGCAAAAAAAGATAATTTTCGGTGAATGAAAACATCGCGATGAAACCATAGTATGGTGTTAGGACTTTTTGTAATGCCCACCTGGCTAACTACCACGCTCCAGTGGAAATTTGCTGCCGAATACCTGTGGATGTGTTCCAGCAGTTGCACTTGTGGAACCAGTCCTTCCACTAGGTTTTGCGTGTCCACCATCTTGGGCCACATAGTTACTTAACATCAGGTGAAATTGTGGCTATACCACCCGCTAAACCAAAAAAAATATATTTGTACAATTTTTTTATCATATGTAATAATAAGCCTTTATTATTAAATATGAGCCCGCACTTATCGATTTGATAAACTATCGTTTCATAAGGTCTTCAAGTTGAAGTAGGGTTCGTGAAAACATAAAGGAGCGAGTAGACTCGGTTAACCCATTAGTGCACGCGGCTACGACAGTGCGATGCGGCGAGGCCTCATGATCACTCTGCTCATGTTAATTTATGTGCTTTGTTGCTTTGTCCATTCAACAATACCCTATTTATAACAGTCGACTGCTGGACACCCCGATTAACATCTACGCATAGTTTTGGCTTTCTCTCGTTTTGTGCAAAATCACAATAGGGTTACCGGACGGGCACCTGGCTTTAATGGTTTTACGTAAATCTTATTTGACAAAAAATAATACTGTTCATGTTATAATATCATTTTTTGAATATATGTATTGTATTGTACTTCATGTATGAAGTCACCTTACTTTAACTGTTCACGAAAGCCTTTTTTAAAGTAAAGTAATAAAGGACATCAAACAATGATTGCTCAGTGATAGCGTGTACGGACACCGCGTCAATGAACGTAAATTCGAATAGGTACAATAAGCTTGAGATTTCGCTGAAGAAAAATACATCACCAACACGCATGGTGATAGGGCTTTTTGTAACGCCGGCCTAGCTAGCTTCCACTCTTAGGTTGTAAATTTGCACCTAGGGTTTTAAAGGGTTTCTCACATTACATATATTTTTACGAGAAAACCAAAAAACCGAAATAAGAAAATTTTAAACTTACAACAGCTTAAACATGTAATTTAAGCTGCAACAACTTAAATTACAACAGCGCACTCTATTAGGGTAAACTATAACTAAGAACTATTCACGTAACCCCATAAGTACAAAAAAAAGTTAAGTTGGTTAGAAGTAGAATAGAAGGAGAAATATAAATATGCATAAAGCACTATTAATCGTGGATTCTTCTCTGTTTCCTTTTGTTAGGCACGCTCGTCACCAACTACTAGGTAGGGAGGACGCACAGTACAATCTTGCCTCGCCTGCCATGGCACAGTACAAACCAAATTTAGTTTCTAGATCCCGAAGGGGATTAGTTAGTATTTTTAGTTTTTCGATTTTTATTAATAGCTAGTATGGCGTTCGATTTTCTCCTACGCGATTCGGCAACAGCCCAACCCGAGGTTCGGTCACTAATGACACCCTTGCGCGAGTTGCCCCGCGGGCTCGAGCGCCCTCCGCGCTCGCCCCTCTAGTTCGGTGAAGCTGTAAAAGCCCCTCAGGCTAAGTGTAGGTCCCATAAAAAAAATCGTGTTATTTAGCAAGCAAAGAATTTAATATACACTATTAGCTAAACTGGTATGGTATTTGTTTTCCAAATGAAACCAACAAAATATAGTCAGTAGAGTATTTATTACGGTTGGTAACCTTATTGTAAAAATTAGATTGGATATGATCATAGAAGGGTTGTGCATCATCTGCCCCGAAGTACAACAACACGGTATAAATCGGTGGATAATACTTAGAGTAGGTATACGGTAAACTGTATAATATTGTAGGTTTAGCCCAATATTGCCTTCCAGAGTACTTTTAAGTTAAAATACATCGTAGATTATATAGACTATCTCTTTTTTGGTCGCTACGAATGATTACAGAAGTTGTAGAAAATTACGTGTAGGTACTTAATTTATTAAATACATCTAATAATATAATTCCGTACGTTCATAACTATGTATATGCACCTACATTAATCCGATATAATTAAACTTTCATATTGTTGATTTCACATTAATTCAATATTCATATTGTCATGAACACAAAGAAATCAATCTACTTATTATCCAATTTATAAGTTAAAGCCTGTAATTGTTTATTGTTAACGTTGGTGAAATGCCATTAAATCAAGATCATCGAATTACATAATAAATTTATTCATTTTCAATCAACACAGCATCGTCCGTGACAACTTTCTGTTTCTGCGTGGACACCAGCTCTCCGTGTACCCTTATTCTATACACACACGTGTATACAGTATGACCCCAATTAGATAGCACTCGCATCCTTATCAACTTGTACCCTTTTGGTGTATAATGTAATACCTCGTAGTATTGAATAGGTTTGCCTTCCTTATCATATTCGAAAGTTCCAAAGTCATGTGGATACGGATCTGTGCGAAACTCCAAACCCTCAATTTGAAATAACCGCGGCGCCGATGATATTTCTCTAGAATATTTTTTTTAAAGTTTTCGTTATTTAAGCATTTATTTTGAATGTACCTACCAGTATCTATGACACTTTAAGAGAATTTTGTTATAGTTAAGATTTAACGTTTAAGTCCACAATCTCACCCGATGTTAAGATGGTGAACACGCAAAACCTGTGGAGGAACTGACTCTCAAGTGCATCTGCTGGAGCACACCTATAGGTATGTGGCGGCAGTTTTTCGACCAGAGGGTGGTTACTAGCCAGGCGGGCATTAGAAAAAGTCCTACCGCCATACTATAGAATTATACATCTACGTTATCTTTTGATAATAACTGGCCTAATGCTAACCTCGTGGGTGATATATGAGTCGGTATGTGTTCAATGGTGAATCCACTTATACGCACAGTGCCCAGCAGCCGAATAGTGGCTTCCCCTCTTGAGCCTTTAAACGCCCAACATTCACCTGGTAATGTTCCTGGGCGAATCATAACACGCGCTCCTTGGCATTCTCGACATAGCCAAGTCGTGAACCCATGAAGTATCCAACTGACCGGTGATTCATATATTCTATGTTCTATTGTATCGCCTGTATCTACCACTCTTCCACCAGCATACTCAAGAGCATAATCAGCCATCTACATCGAATATGTCATGTTGTTCAATATATACCTACATATGTATGTCACTTGATGTTAAGTGGCCCAAGATGGTGGACAAGCTATGGTTAGTATAGGGACTGGCTCTCTCAAGTACAACTGCCGGAAAACATCTATAGGTATTTGGTGGCCGATTTTCAACTTGAGGGCGGTAGCCTGGTGAGCATTATAAAAAACCTTACCACAATGCTTTGATTTTATCACGATGATTTTCTTCGCCGAGAGCTCAAGCTCATTGTAGGTGTATTCGAACTCACGCCCTTTGACGCGGCGTCCGTAGACACTACTATCTGAGCTATCATCGCTTCGATTCGCATAACTCAATTATTTGTAGGTATATTCAAGATTGTAACATAAGTCTTGAATATCACAAGAGAATCGTAAAATGTGCCTAAAAATAATGTATGCAATGGTGTTATGTTAGATCAAACCTGTCTATCATAATCAAGCAAGTCAACGGCTTGGCGACTTTTGCTATGTAATGAAGGTTCCAATGCATCTTTGGCCCTACCTGCCGCTGCCACTATACCTGGCATCACAGCTGACATGCGTTCCATTTCACCTCTTAATTTTTCATGTTTAGTGTTCACCTAGAAAGAAATGTAAACAAAAGCGACTAAGTTAAGCCGACAGGGTTCTAGTGACTGAAAAGGCTTTTCTACTATTCACAAATACTTATAACCCCAAATAACGAAGTGATATAAACAAAATGAGTACCTTAGGATGGAAATATTAAGTAGCGATCTTAGTCATTATTTTCATTCTTTGCACATTGAACATTTACAGTAAATGGCTGTCCATGAAAGTTATACTGTAAATATATCTTTTCATGCCTATATACATCGTATTTTTAGATAATTAATCATATTGGCCAGGCTTACTCTTATCCATAAGATCACAAAAGTACTCTCGCATCATTTCTCCGTATGTATTAAATTTACATTAGATTGATGTAATTACAATAGAAAAAATATATAAACCTCAGATAAACTATGCGTCAGCTGCATAATAACATATTTGATATCAGAGAAATCGCTTTCTGAATCATAAGGAGGTCCCCGAACATAAGAATAGACCTGCAGAAAAACCAATATCGTTAATGTCGTATAAACAAAAGGACCGAATAACCTACTAATATAGGCCCTATCCTCATAGCCATAATCCATCATTAAGTGAGTAATATCTTGTTTTGATACAGAGATGTTTTTAAAATATTTATTGCGTTATATCGCAGGTTTACGCTGATTTGTTTGACAATGTCAACAATTATAAAAGAATGTAAAAAGCATAACATCTCATGAGGTTATTATAGAAAAGTCACTTTTCTTCCTTAGACAGTTGTACATATATCGAGGCTGAGGTATTATTAATTTATATTTACAACTATTGATTTAGGATTAAATTAACAAGCTGAAATTTAAAAAATATATCTTCCTTTATGTTCTAGCAACGCTACAAACTGTAACTGGTTTCCGGAATAAGCCTTTAAGCCGATTCATGAAGGAAAGTTAGAATCAGTTCGATAGACCCTAACACTAGTACAGGACCATAGCTTATAACTTATATCAAAGACCACAAAGTAAATTTGTATATAAATGTTTATACTTACTGCCTACATTTTAGGTGTTATATACATTATCACATAGTTTCTTCTACTAAATAACACACACGCCATACGACTTAGTGCGGTGCAATTTGCCTTATAATTTCGTACGATTGAGAAATTGAATGGATAGTTTTGCACACTACATTAAACTAATATAATATTTGTATCTACCACACAAAGTGATTTAATCGTTCTTACAATAATTTGGTAACACTGCATTACGAAACTAAGTATGCTGATTATAGCATACACAGAACAATACCACTAACAAGTTTTGTACGTATTTGTTTGGTATGTGTTTCTAATGCACGTCTAGCTAGCTACCACCCTCAAGTTTAAAATCTGCTGCCAAATACCTATAGGTATGTTCCGGCAGTCACATTTGAGAGCCAGTCTCTCCGCTAGGGCCACATCGTATCTTAACATCAAGTTATATTGTGACTATGTCGTTAAAACCTATAAAAAGTGAAAAAAATAGTTTCACCATCACAATCATCAATTGAGCATTTATAAAGTTTAATTAGACTAAGAAATAAATTATTAATTTAGTTTTAAGTTTAAACACAAGAATTAGTCGTTAAAAAAAATTAAAGATCGACATGAATTAAATATACATAAGTGATATCTGACCCCATAGCCAAGTTGTCATACTATAAATTTTTTGTTTTCTCTTTCGAAGAGGATCGTAGAATCTTGACTAAGGGTTCTGATAGATAAAACATTAAAGAATAAAATAAAACAGCATTTAAGTTATACGAAATATAATAAACACGGAACAACATTATTAACATTGGTATACTACAAAGACAAATTATTTTCTGCTTAATCTGGAACCATCGGACAAGAATTGGTTGGTATTGTATGTAAAACTAGTTTTTGTAGAAAATTTTATTTGCAAAAACTTATGTATAAATTATAGTCAGAACAACATAATTAGTTCGATTTGATATCTTTGAATCTACGTGGGGATGTGACCCAAAAAGTTTCAATGTTACAATTGTAGCGATTTATATAAGTTTTATTAATTTAACAATTTTTAATATAAGCTGTAATTCGACTGTGGATAGAACATGGACAATTATCTATGTGTAATTATTTATGCCATTTGGAAGCAAAAACTTTATAGCAGTAACTTTCTTTAATTCTGCGAAACATGGCCATGATTTATTATTAAATTTACTAACTTTAGCAAAAATGGCTACATGGTATTATAATTTAAACGCGCGATCAAGGTTATTAAGGACAACAAAAAAAAGAAGATCACAAAACAAATTTTTTGCTGGGTATATTTGCAGGCTACTTGCAGGCGTAATTATGAAGGTATAACCATAGGTGCTATGACCATAAGTGGCAACTATAATTGCATAGAACCAGAGTTTAAATTACGTCGACTTTATTTGCCAAATATATATGTAGCACGTCGTATTGACTTAGCATACCGAAATGTTCTACTGTAGGACATCTCAATTCACCTTTCATTCAAATGCTTCGACATCTTAGGCGAGTCTTGGTACAGTTCCTGTTTGCTGATGAGTGGAAAAAATTATATGTCACATTCAGGATTGTTTATGGTTTCTTTTTTTGTTCTGTATTTTAAATGTTTGGTTTAAATAATATAAAACGTCTCTGTTAAATAGGAACGGGCATGCACCGCGGTTGATACTACAAAGTTGATATTAAACAAGAGGGCAATACATTGCATCGCATTAACCAAGCGATCTAAACATCTACTATTTATCCAAATATCTACCGAAAACGGGGTCGCATTATATTACAGTGCAATAAGATAGCCTAATACAAATAGTGACGAGAGTGAAAGAAACAGCATTAGGCGAGTCAACTCCAACGCACTTCGAAAATTTCTCTTGTGCGTGCTGCATAAGATCTATTTTTATTCATTGGACATGTAATGCACCACGGTTGATATTACAAAGTTCGTGCGTACGCCTAATAAATAAAAATAGACCTTATACAGCAAGCACAAGCTCAATTTTACAAACATTCCTATTTGAATCTGCCCACAGTCGATGTTTCGGGCGATGGTTGATGTTAAAATTTGATATGTACTTTGCCGCAATATGATATCATAATATGGCATTTACTTTCAGTGCAATGTTTAGACTATGTTTACACTAGACATGTATCTAGCGTAAATTGTAAATAAAAATAGAATAAGTAACTGTCTCAAAGACATGAACAGCGACGAAATATATTGTTCTGAGTATAGTGGGATCGATTGGTATATCTATGATTTCTGTTGTTGAGCAGCGTACTCGACCTGAGCGGTGGCGACAGACTTCATGGACTCGTGCGCCTGGTGCACGTTGGCGCGCCACGCCAGCAGCACGTCGCGCAGCTGCTGCCACTGCGCGCGCCCGAACGTGCGGTGCATCGTGCTCGACACCCGCACCAGCCGCTGCGCCTGGTCCATCCGAGCGCAAACCAGACGAGTTTTCAACACTGTAATCGATATCTCTACATTAACATTCATTAACTTTTATCTATTCTGAAAGATATATGAAAAAAACCTCCGCAACTGACCGTATCAGAATTTAAGGTCGCACCAAACTTTATGATCGGTGTGAACATAACCACGTAAAGCGCACAATAAATGAAACTATAATATATATTAATATAGTTAGCTTTATATTACGGCATAGCAAGCTGCCACAGACGGTGGCTATACTATAATATATATTTTTGCACTCATTAGCTCTACGGCCATCGTTATATAAGCACGTATTTGTGCTACATTCTTAATAAAGATGTTCTAATAAAGATTGTTCTAATTTTAGTAATAATCGTTCACCGCGCACACAAATGACAGACGAAAAAATGACATCCTGTATTCTTGAAATATATCAAAATAGATGTTAATAAGTCTTACTATACCAAAATATATCGTCAATATATTTTGGTGACGTAATAAAAATATACGTTATAGCTGGGTCTGTGGTCACTCGCCGATTACTATAGGAAATATACCGTAATATAACCTTGCGATGATTTATATTAATATATATATTATAGGTCCGTCTGTTGTGGGCTTTGGCTGCGAACAATACCGTCCCTGAGAAATAATGCAGATCTTGGATGGTTCTTTTAGTAAATTATATCTTTATTAATATTATAAAGCGAAAAAGTTTGTTTGTTTGTTTGAACGCGCTAATTATTCTTCAAAACTACCAGAGGGATTTCAATTAGGCCACATCGTCACTTACCATCAGGTGAGAGTGTGGTAACAATGCTAAACCTTAACTATAAAAAAAATATCTTTCTCTATACCTTATTTAAGCACCATAAGGAACAAATTTTCTTTGTTCACTTGTCTGACCTCATCTACTTTAGATAAGAAAGACTTCTAAACCCATCATTCTAAGCTAACATTGCCCATCAACAACCCTAGCTAATGTTATTAGATAAATTAGAAATTAATATAAGCAACTTTATGAGTGGAAAGTTATTGCATTCTCATGAAAGATAATGGTGAGTTTTGCTTGGATACCTAGTCATTTTAGACAACTCCATAAACATATATATTTTGTCTAAAGTACAATAATCTGAATAAATATATGAGACAAGTGTTAATTTATTATTAGTTAGGTACCAATTTGAATTAGGCTCATAAATATATTTCTAACCTTCAATAATGAAAGCTTCAACATCTTTTTCGTCAATCTGAAGTTCGGAAGTGATATCATCAAAAGGAATTTCGACATTTGATTCAGCCATAAGCATGAAGGTTAGTATTCTCATTTTCTTAATATTCTGCTCATGATTCAGACCTGAAGAAAAACAAAGAAAAAAGGTAAATTAAGTGATGGTTTGAATTTTATGACATAGCCAAATAAAAAATGTGTACCTTGAGACTGAACAAATTCCTTGTGGTTATTGTAGAATGCTTGGTAACTGGAAAGCTTTTCAGACACAAAAATGTTGAGCAAGTCATGGATAAGCTCTCCTTCGAGAAACCGCACAGGCTTCAAGGCCAGTAATGGGTCCAAGAGGAATGTGGTTGGATCAGCTAGAGCAGTTGCAATACATTTAATAGCATCTTCTCTAGCATATGAAGCATTCTCATCGGTATATGTTCCTAAGAGTTCAATCATGACTTTTGATGCTAATTCACTGGAAACAATTTCATCCAATTATTTATAATGCAAAATAAAGTATGTTGAGTACTAAGGACAAGATATACTGATAAATGTAAGATGCAATTTACATCCTGTAGTTTGGATTGGGAGTGATGCTGATGAAAGTATGAGAATTAACATTTATATAGCAATAGTATGGAAAATACATAAAAATAATACATTAGAAAAATTAACTTCATGAAAATCTATTTGTGACTTGTAACAGTTAATATAAAAACACTCTATTAATTTATTTGGTACAATTAGGATTGACTGGCTATGCAAAGATAAATTGTTACTAAAATAGTGATAATAAATACATTAAAATATGTATATAAAAAATAATTATAAGAAACAATATTTAATAACAACCATCATACCTATTATGGTCCTTCAATACTTGATGTAGTAGTCGATAAAGTTTCTGCATCTGTTCATTGGATGGTTGACAGTTTGCAAACTGTTTCCTAAGTTGGTCAACGGATGAAAATACTTCCCTGACACAGCCAACACGAGCTGCCAGTTCAATCACATGGTAGTATACATGGTATCTTAATGGGGAGTTACTCTCCAAGTTGTTGTATAAACGCCATAAACTGTTGTAAAAATGGTTTGTAAAAATCCCATATAACTAACATATAATTAATAACTATTAAAATATTAGATTATTATCATATGTTGTATTTTGCTCAACAAAAAATGTGTATAATTTTTATTCAGAGTGGTATTAATAGATCGAAATTACTTAAATAAGTTGGAAACTACAATATTTGTACTATACAAGGTACTATATACTTTCAGACTTGAACTTAGTCACACCTATTCATAATCATAATCACTTCAGCCTCTAAACATTGCACAGCTCAATTCAGAAAAGAACAAGGAATTCTTAACCTTAGTAAAGGCACAGGCTAAACAATGTTATGGTGTACAAAATATTGGCAATTACTTATATATTAATCATAGACTTTGTACTACATAAAACATTTATTGTTATATTAGTTCATGTAACTTACGATTGAAGTGCTACCACACCCAATTTGGGCCCTGGAGCTTTTGTTAGCCTTTGACTGAATGCCAAAATAAGGTTTTCCCCTCTTTCTAGAGGAATCTGAAAGGTTAACAAAACAAAATGATACTCTAAATATAATCCTGACACTGTTTTGAGTAGAAACAATTTTATTATACACTTATTTTTACTTTTCAGTTGTAAAACAATATCTACAATTTGGTGTACTTTTACTAAGTAAAATGTAGAGATTCTATCTCTATAAGTATGGCAATATAATTAGAGTTGTAGTTACATTGATAAAATATACTTATTATTATGATATTGTTCATAAGAGTAATGACTAATTACGTACCGACACCATAATAGAAACAATACTGTTCAGGATAGCCTCAATATCCGATTCGTTCGCTTCTTTAAAACAAGCATCGCATACTCCTACAATCTTATGGAGATCGTCCTCTATACCTTTTGGAGATTTCTCTTCAGATATTTCTGCACCAAGTCCTTTAAAATACTTTCTCAGTTCTAGAGCCTAAGATTTAAAAACAAAACAAAAATTAATTCCAGGACTTAAGTCGAGTAACGTACTCGGTTTGGTTGGTGACGATAACTAACCTGATCTTCAAGAGATATATCCATAAAAACAGCTGGGCCCTGCATTCTGAAATTCTAAATTATAGTTTTGTTTTACTAAACTTTATTGTGTTATTTGTAAGAGAAATAACCAAAATACATGTGGACAAGATTTCTTTTCGTGCAAACACGACACTAGGGATAAGTTAAACGTAGTAGTGTTTGTATCGATTATCAAAAATTGGTTATTCAATTATATCAGTAATTAAGGTTTACTACAATAGTGATAAATATATTTAAATTAAAAATATTATGAAAATTAATTTAAAATGTAACGAATATGTGGAACATATTGTAGAAAGTTGAATGAATAATAGTCATATTAATTGAATATGGTCATATTAAAAAAATGGCTGTTTTTTATAAGGGCCATTCAAATATTATTTTGTAGCAAAAGGCGTCGGAGGGGTCACTGCTGACCTTATTTTTGATGGCATAAGGGGGTCTAGAAGATGGTTATGTGTGCAATATTTATTAATTTGCGTTATTTGCAGAATTTAATATGGACGATATAAGTTATTAAATTATAATCTATGATTAAATTTATTACTGGTCTCTGATGATGATCATCACTATGGGTGTGTTCCGTTATGCAATATGAATACTGTTCAGTACTCTTACTGCGGAGAAACCCGTTCCGTTATGGCTGACAGTATACAGCAGCAATAAGCTACGGAAATATATGACGTCATAGACCGTCGCCATTTTTGTATTGTTAGTACTGGAGATTTCGAGGTAAGGTACTCTCAGTGCTTTGATCACGTGATCAACAGCGACTAGAAATTTGACAGCTTCTACTGTTGATTATTTGAATATTACTATTCAAAATATCCGCTCACGGTGGATCGTCTGTATTGAAGAAGTTGAAACTAAAAATATTAAAGTCGTAATTAATTTAACAAAACAAAATTATAATAACTAAAAGTATTAATTTTACAACACTTTAAGAACTATTCAATTCCGCTAATAAAATGCAACAGAAATGAATCTATCCACTTTTTAGATTGGACTTATAGTTTAGGAGTAAATTAAAAAAAAAACTGTTTTTAATACATGGGAAGCAACCTAAAACTAATCTGAGATATCCATCTCGTGATTTTCGGTCGTTTTCATTCTGACAGTTTCACACTAGTATCTTGTCATTATATGCCAAAAGTTTTTCCAAAGTAACATGGTGCGCATTTGTTGCACTTTTTGAGCTATGGCACATAAAAGGAAGAAAAATAAAATATTCATTAAAAATCGTAAAATTGTAATTTCATTATGGCGTTAACAACAATCGATTTCTTTATTATAAAGGAACAAATATGAATCAATGGACTTTTTATATTGGATTTATAGTTTAGAAGAAAATTTAATAAAACTATTTTCGATGTACGGGAAGCGAATTAAAATATGATTATCTCCTGATTTTCATTATTAAAATTTCACAGTAGAATTTTATCAGTATATGTCACAAGTTTCCTAAATTAATATAGTGCACGTTTTTGCACCTTTTGAGATATTGCACTTTAAAGAAAAAAAATGAAATTCATGTATTATCGTAAAATAGTAATTACATAAAGGTTTTAACGCCAATTGATTTCTCGATTTAAAAGCAACAAATAAGAACCAGTAATCTTTAGATTGGACTTAAAGTTTAGAAGTAAATTTAATAAAACCATTTTTGATGAACGGAAAGCAAACTAAAATATGAAATCTCGTGATATTTACTGGATTTCAGTCTTATAATTTCACACTAGTATTTTATCATTTTATGCAACAAGTTTCCCAAATTACATAGAGCACATTTTTTACACTTTTTGAGATATGGCACATTAAAGAAAAAAAAAATTAGATTTGTGAAGAATAATAAAATTGTAATTTCATAAAGGCTCACGCTAATTGATTTCTGTATTAAAAACCCACACATAAGAATCAGACATTTTTTAGATTGGGCTTATAGTTTAGGAGTAAAATGAATAAAACCATTTGTCATGTACGGGAAGCAAACTCAGCAAGTTCCAACTTTATCTCTGATTTAGGCATTTCACATAAGTATTTTTTCACTATATATAACAAAGTTCAAACAGATACACAATGCACCTTTAGTATAACTTTTGAGATCTAACATATAAAAGATATTCGAATTAATATACTATATTAAATAATATAACAGTTAAAGCGTCATTCGATTCCTCGAGTCCTCGCTTTTTGTCTACCATGATTTTATTTTGATTTTGTAAAAAATATGTAATAAATACTCCATTTAACGTATCCAAACATATAGTGAACTTACTCTGTATTTGTGAAGATTTGTTTCCAATGCTTTTGCGCTTATTTCTTCCAATATGTTTATTTCCGTGGATTGAACTTTATTAAATCAGACATACCATCTGCTGTTTCTGAGACATAAACGTACTTTCCATGTATCATAGTTAATGTTCACATGTAATACAAGTTAATTCTTTTTGTCCATATTATAGTTTAACGATTTGATTTGCCTTTTTGCTGTCAAAGCTAAGAATAATTTCAATCGCGTATTCACTAAATATTCGTTTACGGTAAGATTTTGTAGTAGAAGCTGATGCATCTAATTTTATTATAACAGACACGAGTCTCATCTATTAAGACACCAGAAACTGTCTCTATATGAACTATATTTTTGTTTATATACTTTGCTAAAATATATCACAGTTAAGTCAATTGCATTTATTTTACAAAAAAATTCTTGATTAATGAAATGAAATAAAATTCTTGATATGTTCCATACTAATGCGAAATTTGTAGATCGGAGATCTAGGTGAAACTTGCGACATATTCATATTTTAAGTTGCTTCTCAGAAATAAAAAAGGTGATACTCAATTTACTCCTAAACTGTAAGTCTAAAAAGGTATAAAGTAAAAATCAGTCTAAAAAGATTAATATTTGTTGTTATTTTATTAGAGGAATCAAAAAGTGTTAAAATCTTAAAGAAATCACAACTTTTTGTTAAAATCGGGGGATTTTGAAATTTTTTAATGAGCCACAGCTTAAAAAGTGCAAAGAATGCGCATTATGTTACTTTGATAAAATATTAGTGTGAAATTTTCAGAACGAAAACCAACGATTATCATGAGATATTAATATTTTGTTTGCTTCCCCTACATAAGAAATGATTTTATCGTATTTACTACTAAACTATAAGTCCAATTTAAAAAATTATTGTTTTTTAGTTGTTGCTTTTTAATCGAAAAATCAATTAGCGTTAAAACCTTTATGAAATATACAATTTTACAATTATTCACAAATTTACAAAAATTCACGGCCGTTAAAATAAACATGTAAAATTTCTAAATATTGTCTTTATTGCAAAGTGAACCCAATACTTTGTATAAAATGCAAGTAACCGAAGAATTAAGCGTAGTCCATAAGCTATAAAAATCAGTTAAATAATAAATATAGATGACAGTAAACTGGACTGCGTTCCGTTTTAAACAGCAAACCGGTATAACTATAAAGTAACAGCTTTTCATTATACTAATTGACGTTACACCTTATAGTACTGGCAATACTGGCTGTGTATAACGGAACACAACCTATATTCTATGCACACTAGGGAAGAGTAACACTGATTTTTTTAAGTTTTTGTATACACGATATAACTTATGTTATGTCGGTACCTATTTAAAAAGTAAAAAATGCATAGTTTTCTTAAAATAAGTGATACTCGTGTCACAATAAGTGGTACAAAATTGAAAAATAATTTGCCATATATATCATCCGGTATTCCATCACTCGACTATATTATTGGTAAATAAACATATATATATAACCTCTTTTATAATGATTTATCTAATAATATTATTTTTACCAAAGTTTCTGGTTGTTATTTTTTTCAGGTGGAGGATTACCTTCGGGTAGTATCTTTGCAGTAGGTAAGTTGTTATTAAAAGAATTAAATATTATATTCCAACTATAATACATTATGTATTTGTTCTTATATGCTTATAACCATTACAGAGGAAGATGTTCTGGCTAATTATAGCAGGGTTCTATTAAAATATTTTTTGGCTGAAGGTGTTGCATGTAAACATGCACTGTTTATTGCATCTGCTGATGAAGATCCAAGTGACATTGTGAGTTCTTTTGTCTTACCAAATTTCTATTTCTCCTTGTCAAAGTCTACTAAAATTTTTCATTACAATTTTTCATATGAACTGCTATTGACTTGAAATGCATTTACCAATTTCATTAGTCTACCTTTAAATCCATAAACCACTTATTCTGTTAAATATTAGTTTACACTTCGAAACAAAAATAACAGGATAACTAATACTATTGAGAAAGTTTATATATAAATGTTGTTTTGAATGAAATCTCTATTATAATAATTTTTAGACCAAAGAACTACCACTTCCATGCACTGCACCACAAGATGACGAAGTGGCAAATGTATCCACGAATTTTGATAAAATGAAAATTGCTTGGAGATATGAAGGGCTGAGACAGGTGGAATCATCATTTGGTAACAGTAATAGCTTCGGACACCATTTTGATTTGAGCAAGCATTATGACTGTGACACTATCACAAGTAGTGACATTACATATTGTAACCTTAATACACTGGACAGTAATGTAAAAGGTACACATATTTAATATTATAATTAACTATAAATCTACAAAAGTTTGGATTATAAGATTGTATTAACAATAAAAATATATTATTTTGAAAGGTTAATTAATCATAGCTGCCTCTATCATATATTTTTATGAAAAAGAGTTAACTGGGTATAGCGATACAGTATAAGAAGCAAGGTGTGCTTAAAAACCGGTCTTGTGTTATATTAATATGATGCATGCAATGATTCATTTGCATTTAAGTGTAAACTTATTTTTAATAGTTACTTAATGGTGTTATATTTTTATTTTACACAATGAGGTAATGTTCCAAATGATTTTGATATCTGTTTAATAGATATACAGTAGTATGTATTTAGATAAATTAAGTTGTGTACTTAATATGTTTTAATGTATGTGATAAATGATTGTTAATTGTATAATACCTTTTTTCCATACCATCATCTTTAACAATGCATTTTCTATTGATTTTCCATTCCAGCCTACAAATTAGTATTTATACTAAAAACATTTTGGGAAGTATAACTTTTGATATAACTAAAAATAGTCTGAGGCAAACTAATTATTTTAAAGATACCTTCTATACAAAGTTGCTTACTAGTAAATAAGGATATTCACATTCTAGTATTCTTCATCAGTATTGAATCACTTTAATGTCCTTGAAGCAATGATAGTTCAGTTGTGCTGAGTGTGTGTAGATGACATATCAATGAGCATGACTTCAAATCCATCTACACTGAACTTCAACTTTTTTTTTTTTATTCTTAAGGTTCGGCATTATGGCCATAATCTCACCTGATCTTAAGTGTCGATACGGCCCAAGTTGGTAGACACACTAAACCTGTGGAGGAACTGGTTCTCAAGTGCAGCTGCCAGAACACACCTATTGGTATTTGGTGGCAGGTTTTCAACTTGAGGGTGGTAGCTACCCAGGTGGGCATTAGAAAAAGCCCTGCCACCATGCTATGGTTTCCTCACGATGTTTTCCTTCACCGAAAGCTCAAGCTCATTGTAGGTGCTTGGATTCGAACTCACATCCCTTGACGCGAAGTCGTACACACTACCACTGAGCTATCATCGCTTCAACTATTGGTAAAGGAAAATATCACTATGAAACCACGGCATGGTGGTAGGGCTTTTTCTACTGCCTGCCTAGCTAGCTACCACCCTCAAGTGGAAAATCTGCCACCAAATACCTAGGGTGTGTTTTGACAGTTACACTTGAGAGCCAACCACTAGGCTTAGCGTGTCCGCCATTTTGGGACACATTGTCACTTAACATCAAGTGATGTTGTAGCCATAACGCTTAAACCTATAAGATATAAAAAAAAACTATAAGCATTATTTTATCAAATGGTAAAATTATTAGTTTAAAAAGGCTTAACATGAAACCATTTTGTTTTTAGTTTTTATGGTAGTACTTATTACTTGATGAATATTTAAAATGTGTATCTAGAATTATTCTATCAAACATTTATTTGAAATTATTGTTCACTGATATTATAATACTTTTTTTAGGATTCAAAAATAATTTATATTATAAACTACTAACTGAAATAAAATCAGTTGTTACAAAAGATGATTTTAAAACCAGGAATCAAAACAATAGTAACATTCTAAGGATAGGCATTCAAGGTATGGGATCACCTTCATGGATGGCTATGGATTGTGGAGATGATGTCAATGTTTCAGAATATGGACAAGATTTAATGAAATTCATGTATTGTTTGAGGGTTATAATTAGAGACACAAATGCTGTAGCATTTGTTACAATTCCATCACATTTATTTGAGGTAATCAACATAAAACATAACAATAACATACATTGCTCAGGAGATAATTTTTAATTACTATTGTTTAAAGTAATCTAATACATGTTTTTTTTCGAACTGACGTACGCTGTTATCCCCAAGGGCTTTGACAGCATCACCGAACTATAGTTATCTAATACATAAATTGCACAAATGCATACACTGCACATGGTCATAAACTCATCACAGTGACTATCTTTTAGATTTGTCGTATTTCAAGCTCAGCTAGTATATGTATAGCCAACTCCCAAAGCTTTGCAATTCTGCAAGACAACTCATGATGAATTGCCAGTGCCAGTAGTCACAATAGTTTTATTATTGTACTTATTTTCCATAGACACCATACTCTGTCACCTTACCATATAACGAAAACAAATAAGTTCAATGGTGTGCCTACTTTCCCTAGACCTAGGTTCGTTCCTGCGGCACGGAGCCCTTAAGTATTTGTGTACAGGCGCAATACAGTGATATTACTCAAATCACTGTAAATTCATCATCAGACTGCATTTCACACGTGCTCACTCACACGTTAGGTTAGGTTAGGTTCTGTGAAGGACTACTGTGGCCCTATATGTGACTATTCCTTCTTGACATATAGTCAGTAAAATCCTATATAGTCGTAGGTATACCCTAGGTAGGTTAGGTTAGCTGCTCAGAATATGTTCCAATAAGGTATCTACTCACAACAGCCCAAGTTGAGAATCGGCCACTTCATAGCAAGGTCTCTCGGGTTGAGTATCTTCCGCACTCGCCCTCAAAGCTCGGTAAAGTTGTAAAAGCCTATAAGGCTAACAGAATATCGAGCTTTTTTTTAAGAAAAACATCGTAGATGCCTCAATTTTTATTTTATTTTTTATTGTAACCCCCTATAAATGTTCTTTGTAAATTAAAAGAAGTAAATTAATAGCCACTATTTTAATAGATCAGTGGTTAATTATAAACAATAAGTCATATTTTTTCATAAAGATATCGTAATTGCTTTTAATTTAGAAATGAAAAAACTATCTCCTGTAAAAAGTGCAGTTGTCGCTTGCGATGTTTTCCCTGAAAAAGCTCGATATGTCCAATAGAAACTTTTCCCTACATAACCACACTCTTTTGACTCTAGTATTACATGTATCAAAAACTTTCAGGATGAACATATAATGATGAGAATTCTGTACTCAGTTGATAACGGTGTACGAATAGAATCTTTTGCGGGATCTAGCCGCGAAACGAATCCTGTATTCAAAGATTATCATGGTTTATTTCACATAACGAAATTGTCTTCTCTATATTCTTTGGTACCGTTTGTGCCACCCAGTCTTGATCTCTCATTTAAACTGAAGAGGAAAAAGTTTATTATCGAAAAGCTTCACATACCACCTGGTAAGCATTCAAATAATTATTCATATTTTAGTTTCGAGAAAATAATTGACTTAACAAACAAGCTGGGATCTAGTGTAGTATAAAAAATAAAAGATATAACTACCTTTCCCCCGCTTTTGAAACATAATTTTAGATTATGATACATTCTATTTCTATTTTGGTTAGATGAGAGATGCTTACTTTATTTATTTATTTAGAAAGGCAGCGCCAACAATTGTCTCTTTTTCACACCAAATCTCTCTTATTCGAGAAGTTTAGGAGTGCAGTTGCTGCCCTAGAGTTTTTGTTTTATATGATCAATATTATGATTAATCTTACAAAGTATACTTTATCCCTTAAATGGTTAATGTTCCATAGGAAATATTTAATAGTTTGGAAACAATAAATAGATTTGGCAAAAAATTGCTTGGAAAATATATTAAGTGTCCATGAAATTCAATTCATTACTCGTCTGAAACTTAAACTATACATTCAGAAATGTTAACAACAATAAATATTTCAGAATTAGAAGAAACAAGTGAGAGGGAGCAGGACGACATCACAGATACACCTCGTGTTAGCTGTGGCGGATACAAGAAGAGAGATATAGATTTCTAAATTTATATGTATATATTTGAATAAAGTATTCAAAAAATAATGTGTAATCTATATTATTATTATTCAATGTTGGTTAAAAACAATAAAAATAAGAATAAAGAGAAACTAGTTTAAAGTACCTATAGTAAGGGAATTTTGAATTAAAATTACTACATTGGTGCGCCCTGACGACATTCCAAACATTTCAAGAGTTCTGAAGTTTTCACTTAATTTATCGTGTCAACTAGTTCCGTTTGAGTCGACAAACTGGGAGTCTCCTATTCCTCGATCTGTTCGAATATGAATTATTATTATATCGTACTAATAGTAACGCATATCAGTAATAATGAGCAAGATCACGTCAAGTGGACCCTCCCTTTTCCACTTGATTATTAAATTCAGGTATGAATATTTCTACATGAAGTATTTACTATGAACAATTAATCCCCAGAACAGTTTTTGAAAATTTTCATTTTAACAACATGTTTTTTTAATTAAAATTTTTTGACTTTTAATTAAAAAATCAATAAATAAAAAGCTATTAAAGATATTTTAATGAAACTTTCAGGATTTATAGTTGAATAGTTGTACTTTGATAAGATACACGAAAGTTTAAATTATTTATTGATTTTCATATTGTTTATTATCTTTTTAGTTAACAAATGAAAATTTTAATGACTTCTCCCTCAAAAAACAATTTTTTTTTCTCGATATTATGCATTAAACATTTAAGTAATAGAATACGGAAAAAAATTTGAATGCTCGCGATTAGATTGAACAAAAAAAAAATTTATGACGGGCGGTGAGCGCTGTCGGTACGGCGCGCTGCCGCGCGTCATTCACTTACCTTTTAATTTACTCAATAATTGTAAGTAAAAATCAATTCTTTAATTTTTTAATAAAAATAATGTTATGTAATGGATAATTTTACTGAAACTCATTACATAAAATTAATTAATAAAATGTTTTTTTTTTATTATTGAATAAACGAAGATATCTATATTTTAGCATTATTCAATTTTTTTTTTTTTATTATTTTATTAATTAATTTTATGTAATGAGTTTCAGTAAAATTATCCATTAAATAACATTTTTTTATTAAAAAAATAAAGAATTGCTTTTTACTTACAATTACTGATTAAATTAAAAGGTAAGTGAATGACGCGCGGCAGCGCGCCGTACCGACAGCGCTCACCGCCCGTGATACATAAATTTTTTTTTGTTCAATCTAATCGCGAGCATTCAAATTTTTTTGCGGATTCTATTACTTAAATGTTTAATGCATAATATAGAGAAAAAAAATTGTTTTTTGAGGGAGAAGTCATTAAAATTTTC
Organism: Actias luna; assembly: GCA_039707435.1. Classification (NCBI taxonomy): domain Eukaryota; kingdom Metazoa; phylum Arthropoda; class Insecta; order Lepidoptera; family Saturniidae; genus Actias; species Actias luna. The sequence goes on along the minus strand of JAZHAC010000034.1, from coordinate 6,589,932 downwards.
ATTTGTTAACTAAAAAGATAATAAACAATATGAAAATCAATAAATAATTTAAACTTTTGTGTATCTTATCAAAGTACAACTATTCAACTATAAATCCTGAAAGTTTCATTAAAATATCTTTAATAGCTTTTTATTTATTGATTTTTTAATTAAAAGTCATAAAAATTTTAATTAAAAAAAAATTTTTGTTAAAATGAAAATTTTCAAAAACTGTTCTGGGGATTAATTGTTCATAGTAAATACTTCATGTAGAAATATTCATACCTGAATTTAATAATCAAGTGGAAAAGGGGGGGTCCACTTGACGTGATCTTGCTCAATCATTGTTTAATTTGAAAACTAATGATTTTTAATTTTAATAAGTCTAATGTTTTGAGTAGTAGACAACAGGTATGTATTTAAACTAGTTCACTTACTATTAAACGTTAATAATTCCAATTCATATACCAATTGGTAATTTTTTATTAAAAAGAATCAACAATTTTTTAATTTCCTTACATATGTACAACATATAATGTATCCAGTTTTTCCTGTCAGGCTTTGTGATCCAAACAAACTTAAAATAAGTAAAATTTACGTGAATTCCAGAAAAGTCGATACGTTTACGTAAATCATACACGCTAACGATACTCAGGTACGTTAAAATGATTTAACATAGACATAGACCCTATTAGTAGGCATCCACTAACGTTAATAAAATTACAACTGAGTAGGTACCTACTCGCCCACACCATGCGTCTCTCGGTTTCATTAGAAGAAACAAGATCATTGCGATTCAGGACGTTCAGTCGACACAATCGAAATACTTCTCAATGATTACCTTTAATGAGTAATTTAAATAGTAATAAAATCTTCCTTTAATTTTTAAAATAGCTCTAAGTGGCTCATCTTTAGAAATATATAAAATTAAATAGCCGTGAGTAAAGGTAGGTTTTTACATTACTGAATATAAAAACTATTACAACAAATGAAAATATATCGCGAATATAGTGCATATAATTTATCGACGTTTTTAGGAAAAATCAAATTTTTGAACTACTTGGTGTGCCTGCGACTCCGCTCGCGTGGATTGTTATTTTCATAAGAAAATGTTTTATATCCTATATTACTCAGGTCTAATGTAGCATTCTAATAGTGAAAGAATTTTCCATCCAGAATCAAGTAGTTCTTGAATTTATTCGTTACAAACAAAAATACAAATCTTTCCTCTTTTTTTTGGTACGCTTTGATCTATGAAACCACGAAAAATAAAGACTGAAGAAGTTCACTTCCAGATGCTCTAATATGAGAAATAATAGTTGAATATAAACATATTTTAGGACCGTAAGTTTATTACTATGACTTACGAAAGAGTAACTTATGGATTATAATTTTAAACAAAACTGCCTTAATTATTAGTCACCCCACCTGTTCAACAGAGCGTATCTCCCTAAAACCGGCAAATCTATTCATCGTACCAATGTTTATTCACACACTAGCGATAGGTGCCATAACAGCGTGGTGGACTGCTTTTCTCTAAACTATTTTCTATATACATAAAGCTGTGAAAAATGCAATGTAGAACTAGTTCTAATGCAAGAATAGTCTTTGGTTGTTTTAATACAGTGTTTTTTGTAAGTATCTTCAGTGTTCATTAATTCTTTAAGAAGTTTGTTTCTAAACAAAGCTGGACACTTTTCGTATGAAAATATATCAACATTCTAAGAAATTTCAAGATTTTCAACAGTACCAGATTTACTAGACTAAAGAAGGAACAACCATAAAATACGTTGAAAAGTTTTATGTTACACATGTCACATTGGCCCTTAAACATCGCTTGCCATATTTAACGTATTACAATTATTTGATTATCTTTTTTTTATTTTAGATTTGTGGATTTTTAGAAGTTGCCTGCGGATTTTTACTATTATGTGACTCAAAAAGAATTCTGATGTCCCGACTACTAGCAAGTCCAGAAGGCGGCTTGTTGAATCCACCTTTTTATTATTTAGCTTTAGCGCTACTGGCTTTCGGTCTCGCTATGTGCGCGACTGCTGCACTAGGCTGCTGGGCAACGTACATCCCAGGATATTTAATATTGTCGTTTGTATGTTTTTTGATATCGAACGTTATATGTTTAAAGTCATTAATTTCATAAAGCAAACTAAATTATAATATTCAAGTTAGATCTGAATAGAGAACATAGTTACCCGAATACATAAATCTTTGATGACATATCTTTTGTAGCTCCGAATACATTTTGTATTTTATCTAATAATATTCAATAATTCTTGTATTATATAAACACTTACATTAAATTAATATTGTTGTTACGGTATATGTGATTAGTTTTTCAAATACCACTGTAACGATTTGGATAGCATTTTGTATTTAAATAATGTTTCATTTCCCGAATTTACCTAGAAAGTTTTTGAAAAAATGGACGTTGAAGTCACTATAAGGGCTGCTAAATGTTTTGATAATATGTACTATAAATATTAAAAGGATATACATTATGACAATTTTGTTGTTTCGATGTGTTAATGGTAAAGATTTAATAATACGAAGTATAATTTCTTATTTCATATAATTTTATAGATTATCTTTTGATCACAATTTCACCTGATGTTAAGTGTTGATGTGGTCCAAAATGTTGGCCACTGTAAGCCTAATAAAAGAACTGTCTCTTAAGTGCAACTGTCGGAACATACCTATAGGTATTCAGCGACAGATTTCCCACTTGAAGGCGAATCAGCTAATCAGGCATTACAAAAAACCCTACCACCATGCTATGGTGTCGGTGCGATGTTTTCCTTCACTGAAAGCTCAAACTCATTGCAGGGATACTAACTCACGTCCATCGACGCTAAGCTACCACAGAACCACAATTGATTCCAGGGTTTTCAAGAAAAAGTACAAGGATTAGATTTTGTTTATGTCTACTTCGTACAAATGTTTACTTTCCCTGCGTACGTCAACATCAAAAATCGTTACTTAGTAGTAAATAACTCACTTTTATGATTTGATTACAGTATTTTTTAGTTGTGCTGTGTTTGTTGTTGTGTGAATGTGTTGGCGGAATGATGACAGTAGTGTGGCCTCGATGTCTCGGTCTACAGAGCGCTCGGGGTGGTGCCGTGGCTGCGCTCCAAACCTACTATGCTGTTCCCGAATATGAGCAGTTCACTGCTTCTATGGATTTAGCACAAACTGAGGTTAGTTTATTCAAATTATTTATTTGTAAGCGGTAAAACGGTTTTTTCCTCATATTTGATAACAAACGCTTATAGTATCTTCTTGTGAGTAAATTCCTTTACGGCTAACCTTCTTAAAACGAAGTCCAGACAGGCTGTGAAAACGGGATTTAAGACTTAACTAATAAAAACCTGTAATAATAAGTAAAACTGCCACGATGGTCCCCTTACTTGACAAGGAGTGGCAACTGCTTTCACATTTGTTCCAATCATATATATAAAATACCTAGGTGATCAGAAACACAAATAGAAGTTTTATTTGTTCATATTATAAATACGATGGTGTTTATGGTTTAGGTTTAGATTCACATTGATATTGTAAAGTAATAATTAAGGCCTAATTTTAATGAAGGCCTAAAAGCAAATAATCAGTGCATTTTAAACGAGGTAATGATCAGTACTCCTGTGAGCTGTCGCTATACTTCCTTTAGGCTTTAGTTTGTGTTTGAAAGGCAAGAGCGCTTAAGAAAAATGCTTGTGTATACAAATGATAAATGCAGCTAAGAGCCCTACATATGACATGGGAGATTTCTAAACTGTATATAGGCACTACTAAGATTTTATAATGATTACTTATCTACAATCTTCAGTACCTATTATCAAAACCACAGGATGCCTGCAATTATTACTGGAATTACTGAAAAATAAGAAAATTACATGTATGATATACACTTATTTCTTTTGAAACGATTTCTGTACCATTTATTGCATATTTGTATTAGAAACCTTAACACAAATAACAACAACTGCAAATTTAAAAATAAGATGAACAAGTTGCGGCGTGTACATTGACCACAAATAGAGAGACATTTATTTTTACATACTTGTTACGGGGGTCACTTGTATGGTATGAGTTATGTTAGTTACTCGTGGAAATTATATTCAAAGTTGAAATTATAATTACAGCTTCAATGTTGCGGTATAACAGATGCAAGAAATTATGATATGTCAGTATGGCAACTGCGAAGACTGGGTCCACGTGGAATGTCTGTACCGCTAAGTTGCTGTGTACAGCATAAGTCCAGTACATCGTATCTCAACCCGGTGGCTATTAACGCGTCTAGATGTCAAGATATTCAACCTAATCCTACATTTAGACATCGACCGGTAAGTGCACCTTTCACTTGCGTCGTAAAACAACAATAAGTAGCGAAGATTTTATCTATTCCAGCGTCTGTGGCAAAATATTTTGTAGTAATATTTGAACTTTAGCGTCATTAGTGATAGCTTTCAGACCTAGCGCCAGAGAAGTGTGTAGCAAAAATATAAGCCAATTTACAGCGTATTTATAGAATTTAAAGTGATCCACCCTAGCACTATTAGTGCTATTGCTGTTGCAGTATTATCCGCTAAACAGGCTGCCGGTACTTTATTGCTCCTGATGCAGCGCTTTAAGTGGCCATTCGGATCGTACTTTCCCAAACCTAGCATGGACTAACTATAGACAAGACTCCATCACTTTTTTCAGTAGTCGTACTCATGTGTGGAAGATAGAAAAAGAAGAAAGCAGAGCAGATAAATGCTATTTCACAAAATCGAAGCAAAAATAACATACTTGCCTATATAGATCAAGCAAACCTTTCCGAGTCCTTTGCGTACCTGTGGTTGAAATTCTAGAGGTTTTTGTACAGAAGGGCAATTTATGACTACGGAGGATATTTACTGTTAACTATATTAAAACTGTATTTACAAAAATGATTTAGAATCAGAAGTAATTATTAAGTGTAGTAAGTAAAGTTAAATTTTATAAATAAATTAATTAATTTAAAATAAAAATTTCAGGGCTGCCTGGAAAAATTGGAAGAATGGTATGAAAAGCAATATTTAATACTAATGATGGGATTATTTATTTTTGCACTTATCAAGGTTGGAGTCCTACTAAGTACCGTATTCTCGTGTATTCGATACAAAAAACACAGAAGAGTTATACATTCAATTACAGTTCAATCTCTTGATAACAACATAAAAGAAAATTATTACGCTAGTGATATGAATCGAGATGAACCGATAACAGCCAAATACATTCAACCAAATAACTTTTATAGTCCAAGAGTGCGCAATCCAAGAATATTCTCAACCAAGCCAAATGATATGTTGTGAGAATTAGCAACGGAGATAAATTCTTTAGAGAGAAAACTTGAAAATTTCTCAGATTACTTGTACAAACAACAAGCCGATTCGATTATGTGGTGATAAATTGGAAAAAAAATAAGCAAAAGTATAATATTACTCTATAATCCTAACAAAATATCTTAATACATTCTAAAACAAAATTTTAACTGATGTTTCGAATTATTTCTGAAGATGAAATCAAATGGAAATTTTAATATACAAAATAAAAGTAATAGGGATCTAAAATAAAGTTGATAATACTTTTTACCTGCAAAAAATCAAATAATATAATACTTTTATATACATACTATTTACTTGAAAAAAATTAATATCTAATGATAAAATCGTACTATTCAGGCCGGGATATCAAACCCGTAACATTCCTGTTTGAAATCTTAAAATTACTACAACGTAATTTTGGTAAAGGTAAGAAATACAGTAAGCGTGTGCCATACAGTAATAAAATATCTATACTTTTTGAATAAAAAAATTAAGCAGTATAGTACTTCTAAAGTACTTATTCTCCGTTAGCTTCACAACGACTATTTTTAATTATATAATTTTACTTTGTTAGTATATAAGATATTTAAGGACTGATTATACGATTTTCTTTTATAAATAAAAATACATAATAAATAAAACGTCATTATTTTAATTAATACGCAATATTATTTTCAAAAGAACATTCAAAAATTGGTCCTAAATTTAAAAACATTGTTAACAATGGCTCTGGAATGTCGCTATCATTCACAATAATTGGTTTCTGGCTGCTTCATTATTTTATATACAACTATAAGAGAGCTGAAACGTTATAGATTAATTACATGTTGCCATCTGACTCATCTAGTTCCATAGAGCTGAAATCGTTCTAGTACATTCTACACGAGTTGTTTAACAACCGTTCTACATTATTTACACATATCATGGTATTTGAAATAGATTTACTGCAGGTATATAATAACTTAGATAATTAAAATAAAACACGAATGTAGCTTAAAAAAAATTAAGAAAACCAACAGACTACTCTGATTCCAGAATCCCTCAAAACCCATATTTAAAATGATACAATGAGATCCTTAACAATAATAATAATAATAATCTATTTATAATAATAATAATTGATGCTATATTTATCTATTGACCGTTGAGACCGACATCACAGTATAATCTACTATATTTCTTAGGTACAGGAATGATCTTATTTCATAATGCTTAGTTAATAAAAAATTTGCACTATTTCTAATAATAAAAAGACCGGGTCGTTCTCAGGCGGATATTAACGTCACTGATAAATGATAATTATCATGTTTTTCAATAGAAAACCTGTCATACATTTTCCTCTGCGCTCTATCGGAAATAACAACACTGCTGGACGCAGAACTACAAGATCAGTAAACAACCAAACTTGTTAGGAAATATAACTAATATTGAAACTTTATATAAATAATTCTAACTATTACAAGTAATTATAAACGCAAATGTGAGTTTGGTTGTTTGTTACTCTTTCACACTTTAAAGGATCATCGTTAAATTTTGCATACACATTCTCAGGGATAAATAAAAAGGTGTTTTTCATAGAGAAAACAAATTCTTGAGGGGAAGAAGAATAAATTCTAGATTCACTAAATCGACATTATACGAGCGAAGCCCTATCATTTAATAAAAAAAAAATATTATGGTGTAAAATTGGTTGGTCCATAATATGACACTATTGAGATTTTTAAACTATCTGAGACAAAGAATTCGAAATAAATAAAAATATATGCTCTTCAAGTTGTATATCTCTGTCTTAATATTAATCCGTGTTTCTTTACAATCAAGGCGCATATGTTATTTACTTAACCTTATGTTATTCAAACAGGAAACTAAAAACTGGGAGAATGTATATGTGTGTTTATTACGATCTCTTGTACTTCTGAATGTATTCAAAATCAAACATTTTCAAAACAAGGACCACTCTAGATTAGAATTACAATATTGATCACTTTCTTCTAAAGTTGTCTTTTAATAAAAGTTATTAGATATATAAAAAAATTATGACAGGTTTAATACAAATACAATGTTTAACTACACATCTCAATACAAGTTACGGTATAATTATTTAAATATTAGATATTATAATAAATAAATTAATACAGACTTCATCTCCTTTTAAGACGTAAATCTATTGCCCCATTTTAATTTTGACGTTTCTCGTAAATAAACTCAATACAAAGTAAATAAAAATATGGATTGTCTTTTGTGCTTTCCTTATCAGCTATATAATATAATAATCTGAAATAAATATTCATTACCCTACTCTGCAACTACTTAAAAAATTATGATATAGAAGAAATCGATTCAGATACCTTACAATAAGTATTATACTGATCTTAGATTATATTAAACAATTGATATTAAAAAAATCATATTATTATTTACAAAAGGGTGATTAACAATTTAATAGAAATTATAAATACTATGTAGTGGATATTTTTCACATTAACTAGTGTACATAAATAATGTGCTCCGAACGATTATGAACTATTAAATATTATGCCAACTCTATACGTTAACCGTTAGAACTGTTTCGTCGACACTTGTCAACTTTAAATCTTGTTCAATAACTTTGGTCATTATCTATATTATTGTTATAAACTTTATCTTGGTTATTTATGAATTAGCTGTATAAGACGAATTGACTCGAAAACGATTAATGTACCAAATTGGCTATAAAATGGATCAATTTATAGTCGGGAGAAACCAGTAAGTCGCATTTGATACTTACACCACGAAAGTATGCGCTAAGAAATAAGTTCTGCGATTTTAAGTATATTTGACTTGCTAGAAATTTACGTATACGTACGTATAATATATTATTGTTAATAGGTATAATTGAAACAATAAATTCGAAAGAATAAATAGATCAAGACTAAACCGTTCAATACCTCATCTTCTCTTTGTCAAACGGTTTTGCTTTTTAAAAAGCTATTGACGGGCTTAATGTAATGAATAAACAAAATAGGAAACAATTTTTATACATTTACAATAAGTTCTTCAAATTTCCAATCACAAATATGGTTGAATTTCGACCACGTGCGACCTTCTATTATTAACTCATTTAATTTTAAAGTACCTATAAAGCTTATGAAAATAGCGTTATAACATTGTATCATCGTTAAACCAAAATATTAATGCTGAAATAACTATTATTCTTAGTATTAATATACTAAAATAAGATGAAATATATCGTTTTCTATATAATACTCATTGTTGTAGTACATGATTAACATAATAATTTCGTCGTGTCATATTTCTGGTTGTATCAAGCATTTCTGCGATCAAGGTTATCGCATCGAGAAATATCAAAAGCGACCTATTATAAAATTATCTCGCCCATAGCAATTGTATAACGCAGTCCTATTTGTGATGTGATTTTAGATTCATTTGAGTATAAGGATATCATTTAGAAACGAGTTATCGAGGGAGTTAAGTAATTCTTGTGCGGTGAGATTGCTAGCGTCCGTGGAAGGCATGTTGTCGAGGAAGTCCAGGTTGAAGTCCGCCGTTTGTCCGGTGAAGGAAGACGCGTTATGGAGAGAGGGGAAGGAATGTTGAGTTGTGTTTGGGTTCTGCGATTGCATCGAACCGTTCTGTGGCATCATGGAATTCTGCATAGAAGTGTTTTGCCCGTGCACGGGACCGGTCTGAGGTTGCATCGGAGCACCCTGCATGGGACTGCCCTGATGCGGGTTCATACCGCCCATACCACCCTGTTGCATCGACATGCTCTGTGACTGGCTCATGTGAATGTTCGGTATCTATAAATTAGGACCATTTTGTATCATTATAGCCCCAATATTAGGTCCTCAGACCGATGGCGTAATTATGGGGGTCAGAGCTAGAAAAATGTCACGAGTATTGACTTTACATTTTTAACAAAATTTAGTAAAAATTATAAGTTTTATATAAGTACTCAAAATCAATTAAAGTTAGAACACAACTAAAGACCATATATAAATATATATAAATTATTAGGATTTAAATGCATTCATAAAAAAGGATAAATTTTAGAAGGCATCCATATGGATATTCTGTCTATCGAATTGAAATTTGATATTATTGATAACTTTTGAGGAACTGAAAGCTCGGAGAAAAGAATTTTATAAATAGATATCTTGTTAATATGAAATTTTTGTATTTATTGTTATATATATAAGGGTCTCAAATGGTATAGTTACGCCACTGCCTCAGACCATATACTTTTCAACTGATCTAAACTAGCTTATGCCTTACAAATTTTCTAATACATTACTGGCACATGATCCTTCCTCTTTTATTAAGTTATCATCTGTCCTTATTTATCATAGTTATATAAAAATGTTATGTTTTTTTTATGGAATAGGGGGCAAACGAGCAATCATGTCACCTGATGGTAAGCGATCACCGTCGTCCATGAACACCCACAACACCATAGGAATCGCAGGTGGCTGACTGGTTCTCAAGTGCAACTGCCGGAACAGAGCTATTGGTATTTTGGCGACAGATTTTCAACTTGAGGGTGGCAGCTAGCCAGGCGAGCATTAGAAAAAGCCCTACCACGATGCTATGATTTCCTCACGATGTTTTACTTCACCCAAAGCTATTGTTCATTGTAGTTGGTTTGTATTCGAGCTCACGTCCCATGACGTGGTGTCCCTACACGCTACCACTGAGCTTTCACTGCTTCATTATATGTGTCATTGTCTCTATTTATACAATAATGAATACTGAAATTTTTGAATATTTTATGTTATATCATGAACCATGTTTTATTTTTAGGTTATTGGTAACAGCTCTGGAATGTATTTGTCACACTTGACAATGGTAAAATTGTCTAATTAACCAAGTCATAACTAAAAAAAACATGTTTAAATCTTGATCTTGTTTTGGCGTTTTTTCGTGACTTTAGAAACATTGATAATAAATTTAATTAACCTGACCATAATTCAAGTCAAGTATGGAAATTAAATATAAATCTTACCTGGCCTTGTACACTCATCATTTGATTTTGCTGCATGATGAGATGTGACATAGGAGACTGCTGACCGGACGCACTTTAAGAAAAATATTAAAGTATTAGTCACAATATAATTATCAAACTCAAGATGTAAACAGCTAACACAAGTAAAAATACCAAATTTATTCGTATTAATTATTCAATTTCATAAAATTATTAAAATAAGACATTTTTTTTACATTTTATTGGCTTTAGCGTTATGACCACAATCTCACTTAATGTTAAGTGACGATGCGGCCAAAGATGTTGGACACGCTAAACCTAGTGGAGGGACTGACTCTCAAGTGCAACTGCCGGAACACACTTATACTATTTGACGGCAGCTTTCCAACTTGAGCGTGGTAACTAGCCAGATGAGCATTATAAAAAATTATATCACTGTGCTATGGTTTCATGTCGATGTTTTCCCTTATGGAAAGCTCAAGCTCATTGCAGGGATTCGAACTCACGTCCTTTGACGAGGCTACAAATTTCATCATCGCTTCAAATTATTTTTTAACATAGAATTTTAAGAAGTTATACTATTTTATATCTTCCATGCTAACGAAATAATCTACACTTTAAATTTATAAAAAAACGATAAATGTTATTTGTAAGATCGAGATCTTGGGTGTGTTCTAATATACACTGACCAGTACTCTTACTGGGGAGAAATTTGTTCCGTCATGGCTGAGTATACTGCCACGGTATCCCAGGGAAATATATAAGACGTCATAAATGGTCGCCATATTTGTACTGTGAGTATTGGCGCTTTCGAGGTAAGGCACTCTCAGTGCCTTCATCATTTGTATTTGATTATTTTTATTCAAAAATACCGACTGTTAAAACAAACATGAAAAATTTCAAAATATTATCTTTATTGCAGTTTGTATGAAATGAAAGTAACTGAAGAATTAAGCGTATTCCATTAGCTATAAAAAAACAGTTAAGTAATAAATAAACATGAATGACAGTATAACTCGAGTAGGTCCCTTTTTAAGTAGTAACCAGTATAGCTAAGTATTAAGGAATTGCTTCGCAGTATACAAATAGAAGCCACACCTTACAGTGCTCGCAGTGTATATAGGAAAATAGCTCTTATAGTCTTCAATTACGAGGCGGAACATCACTATTCCTCATGACGATAAAGTACGAGATTGTCGTACGCATGTTTTGACCTCTGAAAATACGAAACTTGATGGACGTCATTTTATTGACAGCTATCACGCGAATCAATTTAGAACTGTAGTTATTATAGAAGTAAAGCTGTATTAAGTACTTAATAGAAGAATACCGTTGTTGTTGGTGCTGTATAAGCTGTTGCTGCTGCAGTCGCGCCTGCATTTGCATTTGCTGCTGCTGTTGCTGCGTCATGCCGCTTCCCATCCCACCTATACCGAACCCTGAGCAAAATAGGGGCATTAATTACGTGAGGTGTTTTTGGCGGTTTTTCAACGGCCCCTTTCTCCCTAATGAGATGTCGTGAGGTTTTGCTCGACCTCTCCCCTTCATCTAATCTCACGTGAAATTTTCCAAAATCCATACGTTTAATATAAATAGGTTAATCTGTGTTTAATTGCGTTGGGTTTATTAAAGAAAACCGTAAATTTTTTGTCACAATAATGCCAATTATTATCAAAAGATTTTTTTCTCAGTATAACCAATTTTTCTCGCAGTTTCTTACGGAAAAAAAGATACGTGATAACTGCCGAGGTCTCCGTCTCTGCCCCGTGAAATGGGTGAGATTCGGCTAATAATACCGGAGTATACCGGTATACCCGAGACCGATAATATAAAAACAATAGAAATAATAATTATCTTTATATAATTAAGAGACCATATTTATATAATAAAACTTTCACATTACAAGTGTATACAATTATATTTATCGTTTATAGTTCCAGCGTTATGGCCACAATCTGACCTAATGTTAAATGACACAGTGGAACACTAAGCGTAGTGGAGGAACTGGCCCTCAAATGCAACTACTGCTACACACATATAGGTATGGGGAGCAGATTTTCAACCTGAGGGCAGTAGCTAGCCAGATAAGCATTATACCCGCCTACTAACATGCTATAGATTTATCACTATGTTTTGCCTGACTGAAAGCTCAGGCTCATTGCAAAATTCAAACCCACGTCCATCGATGCGGCGTCCGTATACACTACCAATTGAGCCGTCATCGTTTTGAATAAATGAAAATAATCATAAAGGTCGGTGGTCTATTAATGGGGCAGAACAGAACTATTTAAAGGTGTTGAATTACAATTTTAAGTTTACGTAAATTAAGTGGGAATAATAAATTGGATATACCTTGATGATGGTGAGGAAACTGTTGTCTTGAAGCGGCCTGCTGCTGCATGAGTACGTGCCGCCACTCGGGCGAGTACTGTCGCGGATGCTGCGGGAAAGGCCTAGGGGCGGCGGCCGGAGCGCGCCTCGTCACGCCGGGGCCAATGCCCCCCACGTTGCCCCCCACCCCAGCAACAGGCGCGGTACCCAGGAACCGCGGCTTGTACTCCGGCGGCGGCGGCCGTATCTGCTGCTGTTGTGCGCGCAGCATCTGCTGCTGCTGCTGCTGTAGCATCTTCGCTTGCTGTTCCCGCGATATACCCGCCGCTGCGACACCTGACATGTTCATTTAAAAGCCTTATTACTTTTAATTTTATTCTTCACTAGCGTTCCCCGCGACTTCATTGGTGATGGACTAAAATTTTATTTTATATATATTTTTAAATACAACTTTGTTTCTATTCGTGTTAGCGTGATGTTAAATAAGCCTTCCTCTATGATTGCACTGTTAATTACAAAAATATTTTTTGAATTCCAACATGCACTTTCTAAGAGCAGCGTGTCCAAAACAACAAACAAACTTTTCCGATAATACTTTTTAAATATACCTTAATAAACTTTTTCTCATGGATAATCCAGCATTCTACTGATGCAAGAATTTTTAAAATAGGTCCAGTAGTTTTTGAGTTTATTCGTTGCAAAAATATGAATCTTTCCTCTTTAAAATATTATTACGTATAGATAACATTAATATTATTTCCTTCACGTTTCATTTCTTATCATTTTGATAACAGATATCCTTTCGTTATTATTACATATTACTATTATATATAATATACTATATATTTAATAAACATTCTAGCAACTGACGTAAACCCATCTATCGAACAAGACTATAAAATAATCTTTAATTATATTTTTTTATTGCGTCGCTTATTACTATCATATATAGTTTCTAGTAATAGCTTATGAAAAAATCAAATTTTATTATTACATTATAAAGAAAATTAACCATTAAAAAACCATTTAACCCTAAAATTTATAGGTCTTCACAAATTATTAATTTTTATATTATAAAACCATTTCTACATGTAATGACGAAGGATTACAATAAGCTATACGCTCTCTCATTATAGCTTAAAACTACATTAAATTTAATCCGTAGACCAAACAATGATTAAAATGTAAATAAGACCCGTTGTCTTTATCATATCAGTATCAGGATCGTCCGTAGTTTTTTATTCAACGCGATATTGATAAAAGCAATTTGTAGACGGAACCCGTGACCTGCGACGGCGGCCGTAAGTTAATTAATTTTGATAAAAAAGCGACAAACCAGTTTTTATTCCAAACGCTAAAATAAATGTTGGCAATAGAATAACAATTCAGAAGAGAAAATCATACGCCGCAATCAGGTAGTGTCTCTTCCCGTTTCTTTTTAATACGTATCGTGTAGCCACGAGGCAGAACGCGACAGGTATTTTTTTACTGAAAATCGTAGGCGTAAAAAATAATTACTTTAGCAATGCATTACAATATTCAATTAATTTTAGGAACAAATAGTATGATATCTAAGCCAATCTTAAATCTCCTAAATCATTAATTTTTGTATAACTAGGAATATTAAGTATGGTTGCATAATTTCACCGAATATTAAAAAATGAATTTCCGAACGCTCTATATATGTTGTGATGCAAAATTCGTTTTTTGCAAATTTCATGATAAAAACAGCGTAATATAAGTATGTGCAGAAACGTCGATAATATTTCAAATATTTAACGAGAATAACAACTGCAGCATCTATTTCGATTTTACATAACACACGGTCAAATAATATAAGTTTATTATGATTACATAAAAAACTAGAACAAGACAGATTAAGATACCGCCAAAAACTTCTTTCATACTTTTGTGGTTTAATTCAGGAAAAGTATAAAAACAGAAAGGAATCGAGTATAATTTTAATTATGAATAATAATTGATACACGAACTAATTTTATTTTAATTGGATTAGTTATCTCTAATTATCTACAAAGGCAACAAACAGACACCACTATGCATGATGCATTATCCAATTTAAAAAAATGCCATCATGGAAAAATGTACAGCTCATCGAAAACCGTCTATATCATACCGACCTTCAAACCTCTCAGTAGCATACTAAAAGATATCCACTAGTTCTTACGGCTTTACCACATGTGTATGGTAGTGTGGGATACAGGTCTCAACCACTCCCCTGATTGATTGCTTTTATACAAATACTGTTATCTATTATAACCATTTTAAGAGGTTAATAAAATAACAGACAAATTTTATAACGTAACTAATAATAGACGAAATTAATTAAGTGTTCGTGCATAAATATGCTCATTAAAGACTTAACTTATTATTACATCATACATTCATCGCAAATCTATACATTAGTATGATATATTAAGTGCTTAATGGCTCGGTATTATTTTTCGATGTTAGAATATTTATTCAAATCAGTACTACAGCCAACCTTATAAAATCGTACAACAAACTCTCGTACACATACTAACTAATTTCACATAACCATTGTTTTAACTATTCTGTGTGATTCTTCGTTATGTAACTATGATATGTTGTATGTACAACACATTGACTACATAAAGTTATATGACATGGCAATGTCTTGATCTACTTATGTACATATGTGATTCGATACCAAGGACAATAGTATCTATATAAATAGGCAAAGATTAAACAATTAATTACCTATTTCTTCTTTTAGTCTATCGACTTTAATTTTTTTTGTAACCATAGACGAGTATTATCAATAAAAAAGAATTGGAAACACATCTTTTCAAGAATTTTGCGAACACTAGTAAATATGTATATTAATATTATAAGCGGAAAAGTTTGTTTGTTTGGTCGCGCTAATCTTAGGAAATACCAGTGGAAGTTCAAAAATTATTTGTATTTCATAGAGCAATCATTGAGGAAGGCTTTAGGCTATTTAACATCTTGCTACCTCCAACAAGAGCAAAGCTGTTTTGAGAAGTTACAAAAACGGGCAAAAATTATTAACTAATTTTTATCCACGCAAACGAAATCGCAGGCACAAGAGTATGTATACACATATACATAGATAGATCTAGTAATGGAAAAAAATGTTAGTAAATACTTTCATTACTGATCATATATGTTTATGCAGCGCTAAAAAACAAGTCTTACCAAACATTGTTAACAGATACAGAACAATAATTTGTGGATCACATATATCATTGTCCTAAGTGAGATACGAAAACAACGGAGGCGAGGCGATCATTTAAAGCTCCATTAGGGCAATAAAAATCACAAAAATGGTTATTTAAAAAATAATCTCACCTAGTGGTGGTGGAACAACACCAGGCAATGAAGACTGTTGAGGTGTATTCGAGGGCCGCGCTCGCATGGCCTGCGTAAAGTTTATGCTTTGCGATTGTGACACTGAGTAAGTATCGCATCCGTTACCTGTAATAAAACACCGATATATTACAAATTATCAGTACCTTATATACCATTCTACTTTAAAAACTTATATTAAAATAAACAAACAAATAAACACGGGTACAACAATTTCATACAAGTCCGTTTAATCCCTGAGCATTGTTTGTATTTTAGTCGCTAATCAGCTGATACATATATATGTACGCATTTAGCTTCCAGATATACAAAGGTTACTCATGGACGGGGTCGAACCCCCGACTTCTCAGTTTTATAGTAAAGCTTAAACTCCTGCGCCACGAGGCCTTACTAAAAGAAATTGTACTGATAAAAAACGATATCAGTTTCTATAAATGGTATTTTCAATTTTTCTACCTAAAATATCTTATTAGTCATTATGTTAGATAAAGCAAAACATTTTAGCATCATATAGTACTACTATGTAAATAAAAAATAATAAATGTAAAATGGAAAAAACATGACATGCCAAGATCTTTTTTTTCTAGGACGTGGTTTCATGTTTTGAGAAAGATAACAAAATGTGTAGAAAGATAGCTCTATAACCAAAATGTGTACAATGAATCACACTTCGAACTTTTCTATTGGATACAACAAAACCTTGCTTGACAAGGTTTAAGGTACACGTAACATCGATTAAAATATTGAGCACAGATGGCTCCACAACACTGTATTATTAACAATGTCTTCTAAACGAATTTCATGGAAAGTGAAAGTACAATCCAGCTCGTTCGTTTTGATATCACAAGAGTTGACGTCGCAATTTGAGGATTCGATTTCAAATCTATTATTCGGTTTTATTCTAAATTTATCTTTAATTCATCGAAATATCCTTTAATTCATTATTTTGTTTATTTACATGGGGCCGTTCATAAAATACGGCACGCTAAATTTTACTTTTTTAGACCCCTTCCCCTTCCTCATGCTATGTCACATTTTTTACAACACCCCCGTGGAAATATTATAGACCTCCCCTATCGTACATGATATCTGGCAATTAATAGCAGGAAACATATTTTAATACTTTTAAATATTTATTTATTGCTGTCAATAATAAAACTTTATAAAATTAGTATAGTATTATATTATAAAATATATAAAGTTAATAAATATTTCATAATTTCATTGCAATTTCATCGTAACAACATGTAAAATTACTATTTTTGTTTTATGAGCTGCGAACGTTGCGTTTTCTTAGACTCCTCCGGCCCCCCATAAGTGCGAACGTATTTTATAAACGGCCCCCAATTGGATTAGAAATACTGAATAGTTAATGTATATTATAATTACCAACAATTGCTGTAGATATCTAAGTTTAATAATTACGTTTCCTTAATACTGACAGCACTCAGTGTGTACCATAATCTTAGCATATAAAATTACTTGCATAATTATTTACAATTAAATTTTAAAGTAGTATCTTCTAGTTTGCAAAACCATTGCAGTGTTGAAACGGACATGTTTATTTTGCGAAATTCGGTCGAGATATAAGATGCATTTGTAACGAGATACAATAAACTCGTCAACGTAATGTCACCGTCATCGGAGGTGCGCGACTTGGCGCATTCTCGCAGATCGTCAACCTCGGACGCGAGACTGAGTGCGCCGCACCGGGGGGCTTCATTCGCCCACCTACACTACACTCAGCACGAGTACTACCAACAAATTTATTTAAACACACATGATACCTAAACGCAAGAACACAAAGATGCTGTTACTATAATCGTATTAACACAACCGCTTTCAAGCGACTACTGAATAGCTACGATATGAGTCTACTATATTCGCATACTATATTTTATCTCCTTGTAAAGTTTTTAACTTAAAAATAGAGGATGTTCGAATAATACATACCTTTGATATAAGAACGAAACACATATGAATATACACTCGTGAATGCGTATTATGATGCCGTACAATATTATTATCGTTTATAAATAACCGGTAGGAATTAAATAATTATTTTGGTTTATCATCAGTGTAAATTATTATGAATATTTAACTCATGTTTATTCATAGGTTATTTGTGTAATAATACACCGGAGCTCCTACGTACTTGTATTCTTTTTTATTTTGTTATTTGTTGTGCGAGTTTTATTTTAACGGTGTTTTGACCCAGTTAATAGACATCTGTCTTCCAACTGTAGAATCCAAGTTTGATTTCCGGCTGGGGCTAAGATTTCGATTATTTAATTTTCAAACATCTTGGCACAAGTTATTAATCAGTTCGCTAAAATGAATAAAACTTGGAGAATTTGAATAAGTTCAAGAAATAGCCTTTGATAATACAAAAGTTCACGTTTCCCAGTGTTTCCTAATGAACAGGTACGAGGTAGTCAGCAGTAGATAAAATAAATTCTAAAGTTTACACAATTAGTAAGTGATACATATTTGATTTGTAAACTTATTACTATTAAATATCTTACTTTGGTGGTGCTGTGGGGATGGGGCTCCCTGGTGCTGAAAGTTGGCGTACATGCCCTGTTGGGCCGCCACTGAGACATGTCCGCCGCCGCCCCCCGCGCCGCTCACCTGCAAATGCTGCGCCGCCGACACCTGTCAACCAATAATCACATCACTCAACCATCAACCGGTTTCTTTATTATCACAATGAATAGAATGCTTCAATTTTTACTAAATTTTGAAATAAACACACAGTAGTCATCCCTTGCTTCAGCCTTCGTAGACTAATAACAATTTTAGGCAATAATGTTATACAAGGACCAGAGGGTTGTTTAAAAAAAAAAGGCTCTTTAATAACATTTCTAAGCACATTTCTAAGATTTATGGGAGAGTAAAGTCAGAAAACATATCCACCTTTTTTGTACTAGTAGTTCTAGAACATGCGCTTATATAATAATTACCTGTAAAAATATTTAAACATTAAGAAGAGATAAAACTTGTAAAATTTCTGGACGGTTCATGGCCGCAAGTTTTCTGAACCGGTGGTAGCATTTTGACTTTCTTAAAGTGCCTTCTTAGGACGGTAAATTCAATAAAGTAAACTTGATTTAATAACTTTTTACGATAACTGTTTATAATGGGGACTTTTTCTTGTTAACTACAAGCTCCAGTTGGTGTTACGACCTTGAAATAATGTTTGTAAAACAAGAAATGTCTAACTAACTGCAATGACAATAATCTAATAATATTAAGATCATGTGCAAATTTTGAAGTGTTCAATATATCAATAATAAGTCTAATCAATATCAATGTGGATTAATAATGTGTTTTAACAATTAAAATAAGTCTTTGTTCAAATATTACATTTGAATGGAAAACCATTTGCCATCTTCACTTACTGGAGATCCTGTCGAAATCTACCACAATGATAAGTAGACATAGCATACTGCGCTGAAGTACTATTCAATAGTTATAGTTATTTACTAAAGTCACAATTTTAAAAATATATGTAAGTAGTACGCTAACCTACGGCAATTAACCTACCAATAAACCTACTGTGTTAAACATTTAATAAATTATCTTCTATTTCAATATGGTTAGTCATTTCTAGTATTTGAATTTAATTCTTTTTTATATACTTTAATTAGTCTTATCTGGAACTGTTTCGATCAGTACAAAAAAATATACAATCCATTTACTTTATACACATTCTATGAAAAATATTGATTAATATAATATGATTGCAGGAATGTTTTCACAATTAAAAAGGTAAGTTTCTAAAACAGAGCATTTCGTACGGTTTCTGTTTTCCTAATAATGTATGCAAAAACTATGTATATGTATACAAATATAAACTGATCTCCGAGTTATTACTCTTCCCGGTTTAATAGACGTTTTTTTTTATTTAACACGATTTAACTTGAATAACGGAAATAAAATATCAGTGACCTTTTTGCCAAATCTCTACCTATTATTAAGTCGAGTGATCACTTGTTCAATCCCTGACAAAGACTTATATAGGTGTGATGAGTATAACTGTCACTTGTAAATCTGGTAGGCAAAGATATAAATATGCACAGCATATTGCGTTTTGACTTATTATAATACAAGATTTCCTTAGTTTCAAATTAAAATGAAATGGCCGTGTGTGAAATTTTATTCCCATATTATTATTACTTTCACAAAATCAACCACTTTTATTGCGATTCGTATAATTGGAGAAGCAGCTAACCAAATTGAATTTTAAACGTGACGTAACTTACATTTACGAGAATGCTTTTAAAAGTGGCTACCATGTTATAGCAGTAGATAATTTTATAAATCAAGAGACCTTATCAATGTTACACAAACATTGTAAATAAATTTATACATACATTATATACATATCATTGATATCGCAATATTATACTGTTGTCTATGTACACATAGATATTCTACGCGGAATAGTGTGGTAACTGGTTTGTCGTGATCTTTAAAAACTATATGAGATCTAATAAAACAGGTGTCCGATTACCGATTTATTCGCTAAACAAATATCATAAAACAAATCTATTGAGGCCCCTAATACTTTATTTTAGCATTCTGAATAAACTATTTCTTTACATCGTCAGTGAATACAATTAAGCTAGTTTGTGAGCTGTTTACGTAACACTGTGGATTATATATTATATATACCTCTTGCCGCTTCTTTTGTTTTGCAACTTGATCATCTTTAATTTTTGTTACACGTGGAACCTTTATACTCCAAAGTAATATTATAAATATGAAAGTATATCTGTTAGTAACGATTTCAAGCCTAAACCGCTAAACCAATTACGATCAATGTACAGATACATTGGATCTTGGAGAAGGACATGGACTAAATATTGTCGCGAAAATAATACTGGACGGTGCGAAATAGGAGATAAATGTTTGTATGGGGAGCCCATCATTACTCAAGATGGATATGTGAAACTTGATATTAATAGTTAAGGAAAAAAAAAGTTCGAAATTTTTGAAAAATTATCTCTAGATCCGACACGATACTATAGGAGTGATTTCAATTATTCAACATAATGCACACGTGGTCGCGGACGCAAATATTTTCTTAACTGAGACCAATTTTAAAATACTGTAGGAATCAGGAAAACCACTTTAATAAACATTCAATATGATAGAAACATAAAATCTCATATTAGATACAAAATATTCGATTCATTTACTGAAAAAGTAATTGTTCGCAAACAATAAGTATTATGCGTCTATTTAGATTTTTTATTAAGCCGTTTTTACTCATATTTCATTCAAATTAAAACGACATATAGAAAATTCGCTATAGACATTAAAATTCCGAAACAATTTCCGTATAATGGTAGCCAGTTCGAATAATTAGTCTCAAATTCACACCTACTTAACTACAATCCTTCAGCTCAAATAAAAAAAATAGTCGCCAAGCACCTATATGTTCCAGCAACTGCATTTAAAGACAGTTGCTTTGCTAGGGTTACAGTATACGTTGGATCACACCGCTGTTTAAGAATTGGTGTTATTATAGTCAAACGCTAAACCAAGAGAAAATAAAATTAAATATTAAAAGAATATCGATCATCGTGCTTTGTACTACTCTATAATACTAATATAATGCCATACAAGACGATGACAGATGCCATTCGGACGAACAGATGAACACATCACCACTCTCGTCTCGGTGCGCTGCAAGGCAAACCTGTTATGAATATAAGTCATCTTGCAGCGCTTTGTCTGTAATCGCGTTTATTATACTCTACGGGATCAGTAAAGCTATATTAGATATTACATTGTTATATATATATTTTTTAATTTTAGTATCGCTCCGGGAACCGTGAACCGTCGCTTACTAAAAAGATTACAATTTTTTTTTAATAATTAGCGACTTGATTTTGTTTATATTTTTTGTTAATACATTTTACAAACGGTACGCTTTTAAACAAGTTTCAATAGTCGATACATACCTATAAAAAGACCAAAAATAATATTACACAACAATCAAATTTCATTAAAACATGGTTTAACCGCTGAGCGTGAATATACACACATAAATACATGCGTAACTAAAATGTAATACATGGCTACCCGAGCATCTCTTGTATTTTCAAAAATGAAAATTCTTAAGGCTGACAGATATCTACAAAACATCGGAAGTTAAGGATTGCTAAGTACCAAACGTCATGCAAATCATTACAATCGTTTCTCAGAAACCAATGACATATGTGTAAGAATTTCTGATTAAATAGTACTAGATTAGTTACACAGAAATTTCCACAACCGAGCCAGAACGGGGATCCATCCGGTGGCAGGATCCAGTTTTAAACAATACGAGATATTCATATCCGTTGTTGAGAGTACGTCCTACATAGCGCTAAACCCGCTAACTCGTATGCCTAGTATTCTTAAACCAGACGCAGCCGTACGATGTAACGGCACTTTTCTTAACCAACTTTATATCGTTTTTTAAGAATATCTTAGGGATTGACAACGGGCCTCAGGTAGGGAACGAGTAGCGAATATACTATATTATCATAATATATGTTATACTAAGCAACGTCTACGTATCTGAAGGATAAACTATATTCATCAGTTGTACGTGATTTTTTAAATATATTTGAAGTAGAAAAAATTATCGAATAGTAACTTATAATTTTTCATACCGTTTGCAGTTTGCATAGTGTTAAATTTTTGTTTTAAAGTTCTTAGTACAAGAGTTCGGAATAATATTCAATTTTTATAAATATCAATTTCTTCGAGTATTTGTTACTCAGGGATTGTAACTAAACTGCTAGGTTTTGTAAATATTATTAATGTCAATTTTTAAGATTGTAAAATTTTTGTAAACTCGTCCTGCGTGAGCCTGATATGACTATTGGTTGCGACGTTCAATTCAATACGGTGAAAAATCTGGCAGCCACTAATTAACCGCCTGGGTGTGCGCTGCGAAGCCGTTAGTCACTCACTATGATAAAACATTGTAATAATGTCAATGTAATGAATTTCCATGTGTATATATCAAAATGGATGTTTGTATATGTAAAATCGCTAAACTCCAATAGCGTTTGATCGGTCACTATGAAAACTGCATTTTTTTAGATGGTTTCTATGGCGTAGCTAAACGAAATAGGGACGTTGTAGTCTCTTTATTCATTTCTAGAAAGGACAGGTGAGCGTTTGCTGATACGGAGAGTCTACAATAAAGTAAATATTCTTCACGTACAATTTTTAAATAATACATGTTTTTATTTTAATCCGTACTTTATTAAAAAAAACCTTATTATTCTTCTTCTATTGGATATCGGGATTTGATTGGATATTGGACAGTAGGTTCAAGAACCATGTCAAACGGGTTTTGATGTCAAAAGGCTATTATAGGGTGGATCAAATAGCGATTGTGATGTCTGGAATTGACACCCCTCTCTGTACATTCTCTAATAACTACTGTAACACATTAAACTATTGTATAAAAGGATAAGAATAGGACTTTAAAAAATGCAGAGTTTCTTGCCGATTCTTTTAGATGACTGTGTTACTTTCCGAACCGGTAGTAGATTTGACGTTCATAAGCACCTTCTTAGGTACTAAATTGAATAGAGATTATTTATTTGATTATATAAAATATATTTATATACGGATTTGTATACATATCCAAAATCACATATATGTATGTTTATAACATTCCTTCTATGTGATCAAGAATTCTGATGAATGATGCAATATTTTATTCGTCAACTATTTTGTTTAACTGTTGTTTGTTTAAAAATTTTGTTCACTAGAATTATGCACAATTTTAGAGACGATCATTTTCTTTTGTTCGTCCGTTACCGTAATTCCCAATTTTTCAAACGAAAACCCTGAACCATTTTTCCCTTTTGGCAATTAATTCTACTTAACAAATACGTAAGCTACCATTAGTCATACATAAATACATATATGAAAATAAGTTTTTTACAGCTTATAGCGTACTGTATTGAAATGTAATTCGTACAGCAAAGGGGTGTCAGAGGTGGCATCGACCGTTCTGCTTGCCACCCCGATCGCCCACTATATTCGAACATGAACCACCCACATAGCTATAAATCGTTATCTTTCTTATACCAATGAAGTCCTGAAGTTATATACACTTCTAGGTATTAATTTATTAAAATCGAACTTAACACAATCGTTTGCTTATTTGAAAAGTATTCATCATAATTTGTTATATTTTAAAATTATTTTACAATATAATCATAAATAATTGCGCCCACAGCACCATAAGTTAAAGTAAGAACAAGAGATATTTAATGCGAGACACGGAGGGAAAGTATCTAAAGAAAATACGTTGGCTACGTACCACTTAGAATTCACAACGCTCAAAATATATCTTCAGTGTTCTCATATGACGATCACGGTCGTTGTGGTCGCGACAAAACGTTACTAATGACTTTATTATTTTTACTCACGCCCAGTAAACAACAACCCATTTGCAAGATGGACCCACACACCATTCCACTGGAGTTAACACTTTAAAGCAAGTGGAACAAGAAAAACCAAAGTCGTGAGCGTTGTAAACGCGGTGACACGAAGCCGTTATAACGTTCTTCTCTCGCATCTATGGAAATGTATTTTTACATATAAGAAATAATAGAAATATTAGCCATCAATTAATAACAATGATAATTTGTATTTACAACACGGTTGCCACCACGCTGAGTGTTATGGATTCAAATCCTACATGAGACATTTGTAAGATATAACTTGTTTCACCTACAAATGATAATGATACTGAGTTTAAATGTATATTATGTATGTTAGTTATATGACAAATAGCTGACCCGGCAAACTTCGTACAGCCTAACAGTCAATTAATATCGTCTTAACTATTTGTTAAACTCAATTTAGGATTTAATGTATGTCATAAACTGAACACTAAAATCTTATTCTACTTTTCTTAGCCGGCGACGAAACCATCAAATAAGAGAGCATTAAAATCGGTTCAGCCGTTCTTGAGTTATAAATTGTGTAAATAACTTGACTATGTTTTATATTTAAGCCATCGCGTTACAGGACTTGATCTCCTGTTTCAGTGCGAAGCCTTAAAAACAATATTACAAAGTTATTAGAAAATATATTAGCAGATATACGATTACTGTATATTGTGGAAGAGTTTAATAGAGTTTCAAGGATCAATTAAACTGATAAAAATTATACGTATTTTACCCTAACGTGTAAAATATAAATTAATCGAACAAACAGTAGTGACGTTAGAAAAGGTAGAATTTTAAGTAAAATATCAAAGGACGCTTCAAACATGATAATAACAAGTAACAAACAGCCCACTGCTGAACACTTCTGCGTCACTAACGCCCACTCACGAAGAAAATCACCTTTAACCTTCTCACAGAAAGCGATACCTTATTACTAGTAACCATGTATAACAATAAATCTCGCACCCTTATTAAATAACAGCTCTAAATATTTCCAAAAATATATATATAAAATACATTTGAGAACACAGCGTTGGAACGCTTACAAAAATAATTAACAGAAAATTTCAAAATATTCCAACCGAGAATTACATTTTGTTTCAACAAACTTTGTTTCTTTCCTTTTTTTGCTTACTTTGCTGAAGAAACCTCAAAAAACTTGTTTGAAATTATTTTCAAAGCCTACGCCCAAGAAATGAAATGAGTAATAATCTAAGCTATAATAATATAATATAATTATAGTAATGTATTCTGAAGTCAGTCGTATAGACACGTACTTACTACATTTATGGAAAGTACAAAAAAAAAACAAATCATGTATGAACACACTTAGCCTAGTGAAGAAACTGGTTCTCAAGTGCAACTGCTGGAACAAACCTATATATAGGATTTGGCGGCAGATTTTCAAATGGAGATTGGTAGCTAAGCAGGCGGGCTATAGAAAAATGCCTTATCACCATGCTATGGTTTCACCAAGATGTTTTCCTTCATCAAAAGCTCATACTTAATGAAGGAATTTAAACTCACGTCCAATAGCTTTCGTTCACACTGCCAACGGAACCAATTCAATTCTCCCTAAATCCTCTTATTTTATGCCGGGCAGGATATGACAAGGGCGTGTGACACTCATCAGTTGAGAGGCAACAGGAACAAAGGCAAATACGACAAATACAAATATACCACAACGATCGGCATTCCGCCTGATTACAAAAGACAGGGGTCTGCTATCGCACTATTTCAAGTGAAAAAATAATGTACCAACTACTGCTATTCAAAGCTTTGTACTGTTTCAAATTATAAAACAGGACATGATAGAATTAATAGAAAACATCATGGTAAAAGACTATACAAAATATTAGAACGTTTCAAGACTACGACAATTCACTGGATTAAATATTTTTAAATAATTATTCTGACGCATACTTAAACACATAATGCATTTTTTATGTATACATAATGAATGTGATCACATTAATGTCACGGTCACTTACAGGAAATTGCCGTAAATAATTTACCTAAGTTTAATTTTAGTAGGAGCGACTTATTAAAATATTACTAAAGTAGGCTAGTCACGTAACGCCAGTTACTATGTAACACGTTAGGTAAAGAAACGGATGAAAAATACCATTTATTTTTTAATACTAACAACCCCCGGCTTCGCACGCGGAATCGTGTTTATCATAGTATCTATTGTTATATAGCTTTTATACAGTATAATATATATTTTAAAGTGGAATAAAACCGTAATACATTGTTTTCATGTATCTCTATTGGTTTACGTGGCGCAAGCCAGTACAGTCCTCCGTCGGCTTTATTTTTCCGACTTCTTCAACAATCATCGTCATATTTAAGTAAATCTATACACAAAGCGTAATTAATTTTTCAATTAAACTACGTCATGAACAACTCCGTTTATTAAAGAAAACTGTATTAAAATCCTTTCTGTGAATGTTTTGAGTTTATCGCGTATAAACTGATAGATTGTTGGCGCAGGAATTTTGTTTATAATATACCAGATTTTACGCGCGGCTTCGCTGGCGTTAATATTGATTTTATGAAACAAATCGGATGACGCAATAAAAAGCTTCATACAAAGTTTATCACTCTCATTACCCCATTTCCAATAAGGTTTGCGCGACAAAAAGTAACCTATCATCGTCTCCAGGGTCTCATTTATCTCTGTACCAAAATTCATCACAACCGATTCTGCGGTTTAGGCCTGAAAGCGTAACAAACAAACTCACTTTGGCATTTATAATATTAGTAACGATGGTGCTTAGCCGTGACGTTATACGGAAAAAAGACAATTATTTCATTGAATTAATTTCAAATTAAAATACTTTTATACAATGACCATAAATTATTCTTGCAAAATGTGCTATCCCGTATTCTCCAAATATCACTTCATCAAGACTCCCAGTACTGTCTATTCTAAAAACATATTATATCTTGATTGCATTGATATTTGACATGCGCATGAAATATGCGCGAGATATAAAAGATATATTAAACTTCGTGTTATTATTCTGTACAGAAATTTCATAGCACACAGTAATGCAGGTGCGTCATTGAGTCCTGGTTAGGAGGAATATTTTAAACATGTGGTCTCGATACATCTGCTTACTCGCTATATACATACATGCGTGTTAATAACAACGAATACAGTGAGTGCCTCGGGAAACAGTTGTTGACAATATTTTTACTACATATCTTTGTAATGCTAAAATTATTTATAACCTTTAATGTATTGAAATAAATATTTATCTTTTAATTTTATTAAATGCCTATAAACTTATTGTCAGAATATTAAATTCGTTTCACTAGCAAAACTATATTTCAAATAACTATATGTGTATTTTTGAGAATCCCATATCCAGTATAAATAATTTCTTTTTTGAAATTGTAAGTTTCTCCAGCCCGGTTTTTACATTAGATCTCAGGTACATGTGTTTTTGCATTAGAAAAAATATAGGAGAACATGAAAATAATCCTAAGTAACTCGACATAAAATCACTTTCAGTAAATTTTCTTACAATAGTGAAATGAAAGCTTTAATCATGTTTGTCATAAAACAGATTATATGATAATTACATTTTAATTAACAAAATAATATTTTATGCAACTGGGATTGCGGGAACCGCTAATACTAAATAAAAACACCATAGATCATCATAGGTATATATATATATTGATGTGTAATACTAGTTATCATCTTCTAAAATTTCGTCATATTCTCAGATAAAAGAGTAGTTCAAAAGCAAAATTGGCGTTATCTATATTAACTTCTATTTACAATTGTATACTATTAATTTACTTAAATATTATATTAATTTGTACATTTTAAAATACACTATGAAACGTGAACAGTGATCCGGGCCGTGCAGCGGCCGCCGCGCCTGTCGGAAGTTTTCGAAACTTTCACATATTGACGACAATAATACAAATGTTTAGAGATGTTTTCCGATACCTAATTGTAACTCATGACTGTATAGCAAAAATATTTTTTAAAGAAAATCGATAGTTTTTTTTTAAATCCCATGTCGTGTAAAATTTTACCACAGCTTTCAAACTATTGTCGCATTAAAAACTGCAAAACTGCTAGATAGAAACTATCTGAGCGTTAGATTGTAAGTTAGTATGTATAATGTATTTAATGTAAGTGTGAAGCTGTTACTAGCGTCGTGCGATATTATACATAAGGCAATATGACTATAGAAGACGTCACTGTCGCCTCGCAACTAAACGTGGTAAGCCGGGTGGCAGCGCGCGCATGTCCTCCCCGGTCGATACTACACCAGACTCCATGTTTTTTTATATTGTCTCCCGACACTAATAGCTTAATAAAAAAACATATCCAATAATTACTAACCAGTATATGATCTTTGAGATTTCTTAAGACTTTCAAGATAAATGAAGCAATTGAAAGATTTGAAAGCAATCATTCGATGATTGAGTGAATGAAACACTCAAAAAATTATAAAACTTTCTTCGGAAGTTTTTCTTTAGTCAACTGTTAAAATAAAACACACGATAAAATAATCGATGCTAATAAGTTTGTAGTTAATTCTACAGGTAAGTATATATATATATTTTTTTTAATTATAAGGTACAGAGCTCAACTACAGATTGTCTAAACCGAAGTTTACTATTGAATTATTGGCCTGACTGTCCGTATATAAGACTAGATTTAATAAAACAAAACAGCTTGATAATTTTTAGTGAAACTTTGTGATCAGGAATAATTGACATTCCTCAACTGAAAATTATCAATATAACATCAAAAAACCTTCATGGTGGTACACCATTTTCCAATGATGCCCTGGTTGTCTATAACTCCCAAATTAAAAATTCTAAAAAAAACATGTATTGCTAGAACTATATACTTGTATGTAGGCTGATTATTACCTGCTTCACTGCTCAAAAGTTTCTAATTATAATAAAATATATTTTATATCCGAACATAGTCCGCTTCTATGCCAAAGTTGATTAGAAACTATTCAGTTCTCTAAGTATGATCAATAGGCAAACAATCAATTAACGGATTTTTCAATTTGTAATATCATAATAGGATTTTATTTATTTAATTAACATGAAAGCAAATAAAAACGACATGAATCCCGGATACTCAACAGGTGTACATTTATTACTGCCATCAAGTGGTAAAATATAGAACTAGATATATATTTAAACTTGAAATCGTTAATACGTCGTAGGTTTCTAGTGTTGATTAATCTAATGCCTTTCCTCAAAAAAGAAGAAACTTTTATCCAGTCACAAGACTTTAACCTTTACCTCAGTATTTTATTTTTATTTGTCTCGACTAAAAATAATAGGTTCCCAAGTGATCGACAGACCTAAATCGAAGGTATACATGAATTTATTTTGTATTTACATGCGGCTCGACATATTGGCGTTATATAATTAATTGAATATGAGAACAATGACGTACCTGTAAGTTGTGATGTGGTTGTGTTAGGTGCAACTGCTGCTGTTGTGACATGTGCAGATGTTCGATGGGAGGCGGCGCAGGTCGCGGTCTGTACCCGTACCCGCGGTACCGCGGCCAATCGCCGCCCGCCGCTTGCTGATGCTGCTCCGCCATGTGTTTCAATGTCTGTGCAGCCGGTGACATCTCGCTACCTCCATAAGATCTCGGAGCTGATTCACTCTCTGGTGATTCAAAACCAATGCCCCCACCGTTATATTTCCCACCGTCCAAATCGAAATCTTTCATAAACTCTGGGTACTCCGATATCTCGGTGATTAGGTCCTCAAAAGTGTCATCGCCGTCGTCCTCTCCTATTAGATCGGCTAACCCTGGGAATGCTGACGCGGCATCACGCTCTAAGGCCGCTGCACATTCATCTAGACCAACAAATTCATCGTCTGCGATTTCGGATTTGCATTCGGCTTTACATTCTCGTTCGCAGTCTAGTGGAGTAGACACTCGCGGTGGCGGCTGCGGTGGTGGGGAATTAGATGTTTTCACAGCGTTAGCGAGCGCCTTTACGGTCACGTTGGTTGATATCTGCTGCGGTTGAGAGTCAGCAGCGGAAGTTGTAAACTCCAGCTGCTGAACTATTTCGACGGAGAACTTAGTAAGAGCTTCGCCAGGTACACCTCCACCGCCAACGCCGCATTGAAGTTTCGCTGGAGGTTCGTAATCTCCACAACCGAACTTTTGTTGCTAGAACAAAACAACAAATATCATCAGCCATTACTGTTATGTAATCATACTAATATTATAAATGCAAAAGTGAATTTGTTTTTTACGCTTTCACACCTAAACCGCTGAATCGATATGATGAATTTTGTTATCGAGATAGATGGGAACGTGGAGACGGTGATAGGCTACTTTTTTCAAAAAACTTATTGTAAGGGGGAAAAGACAGGGATAAACTTTGTATAAAACTTTTTATTACGTCATGTGATTCGTTTGACAAAATCAATATTAACGCGAGCGAAGCCGCACGAAAAATCCAGTATAGTATAATTTAATTATACTTCATATTAAATAGTATTTTATCTTAGTTTTATATTACTTTTAATGCCGCCTCTGCGACCATCATGATCAGAAATGTATTATAATAATTTGATACTTTGCGAATTTACTTTGCAATGAAGAAGTAGTCTAATTGTAATAAATAATAATATACGAAATAATTATCAGCTCTCCATAGAACCTATAGTGAAATTTATATTTTATAATAATGTATAATATCTAGTCAATGATATTTCGACTTATATTCGAGCCAACTTTCTTAGTTTTCTCTACCTCACTAGGCCTTCACAAGTCATTAGTTCTTATGCCGTAAATAAACAGAATAAGTCAAAATGGGTTTTAATTAATTTTAATTTTTTTTAAACTATTAGTACGTTATTTATAGATTTCTATGTCTTTTATAAAAATGTGTTCTCAAGGAATCCAAACAATAAAATATTCATGAAAACATTTATGTATAAATGTAAGGTCAACAACAAGAAATGTACAATTCTTCTATTTGCATTTTTCTTCCACATGTGGTACTTCGAGATAAGCTAACAATATTATCATGCGAGCGCCTAGATTAAACATTCATTCTAAGAAATCAAACATCCAGGTATACAAAGGAAGGAAGGAACACAGCATGTTATTAGTAAATGCGTCACGAGATAAATTGTATATCAAGCAAAAACAAACAATGCAAATTACACTATATTTTCTACCTTCCTACCTTGTGAGGTACCTTGTGTACTGTGTCATGGAAAGTACTCGAGTAAACAACAATATTACGATGTACATACGGACGTAGCTAGTAAACTAAACAATTTAATCACGTGTGGTATGTCACGTGATATCTAACAATAAAACGCTACATTATTTACTTCGCAAAGTTTTGTTTTAAATTGATTTACTTACCTAGATGTTTATACTATGTAGATTAAAACCTCTTAGTTATTCTGTCGATTAAATAGACATTCAAAAAACATACGTTTTACATCTATAATGTAAAATGTAGTGAATAAATGTAAACCTTGTAGTAGCACAGACCTGGATAGAGTTAATTAAAATGAAACCTTCGAAACAAGGGATGATATGGAATTCTGTAACCTTAACTGTATCCGATATAAATACTTCGAAGAATTTCGGATAAGAACACAGACGATTACAAAAAAATCTTACATTATTCTTTGTATGTAAAAACCCCCGAGTCACGATATTCGGCCACGATATAGTCTCGAAAACGGTTTAACCGATTAATTACATAAAAATTTTGTAAATTTATATTTATTGAACTAACTTACAAGACAATTATTTTTATCCCGACAAAAGAACCTATACTTGGACGCAGTACGTAGCGCTGCCGTAAATATATTGACTACTGGAAAGGATAGAATAAGATCTGTCAGGCCAGCTAGTAATTTTATAACAATGTTTGTATATATATGTACGTACAATATCGTTTAAATAACACAAGTTTGCGCTCCACCACAATTTCTTGAAAAATGAGTTATTCAATTAATAATTCATATCATTGAAACACTTTGTACATCTGAAATAATCTCATATCCGTGGCATCCCTAATTAATACCCACTATCTGAAATTTATAAAGGACCTATAAACCTGACTACAGTAACAAAGCATACTTCTGTTCACTGTTAGTGCGGCAAGCAGCATTGTATAGTTTGTTATATCAAAAGCACTGATAAAATCGGTATATATGATTTCACTTGACTACTAGTGGTACATATTAATACTAATTGTATTGAGTATATTTGCGTAATAATTAATAGTAGCGCACAAGTTCTAGTATATACATCCTGTGTTTTAGAAATTGTGCAACGATATACAATAACTACGTACCGCGTACTAGATTGAACGTTCGGAATAATCTGTCATTTCCATAGAGCATGATGTCGACATCACACTTCGTTTAAATTCTCTTTGGTGTTGACTATGTGTTAAACAAAACTAACAAAACAAATATTAAATAACGTAACACAGTAGTGACATTCAACTTGAACAACTATGTTTAGATTTGAATCTAAATAATGATTAATTTATTAGAACATTATAAAGATTAAAATACTAAAAGGTAAATGTTGCGTTATTTTTTTGATAATCATTTAATATAACTATGGATACAAACTACATTATAGTTTTATTTACATATAAGGATAAATATAATTTGATTGAATAATCTCGAGTAATGAATACTTAAACTTTAATCATAACTATGAAGGTAATTAACGGTGTCCATGACTTTGATTCGTGGCGCGCGTAGACTTGAATGACGCCTTTTACAAAGTTATAAATTTTTCTACTTAGGTACTATTAATTTCAGTATAACTGATACTATTGCAGTCTTTTTAAATATTTATTGGAGCATAATTACACTGTCATATGTACAATGTTTTCTCGTATTTGATGGCTAAAATAATGCGCAGTATCCGTCTAAGCTATTGCTTTATGGATGTCAGATTTGTTACAAATGATATAACAGTAATGGTTAATGGTCATAAAATATGTATCGAAAATAAAAACCAACAAATATTATAATGCAAGAAATTCAACCTACTTGGACCGCGCTAACCATGTGCCATTTTTAAATTTGTTGTCTTGAATATGACTTAGTTGTTAGTTACTAAATATAGAAAATTATATCAAAATCCATTGAAAAATACATTTACTAGAAATTTTTCGTAACATTCGGTGTTCCGAGGGAACTGTTTTATTCATGGGATAAAAGTAAGGTATATATTATAGAATATTAGATACCATTATGTCAAATTTCATAAAAATTAAAGTCATCATTAAACTCAAGTCAAATGAAAATAATGTACAAGCTCTGACTAAGATACAGTTTTATCATTTAAAAAAAAATATTGTAAAAAATAGATTCTAAAAATCATACTCAAACCTGTTTTCTTCCATGGAAATTAGCTAATAGGGCCGAGGTACAACGCCTGCGCGACGTTTTCGCGCATGCGCACTTATGTTTTTATCTGATGCCCTATACAATGCATTCAATTGAATAGTGTTTTGAATTACTGAGAGAAACAGAATTCTGATACGTAAATTTCGTCTTTAGCTGATGACATTTTCAAAATAGCTAACATGCTATTTTAGGCTTATTAAAAAATACTTTTTAACGAACTAGCTGACCCGGCAATCTTTGTACCGCATAACAGTCAATGAATATTGTGTTAAAGTTTAGTGAAACGCAATCAAGGATTATATTTATGTCATAAAATAAGTAGAAAATAAATATTCTATTTTTCTGGATGGAGACAGATTCAACATATCTAAGATCATTAAAATCGATTCAAACGTTCTTTAGTAATAATTCGTTTAAAAACCCGACTTTGTTTGATGTTTATAGATTAAGGATCGAACGAATCGGTCACTTCGGTTACACACCTAACTAGTACTAATACTACGATTCAGGGCATACATATTAAACTTTATTTTTAGTAAATTAAATTTTGGCAAGACAAGTGCAACCAACTGTTAGGTTACGTTTTCGGTTTCAGGTGAAAATCGTGTTTCAGTCGAAAACTAATCAAAATAAAAATCATTTGGGTATGTTGAAATAAACAGTTTTTTCAGAGCAGATCTAAGTCAGAAAAATTACACATAAATATTGTCTTCTTTCCTACAATATGACTCATATATTATAGACAATAATGGCCACAGCGATTTTATCTTGCACTTCGCTAAAAATAATTATTCATATAACTTATATCTGAGGCATTGTTAATACCTAGAATAAATTACAAAACCACAGTACAAAAATTAAATATAATTCTACGCTTTATTCACATCCCAGACACAATACAAGAATCATTTAACCAGTACAAAACAAGAGCATGGATGAACTTCCTAGCTGTTACCGTAACTATCCTATATCCAAAATAAAATGTTACAAAACCGCAAGCACATTTGATACAAATGTTTTGAATAATTAATATTTGATAGAAATGAAGATGTATGAAACACTGTTGGATACCAATAATTACTTATAATTTACCTGTAACCTAAAATAAAGTTAATATTCTTCACCTAAAAATGTAACAAAAATCCTATTTGATTTCTAAATGTATTTCTATGACAAATCTAATATATATATCGTAACTGAAATTATCCGAAGGGAGTTTTTGGTTGGATCTTAACTTGTCATCTTATGTTTTATTTTAACTGATAAACTTACGTTAACAGACAGTATGTTACGAAAAACTGGTAGCATTTTGCACAATATTGTGCGTAAATTAAGTGAATTATAAACAACTCGGGGCGTGATTTTGTTATTTGCCACAAAAAGTCCAAAACATGAGTCGGTATATGGTTACAGCGCTGTGTGATCGTTGAAATCTTGCAATATAATCTACTATTCTACGTGACGTTGCCCTACTTATGCCTAAACATATTGCCACTAAATAAGAAGAAAAATGTATTTGAACGTGTGATAGAAAATAATATTAGAAACGTATCCATAACCAAGCCAAATAAAACAATCTTAAGTGACTCACATTCAACATCCGAAAGACCCTAGTATAATAAATAAACTGCAATATATATATTCACGAAGGACAACAATTAACCAGCTTAGGGCCATAAATTACATGAACATTCTACCTTCTCCACAATAGACGGTGTTACTAATGTTCCTAATGGCTTGCATATTAAGCAGATAAAACTTGACCTTGGATAAATTAATTATAAGCTGCAAGCAAAGATGAAACAGCTTCGTGTTATAATAGTGATAATGCAATAACGCGTCATAAAATCATTATGTGTAAATAAATATTCTTCAGTGATTAATACAGATGTTGTAACGGCTATGTATACTACATGTGTGTCAGTTTATTATCATTTTGTATAAAGTAATTACAACAAACTATAAACCAGAAGTTTCCCCAGGACGATTTGATTAAGTAGGGCAAGGATGTTCTGAGTGTTCACATCATAACTGCTTTGTGGTTCACTGCATGCGTTTATCTACAAGGACTGCTATTCAATGATAATTTTAATTTATTCACAAAAATATATTTGAAATAAATTTTATAATTTAGTTGGCACTACCTAGATAACATAAGTTACGGGTTAATTAATATACTTATTTAGACCCCCGTTTTCTTATTACGATTAAGAGTGTGTGAGTGGGAGTTAAAATGAGTGCAGGAGCAAGTAAATAATTGTATTGTTTTATTAGAAAATATTATTAACCGGGTATGTTACCAGGTGATAAGTGTTCATAATCTACCTATCATTACCTTCGAATTACTGTATTGACCTCTTACCACAGTTTACAGTGAGTTTCGAAAAGAACTAGAATTTTGTGTTGAACCAATGACATTTTATTTTTAAATTAAAGCAGCAAATTGTCATCACTGTGCCTAATGGTAAGCCCAGTACAATACAACAACAACATTTTCCATGGACAGATCGACAGTACTGTTGGCTAACTGCAGCATAATATAAAACGCGTATTATAAAAAAAAAAAAGCAAATTTTATATAAGCGAAGTTGCAATATGTTAGCGGATGTATGTAAATCCTTAGTCTATATCACATAGAGGTCGCACCGTTTAAACGTTTATTATGAACTTAAATTAATAACTATATCAGTCGTATTAACTATAAAATTAAATCACTAATAGTGAAAAGATTGATTTATTGACAATAAATCAAAAATATCTGATATATTGACGTTTTGAAATGTATTACGAGTATAATGGGAACACTTAATAAGCGCATGTTGTTTGTAGGTATAGGAGCTGGGGTGTAGTTCGATTTGTTATCTTTCGCCCGGCTTATAATTACTATACTTAACTATTTTAGCACAGTGATAATTAATGACGATCTGCTCTATTTCTATGTTTAATTTTTAACCGGCTCTAAGAAATTGAGTAAAAAGAAGCAAAAAGTACACTAACCGCTTTCCCTAAATAAGATATAGAAATTAATTTTATTCATAAGGCACGAAAGAATGGCTTAATTATGATACATAACATATACAGATGAACAAAAACATTATTGTCACACCTGTGAAATGAATATAGAAGTAATATAAAATGTTGGAACTTTTGTTTTTAAATGGCTCAAGAAAATTATGTAATATTTTTTAATTTCTATTGTGACAGAAAATAACGAGTGAAGTAAGAAAACTTATGTATAATCTCCAAGTCACTTATTTCTTAAATACAATTAAGCCACTGTTTTATATTGAATGTTTTGTTACTGTGTTTATTTTTCTCTCATTCTCTTACTGTAAATAGAAAAGAAGTTTCTTAATATATTGAATGAAAAACTTCCTTTTATTATATGTTTATTGATTGTATACTGCTGTCATCGATAATGCGATATGAAAAAGTGTTTAGTTAATATGATGCAAAAACCAAAGCATTGGTTAATAAATCGACAAGGTACTAAGATGTGTTTTAGTAACAAAAAATTGAAATATTTACGTCGTAAGTAGTGACACTTATTTTGTTACACATATGAAAATGCAAGTACGAAGTGTGTCAGAAAACAGCACGCGTCCGATGTGGTGCGGCGCCGAGAACGGAGGTCGTCGCGTCGCGCGCGGTGAGCGGCGCGAGACAATGCGAGGCGTTTGTTGTGAAATCCACGTAGTTTGCACAACCACAGACCGCCTTATCCTATTCTAACTACCTACGCGACTACGTCCACCTTTACAAAATGTATAACAAGTAAAACAAGGCATGTATCAGGCAGATTTAGACGTCATTTAACTTTTCATTACGGTGACAAAATGCGCAATTTTCCATTATTATTTTAATTTTTCTTAATATTCAAAATTTACTGGCAGCTCTTAGTCATGTGCCTTCGTAGAAAGAGCGGTGAAGGTCGTCCAACTATGCAAAACAATGCAAGCGGTCTCTGATAAATCAGACTAATTAATTGTGAATTAATTATTATGAAATAGAGTACAGGAGTTGAGATATGTCGCGTGTTGAGTAAGCGTGCAGTGACGAAGAACGGGATGTGGTGGCAGAGGGTCAAGCCAATTGACGTCGAGGAACATCCGGCGATTCGGTGCTACAACAGCACGTGCTACTCTATTAATTATTATCTCTAAATCTTTTACGTGTTGTTATACTACAATCATATTAATTGAATTATCAAAATGTCTTAAAAGAAAAAAAAATCTTATTTAATTACGCTTTTCACTCGAACAATTCATTAGGTATTTAGCGTCTAAGAAAACAATCCAGACATGTGCAGGTTCTGGTAGTCTTAATGCAAACAAGGAAATTATCGTAGAAAATTCAAGGTTATAATATGTGAGATAACTTACAATGTCTATGATCAACGTTACAATACAACCTTACACTGTACATTAAAACATAAAATATTGTTTTGTATTACATATTGGATATAGAACGTTCCTTTAAAAAAGTTGAAGAACGATATAAAAATATTGTGATATATTGTTTTCAGTTGCATTGAAATTTTGAATACATTGTTATTATAGAAATTTTATATTTTTGTAATATCTAATTATTTATTAACAATATTATAGAAATAAGAAAACCACATAATCGAAACAGTACATTGCATACCAATTAAAATATTAACGTATAAACGTAAATCGTATAAAACGTTAAAGTCATATAATGTGTATTAAACATTTAACAAAGTTATACATAACTCTTAACCGTATCGTCATTATTATCAATATGTATGTAGTATGAATGTGGTGTTCTGATTTTAACGATTTGAAAATGAAAGCTCTTACCACATGCACAACGCTGCTGTGTAAATTACTAGAGATAGCCGGTAGATCTGGCTTGCGGTCATTCTTTTTAGCTTGTCGCTTGGCCTTGCCTTCGATAAATCGTTTCTGCAACGCGCTCGTCTCCAAGTTTTGCTGTTCGCAGGCGCCGCTGAACGACTGGTCGAATCTTGGGACACACTCCGACTGCCGACGCCGATAAGTCTCTATCCTCCGTCTAAAATAAAAAGAATATGACTTTAATATTTAATAGTTTTATTCTATATTAATATTATTAAGCGGAAGAGTTCGTTTGTTTGTTTGAACAAGCTAATCTCAGAAATTACCCGTCGGAATATAAAATCTATTTGATAGAGCAATCATTAAGGAATGCTTTAGGCTTTTTAACATTACTCTACTACTAATAGAATTAAAACTGTATTGATAAAGGTTGCAAAAACGGGAAAAACATATTCTTTCTGAAACCTTCCATTGCGTACGCTACCTAAACGGGTGATTTCACATGAAAGTATCACAGAAATGTTCCTCTTAAAAAGTTCTAAAAATAAGGCCGCGATAGCATATATCTATCTTTTCTAGCATAAAATTTAATAAAAATAATATAGGTGTTTACTTTTTCAATTTTAAGCACTAACTACAAAACGTGATCAAACTATGCTTAAATAAAACAATGTATAATTTTCGTTACATGTTCATCTTGAGTTCACAGGTCGTTCAACTATCATCATTTTTATTGTTTAATAATAAAATTACTGATCTCATCTCATTGTTATTTCAGTGAGTTCATTATCAAATACAGAAATAAATATCAATGCATAAAATAATTTAAGGTATATAAGTAGATGTGTAAGAAACAATATTTCAACCGATGTTCAGTCAGCCGCACCTCCGAGCGACGGTCACCTTGAGCAAATGTTAATGCGGACAGTCTGACGAATTTATAAAAAAATCATTACAAGCTTTTCATTTATTCATCAGTATTATTCGTTCACGATGAAATGCTCAAGGTTAGTGTCAGTCGCGCTTATACGTAATCTATACTTCGATATTGAATACTATTTAACTGGATTTGCGAGTCGCTACTCTGCGTCGCGCCGAGTATTGTGACATTAGAATTATATTTCATAATTGGAAAGATTTCACAGATAAGACAATGTATTCATTTGCGGCGTAATAATTTTCCAGTAACAATAATTATACTAAGTAATAAAATGGTTTAACGCAAAAAGTTCCATTAAAGGACGTTAAAAATTATTAGATGTCTATCTGATGGCAGGAACTTCATGTGGCAACTCTTTTGTTCTTCTGCCTCGTTAAGTTAAAGTTACATCAGTTTCGAAATTGTGTTTATTTAAAAAATATTTAGATATGAATTATTTATAAAATAAATAATGTTAATAATCATTTTAGTAGATAGAAATTGGTTAAAATGCATTTATACGAATATTACGGAATATATAGGTGAATTCAAAAAGCGAGAATCTATCTCAATACAAAATTTCATCCAAATCGTTTGAGCCGTTTCCGAGGTACGCGAAATTAATATATTACAAGAATTGCATAGAATTAGATAGTATTAGATTGCTTGCTTAGTATTAGATAGATAACTAAACTATAACTGAGCCGAAAGTACGACTAAATCTGAATTATTAAACATATGCATATAAAAAATAAAGGCCAATCTGATTTCTATGATATTGTTATTATAAAAAAACAAGATTTACTAAGGTGAATGAAATCCGATCACAGTGATTGTGGTACCTGCCTTTTACTATTTACTATATTTTATTTATCAATACCTAATTATACAAACGTCATATTGTTTTTATTTGTAATAGGCACATACGAGTAATTTCTTGAGATTAATGAAAATTCCCTTAAGTAGATACATTATTTTATTAAAGTGATGAAAGCATTCCTTGAAGTACACCCTCTGACAATATACCAGAGCGGGCGGGACTCATCGTCTAGTAAGCACCACGAAATCATCATACTAATATTATAAAGGCGAAAGTGAGTTTGTTTATTTGCTACGCTTTCACGCCTAAACCGCTGAATCGATTGTGATGAATTTTGGTTCAGATATAGATGGGACCCAGGAGACAGAGATAGGCTACTTTTTCTCGCGAAATCTTTATTGGAAGTGGCGTAAATAGAGGGATAAACTTTGTATGGAACTTTGTATTGAGTCATCCTATTTATTTGACAAAATCGATATTAACGCGAACGTAGCCGCACGTAATATGTAGTACCCATTAAAATACACCACGGTGACTCGCATTACTCCTTATTACCACAGATTATCCTATACATTTTTTTCAATATTCTTAAAGCAAGGAAATGTCGGAAAAGGGACTTGGCTAGGAGCTCTGGTAACTGTTAGTAAGAGAATTAATTATGTTCAATATACATGAACATAAAATGTAAAGGATTCTCGACAATACATACTACACAGACCCAAAGAAACCTAAGAAATACACTTCGTGTTTCAGAATATGGTACAAGAATTATAACATTGCTCTACAGAAACTATCACCATTAAATAAATATTCTTAGAAAACCATGTAAAATTTACCTATTGCCGCTATAAATTACATTTAACCGTTATTAAAATTGTGGAAACGACTCTTGATAACGCAGACAAGAGATTGGGCACGACTCTTTGTTAGTTGTAGCATTTGTAACCAGCGTAAATTTATCGAAATAAAACTAATTTAAACGGATTTTATCGCGGTTATTTATTAATTTTGATCCCGACGTTTCGAAAGCTTTTCAGCCTTCGTGGTCACGGGGCGGACTGAGTTTTATTTCGATGAATAATATTCGCGTAAACATAAGAAATCATAGCGTAAATATACTAAGAGAGACGTAGTAAGACATAATAATTCAAACAATTTGATCATGATCACCATACACGAAGTTTAACGTCCTTCATAGCCACATGCTTAGCTAGGACGCGTTCCTAGATCAATAAATGTATATTTGGTAATCAAGCCGGATGATAGGACTTTGTTCCCAACTGGTTCGTAACCGCCAGGCTGACACGTCGGTTTTCACCATTGTGTTATTTTGGTTTGTCATGTTTTAAGACCAGTTACTGTATATCAGTCAAGCGACGGAAAGGCTTGTAGGGCGTTATGTCAACGGCGACCATCCATGATAATCAATCTCTGTATAGGTTGCTATCGTTTTGGATTATAGTGTACTTACCATAACAGTGCCATCACTTTGACGTACTGTTATAAAAAAATAACATAGTAGAGCCTACCATTAATTCTTACAAATGATATCGAACAACTTAACCGAAATACTTCACTGTTTTAGTGTTCCCTACTTAATGAAGAAGACACATAATGAAGCAATTAGATATACATAATTTATGACGAGGTGACGAATTATTCGTGAAAGTATATTATACAAAGATGTCGTTACGAACGCGGTATGATTACGTAATCCTTTTAAGTACACAACACGCCAGCCCGGGCGTAACAATATTTATTTATTTAGTAAATTTACAAACCAATCAGCATGTTGGTGTAAATATACGTCACAGATAAAACAGAATAGGCAGGCGATTTATATCTTATCTTTGTGTAAATTCCGTTCATGAGCGTGATCTATGTGAGATGTTATAAAACGGTAATAGAATATACGGACACGTCACAAATGCACTAAATATTGACACGTTTGTGTATCGTTACATTTCTACATATAACGAAGCAAATAATTTTGACTCTATATTTCATTAAATAAGATTCGTTTACATATATAATAATAGGTAAATTAATCTGTATTACGTAATTTATGAATTAATAAGGAACAAAATAAGCCTTTATTATAGAAACATTATCTGAAATTAATAAAAAAGTGATGTAATATATCCTTCATTAATTCTGAGTTCAGTTTTGAAGTGGAAAA
Organism: Actias luna; assembly: GCA_039707435.1. Lineage (NCBI taxonomy): Eukaryota > Metazoa > Arthropoda > Insecta > Lepidoptera > Saturniidae > Actias > Actias luna. The sequence continues at coordinate 6,547,274 of JAZHAC010000034.1, read as the reverse complement.
GTATGGTTAATGTTTATATGGCAATCTATAAAAAGTAATATATGACGAAATGTATTTGAAATCATCACTAAAGGACTTTGGGTTTTAGGTTTTTGACAGAAAATATGAACTCTTTAGGTATAAACAATACAGTGCAGTAAGGCTAGTCTATGGTAAGGCTGACAAGAGTGTCGCACACGCCGCTCGACGCGACGCCGCGCGTTACAATATTATATACTGTCATCTACACTCGTAGGTGTTTTTGTTTAGTTCATTGACCAGCCTAGCCGCTACGGTTGTCGCGCTGTGCAAACAACGTCTTTGATAAGTCCTGATTGTATGTCACGGTATATCATCGACATCGAATTATGCTGGTACATAATACTATATTTTGAATACTGAAAAAATTGACATATTACACAATATTAACCACTAATCTTCCCCAAAGCCCGATTATCTTAATAAAAAACTAAGTCAGTTAACAACTTCCATAACAATGTCTACAGTGGGTACCAAAACATAAACCAGTAATTAGTCTATATTGATTTCAGATAAAATCATATCATCACAATATCTTCAAAACTACGGGACCTATCTATATTAATATTATAAAGCGAAAAAGCTTGATTGTTTGAACACACTATTCTTAGGAACTAACAGTCGCATTTAAAAAAAATCTTTTTGTATTTGGCAAAGCAATCACTGAGGAAGGCTTTAGGTTATTTAACATCACATTTACACCAATAGAAGCAAAGTTGTATTGAAAAAAGTTACACAAACGCGCAAAAATTATTATATAAAATTTTAGTTCCACGCAAACGACGTCACGGACACAGCTGGTAAACTTATAATTTGACGAAATAGACACTCACTAACAACGGATTTACGATCATACACAGTTGACGAGAAAAACACGAACGAGTCAAGGGCACTAGTTAGGATTTTTGCTTCTATGGAACGCAAGAGTCAAAGTTGGTCATTAGAATAATTATTTTTTAACATTGCGAGTTCTATTTTTAATTTCACATAGTAAATTTGTGCTAATTGAATATTAATCGACCAAAGAAACCACTAGTCTGCAATACATCTGCAACGTATTTAATTTACTCAAAACTTATCGTACGAAGAAAATAGAAGTAAGCAGTAAATTAATCTATATTAATATTATAAAGCGGTAAAGTTTGTTTGAATGCGCTGATCTTAGGAACTAACAGTCACTGAGGAAGGGTTTATGCTATTTAACATAACCTTATCACTAATAGGAGCAAATCTGTATTGAAATAAAGTTACAAAAACGGGCAAATATAATCAAATAATTTTTAGTTCGACGCGAAGTCAGGACACAGCTACTTCCTAAATAAAATCATAAGAACAAAGTAAAAACAACTAAATATTAAATGTATAGCTATTCTGAATTGTCAATAATATGTTGTTCATGAAGGGTTTAGGCCGACACGATAAACAGGGTGTACCCTGTAAATGATCCCATTAACACGGGGGATCGTCCCTCGCTTGCCTCGGCACAACTTATCCAATATTGATCGCTAAGACTTAGTATACACCCACGTGTATTAGGGAAACATCTTAACTAAAAATATGTATAATTATACACGTACTATTATATAATTATTCTTGTAATTCATACGTGGTAAATCTGATTCAAGCGTATGTAGCTAAAGATTTTTAATTTTTTATTGGCACCGCCGTGTTGGAGATTACCTCCTAAAAAACAAATAAACTTGACCTCTTTATAATAGTATAGAAGAATGTTACTAATTTCATTATTTTACTTTACTACATATAATTATTTTATGCTTCAGTTAACTATGCTCGTTATCAAAATGCCCATACAAATAATAAAAGTAACCAAACTAAATCTGTACAAGAAATACTTTTAGCAAATTATAATTACCTGTACTTTGTTATCGACACTACCGCGAAAAAAATATTTTGTTTATTTTTGTCCGTCAGTTTGATATATTATAGTTATCATACTTACTAATGCATTTTATCTTACAAAACAAAAGAGCTCCTCCGGCATATTGCATAAAAATGAAATTTTTGTAGTGAATGAATTTTGTGGGATTTTCTTTGCTCAATTGGTGACAACACAACGCATTCTAAAAGATATGTTTTATCTGCTTTTGAATAACTAATAAATGGCGTTAAGAAGAGATATTTTTTAAAAAGTATAATCGATACATAGAAGCAGTAGTTACATGAAAAAAAAAATCGTTGAAATCCCATTTTAATGATTGAGTTACTTGCCTCTAAGTATTTTTCAATTTATCTTTAGTTAGTAGTACCTTATTTTGTGATAAATAACCTTATAAAGTTGTAATTTGTAATAATCAATGACGTAAGTTGTAATATGCAATAATTCGTAAAGAATTTAGCATCCAGGGTTGAGTCGGTGCACTTCGCAATCCGTTAGTTGCTTGTTACGACAAAACATTGTAATTATGAATGTGATTAAAATTTTAATCTCAATATATATAAAAACGGATTTTTTAATATATGAAATCGCTAAATTCCAACACCGTTTAACCTAACATGATTAATATAAGCCCATATGTATATATTGTTTTCATTAATACGGTTTTTATGGTATCTCAGGGATACCACGATCCACCGAGCCAGATAGTTGTTACAAATATCTTATTCAATGCATGGTTAATTTAAATTGTTTTATGTCAATTTACTATTTTCTTCTTAGAACTTGTTCTATATATCAGCCAAAGTACTTGCAATATTTTCAAAAATCATGTAAATCGAGTCAATACTTTTCTAATAATAAGTACAAATACAGAAAGGCGAGAGAGAAAAATTAAAAAAAACCGTCTCAGCATTAATATACTTTAAACAAAACAATAATGAATAAGAAGCAGTAGCCATGAACAGAATAAAAAAGAAATAGGTATTTATTACTTAAATATTCAGTTACCACATAAAGTCACGTAATACATATTATCTGGGTGTACGTTTATTTATACAAAAACAAAATCTTATAAATCTGACTATTAATGGCATTTTACGAAATTATACTATAAATAAAACATATACAGGTTAGATTTGTAAATAATACGTAGGTCACCGTTTATGCAGCAGCGGCTGGCTATTCAGTACCGTTAACCATACAACGAGACTCCGGCATAATTTCACTGAGTGCAAACCACGACGATGCACTAACCTCCTCACGCAAACAAGCATACAAAACTCGAAATTATTTTAAAATATATACAAACAAACAAAATCGAAATGTTTGTTTGTAATGTATGAAAATAACAGCTTTCTATTAAAAGCAGATGAAAAAATATGCGGTACTTATATTAAATAAAAAATAAAAATTGTCTGTCTGTGATTCTGCCTGTCTGTTTGTTCCGGCTAATATCTGAAACGGCTGGACCGAAATTGACGGGATTTTCACTGGCGGATAGCTGATATTATAAGGAGTAACTTAGGCTACTGTTATTTTAGAAAAAACAAAATTAGTTTCACGCGAACAAAATCACGGGCACAGCTAATAAGTAATATAAATCACCAATTTACCGTTTGATAATTATCAATTTTAAAAACGTTTATTTTTACATACTTAAAATTATATAATAATGCAAAACCCTAGTGAATTGATTTTGACAACAGCGCTATAATAAACTATTTACATTCTATATAAAAATAGATTTTATTTAAATATCTACTTAATAGAGCACTAATTACGCTGAGTAAAATAATTGAAGTAAAAGAACATAACGGTATATCTTATTGAATAAGTACTTTTTAGTTTCAATCAATAACGGCTTAGTCGTAGCGTATTCGGATATCACGTCGTTTGATGTGGCGTAGGTTAAATCATACAATGCGCTTGAGTTTTTTTTTTATGCTTTATGGCCACGATCTCACCTGATGTTAAGTGACGATGTGGCCCAAGATAGTGGACGCGCTATCCGCTTGTGGATAAACTGGCTCTCAAATGAACGGCTAAAACACGTCTAAAGGTTTGGTGGCAGATTTTCAAGAGTTTCAGGTGATAGAAAATATTTTACGGCGACAGAGCATACTCCAATAGTTGCCTGGATTGCTAGCATTAAGCTAGCTATGCTAAGCTCCATTTCTTACACATACTAATATAGTTAGAAAACGAATGTAAAAAAGGAACAAAATCGTAATTACATCCACTCACTAATTGTCAATTTGTATTTCAGTACACCTATTGGTTACGATAATGCAAAAGCTTGTTTTACTAAATCTAATAAAATATTAAAGTCATAGCTAATATACCGAATTGCATATAAAATTACTGTAAACCTCGTTCATAATTGAATTACAGATTGAAATTAAACACCGGCCCATTTTTTTTGAAAATTATACTAGCGACTCGAGCGAATATTTCACACATTTTAGTGATCCAGCACCGAATAGATTTAGTATCACCTGCTTAATATAGTACACTCGCATACAAAATATAAGGAACCAAAAGAAGTTATTTAGTTAAACATATTCTTAATAGATGGGTTGTCGTACATGATGATGGCGACCCAAATGAAATAAGCTTGCATAAAAAAAAAAAAAAATTTAAAACTCACTTGTCTATTTTTCGTCTATAGCGGAAAATATAATATTTAAAAAGGTGTTCAAACCACAGAAAAGTATAGACCCATTTTATAATATCTTGGTAGTAACAAGTTAAGATTTGAATCAAACATGTCTATCCCGAGAGACAAATTTTATGCTATTATCGAAAATTTTAAAGGAGTTTACTAAAATGAAGTTTTTTTTTTATAGGTAGTATAGGCTTAGCGTTATGGCCATGATCTTATGTTAAGTAACGATGTGGTCCAAGATCGTGGACACAATAAGCCAAGTAAAGGGACTGTCTCTCAAATGCAAGGATGGTCCTTTTATTTTTGCTTCACCAAAAGCTCAAGCACACTACAGGTGGATTCAAACTCACGTGTATTGACGCGTTGTCCGTACACAAGTGACCCATTATCGCTTTAAAATAGGTTTTATGAAAAAAGTAGTTTCCATAAAATAGACAATGAATATGGATGTGGGAAGTAGTATTTTGAAGTAAGTTAATATCATCTGCACACAAAATACTTGGTGGCAAGTCAACATGACAGTTGTTGCTATCTTGCATGGATGGCTTAATGGTTCCAGTAGTAGTCTTGCTGTAACGAAAGTGCTATAGGTTCACTTCCTACACAGGACAATTATTTGTATAATCCATAAAGAATACTTACGCATAATAATACATACTTCGATGTGTATACTTTCAAATCTTTAAGGTTTTCCTTAAATAATCAAACCATTTTTAAATATAAACACAAAAGTATGTTTGTTTGTATATTAGTGCACCAAGTATTGTTGAAAGTTGATAGAGATTCTAGTTAAATTTTCAATGAAAGTTGATTGTATTGAAGAATAAAACTAAGAATTTTCTTCAATGACTATATATACAAAACAAAAATTAGGTAAATTATTATTAAATGTAACGAAAGGTATGTATTTACCATTAAATTAATTTCTTGACACAACAATAACCACTCTCCATTATTTGTTAAAATTTTCAGAATCAATATGTGATGTTATTTATATACTTGATATGGTATAAAATAGTATACTGGAAATATTTATTTTCACCTGTGAAGAGAAAGGCCACCAACTACTTGTAAATAATTCTACTTGTACAGTAAACAAAATACTAATTTTAATTGCATAATAATATGTAATAACATTACCTAATTATATTATTATTGCGAATCTTTCTTCTAATCTAGTGAGATAAGACAGAAGTATCCATTTTACTAGGTCCTGTATTATTAATCAAAATTACAATAAAACTGTAATAAACACAAAATTTCCTATAGTTTTATACCCAAAAAAGTGAAGTTATAGTTAAGTGAATGTTTTAAATATAAACATAGCTTTAATATTAGATGAAAAATATATTTGCTTCAATTTACTTCAGGATTAATTACTTAGTAACTAGTCCTTTAAGTATGACAAATGTTACCCCACTGGAATGTGTAGGATATCATCTATCATACCATATATTTAGTAAAATATGAATATATAATTTATTGATAATTTAAGATGAGGTTATATATGTAATTTTTAAAGTGTTATATGTAGAGATATTAGAGTAAGTAGAAAGTAATGAACACTATGATTCTTCTATTAATTATTAATATTGTAATAATTATTTGATATATATTTTTATATATTTGATATATAATGATTTATTTTCAACTTCCACTAATTACATTACAAGAAATGATAGTTCAGTGGCATTGTATACGAGCGGCGCATCATGGGACATGAGTTTGAATCCAACTACCTAGAATGAGCTTGAGATTTCAGTGAAGGAAAACATTGTGAGGAAACCATAGCATGGTGGTAGGGCTTCTCCTTATGCCTGCCTGGCTAGCTACCACCCTCAAGTTGAAAATCTGCTACTAAGTAGCAATAGGTTTCCCAGCAGTTGTGCTTGAGAGCCAGTTCCTCCAATAAGGGCTGGCAATGCACCTGCAATTCCTTTGGTGTTGTGGATGTCCACGGGTGGTGGTGATCACTTACTATCAGGTGTGACACACTTGCTCATTTGACCCCTATTACATTACAGAAAACACCTATACTATTTTGCTTAATTCTAATTTTTTTAATGTTATTTTTATAATCCAAAATCATATGTTGATATATTGGTAAACTATACCGTCTGATGAAATATGTAAGTATAACAAAATTCTTTCTGCTGTGAGAATATTTTTAACTAAATTTGATTAATTTAAACTGATAAAGTGTATGTAGTTAATGTTATGCTAAAAACAATATATAAACAATATACTCTTGGTAATTGATTGAATTAACATACACTATGAGCAATAAGTAGAAAGTACACTTTCTATATATAAATAACATGAGTAGAGCCATGGGTCTAAAGATTAAAGAAATTTGATAGGCACATATGTTCAATTACTCTATTTTTAATATAGTATGGTTGATAATAGATAAATAACTAAATTAAATGTTCTTATACTGATGAATCATTTTGCATCTTTTACATATGATTGTATATTTATAAAATAAGTAATTATACTCACCTTAAACGATCTACAACAGCTTGTCTTTTAGGTGGCAGAATCATTTCCTCCATGGGTTGCAACATGTTGGGCGGGTGCTGGGCGGGCGAGGCGCTGGGCAGCAAGCTGCCCGCGCCACCGCCTCCCACCAGGTGCTCCACGGTGGCAACTAACTTTTTACCTCTGTCCCCTCATTGTCACAAAGTCTAAACTACCGTATTACACACTCAAGTACTACAACGTAAATGCGATAACACTATGAGAAAATAATTACAGTTCGTCCTGAACATTATTAGCGTAACAATCATGTTGCCACCACAGTTTGCAATTCTAATACAATGTATCTATGTTTACTACAATTTAACTTAGATTACACTTTCAAGGTAAGAAATCAATAGCACGTCATTAATTTATAAGAATAAACAAATTATATGATGCACACCAGTTGATAAAAATATTTTGGAACAAATTTTGAAGTCAACACTAACGAAACATGATCAACAATTCTATCACAACTAATAGTAAATATAAGCAAAAGTTAATTGAAGCATAAAGTAAACCAAAAAAAATGTTATCAAATTTTAAAAATCATGATTGTATCTAAAAAAATAGAAAACAATTCACAAATCTATTATAACACAGTATACGATTACACCACAGACCAAACCAAACGCCAAACATCAACTCAAGTCTCAAGTACTCAACGCTGTCAAGCTCTGTTGCCACTTTATCTAGTAGTCTCAAATTGTACCAAAAATGGTGCTACGTTGTGCGCAATCGAAAATTCGATGTTTTACAAATTAATCAATATCTATGAAAATTAATTGCATACGATAGTCTCGCTAAAACTCAAAAGTGGATTGACTGAATATTTCTTTTTTTTTTGTTAATTTACTCTAATAAAGGATTAAGAATATATTTAAAAAATAGGAAAAAGAAAATCCGAAAAAGTCAACTAAACAGAATCGCATAGTCTAGCTGTGAGCTTATCACTTTACACTTATCCTAATGCACTAATACACTATGCACTACACAAACGAAACCTAAACTAACTTAACCTAAAGAAGAAGAGCGGGGAAACCCCTTCAAGGATATTCTCTCTAACGATGGCCTCTTCTCTGTTCGCAACTACGAACAAGTCACTAGGCCCCTCGAGGAGTGATTTGCTGGGATACTTTCATAAATCTATTTTCCTGTTAATCGGACCCCTGAGTGATCAAGAAGATGCGCCGACCTATACAGTTCTCCACATAAAGCCCTTTACCAATACCTGAAATGACCTGATGCGCCTTGAAAGATTGTGCGCTTAGGGCTATACTCTTGGTTGACATCTACCGGCTCAAATGGCCAGAGTTCAATGAGTATAAGTATTATTGTCATCTTGCTTTTTCTACGTTTTGTCTCATAATGTTACAGAACCTAGCTTATTTTATAAATGCACGTAAGATAAACGAATGGTACAATAATGTATGGCATGTAACGTGAGCAGGACAGAACCATCACGACGACGTGTAGTCTTCTTCTAGTATTCACTACAGTGAAGTGCACTCACTTGAAGTGAAATTTCTTAGGGTAGGCTTTGAAATTCTAATTAGCAGCCATTTGTAATACTCATTCAGGTAAAGTCGGCTTGAGGCTATTAAGGGAGAGAGAGAAATATAATGATTTTTCACTTATGTTGTATAATCACACAGCATTTTTTTTTATTGTCAAATATATGGTTTCAATAGATATCTACTTAGAATGTATTAAAACTAGCTGTAAGTTAAGGAGTGAGTACAAATTATCAATGTATATAAATGAGTTTCAATAATAGAAAAAAACAACCCTATGAAATTATTTGTATAAATTTTTAAAATAAATCTTATATTATACTCATATTTGTAAGTGGCCATATAATTATACTTATATTCGATGTATATTTTAGTTTTTGCTTTGACATTGGACAACACTAAAAATAAAAAGTAAATTTTATAAAATAATAGTTCGGCCGATGTTTTTCTATGCCGCAGAATATTTGGTCAGCACAGATAAATAAAAGCTATTTAATAAAGAAGATGTATCAACGAATAGTCCATACCAACGAAATGATGATAGGAAAGAGGCCTGAACAGGCTTAATAAAGTCCAAAAAAACACTGAAAACTGATTTAAATTATATGGACACGTCACAAGACGCGTCAATCGACGAGTGGGACCAATTATGTAGGATAATTTGTCGTGAACTTTTATGAAAGAAAGAAAGATATAAATTGCCCTCAATCTTCATCACTCCATCGTAGCCGTCGAATTTTGGGACAGCCGCAAAATCAGAACAGATAAAAAGTAATGTAAGTCAATCCCATATAATGGAATCAACGACAAAAATGAAAATGTATAATATTTCGAAAAAAATTTAATTATATAATTTTTTAATTGGATTAATTGAATACGCAATTAACATATAATCGATAGATTGAAATATAATTGATTACAGGTGATTTAATTTATTAAAGCTACGGGAAACGATTATAGTATTATGTGAAAATGTTGCCCAATCTTTTAATCGTATGTTACATTTGTTTATCTAAAAAGTTACATTTTCCTGAATACATTCCTTTTTTTTTATTTTAAATCTTCATAGCATTGGTCATATATATGATTTTTATGGATGTCATTAAAGGAGAATATTCTTAATTGGAATTATTTTTATTCAGTAATATATAAATCGATAAGAAAATGTTTTAATCAATTTCTAGAAAGTTATAAAATCTATATACAGTCAAATCTGGATAAGTGAGAGCTCAAGGGACCGCGATCTCTTTTTCTCTTGTAGAGGTTTCTCACTAACCCGAGTTTCTACCTTACAGAGTTACAGAAGGCATTTGTCTCACTTATAGAGGTCTATAAATACGAAAAATATAACGTAATTAGAAACATAATCTTCTATCTATAGGTATAACATATTTATTTAAATAATAGCTGAACATAAATGTTTCATTTAAATAATATTATAACAACAGTAACATGAAAAAATATGTTTTTAAATTTTGTGTATATTATTTTTCAAGTACATAAATTTTATCAAATATGATTTGATCAACCGCCGCATATTCACAAAATTTGTGAAGCGTCTCCAGTACCTTTAAAGATTATCTAGTAATTAGGACCTATATCTACGTTGTGAATTAAAGACAGTTGTAGTAAACAAATTCTTTTAATCTGGTACTCAGAAAATATAACAACCGAAGTTAGTTAACATTAGAACTTAATTGAACACATGACAATAATATTAAATCAATTATAAGAAAAGTATATTAATCTAAGATTGTAGTATTACTATTAATGACTTGCAATTATATATAGAAGCAATATAAGTAATCATACATAAAAGATGTTCAAAAGTTTGGTTTTTTTTTTATTTTCTTCCAAATATACATACGGTAACAGATCCATCCTTAATGGATGGATCTGTATAGCCAAGAGTGCATTAATATCAGGGCTAATGTTCTCTTCCAAGCAGGCAAGTGTGAGCTTTACACCTTCTCTTCGATAAACCCGTTTGAATGTACGAATGATACCTTGATATAAAGGTTGAAGCTTATTGGTGGTATTGACAGACAAAAATATAACATTTGCAAGTATTAGTAAGTCCGTATGGGCAGTACAGTTGTCAATAAAAGCACATTTTTTTTTCGCTTGTACTTCAACAGCTTGTTAACTTTTTTTAACCAATCTTTGAATTTCTTCTTTTTTTTAAATCTTTGAATGATTAGAAGAGGAAGTTTGTCTGTACTGGTCATGTTAACTCATTGAAGAATAGCAAGGCGTTCCTTGCTTTGTTTTCCTCCGTGGCATTATTCCTTCTTGAAAATGAATGTTTTATCTGGTAGACATTTTAAGAACAAAGCAGTTTCATCAGCGTTATAAATATTGTTTGGATCATATCATCTGAAAAGACTCGAAAAATCTTCAGTCCATTGGTTACATACTCCCTGATCCACAGATCTACTTTTTCCGGTTGCTTTTTTGAAAGTTATATCATAGCGTTTTTTAAAACCTTCTAACCAGCCGTTCCTAGCTTCTAGATTCCTAATTTTGTGTCGAAGTCTTTAGATTCTTGTTTCAGTAGTGGTTCATCTATGGAAATGTTCTTATAGAGGGTTTGTTTAATCCATTCTAACAAGCCCATTTCAACGTCGGGAAACTCAGAAAGCCGGCTTTTCTTGATACCTCCGTGTCCCTCAGAGCACTGAGACTTAATTAATTCTTCTAAATTTTATAGTAGGTGGATTCCATTAATCCAAACTCACTCTGTATTTGATATCATAATTTCCCAGATTCAAAAGCATTCACAGTTTTCGTTTAGAAATTATGAGTAATTACAGAAACTTTCTTCGCAACTGCTGTTTATGAACTGACTGTAATAAGCTTCACTAACAAGTCGGTACGCACTTTTGGCTTTTTGAATAGAATGAGTTCTTCGAACTATAATAACAAAACAATAACAGACGCACAAATTGGGTTTGAATTAGATAAGAGTCCCTCAAAATTTAAGAATGAGTCATAAATAGCAAAAGTTAAACGAATTTAACTATCGTTTATAGAAGTATAGGCAATTGACTTAAAGAGGTTCACTCGTGAATAATGAATGTCACTTATACAGGTTTTATGTTTCTCAGTTATAGACATTTTAGAATGGCAAATTGGCGGGACCTGGTAAGTACTCTCATTAATAGAGTTTTCTCGCTTACCCAGTTCTCACTTACTCGGGTTTAACTGTAATAAGTAACTTATTTAGTTTATTTTCTTTCCAAAATATTATAATTAAACATTAAGTTCAGTAAGACGTAACTTGCTATAATAAAAGCTATATACAAGTTTTACAAGGAATAAACAAAACGTAACTTTCATTATAGTAGTTCTGGTAATATTACAACACACTGAGGTAGTGATGACGATCCTTTCCGAAAAAGATTCTTGGAACAGTTCGAACTGAAACTTGATGAATCGATTCCCGAAAAAAAATGTTTGCACATGTCGATGATTTATATGCTTTTAGGTGAAAAAATTTGCATCTATACAGAGCAGACTTCGCGATAGTCCTAATATAATTATGCAAACGCTCATAGTCTTGTACGATAATCTCTTTATGAAATAGTGGCTATCAGTCGTTATCACAAGTCGTGTCTAGATAATTATTTCGGGTTATTTATTTTTGTTATCTAGAGGTGGTTCTAGGCCTTGTAGCACTCGTGTGCAAACAATACGTTAGCGCCCTCTAGTAGGTGGCGGTCAGTCTTTGGAGGTGTCGTGAGCGGCGCTAGGATAAGCCCGATTTTAGTGAATCGTTCGAGGCGCTAACCGCTGGCTTTTTGTAGGAAGGTTCTACCTGGTTTCGGGACGCACACCAGCGAGTTTCAGGGAGGAAGCCGATCAGAAGAATCCGACTGTATGCTGAAGTAACACATACCCCCTTAGCACCTGCGCACTAGGCACCCAAACGCCAACGCCATCACAAATAGACTCCTAGTCAAGCCATCGACTGGCAAACAGACCTCCAAATGACCTTCTAAGGGCCAAACCAAGAACCAAACAGCCACACGGACACTGATTCCTGCCTCACTGACGACCTCGCCAACCACCACGGATATGGAAACAGATGCCCCAATGAACCAACATACCCGCCAGAGGACCCCATTGACTTACACGACCGATACGACGTCATCGTGGCCTGCCGTAAACATACCATCCTATACCAGGTTGTCGAAGCGCGAGCATGACCAAGACTTGAATTGAATCGTAAGTTGCTGTCAACTGGTTGTTCCTCGGCACACTTTAAGGTAGGGATGGAGTTCTACTCCTGCAGGCCTAAAAGGTGGACGCAGAACGGATGCCGGATGACGTCGAATCATACTCGATAGAGGACACCACTTTCACCTGCCATCTACACGACGGACACAGGTGAAAAAAGAAAATAACTTGGTCCCGCCCACGCGGTTGACCGAAAAGATAGCCGCATCATCACTATCAAAAGAGCTCCAGGCAAAGCCAAAGCTCGCCTCCACCTACTCCGTCAGCTGAGCTGAAACCTCATGAACATAAGAAGCCTTCAAAAACTACCAAAACCGGAGAAGTCTCGTTTCTGAACTACACTGAATCTCAGCAATGTCGACCCCAATCAAACCCCAAGTAAAACCCCAATGTCACCAAATATTCCGTCACAGCAGGCTATAGTCCCACGGGGGGCTAGTGTGTGTGCAATATGGCGGTCATCTTACAGCATCCAACTGCAGCTGCCTTGCCGAAGAGCTAGCCACCTGCGCCAACTGCGGTGGCCCGCACCCCGCCAAATTTAATTGGTGGCCGGTCTATCTGCGGAAGGCGCGGAACAGATGAATCGAAACAACGGACCAAGATAGACATCCGCAGACCCCTGTCACGCGAAGTGCAGCGGCACAGCCACAGGAAAAGGCGGTTGAAGACACCGCGTCTATGACGCTCATGGGATTAGCAAATGGCACTACAGAGTGCGGACGACAACACACCGAAAAGAAAACCCATAATGAGAATAAGAAGAAGAAACCGCATGCTAAATCACGAACCACCCCATCGCGAAACTAGGAATGAAGAGATGCCATTCCTGGCATCCTGCTAGACTTCCTGCAAATGGTGGTCAAATACAATTAGATGCCCACCCTGACCAGATCATGGGCTAATACAAGGGTGCCTTAAGAAGCCAATCACAGAAGCATTCACCTGTTGACAAGACGATAGATAATTCAATAGAAGCCGCATTACGTTGCCACGCAGACACCACGCTATATTAATAGCAGATAATTGACGTCACAGCAGCGCGGATAACGACGCCCCCGCACAGCGTTCAAAAAGACTGCCCGTCCGTGTGCAGGTTTGATTTGAAGCCACCACCATAAAGTTCGCCCTGAAACGGTTTTTCCGAGGTGGACCTCAGTGGAGTACGGAGAGAAATAGTTAGAGCGGCTCTTCACGCCCCGTAAAACCCTACGCCCGTGTGCGCTGCACAACATGCACAATCTGTTAGCCTCTGTTGTAACGGTGATATAGTAACTTATTTAATTTTTATATTATATTTATGCAATCAATTTATTAATTTCATTATTTCGTTTAGTTTTATGTAATCATTCCTTATACAATACAGGGCCAAATTACTAAGTATACGAATAAAACTAAAATCACAACATGGTAGATCAAGATCCCGCCAAAAACTCCCCGAAGCTAAGATTACAAACTTTTTTATTTATTTGCCTATTGAGGAAAAGTGAAGATAACTGAGTACACAGCCAACTAGTAAGTTTTTTATTTATTAAGTGTAAAATTATCATTTCTATATACTTGTGTTGGGATATAATATTCAAGTAATTGTAAATAATGTCTTATGAAAATATATAGAATCGCAGTGTGATTTTCAAGGATTAAATATAATTAATAATCGATTTTTCTATTACTCTATCTCAAAATGCCATCCCTACTCTGAACAGTAAATTACACAGAAATACTTTTTAGTTTTCGGTGTTTGTTTTAGTTTCTTTGTATGTAATCTAACTGAATGAGAATATAGTATTTTAAACATTTACACGGTTATAAATGAGTTTTCGTCTACACAGTTCAAAAATATTACTATTTAAATTATAACCGTACTTATTATTGGCATTTAATTGAAAACATTTGAATAATATTCGTATAATATGTCAGCGTTGCGTGCAAAACTAGGTTTTTCTATATTATTTTCAAGAAGATTTTTAATTAACTCTTCAAGATATACTCAGTTTAGTCCATCTCGTAAAGAACCAACTATTAAATATAATGGTATATGTAAACTCACACTTTTTTTCTATTACTTAATTCTATAAATAAAAACATAGTTATTGCATTTAAAAAATATGTTATTATAAATACAGAAAGCCTTAACAATGGAAGACACTACAGTACTGCAGCTGAACAACATTCTAATTCTGTCAAAGGAATTTCCGAGAAGAGGGAATTTCAAGCTGAAACCAGAATGTTATTGGATATTGTAGCTAGGTCACTATATTCAGATAAAGAAGTAAGTTATTTATACATTATACTTAAATATAGTATGGTTGGTTCAGTAAATATGAAATTGGTTTTGTCCATTTAACACAATTTATAATAGGTTCATTATAATCTATGAACTGTCAAAATGTCTACAAAAAATGCACTATAGAAAACTACATGGATTCAACAACTTGTCTAACAGGATGTTCTTAGTTATTTTAGTGCTAGTATTAAAAAACTTATGTATATGATACTTTTCTTATTACATTATAGTGTTAGTAGATCTTTTATAGGAGTAGATTATTTTTATAGGAGGGAAAAATGTTCATAAAAGTAAAATAGCAATAACATTATGAAGAATCCTTGGAGTTCATACAATGAATAGCCCTAAACCTTCAACAAATATTTCCACATCAAATGGTTATGGTCCCATATAGATACAATCAGTAGTTTTCGCATGATTGTACCTTAAACAAACATCATTTTCATTATATATATGAATCTCTTACTTCTGTCTAATTTTTTGATAAATATTTGTTTTAGGAGCCTACAATTTCAAAGGTTTTGTCTGTTAGTGTGTATATTCTATTGTTACTTGAGAATGGCATCACTGCTCTGATGTAAATTAGTCCACTGTTAAACATGTGATTGTGCAAATAATAGACTACATTTAATGTCAGTAAAATTTATGGTTATCATAAAAACAAATTTCAAAGCACTATTATCATAGATTACTGTTTTGTATCATTTATAGGTTATGTAAAATTTTCTACATAATTTTTTAACTAACATAAATTATTTGATACATCCATTGCGATGTTGTTTATCATTTTTAATATGAATGCATTCTCTAACTTTGCTGAGATAAAGATTATATATCTGTTTTATTAAATCCAGTCAGTTCTTATATTGTCAATGAAATATTGGATGCTTGGATGGTATTTATGATAGTTATAGGATCTTCAGAATATAGAATTGTGTTTGCTGATAATAGATACATTTTTTTTAATTGACCATATGGTGCTTGGCCTTTGTAACACCTGGTGGAAAGTGAAGATGAGGATGAAGATGTAATGTGTTAGTGCAGTAAGAACTGGTTCACACTTTGTTTAAAACCTCAATGTTATAGGAGTCTGGAAATCATACTCTGGTAGTAAATTCCACTCCATGGATACAGGGTCAGGCCTATACAACGAAGAGTAGTTCTGCAGTGGAATGGAGAAGGAGGGATTAACAAATGCAATACATGCTTGATGGTATAGAAAGTAATCAAAACAATGATGGTTATTTTGTTGTAGGTATTTATAAGGGAGCTGATTTCTAATGCAAGTGATGCTTTGGAAAAGTTTCGATATTTGAGTGTCAGTGGCACTGGGACACAACAGTTAGATGAAATTGACAGATCTCTTGAAATTAGACTGACTACAGACAAACAGAACAGAACTATAACAATTCAGGTACCTTTAATTAATTTTAGTGTAATCATCTAACATCAGTTACTCGTTAACTTAATAGATAGTATATAGCTGGTAAAGAATTTATATAATTTAGTACCATATTTTAGGTGCTAAATCGTAAAGTTATTACATCATTTAGATTTTTAATTATTATCACTATTATATTACAATTAATGAGTTCTTCATTTTGTAGTGTTCACCATATTGATACAGTATAGGAATTCCTGATTCTTTTATTAAAATGATTGTATAAATGATGAAATGTATGTATGACTGATAATATTGTATCAGTTGACTTCTAACAGACAGCATTTATATGAATATATTATTGCTTAAATACTTAATTTATAGGACACTGGTATTGGAATGACAAAGGAAGAACTCACTGAAAACTTGGGTACAATAGCTCGCTCCGGATCCAAGTCATTCATCGAAGAGATCAAGAAACAGGGTGCAGAACAAGCCAGTTCTATCATAGGACAATTTGGAGTCGGCTTCTATTCTGCATTCATGGTCGCTGATAAGATTGAAGTGTTTACACGTAGCAGTAAATCTGGGGCACTAGGGTATAGATGGTTTTCAGATGGGTTAGTTTTAATTTCGATCTTACTTACATATATACTACTATTATAGAGAGGTAAACTTTATGAGTGTGCTTGCAAGGGTTATCCATTGAAATATTGATCTGATCATAAAAGTCAAGTCATTAATGAGAGGACCAACATTATTTCTAAGTGCTACATTTATTTTTTAATATTATAAGGTTTTATGGAAAACGAATTTACTATTGGTTGGTAATATGTAAATATTGACAGTGGAAAGGCTAATTGGTTAACTGCATAATTACAAATTATGAAAATACAAATATTACTACAAATATAATTTATATAACCATTTATGCGTACTTCTAAAATTTCGCAGGTCTGGTACTTATGAAATACAAGAAGCACAAGATGTACCGATAGGCACGAAAATTGTTATACATTTAAAAACAGATTGCAGAGAATTTTCTGATGATGAAAAAGTACAAAGTAAGATGATGCAAATTTAATGATTTGTTAATTTCATGAATTGTACATTAAGTTGTTTTTATTTCTTTTCAGGTATAATAAAGAAATATAGTAACTTTATTGGTAGTCCTATATTTTTGAATAATGAACAAGTCAACTCTATTAAGGTTTGTAATGTAACATTATCATAGGTAATAATTAAATCATAGATTTAATGTGGTCACAAAAATCTTATGTGCCTAAAGAGTTTAATTGCATATCTATTTAATATAATTTTATTGTAATTTTAAATCTCATTTATTTTAACATATATTTTTCCTCCTCATTATTAAGTTTTCTGTGAGCGATTATAGAAATTGTAATGATTTATTACAACTAACATAATAATTTAGAAAAAACAACTTAAAAATTTATACTTTGTGATAAATAATTCCATGATGTAATATGGTTTATCAAAATAATGTATCAATAAGAACAAGATTGTGAAATTTTGATATTAAGTTATTAAAAAATATCATTTGATTTACAGCCATTATGGTTAATGGAGCCGAAAGAAGTAAATCATGAAGACCATGTTGAATTTTATAAATTCATAAGTAACTCGTATGACAAGCCACGTTTTACACTTCATTACAAAACAGATGCACCATTAAGCATAAGGTCCATTTTGTATGTACCTGAAGGAAAGCCTGGGCTTTTCGAAATGTCGAGAGATTCTGATGTTGGTGTGGCATTATACTGTAGGAAAATATTAATCAAAAGCAAAGCGGAAAATATTTTACCCAAATGGCTGAGATTCCTTAAAGGTAATGCAATACACATACTAATTAAAAATAGTATGATATTAAAATAAGAAAAAGTAATAATTAAAAATAATAAGAATAAAATGTGTAAACAGATCAATTGTATTCATTTTACATTTGCAGTTCTCAGGGGCCTTTTATGTGTTTATAAATCGTTTTTATGCACCTTACTTTTATCTAATATGTATCTTGTAGTACATATCTAACTTGCATTTTGTAATGTAAATAATAATTTGTGAAGATAAAATGTTGTACAGTTTTTAAGAATATTTCTCTCATTCAGGAATGTAAGATTTAGACATAGTTGAACTTAATACATAGAGGAATGCAAAAAGATTAAATTTATATACCTATTTTTATATAATACATATTGTAAATAAATTAATACATTCACTCATTATATTAATATTAATAGAACATATAGTCAATAT
The DNA here is from genome assembly GCA_039707435.1 of Actias luna. Taxonomy (NCBI): domain Eukaryota; kingdom Metazoa; phylum Arthropoda; class Insecta; order Lepidoptera; family Saturniidae; genus Actias; species Actias luna. The sequence continues at coordinate 6,528,476 of JAZHAC010000034.1, read as the reverse complement.
CAGAAACATCATAGTCTGCAGTCATGTTTGTTAACTGAATAGATATTGTCACCAACGTTATATAGAATACAGCCAATTCATTAACTAAAAACATGTGGTGGTTGTAGAGTTATACTATTTAACCAAAGGACCTCAACAATATGCAGATAGATTTAGTTAAATATGATCGAATTTCAGTAAGTCGACCACTAGCTTATTAAAGGATTTATTATTATTTGTTTATAAAATTAACTTTACGTTTTAGGTGTGGTAGATTCAGAAGATATACCTCTTAATCTTAGCAGGGAGTTGTTGCAAAACAGTGCTCTTATTACGTAAGTATATTTGATTTATTTTTATGATACTGTATGTCGTAATGAGTTTTATCACATGCCGAATCATTCTGGTGAAAATTAAACTATGTATGCATATTTATTGAATTTAAAATCATTTTAACAAGTTTAAACAAGTTCTATTATTATGGTTTTTTAACAATGATTAGCATAGATGAGAATAAGAAAGTATGTTTATTGGAACTTCAAAGAAATAAATAGTATAGATACAGTATAGATAGTATTCTATCTCACCTGATGTTAAGTGACGATGCCTGGTGGGCATTAGTAAAAGCCCGACCACGATGCTATGATTTCATAACGACATTTTTCTTTTACCGAAAGCTAAAGGTCATTGTAGGTGGGTTGGAACTCACGTCACTTGACGCGGCGTTCGTACACACTTCCACCTGAGCTTTCATCGCTTAATATTCCGATATATTATTTTAATCCATGAATTTAAGAAATGACAAAATATTTGTTGGTCTTTAATAGCATTGTAGCATCTTACTTCAAAGAATCTGCTTACACATTGTTTAATCTTAATGTACTTATTTATATCTTTTATCAACAGTCTTTAGTTTTGATTGAATAAATTTAAATCTATTGTATTTTAATACTTTATTCTGTGTGTTTCTTTTTGCAGTAAACTACGAACTGTATTGACAAACCGTTTCCTGAAATTTATGGTTGATATGTCGCAGAAAGACCCATTGTCATACGATGCTTTTTACAAAGATTATTCTATATTCCTTAAAGAAGGTATTGTTACTAGTCAAAGTCCTCTGGAGAAGGTATGTCTGAACTGGATTTTATTTATATTATTACTATCTACTAACTATTTATCATAATCAAACAAGAATAATCATACGTTTTTCAATGATTCTCTGATTTCATTCTAACGCTCATTAGTTTGTTTAAATATAAATCATATCTTACTGAATTTATTTTTGTTATATTACGTAAATATCGCATTTTTATTTATGAACATACAAAATATGTAATATCATGCCTTTAATATATGTAGTATTGTCGATCTATCCTTATTTCCGTACTAGTCCTTACTAATATTAAAAATGCGCAAGTGGGTTTGTCTGTTACGCTTTCACGCCTAAACCGCTAAATGTATTATGATAAATTTTGGTATAGAGATAAATTGGACTCTGGTGGCAGTTATAGGCTACTTTTTCTCGCGAAAACAGAATAGGGAATTATGTATTACTTAACTCCTTTGCTTAGAGCTGATTGTTCTTGGATCTTTAGTCAAGATGTCTATGAAATACAATTTATTATAAATATATTTTGTCCCTCCACGAGAAATTTTCTGACTGATACTCCCAAATTATTAAAGTCGTAACGACCAATTCGATATCGACATAAGAATGCCTCTTACAGTATTAAAATACAGTATACTCCGTTTTTCGAATTAGGAGATATGCGGTTTTTCCTTTTTAATGTCCGCGCGACTGAATATTAAAATGACTTTGAAGCAATTATAAATATTTGTAAATTGGCAAAGAAATTTGACCTATCTAAATTTTAGAAACAATAGACTCCAATGAAGAGAACGTTTCTACTACAAAACGGGGGATCAATAGGTTACCGACATGCTTCAAGGTAGTTTTACTTACTAAGGAGAAAAACTCAACTCGTTAGAGGGCATTGTTACAATATATGAAGTCTTCGACATCAAAATAATTTCAGTTTACGATTTTATTCATAAAAATGTAAATTGTTTTATTATATAGCATCTTTAAAGCGAAACTTTTTTTACATCGCCTCAAATTTTTCGTCCATCTATCGTAAGTCGCATTACAACCGGCCGCGGAGTAGGGGTAAAGTAAATTGGGTAAAGCGGAAGGGCTTTAAGATAACGTAGAATATGGCGGCGCCCATAGCTCGCATCAGCTGACCGCATTCAGTTCCCATTTTTCAATTATTAAGTTAAGTTTAGAAACCCGATTTCAATACCGAAAATCGAATAATTTTCCGTAAAACTCAGTTAAATGCCAACGATCCGAAAAAAGTTTCACTTTCATCGTGGTTTTATAAAACCACACTATTCAATTTTTATTAAACATGTTTATTCTACATTTATTGTTTTCTTTAGACTCTGGTCCTGATTAAAATAAGTAGGTACTTTATATGTATTAATATGCAAAGTTCAACCTAGACTTACACGGTTATCGCTCGGTCCCACGGTCCCACCTATCGCGTATGTACAGGGTATTATTGTACGTATAATCGGTTCGCCTGTGCAGTCGATATCCATATAAATAATCACTTTTGTTATAGAAATCTATATTGATCTGAGAATGATGCTTCGAGGGTTGAGATGTGTGTAATCAATTACGGTTGTTTATGTCCCAGCTAAAGACATAGCATTTTGCATGAACCCAGTTGCGTCTCTTCTTTTGTAGTAATATCCTTACTAATTAATATGATAAATGTGAGAGTGAGTTTGTTTGTTTTTTTGTTAAGTTTTCACGCCTTAACAGCTGAATTCATTATGATTAATTTTGGTATAGAGATAGATGTGAACCTGGAGACGGTGATAGGCTACTTTTTCTTGCGAAAACCTTATAAGAAGTGGGGTAAAGAGAGGTATAAACTTTGTATGAAACTGTATACTGACTCCGATTTGCTTTACAAAATCGATATTAACGTGAGCGAAGTCGCACATGAAATCTTGTAAGTTTAATAAAAACCAATTTTATTTTTGCAGGAGGACATTGCCAAACTCCTTAGATTCGAATCCTCAAAATTAGAAAGTGGACACAGAACTTCTCTTGCAGATTATAGTGCACGGCAAAAAGATGATCAAAGGTCAATTTATTATTTAGCGGCCCCTAGGTAAGCGATTTAGTGATTATAACTGTTTTTTTTTTTTATAATTAAGCTTTAGCGTCTTGGCCACAATCTCACCTGATGTTAAATGACGACGTGAACAAAGACGATGGACACGCTAAGCCTAGTGGAGGGATTGGCTTTCAAGCGCGACTGCCGGAACACACCTTCAGGTATTGCGCAGCAAATTTTCAACTTGAAGGTATCTAACCAGATGGATAATAGAAAACAACCTATCAGCATGCTTTGGTTTCATCATGATGTTTTTCTTCACCGAAAGTTCCAGGTCATTGCAGATGTGTTCGAACTCACGTCCCTTGACGTATAGACAAATATAGACAAATAGAATATTTTTAATGGTTACACGTAATAAATATACTATTTTATTGTTATTTTGAATCTATGCATGTACTATGCAAACTATGACTCCATAGTCATCAATCACTTAGTGGCTTTTAGCATGATAATCCTGTTATCCTTAAATATTACAATAGTTTATCTCATGAAGAATTTAGTAGAAACTTTTTTCCGTTTGTTTCAGTCGTGAATTAGCACAGACGTCACCATACTATGAATCTTTGAAGAAACGTGATCTCGAAGTGTTATTTTGCTATGAAATGTATGATGAATTGGTGCTATTAGAATTGAAAGAGTTTGGAGGAAGAGCTCTAGTTTCTGTAGAAAATGATATGCAGAAAGAACAAACAGATAAATCTGATACAATTATTGGTTAGTTTTTGGTAATTTTAATACAATCATAATACAAGGGTAAACCCACAGTGCATAATATTAATTTTTTTATGAGCACATATAAAATTTACCTGCAAATCTTAGTGCTTAACACAGATTTAGATTCAATTAGTAAGTTATTATTTAACATTATTTTTTGTTTATTTTAAGATTAAATAAAAGTCACATCTGTTATTTACTTGAATGAGTTTAACAAACTTTATTTCACCTATTAGTTTTATGCCTTTTTAATATCTAATTTTATTTTACAGGTAGTGATGGCCTCCAAAAGTCTCAGATTGATGACTTAATATCATTCCTAAAAACTAATCTACACGGTAAAGTTTTCGATGTTCGTACAACACAGAAGTTAGATTCACATCCATGTGTTATTGTTGTACCAGAAATGGCAGCAGCAAGGCATTTCATACGGACCCAAGCTCAAAGTCTTAGTGAGGAAAACAAGTTTGCTCTGCTGAGGCCACAATTAGAAATTAACCCAAAGTAAGTAACAAAGACAGAGTTTGTGTGATTATTTAAAAATATGGTTTTCAATGATATAGTGCTAACTCTTCTTTACCGGTTTTCAGTTACTTCATAGACTTTAGCTAATGATAGCAAATGAAATAATATGGAATAATATATACTCCTTATAGTAAGAACTCTGTGTTCATTGATTGATTAAGCTAACTACCTTTAGACTCATTTCTGAAACTTATTGCAGTTGTCAAATAGTAATTTACATTAATGTTAATCATGAACATTATTGTAGAACAGTAGTGGTTTGAGAGACACTGCACAATTATTCAAAGATTTCAAAAAAATATCTTATAGGTTTAACATTATGGCCACAATCTCACCTCATATTAAGTGACGATGGGGCCGAAATTGTGGACACGCGATACTAGGTGGAGGGACTGGCTCTCAAGTGTAAAAGTCAGTACACACCTATAGGTATTTGGAGGCAGCTTTTTATCTTGAGCGTGGTAGCTAGCCAGGCGGCCATTATAAAAAGTCACGATGTTATGGTGTTTATCATGATGTTTTCTTTAAACGAAAGCTCAGACTCATTGCAGGGATTCGAACTCACGTCCATTGACGCGAAGATCATACAATCTAAAGGTTCAAAGGTTGTAGCCATTGGAATAAAAGTCCATTCAAGCTATAGTCAATTTCTATTTTTACAAATTTATTGTTAATATGTTAATTTTCTTCTTTTTTTACAGACATCCTATAGTCAAGAAACTGCACAAGCTTGTTTCAACTGATCAAGAATTGGCAAACTTAGTAGCACAGCAACTTTTCTCCAATGCCATGGTCACAGCCGGACTGATAATGGATCCTAGAAACCTGATAACACATATTAATAGCCTTTTAGTAAAGGCATTAGAAAAACATTGATTTGTAATAACATTATTAATTAAATTACTTCTTTGAAACCTATGCAGACTTTTTAATAAACAAATTTATTACTTACCTGCACAAGAATAAAATAGAATATATAGCTCCTATTTCCGCCAATCCATGCATATTGGGATATTTAATGTTTGCACTTAAGGTGTTGGTTTTACGAACAACAAAACTGTAGTTATTTATGAGCATTAATGTCGTAGTATTTCTAGAAATGAGCAATCGAGCGAGGATTCGGTAAGGGAATGAAACTATACCTTTCATTGGAAAGAAAGATATCAAGATCATCAAGGTGTAGGCTTCACAATAAAAAAAAATCTGATTTCAATGGAGGGCATGAGACGATTGTCTGAGCTCATTATGGTTTACTTTTTGAACACAAAGTGAATTTGTGTCCTTAGTCCCTGCTTATGCTACGACACCAATATCAGACTTAAAAGACGAATTTGAGGTATGTCAATCTAATACATCTTAGTCTAAGTTCTCAGGTCTACAAGGAATGTGCAAGATAAATAGAACGGACAACATCGATTGGAATTATGTTCCCATAATTTAAATATAGGTTAGATTATTCTCATTTGCCAAGACATATTCTCTTGGGCGAGGTGGCTATACGAAACGGCCAGTGAGACATCGTAAACTGCGCTTTAAATATAGCGTAAAATGCGACATGTTCGCCTTCAATATCGACTCCAATTGTTGAGAAACGAACCTACGGATCTAGGATATCTAAAATGTAGCGGCGCGATATTTGGAGGTCCGAACGTGCGTCGACATATCTGTCCTAAAAATATTTGTGGCTACTTATAAAATTGTCAAGGCTCTCTACCCGTAAATAATACGCAATAACATAATTGCTGATGTAGCGCGGCGCCCCAGCGATTAATCTCAAGGTTATATACTCTGTTAGACTCATAGCTTTCTCTGGTTCGATTCCGATAGGCGTCTAAACCATACCTGGGCGGCGCATTTTAAACGCGATCTTAAGTAGGTATTTTATTTTTATTTTAGCGTTACGGCCATAATCTCACCTGATTTTAAGTGACGATACGGCCCAAGTTGGTGGACCCGCTAAACCTGTAGAGGGACTGGCTCTTAAGTGCAACAGTGCCGGAACTGCCTATTGATATTTGGCGACAGATTTTCAACTTGAGTGTGGTAGCTAGCCAGTTGTGCATTAAAAAAGGCCTACCACCAAGCTATATTTTCCTTACGATGTTTTCCTTTACCGAAAGCTCAAGCTCATTATAGGTAGTTTCGAACTCACGTCCCTTGAGGCGGCATCCGTACACAATAACACTGAGTTATCATCACTTCAAAATAGTTCTCTATACTGCCGTCACACCGAAAAGGGGCACAAATAACATTTTTTTTTTCAAAATTATATATATACATATTTGAAATCAGGAAAATCAGGCCTATCTGCCAATATTTTTTATATAATTTTACAAATACGAAAAACAAAAGTACCATAAACCCCAAGGGCACAACTGAGCCATTTTGTCTGTGTTAGTAGGTAAAAAGACCACATCTATCCTTACAGTACGTCAAAAGGTCAAAAATAAATAGATCTCGGGTGATAGACAAATTTTATCATTTGGAAAGGCATGATTGACCTACTTCAAACAGAAGAAGCTTATGTTGCAAATGTACTCTTTGATTGAATATTTTACCGATACTACACATTAACGTTTAATTTAAAAGATAAGTTACTACTGGCAGCTATGCCTTTGCTACCAAACATCATTGAATAGAGGTGAAGGGCCGAGGTACGAAGCGACTTGCATCAGTAGTGCCTCAAATTTATCGATACAAAAAAAAATCTTCCGGCAGCAGTTCTTGCCAAGGGCCAGCCACTATGGCACCCTTGTGCCCGCTGCCTCGAGGCTGAGTGCCCTCAGCATTCGCCCCACAAAAATCCTGCCAAGCTGTGAAAGCCCCTCCGGCCTACAGCATATGTCTTGTCGAAAAAAAAAATCAATTGAAATATTCTTAGCAGTATTTATAATCCTAAATTATATCCACTAACTATCCACACTAAATAGTTAAAGAAATGGAAAACAATGTTGTAAAGGTATTATATTAACGTATGCAATATAATATTTTTAGAATGAACTTTAGAAATTTTAAATTAGATATGTAATTTAATTTCTATTGTGTTGTATTCATTTATATTTTAATATATCTATATTTGAATTATTGTCTAGTATTTTCTATAAAGCATTTTAGCAAATTTTATCTTAGGTGAAATAGTCTGTAGAAAATACATATCTACAAAATAAATAAATAAATATAATATTTATATTGTATTCTGTATATTACTTATCTATGGTGATTGTTATGTGATTGTTAGTCTGTAGTTTATACCGCATCGGTTTGTTGTTGTTGGGCCACTGAATAGCCCTTGTATAATTATATTGTGGTGTATTTTATTAGCTTCTGTACCTACATCTTGAGTTATACGAATATATATGAGTAACTTGCTTAAAAAATATCACACGTGTAATTAAATCAGGTACATAAATATCGAGTTTATACAATCTTATGTTATAAAATTATCATGGCCGGGAACTAGCATGGCTATCTTTTTCTCACTTGTTGTATGTTATATATGGTTGTCTCAATTCAAAGTTATTGCTGGGCGGGTCTGCAAATAGGTCGTGTTCTTTCATGCAAATCAAAGAAAGTGAACGTTATTATTCTTGTTTTAGATAAGTACAATGGATATAAGCAAAGTTGAGTATGAAGAAGACGATAAAATGCTAGATAAGAAAGAAATCGAGGCGGAGGAAAAAGAAATTATGTTAAAAGCCGGTAACGAAAGTGAGACAATAGACGCAGCTGCAGAACAGAAATCTGAAAACGAGGGACCCGTAAAAGCTGCGCTTTCAGGCGTCGTGACTGAACAAGGCCGTGAAGTAAAGCCGAAGTATATTCCGATTGGCGCTATAAAAATGCCAGGATTTTTTACTAGAAATTCTGAAAAGGTAAAGTCTCAGGTAAGACAATAACATTTATAAATAGTTAATTTCGTCTGATTTTCAATGAATAATAATATTGAAGTCTCTTAATATTATATCATTAAAATAAAATAATCATTATAAATATAATATAAAATTTACGAGTCTTCTTTGCACAGATTATTTTTATATGACTTTGTATGGGGTAACCTAATTATCCAAATATATCATTTTGATGTTAGTTAGAATTTTTTAACCATTATTGTGAACTTAAATGTAATATGAATGTAGATTTTTGTTGAGTGTGAATTTTATACTATTTAAAGTATTATTTCACATTTTCATAAATCTATATGTATACTGATTTTGTAAAATAGAGATAAAATTGTTAGACTCTGTTTGTTTTGTGTTTAAGATTGGGTAAACTAACATTTTTATTTCTTTTTTCATCTGAAGTAGTTCTTACCTTCATTATAAAACATTAATTCATGCTTTCACTTAAAAACATATACCAGTCATATGTCACTGTTTTGTTATCTAGCTTATGTGCAATTTTTACCCCTATTAATTTATTTGTCACAGGTGTGATTGTTCTTAAATGTATTTAGTAAATTTAATATACTGTGATGCATAATTAGTCATTGTGTTGGCCTGAAATAATGAGTTTTGTAATATTAAGAACAGAATAAAATATTCAAATGATCTAGTATTCATTCAATTATATCTTGTTATCAAACTAGATTGTCACATAAGTACTGAAATATATGTATACATTGCATAAGTAGACCAGATGTTATTAAATAACTTACACATGTCAAGACATATGATAGTTCTTCATTTCCTGTTTCATTCCTTAGGGTTTTATTTGTGCACATTTCAAGCTCATACTTGAGTATGAACAAAAATATAGTTATAAGTGTAACACAAGGATTTTCCACTTGTTACTGATATAAAATATATTTTTGACTCTAATAGCCACTCTCTATTTAGAATTACTTAACAGAATTGATGTTGTTTTTGTACGGCTATCAATACAGGTAATTCCAAATTAATAACTACTTATATAGGCACTAATTCAGATGATACGAGAAACCAACTGCTTATGATATTTACCTGTTCTGTATTTTTTGCATGTATTTATTGAAATTTCTCATTCTTTCTTTCCATTAATATTAAACTGATCAGTTTACAAGATCTTAGAAAAAGTCAATCTCAAGACTGAATACATTTCAGCTAAAATGCTGTTTTTGTTAAAATTATTTTAAATTGAGATTGTTTTGTTGTAATGTCACTTATTTTAAAAAAATATATTTTCAGGAAGATGAACTGATAGAAAATGCTGCAGATATTCAAAAGACTGAAGATGTCCCAAAACCAAAAACTAACCGTTTACAGTTTTTACATTCATGTCCACTAACCAAGTTTCTACATCATCCAAGGAATGAAAATGGTATGCTTATATTTAAATTTTTAAAGTTTAAAGATTCATGTTAGTTTAAGACTGTAAATTTAGTAAATATAATTATTTATAAAACCTAGTATTTCCATAATATATTCATATTTATTTTTAACAGATGACTCCAAAGAACACAGAAAAGGTATATTTAATATCAAATACCCAAAAGTTTTAAAAAAATGCTCTGCAAGTAACACTGAAGCTGCTCTTGCCTCAATGGAGACACTGGATGATAAACTTGATACACCAAATGATGGCATGGAAACTGTTAAATTAGAGCCTATGGTATGTTAAAGAAATATATATCAAATTTATTATAGTATTTTGTATACAAGTGACACTGCCAACTGATTGTACTGCTATAAATACTAGAATAGATTTTATACAGTGTGATTATATTTATTACTAACTGTTAATGAGACTTCATTTGCTTAATCGGAAAGTTATTTTGCTATCTCTCTGAATCAGTAGTTTTGTTCTGAGTGAAAAGAACCCTGTCCTTTTCTATTTCTCTGACAATCAGTGTGCAAAATATCATGATGATCAGTTCAGGCAGTTAATAATTCGCCCATGCTTCTTAGTTACCATTCTTTTTCTTTGGCTCCCATGGTTCATAATAGTGTGATATTTAACAGCTTATTTTCATCTTTGATAAATTTGTAGTTTCTGTTTTTGTTCCTGAGATTAACATGTTCAAACAAACAAATTTATCTGTATTATATTAGTAAGGTGTTAGTTTTTATTAATCAACATATTGTTGTAATGTGAAAATATAATTGATTAACAGGAAGTTGAGGAAGGAAAAGTTGCGACTAAATTGCCATTGAAAGAGCGAATCCGTCAAAAGAAATTCATTGTTGGTAAGTTTAGTTGTCTTTAACCAATTTTATTACTTATAGAAACTGTAATAAATTATAAGAGGTTAAGAGAAATGTGTTTTTATATGCTTGAATACTCAAAAACTGCTTGAAAATGTTTTAACATGGGTAGTTAATGTATATTCTCCGTTTGTAGATTTTAATATTTTATATAGTAATATTCGTAATTTTTAAATGATTAAAAAAACAATATTTTGTCAATTCATAATTGATTGTGATGATAATCTATAAACAGGAAGTGAGATCAAGAATGTATTCATCTAGTTATGTTAAAAAAAGCGTAACATAATTGATGTTTTCATTAGCAATCAATCAGTCAGTCAATGGATATGAGTTCGAATCCGTGCAATTAACTTGAGTTTTCGGTGAAGAAAGAAAATCGTAATGAAACCATAGTATGGTGGTAGGACTTCTAATGTCAGCCTCAAGTTGACAATCTGCCTTCAAATACATAAATAGGTTTGTTTCGGCAATTAAATTTGGAAACGAGTTCCTCCACTAAAATTAGTTTTTCCACCATTGTGACCCACATTGTCACCTAACATCCGGCGAGATTGAGTTCATAATGCTAAGCACTACCCGTCTTATTACAAAAACGAAAATAAACACGCGTTCAACACGAGTATTACTAAACAGTGCCTAAAATTTAAAACCTGGTTGAATTAGCGTTTAAAAAACTTTATTACAAAAGCGTGTTTTAACGGTGTCTAGCTAAACATCTGCTTAAAGTTTTTATGCAAGAAACTTTGTTAAGCATTAATTATATTCAATCGTATCATTTATAAACGTTCTATTACATACAGATATTTTGCAAACAAATTAAATTTATGAATATTGTTTTTGTTTCTATATTTATCAAAGTAGAATATTGATTATTATTATTAAGATATTTTGGTCACAACGAAATGGTAATTCTTAAAATAATTAGATAATTACAAATTTAATTTACTAAGTCAAAGTTCGTAAAGTGTATCACAGTATAACCTTAAATTTACACTGCCAACCAGTGTTTTATATATAGTACTAGCTGACCCGGTGAACTTCGTATCATCTAAAATTGATTTTCTTCTTTTCTTGCTAAAAGTACAAATTAGTTTGTCCGATTTGGTTTTTTTTTTTTTTACATTTCGTCGCTATATTTATGGGCACGCGCAGCTGGCCCCGCGGCCGGTACCGAGCAACCGCTATATCCCTGTATTTAAAATCTGTAATATCTCCGAAAATGTTCATTTAAATTACATGCTGTAAAGGGCCATATTGATCTAATTGGAGAAGAATAAATTCTGTATTGCTTAAAATCGCTTCGTCAATAAGGCATCATTTCTCGTAAAAAGTATAGGATAAAAAATGGTTATTGTGGGTTATCCCTAATAGATAAACATATACCATCGCGGACTTTTTTGTAGACCTTTTTAAGGTGTATAATACTGTACTACATTATTTTGATTTATCTCGTAGGGTTCAGTCAGCGTTTGCAATGTAAGCGCAAAAAAAATGTGTTTATTTACGAGATCACATTAGAAACCTCTAAAATTATCAGTGTTTCTCTACTATATTATGCATGCATTATAGATATAAAACTTCCTCTTGAATCAATCTAACTACTAAAAAAACCGCATCAAAATCTCTTGCGTAGTTTTAAAGACCTAAGCATACATAAGGACAGACAGACAGCGGGAAGCGGCTTTGTTTTATACTATGTAGTAATATAGTGTATTTGTGTATTTAACTATGCTGTCAATTGTATGATAGTAATAATTCTGGTAGGTAATTGTGATATTTGAAATTGTGTAGTAGTATTACAAAAATTGACTATTACTATATAATGACGGAAAACAAAGCAATAGTTTAATAGCCATACCTTTGCTAAACCTTTATTTCTTCATCACTGTACTAATGAAATAAAATATATTAGTTTAGACAAGCGTTAAACAACACTTACAGTGTGTTTAATTTTGAACAGTGTCTAAGCTGTGTCTATCTTTAAACAAGGACAAAACACGTGTTTTACTTTTTTGTATTAAGACAGTACATCTTTATCGAATTTTGTGTACAGGTAGTAGTCCTTTGTAGTAGGCAGAAAGTTCTTTTTCTCTTGAGCATCATTTAGGTACTATGCATGTTCTTTTTAAAATTTACTTGTATCGTTTATATGGTAGTGTAATAATAGATCTAAGAACATAAGAAATTCTATATGATTTTTTTCTTAAATGACTATGTTTGTGTCAGTTATACGAAGCTTAAGGTTTAAAATGTTGATTTAAACTTTTAGATGATATAATTGTATGCATCGTGGTTCTGCTAGTTCTTTTTGTGGTGATATTGGGCATCATCATTGGCGCTCAAGCAGGACCGCCTGTCGAACGCCCTTTGCGTCTAGGCCGCTATATTACTGCGTCTACAGGATGTGGACTTGTTGAAGGGTGAGTTGTTGTAATTATTAGATATATTAGATCAATTTTTTTATAAGAATTGACTGTGTAATGTGAAAATATATTTTTCAGTATTTTGCGCGATGGCGTCTACAATTTCTATAGCATTCCATATGCTGTACCTCCTGTAAAAGAGAGGAGATTTACGTATGCTCAACCTTTGAACAATATATCACTCTGCTGGAATGGAACACTGAAGGTACACGAGCCTGGTCCACTTTGTTTACAATTTCTTGAAAACGGAACTATAGTTGGAGATGAAGATTGCTTGACATTGGATATTGTCACCCCTCATGTTAGATATGATACACCAATACCAGTTGTAGTTTTGATAGGAGCCAATACATTTGCTGGTGGCATAAGTCCAGCACAGCCGTCTGCGTTATATGCTCGTACTAAGGAAGTTATTTTTGTTCGTCCTAATTTCAGATTAGGACCTTTAGGATTCCTAGCTCTCGATATTCTTTCAAATTCCAAATATCCACCAACGTCGGGAAATTATGCACTAAGTGATTTGTTAGTGGCATTGCAGTGGATAAAATTGAATATTGTGAATTTTGGTGGGGATCCAAAATCTGTCACTTTGTTAGGGCATAGAGCTGGTGCAACTTTGACAGCTGCTTTGACAACTGCCAATCGTGCTCAGACTTTATACTCTCGAGTTTGGCTCTCGTCTCCATCTGTAATATTTCCTGGCGAGCCATTAGCGAAGTCGCAAAAAAGTAACGAACAATTCAAACAAATGAGTAAATGCACTGATGCCGATTGTTTAAGGAAGATTTCTACAACAGAATTACTGTCCTACACACCTGATGTTTGGTTAGGTAGCAATTTTGGAACTTTGCCACTAACTGATGAATTTCAACGGTCCTGGATGGTATTAGACGGAAATTTCTTGAGAATACATGCGTATGAAAGTTGGGACGCGCAAAAAGAAGAAAAAGTAAAGGGAACGGAAAAACTTTTCAAACCGATGGTATTCGGAACAACACAACACTCTAGTCACTCTGATTTATTGCGAAATAAACATTTAAATTGGACCTCGGATATAGTTGAGAAAATTGTAAATGAAAGTGTTATTGGGGAAAAGAATTTAACGTCGTCAATATTTTCGCATTTCAATAAAACCTATGAGGGTTTAGTGGAATTGATTTCTGCAGTCCGTACATTGTGTCCCTTGGTGAGTCTTGCACGGCTTCGTTTGTCTGTCCGTATGTATGTTGTCCTTGGAGCCGGTGCTGGTGGCGGAGCTGGGGGCTCTAATATGGCCGGAGTCAACTCAGACATTGAAGCTATTTTGGGAACCTTTGACTCTGTGATGCCAGAACAGAGACGATTCATGGCAGCCATGCAACAGCTGTTTTATCATTACGTGTGTCATGGCATACTGACCGGGCCAGAAACTGGCTTAATAGCCGTGGGACAAGATCTACTTCCGTTACACGGTCTGCCTGCATGTGACCTACTTATACGGGAAGATATAGTCCCTAGGTACGCACATATTGATTAGTATTTATTTTTACGAAATCCCATGACATTTAAGATATTTGAAGTTTTTATTGCCGAAAATGTAGGATAGATAATAATAACCCATTAAAAGTAAGTATGTCATTTAATTATTTTTTACCAATTATGCAAATTTGATAATTTTATTAAATGCATTTAGCCCATGAGGTGAGTGATTAGTATAAAGTGCTAATTACAAATATAAAGACTTTACGGCAAACTAAACGGTAATAATACATTCTCAGTATGAAGAGCCTCACAAGAATTAGTATTCGTATCGCCTCATCTACGTTCTAATCGTAATAAAATTACCCCTATAGTTGATAAAGTTATGAAGGTAAATATTTTAAATTTTCGAGTACAAAAATGTTTTAAGTATTATTCGAAATGTTTCTACTTTTTTATTAAGACTGACGAAATTTTTAAATGTCTGATCTCATGATCTGGCCTTTTTGTTCAGTTACCTTAATTTATAACATAATACTCACTATTCTACTATGATTATTGTAGCCATTGGCCTATGTTTTAATATTTAAGCTGTATTAGATTAAGGTGTTTTTGTAATACAATTTTACACTATTTTTATGTTACCGTGTGAAAGTACGTTTTGTAATCACATTTTTGAATAATAGTTTTATTTTGCTACTTTCACTGACACAATACAACTGGACAGAATAATATACAATTCACTACACAAAAATAAACATTAACTCTGCAAGCTTCGATTTGCTCAACATGATTATACCCATACTAGTTATGTCAGTGACTTCGTTATTGTAAAACTAAACTTTATTTGCCTAATTCTCGGAAACGGTACTTTGTTCATGGATGAAAGGTTACCCTATATCTCTATATCTATCTATAAGCGATTCTCTTTACCATTCTCGTATCAATGTACCTATCTATTTCGACCAGCTAGATAGGTTAGAGCGCCACGACAAAATAGTAAACATGTATGTGCGCAGAGAACTGAAAAAGGTTAGAATCATTTTCTGCATCCCTGACAAAGTATTTGTGAAGTTTCATGATAATCGCTTGAGTAGTTAGGGCATCAAAACATAAAAATAAATAATATTAGGATTACAATCAAACTAAAATAAGACAAAGGATTGATTGTATTAAAATCTGTCTTACGATGATTACAATATAAATGTGATACAATTTTATTATTATAAATGTGCGGTACACCTCATTTCTTAATACGAATAGGTTAATATCCAAAATAAAACCAAATATTATAAAACAAAATTGCAAAGATTTGAAAAGTGATGTTACTGAATGTTCAATATATTACAGAAGGAATTTTAGATTGTGTATTGCTTATTCATAATCTTTTTCGTATCAGTATTAAGCAACAAAAAAGAAATCAGTGTTTATATTAGGCATTTCTGTTCCTCAAAGAGAAAAAAAACAGGTATTTAATCTTGACACGGAACTTTTTATTGTTAGATATTATAAAGGCGATTCATTACATATACATTTTGAAAGTAAGTAATCTAGTATTTAAAAAGATCAAGGTATTTAGGAATTGTCTTCATTTTGACAATTATACAATTTAACTAATTCGATAGTCACGCGGCTCTATGTAGTCTACACTGAATTCTGCCGATACAAAATAATTCAGTACCTTTTCGTTTTTAGTTTGTGGCCGATTTTCTTCTATTTTTATTAAGTTTAGATTAGCTGTTATCGATAAAAAAAGATTGGAACAGTTTTGTTCCCACGAATTATCAATAACGATTATGACCGATTCATCGATCGAACACTCGTATATGTAATTCGAAATGTCAAATATTTTCTTAACTCTGATAAAGAATTCATTTTCCGTACCTAGATACATATATAAATTTATTTCAATTTTGATAGCACATCTCAAAACACTTAATTCTCTGAAAAGCAATTTATAATTAAAATTGATCTCCGATAACAGTACGTTAAATTTATTTAAAAATATATTAGTTACCTTAATGGATAGAATTAGTATTATTAATAAATGTTGCTGTATATCTTGCCTTGTGCTGTAAGCGGAATCATTGGCCGCGGAAAGAGTACAAAAAACATTGATTACCGATTTGAATTTTACTGATATAGTTTTAATATTTTACTTACGTCTGTTGGAAAAAATTCCTTAATGTAAGCTGTCTAGTTGTACAAAGCCAATACTGAAGTCATTATGAGATGTAATTTGTAGTCTTAAGTATCACAGTGAAATATGTTTTAATACTTGCTTTAATATAATGTACTTATTTTACCTCATGTTTGTGGCAGTCTTAAAATAATTGTGATTTTTAAAGTCTGATTCATCCAAAGAAATGAAGTCATGTCATATAATTTTAGTCAGCATATTTTTAATTATAATGTTAGTAAAGCTAGCGCGCATACGTATTATACTCATATTTTGCCAAAATGCTTCATGTGATTTAAATTATTGCACTGGTAGATAGTAGATATCGTGTTGTGTAATTTTGTAAATGGATTGGAATAAATTTATAAAAGACTGATAAAACTAAATTCTTTCATTTTAAACTAACCTGAATAATTTAATCAGACACTGTGTTTTACACAAATCCTTTTTTTAACCCTAGTGATAATTAAATTACGTCATATAACAATCTATAAATAAATATTTTATATTTTAAGTTCTGTCTATTACCATTAATACATTTTTTAACAATTAGATTAATAAAATAACATTACCGTAGCATGTTATACTGCCATAACATAATTTTCGGTCAACTATTAGTGGAATGACCGAGAGTAATCATGTTTGCATTACTTCAACCAATAGCGATCTAATGCCAACTTTCACCTATAATCGAAGCTCATCGCGATATTTTATTTACCACGTAAATTGTGGTCGCTCAATATTAATTTGACACAAAAGCTTGCTAACTTTTGACTAGACAAATCTGTAATAACGTTTAAATATTTCCGAAATTACAATTTTGAATGAATGGGCATGGTATACACATCAAATATCATTAGGTATTTTTTAGAAAAATGCAACGTACATATACAAATATATTACTAAAAATTTCAGTTCAGAAATGTTTACTACGAGGTTGAATAGCCCAGGGAGTTCAGAAACTATTGTAAAACTCGTTTACGGGTAGAAAAAAATACCTCTTCTATTTGCTTCTTCCATTAGGTAGTGAATGTATTGATTTAATGATGAACTTTGGAAACTTTTAAGGAATTTATTTTTTGTATACATAAAGTTAATTACTAATATTGCTATGCATTATAAGATCCTCGAAAAATAAAATCTTGATGTAGCACTTAAGACTAATTATTTAAGAGGTAGTTGACGTTTTCAGTATTTATCTTTACTAATATCCAATTAACATGTTCCTGCGTCATATCAGCACTCGAAAATATATTCCAAAAATAATTCTTTATATTTAGATCTTTTTTTGCTTATCAAATGCCGTTGTGAAGTGAGCTGTGCACTTGTAGCAGTTAGACTATCTAAAATTATAGCGCTTAAATACAGTGATGGATTTAAACTAGGGGCTAGTGCCCAGGGTGGCGAAATATTCGAGGATGTACAGTTATTATGATTTTAAATATCATACCGAATATTTTTAGTTAAAGTACATGGCAATGGTCTTTTACTCAAATAGTGCAGGGTATAGATAATAGGTCGGCATTTTTCACGGTGCTCCAGGGCGGCACTTAAGGTAGGTAAGTCCGGTCCTGTTTAAATATATTTATATTTAAAAGAAACAACATTAATATGAATCAATAATTTATTAGCACACCAAAATAAATAATAACTCGTACTTAATATCAGCCACTGAACATGATTGTAAATTTATGTACTAAAATAAATAAACAAAACACAAGAAATGATTTACGAAACTAAAATAAAAACACTTCAAAAAATTAATATTACCTTAAAAATTTGGTCATAAAATTAATGGCAAGAATTAATTAAATCACGAAGAAAATACATTATATCAACACATTTCATAAACGGATACATTTTATAGGGAATGTATCTTGTAGATCAAAATCTTTAAAAAACACTTAAATTTGTTTTTTTAAACTTTAAAAAATTGGTTTGTTAAGAAACATTTGTTAAGAGTAATATAATCAAATATCTTATTATGAAACATATCTTTAGAAAGTTCACAAAATATGATAACTTTAGACCCCATTAACAGATTAAGTGTAATAATGCGTCCACATGTTTTTTTTAACAAAAGACATTATCAAGATTATTTTTTCATGGAATGTTAACGTAAGTATGTATATAGCGTCCTCGATAAAAGACATACTTAATGCATTATGCAGTGTTGAATAAGACGATGTATGAATTAGAATGTGTCAGAAAATATATAATACGTTGGGTCTGTATAAAACATAATACAATTGGTAAGGAATATAGTACAATGAGGTAATAAATTAAAAATAATTATACGTATTAGATTTATTACTAGCTGTCCCGGCAAACATTGTGTCCATTTCAGTACTTATATATCAACTCATTCAGATTCACTTATGGCATTCATGCATTACATAAAAACCCTTTCCAATAAAAAATACATATATATATGTGTGTGTGTGTGTGTACTTGTCATGGTGATCTTTCTTTGAAATGAATTAATTCTATAATCCAAAGTCCTATAATACTAGCCATTCCCGTCCGCTTTTGTTTTTATAGGCGAGAAAAATGTTTATACAAGTAAAATAATGAAGGTTCATTGGAATTAAAATAATGAATACCCCTAAACCATCTGCAAATAATTCCGCATCGAATATTCATAGTCTCATATCGATACAATCACTAGTTTTGACGTAATTTCAACACAAGCAAACATTTTCAGTATATATATAGATATCAAGTTGTCAAAGTTAATTAAAAGCTGTCGAGTAGGTAGTTTAAGAGTAATGCATGTATAAAGACAGATAAAAAATTAAAGAATATATATTATGGGGCATTATATCGATATCAAGGCATACCTCATAATTTTCAAATTATATTTTTATCGTACAAAATTGGCCCCGTTACAGTTTTTATAAATATATAGATTAACAATAAATTACATTAATTAAAGTCAGGATATTCGTTTTACGTATTAAATTTGAGATCCATGTCCGCCGCCGGTATTGATTTCCACTAGGAATCAAAGACATTCCAATAGACAGAAATACATTATTCGTAAATGATAAGAAATAGCAAGAGGGAGGAGAAAAAATTAATTCAACAGTTTCGTTCTCTCAATGGAGACAAAGCTGTGGCTACATTTTCTTTGCCAGTTTTATGTGTTTTACGTAACACTGATGGTGATTTAGGTTTATATTGGAGTTGGTCCACTTCCTTCTTCATTTTATCGATTACAGATGACTGTTTCGCGACTGTCATGGTTAGTTCTTCGTTTTCCTGTCGTAGCAGAGATAATTCCACCACTAGTGACTGTTGATCTTGAATCTGAAAAAATATGTTTCATATTGATGTCTCAAAATAAAGTTAAGTTGTTAGATGCTAGATTAGGGGAATAGTGAAACACTGCTAGACATTAGAGGAATTTATTGTGCATCGTATGATATTATGCGTATGATGTTTATTTAACTTCGCTATACCCAACCTGCAGCCCGCCGGGATTTTGTGGTTGGCCCATCTGGTGTTACTTTTTATCCCACCATTTTTAATTTCGTGTCCATTAAAAAAATAGTAAATAAATACTAGATTACACTATCGCACCGCGGTGTGAAATGTGATTATTGATACGGTAATTTACAGTAATATACGACAATTAATTCATTTTTTTTTAATGGAACTTATTCCACCTATCGCTTGTCACATTACATCCGGCGACGGAGTAGGGGTAAAGTGAAATTGAATTTAATTCCTTAAATAGAAATAAATTTCAGAAAAAATTTCAATTACATGTATATGAACCGAAAAAAGTTTTACTTGCATGGTGGTTTCATAAAACCACACAATGTTTTTTTAATATACATATATCAAACATATGATTATATCTACTGAAAACGGGAACCCACAATTTTTAGAACACTGGCGATGTAATACATTAGACGTTTTTTTTATTAACACCTTAATCATTGGAATTAAAAAAATGCTTCTGATCAAGTTTTTGTAACTTGTGTTTTTGTGTGAGAAACTTGAAGGGTTTGAATACTAAAAAAAAAAAAATATACGCGATTTTTCTTTCCATAGTTGTTTAATTTAATTTGTAACAATCGCGAAAACCTAAAGAAATCGCTGCCTAAATATTTTTTGTTTGCGGCCCACGACACCATAACTAACAGGTTTGTGACCCCTATAAAGGTTCAGTATGGCTGATTTAACTGAATTGGGAATAATCTACAAATTTAATTGAAATAGATATCAGCATGACACTTTAATTTTTGTAATATGTCTTAACATAAAACCAAGTGTTAGAACCTCTGGTCTTTTGTTTACCTTTAGTCTTACGGTAAAATGAATAGAATACAGTTCTGTTAAATGTAACTACGTAAATAATTTTAAATTGGATTGAAGACTTGGTTAAGGTTTTTAATCCTGTGAGATCTTTAAATCTCTAGAAGTCATTTCGAGATATGCAGAAAAATATAATTCTAAAAGAGGCAGTATGGAGCTTAAAACTCTTGTTGGTTTAGCAATTCCATAGTAACACTGTTTACTAATGTCAAAGTTATCAAAGATTACAAATATATTTGATTAATATAGATATAATTATTTCAAGAGCCTTAATCTGCCACAGGAAAATCCTTACAAATATTATAAATGCGAAAGTGATTTTGTTAGTTAGACTTTCACGCCTAAATCTCTAAGTTGATTATGATGAATTTTGGTATAGAATAGATGGGAACCTGGAGACGGCGATAGGCTACTTATTCTCGCGAAAACCTTATTGAAACTGGGATATAGAGGGATAAACTTTGTATGAATTTTTTTATAGCGTCAACCGATTTGTTTGATAAATCAATATTAACGCGAAGCAAAGCCACACGTAAAATCTAATAGACTATATAAAACTACCAGAACGAACCCGTTTTTTTCACATTTTCAAAAATCATAAAGTTTCTACAAGGCTGCTGCTATGACTAGTAAAATAATTGGTCATATTAGTTATAGCCTACAATGACGATATACACCAATAAAAACACTCAGAAAAAACTAGTAAATATAACTGTTCGTTACCTGTTGCTGTAAACATTGATTTTCAAGTTCCAAACGGTTTATTTCTGAAGCGGCGTGCGCTAGAAGTACTCGTGACTGTTCCGCTGCAACAGTTGCCTGTCCGGCGTGTTCTCTCGCTAATTCGCATAGCATGCGTTTCTTTTCCACCTGAAATTATGACTACGTTGTAGCGTATATTAATGTTGATACTTTTTGTTTGTTTACTAGTCATATGCATAGAATTGCTCATTATTTTCTTTCCAGTGTTTTAGTGTTATCTGTTCTTACAATAATACAATTTTAATTTTGTTAACAACTTGAACGTAGGCCCTTTCTTGATCTTGAGGCCCTAGAATAAAGCCTAGTTAGCCTATAGGAAAATCAGCCCTGCTGATAATAAGTCTTAGGTTTCACGGAAGAAAATCTACTGAAACCACATCAAATTGTTTTAAATCTGTCACCTAGTTGATTTATACTGGCAGCACCATAGCAGATTTTCCTTGTAATTTGAAATCATAATGACTTTGTATAAATGTTGGAATGGCTTATTATTTTTCATAAGAAGACATCTATACATATAATAAAACTGTAAGGAAGCTATATCTGTAGATCAAATATATGTAACTGATAACTTAGATGTACATTGTGTTATCAACATGAAAGGCAAAAAACATTTTTCCATTTTCGTCTATGCCCTTGTACAAACATCTCCAGCGAGAAACTACTAGACAATTTTTTATAAAATATCAAATCGAATATTTTTTATCTCATAAACAGAGTACAATCGTCCAAAATATACATTTATCTTTTCATCTAGAAAGTTTTTGTGCAATCCTGTATGTAATAAATGGCACTGTGATCACATTATTACCTACTGAAAAGGAAAGGACATCAAACACCACAAGGCAAAGACTAGATGCAATTTGATAGTAAATGGTGGTAAAACATCATGTGGATTTTAGTGGTTACTGCTGATTCATGAATTTCACTGAAGTCCCACATACACTATCCATATTGCTAACTAATATTTTTCATCCACTTCAAAAACTAGAACCATGTCCAGCCCTCTGCTACGCAAAATAAATAAATAAAAAAAAAGTTACACTGACCTCTTCACGCAATTGTTTAATCTGTGAATCAGACTCTTGCCTTAACACTTCTACATCTTCAATAAGTTCATTTTTTATAGAACCTAGTTCACGATATGCTTCTTTCTCAACATTCTGCAAACTTTCAATAAGGGTTACATTGTGTTCCATAATACGGGTGTGTTCTTTAGTGAGTGCAGCTTTTGATTTCAATATATTTACAAGAGCCTCTTTATATTCATTACATTCCCTTACAGTATTACTAAGAGAACTCTTGTACATACATAATTCATTTTCCAAAACCTTCTTTGAATCTGTTAAACCCTTAATTTTTTCTTCCAAACATTCAAGTTCATTGTCCGATTCTCTTAAACGAAGAGTTAAAACTTGTACAATGTCTCTTGTCACAGTTAAGGACATTTCAAACTTATTTTTTTCCTTTGTTACTTTATCAACTTCAATTGTCAACTTATTTACCTGATTTTCAAAATCTACTATTTTTTGCTTACAGTCTTCCTTGAGTTTGTCTATTTCTTTAATTAAACCTAACTTTTCATTAGTCAATAGTTCATTATAATTTTTCAAATCAGTTATTTCTTTCAGTAGTGCATTCTTTTTATCCTCTATTGAAGATAGACTGCACTTTAATTCTTTTTCTTCTTTCTCTAAATACTGTAATTTTTGTTGCTGCTTTAAATAATGCTCTTGAATACTCTGAAATCGCTCTTCGAACTGAATTTCGCAAAGTTTTAGTTTCTCAGAAGTTGCTTCATCTATTTGCTCTAATTTAGCTTTCATCTCTTGGTCCTTAGCTGCCAATTGTTGTTGTAATTTTTGTACCTCTTCACATTTGTCTTTTGTAATTTGACTAGTAATGGACTCTATTAATTCATTACAATTTGATTTTATTGTTTCTTGATCTTCCTTGCATTTGCTTATAATCATTTGCTTTTCTTCATCAAACTTTAATTTCAGTGTTTCTAGATCTGCTTTGTATTCTCTTCTGATACTTTCATTTGCTTCTAATGCTAATTTGTGATGACCTTTTACCATTTCTAAACGATTTAGAGTTTCATTTAGTTTAGATTCCACTGTTGTTAATTTCTCTTGTAAATCTTTACAAAGGCTGTCCCTTATGATAATAACTTCCTCAAGAGATGAAAGATCTAATTGTTTCATACAAACTTCATTCTCCAACTTCTCACATTGCCTTTCAAGTTCAGATATTTTGGATTCCAGTTCTGAAACTATTTTAGTATGAACAAAGTTGTTTTGTACATTGTGATTATCCTGTATATTATCTATCAAAGATATTTTTGAAAACTTATCTTCTAAACATTGTACTTTGGTTTTATTTTTTGATATTTCCTTTACTTGGTCTTGTAAAGTTCGTATTTTAATTTTGAACTCTTCAATTTGTTTATTGTATTCTGATATTGTATAGTCTTTGTTTCTGAAATTTATTAGTACATTATTAGTAAATTTCAATAAAGAATACTCATATTTTTAAATACATTACAGGTTTACAGTTATTACAAAAAACCAGTGAGAAGACCAAGCAGAAGAAAAGCAAATGGTTTGTAGCATTATACTCAACACTATAACTCAACAAAGTGTAATATAATATTATTCATACATTTAATAAATTTAAATAGAACAAAAACAACATACAAGTACAGAAGTTGAATCTTACAAAATCGTAACACCTTTGATAATGATTATATTACATATTTCAATGTGTTCCATGTTTGGTTTCTGATATTAATGTTAAAAATTTGACCATTACACTTCTTTCCATACACTCAAATTTAATGAATTTAATGGAAATTCAAACACATATACCGATCCTAATGAAAGTATAATTTTATATACAGTTTCGTATGTAAGTCAACATTGCTAAGAGCCCTGTGCTCACAGTTAGCAGAACACATTAATGGAACATACAAAATCTTGAAACATTAATATAAAGTAATAGTAAGGGTTTACTTTAGAAAATAAGCTACCTATACAAGATGTTTAGTTACTAAAACTATGTTTCTTACCAAAAGGTATATAAGTCTACCAGTCTATACTAACTATTAGCAGTATTATGAAACTCAAACAGCAATATCAATCACACATGTACTAAAAACTTATATGGTTAATGTTGAGCTTAGGTTTAAAGAAACATTATATAATTTTATAACATATGCAAAAGGCTGTTCAATGTTGCAAAATAAATAATATTATACATTCTAATTTTAAAATTCTTATTACATATACTACCCACGAGCCAAACTATTTCTTTATATCTCTCAAGATAGCTGCAGAAACTCTGTATAAGATGGCACCTTCCTATGTAATATATGAAATATACATAATTAGTCTTTATATTTATGAAAGATTGATTACCAAGGTGTAATTGTTGTGACAATTAACAGCTATGAGAGTGGTGTGATCTTAACCACAAATGGAAGACAATAGATTTTTGAAAATGTACCTAATTGGTAAACTTTGTATTAAGTTAATTCCATGAACAGTAAAAATATTAAATAATGAAGCATTAATCTAATATTAACTTACATTATTTCAACCTCTTGGGCTTTTATCAGTTCATTTTGAGAGTCCACATTAGTTTTGTTCTTGATGCATGATGGTGGCTTCTTGATAGTACTGTGATGTTTTGCACTTACAGTTTTCACAGGCTTTGGCTGCAATGATATTATACTGGGTTCAAAATCTTCAGAAAAAAAAGTTCTTAGCAGATGTGATAACTAGGTAAATAGTATAAAGCAATAAAATATTATATTGTTCATGCATAAATAATATCCTCTATGTACTAAAACAATAACTTTTAAATGTTGAAAAAAATGGCAGTTTTACTTGACAATGTACAGTTAGTATGTAAGGCTGATACACAGCATTTTTTTTAGAAAATTTGAACACAAATATTTTAATAGTAAACTATTCACAGTAGTCAAAATATTGAAATCAATCACAGTATTAGATACTGGTTTAACAGTAACTATATGTATATCAAACTATAAAATTTGGATTAAGTAATTAAACAGATATTTACCTTTTCATTCAAAACCTAAATTAAGTTACATGTCTGTCACATTAATGATAATTACTACAAAAAATGTAACCCGGAACCATGGTTACTTAGGCCATTTACACAAGTTTTATGTGAAGATGAATTAAGAATTAATAATATGTATAGTATATTTATTACATGGAATATGAAGTTTTTAAACTTATAAGATTTGAAATAACTTACTGTAACGAAAGATTTCGTGGTTTTAACGGAGCTGCATTGTGACCCGGCGTCAGTATTAGACTTGCTAGCTGCTGGTGAACTAGATTTTTTAACTGCTTTGCTTAGTATTATTATTTTAGGTTTTTCGATAGGAACTTTTGTTTGAATAGAACTCTTTTGATTCTTCTTAAGCGCTAAAAATATTTTTAACATTCTTATATGTGTATTTTGTAAAAATTTACAAATATTGAATCACAATCATTATTTTAACTTTATTTAAAGTTTCTTGTTTTTATATTTATAGGTAATGTTAGTTCTAACTAAAAAAAATTAAACTGTAACTGATTACTTACCGAGCGTTTCAAAACGTTTTGCTTTAGAGAACATAATTTATAAAGAAAACAGACGAAGTAATGTATAACAAATCATTCATCAATATTTTTATTCGTTAAAGAATGTGGCAGCACAAAAACGTTATATGCTATTATAGTTTTGGCAGTTAGAAGAAACAGATATTTGTAAGGCGCCAATCGAAGTACAAAAATTATTATTACTAATAATATAGTGTTGCCCAAGCATTCTATCCATTTGCACTATCATCATAAAATTTAAATAAATGTAAAGTGTTTAGAGATATAAAGTATTCATGCATTAGTTATACTAGGTAGTATTTATTTACTTTCTGCTGGCTTTCAGTATTAGTGTATTATCTATATTTATCTACGCTAGTACATAGTTTTATTTGTAGCATTAAAACTTTTTATAGTATGCGTTAACTGACATAAAATTTATTCCTTTGTTTTTTAAATCCGCTGTGGCGTCGTTCAAACATCAGTATTTAATACTACGTTAAAATGAGATTTGAAATTTTAAGCATAATTTTGATCTGTCATGTAATAGTTTTAGTTAAAAATTTACGTTACTTGACTTTATGATGTGTATTATTAGTGGCGTTTTGCGTAATGTATGTTAGTGTGTAGGTTGAATTATGAATAAAAACTCGGAGTCTCGGGCACCTTACGCTCTCTATAATACATACTTTATATACATAAACTAAACTTGATACTAGGATCTTATGTTGTTGCTGATGATTTGGTTATATATTACTGTGGTAATTATTTAGTACAAATTGTAGATAAGTTAGTTAAATTAATGCTTGTAGCAGTAATTTTTTTGGAAATATTTTATATTATAGTGAAATACTTATATTTTTTAAAAAGGACACGCGCTTGTCACAACTTGTGATTAGAAAAAATAACAGACAAGAAAGTCTTTAAAGAAACTAAGAATATTGTGGATAAAATTATATAATAATATAATATATGAAACAATATTTCTTTTAAAAAAATCAGACATATCTTGTGCCTATATATATTAATAATACTGACGACACAGCGTTCACCTTTAATTGTATATATCATTATGTTCGAATTATACGTTGACGTCGGATTAGGCTGCACGATCTTATATCCCTTTGTCTGTCCTTAGAAAAAAAAAAGTATTGACAATAAAGTTGCGTTACTCGTCTGTGTATAACATTTTCTTGCTAATTATTATAAATGTATCACTGAGCTTAAATAATATATGTACATATATGTGTGTGTTAATCATTGTTCAATTAAAATAACTATACAATAAAATGGATTTCCAAAATCGTCCAGGCGGTAAAACTGGTGGTGGAGGTGTAGCGTCATGGTCTGAAAGCAACAGGGATCGGCGTGAAAGGTTGCGACAACTTGCTCTTGAAACTATTGACTTAAACAAAGACCCATATTTTATGAAAAACCATTTAGGTAAGACATAATAACTCTTAAATAAAATAGGTTAGGTACTTGCTGTTAATTTATATATAATTTCTTCAAGAAATTTGGTCAGACTTAAAATTTTGTAGATAAATTTCAACGTCCTATCTGAATTCCAGGTATTTTAATGCACAAACACGTACATTTTAATATTTTCAGGTTCATATGAATGTAAATTATGTCTTACATTGCATAATAATGAAGGAAGCTATTTAGCTCATACTCAAGGAAAGAAACACCAAGCTAATTTAGCCCGAAGAGCTGCTAAAGAGGCCAAAGAGGCACCACAACAACTTGCACCAGAAAAGCCCAGAATTGAACCTAAAAAGTTTGTTAAAATTGGAAGACCTGGTTATAGAGTAACTAAACAAAAAGATCCTGAGAATGGACAACAAAGTTTGCTTTTCCAAGTTGATTATCCAGGTTGGCTATGAACATAGATATGAATGTATTTTATATGTACCACATTTTATTTTTGAATTATTTTAACTTTAAAGTTTCTAAAAAAATTTTTTTATGTCTAAATAACTTTTTTATACTTTTAAGCATTGCATTATTCAACAATATCTTAAATTAAAGTAAACATCAGAGTTAGCTCAAAACTCAAGTAGAGGTTTAACCATAATTAAGGTATTCAAAACCTTTACGTTGTTTGTTGATTGTTGTGTAAAAAAGTATGAACTCAAAATAATGAAAGTTGCCTTATTTAAAATTTGATGAATATAACTGCTTTCAAAATGACTTCATTTTTGTTCAGGAGTTTACTTGAGATATTGTTTTACAGAAATTGCAGAGGGAGTGCAGCCTAGGCATCGCTTTATGTCAGCTTATGAACAAAAAATTGAACCACCAGATCGTAGATGGCAGTACCTGTTGTTTGCTGCTGAACCCTATGAAACAATTGCTTTTAAAGTTCCTAGTAGAGAAGTTGAGAAACATGATACTAAGTTTTGGACTCATTGGAATAAAGATACTAAACAGTTCTTCTTGCAATTTGCATTTAAGATTGAGCCATTGCGATTACCTCCTCCACCCAAGATGTGGGAGAGTCATGGCATGCGGTTACCTCCACCACCTGGAGCACCACTAATGGGTGTGCCACCGCCACCACCTTTATTGCCTGTTCCACCACCACCCCCATCTATGTAATAATTTAATATATATTTTACACAATATAACTTTCTTTTTTATTATGTTTTCCTTTAATTTTGATGAAAATCATATATTACTTTATTTATTCATAAAGTATCTTATTTGTTACTTACTAAATAAAACATAAATTAACACAACTAAAGAAAAACGAGTTCAGTTTTTAGTTTCAATTACTACAAACCATTGTATAAATTCTGAATAAGTATTATTTAAATTCTATTGTATTTACATTCCCATAGACTTACAATGCCTCTATAGAATGCAAGGTTTAATATTTTTTAATCTGTAGGTATAGAATATGCAATGGTTGAGAAAGAGCAAATGGAACTCTATTATTATCAGTTCAATTGTTTGAAACAGCTTGATAATGACAATAAATCTCTTAATCTAATAGCCTGCAAGTTGTCAATTGGATTAAGAAACACTGTGAATACTCAGGTAATTTATTTCTCGCAAATCTACATTATAAATTTTCACTTAAAACTCCAGTTTTTCAATTTTAACATTCCCGTGCCTTTACTTTTACTTCATATTTTACTTACTCAATTCAACTCTTTACTCAACATTTACTTCCTTTTTTAACAAATATATATAAGAACATATATTATATTCCTGAATCAAACACCAAGCGCCTTCAAGAATAATATAAATAGTTGTGTTTGCATTGTATACAAATAATACAAAGAGAGAAATGAGGGTAGATTTAAAAAAAAATATATTTTTTATGGGCTTTGTTAATATACCAATTAATATGTGGTATCGATTCTTTTCTTTCGATTCCGATATTTCGTGCTCAATTCTCTTACTCAATGAGTATTTTTGATAAAATCCAGTGATTTTTTAAAATGATCTGTTTAAAACTTGGTTTTGCTACTCATATTTATGGTAATGTAATCTAGTTCTATCATGTCAAAAATTCTAAAACATTAAACTGCGTTTATTGCGGTATGGAGTTATTAGTAGAGGGTTACTCATAAATGAAAAGTTTAATAATGGTTACGGAAACGAAAAATGTTTGGGGATAGGGTTACCAGATCCGAAAATAAATTTTACAGGAAAAATCCCTGCCTTAGCTATAATTTTCCTAACAACTCGGCTGTAAAATTATCATGTTTTAAAAACTCGTGGGTAAGCTTGAATATGCGTGTGAGATACGTGGTACAAGGTTCAGATGAATAATAGATAAATAATCAATTAGTTGATTGCTAATTATTCGATTTTTTTCTTTAATTATAATTTTATTTCTAATGTTTCTCTTTTTTTCACTCTTAACGATTTCCAATTTTCCCTGTTTTTCCTGATAGACAGCTGAAATTTCGGGCATGTCAAGAAAAATACTGTCATCTGGTAACCCTGGTTGGGAAGCTCTGCTTTAGATAATAGGCAACCGGACAATTTTTCAGAAAAAGTAAAATATGAATCATTATGAATTTCTAAAGTCAAGAAAACATTATTTTACATTAAAAAAAGTATTCGAGTACATAAAATAATAGATAAATAAAAAGATTTTCAAACTACCGCGCATTTTTAAGCGCGTGACGTCATTTGTATGTAAATAAAATTTATTACCAAAGGTCTGTAGCGTGTGGATTCTTTTTATTTAGTTTTGTGGTTTTAATGAAACGAAAAACATATCGTTGGTACCTGAGTGTAGGAATACTTTAACATCTACTCCAAATAAATTATTTATTGATGTACCACGAAAACCAGACACAAGAAGACTATGGTTGAAATTAGCAAGAAGACAAACCGATGAAATGTTTTCCAATTCACCAGTTTACTTCTGTTAGGATCACTCTGATGTAAGTATATATTCTTTGAAAATACATATACATATATGTGGTGGTAAACCATTTTGTTTGTACCCTTTTTTATGTGTCGATTAGAAAAATAGAGAAATAAATAAGGATGAAGCTTAAATAAGGATACCAAAATGACGTGTTTTATTTTATTTGTATAATATTTAATTATAAATGTTATTAGATGGTTATAACACCTTCAAATACATATACAGAAGTATTTCTTATAGTAAATTTTTAATTATATTTATATATAAAGTTGTACCTATAACTACAGGATATGTTTACAAGTGAATGTGTTATTTGTTTTAGCTTCCAAATTATATGAAAAATTACATCCAACATGCGATGTTTTAATATTACAAAACGGCTGACCAATTGTCTAAATTATTGCCAAAGAAATTTCCAACCATTATGATCATTATGATATCTACTCTTGGGAGATTTCAACTGATGGCTTTCATATATTCAGGTTTCATATTAAATCGAAGCACAAAATATCTCCTTATTATTTATATTACTTGCAGGGTTAATAACTTGTTTCTAATAAATTAATTAAATATTATACTTAATATGCTGATACTGATATTCAAATAATAAAAGTCAACTCAACGTGCTACTTGGGTAGTAATGTCGCAGTTACTAACATATGACGTCAGTGATTGATGTTTCATTTGGCATATATAACAGAATACAAATATTAGATTTTATTTTATGATTTAATAATATAAATCTTATTATTACACAGAAATATTGATTAACTCATTATTCTAATATAAGAGAAGTTGTAATTATCAACATTTTAGACTTTTGTGACTACTGCCCGGTTGCCTTTTATACACATTCGGTGCAAAGTAGAATACTCTTACGAATTTCCAACTGAATCGAAACAATACGAGGTTAGTTAAATTTTATGCAATGTGCTTACAACAGATAATTACAATAAAAATATTGATATAATATAAAAATTACGAAATATGGAAAGAGTTTCTTAAATCTATTTAATTTGGTCACTTTTGTTACATTTCATTAAAATAATTATACATTCTGTATTATTTCTTAGGAGATAGTCGTTAATGAATTGACGACTTCGGTATAACTCTAAGTATTAAATTAAATTTAGCTTTCTCGAATAATTCTCTGAAAGAAACGCAGAACTTTCGAGAGATCTTAAAATTATACACTGAAAATAGACGAAAGTTCGTGAGAAATTCATGTTCTTCGAACATGTTACCTAACTTCTGGAATTCTTTGCGTTCATTCAACTATCGGTTATTTATGTACCTATGCTCACCAACGCGGTGCTCTACTGTGAGAAACCAGCACACCTAGTTAACTCAAAAAACAAAGTAAAAGAGTAATAATGAACAAGGCATTTTGTTACAAAAAACATCCTTTTAATCACCCATCCTAATCCAACCTAAATGATAAATCAACATTTCAGTGTTTTCTATCTAACCCTTGCGTTGATCAAGCAACTTGACTAGTGAGATAGGTGTAAAATATTATAGTATATACAATATAAACTAAATATTTCCCTTAGGATATCGTATAAATAAAAAATAAAAAACTGGTTATCAAACCACCTTGTGTAGGGATGCAGATTCAATTTATATGGTAATTTAATAGTATATATTTAAGATTTAATAATTACTGGATCAACAATTTTAACACAGCTTTCTAGCGAATGCAATAAATTACACGTATACATTGAGACTATCGTTTTTACATTGTGTTGCGACTTATCTCAGCTTTTTACACTATTCTAAATTGTTACGATTCGCATCTTTGAACTTGTTGCTGCTGGCAACATAGTTTATTTCTTTTCTGTTGTGAAGTTGGTGGGAAGGTACTAGTTTTAATAAATCTTTTGAAAATTAAAGAATCATCTGATCAATTTTATTATTAAAGGCCAATTCCGTAAATAAATGTATTTTATAACAGTGAACATCCTTTATTTTCAAGTGCTTTTGCAAGTCCAACGATAACCTCTCTTTAAAAAAGTTGCCTTGTTTTTAGGTAGTGGTTCAAGATGTTGATGCCAAAACAGAACCGTGTCTCTATTTATGAGTACCTCTTTAAGGAGGGAGTCATGGTAGCTAAGAAGGACTACCATGCACCAAAACATCCGGATCTCGAGAAGATCCCTAACCTTCAAGTGATCAAAGCTATGCAGTCACTAAAATCTAGAGGATATGTAAAGGAACAGTTTGCATGGAGGCATTTTTACTGGTAAGTGGAGTGGTAAATAATTTATAGAAGTAACTGGTATTACAAAATATGTAGACTGTATAAATAAAATAAAAAATTAAGGTACATTTTCGGATTCCAAATTTGTATATTTTTATTAAGGCTTTATACTTTGTATACAACTAGAAACCCGGTATCTTATTTTATTTAGCAAATAATGTTTTCATTTTATATACAAAATCTTTTTAGTATCAGTTATTTAAAAAGTTGTATTTTTTACATAGTTTCGTTGTATAAATTTTCTGCTTTTGATGTTTTAGAAACATTGTAACATTTCGTAAAACATATTTATTTAATCCAATGTATTTTATTCATCTTTCTGGATATCTGATGACACATAAATATTTAAAATATTTAATTTGTCACTTGCCTGTTTATGAACAGCTTATATGTCTGGCATTAATTTTGGTTATGAGATTTCAGATATCTAAAATTTTAGTTATGAATGGTACAAATTAAAAACAGATTTTATTTGAGCAATCATTGCCAAGGAATAAACTTAGTTTTCAAGATTTATTAATTAAATCTATCTAGTTTTTTATGTATGACAACTTCTCTTCCCATTCCATATTCCTATCTAAAATTATTCATGTGTTCCAAAAATAGGCAGTTATGGTTTTGGATTTTTTAAATTTAATATATGTGATAGTGTCAGATACAGTTACTAGTGAAGTTCATAATTTTATGAAAATCTGTCTGCATGCTTCAAAGCTTTTATCTGCTTTATTTAAAACCTTATTTTAAAAACTTTATTTTATTTATATATAGTTTATAAGTTTTAGCTTATTGGCTACAATCGCACCTGATGTTAAGTGATGATGTGGCCCAATCTGGTGAATACTCTAAACCTGTAGAGGGAAAGGCTAGTAATGTATTTAAAATTTATTATCTACTTGCTTGGAAATGAAACCAAAACCTTTCATAATATTGTTACTAATGAAACAACATTTTTAATCATTAATTATATATATATATATATATATATATATATATATATAATAACAACATTTATATAACATATTAATATATGTTAAAATAGAACTGTGTCAAGAATACGTTAGTTACATTTAATTCATATTGAATTAGGATTTTCAGGAAATCTGTTTAAAAATGTCAGGGTAGTGGCTGGTTTCCTGGGCCAAGATAAAAATCTCAGGTCATGTGAAATAGCAAGTCTGTTCATTGCATTAGTAGTGCCATGCTGGAGCTCTATTATCTAACTTCATATTGGAATTACAGTATACTAGCTGATCTACCACACTTCATTTTACTCTATCCAGTACTTATATTTTAAGTAAATAAATAAGAAATTAACACCTGCCTAAAAATCTCAATAAAAGTATCAATGAAATTTTTTATCCCTATTTTACATTTGTGGGTATGAAATTTGATAAATGCATATTCATAGTCATTATGAAGTGTTTATGCTAGTAGGTGAAGATAATTTTTGTCCTCCATACTCCATAGATAAAGTTCAGAGTTTAGTTTTTTAAATTTCCTTTCAGAGAATTTTGCCTTTGGAATGTTTAATTGCTTATAATATGCTTAGTTTAATATGTTTACACATTTTTACTTAAGATATTTTGATGTATAGTTATATATTATGTATATTTTTTATTTTATTTAGTAGATTCATATATTTTAATGTATATTACTTTTAGTTTATAAACTAGTGTAATTTCTATGGTTATGGCTTTTTGCAGTCTGTATTCTGAAAATTTTTAATATAGACTACATAAACATAACTTAGCAAATTATGCTATGAATACATTCATAAGTAAACCATAACTATTTATTATTTTTAGGTATTTAACTAATGAGGGTATTGAATACCTAAGAATCTTCCTGCACTTACCCCCTGAAATTGTACCAGCAACTCTGAAGCGCTCTGTGCGTACAGAGACAGTACGCCGTGGTGCAGTTGGAAGGCCTGATGCCCCAGCAAGAACAGCTGAAGACAGATCAGCTTATCGCCGTGCACCACCCACTGGTGCTCCACATGACAAGAAGGCTGATGTTGGTCCTGGCTCAGCTGATGTTGAGTTTGTAAGTAATTGTAATTTGTCATAAAAGTAATATCTTATATTTTTGTTTTTATTTAGTTTACTTGTATCTAACTGATAAAATTGTTTAGTCTGGTAAACAACAAACTTAAACTAGTAGATCGAGAAAGATGAGATTCTGTATAGAAGTTTTTGTATAATGTGTATAAATACTATGAAAAGACTTGAAAATCAACTCATTAGGGGCATTCCAAATAGGTTTTATTCATGACAAGTAATTCCTTCAGGTAAACAACTAGTTTCATATACAATTTCAATGTAATATTAGATTAGTAATTTATAATATAAAATTTTAAAATAATGCTATTTGGTTAATGTAAAATAACTTGATTTTTAATGTTTGTTTTTAAGTTATTTTTATTTATTTGTATTTTTTTGGTATGTTATATTTATATTTTCTCTTGCAGAGAGGAGGATATGGAAGAGGTCGGGATGCACCCTAAGTTTTAATTAAAAGAAATATAGCTATATCTTTGTGTTTAATTTATTGACTTCTAGAACATCAGCATGTAATGTGTTAGGTGAAAAGTGTGTTTGTTTGTATGTTAGGTTAAAATAATACTATAGTATACCTCAGTGGTAATCATCATACACTGATGTCATAGTATTCAACCAGATTCCATCAGTTGACTTGAGAACTAGATCCATATCACCGAATTTTATTTTCTTTAGTTAAATACTAGTTGGTACAGAATTAAAAAGTACACCGTATTTCGGTTATAACGACGTTGAAGGTCCAGCCGTCGCAAAATAGCAGAAAGTCATGTATATATGTTTTTTTTTTCATATATGTATGGGAGCCATATTCACATATTTACGAAACACTCTTCACACACTGGAAATTACTATATAACTGATTCATAAGTTCAACTTTGTACACGTGCTAAGTAGTCGTACCTACAAACAAAGCAAGCGTATTTGCCCAACTGTAAATGTAAACAGTATAATAAAGCTTAATAGTTTAATGGATGAGTCCTCGAGCCTTTGCCGACTCAGTCACAATATACGCATGGAATTTCTAGGAATCTTATCACAAATGGTTTATTACAACAAGTTATACCCGAAATTGACGCTATATCCAATGTTGCTATTGCTAAATGATTTTTCTATGAAAGTATGCTTTATATTCAAGGGATGTAATTTTGACGTGGGAATAACCGAAAAGTTACGACTGAAGTCGTTATTAATCAAATCCACTGTATATTTTTTAATAATTTAATCAAATAAAACATTTTATAACTTCCTGCTTGTATTCAGGGGGCTACTAAAAGCATTTCTTTCTAACATGTTACTGAGCTGGTTGTACTGGAGGGGGATCAGGTTTAGCGAACTCGCCGAGTTGATCGTAGTAGTATTGGTACGCTCGGAAAGGTTTCAACTCCCATGGTACTTGATCTTCCATATGCGTCAAAGTTACCCCCAGGTCTTCTAAAGCAGGTACTCCAGATAATGGCACATCAGTAGTAGATTCCTTGAAATGTCAAAACCAATAGTTATGCTCTATAGTTATTATAATAACCAGGACCGGATTTACCTTAGCCAACCAGGCTTCTGCCTAGGGACTCAAGATTAAGAGGGGCCTACATTCACGTAGTTCGAAAATTAAAATTACACTTTTAAAAACAGTGAATACTAAAACGCTACCGAAAATAAGGAGAAATTCTACGTACCTGACTAATAAATCATACACAAAAATGTTTTGGTTAAAAATAAACGTGAGAAATAAAAGCGCCTCTTAAATTGGGGGGGTTCTGATAAAATTTTACATTTACATATATATATTTTATGGGTTACGACGGGAGGAAGGTTCGGGCAAAGCGCTACGAAACATTATTTTTTTGTTTAAATAAAAAACTAGGCAATTAAAATATCCAAATTCGCACCTCTTTTTGTTTATGTTTTACGCAGAATCCCTCGACTATTTGTAATCGCATAGCAAATAATATACTTTATTTTAAAAGTTTATGAGTAGAAAAAGGTAAAACATTATTACAACTTATAGGTAAAAATTCGGACTTGGGTTTTACGTAATGTTTGAGGGGGGGGTACAGTAAAAAAGTTACGGCGCGTTACGTAGTGGGGAGGGAGGGTCTAAAATGGGCCCGGCTTACCACCAGGCTGGTCGGTCGCTGGGGTGACGCGGTGATTGCATGCACGGACCCGCGTCGCCCCAGGAAGGCAACAGACGGCCGTGGGGTTTTAGTGGGTATTCCCGGCGCTTAGTGCTGAATGAGTCCCACATACCCCTCCAGTCACCCCGGGCTAGGGTCTAAAATCTTCAAAAAGTGCATTATGTAATACTTCAACGGCACCTATAGTCTAGGGTCTAGTTTTATCTAAATCCGGCCCTTACGTGACAAATTTTGTGAAAAGATTTTCGTCTTAATCGTTTTAGGCTAAGTTCCCCTTAGCGTTCAGAACGTTCACTACTACGGTTACTCTCATTCCACTTGATTGCGAACATTACAATAATTAGCTCAAGTGGAATGGAGTACGGGTACACTCTAGCAGACAGGTCGTTGGAAATTCACAGGTATAAAAAAAAGACATCATTAGTGACGTTATCATGCGACTACCACGACCATGGTCGTCATAAGAAACTGAAGAAATTATTTTAGCTTTAATGGGGATATAAAAAGATAGATATATAACAACCATTATGTGGTTTTATTAAACCTCGACACAAATGAAATTTTACATCAGTACACTGATCAAAACACAAGTACCGCGGAGCATTTGCACGAATAAGTGTGAATTGAAGCGATGATAGCTCTGTGGTAGTGTGCACGACTTCGCGTCAAGGGACGTGGGTTCGAACCCAAGCACCTACAATGAGCTTGAGCTTTCGGTGAAGGAAAAACATCGTGAGGAAACCATAGCATGGTGGTATGGCTTTTTCTAATGCCCGCCTGGGTAGCTACCACCCTCAAGTTGTAAACCTGCCGCCAAATACCAATAGGTGTGTTCCGGCAGTAGCACTTGAGAGCCAGTTCCTCCACAGGTTTAGCGTGTCTACCAACTTGGGCCGTATCGTCACTTAAGATCAGGAGAGATTATGGCCATAACGCTAAACCTTAAGTATATAAAAAATATATATATAAATGTTACACGATCAGGTGACGCGAGCCGAGCGCGCCAACATATTGGCCTGGGCTGCTTTGCCTACCACTTTAACTCTACTTCGCGGCCAGCTGTAATACGACATACGATAGATGGAGGAAAAATTTCGAGGCAATGGAATAAAAGTTTCACTATTAAAATATTGGGTTCTAATGTCGATAATGCACCCCAATTAATTTTGAAACTTTTCAATTTTCAAACTAATAAAAATAATCAGATATTAAGGTAGCTAATAATAGGTACTAATTAAAAATTACTATAGTAACAATTATAAATATAGTTATATTTAGAAGTATTACAGTTCCTGTCGAAAGAAATAATAAATCAACACAAAATCGTCATACCTTCTCAATTGCTTCCCAGTGAAGGTTACCGAATGGATACGCCGGTGAAATAAGGTTGACTAAAGCCACCTTGATCGGAAATACAGGATCATACTTCATATCATAACGGAAATAGCCCCATTTCTCATCCTTACGCATTAGTTTGTAAAACCAATCAACTAAGTCTGCCAACAAGTAACGTTTTGGCCTGGAAATATTTAAAAATAATAAACTTAAATAAATATTAATGTATTTTTTAATCATATATTTTTATCCCCCCTTATGCTCCATGAATATTTATTTCATCTAACAATTCTGGTTGTCATACATCATTTCACACATATATCATTTCCCTATTAAATGATATAAATTTATTTGAGCATGTTAGTCAATGAGGATTTATTATTTCTCAATGTTAGATGTACATACCCAAGAGCTTGATATAACTGGCATTTAGTATCTGGATCACGAGCTGCGTTTACAATAGCCTGTGCCACATCTGACACAAAAACAGGTTGCTTCACAGTAGCCATACCATTCTTATATAGAGGCATTAGGTTATTATGGATACGCCAGTTTGATGCAAATGATCTGTGACAATAATTATTTAAAATATTTAATAAATTTGCTACATTAATTTCCTAAGTGATCAACACAAAATATTTTTAATTAATTTCAAACAACAGTAATTTAGTATGAACATATTACTTTGTAAAATGGTGTTTAGAGAATATTAATAAATGTAATCCAATATATACACTATACACATGGGCAGTAAATATTTTGCATGATTCAGATACTACTACTCTGCTGATCATCTTCTACAGTCTCTATCATGAGAACTGTGAAGAGTTGTTTCATCTAATTCCCTCCTCACTTTTCTATAATAAAACTACATACACTGGGCACCAAAGCAATAGTCTTACAGTTATGGTTAACTTGGCACAAATTAAAGAGTTGCCAATGTTTTTTTGTTTTTGCCTCGCTATAGTTCTATGAAATGATCTTCTGGCTAGTGTATTCTTATGACACTAACACTTATACATATGAAAGAGGTATTTATACGACCTGAAATTGAGACCACTAATAGATGTCTGATCTCAATTTTGTCACCATTGTTTTTGGATAGCACTATGTTTACCAAAATGGACAATACTGGGAAAATAAATAGCAATTTTTTGTGCTACCACCATAAAAAATATAATAATTATATGGAAAAAGAATCAGATTTTATGTAGATAGGTTAATTGACCAGCCACTTTATACAGATTGAAGTTTGGTATGTTGTTTTACTTATGAATAAATATAATCTTGTTACATGTTATAAACTAGAAATAAAAATTAGAAAGTCAAAATATAACCTTAGGAATCTATCCTCAGAACCATATATATCTGTAGCTTTGATAATTGTTGCTGTTGGAAATTCTTCCTTTACAGCACATTCCCCAAGGTACTTGCTAATTTTAAACATAGATGGATTTTTTAATACCAATGGCTTCGGATGTTCTTCAGCATTCAGATAAGAAAGGTGAATGAATCTTTCAACACCCATCTCTCGACATATTCTGGAATAAAAAATATGTTTCATAGACTTCAGTATATTTTAAGTTGTTTACACACCAGGGCCGCACTGGGGGATTGGTACCGATGGGTAATGACAGGAAGTGTGCATGCTTGCAAGTTTCAGAATAAGGCCACCAGCCAAACCCAGCGGGTTTGGGCTACCGGCCCAGAGGCTTAAGTGTGTTGATAGCCTTAAAACAGATTTATAGATGTATGGTAACAATAAAAAGAAATTGATAGTATTACTAAATGTATATAGTATTTACCTAGCAATACGCCTAGGACCCTCGACATGCACATCCATGTATTTGAAGTTCTTTGTTTCATAGTCACGTCCTATTAAATTGATGACAACATTAGAGTAGCGGACTGCTTTTGCTATTGACTCTTCATCACGAATATCAAATGGAGTAAACAAAACTTGGCCCAAATCACCACAAACTTTTAGCCTTTGGGCATCATAAAAATCACTTCGATATGGCAAAATCATCTGGAATTTAGTTAATTTCAACTTATAATAAGAACTAATATGGTTATTTACATAAATTTTAAATATATTTATTATTATTTACAGTTTACAAGTTTGTTTAACATAAATGTTTCATGAAGAATGGCAAAGGTATTAAAAATGTATTGATTTCCATTGTTCATATATAGTTATAAGATTACAACTTTTTCATGGAAAATATTGTTTTAAATTTCATTTATTTTTATATTTTTCATAATCGTGTTCTTACCTGTGTACCAATTTTGCCCAACTTATTGCACACATACCTCCCAACGAAACCTGTACAACCAAACACGGTCGCAACAATTCCGTTAAAGCTGCTGCGTCCACCGGTACCTCGTTTGTATGCAGCTAAATTAGGCCTGCCATCAGAACTGTATTTGGCAGACTTGATATAAATAACGCTCATCTGCCCATTTAAAGCTGTAATGCATTATTATTATTATTAAAGAAGTAAATTTTAACTCAGTTTTATCAGAATAGTGTTTATATCATATACATGTGAATCTGATTCTGACTAATTATGTAAGAGACAAGATCACGAACATTAAACAATTGTTGAATACTTACTCAGAGCTTTAGTTCCGAGGTAGCCTGATAATGCTACTTTCGCCATTTTCAGGCTAGCTTTAGATTATTTTATATTTATTACTAACTAAAGACCATTGATTGAGAAAACACAATCCCAAGATTAGTTTTGGTTTTACTTTTGACAGAAGGTAACATTGACAACGTCAATAATAGCAGTCAAAAGAAATATACGAGTAAAAAAATTAAGCAAAGGATTCTAAGGTTTTTGCATTACTGCGACTTGTATTCTTTTGGCTGAACTTTTGGCATACAATATTTTAGACATGTATATATTTATGTTCTTTTGATAAGATTGATTCGAGTCTAGAAATTTCTTGTGAAGTAGCTTTTTTATGTTTCTATAGTAGTGAAAATTATTTTCATGTATTTATTAGATTTGAGACTAAAGAAGAAAAAAATTCTGTCAGATGTTCAACGATAGTATAATCTCACGAAATTACATACATTAGAGTATAATATATTGCAATGTTAAGAAACAAATACCGCATTGATTATTAAAAGTCAATTGAATTAGTGTGTGCTATGGTAGTTTTTTTGCAGCAGTTTAATATACATTTTCTCTATTAAAAATATACAAACTTAGTTATTTGATTTTTAATTTAATTTTAATTTAAGAGAGAAAAAGGGTTTAAGAGATAGATAACAAGATCGGGATGTAACAACAGTGAAATATTGATTTACTGGATTGTTTCAGAGTTGTGAATTAATTTAAAAATGGTTTTTTTTACCTAATAATCAGTTCTTCAATTAATTAATCTCAGATCGCAATTCCTAGTAAGTGGTCGATCTTATATTGTATTTTATATTGCCTATCTCTCTAAGTAAAACTAGAGACTAGAAAAATTATAATAATATTTAGTTTGTGATTCTGATAAATTCTGATTCAACCTGTACATCAAAGGGTGTGTTCCGATATACTGAGATCACTATTCAGTACTGTTACTGAGGAAAATTCGTTACTTTATGGGGGATAGAATACTGCCAGTACCCTAGGCAAGTAAATGATTCAGGAGCAATGATAGCTCAGTGCTAGTGTGTATGACTTCGTGTCAAGAGACGTGAGTTCAAATCCACCTACAATGAACTTCAGCTTTCTGTGTAGGAAAACATGATGAGGAAACTATAGCATCGTGGTGGCGCTTTTTCTAATGCCCACCTGGCTAGGAACCACCCTCAAGTTGATAATCTGTCGCCAAATACCAATATTCCGGCAGTTGCACTTGAGAGCCAGTTCCTCCACAGGTTTAGCGTGTTTATTAACTTGGGCCGTTTCGTCACTTAAGATCAGGTGAGATTATGGTCATAACGCTAAACCTTAACTATTAAAAAATGTGATGTCATTGATCGTCGCTATTTTTGTACTCTGAGTACTGCAGCTTTCGAGGTAAGGTACTCTCAGTGCTTTGATCATGATATCAACACAGTCCAAAAATTTGACAGCTTGTACTGTTGATTATTTGAAAATTGTTATTCAAAGATACCGGCCGTTATAATAAACTTGAGAAATTTCAAAATATTGTTTTTATCGCAGATAAAACCACAACTTTGTGTAAAATGAAAGTAACTGAAGAATTAAGCGTATTCCATAAACTATAAAAAAGATCAGTTAAATAATAAATAAACATAGATGGCAGTACACTGCATTGCGTTCTGTTTTAAACAGTAACCAGTATAGCTATCTATAAAGGAATGTCTTATCAGTGTACTGATTGATGCTGAGTGACGTGACACCTTACAGTAGTCTCAGTGTATATCGGAATACAACCTAATTGTCTGTGATTCTGTTTTTGTCCTGACGTTTGCGTTTATAAGGCTGCGATAAACGTTTTTAAAGAAGCGAAAATTTCTATTTCGTATTCTCTGGTTTACTTTACAATAAAAAAATAAATGGAGGAAAACGAAATAGAAATTCTTACAAAAAGTACTGAACCAATCGAATTGTCCGAAATATTACAGCGATTCCTAGCGAATGTAAGATCAATCAAACACTAATATACTTTATGTATTTGAAATTGGAATTTCATTATAATATGAGTTTTTGTGTTCAAATAAATTATAGCATATATTTTTAAAATAATTCTTAATTCGTTGTAATATTGATGGAAAGGCATAGCAATAGATTTTAAATTTTAATTATTTTATGTTTCAAACAGAATGAAAATCAATTTACATTTATCAATCTATCATATGAGAACAGAAGAGTTATATTGTGGACTACTTTATTTCAACACCTTCAAAACAAAGAGTTCTCTTCAGTGCATTCAATATGCCTGGCTACAATAAGAGTTCTCAGGTATGTTTAAAACAATAAGGTTAATTTCTGCATATAATTTTTTTCATGCTGTTTTGTGTGTTGCTTATGTAATTGTTGTACTGATCTTGATAATTAGGTATTTTTTAATAGTTTATAGATTTAGCAT
The DNA here is from genome assembly GCA_039707435.1 of Actias luna. Lineage (NCBI taxonomy): Eukaryota > Metazoa > Arthropoda > Insecta > Lepidoptera > Saturniidae > Actias > Actias luna. The sequence continues at coordinate 6,484,880 of JAZHAC010000034.1, read as the reverse complement.
TATGGATACAATCTCACCTGATGGTATGTGACAATGTGGCTCAATTTGGTAGACATGCTCTTGAATTGGGACTGAATGTCATGTGCAACTGCCAGAACACCTATAGGCAGTGGCAGTAGATTTTCAGTGTCAGGTTGGTAGTACTAGGTATTAGTAAAAGCCCTACCACCATGCTATGGTTTCATCACAATGTTTTCCTTCACCATAAGTTCAAGCTAATTACAGGTGGATTTGAATTCACATTCATTGATGAGAAAATCTAACTACCAACTAAACTATCATCGCTTCTAATTTGAATACAGTTGTTTAATTTATATTAATATCTTAATCTCAGATTTGTGTATGACATTATTGGGAGACTTTTCTAATTTTATTAAAGTCATCATTGATGATAATTCTACACTAGTTTTAGTTCTAGTTTTCATCATTTTAGCTTATAAACTATGAAAGGTATGTTCTTCAATAATTATAATTTTAATTGTTTAGCCGTGACAATACCTCTCTGGAAGAGTTACTTTGTGAAAGATGGATCACAATATTGATAGAAAGAGCAGGATTGTATAACTATGTTAGCTCAGAGACAGGAACTATTAAACTCACAGAACTACCTGAAAAAGAGATTGCTGTTGAATCATTGAAGTGTTTATGTAACCTGACATTTAATAGTCCTGCTGCCAGGGCCTATTGTGCGAACACGTCAGTGGCACAGAGCTTGGTTGCTAGATTCCAAGTTTATAATGATATTCCATACAAGTATGATGTCATGCTTTATGATATGAAACTATTATTTATTCTGACTGCATTAAGACAAGATATCAAATTAAAAATTATAAATGAACTTGATGGGATGAACCACTTGACAAGGTGTTTGAAAGAACTTCTACTTGAATGTGTGAATACAAGCGATGATAGTGGTTCTCTTGAGGGAAAACAATGTGTTTTATGTGTAAGTAGTGTGTGACAAATTATTTATATTATTATAAGAAGGTGGGTAGTTAGTCACACCAAGTGATATAAATATGATGGGAACATGGCTATTGCATGCAGTCGAAGCGAAATACTCGAGGACTCATTGGATGTTTATTGTAGTTGGAAAATCACCTAAGGGCTGTAAAATTTATATTTTTCTATTAACTACATTATTTGTATATTTTGGTGTATATGCTGTAAATCATTATTGATATTGGTTTATAGTGAGGGTATGGTTATAATTTTGATCTTTTATCAAAAATAACCATGGTGTTAATTGGAAATGTCCATATTTAGATATCATTATGTTATTATTATAGGTCTTATTATTTTTTAAATTACATTGCTTCTGATAACACATTATTATTGAAGTATTATAATAATCATGAACTTGTAAAGAAAAATATGATGTTATACCTTATAAACCGAATGTGCGCATTCTTAGTCTTATTGAAAGTTAAACCTGAGATTTAATTTAAATCTGGTTAAAAAAGGAAATATGCTTTAGGACCTAAAGGAAGTACTTATTCATAATTATATATTAATAGTAATAATATTATAACTATTGTAATATACATATTTATTAATAGTTATTTAATAATTTTGCAGTAGACACCTACATAAAAGAGTAATTTTATTTATATTTTTTTTTAGGATCAAAAGCTTGATATAATATGTGAGATATTAAAAAGTCAATTTAATTTGATTATCCATATTGATCATGAGGACTCCATTGATCAAAGTGTGTATGAATTGTATGCAAACATGATATCAATACTTGTCACTATTCTACATGCCCAAACAAGCAACAATCTTAAACTTATGGAATTGCATAATAATGTTGCGAACTTTTTGACCAGGTAATTTTTTTAAAATATTTTTAATGTTGTATTGTAAAGGGTCAGCTCTGCACCATAAAATAACTACAAGATAATCGAAAAACAATGACGACTATTGAGACGTCAGCTATTCAATAACAGTCACCTGGCAGAAATTTATTTATTAATAACCAGTCTACTGTATATACACTAGCTGATTCGACAATACACGTCTAAGCATTTCATTATGGATGATATACCACTGGGTATACAGTTACACTGTTGTCATATCCTCTTAAATTTCACGATTTAATCTAAAGTATACACAACATTGTTAACAACCTTGTTTTTACTGTAATTCCGAATAATTTTTATAACCTCTGTCTATTATCATGTAAATAATTAGAACAATTTAACATAGTACATAATTTAAGTAGTTCATAGTACACATACATTACAGCTGTGCAAACAAAAGTAAGCCTAATGCAAAATCAATATCATTCCGTAAATAGAATGTATCTGATGGAGAAAATATAGAAACAGAGAAAATCGGGTCTCCATTTAAACTCATTTATGACCTATTTGGAAAATAAAGAAGTATATATAGTACTGCTTTGGTTGTAATATTGCATTTTAGTTCCACGCGTACGAAGTCGCTGGGACAGATAGTACAACATAAAGCACAATTTTATATGGATAATGGGATAAAATGAATAATTGAGATTGAGCCTTGAGGAGATATTTCCATTATATTATCAACATAGCTTTTTCAATTTTCTTATTATTGACAAAAATTTATATGATCTACACTTTGTTTGTCTTGTCAATACTATATTAAATACTAGATGTCGCTCTCCCGCTATGCTAAGCATCGAAGTTTCCAGATGACTTGACTTTTTTCGACAATATCAATAATTGTTATCATATTTCAACCAGTTTACAAAAAACATTAACAAATAATTCTCCTGAACCTGTCTTATTAATTACTCTGTCAATCGTGTAAAACTGCATGCAAATCGGTTCAATAGTTTTTGAGTTTATCGCGAACAGGCAAACGCTGCGGGGAACTTTATTTTATAATATATAGAGATTTCATTCTTTGAAATACTTTTTTTACAGTGTACCTGCATCATTATATAAATATCTTACACCAGACCTTACTGGAGATGAATCTCGTCCTTACGCCTATAATGGTAAAGATATGCACGCGATACACACTCTCCTAAATCTGTTGCAGCATCAATTGTCACTACCCATAGTAAGTTATTTATTATTGAAGACAGGGTTCTAATATAAATAATCTGCATTCACGTTATAATATGTAGGTGGTTGCACTTCTGCATTTATAAAGGGCCATCTATTTTTACAGTGACAACTATTTTCCATTCCCTAAGAAAAAAAATCGATAATTTGTTTCACCGTAAATATATTTTACACATGTTCAAATTCTGATAATTCTGCAGGAATATTTATAAATGCATTTACCCACGCAAAAAAGCTAATACTGCATTATTCCACCTAAATCCAGCTAATACTTAATTAATTCTACAATGAACGTATTTTGTACAAGAGAGGTACACAGTAAAATCTCTTCAGAGACTTATTTATATCTAGATTTTACTAATTTAATTCTAGATTTATTGTAATATCTTTACCTTAGAGCAGGGTTTCTCAAACTGAGGTACGCGAACCCCTAAGCACTTTGCTACAACGTACTTAAGTGAGAGTAAGTTTTCACACCTGGTTATGGTAAAAACGAAATACAGAAATCGACTTGATACTGAGTCAGAACTAAGGTTAAAATTGTCCAAAATTACCCCTAAATTTGACTCAATTTGCAACAAGAAACAAGCTCATCCATAACATTAATATTAAAAATGTTCTTTGGCACTATATTTGATACCTTTTAATGAAATAAAAAAAAATATTTTGTGTACATTCAATTTTATTATTTTCTTTGGGGGAGGGGATTTAAGGGGTTTGCTGTCATCTGGTTACTTTAACAGGTTGGTGGAGCAAAAAGTTTGAGAAACCCTGCCTTAGAGAGAATTGCATCCGAATAACCTAGTGTAGGATTTTGTGTGCATCTTAGAAAAGGTGCTTAAGTTGTCGATGCGCGTCCATAGGGTACGATAATCGCTTACTATCAAGCGGACTGAACCCTTGTGTCTCATAGACGCTAGCCGACCATAAGTGAACGCGTTGCTTTACAGATAATTTATTTCACAGGGTGTTAAGAGCTTATATGAGAATTTGTCACCGATTCTAACGGTGTTGAATAAAAGTGCTCGCGGGTGCCGACATCAACGTAAATATCTCCGTCAAGTGGTGCTGCCACCGCTTCGAGATGTTTCCAATCCGCCCGAGCAAGGGAATACGTTACGGAATCAGTTGTGCCGACTTCTCACTACTCATGTGACTTCAGTCAGGGACTTGGTAGCTGAGTTCCTCTTTGTATTGTGCAAAGAAAACGGTGAGTGACTTGTCAATGTTAAAACCTTGATAATTAAAGTATATATAGTCAGAACCGGATTTAAATTAAAAGAACTACCTCCGAGGTCCAAGAGATAATAGAATACATAATAACTGTGATATATATATATATATATATATATATATAATTTTGTTTTTAATTTAAAATTTACTAACAACTTGAATGTAGGCTTCTTATTGATCTTGAGGCCGTAAGGTGAAGCCTACAAGGCCTATAGGAAAATCCGGCCCTGTATACGTTACATTTATTTAAAATTCAAAGAATGAAGTAAAATATACTCGTACTACCTTTTCTTAAAATACAGAATACTCTAATTATTACCATCTACGATTATATGTATCACTGTGGTTACGAATTTAAATGTGCTTGTTTAAATTTATATTCTTCTAGTTATGTTGTATAAAGCATATTAAAATCTTATATTTTACATACACAACTAGAGAAATGACGCTTTAAATAAAAAATATGAACAAAATATAATATGTGCATTATTTGCATATTGAGAAGATAAAATGTTTTCCATTTTTGAAAGAGTATTATTAGAGCCTGTAATGTATTAAACTAGCAGACACGTGCGAATATTTCGTAAAATGTCGTTATAAATCTATGAACGTTAATATTCTAGAAATAATTTTTATATTAACAATTAGTGATATATTATAACGAAAATATTACTTTGAAATTATTTATGCAGTTTTTTTCTAAATAGTGGGGATTTAAAGGTTAAAAGGATCTTTGAATGATAAATTTTGTTTAAGAAACTTTGTAGACTGGGCCTTACCACAATAACAACTTTGGGTAATATAATATATACAGATATTTTATAGGTTTAGCTTTTAATTATCTAACTTGGTGTTTAGTGATCATGTGGTTAGGGAACACAGGTGGATCAGGCCTGGAATACACAAAGTCTAAACTAGACTGACTTTGAAGTGCAGCAGCTATGTATTTCGGGCCATCTTCAGAATTAAAATGTTGTATATGTGAAAATAGAAAATGCCTTACCAACAGTGGTTTTATCATGATTTATTCCACCGCCGAAAACGTAGGTTTATTGTACGATATTATTATCGACTGATGCTATAATTTAGTTATCACTGCTTAAAAAATTTAGTAGCATATTTACCTCGACGTTCTTTTTCCGTTAAATCCAATTAACATCCGATTTAACTACAAATCTCTAAAATGTTGAAATTACATAACGTTGGTTGGTTTTTTGGCATACTTTTGTTTGATTACAATTTTCATGAACGCTATAAAATGCTATCAAGAGTTTACACCGTATTAGCACATAGCATTATAGTAGAGCCTTTTCTAATGCTCGCTTGGCATTCAAGTTAAGAATCTGCCGCCAAATATCTAAAAGCTTAAAAGGTGTGCTCTTACAGCGGCACTTGAGAGTCAGTACCTCCACTAGGCTTAGCGTGTCCACGATCATGGGCTACATTGTTACTTAAAATCAGATTAGATTATGGCCGTAACGATAAATCAATAGTGTTTTTTTTTTTTTTGTATGGTTAAACAGTGGGGAGAATGGTGAAGTACACGGGTTTCGGTAACGCGGCGGGTCATTTAGCTCAGAAGGGTTTGTTGAACGCGACCCGAGTGGACCCGTACTCGTCCAGCAGCGACTCCGACACGGAGGAGTACCGCGAGGCGGCGCCGCGCATCGACCCCGTCGTGGGATGCACGCGGCCGCCGCGCATCAACCCCTTCGAGGGCATGTGCGAAGAACAGGTAAACCCCTATTGTCGTATCGAGCCTTTTCATATTTCTCGAAGTTTCGGGCGAACAAAAATCATGGAACTCGCGTCATCCTCACCGCACGCCTCTCATGAGCTATATGTATACTGTGTATATGCACATAGGTATACCTCCGTGCGTTATTAGTATACATTATATATATACGAAGAGTATATCTCTCTTTTGTATATAGTTTTAAGTATTCAACATATAAGATATGGGATCAATACTTCTGGTTCGTTTCTTGTTGGTTTATATAATTCTTTGTTGTCTGATCTCGTCTCTAAAACTACTCGAGAATTATACAAAATTAAATTAAAACATTGTTTAATATAAATTATTAATTTATTTATATAATTGTTTTTTAATTGGCGACACAGTCGCGTTGGCGACTAAGCCTTCAGTAAAAAAATATAAAAAAAGAGTGTATAGAGTATTATATATAGTATGATAGTTTATTTGAGAAAAATTGTGTTGTTTACAGAAAGAATATGAAGCAATGAGACTGGTGAGTCTGTTCGATAAAATGGTATCAACGGGGCTGGTGAAACCGGCGCGTGTGGGCCCGGACGGGCGTCCGCAAGCCGTCGAACACGTGCTACAACTGAGAGATGATAACCCAGACCAACAAGATTCATAAATACTTTTATAATTAAACCTATTAAATCTTCAATCTATACATATATGGCTGACTTGGAAGACCTTGTTTTGCCTTTTCGTGTAGCCAATCACATTGATTACAGCTTCATCTATCGCGTTATGATCACTTAATGATATAAAAAGTATTCTATATTTTAACTTGGACAAAGTTACATATCTGTGCGAAATGTCATTAATATCAATCCCGTAGTTTTTGAAATTAGCCCGGACAAATATCGTGGCATGAGATTTTTGTATATGAAGATAAGCAAAATTCCACTCATTTTAGGATATCTCAAAAAGTAAATTTTTTTAACTTTAATTTGACATGGATGTAATGATTTATTTCACGACGTACAGGCCCACTAAAACGGTTATACTATCAATAACGGTAAGCTAGTTTGTACAAATAAGATTACAATATTACTATAATTATAAAAAAAATACTCAGTTAATCGAAAGAAAATTCAATGGAATTGTCTATTCTAACCCTTGAAGAACTCTGAGCATTTAATGCTATATTGAAAGTTGGGGTTCTATAGCGTAATGGAATTATTTGTATGAACAGAATAACCTAACCAAAGTTAAGTAGTTTCGACGGAATTGGCCGTAACCTTTTGTTTCTTGAGACAGTTACTTAAATAGAAATATTTGTGTCCGACCGAAACCGGATTTTTAGCCGAAACCGAAAACAAACCTTTGACTTGGGTCTTAGTATCTGCTGTAATCGATAGGGAAACTTATTTAAACTTGGAAAAAATTGTATTTTAAATTAAAATTTAGTATATTTATCACACATCCACAAAGAAATAACTTGTTTGAAGGAACAATGACATTGACATTTTCCATTTAATATGAACAAAGCATAGGTAAATATATTTATGAACTACTCTTGTAAGTATACTTCAAAATGTTGACACTTAGTACTTATAGACCTACAATTTAATGTTATCTCTATTGTCACAACAAAGTTTGCAATACTATTATTACATTAAAGTAAAATACTTAATTTGAAAAAAATATTTAAGCCTCGAGTCTCGAACTAAGTGGCCGTAAATTCGGCTGATTTTTGACTGAAAGTAGGTTTTTTGGCTGAAACTAGCCGAAACCGAAACCTAACCTTCGGCCGAAATTTAATAAATACGTAGGCTACTTTCAAACACGTAGTAATTGAACAAATAAAGCTTTGTCGATACATTCTTTGTAGTCGGTAAGTAATCTGGAATATAGTTTTCAACATTTAAGTAGGTACACATATATAGACAATAGCCACGTATCGGTAGTTATAAACATTTAAAAAATATAAATTTAACAATTCTTAATAAATAGAGACATATCGAAACCAAAAATACACGGATTCTGTACATTTACCTTATTCTTTTGTAAATTATTTTATTATTTATTATGTTATTTGATTTATGTTCCGCAGATTTTTTAAATTCTTCATAGGTTTTAGCGCTATTATCTTACCTGATGTTAAATGACGATTTAGCCGAAATTGGTGGACAAGGTAAGCCTAATTGAGGGACTGGCTCTCAAATGCAGCTGCTGGTACATACCCATAGGTATTTGGCAGCCTGTTTTTATCTTGAAGTTCGTAGTTAGCCAGGCGGGCATTAGAAAAAGCTCTACCATCATGCTATGACTTCTTCAAGATCGAAAGTTCAAGTTGATTGCAGAGATTGGAACTCACGTCCATCGACGCTAAGCCCTACATGCTACCACTGGTGTTAACTCTACTCCAAAAATTTTTAGCCATGTTATTTTGTTTGACTGTATTAACCATTATTAGACTTTTGGGTTCTGACTTAACGACTTATTATTAAAGAAAATTAATATGTAACACTGTGTAGACTTAGAAGTAACGTATAGTGATTTCGTAGTGATAACCCCTTTTAGCTAGGGTGATAGCTTCCGAAAGTAATCAATTTGTGAAAATCTTATTGTAATTTTAATATCTATTGGTGTAGACTATACGTCAGAAATAAACAAATTCATAATATTTTTACTAATATTTTAGTAAAGAACATTTCTTTCAACCTTTGTAATCAAAATATTCGAAGAAAATTTACTGGCTACCAACTTTAATGACGATCAATTGATCAACTAATGTTTAAGTTTGTGATTTATTACCTGTAGTGTTGGCAGAAAAAATATGAAGTAATGACATAATTGTATGTAGCAGTACAATTTATAATTTTATTATTTATTATAACTTTGTACAATAACACAGGTTCATCGAAATTTTGTGCAAATGGTCGTAATTGAATAAAAAATACAACATAATCACTTCTCACATAATGATCTCTCTTACTGTAATGTATACTTACATTCTTCTACGTAAATAGTTAAATATCAATGTTTTTGCAATCTGTTTCTTTGCTTTAGGTATAATCTGCAAGGGCATAATAAATAGTGAAAATGCCATAAATTAATAGTTTGGTTAACTTTGATTATATTATTACTCATATAAATGCCAAACTGTAACTTATTATGTAATCTGTACTTTTAATTATACATAATAATTGTAGAGTGTAAGTTAAATTCTAGATTATCTTTGATTGAACATGCAATTTAGAAAAGGGCACATTTCACATATTTTGACAATTAAGTTTTTTTCTATTTAACTGTTCTAAATGCTTCCCTGTATCTACATGCTCGAAAATCGAACATCTCTGGTACTTTTTGACTTCATGGCGTGTATAAAAGTAATTTTGAGAAAGGTCACAAATGTAAGACCTTGTACACTTTTCGAACTTATTAGTTAATATTAGACCTCTGTAATACTTTAATCTCGTTTATTTTTATGACTTAAAACAGGAAACATTGTATTATCCTTCAGTCATTGTATTGTCTGAAGATAGTAAACATGTGCGGTTGCGGTTCCACAATCAGTTCTTCGGATTTTATCTAAATTTAATACTGTAAATTTCAAACAGGGCACAATATGTAAATATACATACCTATATAATAGCGTTTAAAGCGAAATTTATTTGTAGCTTTTAATTGTTAATGGATCCACGAATCTGATTTTTGTTAAATACAGATTTAATTAAAATCGAATATAAATTCTAATCCAATAATTTATTACTATAATAAGGTTTTTTAATATTGTATAATATTTAATATACTTATGTGAAAGTATGTGTTTTATTATAAAATTATTTATAATTTTATTGCATTTAAATACAAAACCAAAAACGCTAGATATCGAGTAGATTTTTTCTCGTATTATATTTCATGTAAAGGAACTTTTTTACTACGTAGTTAATATATTTCTATAGGTTACTTTATAAATTAATTAAATATCTTCATCAAAGGTTTTTGTTTTCTTAACATATACTTACTCTATTTCGATGCACGGTGAAGAGATACAGGCATTTTGTATACAACCTCGTACAAAGCGAGCCACCTCGTATACTATACTATGGCTTACTAGCAGTGCTGTAAACATATCTCTAGTTGTTACTGTAAATAGAGTACGTAGAGCAGGTTATGAGAAAAACTGGGTTACACATAAAAAAAGTTTTTTTAAATAAAAATGGAAGCATTAATAATTTTATAAGCCCAACGCTTTTATAATATTTTTTTTTTATAAGCCCAACGCAATCAAACATTAACTTATTTAGATTAAACGCATGCATTTTGAAAAGTCTCAAGGAGGGCAGGAAGGGGTCGAGCAAATCTCACGACATCTCACTCAATGGATGCTCCCTAACAAAGCCAGGATTTTTTACATTATCATTACTTCTAAGTATTTTTTTAGAAATAGGTTAGTTTGGAAATAATAGGGTGTTTAATCTAACTACGTTGTGTTATGGTTTACAGAAAGATGCATAAAATTTTAATGAAATGAAGGCCTTAAATTATCATTTCTATGATATGGACGATAGTTTTTTAAATAGGAATCCGTTTTCAAGACGCTTTTAATATTTAAATATATAAAAATGTTAGAATACGAATTTGAATTGTAGTGATTTACATAATATAGTATACGTGCGCCATTTTATCATTTCAAATCTCACCGTGCAGACCTATTATTTCGAGGGCCGAGAGGTCACAGGTATATAGTGTACAATATGTTGACAGTAGCAAAAGCTTTAACATTGGGAATAATGGGTTTCCCGGCAGTCTGCTCCCGCCGGTGCGCCGTCCGGTCGGTTCTTACGTTTTAGCGTGTCCTAAAATGTAATGGGATTTGCTGATAACGGGGCTATAAAGATTCATGTAATATTACCAATATAAAGGTTTAAGTGTACTATATTTCACGTAATCAGACGTTTTGAAATTATATTCAAACGAGGAATAAGAAACTGTTATACGATAATTGCATTTATGCAGACATCGCTTTCTGTATTTTCGTCTATAATTAATTATATTTCGGTAGGCATTATAACCAAAGCAAAGACTTATACAAATTATTGGTATACAATATTTTGCTTGTGTTATATTCATTTGGTTTCAGAGATTTATTTATCAAATTACATTATATTGTTATGGTACGTTTCAGTACATACCAGAAATCTTTTGAAATAAACATCTGTGATAAAAATATTTTTCATCAAAATTAACCTTTTAAACATCATTTTAATACATATAGTCCTCACTCTTAGTAAAATATTAATAATTTAATAAATAAATGTTTTATATGAGATATGAAACTAACCGTTACAAACAAAAAATATTGAATGAAAATTAAAAACTTATATAATTTACGGATCATTGTTTTTGAAACTCTTGTTTTAATTTAAGTTAACATTTACAGATTTACAGATTCCGGATTTACTAAAAATGCGGTGTAAGGCAGGAATTATAATGTTATTTATAACAGTAGTGTCGACTAAATCCTTGCCGAAATGTGAGCGAGCACCGACGCATGCTCAGCCTGCGGATGCATTCTATCGTTTAGGGATAGCTGGAGAACCCGATCTATTTCTTCCTGGTGAACTCTATACTGGTAATCTAGACATATTATAGACCAAAGCCCCCCACAATCTCCGTCTATGTGAACGCTAAAAACTTAAAAACTACTGAATGGATTTTCATGAAGTTTTCAGCAATGAACGGAACGATTCACGAGGCAGGTTTAAATGTATAATTTGTTAAGGTTTTATGTAAATTAGCGGAAATATGACGATGAATGTTGAAGATGTCGAATAAATTCATGCCTACCTGTAACTTTACTGGCATGTGCCGTGGAATCCAGTATAGATATATGAAAATAATGTGTTACGAAATTATTTTACTTATTAATACCTATTAAACACTAGCAAAGCTATACTTCTATTTTCTATTATATCTTATAATGATAAGATATTTAAATATTACGATAAGCATACATGTCTATAAAACTACGAGATTCTTAAACAATTTTATAGACTAGTTTTCAATAGGCCTGAATATGTTATTGCAGGTAATGACACTCCATTCATGTAGGTAATGATAAATGTTTTCAGATCTAGTCTTTTTTTTTTGTAGTGACACTACAAGGCGTCGACAGCGGTCTAGGGCCTACACCGTTTACAGGTTTTATTATATGGGCAGAAGTTGACAATGATTTCATGTTTGAGAGTAAAGTTGATTATCCCGATACAAAGTTTATTAACCAATCGATTGGCTCCTTTCAAGCTTACGATGCTCAAACAAAGCTATATGAGTCCTGCGCTCCGGCTGTCCACAATACGACCTCACATCCCAAAACTGAAGTCCAGGTAACAATAATCAGCAAATAACATGTTACCTATTATGTAATTTAAAGTATGGGGCTAAACTTTTTACTTAGTACTGATTATTATTTTTATAGTAAGAGAGCAAACTGATTTAGCTCCACTATGTATACAGTGCATTTCAGCGTCGCGTCGATGGTCGCACTCACGCTAACCTGTATGACTGTCGGTTCATATCGAAACATGACAGACCAAAAAACAGCCATAGTGCCGGATTATTAACATGGGCAATGGAGTCGCTTGATTACCTACTTCATCTAGGATTGATAACGAAACTAATACGACCAAGCGTGTTAAAAGCTGGGCACGATTGCACTGTTAAAGGAGTTGACTGACAGAAGTAAAATACATATTCTAAATTTCTCGAGATTCTTCATTTATCGAGATCATCTTCCATAACTATTCTATAATCTGAACCTAAATATAACAAAATAATACGTAAATAATAACGTAAATAATTCGTTATAAATTATGAATAGGTGGGTATATATCACATCCGAGTCATAACATGTTTTAGGTAATTTGGAGTGCTCCTTCTGTTACTTTAGACACTTGTATACGACTATGTGCTCGAGTTAGCCCCACGGTGGGCGCCAGTACAGAGTCATTACTTTCAAGAAAAATGTGTCCCACGTCTGCAGCACCGGCAAGCTATGTGCGACAACCCCCAATAGTTGAGCCGTGTTGTGCTTGTGACGAGGCTAAATATGAGGTAATTAATTATTTCCTAGTTGTAAATAATAATTACTTTTCATTTAAGCTCAAATTTTATTTTTACAGGTTACTTTTGAAGGTTTATGGTCACGAAATACTCATCCACGAGAGTTTCCACCTGAAAATGCTCGCGCTCACTTCGGTGATTTGATAGGTGCCTCGCATACAGCTCAGTACAGAGTCTGGCAAGAAGGTAGAGTAGCTAGCACGGGTGTACGAAGACTGGCAGATGATGGTTCCACTACTGCACTTGAAAAAGAACTTAAGGCAGAGGTATAACATCCTAAGTACTTATTAGTACTGTAAAAAGTGATTTATATATTTATATGATATCTATACTAATATTAAAAAGAGGAAACCTTTTTTTATATATATAAGTTGTCCATTATTGTAAAGTTTTATATTATTTTGAATTATTGATGTATTTGTAGAGCGATCACATACGGACAATAATCAAAGCGCGCGGCATATCTTGGCAGCAAGTAGCTGGCTCTACCAATCCAAGCACTTTTGCGGTGTTCCGAGTAGATGCAAAACACCATCTAGTTTCTTTGGCAGCAAAGCTAGCTCCATCGCCGGACTGGATTGTAGGTGTGTCTGCGTTAGAGCTTTGCAACGCTAACTGCACTTGGAGGAAATCTGCTATGTTACCTTTGTATCCTTACGATGTTGGTACTGATAATGGGATCAGTTACACTGTAAGTTTATATTTTTAATTATACGGTATGTTCAAATGCTTTACTTAAGTTTTCTGAGATCTTTTTCGGACCTAACTTTTATTAATAGTTCTTGTTTTATATCTCATATAATTGAAAGTATCTGCAGGCTCAAAAGTTGCATTAAGACAATCAGTTAGTTGGTGTGATGACAAATTCAAGACAATTATATTGATTTTTATGTTAAAAACTAAGATGACTGTTACATATCACCACTATCTATGGTAATTTATTTTAGTCACGTCGTATGCCGACAATTCCTGCAGTTCCAGTGCGTGCTCTAAGACCAGACTGGCCTCGTGATGCGCGTTCACCTTTTTTCAGTTCCACTGGTGAAATGCGTCCATTTGCTCAGCTTCGTTTGACGCGTTTGCGACTTTACGAAAAGAGCTGTGATGCAGTGGGTTAGTATGATTATATATTTAAATGTTTATGTAGCTGCTTAAGTCGACAATACTATGTTAGAATTTCAAAGATAAACTCTAATGCTTCTGTTAACAGTCGAATTTGCGCCAAAGGTCAAATATGTTAACTTGTTCTGTATTGGTATGTGTATCATCCATTATATGTATTTTTATGGTTATGGCCATAATCTCAACTGATCTTAAGTGACGATACGGCCCAAGTTGGTAGACACGCTAAACCTGTGGAGGAACTGGCTCTCAAGTGCAACTGCCGGAACACACCTATTGGTATTTGGCGGCAGATTTAAAACTTGAGGTTGGTTTGTAGCTAGGCGGCCATTAGAAAAGGCTCTGCCACCATGCTATTATTTCCTTCACCTTCACCAAAAGCTCAAGCTCATTGTAGGTGGAAAATACTCATGTTTACATAAAACCCTTGTAAATTTTAGTGTAGTCATTAAAATAAGTCGAAATATGATTGTTTAATGTTTAAAAGCTTGTGTTAGGAATTATAATACATAGTAAGAATTACATTACAATGTAGGAAATATAATTTGGAATTGGTTTATTTTCATAGAATCCATCGGAGAACACGTAAAAGAGTCAAGTAGTGTAGGGGGCGCTTGTGCAACGCATACTTGGAGTCCGTGGGGTCCTTGCAGTGTGACGTGTGGTCCCGGAAGCGCTGTTCGTCAGCGCCAGTATATTTGGCCTGCTAGAGCTTACTCGGACGCTTGCCGCACTTCATTGACTGACTACAAACGCTGTTATGGTCCTGCTAGACATTGCAGGTAAAAATTTCTGTTACTTGTAGCTATATCTGTAAGTTAATAGACACAATTTAACTTTGTATATTCAATATGTAGTGTTTACGACTCAGTGAATACATGACTTTTGTCATAACAAGTATATTATTTATGAAAATATGTTACATAGTTCTAGGCAGTGACGTTTAATTGAGGTCTTTAGGTATTTAATAATATTATCCTTAATATTCCTTACTAATATTATAAATGCAAAAATAAGTTTTTTTATTTAATGATTTCTTAGGTTTACGCGAATATTATTCATTGAAATAAAACTAATTTAAACGGATTTTATCGCGGTTATTTATTAAATTTTGATCCCGACGTTTCGAAAGCTTTTCAGCCTTCGTGGTCACGGGGCGGACTGAGGTGTAGGTTGTCCAGAAAAGTTTATGTTACTGTGTCTACCTTCAATTTAATTTTTATTATTGATAGTGTTCCGATCTACGCAGAAAGAGCTCACAGTGTCTTGACGTCTGGCAATTGGTCTTTTGGGTTCCGATTTAATTAAATGTATTATTGGATCCCAGGCTTGTGCTAGCTTCCAACCATCTTCTCTATTGAAATTTGGATGTTTTTTAATTTCAATAGCCTCACGAATCATCCTAGGTAGGAATCGGTGTTCTTTTGCAAGGATTTGTGGCTTGTCAAATCGAAGATAATGTTTGGAGCCTTCTTCTGAATGTTCAGCAACTGCAGACTTCGTAGAGCGTCGGTGTTTAACATCAGCTATATGTTCTTTTACGCGGGTCCCTATGTTTCTTTAAGTTTTTTTATTTGTTACCTTTTCAATCGTAAACTGCTGAATTGATTATGATGAATTTTGGTATAGAGATAGATGGGGCACTGGAGACAATGATAGGCTATTTTTCTCGCAATAACTTATTGGAAGTGGGGTAAAGAGAAGAATAAACTTTGTATAAAACGTCAAGTCAATATGAACGTGAGTGAAGCCGCGGGTGAAAACTAGTATAATAATAAAGTCCTTTACCGGTTATACGTATGGGATTATTTTCTTATTTAATAATAACCCCCAAAAAAATTAACTCATCAAATAATTATATAAAATTCTGGTGTTTCAAACTCTACTACACTGGTTTATACGTCTTGTTAAATTTATATGTTTAATGATAATGTTGTTCATTATTTAATTAATTCTGTAAATTTTAACAGATAAAAAGATTCTTATAAGAGTATTTAAATTCAGGACGAGTAATATGTCGTCCCTAGTTATATAACGACCGGGTAAATATCCGATATGATCATTAATCATTTTAATAACTTACATCAACGTGATTTGATTGACCCTGTTGCTGTTTATAGGGTGGCATAACAAGGGCGGTTCCATTATGGGTAGAGTGACACAGTTCTGTCAACTTTATTATCTTGGATAATGTTGATCAATATGAATTGTCTATAGATCCAAGCGTCAATAGTTATGTTTTAATCGTTGGCCGCTTTTTAGAATATCAGATGAATATTAGAATAGTTGCATAAATGCTATAAGGTCAAAAGTATGGTTTTAATGATCACGTGGATATGGTTTTTGTGTAGGTATATCTAATTTTTTTTCATAGGGTTACATCAGAATACGAGCCAGATCCAGCAGAGCCAAGTGGACCGTGTGCAGTATCTCAGTGGTCAGCATGGTCGCCATGCGAAGGGTGTGGAGTCCGGGCTCGCACGCGGCAATATTTGGTGCCTCGTGCACATAAACGATGTCACGTCGGCTACAGGGCTAATACGATAATGAGCCAAGCCATGCCATGTGAGGCAGGGCCTTGTGAAAAGTGAGTCTATATAACAACTTGCAAAATAATATAAACATAAATGCACTCTCTATCTATCTATATCAGCCCGATTCCACCCACTGTTGGGTATAGACCTCCTCTCGCTCACACCATCTTTTTCGGTCCTGTGCTAACCTCATCCACTGTCTTCCGACCAACCTGACAATATTGTCTGATCATCGGGCAGGTGGTGGTGATGGTATACCTATACCACTCCGAAACTGCTCTGGTCCATCTGTTAGTATCCTGCCTAGCCAAGTGTGCTGCCCATCTCCACTTCAGCTTGGCGATACGTGTACCCACGTCTTCGACTTTGGTGCAACGTCGAATATCCACGTGTGGGACACGTTCTATGTAAAGCAGGCCGAGCATGCGCTATACCTACTTACTATTTACAGCTGTTAGCTATTCTGTTTATCGTAAGATCTTAAACAATGATGTCATAAATCCTTGTCAAAATAATTGTCATGTTTCAGTATGCAATGGAATTACTTAAAAAAAGTATCCTTTGGAATATTATCAGTACAAAAGATTGTTCTTACTGAATAGTTGTACTATTGACTAAGAAAATAGGTAATAAGATAATATTTAGACACAAACAATAATTTAAAGAAACTGTCAATGGTGGCTAACAGTTAGACTTTTGTAGTACGAATTAATAAATCAAGTAGAGGGAGGAATCGAAACAGTATGCGATTAGATGTTTTACTCGAGCTTTAATATGAACAATCAAATTTATTAATAATATTTCATTTATAATATAATACGTCTATTACAATAGCTTTCAGTACAGTTCAAGTTTAATAGTAGGTAGTAGATAAAGTTATTTTTAAAATATCAAGCTTTTATAAATCATAACTTGTTTAATAATATTTCAGACCAACGGGTCCACATGCGAATTCAACTAACTTCGATTGGTTTTATGTGGTATGTATAGATAATTAAAATGTCAGTACTAAGTTTATTATTAACTATACTACATAACATTTTTCTCTGATAGTATCGTTGTTTGAAAGGTTCCGAATGGTTTATGTAGTAACTTTCTATTTTTATTTCTTGGACGGTAGGACACCTTATTAGTATCCGACTGCTTCATGACCACCGTATACCAGATGTAATTCCTACTCTAGTGATATACTTAAACGTATTGTGTTCTGGGATCGGACGGCATATATTCAGTAATCGAAGGTAGTGGTAGAGATTTGTCAATCCGCCACTGCAGTGACTTTCTGGGCGTTTTTATTTTCTCTTAGGTGGATAAATCGCGATATCGTGGCCCACGGACGGGGTATGAGTTGACACGACGCCACCCATATAATTAGATATTAACAAGTTACTTGTTAGTTAGATTGTTAGCGCTGTAGTATAATATTTCTTGTTGAATTATTATAATACATTCAGCGAGTCTTCTTTAATCTGTCGCATTTTGGGAATAGTAAGGATATGTCCTGTAGTCTGGAGTAGTGTTTGCGTGATCACTATACCTTTTGGATAATTCTATGCTTAGTTTTATCTGTGCTAGTTTTATCATGCTACAATAAAATAATGATTGAAATTATTTTTTTCTTATTAATAATAACACGTCTTAGGACAATCCTCGTGGAGATTGTCCAGTGACTGCGTGGGGTGGCTGGTCCCCATGCTCGGCACGTTGCGGCCGCGGACGGCGCTTGCGCACACGCCTGTACGTGGCGAACGACGGACGTCTGCAACAACACTTGACTCACCATTTACTTGTCCGTTGGAATCGACGCTATGCTGCGCTTCAGATGCTGGTATATTTCTAAATAATACAGAGTATATATAGTAATTACATTAACTATACTAGATTATAGAACTATAATAGTTTCGTTATGATTGCATAATATTGTTATTCGTTTCTCTACATTTACAGAAAAAGCTAGGATAAACAGAGGACCGAAAGAATATTTTATATTAATGTTTATATTTTTAAAATTTTACTCTTAGTTTTAGATAAGTGAAACTGAACCTATGTGGAGATTATGATTATATAGAAAATAAGTGGTATATTTGGAACCTACCGAATCCAAGCTGGAATATTTTAGACCCAATTAAAAAAAAATACTGTAAGGAAATTATATCATCCCTAAATGCTTATAGCCTCGATTTTGTTGTTAATCATTTTTGTATAGTAATTTACGTGAACGCTTACTAGTATATTTTAGAGTAAGTTTTACTGGAATTGTATTCAATTTCAATGATTACGTTAGACTACATAATTTTAGGCACATTACATTTTTAAACTTAATGCTTGCTTGATTCTTGTGATATTTACTACTATGTTATTAATAACTAGCTGACCCGGTGAACTTCGTATCACCTATAATGGTTGTTCTTTAGTCTCGCTAAAACTCAACAATGGTTTAACCGGTGTATATTGTTTTATACAAACCTTGTCCTGACAATACGAACACAATAAAATAAGAATTATCCAAGTTGGTGATGCGGCTCGGAAGTTATGCGCGCACATACATTTCGGCGATTCATTTTTATATATACCTATATATAGAGCTATCTCTTAATATAGTGAACCGATTGCGATGAAACAAAAACTGCGTAATATTCCAAGTTGCGTACAATGTTTACGTATAAAAGTTATTAAGTTACATTTGTTTTATACATTTTACATGATGCGCGCACAGACAAACAGACACCAATTCCAAAAATGCTGGAAATGGGTTCTGTTGATTATCCTTTAACACCCTGGCTATTTGTTTCCGAAATACTTTCAATGTACAAAAACGATTTTTCTACAGATTTATTATATGTATAGATTAAACTATTGTATATATTATGTGAAATGCTGTGAGTGCTGAGGGCACTCAGCTCCGAGGCAGCGAGCGCAAGGGTGCCAGAATGGTCGAACCTCGGCTTGGGCTGCTGCCGGAAAAACAAACAAGGATCGCAGGGGTAGTCCCTTACAGAACCGTGTACTTAACGTGTAGCTGTGCATGCATGGTATGCGGTGTAATGATGTACTTTCAGTGATGTAGAGTGTCACTGTATCGCGCGAGCAGAGTCACTTGAGGGCTCCTATCCGGAGGATCGAACCTAGGCTCAGGCGTCTGCAGAGGGAGGCCGCGGCGGGTGTGCGGGAGCGAAATTAACCGCTCGGCCTCGGCGAATCAGTGAAGCAATTACGTGGCCGGCGCGCGAAACCTTTGGCGTGCGGATTGGCATTGTAGCTAACTGCGTGTACTATTTCGGGGTTGGGATGAACTTCGGCTTTTTCGAAGAATTGCTTTGTAAGGTCTTTGATATTTGCATATATGGACGGAATATCCATATCTTTATGGAGATCTACATTACGGACGTAGGGAGGGGCTTGAACGGCTATACGCATGAATCTATTTTGCAGAACTTGTAGTTTGCGAACGGTGGTATGCGAAGCGTGAGCGAATACTGGGTAACTGTAGGTAAGTATGGGACGGATGCATACTTTGTATATTGTGAGCTTATGTCTGAGTGACATTTTGCTCTTAGAGGAGGTTAGATTGCGTAGTAGAGCCATAGCTGTGGTGGCTTTTTTCTGTACAAAATCTATATGTTTGTTAAAGGTGAGATGTTTATCTAAAACTACACCAAGGTATTTAGTTTGGTTAGCCCAGGGGATATTGACACCAAAAAGATGTAATGTTATTTTTATATTCTTCCTCGCGTGAGGATCGAACATAATAGCCGCGCTTTTGTCTGGGTTTATTCCTATGCGCCATTGAAGGCACCAGGACCCGAACGTAGATACAGCCCTTTTGACGCGGTAGTATAAGTGAATCCTATTCCTGCCTGAGCTGAAGATGACCGTGTCGTCTGAGTAAGAGCCTACTGCGACGTCGCGAAATTCGGGGATGTCACTAACCAACAGGTTGAAGAGGCAAGGGGCTAGGATAGAACCTTGCGGGACCCCTGAACTTATTGAGTGTGGTGAGGATAGAGTTCCGTCCGCTTTATAGCAGAAGGTACGGTCGGATAGGTAAGCGAGGATTATGCGGACTAGTCTGTCCGGGACTTGAAAGAGATTGAGTTTAAATATGAGGCCTTCATGCCAGACCTTATCGAAAGCTTTGGCAATGTCAAAAAATACGGCAAGCGTGCGCCTAGGACAGCGTGGCTCCGTGTAATTGGAGAGAATATGCTCCGTAAGGCGGAGCACTTGGTGGGTACACGAGTGCTTCGGTCGAAAGCCGAATTGCTCGTGTGGTAAGAGACATTTCTTTGAGACAATGGATTGAAGTCGTTTCAGAAGGAGCCGCTCGTATATTTTACCTAACGTATTGAGGAGGCTAATTGGGTGGTAGCTTTCTGGGAGAGATGCCTTTTTCCCGGATTTGCGGATACCTATTACCGTTGCCTTTTTCCAAGCGAGTGGAAAATTGCAGTGAATTATGGCCGCATTGAAGATACAGACCAGAAGAGCTATAAGTTTATCAGGGAGAAGTTTTAGGGCTTCGTTCCTAATTCCATCGGAACCAGGGGCTTTCCTTGGCTTAAGGCGTTTTATGATCGCGACAACTTCGTCAGTTGTGACCGGGTCTAAATTTTTTAACTGGTGGGGTCTCTCTTATTGATTGAATTGTTCGATCGACCCTCCCGAGGTGTCCGGGATCTATGGTATGATATTCATAGGAATTGGGAGAACACTGTTGTTCGAAAGTTGTAGCGAGATACTCTGCCTAGTCTATACTTTCGAAAGCGGGCAGATTGCCGGGGCCTCTATCCAGCGGTGGCATTGAGGACGAGTAGCTGCTCTTTTGTTTACGGACAAGATCCCAGAAGGCAAGATGAGATGGTTTGATTTCGTCTAAAAGACTGTCCCATCTTTGAACGTGGAGTTTGGAGATACGAGTTTTAACTAATCGTTGTAAGTTACGTAGCCGTACGCGATTTTCCTCCGTCGGATAAGAATCATGGGCGCAAGTCGCGGCGTTTTTTTCCGTGATCAGTCTTCGAATGTCATCAGGGAGTATGAAGCGGCTATCGTTTGCCGCCTTTACCTCTTTCGACGTTTCGCTGATGGCATTCTGGAGGTGATTGACCAGGGAGTCAATTGCCACATCGGCATCGGTCACAGACTTTATCTCGTCGGGGATCCTATCTAAGAAAGGGGTGGAGAGATTATTTGAGAGATAGTGTTTGAGCTTTGGATAGTCAGCCACTTTGACTGAAGCAGGTGTATGGTCATCCGGGTGACCTAGTTGCAGAACTACTGGGCGGTGATCGGAATCTAGTTCATGTACGAATTCGATTTGCCGTACCTGAAGCGCGATCCCTTTTAAAATAGCTATGTCTAAAACTGAAGGGCGGCAGTTAGCTTGATAATGAGTTGGCTCAGAAGGAGCAATTACGTCGAACGTAAGCGCATTTTCTAGCCAGTATAGTGTCCTACCATTAGTGGTAGTACGCGGGTTGTTGTATTGAATGTGCGCGCTATTTAGATCGCCAGCCACTATAACAGAGTCACCGAGCGCGAAAAGCATCTCCAGATCCGACTGGAGGAGAGTTTTATTAGGCGAAATGTACGCGGAAACGATAAAGATAGTGGGATGACCGGTCATACCCACTCTACATACCGAGACTTCTAAATTTGTAAGTTCGGGAGGATCTATTGGCATGCAATATAGTGACTTTCTATAGTATATGAGTGTGCCGCCGTCTCTAACACCGGTACGGTCATTTCTTACTATCTTGTAGTTCGCAATCGCGGGATTACGAACGCTCGGTTTTAGTAGTATTTCTTGTACACGAAACACGTCTCTTTGTCGCTGCTTAAGGAAGCTAGCTACTAAGTCTCGTTGAGGTTTCAGGTTACGTGCGTTAAAAAAGGATATAGAAAGGCCACAAGGTCTGATCTTATCCTCCATTGCGAATTTATTTAGGGGAAGCGCGGATGAGGCGTTGCACGGTCTTTGCAATGCCTGGGAAGCACCTAATAGCTTTAAGACGGCCCAGATCCTGACTAGCACTGAGGATTTCGTCGAATGCGATGATGTCTTTTACTGAATGTTGGTCAAGAAGTTCAGCGAGCCAGTCGATCCCTATTAGACAAATGGACGGGCCGGAAGTAGTGGAATGTGAGACTTTGGCCTTTGGAGGCTGCGGTTGGGGCGCCCATGAGATGGATGGAGCTAATGTGGGATTCTGGGACGGAGATGTATTCACGGAAGTGACTCGCGCGGGTTTATGCAGGCTCGGGAAACCCTGAATTGACTTGAGTGGCGGTGGGACAGGATGTGCGGCCGTTGTTTGCGCTGAGGGCGCCTGATTGAAGGAACGCGTGCGTCTTGTGCGTGGAGCGTGTTCACACCCGCGATAGTTCGCGGGGTGCCCGGCTTTACCGCATAAGACGCAGGTCGATGGAGTTGGAGAGTCACGGGTGCGAGAGCACTCCTTAATGGAGTGGTTTTCTAAATATTTGACGCTACGCGGGTTGATAAAACAGTTGCGAGCGGAGTGGCCGTATGCTTAACAGTTATGGCATTGGGTGGGGGTATGCCTCTTATGGGGGATCTCTACAACTATGCCGGAGAAGCCGCAGACGGATTGGAGGGAGAAAATTTATTTCCCTTCCTTGGATCGGTCCAAAGTGACTAGAACTAGGTCATATAGTTTTTTTGTTATATTATGGTACATTCGATGTACCTCGTGGACCGGGAAGTTTTGCTCCTTAAGGGAGGCTAGGATTAGCTCCTCAGGGAGCTCTTTAGAAACGCGCCTAAGAACGACACGCAGAAGGCGCTCTTCTTCAGTTGTGTAGGTATAGAACTGGTGTTTTCCTTTACGGAGAAAAGCCGTTAAATTCTTGTAATCTGTAATAAACGGCACTTTAACCTGTGTTAAAGGGTGCTAGTGGCCCTAGTGTATGCAATTTTTCTTGAGTTGAGCTGGGCCGAGATGCTTACCCAGGAAGCCTTATCGCAGATCGTAACGGGGGGCGGTGGACGTACCGCTTTCTCAGTCGAGCTAGCGGATGCGGGAGGTTGGGTCACTGGGGTATTAGCGTTCTCGGATGCAGTGGGGATGCGTTTTGTTTTTGTGGCAGCAGTTTCTTCA
Source organism: Actias luna (assembly GCA_039707435.1). Classification (NCBI taxonomy): domain Eukaryota; kingdom Metazoa; phylum Arthropoda; class Insecta; order Lepidoptera; family Saturniidae; genus Actias; species Actias luna. The sequence goes on along the minus strand of JAZHAC010000034.1, from coordinate 6,460,993 downwards.
ACTGTTGAGGGTGATAGCACCCTCTTGTTCTTAGCCCTGGTGACTATTATAAAGTCGGCTTCAGGATTGCTTTGAGCTTCCAAATCGGGGTCCCTCATTTCAGCCTCGTTTTCGGGGGTCGAGTCGGGGGATAATAACGAGAAAGAGTTCGCCGTGGGTATTGGCCGTGGTGCATACGATATTTGCTCCTCGAAAGGACGAGGCGCAAGCGTAGGGGCGGGGGTCGCTGAAGGCGACTATGTACGTGTTATGTTGACAGCAGGTGCCTGCGAGTGAATTAACACAGGCGAGCGGGATCGGGAGCGCGAGTGTGGAGATGCTGGGTGACGCACCGGTGCTGTCGCTGCAGTAGGTGGGGTGCGGAGGGGTAGTAATGTGGATGGGGGGGACGCCGGCCGAGCACGAGTTGGTGCATTCGCCGCGGGCGGAGGGGTGCGAACGCGGTGGACCGGTTGGGAGGCGAGGAACGCCTTGAGCAAGTTTGGTTGCTCTCTACCTATGAAGGCACGTAGCCTCAAATATAAATCTTCCGGACGATTGGCCATGGTCCGGATGTAGGGTTAGGGGCGAGAAAATTTGCTCGTAAGCATAGGTGAAACCTCCCTGCCGGAAGGGCAGGGAGGCGCGGTTAGCAAAAAACTAACAAACTATGCAAAGTTCGGATAAATAACATTTAAATACACGTGCAAAAACAGAAAGAGAAAGGAGAAAAGAAAAAAAAAACAATAAACAATATCTATGGTCTGGCCTGTAATAGAAGGCTTAAGGGAAAGTAAGTTTTACCTTTGTTGGTAGCCGGTGGCTACCAGTGACCGGCGTACTTACAGTGTCGGCACTTTAATCACTGCACTAAATTCACAATGACGAAAAACAATACTTGGAATTCGCAATAATAAATGAAGATATCTCTCACAATATAAACTTTATACGATAACCAAACAATAGGTTGAGGTTAACAAAGGAATAATTATCGGTAACACGAACTGGAATGTCGGCAACAATAGACGGATTATTGCTGATAATACGTAAGAACATCACAAAGAAACAATAGGCGGCGCGGTAAGGCGCAGCGCGATCGGATTCGAGAACAATCAACGAGACCTCACGGACACGTCCGTTCACAACCGCGGTTGAAATCGAACTGATCATGTGAAATGGACATCCCATGTTAAGAATGTAATTTTAGTTATTAAATGTGCAATTCCTAGATACATATTGTATATAAATATTTTGATTATACGTGTTTTGTACAAGAATGTATTTAAATATCACTGTAATGAAGTAATAACCACAGAATAAATTGAAAATAAAGTGTATATTTACTTTTTGTTTATGCATACACTGTAAACAAAGTTGCATGTAATATTCGTGATAATAACGTAGTTACAGTGTGGTGATTCGTTTGAACATATTATTCTAGGATTTGCCATCTGAAAATCTAACAGCAGATAATCCTGAAGTGGAGAGATTAGTCCAAGAGCATCTTGATCGATGTCAATTCACGTTAACTCAACAAGAAGCGCTTTGTGACGGAGAAGACAGTAGTTGCTTCAATTCTACGTTTTTTTCAGGTATAATGTTTTTGAAAGGTACTACATAATTACTTATGATGACCGCTAGTCATTACAACCTACGCTTGATATAATTTATTATTTTTTGTAAATTGTACCATTTTTAAATTAAATAAAATTAGTTTAAAAAAATGGTTCTTCTGATCTTCAGTTTATTCAATTAAATATGTACTCTATTTTATTGACAACTATCATAATGACTATTCACCACTTTTTCTGGAAAAACACTAAGGATATAAAAGATTATTTGTTATTTCTGTCTCACTATATCTTTAGATTGGCCATAATCTTTGAACTATTGAATGAAATCGAAACAAAAGTAACACTCATTTTTAGAGATCTTTCTGTAAAATGGGTAAAATAATTAAATATCTATATTTAAATAAATATTTTTTTCTAAAACATTGATCAATAGGCTGTAAAGAAAATGTTTATATCAACATACCTAATTATTATGCCTATTTAATTCAAAAGTGTCGTCACTCTTTCCAAATGACTCTATTAATAGTTTTATTATTTTTGCTTGTGTTCGCGTTACGCACCAGCTTGTCTGCGCCAAGTCACGCGTTCTTTGTCCGAGTCGTGCTCATAAAAGTTTAATTAGATATAATGTTATAAGATAGAAAACATTTACTTGTTATTCCGATAGCATTTTATATTAAATTTTCTGTAACAGTTAGATAGTAATTTAATATCACTTAAAAAGACAAGATAATAATTCTTCTCAATGTTATACTTAGGTGTTCCATAATTAGCATTTACAATTCCCATATAGTTTTACTCATAACTACTTAGTACATAGAATAAAATAAAAAATCTATCACTATGTATAATTTCTTAAAGGTGATTTTTTGGCAACGCCATAACCTATATCTTTTTTAATTGTTCTTTAAAATTAAATATTATTAACATAATGTTTTTATTGTTAAATACTTTTCTTTAAAGAACTATTTTATTACTATTTGGTGTCTGATTACAATAGTTTTCGGAATAAACGCACCGACCAGCTAGTACAAGTAGTAAAGTATGTGATCATCTTTTTTTTAAATCGTTATTTTTATAGACAATGTGTTCAGATAGACATGCCACCCTCATCCATACAACATGCTACAATCATTTTCACAGCACAGTACCGATGTCAACCAAATCATAATTTAATTTGGAATTTTGCGATGTTGGGCGAGCCAGTATTTCGTTGCATATACCTATTTTGCAACTATGTTTGAATATTTGTCATCATAGCGATTTGTTACAGACACATGGTGATTATCTTCTGATACACTGAAACTACAATATTATTGATTACTATTTTTGTTTAACCTCGGCGAATTTTCGGGTGATTCTTAGATGATCTTAATAAATTTGAATTTCTTGTAGAAGCTTGCAAATTGCCGATGTCCGTTGGTCATTGCCGCGGTTATGTGGAGCGTTGGTTCTTTGACATTGCACGCAATTCCTGTGAACCGTTCGGTTACACTGGGTGTGGAGGGAACGACAATAACTTTCGATCAAGGGAGCATTGTTTACATGCTTGCTTGACTAACACTACCCTTGAAAAAGGTAAGATTAGAACAAACGAGAATTCTGTGTAAAGCACATCATATGTTTTTTTTATTCACTATATATAATGGCAAACCAGCACGCAGATCACCTGATTGTAACTAAGACTTATGTACTCGTGTAATATCAGGGGTATTACATACGTATTGCTAACGTTATAAAAACTTGTAAAAACAAAAGAGCTGTAATCGGAAATCGAATTCGTGACTCGATGGCTTCAATCGGCTCAATGGTACGGCTGGTTATCACTGTGCTACTATGCTTAATTAATGAGGTTGAGGTTAATTGATATACATTTCTGGCACTTGTTGTATGAGCCATGATTAAAAATTGTTCATTAATCGATTTTTTACATGAGGTAGGTAATTGAGTAGTAAATGCATAACCTAGTTTATTTTATACTTTACGTAACGGTACTGTAGCTGATTATAAGAAAAGTATAATAAAAAAAAATGATTATCACCAAATGATCAGAATGCATAAATATTCGTAATTGTAATGCTTCTCTGCAATTCAACTGATTCCGAATCGTGATAAATAAAGACTCCGCGGCGATACTTCACTGTGTGGATAGTGTTCAAGACACAGTCGGGCACCGAACCATTTTTTACCTTAGAAAATGAATTTATGCATACCCTCTTTGCCCGGGGGGCCTGAGAGGGTTATCTGGCACTCATCCGGTGGAGAGCATCGGAAATACCCACTAAAACTCCATGGTCATCTGTCGCCTTGTTGGGGCGACGCAGGTTCGAGCTGGCAATCATCGCGTCAGGGCCTAGCACCCTACCACTCCCACAGTACACCTAACCATGCCACTGTAGAAAGTGTTGTAGCTGATGTATAGTGGTCGCTACAGTTGCACGCAATGGCCCATGTCCTTTAAATTAAGAGAACTGGTACAACATTTTTTACCATAAGTTATTTTGCCAATATCAAGTAAGAAGGGATATATATACATAACGAAAACAAAGTAAATATCAAACTCGGAACAGTTATGTTTGGATTACACAAATAATCGTCTTGTGCGGGCCTCGAACCCACAACACTTTGGCATGGCGGTTGAAGCGAAGCAACTGCTTTAATCACTAGGTTAATCGTGAGTCCGAACGTACCTTACAAATTAGCTGTTTAAAAAAATACTGACAATCAATACATGGTCAGCTCCGCAGAAACACCATTATAAAGATACCGTAAAAATTATTTTATTTTAGAACATTCTATATTTGTCACTTTTTGTTACAGTGACAACGGTGTTAAACGAATCGATTGGAAAAAAAGTGAAGCCAATACCTTCATCGGATGTAAACGAAGTTATGCAAAACGATATGCCAATATCTACTGGTAAATTGTAGTTTTAATTTTCTTTCTAAAGATATCTCTTCCCTGTTTTGTTATTTCGGATTTTCTCTGTTTGTTTGTATAGTGAACTTATATATTATTAGAACCATCAAGTTTAGATATCATGTGATTTGCTGTTCGACTGGGTAGCAACCAGCGTACAAGTGGAACTGTCATCACAGTGACCCGCTAAGACGTATCGCGGTCTGGTGGCAACCGGTGTATAGTGCCAGTATCCGAGTTGTCTTTCAACAGTTGTTACCTAAAGAGAAAACATACTGTGTGGTATAATATGTGATATAAAATGTCAAATTTGATTTTCACGTGTGTCCCATCAATTTTTTGGGATTTTTTTCGTCGATAATTGTTAAAAGACGTTCTAGTTAGAGGCATAGGTAGATACACAGTAATCAAGTCGATTGAGTTGAGATTGCCATCCTCATAGCGGTAAACTGCTCATATTGATTATTTTGGTTATTCTATTCTTGACTGTTTCGGGAAAAGCATAATAGTGACAACCCTCAATGATTTACTAATTTCTCTGCTTAGTATCGGATATAGCACCGCCTACTTGCCGTTATATATTAAAAAAAAACTTTAGATTATTATACTTAACTCTAATTAAAATGCTAATGAAAACCAAAAGTAAATATATTCACACAAAAATTGGTAAGTATTTAAGGAATTATGAAGATTTGAAAAACGAGGTTTCACTAGACGTGTCTTCCAATCCTCATTTACAAATAATTACTAGGCTTGTATAGAATTTATAATTATTGTTTTTATTTTATTTTTCGTTATCACAATGAAGAAAAAAAATTTAGGATGAAGATTTTTTTTAACATAAAAATGATTACTTCGTTTCAAAGTTTTGTTGGTCTATGTCTAAGTTATAATGTAATCTTGTTGGCAGAATCAGTGGACTGTAAGATGGGCCCGTGGTTGGGATGGAGCAACTGTTTTGGGGTTTGCGGCCACGCGGTCAAGCTCAACTATCGTTTGGTGATGGTGAGTCATTGTTCCGAATTAAAATTGTATTATATTTTTCTATACTATTTGCTGTGTTATAAAATTGTTGTGTATTTCATTCATTTATTCGGTTTTTATTAAGTTATCATTTTAATAAGACAAATATATAATGTAAACAGGTCATTAGTGATTCAAGTCATTAAACAGTTTTACGACCATTTAACAGAAACACATTTATATGTTAAAGATTAGTTCTGTGAAACACATAAACGCCTCTTATGGTAAGTAAACTATAATGAGAAATCAATAGGGAATGTAAAACAAGAATTTGTTTATTACGTCTTTTTGTACAATCATAAAAAAATGCGTGAGTGTTGTGAAACACTCGGTTGGTTAGGATTTTCTTTACGTTGTATATTATTATTGATAAACGTATTATATTATTGATTAACAAATACAAATAAATGAATTATTATATGAATTAAATAAATACTAGGATTTCGTAATTAATATATTTTTCTAGTTGTGAACATAAACATTTTATTGTACATAATTCAATATATCTAATTCATTATAATACATAGAATACGCTAAGAAACAGATTATAACGAGAACAATTGTTAGCTTTGTCTTTGATTGCCAAATATCTATATGTTGTATATAATATATCTTATCTTTTGTTACAACGGTACAAGGTTTTCTTACTTTACAACAGAATGGCCATGTGGAAAATTGTATCAATATATTAATTTATCTATATTTGGTGGTGAAATGTTGTATAGTAGTATACTAGGGATTTTACGCAGATTTAACTCTGAATCCGAATTGTCAGAACTTCCGATTGACTTTATACCTCCGATTCCGACTTCGGCTTTGGTACTTTTAAACCGGCGGAGGTTGTAACGAAGATCGCAACACAAAAAGTAACTACCGCTAGAATAAGTACGTACAAAATTTAACCTATCGCCCAGGGAATTGCTTGATTTTTCAAAGCATTGCTCTACAGGACCCTCCCTTAAGTTTTATGGAAGATACCAAATTTGGTAGCTTGTTATAATTCGTAGTATCGAATAATATTATTATATAATATATAATTTATTTATTTAACACATCTGTCTTCTTCTCTACTTTCGTTTCGCATTCGTCTTCGACTTCGACTCCGATAAAGCAGACTATAAACCTCCGATTCCGACTCCGGCGCCGGTATACCCACCTCTGTAACATCCCTGCACTATACTATAGTAACAGGTATATATAATAAGCTTACACTCTTTAAATAAATCATTCACCTAAAGTGTCTAGGCCCATAGTTACCTAAACACTATCATAGGCAGTTGAAAAAAAATGGCAATTCATCGTCTTTGTACTTCATTTTTTCGTTTACGATTGGTTTATGAAGAAAGAAGAATTATGATAATTTTATTAAGTAGGCTATTATAATCTAATCCATTATCTTATTATTATCATCTTTGGATATTTAAAAACAATATGTGGATATGAAATTGAAGTGTTTGGATATTTCTTAGATCCGTAACCCAAAATTATTTTCAAATGTAAATAGGTACTTTATCTTATCGAATTTGTATCATCTTATAATGTTGTAAAGATTGTCAGTGTCAAAGCGCACGTGTTAAATTAAATAACGTCAGTTAAATACATAATGAAATACGCGTTGTATCGAGTATATTCACATTTTTGCTTTCGGTAGCAACTAGTAAATAATGAACTTAGTAATTTCCGGCGTTTTATTCTCCATAATATATTTTCTTTAGTGTAATTACACGATGCTGATACTTACAAACAATCTGAGCGTAAAAATAATAAAAACTTACGTTTAAAAAACCGACTTCAAAAACTAAAATGTATAATATAACCTAATAAAGATTTAATTTAATACACCTCTTATGCAAACCTAATGATACCTTTTGTATTAATAAAATACTATTATTTGTATGTGTTACCTATTGATAGGTTTAATTCGGTGTCAACAAAATGTAGAATGTACCTACACTCGCCGCGCGTGACTTTGAGCGGGATAATAGGTATAGGTGAGGTAGCACATACAAATAATAGTATTTTATTAATATTAAAGGGATTAGGTTTGCATAAGAGGTGTATTAAATTAAACATTTAATGGGTTATTTTATACTTTTTAGTTTTTGAAGTCGGTTTTTTTAAATGTTGTTTTTTATATTTTTACATTTTAGTATCTGTAATAGGTTGTTCTGTAAACTATTTTTTTTATTTTTCTAGATTACATCAGGTAGACTATAACATTTCGTTCCTTTTTATTGTCATATATTAAATAGTATTTTTTAAAAGTAGCTATGGGTAGACCTACGAAAGGTGCCGCGCTCCTTAAACAATATAGATCCCAAGAAATGGGAACGGAAACATTGGAGATTGAACATAATAGACATCGGAAAAAAAAATCGCAAAGAGTCAGACAAAAGTAAGTCTGGCTTTAAGTAGAGTAAAGAATTTAGATGGCGTGGCATTAAATATTTGGAACCATCTAAATTATTACACAAGCCAGCCCACGATATATTTACAAGAAATTGTCTTATTTTTGGTAATACTTGAATATGCCTCAAGCATTTAAGATTTCTCATGATGTTTTCCTTCACCATGAGGTGATAATATTTATTTTACCAATTTAAAATACAATTCCAAACAATCTTGAGTATCTACTCTAGACGTACTTCACGGCATCCAAAATAATCAATGTCTAAACTGCTCCACTATCATCAGAAAAATAGTATGTATATAGTATAGCGCATTAGGCACAGATGCAGGGACATTTTATGTTGATTCCTTTACGAAAATTGATTTTTATTAGGTACTATCTGAATAGTGACTGATAACTTAAAATATAGTTTACTTTTTTTCAGCGCTCTTCAATAGGTTCTGGCAAGGCTTGCGGAAGCCTAATGAAGAGTCGAAATTGCAAGCCCTTGGAATGTCACAAAACGTCATCTACAACAACAGATTTTATTCTTTTGCATTATAATAATAACAACACCACTCCAGTGTATAATGCAACTTAGGCGATTATCACATTACAAAAGAATACGTTTCTGATATCAGAGTTACTACTTTAAAAAATATATAAATTTAATATTAGGTAGTAACTATATGTCGATATTGAATTTAATTTAGTTTTGGTCTTTTTCTTCTGGTAACTGTAATTTTCGTCAATATTGGTAGAGTCTTATACACTACAGGCTTGCTATTAAATTATATCCTAATTTCACTGTAATTTAATTGGATGGATTTTGTTGCGCAACTGAATTTACGTAAGATAATGATTTGTGTAATCTTTAATAATTGTGTTGAATCTAGGTTTACCTTGTGACCGTTAATTATGTTTGTAAAATACATGACAGTGGTTTGATCTCTAATGTTTTAAACTAAGCAAAATATTTATACTTGTATTTTAAACTTTAATAACATTCTTCTTAGATACATCTTGTAATGTAATATACATATATGCATGTATATCTTATGGAATAAATTAATTTACATAATCTAATTTAAGCATTTTATTTATTAATATTGCTACTACTATAACTATCATTTATATCCGAGTGTATGTCAAGGGCTAATAAGTAGACTATGAGCATATGATGATGTCCGTTATGATATAACTTTGATGTCAATATAAATAACAAATTAACATATTATATAATATTTTAGACGCATCATTGAATATTTAATCATTATAAGTGATTAGAAGATGCTAATAATGATGGCCTAGGGATCCTGAATAAATGAGGTCTATAATAAGTGCAAGTCAGAATATTTGTCAAGGTATTTCTATATATGTTAAGAAATGCACAATATTGACTTTAAAATAATAATAACACTCATATTTAATTATTTTTTTGTTTATTAAACAATAGATTGTTACAGATAGTTTGTACACAAAGACTTAATGCATAATAATATTTGTCAACATCGTTATACGTCAATTATCATATAATTAAAATCACTTAACTAGCATTTCCTATTATAATACTGTAAAGGAACATCACAGTCGCTTCTGAACACCTAATTTTCATAAAAAATATTTGTTAATTACTACGATACCTTTACAATTCCTAGATTTATAAAGACTAACAATATCGAACCCTGTTATACTTGAATAACAATTTTTTTCAATAACAAAATGTACGTATCGTGATATTCTTAATATTAAACGATAAAATCTAACATGTTTTATTTACAAAAATAAATACCATATAACGTATATATAAATATACGTGCGATATATATTTCTAAATATTTGGCAGTGTTTTTTTAGGAAATGGCAAACATAATTGAAACCGTTTAGTTATATAATAGTGAGCAACTTGAATATCTTACTTTAATATTTCTATACGATAACATTTTAAAATCATCAATGTCTAACAAATATGTTATAGTTATTCCAAATGACATTCTGTCGACTTTTACTGAGGTACTTTTGAGGTGGGCGTCGATGCACAATATGTCCATGTTAGTATTTATGAAACTTTCACTCTCGTAGGCGGTTTTTGCCCGCAACTCTGTATTAGAAATTTCACCGCTTTGTCACGACCGCGGCACTGGCATCGAACTTCTTTGGTTGCACTTTTTATATATTATAGTTTTTTGTTTAACATTAGGGAAAAGATACGAACAGTTCATGCACCAATATTTCCTGGTTCAATTTATTATTTACAAAATATGCATGTATTGCCCAGATCATGACTACTTTTTGTTTGTGCTTTTATATTGAAATAGTCAAGATATATTGATAATGTTTAGGGCATTATACCCGTATGACAGCAGGGATTTTCGGTGATTGACAACATCGAGGTGCGATACACTCCTTGGCACACGGGCATGAGCATGCTAAATTGGTGAAATCAATTAATGCCTTCTTCTCTTCGTCTGTACCTGTATTTAACAAAAGAACATATTATTAATCTATGAACTGACTTTTGAATTTATTCAATTAATTTGATATCTATTTTTTTAATGGTGCGTGCTTTTGTTTTACGATAATCATGACAAGAAATGCCATAATTATATCAAATTTCGATGTACAATTAGTTTACAACTTCTGTAATTTGAGAGTTCAAATCTCCGCAATGAGCCACAGGTTTTGGTAAAAAGGGATATCGTGATGAAAACTGTAGTACGGTAACAGGGCATTTTTTAATGCTACCATACTCGCTCTTAAGTTGAAAACCTGTAGCCAAATACTTAAAGGTGTAGTTTGGCCGCTAAATTTGGGAGCCATTCTCATCACTGTGATAAGCATGACGCGAACTAGGACTGCATCGTCACTTAAAATTAGGTGAGATTGTAACCAACTGTCACATCTCTGAAGAATAAAAAGGGTCTATATATCTAATACTTCAAAGAATCAAGTTATTTGGAGTAAATTGCTCCAACATTTATATTATACTCGCCACATTCCTCCAAATTATGTTGACAGCATCTAAGTACACCACATAACTACCGTGCGATTAGGTTATGTTTTTTTTGTTAAATATGTAATCAATGGAACGTGTTTTGAATCAAATAATTGACTTGCTTTTAAGTCAGATCTACGCACTATATATTAAGTAGCCGATGGATAATCAAAATGATTTTGAGATTTTATAAAAATAAAATGGATATCATATATCTTCTTATGATCTTCTATAAAAATATATCTTGAACTTGAGTGATATACATTTTAACAACAGCGATTTAATACTTTCATGTGTAATTTTGAACAAATAAATGAAAGATGATAAACTTTATTTGTGTTGTATGGTATCTTGAAATACTTACCTAGCATAGAACTGAGTTGGAACTCTGGCTGCAATGTGACCAATCCGATACCGTGACGCTTGAAGACATCGCTAACTAAAGATGAGCTTTTCAAATAGTCCTATTAAATGCAAAAAATAAATAGAAACTTGTTGCATACAAAAAATAATCTATATTATAACGTTAGAGTGTAAGTGATTTCAATTCTAGATGTTTATTTCTGTGAAGTTATTTTTTCGGCATTATGATTTTTATTCTTGACATCATCATCATTAGTATCAGCAAGTAATAGTACATGGTTATAGCCCCGTTTTTATACATATAATTTTGTTATATACATATATATGTTATATACATTTTGAGAAGTTCCGTAGTTTGTACGTGATTGGTGGTACCGTTTTCTGCGCTCTAGACTACGTACGAATGGTTTTTGCCTACCCCCGTCCCCCTTAGTTAAGGATATGTAAGATTTTAAAAACCTTCACTCTCGAGACCTTACAAATTTAATGAATGACAGCCACCTAAGATTATTATATACATATGTGGATTGATTCGTTCGGAATTTAGTAATATTATGTTTAATCAAGTAATTAATTGTTTGTAATTTTAATTCTGAGCAAATAGCTTCGTATATTCTATAACTTCATAACGTTTCATAGTTTATAAATTAATGTACTTATTAGATAATAATATGTTTATACTAAAATTTGTATTTGATATTACCATTAAGAAATTTGTCCGTAAGACATTTGATTTATTATCTTTACCTATACACATACATTTAAATTTATAATATTATTGATGTCGGAAAAACAATAATCTAGACTATTTATTATTTGCCGATTACAGAGCCAGCACTCGTATCGATAACTTTATTGCTCGTTATCGGCTTGATACAACTGCGTGTTACAAAAGAAACACTACAAATACGTAACTGAAACTACAAAAACAAGAAATGTTGAGATGTTCAAAGTTCGTATGAACGTCAACATATATCACTTGAATTGAATGTGCCTGTGGGTAAATTTACCATATATTATAAATTATTTTACGTTATTACCATTTTTCATTATTTATCCGAATAAAAGTCTTAAGGACAAATGTGAGCCGTTACGGGACGCCTGGCAGATGTGGAACATTAAAATTGTTTTGTATAAGTTATATGCATAAAAGAACAGATTACGACAGAAATCAGATATGGCATAATGAAAAGATAAAGCATTACAAATTTGTTCCATAAAATAACTGTTTATTAAATAAATTTTTATTTTTATTAAATACAAAATGGCCTGTATCGCTACGCCAACAATCAGGTTTACTCTCACCTATTCATGTTTCACATCAAAAACACATTAACAATTTCGTCATTAAAAGGCTTCAAATAAATAAAATATTAAGTTCATTATCAGATTTCAACCACCATCTAGTCTAAGATGGTAGCAAGCTCAGACTAGCGGAGGAATTTCGACGAATTGACGACATACACTTATAAGTTAGCTTAAATGCGATAACTAGAAAATTGTCTACCATCACGCATTGAGTTCATTAGGATTTTCCAATGAAAATGACTTATTTGGCTATATCAAGAGAAAATTTTGGTATAGTAATAATAGGGTATAAGATTTACCTCATGTGAACTGTAAGCGATATGCGCAGTTGCTACGACATGATCTCTGTGAAGCTGCCACACATGCAACTCGTGAATAGCTAAAACCCCGGGAACACGTAGAGCAGCAGCTTTCAACTCACACGCGCCAAGTCCCTCTGGTACTGTTTGCAACAGCACCAGACCCGCAGCACGTACTATAAAACATATAATTTAAAGTGTTTGCCATTATTATCACTTCGTATTAATCGTAAATTTATAGTTCGATGAATATCTTTCCAAAGATTCAGTTCGTTGTTAAGATTCAAGTCGTGTTTCAAATTGCCTATAACATATTTTCAGGACGCAATCATACATTCATTTAAACAACACAATGTTAAAGTTATTAAATACTTGAATCTCGAACATTTCCTCTATTTCAACAGACAGGCTTATATAGTAGGAATATTAAGGAACATCAAAAACTTGAAAATCTCCCGCAAAATTTCTCCTGCAGATAAGCGAAGTTCGCATATTTGATGAGATGGCCAGTTGTACTAAAAATCTAATAAAGGGTTAGAGATTCTTCCGGAACTATAAAATTATAGTAATATTTTCTGTTTGCATAAAACTATGATTGCCTCACAATAGGACGGTGCTTTGCACTTAGTTCCGGCCCAGCAGATTGTTATTTACCTACAGTAGATATGCAACTGTCCATGGTCTTGAATTGCAACGTTTGATTTTGCATTAAGATTTGTACAGATTGAATATAACACTAAATTGTTTGTGAGAAAATTGAGTTAACAAATTATTAGATTAATTGTATAAAAAATATACTTACCTAATAATTAGTTTAGACGAATTACAATATCTCATAGGTATAGCAAACTTTTATTAATGTTTAACAGAAATTATTATTATATTAAGCAACTAATGCAAAACATTAGGCTATAATTTGATGATCATATTTTAAGAGTACAGTAATTTGTGGTTTGACACAGTAAGTAAGTAAAAAGTGAAAAGTATACATATAACAACTAAAACTGAAAACCGCACATTCTACGTATCCTGTTTTTGTAGATTACTTCTTTCATATAATTCTTTTGTATTTAGTTATTGCTTTCTATTAAATTTAAAAATATTAAATAGTATAGGATACAGAAAATATCATTCAAAGCATCGTGAAGTTTATAACACTTACAAAATGGATAATTGAAAATGACAAGAAAGATAGCGGCGCAGGCGGACAGCGCAGGATCGGCAATGCGGGCGGCGACCGGCTCCCATTCGCTGGTTAATCCAGCACCCATCACGAACAGGCTACCTAAATAAAGCATAAGAAAATATTTTGTACCGACTTTACATATAAAAATAATCTTTTAATGCTTTGTCTTATTAAATATAACGCAATGAAGACATTTTTGATCCATTTCTATTATTGATTATGATTAAGGAATTTTTGGACATATGTATTCTCTCGAAGGATAAGTGAACTATTTTTATACGAAAATCAAATTTTTATTCAATTATTATTAAATTGATACCATTGACTGTGATTTTTTGTATTTACTTTGAAGTTTATTTTAGTTTATTAATGTATAATAATTATATTTTTTAACTATAATGCACTTAATTATTTTTATTTATGCACATAGGTTATTATAAAAAGTATAAATGTAGAGTATCGCAGCAAAAGTTTTTAGCAGTGGTGGAAAACGATGATTACTGAAAAGGTGCATACGCGCACCATCGTTCCAACAAACCATTACTCACTGGCAATATCTGTTGGTGCGTGCACTAAAACTGGTTCTCCAGAGCCTCTCTTAAGTACAACACCACCACTTTCAGTTACACTCAAGCGACGACTGTAACTCAATTCACGACCTAAAACAATAAAATATAACTCTAAGTGATTATAAAATTATTTAGTTTTATACAAATCTTATACTTACAATAAAGGTGAAAGTTTGTATGTTTGTTATTCGATCACGCAAAATCGGATAAATATATTTGGATGAAATTTTTCATACTCACTCATTAGTGATTAACAAATATGATACGTTTTATTCCAGAAATATTTTTAATTCTTTATACACAGCATCTAATTACAGTAGAATATACATTTTATAATTGTTAGTTAAAAAATAACATAACATAAAATTACATTTTTTTTTCTCCTTATTAGGTCTGCCAACAGTTGTACAGTGTTTTAATTTAAAATTTAAAATTAAAATTAAAAGTTAAAATTTAAATACAATTATACTTAATTTACTAACTGTACAAACTAATCATAGACTAACACAGCATGTATTAAGTATAGATTTGAACCTCAATGGTCTAAATTATATATAAACTAATTTGAAATCAACTATATATAAAATAAATTATCTAATTAAGACTTTTGAAAACATTTGTAAATTATTCTTGTACCAGTAATTAAGTAATGCAGTCTCGGTACTTTGGCAAACAGTCCACATGACACTGAAGAACTTACACTGACTTCCAAGAACTGTCTTTCGTAGATTTGGTACTAATGGGGTTATTTTTTGGCGCGGATATCTAACAGGTACTCGGTATTTTATTCTTGCTACGATACCTGAACAATCAATATAATTTCTTAAGATTTTGTATAAAAATATGATATATAAGATGTCAAATATGTCAATGAATACGTTTATTATAATCTATGTACATATTTTGCGAACCAGTTTCGTGTGGGTGCTGCTCCACTTATACGAATCTAGATTATTGTGTACGACGTACGTAAATAGAAAAGAGTGAACTAAATTCATGAAAGTTGGATTAGCAAGATTGTGTTCACCTAATATTACATTTACCTATCGTTCGACATTATCTTCAATACCGATACTAGTTTTGACTTTCATAAGCGCCTTCTTAGGCCCTAAATTGAATAAAGATTTTTTGTTTTGATTGATTTGACTGTTTAGACCAGTGCTGAAGCCTTTGAAAATGGTAAAATGTGAAAAAAAAAATAATAGTAGGATGAAACTCATTGGAAAAGGAAGAAAATATAATAAAAATGAAAAGAAATATAATTTACGGGCGATCTGAGGTCGGGAAATGGAAGGGGGTGAGTTTTAAAGGGTAAAAAAATGTTTATCTCAATTACCAGCAAACTACAAATTCTATGGAACTGCAAAAGGTAAGGTTCTCCTTGTTACTTAAAAAAATATTTGTAAAAGAATAAAATAAAAAAACCCAAAACTTGGTTATTTGAATTTTTCACATAAATTTTACGGTTATGTGAAAATAGTGTAAATACAAAATTTTTAGATCTTTTTATTACCGACAACTTTACCTTTTAACTTTTTTCCATAGGACTTGTAGTTGTGACGGAAATCTAGATAAACCGTTTTGTACTCTTAAAAACTCACCCTCTTCCACTTCTCGGACTCTGACTGTCCGTAAGTTATTTTTCCTTTTATTTTTCAATTTTCCAATAAGCTTTATCCTGCTATTATTTTTTTTGTTTCAAAAATTACCGCACCGGGTCTAGTTGTTCACTAACAGATTTACCTTTTTACAATCAATAATGATTATAGGATAGAATAACTTGTTATATCTAAATCTATCGCAAGTTTAATTTATTAAATCAATGATTGAAATATGAAATGCTCCTTTAACAAATTATGTTTTCTAATTAAATTTATTCTGTTGTCAGCCATTCTAATTTATTTGGACTACAACACAAATGATATCTATACTTATGTACTTATAAACAATATATAAAAAATAAAGTTTGTAAGTTTGAATGTAGGTTGCCTGACTGATCCGATATGGAAATTCTTTCACTAATACATACACACAGCCATATTTTCCCTGAGTGTTTAAAGGATATGTTTTGTTTTAATTAATATTTTTACCACCTATGCGTACGTACTCGTATTCCCAGCCAGTTGCTAGTATTATACATATGATAAAGATCTTGGTTTAATTTTATAAAGGTATGAGTTATAAGTCTAGTCTTTTATTGGAATATTAGTTTGTCGTGTAGTAGTTTTATTTTTTATATAAAAATGTGTTTGTTTTATTGTATATTGTATAATATAAGTGGCATTGATATTATGAAACGGAAAGGTTTGTTTATTTGTTTGAACGTGCTAATCTTAGGAAGTACTACTAGGATTTCATTTTTCTTTTCTGTATTTGATAGATCAACCATTGAGGAAGGCTTTACGCTATTTAATATCACGCTACTACCAATAGAAGCAAAGCTCTATTGAAAAAAGTTACCACAAAAATGGGAAAAAATTATAAAATATTTTTATATACGTGTTGAAATTAAATAGTTAAAAAAAAATTGAGTTAAATATTATCTAGACTCTAAAATAATCCATAGTAGTGCTGCAAAACTTTTTTTACGCTGCCTATGTGAAAAAACCGAGCTACTTCCAGAGTAACGCAAGAATTGTAACGAAAAGAACAAAAATGAACATTTTTGCAATTAACCACTATTATACTAATGTGGATACAGTGAAGCTAACTAGTTTCAAGGTAATTATTACGTGTTAGGTATTAGATGTTTACATAACAAACTCCTTATAGTGGTTGCTATTATAATCTATGGAAACGGGCGATAAGTACTACCCACTTAATACAATCTACGTACCTACGTTTGTTTGAATATCAAAAGTACTATGAAGACAATGGCTCTTCAAGTAATTTCTATTATTGAAGGAATATAATTATTGTAGTTTACAAACTGCTAAATGTTGTTTTACGTGCACTTGCTGTTTATATATTAATATTATAAACGGTTTGTTTGTTTGAACGAGTAAATCTTAGGAACTACCAGTCGGATTTCTAAAATTAATATTTAAAAGAACAATCATTAAGGCAGGCTTTAGGCTATTTAAAGTCACGCTACCATCAATAGGAGTAAAGCTGTATTGGAAAAAATTACAACAAAAGGCAAAAATTGATAAATATTTTTTTGTTCCACGGGAATGAAGTTGCAGGCACAGTTAATATATGATAAAAGCGTATTAAAAATTCACTTATGTATGCTCGTGTATGCTCCTTATGAAATACTTTTGGACCAATTTTGATGAAGTTTTCAAATTAGTCCAGCGGGTAATCCTGTGAAGTTTGGTAGCATTGTATCAACAGACTGTTTTGTGTGTAGTGTAGTGATTTTTTTGGCTTTTGGGTATAAGTAATTAGTGCTACCCATGCGAATATGGGGCGGGTCGCACAAAAACACAAAATCTATAACACATTCATATATATATATATATATATATATATATATATATATATATATATATATATATTTATATGTATAGCAAATACGATATAATCTATATACTCAATGTTTGAAATGGATTGAAAATTATTTTACAATGTTATTGGTTCTTACCTGCGAGTAGCATATAGTTAATGACGTTGATAAGTAACCCTACAACTGCGCTGCCAATGATGACTCTCGGGTACCGTGGAGGCTGACCATGTGAAGAATGCACTCCGAGCTGGAGAGCGTTTACAACCAGCGCTAGTGTGAAAGACGCGAACAGCACATGGACTGACAGCCGACCCACGACTTCAATGCGGGCCCAGCCAAATGTATTGCGTAGACGACCCTCACGGCCTGCTCCCTCGTCAGCTCTCTCATACTGTCAGAAGTTATACATAAGCATTATTACAGTTACACGTAAGCGTAATTAGCTTAGTTTTACTATTTTCACTTTTATATCTTTTTTCATAATTGGGAGGTAATTAATTCAAATTTCAAAATATCTATGAATTGACTACAAAATACAGTATTTTAAAGTGAAACTCCTTATGCGAGAGCTTTGAAATTGTGATCTGCAACCGTTTTGTGTGGCTCTCCTTCGGGAAAAGTCGGTTCGTAGAAAGCGAAAGATATATATATATATATTTAGTGATCTTTCACTGAAGTCGTGTAGTATTAAGCACACACCGTCTGTTTTGTTTTGTTTTTTTTTTACACTTGCTGATATGGTTCCAACAGTCTCGATTTGATTGTGAATGGACATGATTTGATTTTGAATTTGATTGAAGCCGGTCGCATGTGAAAAATAATGATATACCTAACTTGTATCCAATTCTATATAGTTATACTTATATGTTACACGACATATATATAATAAAATTATTTTGCTGTAATAAACCTAACAGAGTTTAATTAATATTATTAACTTTCGAAATTAGTAGTTTATTCCGTGTGTATGTCACTTATAGAGGTATGTAGATATTCAGAATGCCTCGTACGTAAAATGGAAAATAGATTAATACGAAATTAAACATAGTAATTAGAATTAAAAAATATATATTAACGGGAACAAAAGGAAAAGAATATTGTATCCTTTTGGATCGCAACCAGCTAAAAGAGGTATAACACTTTTAAGCGAATACAGTAGTCAATTGAGACGATAGTTATATGTATCGGACTGTGTTACGACAACGCCATACATGACGATAAACTCGTTTAAGTTTTTTTTATAGTTAAAGGCGTTATGGCCACAATCTCACCTGATGTCAAGTGACGACGTGGCCCAAGCTGCTAAACACGTTAAACCTGTAGAGGGATTGGCTCTTAAGTGCAACTGCCTGAAGACACCTGTAAGTCTTTGGTGGCAGATTTCTAACTTGAGGGTAACTAGCCAGATGGGCTTTAGAAAAAGCCCTATCACTATGTTATGGTTTCATCACAATGTTTTCCTTCACCGAAATTTCAAGCTCATTATAGGTGGATTCACTCACGTCCCTTAAGGCGACGTCCGTACACACTACCAGTTGAGCCATTATCGCTTCAAAAACTCTCTTTTGATATTTGCCTTCTTATCTAAACATGGCTGTCCTAAATTGAACATGAAGGTGTTAATTATAAATAAAGCAGTGAATAATCAGCGTCAGATGGACTAATCTCACTCCTAGTTCATACCGTAGAGAAACAGAACAAGTAAGTAAAACAGATCATTATATCAGTACCTTATATGAAATTAATGTAGTGATGAGGCCGACTAGTCTGCATAACGAATGGCAAGTGTCGACAAGGAGCGTCGGTGAATGTGTGAAGTGGGAAGCAAATAGGCGCCCGCTGAACCCAGCAATAGCTAAGATAAGCGCCAATAAGGACCGTGGCGGCGGTAACCATTGTAGCCATTCTTTCATGGCCATCGCTGCAACTTTTCCGGTAAGCTACAAAAAAATTAAATCATAATAATAATGAAAAATTACAATTATGAGAGTTGGGGGATAATGATGACACGTGAGCAGCCCTCAACCGCATTATAGAATTAACATCAATCATGATGTCTTGTAAATCCATTTTTGCCTAGTGGTAGCATCTTCGGATACAACAACGAACGAAACGGAATCGACTCCTAGATTATGCTTAAGCTTTCAGTGAGGGAAACATTGTGATGAAACCACAGCAAAGTAGTACGACGTTATCTAATGCCCGCTTCGTTATCTACCACTCTCAATTGCGAAGTCTTTCGACAAGCAGTTATGGGTGTTTTCCGGTAGCTGCACTTGACAAAAAGTCGCCTCAATAGATTTAGCGTGTTTCAATTTTGAGCTTCATGAGCGACACTGATCATATGCTAAAAATTATCACGATAAGTGCATTTAGTTGGTTGTTTTTGATGCGCGGCTCGGGTAAACCTATACCAGTATAATAGAACAAATTGTTCATGGAACCATATCTTTTTAGTAATTTTACTTTCCGTCATTTATAGTGCGTTTTATAGAGCGAAAACAAATTTCCTCGGTACAATGTCCTTGTTAAAACATTTTTGTTCCATATCAATACATGTAATGACAACTGTGGTGAGCGGTCTGATAATGGTTTTACATATTTTATGAACGGTCTATTTATATAATAGGAAAATATACTTGTTTAGATATAAAAATAATTTCAAATAATAAATATTAATGCCTGAATGATAATTCCAACTAAGGAGGTATTAGTATTAGGGTTACTAAATAGTTCATATATTACTATAGGTATTTAAATATTTACCACTTGTATATACAACTGACAATAATACTCATTACACAAAAGTGAGTTATGAGCGCAACCCGAAACCGTGAGATATATATTACCTCAATACTAAAACTTACTAGCAGCGCACCACGAAAAAAAGCCAATACAAGAAATAGTAACCATGTTTGTTGAATTTACAATATTTTTCTTCATTTATGTACATATCTAAGATCATTGTTACAATAGAATTTACTTAAACTTGCATTTAGGTATTTCAGGTCATATTAGATGACAGGGGCCTTTGGATGTATAAATAGGTATAGCATGTAGATAGAAGGAATTAATGACTTGTTGGAAATTATATATACAATACACTTCTGCATGTGGGCAGCATTAGACGAATAAGCGCGGATAATCTAAGCAACGAACTGTGTTCATAGAACCGGTACACAATTATTCATATGTCTTTTTTTATCTTTTAATTCATAATAGCTTAAGAAAAGTAGCTATGGTATGTCATTAGTCATCTAACGGTTTTTCATTAATGCAGAAGAGAGACGTGTGGGAGTAATAATACATTGATACCGTCAAACTGTAATAAAAGGTACTCAGTGCTGTGTAGTAAATTATTTTAAAATATATTCAAATACATTTATTTTGCTTATTACCCGGAAAACTAAGAGCTAATATTCAGAACTAAAATTAAAAACAAACAAAAGGCTATTTACAAGTTGTCACAAATATTAAACTGTTTCTGGATATAACCAACATGTATTAAAGACTTACCGTACGAAACGAATATCTGGGGTTGCTATATTACGTATCTAATTATATGTTGATTTAAAATGTATGATGATGGATTTTTAATGCCCAAAATATTATAGCTAATCTAAATTTATAAATGTGAAAGTTTGTATGTTTTTAACTCAATTACGCTAAACCGGATGAATAGATTTTGATACAATTGGATACACATATAGTTTATTAGCTGGATTAAAATTTGCGGTATGTTTATTACACAAATATGTTTATTTTAATTTTAATGTTAACGCGGACGATGTCGCGGGTAACAGCGAGTATTATATATATTTTTTACTTTTATGTACACTGCTACAGACTACTGCGATTACTTCAGCTTTCTACTTTCCAATTTAATTAATTGAATGAAAAAATAAATTAAGATTAAATTTCGAATTAAGATATTAATAATATTTTATAAATTAATATAATTCACTGGTGTGGGTCACTGACGCGTTTATCTGATTACTGATCTTCGTTTACAGTTTCCATGATATTTATTGACAAAAACACAAAATTTTCCATATAAATTAAACCTTTATGTTAATTCGATATGATAGTCCATGAGATTTATTAGTTATTTATATAGTTTATCAAAAATAAGGTGTGAAGGTTTATCTACAGTGGTATTATTTTGGACTTCCTGGTAATATCATTCAAGAATAGTATGTCATCATGGACAAGGAGGAACGTGTTCAATTTTATAATGGGCTGTCTCCGGCATTTGAAGTCATTGCGACGACTGCGTCTTCAACTGACCGTTTAATCAATACGATGGATCCACATAACATTGATTGCAGAAAAACTGAGTAAATTGAAAGTAATATCTTTATAAGATTTTTATTGAATTTTTAATGATGATTAGCTATGAAGTTCTACCATGTGAAAGCTTAGCTTGGTGAACAGTTATTTCTGAATTTTATGATTTATCTAGGTCATCAAAACAGGGATGTTTTTTAAACTGAAGAGATGCTTACTTTAACATTGGTGAATATTGGTTTCGAGTCTACATGGATTAGATATCATACATTGGATGTAATCATGGCAATCATAATAATAAAATAGAGATTTCTTTGGGAATAACAATATATTACTGTTTATTATCAATAATATAAAAACATTTAGCTCGACCTCAACCTAATAAATAAAGACTTGATGTTTTTTAACTTCGCGCTCCATTTACTATGATTTCGGTCGGCCGCGTCACAGCAGTTCGTTAGAAACGAAAACGTTCTTGTTTTGAAACTTGTAATTTTCGATTGAATCTCTTTTGTGAAATAGTTGCATGCAAAATACTTCTTTATTACATTCATAACAAGGCATTTATCGCAGTGAACTAATCAACGACAAATAAATCATGGAAGCAACGTATTTTACTTATAGTTAAGTACCAAACAGAAATTTAGCTGTATAAGATTTATTTTATACTAGCTGTACCCGCGACTTCCTTCGCGCAGATCTAAAAACTATTTAATATTTTTATCTGTTCTTGTAACTTTTTTCGATAAGGCTTTGCTCAATGCAATGATTGCTCTTTAAATTAAAGAATTTTTGAAACCGATTTGCAGTTTCTAAGATTAGCGCGTACAAACAAAAAAACCATTCCGATTTATAATATAAACATAAACTTCAATATAATCATTCAATCGTATAGAATTTTCTATGCAAAGTTTATAGGTATGCTGTTTTGATATTTCTAGTTCGTAAAAAATACTGAACGAACAGGCATCGTTACAAAGTGACCTATTTTACAATGAGCTTCACCCAAAATATTCTACAGTAAAAGTTGTTTACGTCTATCTAGGTAATTATCTTGTTGTTTTAGGTTTCCCTAAGTAGTAAGTCGGTATTACATTTATATATTTACGAATGTTTTCCACTGAAATAATACTATTTTACTGCCTACATTCGTCTTTTTGAATCATTCATCAAATACAGAAGACTCAGACATGGATATTTTAGTGGCTTAATAGTAAGGTACACTTGATGATAAGATATGATAATATAGTTTGATTTATTCTAAAGTTTATGTTTATGAACAAATAATATTCTCTTATTTCGAAGCGATGATAGCTCAGTGGTACCGTGTACCAATGCCGCGTTAAAGGGCTTCCACCTGCAATGAGCTTGACAGCCCATTCAACTTTTGGTGAAGGAAAACATCGTGATGAAATAATATCATGGTGGTAGGCCTTTTTCTTATGCCCGCCTGGCTAGCTACCACCTGGGTAGCTAACATCAGATGGGATTGTGGCCATAGAGCTAAACCTATAAACTACAAAGAAAACATGCTTTCCGGAAAATTGCATCACGAAATATTGAGTATCGTCTTTACTCTGGGCTAGACTTACTTGGTTCCGTACAATAAATTATTAATTGTTTCACTTAACAGTAACACTTAGAAATATTAATAAAGCACTAAGTTTATTATGATAGTCGACCCATATTAAAATATAAACATAATTTATTTCTATTTTTCTTGCTAGTCTTCTTTTTAAATATGTGTTACTAATGCTTACAGAAATTACTTCTAGTTACACATTTTAAAAAGTTTTATATACTTGTAGTATGTTCGTACTCGCAGATTATTTAGCCGATTTAACAGGTCAGGATATATTTGCCAAATGCTTTAAACAATGTTTTACTTTAAACAATGTTATTTTGTAGCACCGATGGACGTTCACAACTGCTAAGAAGTAAGAAACGAGTCCATCGTAATTATTAGTAATCAATTGTCATACTTGCCAGAGTGGCATGCCCAGGCGTTTTGTGTTTCGGGATCAACTGGTGTACAAAGTTCATTTTATAATAAGTAAGGCGATACAGGTATGTACACCCAGTAATGCAGTGGGTACTTAGAGTTGGTATGCAACTACGCGTGTAGCAGTGTCTGTATGCCGTAGGCTTATTAGGTTGACTGATGCCAGAAGAGCTGCAAAACCATTCAGGGTTTCTCCCTTTATAGACTCGAGGTAGAGCGAAAGCAGTCTTCGGTCTCTGGTAATAAAGAAGATTGTGAGGCGTAGCGGTTAGGACATTTTAGTCACAAAATCCAAAAGATGGATGGTAGTTGTGAGCATAGCCCATCGTGCCCACAATGGTGGATCCGCGCTTGGTTCTAACTTGATAAGTCCTACATGCCTTTTCTTAGCTTGCTCGGCATAAAACGAGAGAATATACGAAGTGTGTTATTCATCACGTTAACATAAAAAAGGACATGAACTTCATTGAGTCGCGACCATTTTGCCCATGATAATAACCCTGTCTAAATAATTTTCTTTTATTTTATCGTGTTAGCCCTAATTTTACCAGTTGACAGTGCTATAAGAATATCTACCAAGATGTAGTAAAGTTCAAAAGTTGTTTGACCTTTAAAAGTGGAATGTAAAATAGCAAGTGGGCGGGTCTTACCGGGATAATGTTCGCTGTTTATACTTGTAGTTTAGGCTGCGTTCGTGGAATTACGAGATAGCATCCTTTAAGTAAACTCCATTCGTGAACCGCCCCAATTTAGTTAACATAATGCGAATAAAATAGCGACCAGTTATCGGTGAAATGAATCGATAGATATTGAATAAAGGATGTTTTATAATCATATTATCGAAAGGCTTAAAGCGATATAAATTGCGATTTTTTGTACATTAGGATAAAATTTGAAAAGACGATTTCGTTATTGAATTTCTGACGTGTTTGGACGAAATTCTTTGATTTATCGTAAATTTGTTTGATATAGACGAACATTAAACTATACCATAGAGTTGCTGTTTCTAATAATCTCCCAGCTAGTTACTACCTTAAGGTGGAATATCATCTATCACTCATCACGTATAAGTGTATCCCGAAATAAAGAAAAAGTTCCTAAGTACTCTTGAATACAGCCTCTTTCATTGATTCCAGGCACGTTAGGTTACTTTTTAGAAATGATTGATTTTTAAGTTAATATAATACCTACTGTTTATAAATTTGTCATTAAAAATATGTACACGACTTGTAATGTTTCCTTTTATTTTTAGGCAACCTCTTACACAATTATACCAATGTCTCGTAAAATAGTACAATACCTTGCCAATTTTTAAAGTTCAACAAGGCTTTAACACGATCGTCACTCTCTTGTTACGTGTTCAGGGAGTTTTTATGATAACTTGAAGATCATGATCCGAGTTATTAATTACAATTCACTGCACTTACGCTAAATAACTAAACTCTATCACTTAAATAGCCATTATTATTATATAACAAAGGATCGAATAAAGTAAGCTTACGAATGAAAATGGAAACAATAAACTGACGTAGAATGCCGTCAATAAACGCGACTTCTTATGTCTCCTAAGTGTTTTAAATTTCCAAGTGATATTTTCACATTATTTTCATATTTAGTTGTTAAATTGATGCAAATTTTTAATTATTTTAGCTCTTAGCATATGTCAAACTATGTAGTCTAACTTTAAGACGAAGTTAAGACGTCATATATTGTAGTTTGGTATCAGTGCGGATCAAAAATATTTTATTATACTATAGTATCATATACTCTTGTAATCCTTACAGTATAGTAACGCTTGCCGATAAGGTCGTGCAAGGATCACGAAATTAGTAAGTTAGGATCTGTTGGTTAGTTAGGTTCGCGAATGCTTGTTCACTTTCCGGCAGCAGCCCAAGCCGAGGTTTGGCCACTATGGTACTCTTGCGCTCGCTGCCTCGGAGCTGAGTGCCCTCAGTACTCGCCCCAAAAAGTTCGGTGAAGCTGTCAAAGCCCTTAAGGATAACAGCGTACGTCAGGTCGAAAAAAAAACAGTATAGTAACGTAAATTACAGTAGTAACCTAAATAATATAGACAAAACGAATTTAGCATGCTTTTCTTTTTTATTATTTGTCGGATCTAGTGCACCGTACTGTGTGTACTGTTATATATTTTCATTATTAGGAAAACTCAACAAACGTCATATTTGCTGAAATAATAATTTTTCGTTTATATTATATTTTCTTTAGCTGAACTAAACACTAATAAGTACTTCGTATCTCCAAGAAGAAAATAATTTTTTTTTATGACATTTACATATATGCTAAAAATAATCAAGAATGATAATACACGATGATTTTTATTAATAGTTTATATGCTTAGGCATTACGGCCACAATATCATCTGATGTTAACTGACGATGTGGCCTGGTGGGACTGGCTCTGGAGCGATGCTATTGTAGTCCCATTACTATAACTGAGAAAGATACAGTTTTACCACAACAGTGTCGTATGATGATCAAGGAATATCATAATCGAAGGTAACAAGTACAAATCAATTGTAGTTAACCCTTAATGTAAATTACTTACCTTTAAACCTTAAAGTACTTACTTACCCTCAATGTAAAATAATGTAAATGCAAAAACCTAATACCTACAAAAACAACCAAAGTTATAGACTTTTAATAATCACACTAATAACATATTTTTAACTAGAGATTATTACCTGTTTATAGTTAAGGTTTAGCGTTATGGCTATAATTGCATCTGATCTTAAGTAACGATACGGCTCAAGTTGGTAGACACAGGAGGGACTGACTCTCAAGTGCAACTCCCGAAAAACACCTATAGTTATTTGGCGGCAGATATTCAACTTGAGGGTGGTAGCTAGCCAGGCGGGCATTAAAAAAAAGCCATGGTTCTATGGTTTCTTCTATGCTATGGTTGAATTTGCTTGTTTTTATTTAAATATAGCAACGTATCAAGTAGTTCCATTTCAGTTATTTTAATTGTAATTCATATGAGTGAAATTAGAAAGGTCAGAGAAATTATTAATATGATACGGTCGCTTCGGCTGCTTGCCCCTCTGACAGCATTTGCATATTATGCTACCTTTATATAGTTAATCTTAAATCAAATTATCGTATATCAAAAATATTGTTTTTTAATAATAAAATATTTCAATAACAAAATTATTTGATCGACAACATGTTTATTTTACATTCCCTTTTTAGTTTTATATCGAATGACCCCAATTTACCCATTGTTTGCATTACGACATATCTCTTAAATATATTCAAATAATATTGTTATTTATTTAAAAAGTCATCTTGGTAAAGTTTATATATTAAATTTAGCATTTAAACTTTGAAATGGAAACTCACCGATTATCACCACAATACGTTTAATATCGGTTTAACCGCACAGGCTGAATTAAAAGCAATATCTGTAACAACACTCTTGTTTTGTAAACACTCCGCTACTGTCACCGTTATGGCACATATCAATAGTATAATAAATTCGGAACACACGCTTGTAATTTGATTTTTGGATGGATATATTATTTTGACTGTCGCTCGGTATGTATGGCCGGTGCGCTAGCTTCGTTCGCACCGCTGACTGCCACTGACGGGTTGCGCGCGCGTCTTATTGATAAACCTCTCCGACCAGATAAGCGCACGGACCAAACTTTATAACCGTTGTCAGATATTATCAATTTAGCCTAACTCCCTAAAAAAAGATTAAAGATTCAGCGTGTTACTATCGACGATAAATTTTGATTATTGAGACCGCCGAAACAAGACGGCTAGATCGATCGGTTATTAATTTATCATTGTCATGTTCCAAATTCGGATGATTTATCTTTTCGGAGTGCGCTTATATTTACTAATTTACATTCAATTAGAAAAACTATTTGATTATTGTGACGAAATTTAAAAGCACAAGAAATCTGAGTTTTTCAGCAATGTGTGGATGACTGACAGACTAATAACATTTTAAAACATGTTAATTTTTAAAATATTTATAGGTTAACAATTGCATTGATAATTGTTACGATTTCATATCGAAATATACAAGTACTTACAAGGCATCTATAACTAATTCTGCCTGTGAGTTAGTTTGCGTGGTCTTAAATTTAGTATAAGACTATTTTTTCAACTTTGTACGTATTGTAATGTTATACTGTATGGTTGGCTAGCGGTCTAAGCGGTAGCCTTATCGCTGCCATCGCTCTGAGTGCTGTGAGTTCGGATCCCACACAGGACATTTATTTGTGTGATCTGCAATTGATTGGTTTAACTTTCTGTGTTACTTTGTGTACATTAATAATATATTTCTAAAATCTCTCACGATACAGGAGTAGAACCATAGTGCAGGAGTTGCATTTTCCTAAAAAAACAACCGTTACCAGAATAGTATTGAAACCTCATCATATTGTTATAATCACGTAACAATTATAAGCACAAATATAAGCATTATAAAAATATAAGCAAATATATAGCATTACTGGATTTTCAAATAAAAAATGTACATATTTGGTACAATCACTTTCTTATTAATATGTATGTATACATAATAAATTTGTAGTTCTGTCTGTACATGTGCTTTTTGTCCAAATTTCATGATAGACAACTATTATGCGATCATGATATTACATTAACAGAATTTTTGTCTATCTGTTTGTACGTCCTTGCTTAACCCAAAAATTTGTAGATTTTAATTAAACGTTGTTTGAGGAGAATTTACGATATTCCTTGGTTGATATCAGAATTGTAGTAAATCGTAATTGAAGTATTGTCCACAATTCAGTTTAATCGGTTTTCGACCAATTATGATGGATTTTGTAGGCAGATAGGTTATATAAAAATTGATAGCCTATAGTAATTATTGATAATATTTATAAAAATTCTAAAATATAAGCAATTGAAATTATAATTGAGAATAATTAATACGTAAACACGTACGAAATTATGGGTTAATCTACTATAAAAAAATATAATTGTTATAAATTATAATATAGTTTAAATTATACTCATTTACTTGAAATAAGTGAAATTTGAAGAAATATTTGTTTGATAAATTGCTGCTAAATGAATAGACTGACATACATGTTGTATTGATAGTATTAGTACAGATTAAGGGGTCATGGTCGGGCATACTACGTCGCGCCTCGATATTTCTGATGCTACCGCGGCCGGCTGCTTAAAATATCTCTATTCTCTTATACATGTATAGGTACTAGAAATATATTCATATCAAACGACTCGATTTGTTGTGATTCACAAATATAGTGTAGAATTACATACAAACTTCACGCCTAGAATATCTCTGTTACTGTGTACGGTTCAATTTGAAAATATTTTTAGGGTTAAATTTGTGTACTGTTTCGACTTATTAAGTTTAAGTTTTTAAAAGCTTGGAAAGTTACTTTTAATACAAACATCACAAGAAGAGTTATTGTGTAAATGTGGCTAAAATATTATCGCTCGCGTTAGTATTGATTTTGTCAAACAGTTCTGCTTCCGGTATCCGCTATTTTAAATAAATGATATTAAAGGAGACTAGTATAAGAAGATTTGCGGTCGTAGTCATTTATATGCAGGCCGCTCACTATTTTGGCGATAATGGTGAATACATAAAAATTAGATATATGCTGTTGAGCGCTTTTTTGTAGGACTATTTAAGATAAACATTTCCATTATACATTGTATACGTGCAAATCAAACGGTTTTTGCAGGGTACGCCAGAATAGCTCGCAGATGGCATTCGTCCGCCTGTGTTTTAGGGCGTTTATGATTCAAGAAATATTTAAAACCTTACCGTGATTAATTCTTTTGTGCATTCCATAGAGATTTATAGTTAAGTATTTTTTGTAATAATAATAATAATAATTACAAACATTATATTATCTATTTATTTAAAATTATCAATATAATAATTAAATCTAATCAATCAAACCTTAATATTTGAGCCACAATAAGAGAATTAATGTTATAAAAGGAATCAAAAGTGTTTATGTTATTCTCATATGAAATTATGAAAACTATAAATGCTTGCAAACTCAAGGCGGTGACCTTGATCATTACCTAAATTTATATTAACAACAAGCAGACTTCTATGAGGGCTTCAGTTTTGTATGTAGTCTGGAAGTATTTTGATAATCGATCAATGAGCAAGACCTTTAGACAAGTACTACATCTACTTATTGCGTTGACTAAAGAATTGGATCTTCTTTGAAGTATGAGGCTATAGAATGTAGTATTTGATATTAACTTGACATACAAGTTGTTTTTTTTCTATTATAAGTTTCAGAACGCTAAGAAGATTATTACTATGTTATAATGTGCATACAAAACTATAGAACTAGGTGGTGTAAAACAATAATATAAAAAATAGATTTTTTATTACTAAATGAATATAAAGTGTTTTAATTTTCTTAAGTTTGATGGAGAACATACTACTTAATATGGTATTTATATTTTAGCCAAAATACGGGTACAAATGTGATAAAGAGTTTATATTAGAGATTAACTAAACCAGCGCTTTTATCTTAACTATTATCATTTATTAGTAACACCCTGTTCCGGCTTCGTAGGCGCAGTACTTCATAAGTATATTTCAGTTAATTTGTTCCAAGAAATCGTTTGTCGTAAAGATACGTGTAAAATCATTTTCTAGCAATATTTTTACGTTAGATATAAAACGGACAGAAGAAAATAAATATATTTATTGTAGAACAGAGGGATATTACATTAGTATACATAACATTAAAATTAAGCCAAAACTTTTACAGACACTCATCATTCAGGATGGAATTTTTCTATGTGCTAACTAGGCTTCAGCCTACGGCTTCACGATCCAGCACGTTCAGGTTATAACCATAATTAAAAATATACTATTCTATAAAGAATGAACACTAAAACGTTGGACTGTATATAAGGAGAAATTCTATGCCTATGACTAAATAAATAATAAAAACATAATAATGTATTGGTTATCAAGGTGAAAGGACCTCATAAGTGGAATAGCGAAGGGCCACTTTTCCACTAAAACCGTTCCTGCCATAAATATAATAATATAATCTAAATAACATAATCTGATTGTAAACATAATGCTCCGCGCCGCGGTGTGTTACATTAGGTTTTAATCATAGAATATAGATATATATCGTTGCTATGGTTTAATAGATCTTTTAAAAAGGAATCATTCCGCGCTATATTGTATTCATATAACCTTATTGGTTTAAGCACCACTTGCCAGTAAAGCTTCGCAATTATTTATAGATATCGAAATATAAATTAATGCTCATAGTCACGAATTGACAATCATATCGTAAATAATCCGTATTTAAAGATCCGCGACCCGGTTTGGATCACAGTACAATTAAAATAATTATTTTTGCTACTATACTATACCAATAAATTACACACCATGTGGAAGGTCTAATCAGTAAAAAAATAAAGCGTGTAATAAGTACTCGTGAACACTTTTCGATAGAATTATAACCCTGGTAAATATATCTTAATTTTGCATTTTAACCTATGGTGCTTAAACTACTGACTGTACTCTGTTATTGCAGGATTTGGATAGTGATCTACCCTAATTCTCTATTGTTTCGAAGTGTTTAGGGATAACCCAGTGTATTTGCAGCTTTTTTGATGGTTACACACCGATGTGACAGTACCGATTATCTATCGGTGGTCAGCGTTGGATGATCCCAAAAAGTTGCCGTCACTTTGCCGTGGTGCCATAAAAGTTCGTTCACGTTTGGTAAAACCAAAGAACACTTCTGTTTTTTAACTTATTGGGATTTTTTGTTCTAAAAATATTGCTTGCTTTATCCATGAATAGATGTTTGTTAGATTTTGATTGGTCATTGGATGCAAACATGATACATGCATGATCAACAAATAATTATTCTTATTTTGGGTGTTACTTTGTCTCCGTTGATGGTATGATTATTTCACACTCGACATTGGCCGAATTGTTTATATAGCTAGATACTATAATAGAGAAAAATATGAATCTGCAACACATTATAATTCTTTATTGGGACCCATACAAGAGAGTACCTGGTGAGTTATCACTACAAGGTTTCATCAAGGCATCATCTGAACAAAGCTCTGCCAAAAGCTGTGATGCAAAAACCTCGGATTATGTAACAGTTTAAAACGTCGCCTCACTCTGAGTATTATAGGTTCGAATACCATGTCGAACAATTACTTATATCATTTATAAAAAAATCTGTGTTCGTTAATTGTCCCATATGCATAGATCCACGCGACACAGGCTATGCATTAATGCGGTTTTTATATACAACAAAAAATATGTTCTGTTTTTTCTTGGTTCTTGTCTGTTTCTGATGCAATTTATGAAATGCATAATTTCTTTCATAAATTTTTCTCATCAGTAAATGAATAATACCTTTATAAATCATATTAATATTATAAATACGAAAGTGAGTTTGTTTGTTTTTTTGTTATGCTTTCAAGCCTAAACCGCTGAATCGATATACTGTAGACGAAGATAGACTACATTTTCTCGCGAAATACCTATAGGAAATGAGGTAAACAGAAGAATAAACTTTGTATTAAACTTTTCATTGTATCATCCGATTTGTTTGATAAACCCGATGATAAAGCTCCTATAAAGGCTAGCAACACATCTGTGATTCCATGGGTAGCGGTAATCACTTACTGTCAGATGACTGGATTGCTTGTTTCTCCCCTATACCATAAAAAAAAAGAAAAAAAAATTAACGCGAGCGAAGCCGCAGTTACTCCTTAAAAAATGCAGTTAGGAAGTTGACTTCTCTTACAATTATAGGTTTTACTGATATGGTGATTTCTGATACCGTAAAAAACTAAGGAAGAATTAAGTTGGAGTAATGTTTATATTATGTATTTACATTCATTTCATTACAATTTATTTCAGTTGCGTTAGATACAAAGTTAAGAATAAAACTTTATTCTAAAAGCACAATATCAAGCGCGCAAAAGGCATTTGCTGAGTAATGTAGTAACAAGCATTTCTGTCTTTTGTGGTCTCAAATAGATGTTACGTATTTTCTTTACACAAAGCGTGTGCGCTCGGCCCCCACGAAGCCAGTATTTCGATTCCGAAGGCCTCAAAAACAAATATACATGCATGCATGTTATTTAAATTCGAATATTTAGGCTGCCTGGAAACTTTATTTAATAAATTATTTTACTAATATAATATTACTGTAAAAACACTGATTCTTATATTTTAATATTTATTATAAACCATGACTTTTATAATATAACGATCGTCCACAACGGCTTCCGGATAAAAATAACTTTACGTATACCAATAACAAATTCTCAGGGACTGTTTATAATTAATGATAAGACGTAAATTCTTAATCTTGGCATGGTATATTCTAAACCTTTTATTTTTTATAGTACAGGTGTTTTTTAGGCCTTTATATATTGAAAATAAGGACTGGACTCATATTTTCATTTCATATTTTTCATTTTCATATTTACATTTCGTGAGAGTAGTCTACTGAGATATATATAATTTTCTATAATAATATTTCTTACATTCGGATTCCTATATTATTATTATCCTGTAATAAGAAAACAATGTATTTCTCACGTTTTATACATATTCAACTTATTCATTTAGGCTGTTAGCTTACTTATTGTTTTTCAATTAAATATATGTAATTCATTTTACTTAAAAATATATCTCGCACAGATATACATTCCAATTTTATCATAATATTATATTTATCTAAGCATAGATAAGTATAAAGTATACAAAATGGCTGCCTACTTTATTGCGGTGTACAATATTTTATTGAATTATGCAAGTTAATCCCATTTCCTATCTAGCTCATAACATTATTAAATAAAACTAAAATAATTTAGTTACCGGCTACCTTACCTGCTAGTTCCATGCGGAAAGAAATTCCACGGGAACTATGTGTACCTATTATCAACATTATAAGTGAGCTGTTCTTGACTTTTGTAAATTGTAATACACAGTTCCTACGGAAACGCCCAATTTTATATACATTTTATTACTCTTTGAAAAGTTCTTATTCTTCATTAGAGTCACGACAAAATCGATTTAACTTTTAAGGAGCTTAGTTTGAAATAAAAAAAAAAACAGACACGTTATTAGCTAGAAAAATAGAAAGTCAATACTTTTGAATTTGTCATTTCGAAATTGTATTTTTAAATCAGTTGCTTTATAAGCTAATTTTAAAATATTATATAACTATATTTTTTTTTAAATAACCACAATAGTTTGAGCATTGTTAATTATAGGATGTATTAGGGAATTACGATACCATAGTAGAGACTTAAATCACTATTAATACATCCGAATTTGTCTTAGGTTCGTTGCAATTAGGTTTATTACTTTGTCAAAGTTTATGCTGTATCGTATTATTGTATCCTGTTTTAAGTTTTGTTTATTTGAAACAAAAATTACTATTACTAGTACATACGAATTGCTCGAAATTCCATCATATCCGGTTGATTTTGAATCCGATTTAAGTTTAATAAAAGTAGTTAAAAAATCCTTCATTTTTCTAGTTAATGCCATTTTTAACACGAACTGTACATTTAAGCATGGAATAAAAATTGCCCACAATGTAGTTGGCTGTTTAGTCTTAGCAATTTCATTAAAATACGCCAAAATTACTGTTTCGGAGAAAATGTTCACTTTTTTTCTCGTTTTCCCAACTCATAAAATTTTCATATCTTCATTTTCATTTTACTCTCATATATTTTTCTTTTGACTTTGCTGGAAGCAAGTTTTCCATTGCCAGTTTGGCTTCTGATCTTAAATCTGGTGCAGTATAATCAATCTCTGTTTCACTCTCTGAACCGTTGGAATTCATTTTAATTATTAAATTTAAATTTATTAAGTATGTAAATAACAAATCAAGATGAATCATCTGTGCCGAAAGGCAAGCGCATTTATGGCTATACAGCCACGTGAATGCAATTTGTACTGAGCAAAGAGACTTACTTTGGTATGCGGAGAGAGATAAAATATATCCAATCAAAGAGTATTTAATAACCCCAGCATGTCGTTTTATAAAACATTGCTAGAGCGTTGTAATGTTCCAAATTAAAAAAACGCTCCCGCAATGGGTTTGATTTTTTTGTCCGTAAATTCGATATTTCGCGTGTTCTTTTTTCGAAAATGATGACAATATTTCTATGCATGTTTGAGAAAAATAATTTATCATGTGAAGAAAATAAAAACAGTTGTTTCTTGTTGATAGAAGCAAGCGGAGGTATATAATTATAATGTCTTTGCAATGTTATCTTGATATTTTTTCTCAATACATTTTAATTAACAAAATATGGATAGAGAGATTTGGCTGCGATTTGATAGAATTATCCATATCTATAACGTTATATATAAGATAAATGTATAGTAATATATTAGAAACGCAAATTGGCAACACAGGACTTTAAACCCGCGTACTTAAAGTAGAATAAGTGTTATAAACCGTTATGTTGTTATAAATTAATGATGTTGCTTTGTTTTAGTTTCCCGAGTCTCTAATGAGTCTAGAAAAATAGCAATATTACCTGACTTACAGCGTTTTTGTTGACAATTATATGTGTTTGTCATCACCATTAATGCGATAATGAATATCGTAAATAGATGATAATATTTTTTTATTAACATAATGCCAGTTTTGGTGGTTATCTTGTTATTAAATGTGTAATTTATATCCCATTTGACATTTAAATTACATAAGCAGAGAACTTTCTTACAAATACAATTAGACCAAACGAGAATTTAACAACCTCTACACTACATGCAATGAACTTTATAAATTCTTAGTTTTATTTGCTTCCTTTTACTTTACTCAATTATTTTTCCTGGTTTTCCTTTGGTTATTATTCAATTAAATTATTATATTGTTCCGATCATACAAACTGTACATATTTGCACTATTATTCAGTTTTTTTTTTGTTGAGTTGCCGATCTACGAATTGTGCATGCGTGAAGAAATAAATAAAGTATGGGGCAGCCTGAAAACCAACGCTGTGTGGTGCAGCTGTGCCACACAGCATTTGCTGAGTTTTTCTCTTTGTCACGTAGTATAAGCTTAAATATATATATTTCTAAAACTTTTGTTACTAGTAATAAAAATTAATATTATTATTAATTTAGTTGATCAAGTTAAGCTTCGGTTTTCTATTTACCCAATAAAAGATAAGAATTTGCATTAATTTATAACTCAG
Organism: Actias luna; assembly: GCA_039707435.1. Lineage (NCBI taxonomy): Eukaryota > Metazoa > Arthropoda > Insecta > Lepidoptera > Saturniidae > Actias > Actias luna. The sequence goes on along the minus strand of JAZHAC010000034.1, from coordinate 6,424,434 downwards.
CTTCATAGGTGCTCCCATCGCGTTGCTTTAAAAAAATATTATAATAATCAGTCTGCAATATTCAGCCAAGAGTATTTTACGCAATATAATTCCTCAGTTTGTTTACCAGCGTGTAAGTCAAGAACGTTTGTCGTAATTGGGACATAGATATCTATTTAATCCTTTGTTATTTTGCTCCTCCAATGTGTGTTTACACAATAAAAGTAATGGATTATATTATATATATATCGGCGTAATCGATTTAGGAGCTATCGTGTTGTTGACCTTCCATTTTTTGTGTAATAACGACTTAACGTTTAGATTTAGTTAACTAGGTAATATTTTCAATAAAACTGATACCTTTTTATATACGATACCATTTTTTAAATAGTTTTTTAGTTTTTATAGTTCATATAAGGTCATTTAATTCCATATTAAGTCAGGCTTGTATTATTCTAACTTAAAGCAGCTTACCTAAACTACTCAAACTACACAACTGCTCAAAATCATGCTGCTGCTTTCATGCGCTATGCTATGCTATACACAAAAGTCAGATTTTTTAAATTATAATTAGGGCATACTTTATTATTGACTGAAGGTCAGAAAATTTTATTTATTATATATTTTTTATATATTATATATTACTGTGATTTTGATGTAATTTGACACGGTATTATGAGTTGACATATAGGATTGTTTTTATTTCGTTAACTAGGTTTTGTAATTAGAGAATAAATATTAACTACAATATCTTTTAACCGATCACTATGAGAATTAGCACCTATATGGATTTATTATAGAGAAGGTTTTTATATATTACATGACCGCGATAGGCCGATTGTGGTCAATTTATTGAAGTGAAAATTTCTGTAGACTGGTTGGATACTTTTGGGACGGGGAAAACGCTAAACACGCGTGGCCGTCACGTTCAGATATATTATATATATACTACAGATTAGTATATGTTTAAGTTTAGTTTAGAAGTTTTCACTTCTGACGTGCAGTGCTACTACTGATTTTTCGACTATTGGACAGGGCAGTACAACATTTGCCTACTCAGTGAAATAATGACCAATTAAATATAATAAAAATATGCACTATACCTTTTTCTATTTTGTCCATTTAACTAAATTCAGCCATAGTGACACGTGCTCGGCTTTAACCCGTTGATAAATTAATGGAATTATTGTGATTGCAAAGCGCATGAATATTGTAAAAAATACATCTTGGTTTAATAAACATCGATGGTTCATTCATTACATGCCTTCATAATGTTCTTCAAGTAGCTAATATTATTTAATAAAATAATAAATAAAAAATTACACATCATGCATCAATCACCGATCGCCACTAGTAATATGTATTTCATTTAGATCAATGTTTCTCAAATATTTTGGGATACAGCCCACTTTAGGGAAAATTAAATGCCTAGGAATACTTCATCTAAATTTTTTACAGAAATTTGTACGGAAATCCATCGCCCACCGATTTTTTTTAGCTTCATCCAATATCAATTGTAGTTTCAATAGCCCGTTCAGATAGCCTCAGCGCCCAGCGGAGAGTGGTACTTTGAGAACCTATGATTTAGATTGTCTAAATTTCACTATCCGGAAAATAACAGGAGCTCACGCGATTGTATGAGTGTATCCGGCGCCCTTTTTTCCTCTCATCTTTCCATAACCCGTTTCACTCAGTGTTTGGTTTTGGTCTAAGTCTAAGGAAAGCACGTCCTTTGACACACGTGTAGATCCCTTGAGTTCTTCTAATGCCTCTGTTCAGTTCGACCGCGCTTCATGGGAATACATTCAGTATACTGTAGGTATATTCGCTAGCATATATGAATAGATAGTGAATATTTATAGCTAAGTAAATATGACTTGAGCTTATTCAAGATCATGTTATTACCATCATTAATAATATCTAGTTGATTTGGTGTCGCGCAATCATAAAGAACGAGGTAAGTATGGAAAGTTAAAAATTATTTAACTAGTAAGTGTCATTGAAATCGTTACAGTAAAACCTCGACACCACAAACCTCGATAAAGTAAAAGCCTTTATAATTTCAAAAAGAATCTACTTCCTTCCTCCCGGGGCCCAAAACCTCTATTACTTATAATAAGCACTCTCTATAACTTAAACGAATGACTTTAGTATTAGCTCTCAGGTACTCAGAAATATTTCGACGACCTCTATAACATAAATTGTCTGCTAGTGAGTCATTTCGAATAAATGTGCAAAACAAAAAAGAAATCACGGGCTTTTTTCAGTACACTAAGTTTTATTTTTATGTAACATGTGTGTGTATTTTATTTTACCACTTCTTCTGGCACATTCAGTTAAAAATAGGAACTGTAGATTAAATTCATCAGTCACTCTCTAACACAAACCCTTGATAAATCAAAAACTCTATAACTTAAAATATTTTGTGATTCCCTTGTTTTTTAACTTAACGAGGTTCTACTGTACATCTTTATAATAATTAGTTGTTATAAGTATTAGTTGTTTTCACCGCATATCCATTAAAAACTTTTTAACTTTCATAAATATTTGACAGGACAAATTATTAAAGATGTATAAATGCGTCAATTCTTGACAAAGTGACAAAATAGACAAGTTTAGTACTACATTATTTTTATTGATAAAAAAAATCCAAAAAATATTAAAAATATAGCAGAATGCTGAAAACCATGACAGCCTCAGCTTCTAAAGGTATATAGCATTAATTATAGTATATGATAAACACTTCACCGATATTACTTGTGTAAATGAATAAATACTAACACGCATAAGTTGTAATAAGTAATGCGTTCATCAACAATATATATTTTTATATTATCTTTATATCAACATATGGTTGATTAATTGATTGCGTGATTTTAATACTTTTTTCGTACATACATATCAATGCTCAAATACCGTTTCTATGCATTAGCTGTGCCAGTGACTTCGTTCCCGTGGAAATAAAAATTATTTATTAATTTCTACCTGTTTTACCTTTTTTCAATACCGCCCTGCTCCTATTGGTAGAAGTAGTATGTTAAATGGGCTGAAGTTTTATTCAATTATTGCTTTATCAAATACAAAAAGAATATTTGATATTCGACTGGTAGTTCCTAAGATTAGTGCATTCAAACAAACAAACTTTACCGCTTTATATTATTAATATGGATAAAATAAAACCACAACTTTGCTATTCCTGAAGGAGATAGGTGGTGGTGTGATTGAGTAACTGGAAGATGTAAGTCAAACGTCTGCCAGGGTAGATATAAATACTTATTACTAAGTTTTAAATAGCCGATAGATGAACTAAACTACTAAACTATACTCCTAAACTAAACTACTGAACCGATTTTATTCAAATTTTAACCACTGTGTGCAGTTTAATCCAACTTGAGAGATTGGATACTTTTTATCTCGATAAATGATCATAACGCGATAGATGTCGCTGTAGTCGATGTGATTGACTAGATACTCGAAAAGGCAGAACAAGGTTTACCAGATCAGCTAGTATGCTATATTTAATACCAAAATTGTAGCAATAAATCTAATATCTATAAAACATACAGTTTCCCAACTGTTTCATCATTAAAATTCTACCTCTAAAGGGATGAATCTGCATAAGATTGATTCTGTTTATATTTTAAGTAATATTGTATGAATTAAATTTACTTAACAATAATATTAATCGATAAATTGAAAAGTACCTATAAGTACGTCTGCGTTTTCATATTTTATTATAGTTATATTTTTTTATAGTTTATATGTTTTAGTGTTATGGCCACAATTTCACCTGATGTTAAGTGATGATGTGGCCTAAGATGGTAGACACGCTAAGCCTAGTGAAGGGATATTTTAGTAGAGGCTTCTTGATGTTGAAAATAGTCTGTCACGTATTAGTAAACAGTCCACAATGTGTCTTTCACATTAAGTTACTATAGACTTCGTTGGCTCTATTAATAGTATAAACTATGACTTCGGTATTTAATTATAGTGCCATCTATCTTATTCACTAAATCATCATAATACTTTGAGTCCTGTTCTAATATACTTGTATATGTTAAAACGAAGCTAAATAGTAAAACATAGGTACTTTTTATTATATATATATATATATATATATATATATATATATATATGTTAATCGCGTTTGGAGGAAGTCTAGGTACCTCTTATTCCCCCGCACATGCTCCCTGGGTAGCGCTAATGCGTAGCAAAATTTGGCCGCTGCTCTGTTCCACATTATTAGTTGAGTCGGGCAACGACAAATTAAGTAATTATTCTATGATTTTGTTGAATAAAGTTAATCATGACTTATAATAATATCCTAAACAGATTTTCCAAAAACCACAAGACTAGAATTATTGGTCATTCTGCCCGAATCCGTCAGATTACTGTAGAAGGAATAAGTAAATTTAAATGTGAATACCTATCCAAACTGCTTATAGATTGTAAAGTGGACGTGTTATACGTATCTGCAAGTTACTATTCCTATTCGATGGCTGAGAATAGGTGCATATAGAACAGTGTGTGTTTTCTGAACATATTTTTGCCATCGATATCATATAATATTGAGGTGCGCATCAAGCACAAGCGTATATAGGAAAGAAGACTGTTATGGAGTTCCGTAACGACAACCACAATCATCGGATATACTAAATAAACCACATATGAAATCATATCCGTGTCCGATACAAATGTTGTGAATAATTTTTGGTTAAAAAATAAAATGTGTATAATCTACAAATTTAAGTTATATATATTTTGCTTTGAAATATATATTTCTTTCAAATGTTAAATATTGAAATTATCCAATACTGTCGGTTACCTAACATAATTTCATTTTCAAATCTGTCACGTAAATCAAATAAAAACACGCTTTATCTATCCATATCCAAAATTTAATATCATAAACACACTTAACTCGTACACGCAATACATAAATGATTTAAATTACTCATATTCCTAACAATAATTATAATTCGACAGATAATTCCTTATGTTTATTTGTTCAAGATAACGAGAATGTAAAGAAACGTCTGCACCGACCTCTACTGAATAAAAGGTCACATTCAGCCAATCCCGTACAAAGGGCTGGGGTGAGTAATTTTATGTAAATACTAGCGGTACCCGCCCGCTTCGCTGGGCATTTAAAATTAACATTATTATTTATTGTCATAATCACAGTTTCTTTATAAAAAATATTAACTTTTCCTTCCCGTTTTAAATCAAGCTTCCATATAGTGCTCTCAAGTATAGTATTTAATCTTCCTAACATTTAATCTTCGTCGTCTATCTCATCTTCTTCGATGATAGTATCGATTGGCCGCAAATCGTTCATGAGCCCCATGTACGTATTAGTTAAAACGACATCTTCTTCATTCTGATTTCTAAAACAGATTGGGCTCATGATGATATTTTCGGCGACATAATCTCGGTGTAACGCCTCAGCACTGTACAGATGAACGACCTGAAAATAATTAATTTTTCTACTAATCTAATAATATTCTATCCTATCAAGTATTTTATTAATAATAATTTTAATATTAACTTATCGATACATTCGGTTCACCTGATAATTTCCTTGTCCTTGAATATTTGCTGCCATTTTTTAAAGCCTTAATGCAATTTTACAATTACTTTATAATTATTTTTTGTTTTATCAACAGCTTTAACAAATTGTTAGCAAATTTTTTTTTGATTTTATTAGTTAAATTATCAGTTTTTGTTAGTTTCTTTATATATAAATTTTCTCATTTGTATATAAAGATGGTTTTTATTAATTTAAATAAGTGGAAACTATGGTAATAATAATGGTCACTATAGGAACCTAAATTTTTTTGGAAAAAATATTTAAAATTTTCAAATCAAAATGGGTCGTTTTTCATTTCAAAAAGTACTTAGTCATCGAGTCTCATGTTATTAAAAAAGTTTATATCAATACAAATTTACAAGTTTATACTAAGATATCATTCTTTTTCCTCTAACGTCCCATCAGACATTATTAATTTTTATATAATAAATGTTCAAAAATAAATATAAATAAGCAAATTCGTAAAACAAAAAATTAATTAAATATATAAAAATGAAAGTTATAATAAATTTGGTTTTTCGATTAATTAATAATAAAATTATGTCGATAAATATTAATATCTGTTATAAATTTTATAAAAATATAGCCACTTGAAATCAATGCTTTGATAAAAATATAATCACTTAAAAATTGATTAAAATTATTTCTCACTTTTCTTTATGACAGATGTAACTATCAGTTGTGATTAAACCGTGGGGTTATGTATTTAAAAAACAAAAAAGCATATTATAGTTTTCTTATTAATATACAAATTAGTTATTAAAATAATTAACAATAAAATTTACATTAGATATGAAATATATTTGAAGAAACTTGGAAGTTTCATTATTTTCAGGGAGCAATGTTGATGAACTTGTTCCTGAATTCTAAAAGTTGGCATAAAATTACCTTCAGTCACAATATTTGCACCGAATGATGTCATTTGGAAAGCATTGTTGTAAGGTCTGATAGATTTAAAAAATGCATTTGATTTTACATGTGTTCCATCGAGTAGCGATTTTAATAGCTTTGGAGGTTGTCGCAAAGGTTCAGTTTTATTTTGCCAGCTGAACAGCAGAAACCTTCACATTCAGCAATCCACTTTAGTGCCTTACAATAATTACAAATTTTTGTCGTTGAACTTAATTTGGATTCTTGTTTATAATCAACTGTAGGATCATACGAAAATCCACTATTTATTTTTACTTTCCAACGAATTTTTGATTTCATGCGTCGTAAATCTTTTTATCGTTTTTGTTCTTTTTGCAATCTATTTTCCGTTTCATCTTGAATTTCAGATGCACGCTTAGATGTAACATACTTTGGTTTAGATGCCACCAAATGTAATTTGGACTTTCCTTTTTTAGGCATTTATGATTACAACAAGTAATTGGAAATAATTAAAAACTATCTCGAGATTGACAACCGAAAATTCAGTATAAAATTTGAATTAAATATCTTACTAATTTAATGCTGGGAAACTAATTTTTCTTTTTAATCTAATTATTCTACGCTTTCTTCTTTTCTTCTTTTTCTTCTTTCATTAACAAATATAAACATATGCATAGATAAATATGTTTTTAATATCTTTTTAAATCAGTCAATTGACATTTGGTAAAATTTGTTTAGGTTAAAAAAAACCAAGAAAGTTTTGATGCTACAGAAAAATATTAATTTAATAGTTTAATTTATTAAAATTAATAGTAATAGTACTTAATGTACATGATAATAATAATAATCAATAATAATTTGATAAAAGCTTAAATTTTAAATTTATCGTTTTTGATCATTAGCGCCCACAACCGCTTTAGTAGTTTGAACTCCTTGACGTTCTTAATTAGTCTTAATATAGCCCAAGCAAGAGAAAAATCATTTCAAATTTTCATTTTAATAATAAGTTTATAAATGCTAAAATAAAATAAGATAAATAGCGATTCTCATCATTAACGCCCCTGCAACTGGTGTAGGGAGTCCAACACTCATATAAATATTAGTCTATCCATTAAGTACATGTATTTCTACATGGATACCAAGTTTCAAGTTAATTGGATGCATGGTTCAGTAGTTATAATGGAACATTTGTAAAAACCACTGTAGATTTATATATTAGTATAGATTATTTTGTATTTTTTTTGTGATATTACTACAACAGTGAAAGTAAAGCAACGGTAACCATTGTTAGACAAATGTCTATTGTTTTGCCGAAATGCAGACATCACGGCAAAAGCCTGAAGGAAAAAGTGTAGCCGACAATCTTAAACGACTTTTGCGTAATCATTATTTTATATTTTGACTATGAAATTACTAAAATATGGACAGCGGTGCATTGTTGTGTTAATTGTGTTAAGCATTGTTAGATAATTACCCGTTGTTTTTCCGAAGTGCACATATCACCTCAAAAACGCGCATGAAAATGAAAAATATTAACAATCTGATACATCAAATTACAGATAATATAGTTAATTATTTTTTGCAATAAAAATTTTGCATTAATAACAGCACTATATTTTAGCGGTACATTCATGGAAAATGTGCGGTACGTAGTTAACTGGTAAGTATAGCTGTACTAATCCTACGAAATTAGTCATAAATAATTGTATCAACATTTTTTAGTTTGAAATCTAATACCACATTTGTACGAAATCTGCTTAAAATGTGGCATTCCTTTCGGAAAAATAACTTCTGTACCTAAAACGTTAAAACAAAGGATTTTTGTAAACATGTAATTTTCGAAAATAGTCAACCTTAATTACGAAATTATTTTACAGATAAATTATCGAAAATAAACTAAATAGCAAAAGTTGATTGAATATCCAGACCCAAAAAAGGTTTAAATGCAGTTTGATGACACATTCTATTGACCGACTATTTTATAATGTTTGAACGAGGGTACAAATACTTAAATACACTTATATTATAGAATAAAAAGGGTTGTCATATTCTGTTGATTATCTAAGATTAATGACCCATCAGAACAAGTTTACCATGCTGAATTTTGTATTCGTTATTCCATAAAATAAAAACAACATATAAAACAGTAACCATTGTACATCTCTTAAACCTAAATCAAATTTTTGTTTCATTTTGACGTTTCGGTATGCAAAACACATGTAAACTTTCTATCAAGGTATATTTATTGTTTTCCGAGAATTTGTTTTCGTATTATCTTCACGTAATATGTATAACACAAATCTTTATAATGTAATCCTGACTAACTCGCTTGATTGTTGGATACATACTGGTGTATCCCGTGGTGATATGCCTAATCGTATTCTTATTGTTATCGTTATGTTAAACCGGGTATATGGTAGTCGAATAAATTCTAGTGCCACACCAAATTCTTAATCTGGGGAAATGTATTTATGCATTCTCTCCCAACTAGGGGGACTGAGAGGGATATGAGGGACTCATCCGGCGAGAATACCCAATAAAATTCTATGGCCATCTTTCACCTTCCTAAGGCGCGCAGACTTTATATAGCATTCGCCGCGTCACCCTGGCGAGTGCTATACCATCCAGCAAAAGTATGAAATTTTGTGTTAATACTATGTAGAAATCTCTGATGTAAGTGTAATCGGTTGTAACGGTAATACTATTTTTGTGATTTTTTAATGAGTTGTATTAATGATTTCTTACGTTTACGCAAATATTATTAATTGAAATAAAACTAATTTAAACGGATTTTATCGCGGTTATTTATTAATTTTGATCCCGACGTTTCGAAAGCTGTCCGCCCCGTGACCACGAAGGCTGAAAAGCTTTCGAAACGTCGGGATCAAAATTAATAAATAATCGTGATAAAATCCGTTTAAATTAGTTTTATTTCAATGAGTTGTATTAAACAAAGTGAGAATTTTCAAGTAATCTCTATATGCTAATTTATAAAACATTCAATGAGATAAATGTTAGGAATAAATGTTACTAATGTTCAATTAGCACGTTATCTTCTTAACTACTTATTTCAAAATATTCTTTAAACCGACTACTATGAAATCATTGTTATAGAATTAGGACAATTTAAATATGTGGTCAGAATGTATGATAATTTTTCAGAAAAAAAAGCTTGTTTATTGAAGATATTGTTTATTTATATGTACACAAATTTAAGAATGAGAAATTAGCAAATATATTTATACGTTTTTAGGGTACCATTCAGCCGAGAAAATTTAACGAGAGAAGATGCAAAAGCTTGTCGCCATTGGGTGTAAGTTAAAGTATAAATATTGTTTTAATTATAATTATAAACTGACATAATAAAATATAAATAAAACACTACACTTTTTATACAAATCTTTGTTTGTATATTTAATAATGAGAGAAAATTGACTGGTATTCAAAAATAGTTTCTTATTTATAAGTATATTGTAAAAATGATCGTAATTTTTTTTTACCATTAATTCGTTGCGATGAGTAACATACAAATAATTTATAATATGTCTATAAGTAGGTAATATAGGTACTTATTGTCTTATTAAAAATCGAATGACGTAAAATTAATAGTTGATTCCATAAACTTTTTGGCTTTAAGTTTAATTGTTTATGTCAAACAGCAAGGGGCAAAGAATTCACTAGATCATCTTGAGCGAACATACACTTATCCTAGCGCTTCGGCACCGGAAACCATCCATTCTCAGTGTCCGAATTATCTACAAGAACACGAACAAGAACAGGGTACGAGATGTTTATTTGCTTTCTTATTCTTGATTTACGGTGCCTCTAGTAATACTGAAATTTATAAGGCTCAAAATTCTATATTATGGTTTAGTTCGTTTTATTTATATTATGGCATCTGCCGATGTAGGCAGTTTCGCCAATTTCAATAGAAGGAGAATAGCCATATAAACGACGAACACGAACATCCAAACACAGAAAAATGTTTTTTGCACAAATAATTAGCTCATGTGGGGATCGAACCCAGAACACGTGTCAGTGAGTCGACCGCCTAAATCGCTAGCACGGTTAATTTGCACAGTGAAAATTAATCTAATAAAATGTTCTACACTAACACTGTTTCTCCGGTCACTATAAAAATTGGCATGTATATGTATTTTTTATGGTAAAGATTTTGCATGCTATTCTTGAAACTATAGGTGGTGCATACATACATACCATATAGTCGAATTTTTGATTACTGGAAAGGGCAGAACAAATTATAGCTTCACGGCTATAACACAGCTTGCTACTAGGGCGCACTGCTGGTTATTGTTCTATTCAGTTTTTAATTTTTGCTAGTCACGTTGGCAGTATGGAGATAGAACGAATTACGATTTTCCAGCTACTGAAACATTTATTTCTTTTAATTGCGATGAAGTTATTGTCATGGCAACAATAGTATAACGTGATGATAAACAATACTTACTTGGAAATAGACTTGCAACTTCTAAGAGTTGATGTTGGCTAAACGAATACTACAAAATTTCCTACTATTCAAGTACATTTATATGTCAATGTTTTTTTTCGAAATCTGAGTTTCATATGGGAGACCCAAATTCTTATCTTTGAAAATGATGTATGAACACGTTACAACTGTCCCAACATTGGTTTTAATTTAAGCAACCAAATTTTAGTGGTCGATAATATTTATGTTTAGTAGTAATTGATGTTTTATGAAGTATTTGCTCTAAAACTATTTTTGTTTACAGAGAAAGATATAGTTATACCGCACTGTGTAGTAGCTAAAGTGATGCGATCATTAGCTACAAAGAAAAGGGAATTTATCAAAATGCGTAAAAATTTGATAGTGCAGCAGGTAATTTTCTTCCTTTTTTGCTATTATTTCAAAATTTTGGTAATGTTATTCTGACTGATTAAGAAATAGAAAGTCTAGATCTACAAGTACAGCATGTAAAGCATCTAAAGATGTGTTCTGGCAGCTGGATTTAAAAGCCAGTCATCTTCATTTACTAATGTGTATCTTCTTCCATATTGTCACAATTTTGAGATTTTGTTCTAATGCAAAGCCTATAAAGTAAAAAATCGGATCATAGGTTTGTCTGTTGGGTACTTCAGACTAGAAGTAATCAAGAATAATCTTTCCGAAATTGTTTTTTTTATTGTGACTGTTATTAAAATATCGTTCGTGTTATTAAAATATTGTAATTTCGTGTATCATTATGTAATTAATGGATGAGTTGTGGAAGACTAAAATAAATTATTAGAGTGATGGTACCACAGGTCTGATTTTTATCTGGCCAAATCTATTATCTGATTTAGCGAAGGTAAATTAGACAGGCATAACAAAAATTAATTATCCATCTAAAGCGAGGACTGGAAAACCAGTAGGGATTCCGTATTAGTTACCTTTACAAACGTCAAACGGTCATCAACATTTTAATTATTTAATGGCAGCTCGTTTCACTAAAAAAAACTGTGTCATAATTTATCTTGTTAATTTTTATCATAGTTCGCATGTTATTATATGTTTCATTGTTATGTGCGTTTTTAGATTTCTATCCAATGTTTTAGACCGAATAGTTATTTTAATAAGATCCTCTTTTTCAATTTCTTCCAATGATCGAGAGCAAGATACTTATAAATAATTTTACACGCAAACGTAGATGAAATGAGAAGTTGAAAAATCTTAGATAAAAATTGATACCTTAAATAAACCGAATATTAGTCATATATAAAAAGGAGTTTGGTGCATATAGTAATCCCTAAATATTACGATGACTAATATAAAGCTGACCACAAGTTAGTTTTGTATTGTTACTTTCTTATGGGAAATACAGTTTATTTGACCCTCAATCATGCCAGAAACTACTGAACTTATGGAATGAGACTATGACCATTCGATGCGGAGTTTTTCGTAGATGATTCTAGGCTACTTAGGTTTTGGATTCCATTGTCCCAAAACAATAAAAAAAAAAGTTTTGTATGCCCAGTGTATGGAGCCGATGACGGCTAAGATATCTAGTATATATATGTCAATAGTGTACATGAGCTAAAGTCTTGCGATATATTGTGTGAAGAGACTATCTTTTCTAAAAGATAGTACAAAACAAAGCAGTTTGGTTTAAAAAACTAAACTTAATAAAATTGAATTTATAATCACTTTATGAGTTACATTCAATTTATACCTATTGTCGATACTTAAAATAAAATGATATAATATCTCAATGATAAAAGATCAGTAACAAAAATATTATAGACTTGTAAACTGGTAGATTATTGCAACAATGAGTTTCTGATAATATTACATTGTTGAAATTTAGGTATTTGACAAAATGTATTACTTTATCAACAGTGAATCAATATAAACAATATACGATTATAAAGCCAAGAGCAGTATCATAACGGCCCAAACATATTGGTATTGTAGATTAACAATATGTCTCGATATATGTACCAATTAACTATTGTACCAATTTGTAGTTGTTTACGTTTCACTTTGAATATTATGACAATTATGTGAATTGAAATTTATAATTGTTGGGTGTTAAATAAATTATAATAATTTATTGGAAATTAAGCATGTAACTGTTGAACTTCTTCAAATTAACCTTAATTTATTTCAGAATACATTTTTAGAACTATTAGCCGCAGTTAGGGAACTTGAGACTCGAGCTGGTGTGAATACTGAAGAGTCCCTGGGCGACATCAGAGTGGTGTCCGTGAGCAATTGGCCAGCTCACGACCTTCTACTATTAGTGCGCGATGACCTTGAAGTGCCATTGAACTCTGAGATAAGCAGCCTTTTCGGTAAATTCGTGTATTACACTTGAAAATCATTATCAAAGCCTAAATTATGTTGTTTTGCCGTTCGAAACTCATAACAATTTTAATCGTTGATTTTATGCAATTTACTAAGCATTACTATATTTATCATTGACTTTGTTTATATTATGTAATAATATGTGATTTGGTTTTAGTAATTTAACGCGAGAGATTAACTTAATGAACTATTGTGTTTAGTTTACACTGTATTACTGCATATTAAATTAAATCCACATCATTTATAAGTAAGTGGTATAGGTTAAATATTTTTTTTTAATTATCGACTACACTACCAATTGAGCTATCATCGCTTCGAAAAAATGTGAAGCTCTCGGTGAAGGAAAACATCGTGATAAAACCATAGCATAGTGGTACGTTTTTTGCTAATACCCGCCTGGCAAGCTACCACCCTCAAGTTAGTAATCTGCCTCCAAATACCTACCTATAGGTATTTATATATACCTATAGATGTGTTCTTGCAGGTGCACTTGAAAGCTAGTCCCTCCACTAGGTTTAGCGTGTCCACCATCTTAGGACACTCACATAACATCAGGTGAGATTGTGATCATAACGCTAAACCTCAAGTATAAAAAACGCTATCACCGAGCTATCATTGCTTCAAAAAAGATGTATAATATGACTGCCTAGTTACCAATATACTTCTTTGTAAGCTTCAATTATAATGCATCATGGTACGTTTACACTTTGACACGATAAAAGAAATCAACTGATAATATTTAATTGATAACTTGGTAAATATATTTTCGTCTTTTCTAAGAAATAATAATTATTTGGATTGACAAGGTTCACAGGTGTTGCAACAGTTGTATGCTCAGTTGAACCAAATACCAGAGGAGGTGTTGGGAATGGGCGCTGAAATAATGGCACGGCGTATTGACCTTTTGAATCTACTGCGTGGCAAGCATCGAACTGATCGTTCTACGTATCATACTGTTAGTAGCTTAGAATTATAATAAAAATATTATAATTTCATACTAGTTAATTATGATCCTTATAACATACGTGACTTAGTGGCAGTGATTTAAATACTTCATCTAACAATTATTATTATTGAACATAGTTCATACTCTTATTCTTATGTTTTCTATGTATATATTTTGATTCGACAACTTCAAATATAATTTTATTTAAATATATTAAATATATTTAACAATTAAAATAATTTTATTTTGATGAACGACTTTTAATCATGTTTTAATCAAATGTTACAGTTGACTTATATGATTTAGATATTTATACCTGACATTTCAAGCATAAGTATATCACAGTAGTAACGAATTACATTAACAATATATACGAATAAAAAAAGATCTTATTATTATATCTTATTCTATTATTATTTTCTATTTATTTTTATATAGTTATTTCATTTTTGCAACTGCATCACTTGAATGTTCTAAATGTAATAAACATGGATGTTTATTTATGTGTATAACTATTAGAATATAAATAAAATTATCAGTAAATATATTTCTAATTTAGATGACTATCTTTAAATAATTAATAATATCATATTAAATAATAAGTGCGAGTAGCTATGAGTACAAAGAATATATCGAGAAAATAACAATTAATGTAATTGCAAATATTAAATCATGTAGTAGAATATGATCAAATGAATTTTATAAAAGTAGTATTCATACAAATTATATATTTTCAGAATTATTCTTTTAAAGCTGTCTTTGTTACTTAGTCTAAAAAAATATTTAAAATCTAACAATTTAGGGAGTAAAGAAAAGCTTTGAAAGAATAATTTATCATGAATTTCCGCAAAGTAACGTTTTCAAATTAAATATTCTTTCAGAATCTAGAATGGAAAACAAAAAATTCAGAATTCGATCAGGAAACGGAAAGATTGCATAGGCTGGTGGCTGGTACCGCTGAAAATTTACAAGCCAAAATAAATTATTCGCTAGAACTTGTAAAGTAAGTACTGGCTTAGTATAAATACAATGTATTTACAAAACCTAAAAAAATGAATAGAAACTTAACAAAAATATTTAATTTTTTTAATAGAACACCTTGGTTGGATCGAGAAACAATGATTAAAAGGATAGAGCGTTTACAGAAAGAGATTTTAATATTACAACAAAAGTTGGAGGAGTTATCAAAAAAGGAAATAGAAGAATGCAAAGAGCAAGAAAAACTGATAAACGGCGCAAACAATGATCAGGTCATTAGGTTTCTTTTGATTTTATATAAATATATTTGTTATGGAAAGTTACGGTAATTCATAACGTATATAATTATCTTTATATACTGAAATTAATTACCTACGATACTATATTATATTTCAATAGTGAATTGGGTCATGATTGATATGCATGTCATGTAGGTGTAACTACATGTAGGCAATCAATGTCTATAGTTGTAGTGATAAGTATGAGTGTTTGTTATGTTGGTTTTCTATTATATTAATGTACCTAACCTGATTTAACTGGTATAGACAGGTTTTCATTGAGATTAGTACCACCTGTAGGTTTGACTATAGATGTAACACTTCTAATAATAACATATATTTTATTTCTGGGGCAGAACAGTAATGCTCGCTCTGCGCTGTATTAGGTTCGACAGGTATGGTTAGGACCCAGGCTCACCAAGCGTTCCCACTGAGTTCTCAGTATCATTATTGACTGGCATCAAGATGTAGGTCATTTTTGGACTAGATTATAAATAGTTGCTTAGTATTCTCATTTACATTATTTGCTATTTCATAGTATTTACTTATAAATATTATATTTGATTAAATCCTGAGATAACGCAGTATAAATTATTTTATTAATTTCTTTGACATCTCACTATATGCTGACATGGATATATTATCTTCATTTACATTTATAGGAAAGAATTTGATTTACTAAAGTACTATTCTGTTAATCGTAATACACTTTTTTTAATTTTTATGCACAACTATTTCAGGCGATAACTGATGAGCTAGTTAAGGAACGTGCTGCCCGTGAAGCGCTCAAGGAGGTGGTAGCCACGGCGGAGAGTATGTTGCGCGTGGCGCGAGCTCGCATCGCAACGCTTGAGAGACAGCTTAAAGAGACTAAGTCAGAACTCGACGCAGCCCGAAGAAAACACAAAGACCTCGAGCAACTCGTAAACAGACTCGCAATCGAACATTCACATACGACAGTGAAGTTGTGCTATACATTACGATCCGATTAGGACCGGATCGATATCAATCTATTATGTTTCTTATATTTTTGGATTTTGGTTTCAAAACTATCAGTTAGGGCTAGTGTTTGAATTAATTTAAATTAGAACGGATCAATTGATACCGCGCTGAATTGTTAAATAATTCTGGTTTAGTAGTATTTCCTAATTTCACATGTAATATACTAAAACCGCGCTTTTGTAACATAATAAAATATGCTTCAATCAAAAATTTTCTTTTACAGTACCGTCACCGGGAAACCAGTTACGACGCTAGATCAAGAAAGTTAATGGAAGTGTCGAAAACTGGGGAGATTACAATAGAAACATTGTCACGACAACGAGACGCTCTGGAACTCAGGTTTTGTCATTAAAGTCCTTGCCAGATATAGCCAATCGTATACTGAAATATTTATGTTACCATAAAACAACATAAGTATTTATTTATTTGGTATATGAATAGCACAATATATTGTAATAATAAAAAACCATTAATAAGGTTTTTATTTGCTGTCGATTACATTTTACTCTACTTTTAAAACAGTAATGAAGATTTGCTAATAGAAAATAATTATTTATAATATTAAATTATATTTACAGTATTTTGACCAAGTAGTGGTAATTGATCTGTGTCTAACATTAATTTGATTATTCAGTGAGTTTGATGTATAGATATATTTTGGAATTAAAGCTCTCAACGAAAAATATAAGTATAGAAATATTGTATTTATAATATTAGAGTAAAGGAACTTCATGAACAAGTTGATGCTGCCGAACATGCGGCCAAGGTACACGAGGAGGAACAAAGGGTGCGTGCCGAATTCCTACAGGCGAAGGTAGCAGAGCAGGTGCTATAACCCTTATTAATGTATTGATAGTATACCATATAGTTTAAATATGTATATGTGTATACTTTAAATTTATTTGTTCAGGAAAAGAACAAGGTAGCTGCTGAAAGTCGTGTCGTCGAGTTACAATGCAGAGTAAAAGAACTGGAAGAACAGTTACAGTCTTTACGCGAACGCTCTGTTAAACTCGTAGACATGGAACGCAAACGTTGCCTCGAATACGTTCCATCCAAAGGTATAGTTACATAATAAATGAGTAAATAAACTTAAATTCTAATAATTTTAAGTTAAATTTGTTTGTAATCCTGACAGAAACAGAACCTTCGGATAGAGAGACGGATATTTGGAAGGAACTTCAGATTACAAGAATGGCCCTATCTCGTGCGGAAGATGAACTTCGTCAGAGTCGTACTGAAAAAGATGATTTTTTAAATTCTTTATCTCGGATTGCGGTAAAAAGTTACTAATTGTTGTATAATTTTACACAAGTACTTTTGTTTAATAGTTTTCATTGTAGCAAGGTGAAGGAGTAGACAGCGTTCGAGATAAAATGGCCACGGAGTTAGTGGAAAGAGAGCAAAAAATTTTGAAGTTACAACATGTTATTGAACAGCAGCGTGAGAATGAAAAGCTAATGTATGTACTATCGACGATATATCCTCTACTTACCAGATTTATTTTCCAAAAAAAAAATATACGTTAATGGAAACTACTTTTTACATTTTGCCTAAGTATTCTATATAAAAATGAAGTGCGAAGCTAGTATTGTGGAAGAAGTCATATATACTATTAAACATAGTAGACGCATATTCACTAGTTATATTAGTAATAGCGAACGTTATTAGTCTGAATTTTAATATATATTGTCCTTTAAGTGATTTTTTACTGTTTTGTTTGAAATATTTTATTTATATAGACATAAAGACGGTGGGCTGATGACATAACACACGTCGCAGGAAACGACTGGATAAAGTCAGGCAAGGACAGGGAGATATGGAAAAGGATGGAGGAGGCCTTTACCCAAATAGGGGTCCAAATCTCATAAATAATACAATAATAACATTAATTATAAGCAACCTTTCTTAACTTAAGCAACAATTGACTAACAAACTTTGTAATATATATCAAAAGTGAGATTTGGATTAAATGGCTTTATTATTATTATTATTATTATTATAAATCAAAATATTTGAAGCGCCAATAAGAATAAATTACCTATGGAAAACACTTCAATTAGATAAATTCGATATTGCAAATTAAAATAAAAGTTAAAAAAATTATAAACCTTGTCGATAATACCTTTGTACTGTTTGTTGTGTAAGATTGTCATGCCCTTTTAACGTACATAATTAATTTCACCACACTATAAGATAGGGAGTTATAGCTTATATTAATATTGGTTAGCCTTTCTTAAACCGAAGACGTTGGAAATTCGTATATTAGACACTTTCTCATGAGCAACATTTATGAACGTATCATATACAGTACAAAAATTTGTTTTAGGGAACAGAGCATGACGCAGTATGAGAATCAACTTGCCGCATTACGACTCGAAATAAAGCGATTGCGAAATTATGACTGTTACACGAAAGAAATCTCCTATCAAGAATTACAAACTGAAGTAAATGTTGAATTCACAACAATATTATGAATGTACCATTTTGCTATATAATCGAGAAACAAGGAAAAACTATTTTTTGATCACGTCAGATCTTCTACTTCAGACTATGATTCTTCTGGGTCAACTTTAAGTATTCCTTTCCATGGGCAAGATAGAACTGTTATCGGTTGTAGGCTCACTTATATATTTAATAAAAAGGAGGATCTACATTTTGAAACAAATCGATCATGTTTAAAGGAAGAGTAGAGATTTATTTACCAAATAAGATTTACAATATGTCTATGTTCTGGTGGTAGACCATAAACGGCCGCGGGTTGTCACGAATTAAATCATAATGTTTGTAGAAAGTTCTAGTTTTACAAAATAACTTTGTGTTCAAAAGCAGAGCATTTTATATAGCTGAGACCTGTCTTTCACCGGCGAATAGTTGGTTGTTTGATACCTTAATAATGCACAAAAGAGAAAAAATTAAAGGTAGAAAGTTTTTTTTTATAGTTTCTAATGTTATTAAATAACGGTAAAATGAATATACCTACTTGAAACAGATGTAAAATTATATTTTTTTATATATTAATGATAATAGCTTATTAATGAACCTTATATATTTCATTAAAATAAGGGCAGAATAATAAAGTTCCTGTAAATACATTATCACTACAGTTAAAAATTCAGGTCGTGGCGATACATTACAGTAAAAAATCGACTCTTTCAGTTATTGGATCTGCACATGCAAGTTGAAACGTTGTCTCGTGAACGAACCGCATTAGTATCTGCTGCTGCTTCTCGAGCGTTGATGTTGGAGAGACATGAACGTGCTGCTGATCTCTTTGCTCGGATGATACGGGCCCGACGAGATCTAGTTGCTTCACTTGATGGGCGTACAGAACCTACATCCATGGATAAAACAGCTCACGTAGAGGTTGTATAATATCGGTTCTATGAGAGACCACTCTGTAACTGAATGTGGTTCAACCTTTTTTGTTAGTTATTAATGAATAATGCGTAGGAAAAGTACAGTCCAGTCACTCAACCCGGAGACAAAGTCAGTACAAACCTATAGATTACTAGGCTTAGATCCGCGTACATAACCATCGCTAAAATAAAGTAAGATAGCTGTTTAGCATAGGATCTAATTAGGATTAGTCAGGCTATCGGTATCTACTCGCGTTCCCAGCAACAGCCTAAGCTGAGTGCCTCCACACTTACCCTCAAAACTGGGTGAAACTGTGAAACCCCCTAAAGCTAACAGCATATGTTCAATCAAAAAAGGTGGTATAATATTCATGTATCATACATTTGATTCAATGTGTATTGTTTAAAATTTAAAAAACTGATTGTGTTATGCAAACAATTTCTCGAGGATAAAAGAATAATTGTAGGGAATATTATTAATTGCATAAAATTTAGTAATATTAAATAACTGTAGTATTGAATAATAAAAGGTTTCACTTAAATAAAAATTGATACAGGTATCAAGATCTTTATCTTCAGTGTGTGCGACTGCAGCAGACACCTGGACGGCTTTACGTGCAGAGCGAGCTCGCGTTCTGCGATTGGAAAGCGCTGTGTTGTCTCAGAGTATCCAGTTAGAACGTGAAGGACGAGTACGCACACAACTCGAACGACGCAGAGCAATTTTGGAAAGGGAAGTTTTACGTTCGCAACATTGCCCTTCTTCGGAACCTACAATGATTACTAAGAGTCTAAGTTTGGTTTATTCTTTTTACGTATAAGCGATTTGTTTTTACTAATATATAGGCACTTATCAATATTACATATTTCAGATTCAAGACACTTTAGTTATAAATAGAAGAGGCGTTTGGCAATTATTGAATATAAATTACAGGTTACTGCAACATTATAGTTTTATTTTGAGCACAAACAAAATATTCACAATTATAGGAATGCGGATACATAACATAAAAACTGACGATTTACTACAAATTATTCACAGAAATAAAGTGCTTTTCCTTAAAGTTTATGACCAGCCAATTTAAACATTTTACATTTTCTATCATTTCTTAGTTTTTGTAAATTCAAAAACTGTAAATTAGGTTTTCTTACATCATCAGATAGATTTATTGGTGCCTGCTCTTTAACGAAATTGTCTATGGCTCTTGTGGGAGTAGCATAACAATTAATGCTAGGCTCTAGAAACTTTTTCCAATTTTGCGTTTCGATTTTTGTTAAAGCTTTTTTTTTGTCAATGTTGTCAACCTTGATTTGTTCGCCGTTTGTTGGTATGTAGGTTTTCTTAACGTAGTTACCCATCACAATTTTTGTTGGTATAGATTCATGCCCCGCTGGTGTCAACAGTGTTACATTATTTTCATTATGGCGTTCATATTTACGTACTTTTTCTCTCTTTTGACCTTTTGAATTGATCGGTGATTCAAAAGAACTTTCTAATTCGTTCTCGAGCATTTTAATGAGGTTATCTAAATTCTCAGATGGTACTTCCATATGGTGTCTATTTTCTAAATGATAGGCTGCAAACTGGGTTAGTTTTTTCTCTAGGATAGAAATATTATCTTGATCCTTCAATCTTTGTGAACTATATTTTTGGATTTGTTCTTCTAAAGTCAAAATGATTTTTTCTAGTTGTGTTATTTGCTGCTTACGTGTTTCAACATTGGCAATCAAAGAATTTATTTCTGCATTCTTTTCTAAAAGTTGTTGACTTAGCTGAAAGTGGTGAATGTTTAAATATAGTATTAATCAATTACAGAAACTTAATTAAATATGTAAGTCACAAACCTCGGCTTCTGCTTGAGACCGCATTTCCAAATTATTTCTTAATAGTTTAATTATGTTGGATTGCTCCTCTTGCTTCTCAGACAACGTCTTTAAGATACCTTCTCGTTGTTCTAAGATTTGTTCCTGTTCGGTTAACTTTTGTACGTATCGCTCCAAATCAATTTCTTTTTCTTGTAGAACTTCAACCAATTCCTCATTTTTCCTTCCTACCTCAACGAATTTTATTTGATGTTGATTAAGCTTAAAACATATTTTGTATAATTATAATTTTTTTCTTAAAACGTGGGATATATAATCATTGATATGAATTAGTAAACGATTTTGTGTTCATACTAGGATATGCAAATACTTACCATTTCATGTAAGCTATTTAGATTTTCAAATTCTCCGAAATCTAGTTGTAGTTGTCGCATGTGATGTTTAAGTGATGACAATTGCTCCTCGTAAGCTTGCATTTTAGATTCACTGAAATATTAAAATTTCGTCAAATAGTTTACATAAAATATATAATATGTATAATAATATTTCTATATCATACTAACCTTTCTTTCAACTGTTGTACTAATAATGATTGTTGTTTTTCCAATTCTGTGATATATTCTTCTTTATTGGATAAGTCAGACGTCAGATTTGCTTTTAAATTTAATGTTTCTTCGAATTTTGTCTGGATTTAGTAAAAAATATTTCATGTAAATATAAAGAAAATGAATAAATTAAAAAGTTGACATTCGTATCTGTTCCTTCAATTGAAATATTATTTATTTAAGGAGAATATTACCTCTATCTCTGCTATAATTTTTTTTTGGTTTACCAACTGATTTCTATAATCTTCATTTTCTCTACGTAATAAATCCAATTCTTTTGTTATGATTTCTAGTTCTTTGTGACATTCAATAGTTTTACCTACGATAATTATTATTTTAGATACAACAAAACCAGGAAGTGTAATACTGTGTAAGTAATTAAATATGATACTAACTTAATTCTGTCTCCCTTTCTTGAAGTTGTTTTAATAAATCTTTACAATGGAGTTCAGATTGAAGAAGTTCTGCACACAAAGTTTCTGTTTTCAATTCGAGTTTCTTGATGAGTTCCATATCTTCCGTGTGTTGTTTCTCATTTTCAATAAATTTGGATATGTTAACATTCATTTCGTGTTTAACATTTTTAAGTGATTCATTATAGTGCTCCGATAATTCAATTAATCGTTTTTCTAGGTCTTGTTTTCTATTTCAACAATATATCAATAATTATACAAAACTAGTTTTCGTTTTATATAAACATAGAATATATATATATACTAACATTATAAATGCAAAAGTAACTCTATTAAGTTTTCACTGAACTGATAAACCAATGTTATTAGCTTTTCAGAGATAGGTTAAATATTTGAAGAGTTGAAATAAAGGGACAAAATGTTGTATCAAATTATGGATATTTACAGTTTTGGTAAGAAATAAAGAGAATTACGCTTTTTTGAAAATTATTTCTCAATGCGTTCCAATAGGAGATGACTTTAATTGTTCGTAGTGGCGAGCACTTAATAAAAGTACCATATTAACTCACTCAGTTTGAAGTTTCTCACGTGCGTCTGCAATTTCTTCCAAATGAGAGGTGTTTTCTCTAATAGATTCAGTTAACTTGTTTAATTCTTTATCAAAATCAGATTGTAACTTTTTATTCTGTAATGTTAATAAAATTAAATATTAGCAACGACAAATCTCTTAAAATTTGAAAAAGTTTGTAGAATGCTAGACCATAGAATCTATGCAAGGTTCGATTTTGAAAACATTACCAGCATACTTATCAATGATTTAACGCCATACATTAGCGGTGAACATACTGCTGTTTGTGGGTTCAAACAACGTGGTTAGGTATATCTATGTCATTTGAATTATCGTTAGAATGCTTGACATCCGTCATAGCATACATTTTTTGTTTTTTCTTTACGTTAGTAATTGTTGAAAGACAACTTGGCTTGGGGCACAGGTGTTCCAAACATGTTCTCAGGAGTAGCAATCTATTATTTGGTAATCTTTGAGCTTTGGTTTTTTTATAATTCGTTATAAATAGCTATAGTCTTTATATTAGATAGTTCCCATGTGAGGTGACACAAAATTTTAATATAAAAATAAATATAAACTACACAAGTTCGGGGGCAGAAATCCTAATTTTTTTGTTTTAGGTCCTTCTAATTCTAAGGTGTAAAATGTTAGTGATATGTTTAAAAAATACGATTTACCTGTTCATGGAGTTGCTGAACGGTACGCTCCAAAGCCCATGTCTGAGATCGAGCTTGTTCCAAGGCGGCTTCTAGTTGTCCAGCACGTTCGACGCCTATTTTTATTTGACCTTCGGCTCTAGTTAAGCGATCTCTAATGACGACTTTTTTACATTTTTCTTCTTTTAACTCTTTCTCTAATTCCTGTTTGTAATAATGTACCTACTATTACATTTTTATTACAAAGTAACTAATACATCTATCTACTTTCATATTCTAATTTAAAAAGTTATTATACATTCAAAATTCTTCTTGCTCACACTATGAAATCTAAATATTTAAAATATTTTAAATAACATTAGTGTTTGACCACAAACTTATTTAATTTCAGATGATGATGTAGCTGATGTTGCTAATACAATAATCATCTGTTGCAACCTACTTGAAGCTACTTGGCGAAAGATGTTCAATCTGAGGCTCATAATGCCGTACCACAGTAGTATAGGTTTTCTTATTATGTTTCGAGTTAATTGTAGAGAGAGGATCTCGCAAATTTATTCGCTACATATGGAACGAAAGAAAGAGGTCTACAAATTCAAAGAGGGCTTATAGTTTATTGACCCCAATGGTTTTGGTATGGAAAAGTCATATGATATATTAATAAAGCTTTTTTAAACTTTACCTCAATTCTGGCTTTATTTGTGTGCGATTTAAATTGTGAGGTCTTATGAATTTGTTTCTTAAGGTCATCGTTTTCAGAGTTCAATTCGGACAATTTATACGTTATTTCTTCTAAGCGAAGTTGGAGAGACATTGTCTCATTCACACCTTTCCTGGAAATAATATTCTTTTTTATTAATATATTTGTAGATGTGATTATAAAAATTTATGGCAACCTGTCTTATGTGTTTACATAAAACAGGTTGGCATAAATGCTTTGTTATAAAATAAACCAATAAGTATTTGAAATGTTTTCTACCTGACGTAATCGATAATGTCCTTGAGTTCTTTTAGAAACTCCGCTTGGACTTGGTTTAAAGAACATTGGAGCATGTCGTTTTCAGCATTAAATTCATGGATTTTCTTCAAAAGTGTTTTTTTGCTAATACCCTTAAATTAAAAACATTTTTAAAATCGAGTACTAGGATATTTAATATTATAGTTTAAAAAAATCAACAAACGTTTTCTACAGATTTTAATGATTCAAACCAATCTATGACTTCTTTCCTTTTTATTAGCGCATGTTGACATGTATCAACTAATTTAGTAGGCATGTTGTATAATTTGTTTATATCAATAGATAATGCCGCCTTTAATTGTAAATCTGTGAAAAACAAAATGTATCATTGATCATGAAATAATAAAAGACATCAAATAAAAGCAATTATAACACAAAGTTATAAGAATCTGATAAAAAAAAACATAGTGTTAAATATAAATACACAAATTCAAATACAAAACTACAAAACTACAATACAATGGTACCTACATATTTATTCTCTGTTGGCATAATCATTTCAATACGATTATTGTCAAATTTCGAGTATCAGGCGAACACCAGATATGTTAAATATGTGAGACTATTGTGTAGATAATAACTAACCCATTTGTTCCTTATTGTGATAATTTCTTGGGTCACCGCCTGCGCAAAGTTGAAGTAATTGTTCTGGGGTCATTTTAGCTACGTTCATAATACGCAGATCTTCCGCTGAAGGCAAAGTAACCTTTTGTCCCATTGATCTCATTTTCTGGTGAACGCTGCACATATTTGCGTATAATTCCAATATATCATTCTAAAAATGATTAATTTTTCAAAGTTACGCTATGTTTAGCATATTTTGATTCAATCATTTAATGCAATTCCCTTTACAAAACGCAGTACAAATTTGCTTTATTCAACTGTAACAATTCTTTCACGATTAGAAAGCTACTTTACTATTAGAAATGAAAAGAAGTTCACTATAAGAAGACACAGATGTTTGCTTATACCATATATTACATTTATCATGTAACTGACAAAAAGTAGTGCTGATCCTGCACCTGCTATATAGTAGTCCTTCGGCGTGAACAAAGAAATTGACGTGTTTTCCGTACTATGAACCGTTTCTTGATTAATGTATTCCCTTTTTCCTAGAGTATTGAGGCTCTCAAACATAATGTAATGATACATATGAGCACGCTAGCGTAACTGCAGGTGGAATGTATGCCTCTCGGTGGTCGCTTTTCTTAATGCACTGAGCTTACCTTCATCAGTTACATTTCCCGTACTTCGTCAAAAAAACAATACGGATGAAATATTGTTAAAATTCAAGCTTTTAAAAGTATAGATCGATGATCGTAAATTGTGAAAGGGCTTATGGGTCAAATTTAATTTGTTTAATTAAACTATAAAAATGGTAAAATTAACTAGCCTTTCCCAATATTTGCAGTAAGTTTTAACTATTATTGTAGTGGGTTACAAAGACTAAAAATAAACACTTATCAAACCTGTCGATCTTTGAGGTCACTATTCATATTTTCAAACTGAATTAGCATTTCTTGCCATCCGATTTTCAGTTGCATCACTTTATCACTTCGAGACGTTATTGATTCTACAAAACACACTTATGTTATATACTGTAAACTTTTTCATTTCATTATTTACGATACAATTTATTATTTAATAACTCGATCGCGTTTATGGCTAGAATAACACCTAAGAGTTATACGAAAATAAAGCAAGTAAAAATGCTATGTTTCTATCGTCTAAGATTAATGCAATAATCCGTGCAGGGCTCAGGTGAGCTGCTAGTTAATAAATAAAAACTGACGATTAATTAAAGGCACGAAACAGAACATTGAAACCTCATTGTTATCTGGTGTTAAAACGCTTTTGGCATTCCAATTACATAAATAGATGAAATATGGCATATATTTTAAATTATATTCCAAATTATCGAAAAGAGAATCAATCAAGAGAAGAAGCCAATCGAGAATTATATTTAATACAAAAATGTGCAAATATTTTATTGTTTGCAATGAATATTATCTTATGTCTTTCCCATTAGTACCTATCTATATTTATGAATCACATGCCCAGATATTTGCTACCAATTATTTGAATTTAAAAATCATTTATTTATTATATGTATATATTATAATCAATAATTTTTCGTTTGAATATAGTTCTGGATAGTCTTTTTCTTTAAATAAACACCATATGATTTAATAACTTTTAATATAATTATATATATAACCTTTAAGATAAGCCAATGGTAGTAATACTGATAAACTAAATATTTAAAAGCAGACATGAAAGTTCAATAAGATTCGTGTTACTTGCGGATCAGATTACTTTTAGTATTACATAAACTATACCAAGCAATAATCTTGGTAACACGTACAAACACATTTGTATAATTGAACAATTCGCGTTTTTTTGGTGATAAATGGAACGATCATTTATAAGTTTGATAACAAAACTTTATTTTTATTTTCGCAGTAATTAAAAAGTTATATTAAATTAAAAATCTATTTCTGAATCCAATACTGAAAACACGTCGACATCTCCCGAACAAACACGATTGCCCGTGTGACGAGATAATGTTAGTTTTCACTCATTACAGCAACAGAGATAACACAGTGTTATGACTTATGGTTTATTTAATTCTGTAACTACTGAAAAATATATCGAAAATGTCAAACCTCAGAATTTGTCTTTCTTGTTTCGTACGATTATTCCATTCCATTATACCATTGCGTATTACATTACAGTGGGAGGTAAAGCAAAGGATACAATTGAGGCAATTGAATAAGCTTTACTTCGAACTCGATGTTCAAGACATACACGTCCTTTTGTAGCTCATTGTAGGTGGATTCGAACTCACACCCTTTGAGACGGCGTCTGTACACACTACCACTGAGCTATCACCGCTTCAATAGTGTTCAATAGCTTATAGTGCAAATTACCATTCTTACGATTAAGTTGAAAATAACCTACAGCTTTGTAATAGCCGTCAAGACATTAACATTATGACGTCACAAATGTGGCGACCAATTGTGGGGCGTTCGTAGGCACGTGTTATTTTTTAAATTTTATCAACTTTTAATTTAATGAAACTAAAAACGTTTTTATTAAGTTTTTCACATTGAATAACAATATAACTAATGATAAAGTTTTATAATACATAACTAAAACAATTATTAATAATAAAAAAACCAAAATCCCGATGAATCATTCAATTTCGTAAGTTAGTCGCATATGAATTTACAAAGACTGAACGTGCATACATTCATTATGCACATTCGAGGAAGCCAATCTTAAAATAGTTTAAAAATATGATTAAATAAAAATAAATATTAGGAAGGATTTTATGTTGTTAGTGTACCTCTGTTGTTTAAATCGTTCAACATGTGAGTGCCACCATAGATCTCGCACTGCTGTAGTTCTAACTCTTCATTTTTCTTTATTTTGTCCTAAATCAAAAACAACTTAATATTTTTTTATTTTATTGATTACTATTGTGAAGTATTAACATAACATTCTTGATGAACGTGTAGTTGAAGCATACATCTAAAATGTGTCTAATTTACCTTTGCAAATAATTACTTATTGTGTTATCGTATATTATTGTTTACAAAGTATCTAGTTGTTTTTTTTTTATTTAATGATGAGCTTATCTAAGTGTATTATAGACAAAGTTTAGAGCTGGAAATGGATTTATACTCGACAATGATTTGTATTCTTATTAATCATCGTACAGTTCATGCCCCATTTTAGGACAAAATGACTTAAAGGCGTAGAAATTTTTCTTACTTGAGCTGGAAGACCTGAAGTTCTTATTGGAGGTGTTTTTACAGTTTGTCTTTGCTAAAAAAATAAAGTACTGATATTAGAGGACTCTACTGCAGTTTATATATGAAAAACTTGTTATTATAGAGCACATAACTGTTTCATTACTACATAAAACCAAGTATTTAATAGGCATTTAATGAGAGAACTATTAACGTTTGTGTTTGGGTGAGTGATTTTCAAAGTTGACTATACACAGCCGTTCATTCATACATTCTCTCACATAATCCTGATGAAAATATTTTAAGTAATTTTAAAGTTATATTAACATTTGATCAGTACGTTCCATAAGAAAAGAATAGCTGAAAAGCTTACCTGTTTATAATAATGGTATTATTTGGAGTGAGTTATTTTAAGTAAAAACATGTCTATTTAATCCCAAAAAATAATCTGCTGAGCTGGGAAGTTTCCAACTGGTGGTGAGCTGGTAAGTATTCAGCTGGAGTTATGATGATAAGTTTTCCATAATATATTATCGCATACATTACCTAAGTAAGGCGAGTCTTTGAATGCCGTTTAAAGTGATTTTGTTAATTTACCTGTGCTATTGGTATGGTTATAACAGTTCTACCAGTTTTGTTCGGTGATGATACCACTTCATTCATTACTCGCTTTGGTATTGTCGATGGTCTCTGTGTAAATACTTTATAAGGGTAATTAATGTTGAAGATTTTCAATAGCTAGTAAATAATTAACTTTTTATGAAATAGCAAGTTGGTAGTCGCCATTTAAAAGCGATACTTGTAAAAATTTAAGCTTACTTTTTACAAGGCCCAAAAGAATCAATAATACAAATCAAATATATAAATTAAGATGTAAAGAAAGTAAATATAATTTAAAAATAGAATAATAAATTTACCTCACCTTCATTGCAGGTTGCAATTTTTCTCGTTCCGGACGGGTTAATCGTGTAACTTGGGTATTCAACTTCCCTGATATTGGAGTCTCATCTTTCCCTCGATTTGCTGATTTTGGACGTGACTGTAAAATCTAATATGCGATTATACCTATATACACATTCAAAATTATTGTATGTACATCTTTAATATCAACACAGTTACCACGGATTCAGGCGTGGTTTCTTGTTTTGATCTGATATTAGGTTGCTTTAGTCGACCCGGGGGCATTCTTTGTGGAATACGGCAATTAGGAATTGGACTTCTACCTGAATCAATAATATCTGTAATAACGCATAAATAAGGATCATTTGTAGCATAATGATTATGGGATAAAAAGTCTGTACAAAGATTTTTACCTTGTATTCTTGGATCACCGTGCACAAACACAGACATAATTGTAAATTACTTTTAATTTATTACTATAAAAACACTCATAAGTTGTGCCTTAAAACTGAACTTACTAAAATTTTAGGTATAGCTTTAGAATGTACACTCGTTTTAACATCGTTCCAAAAGAAAACTGAGACAAATTAATTTGTCATGTTTGTCAATGTATCAAAATTGCACAGAAGTATTAAAAGGAGACTATGCTTTTCAGACAGTAGTAATGTAGAAATTGTATAGAAGGCTTCATTTAAACACTGAGGTAAAAAAAAATTCAGCTGTCAATAATGAATTTTATGTTTGGAACTTCATTTCTTCATGACAGCAATCGTTTGTTACATACAAATTCAACATATAGTAAAATAATCAAAATTGCAGTCGATTTCTTTTTTAAACTCTTAATATCCTATAGTTTTTGTGCATCATGACGTCCATTGCAAAAACTACAAAAGATAAAAATTGTAAGTCTCTAAACCAGTTATGTGATTTTTGAACTAGGTTCTTTACGCAATAAATTACAATAGTTCGTCTGCTTTGTGGGGTGTAAACATAACCAATCTTAATCATATTCCAAGATCTAATTAACTTATGTGAAACAGGAATTCGTCCACTCGTTGAACATAATCGATGGACTAATATACAAACTTATCTTCATATTTATAACATACCACATACTTTAGGCATATAATTATATACCTACCTGCTGAAAATACTGAATCAGTTGACATAAAAAGCAGCGATCATTTACGTCATCAGCAACGTTAACGTCCGAGCGCTAGTGACAGAAGTATAAACATTGACACTCTTTTCCACTGTTATGCATATAATAAAGTTAAACTGCGGTATTAATATTTGAAAACAGATGGTGCCACCCCCCGCTTGATGCCGCGACAAACAGCAGCATCAGCAGCACGCGCTGCTCGAAATGCCACTAACCGAAACCTGAATGTACCAATGTCGCAGAGAGTTTCACCGGCCCGTGCAAATTCACCTCTAGCTCCAACAAAGGTTAGTTTTAAAACATGATACTTGTACATAGTAACCTTTCACAATATGATCTTATCTAATATTAAATCAGTAGCTGGTATACAGATTTTGAAACAATACAACTACCGAATTAACCTACAGCCAATATTATTATTTGTGTGGTAAAATTGTCCCAAAGAGAAATTTACATCAAAGTATAAACTGGATACGCTGCGTTGCTAAAAAAAATTGTATATTGGCAACGTATTTAGTAAAGTATATTATTTAAATACTTACATTTTAATACAATTCAGCATCGTGATAAGCTTTTATTTATAAAGTGCTGCAAGGTAATAGTTGAAATGTAGTATATTTTTAGCTTCCCTTAAAAGTAATTTCGTATTTTAAAGGTGACGAAAATGCTACCACAACGAAACAACCTCAAGACAGATTCAAGGACAGATTTGAAGGTATCATTTACTACATCCTTTCCATTACTTTTTTAATAAAAAAATCCTAGTATTTGGAAAATTACACAAATGCTGTCAACTATTCCTTCTAGATAACCTTAAATCCGGAATGTGAATTGACATCACCAGAGAATGTAAGTGTATAGCATTGATAGCGACTACTCTATATGTTTAATAAAAATATAAGAACCTTTATATGAAATGTATATTTATTAACTCAGATATCAACATCAGATCCTGCAACGGAGAAAATGGACTCGTTTGCAAATGAGGACACATCAACGCCACCAATATCAAATACAGAAGAAATTGCTGATAACATTATTGAAGGGAATATACAGGAAATAAATGATTCCATTAAGTTGGGTAGGAACTCAATAAACACAGTTAAACGAAACCTTTAATAATAATTCTAAAGATATTAAGATAGTTAATACCCGCTATTTTTTTAGATGAGTTAGAAAGCAGTAGACCGCTAACTCCTAAAAGCTTGCAGTCCAGTCGGCCCCAGACTCCACGTATACCTAGTCGCCCAACAACGCCTGTATTGCGTTCAAACACTACAACGAGTCGTCCTAATACACCGCATAGACTCGAAACACCAGCCCGACCTACAACACCTAGCAACTTACCAGTCCCGAGCAATAAAATCCGACAAAATAGTTCAGTATCTTCTTATCTCCATCAGTCACCTATAAGAGAAGACGATGATCTTAGAACTATGTTTCTCTCGAAAAAGAGACAATTTCAACAGCTGAAAAAAGAATTAGATTTGAAACAGGTATCTTATTCTTGCTAATATTGAATTGCTAAGTTGTTCATAGATCAATTTTTGACAGTTTACTGTTTAATCCTTTATTTTTATAGCAAGCGGTATTAGAAATTTTCGATTGTCTACAAAATATGCAAGAGCGTATGTCTAAGGAAGGTATGTCAGGCAGTGGCGAAGGGGTTCAACAGCATGAATTAATCGTTTTCAACGTTGCGGATTGGGCAGCCGACGAAGTCGCACAACTTTGTCGTGATGCTGTTGCTTCTTCCAATACTGATAATGCTATGGAACTTATTACTACCGCTGTAGTTATTGGTTAGTCCGATCAAATTAAATAATGACATATGTATCTATTTAATTTCAGAAAGTTATGTATATTATAAAACAGCACGAAGGGAGATGGTGTAAAAGTTGTGATGATTTTATTCCCTGAAGATTAAAACTGAAAACGAGTGTAACTAAAAAAGTAGAAAAATAAAGAAAAAATATTTTATAGGTATCTCTTATAAGCTTATACTTATACAATTTTATAAGTATACGCCTTAAATAACAATTAGAATATTAAGAAGTAAGAGAAAGTTAATTAATTTGGAATGAGGTAGCAATTTATGCAATAGAATAATTATAAAAATATAGTAAAAAACTGCCCACGATATTTCCGTATAAAATATCTGTTTTGTTAAATCTTAAGTTTTATTTTAAATTTATTACAACTTGAATAATAAATAAACTAGTGGACTTTATATCATCAATAAACTCTTCAGACTTCAAAAATATTTTCTACTTTTTAATTGGCTCGCTATTAAAGTGAGTTATTTCAGTTTTATTAACTCGATTTTTTTTTTAGTTTAAAAACATAAATCGTAATTCATCCCTTATTTTAAAAAGCGGAAACGATTAATTAATAAATACATTTTACTTAACTGCAGTAATATCAAAAATTATATAAAAATAACTTAGCAACAATTAAGATATTATATCTGCACCATTTTATATTTATTAATCGATTCTTATTCTGGTGATACTGGTTATGATCTTATCCGTGGGTCCTTTATACTAGTGTTTAGATGTCTATAGGTTTGTGAAAATTATGGTGAATGATTCGATTACATAGATGTACATAGGTTATGTTGATATAGCGCGTCGAAAAACTATGAATATATAAATACATCACATTTCCTGTAGATTTTGCCTATTATAACATAAAATATAGAATATATTAGAACGGATAATTACAGCACAATTATACTTAGCAAAAAAGATGTCAGCTGTATCGATTGATGGTAGAGTGTAAAGTCTAGTCGGTGGAAAATATTTAATGTCAAATGGGTACAATAGGCAAAACATAAAAGAGCCCATTTAACCTTTGTTACTATAACTTATAAAAAGAAATGTAGGTGCCTGTATAAAAGGAATATTTTTACTACCCACAGTTTACGCTATAGCATATATTGATATATAAGTTAAAGATATGCAACATTCAATTGCAACATTCAACATTCGATTCATCATTATTACAGAGGTTTATTATCATTTCTTTTT
This sequence comes from Actias luna, assembly GCA_039707435.1. NCBI lineage: Eukaryota > Metazoa > Arthropoda > Insecta > Lepidoptera > Saturniidae > Actias > Actias luna. The sequence continues at coordinate 6,390,679 of JAZHAC010000034.1, read as the reverse complement.
CGACCATTTCATTTCAATACTTAATCTCTAGATGAAAACGCCTTAAGTGAGCTAGACGAAAAAATTGTGAAAATCCCGGCATGTTTTGCGGATCTATGTCTACAGGCGTTTACTTCACGGCAAGAAATTATCGATTGGGCTAAAGAACACCTCACGGGCTATGTAAGTAATATTATTTAGAACTGGATTCTTCAGTATTTCTAAATATTTGTCTGCTACAGTCGGAGCTAATTGTATACTTTTATCGGTATTTTTACTGGCATAGTGAAAATAGGATAATTAGATAAAAATATATCTAATATTTAATAATGTCTTATATACCTCATTATATGGGCAATATGTAAAATGTTACTTTAAATAACGTAAATACGACGTAGTTGTTGGCCCTAAATATAATCGCTGAATAAAGAAATAATGAAATATTTTCTAATTATGTTATTTTTGTAACAGGAAGACATACAAAGTGAAGTTTTAGAATCGATTAGTCGTTACAACACCGAGGGTCTTCAATTATGTGATGCTCTACGTGAACTTAAGATTCGAGCCGATGTTACAGTCAACTCAATTACACAAATCTCCAAGTATTGTTTAATATACATTAACAAAGTAGTTGAATCTTAACAAACATAGATCTTATTTGTAAACTATAATATTTTATTATTTAGACGAGTCTATGGAGAACGGAGTGCTTTGCTAGCAGTAGGTGAATCACTAGTTCGTGAAATAGCGTGCCTTCGACAAGATATCGAAGCTCATAAAGCAACCGTAAATGAAATGCGTGAACTTCGTGTAGACTGTGAAACCACTAAAGCGTTGGAGGTATAAAATGTGCTTCATAATTTACCTTTTTTCCCCGGTAACAGCACAAGCCGAGGATCGACCACATCCTGGCTCCCTTATTTCAGGCTGAGTGCCTCGCCCCCAAAGCTCGGTAAACCTGGGAAAGCTTCTAGGACTAACAGCATATGTTCATTCGAAAAAAAAACCTTTATCATTAAATTTAATAACTAATTACAAATAATAAAACGTATTATATGTTAAATGGAAATTAGGACGCTCGACGCGAGTTGGAGGAAGAACGAGTTGCAAGAACTGGAACCAAAGAGAAATTGGCCGCTACCGAATTACAACTCAGACAAACACGCACTCGGGTTTCTAAAATGGATAAACAACTCCGGGAAGCCGAGGCAAGCATTGCTAGCCTTACCGGAACAGTGAAAATGTTAGAAGACCAGGTAAATGAACTTGAGTATAGGTAGTCAGTAGCATAAAAAAAAGTAAATTTTAATACGAATTAGTATTATTTGTAGAGTCGTCAGAGAGAAGTACAGCTTGAAGCTCGTGCAAGAAAGTTAAAAGAATCTTTAAAAACCGGTGAATTAGCCAGTGGACAGTTAGCACAACAACGTGATGCTCTTCAAGCAGAGTAAGTAAATTCTTTTACTTAAGTTATTACAAAAATTTAAGTTGTAAAACTATCATATTTCATCTTTGTATCTTCATAGAGTGCAAGAATTAAAAGAACAAATAGATACGTTAAATGCTCATAACAAGTCTACGATACAGGATTTAAGTAGTCAGTTAAGAGAAGTAAAGAATGCATTAGAAGAACAATGTCAGTTAACGGAACAAGAAACTCAGGCCAAAAAAGCTGCTGAAATGGCATTGATACAAAGTCAAAAAGCTATTGAGGAACTGAAAGCCAAATTAATTGAAATTGAAAATAGTCGACCAAATCCTGGTACGTATTAAAAAATAGGTACTTATAAAATATGTATAATCATTGTGTTTACTAGATATCTAATGATTTTTGATAAAATAATGGTATTACATTTAAAACGATTAAACAGATTTACCAACTGAAAGAGAAATGGATTTGTGGGCAGAGTTACAAGCTACTAAAGATACGTTGCGAACTACTGAAGATGAAGTAACTGCGTGTAAAAGGGAAAAAGTTCGATTTTTGGAGACACTCACTAAAATTTCTGTAACTATTAATTTATTTTGTTCATAATTGTAGATTCAAACAAAAGGGTACTGTGCTGTTTCGTTATCGAATTTTTATCTTATTTTCAGTTGTGTATACCAGACATATTTTTTTCTGTATCAATAAGGTGAATATAGTTATAAATTATGTATTATGATAAAATTTCACTTATAACGAATGAAGTGTTCTTCTTTCAGGAGCCTGAAAACAAAGTAGGATTACAGCAAAAGCTGGCAGCAGAGCTACTTAGTAAAGAGGAAATTATAGGGAAAATGCAAATACAAATAAGAGAACTAACAAAAAATATAAAATTAAAGTAAGTTTCGGTTTTATTGGACATTTTGTTCACGAGATTTCTTCCACAAACAAGATCACAAGCGAGATTGTTTTGGTTTTCAAATTAGTTCAGAAACCTAACCCCATTATTTGACAAAATGTTATGAAAATATAGGTGATATTTGCTGTGCTGTATATTGTTATTATGTACAATCAATATGCATTTTGAGCTTTCACAAAAATTCCCCGGTCAGATATAAAAGGCAGCCTATCATTACGTACAAGCGTGGTTCTTACTCTGAAAAAAGAAAGTATTTTGTCCACATCATACATAGATACAATTACGTCATTATTTTCACGTTGAAATTACGTTTTTAGAACCTATAAAAATTATATAATGTTTCAGGTTATTAGGTAAACGTTTTTTATTAGTCCGTGTCAGTTGAAGTAGGTATTTATAATTTAGATAAGTAAAATGTCTATGTAGAGCCATTTTATGTATTTATTTATTACTTGTACGCTTTTTATTCTATGTTTGTACAAAATTTTCTTTCAGTGAACAAAAAGTTATTCAATATGAGCAATATGTTCGTAATCTACAAGCGCATAATCGGGCGATAGCTAATTGTCAAGAAGCTCCTAATGGTATTAGTTATCAAGATTTACAACAGGAGGTAAGTATCTTAATAATATATAAATAAAATATTTACTTTGTGACATTTTATTTCTTTCCATAAAGTTAGTTCATATTTCATCATTACTTTTGTAAATGTGAAAATATCGAAATTGATTTAATAAATTAACGTTACAGATCATGAGTTTGAAAATGAGTCTACTAGATGCGGTTCATCGTAATGAGGAGCTGTCAGAATTGCTGATGCAAAAGGAGCAACAACTAGAACAACAAGACAAAACGTCACGTGCCCAGGCAAGAGTCATCAAGGTTACCTTTTTCAATACCATCTTACACTACAAGGACTGTTAATTATAAATAATCTATGGTACCTATATTATGACAAGTTAGACAGAATAAAGTTTCTGATGTAACATATAGTACATATAAAAAAAAAATGTAAACAGTAATCCTTATTTTTACTAATATTATAAATGCAAAAGTGAGTTTGTTTGTTTGTTACGCTTTCACGCCTAAACCGCGGAATCAATTATAATGAATTTTGGTATAGAGATAGATGATACCTTGAAGACAGTAGGTGTAAACGATGAAGTAGTCTATACATAGTCTCGCGAAAAACTTTTTATGAGTGGGCTAAAGCGAAGATAAACTTTGTATGTAACTTTTAATTTCGTCATCCGATTCACTTAAAACTTTGAAGAACAGTTGTGTGTAACTAATAATAATAGTATTTCTGTTTCGATCGACAACCGGAACTGTTTGACATAATCACTTTTAAAGCGAGCAGAGCCGCGGGTAAAAGCTAGTGTTTAATAAATGCGGCATAGTCACGTGCTACATATAATTTTTCGTTTTTTTTTCATGAAGTTTATGTTTTGTAATATGAATGTTTAATAGGTACGTGAAGAATTAATAAACATGCTGAAGAATAAAGAGACTGAACAAAGTCGTGAACTAGCCGCGTTACAGCAAGATCTTGAACATCGAATGAAAGTAGTAGAGGAAGTGAGTTTTTTTTTAATTATATTTTCATCCGTTTTGTTTATTTTATCATATTAGTCCAGATTATACAAGTTCACTACGTAAATTATCTTAGTAATTTATTGGTAGAAATGCAGATTATATTGAATTTGTCGTTTTTAACAATTTCGAATAAAATATAAGCACTTATTTATATTAAATACCAAAGGTAAACAAGCAAATAGCGGCTAAAGCTGATGAGATACACGAATTATTTTCCACGTTGGAAAACAAGCAGCAGCAAATTCATCGGCTTGAGAAAATCGTGTTAGCCCTTGAGGAACAACAGCGTCGTTCTCAGGCGCAACGGACGCGACACGAAGAAAAGATAGCTGCTCTTGAACATGAGCTTGCTGCCGGTGTAAATAGGCGTGAACGGTAAATTACCAATTTAGTCCATTTAGAGGTTATATTAAAAAATGAGTGTCGTGAAACACTCGGTTGGAACGAAGTTCCTATCGTAGTAAGTATGTATATTATTATTGATAAACGTATTATATTATTAATTAACAAATACTAATAAATGAACTACTAGCGTCTAAAAAGCAATTATATGAAACGCAGAAATAACTAATGAATTGAAGAAATGTTAGTAAATTTCGTAATTATTATGTTTTTTCTAGTTGTGAAAATAAACGATTTTATGGTACATCATTCAATTGCTCTAATTTATTATAATAAATATAATACGCTACGAAACAGTTGACGCGTATGCCGTGTAGAAACTATACGTGTGCAGCTGGTGCGAACTTATTGGCTGTCTTGAACCAATAATAACAGATTCCACTATGGATAACCGTCTACCCTATATGAAGGGGTCGTGACGGAAAAATCTTACACTTTTTTTTGCCTAGCCCCATATCCGCCGAGTCCTTACCATGCGATAAGGAACTTCGTTCCAATAATTTTGTGCATGATAATGAAACTACTAATTGAATATGGTTAGTTATGTAATTTGAAAACTGTATGCAATTTATGTGCAATCAGCTATTTTATTATTTGAAATATTATTTTTTTACAGGAAATTTATTTTCTTCTGAAATTTATGCATTAATGAGAAACCAGTAAACCAGCCACTATTTCTTCAAAAATTGTTGGAAGTTCGAAAATTTTTGTTTTCCTCATAGTGATGTGTTGTGTAATTTCAATAAATATATAACGTGATGTTAATGTTTGTTTGATTGTATGTACGTTTATTATTATTATTCTTTATTAATTTAATATCATGTAGGAACAACTGCGTGGCTGAGTTGGAAAATCTGTTGTTAAAAAAATCTTCTCATTTACATGATTCTATAAGTTTTATCGAGTGTTTTTCGGTACTCAATATTTTACTAGATGGAGTTGTCGTACCTAACTGTATTTTAGAACGAAAAATATTACATGTGGCTTTAACAATATTAGCATATCATATAACATATCATAATAACTAAACTGATTTATTTATTATGATATGTACATATGTAAAGAAGGTAGTTGATTGTTTCATCAACACACAAGTATAATTCAGGTCCATTTTTTATAAAAAGTATACTCATTAATTTTTATATCTTTATAGGTTCACGAATTCTAATTGACCATGTTGCACAAGATGGTGGACACGCCTAATATTATAAAAATGAAAATAATTTTTTGTTTTTGTTTATAATCAGTAATCTCCAGACCTATCAGTCTAATTTTGAGAACTCCTTTTATATTAGATATAATATTTATTCTAGTGTAACTTACTACCAATAGAACACTGCTTGTATTGAAAAAAGTTACAAAAACGTGCAGATACCGTCCTTTCTGAGCTTTCGTGGCATACCTTGCGTAGTTACTAGGTCTTTTATTTTTTTATTTTTGGCAACTCCGATCTCTCACGGGATTATTGTTGCTATTTTCAAGTGATAAGATTTGGACATTTTGGACAAATGAAACTATCTTCAACGAGATGGCAATCCTCTTGTTAAATCTCTGTAGGGAGTTTTTGTGGCAACTAATATATCATGAATTGTAATGATTATTTATAATTCACTCCACTTATGCTCTTCAGCTACGCTACATTAGAAAAGTATATGAATAAAAATAAAAATCACAACATGATAGCTCAAGATCCCGCCAATAACTCCCATTGTTACTAGGTATTTAGAGTTACATGAAAAAATGACATGAGGTAAATGTGCCTCTTTTATCTGATTTTATCCCTGATAAGATTTGAATGTTCCAGTACAAAACGTATTTCTTCGAACTATTTGAATGCAAAACAATAAAAATTTTGAAAACGTTGGTGGTGAAATGTAATCGTTCTAAATGCTGTAAGCTCTGGTCCTGTGCATGAGAATTATTTGTTTTACCACAAATATAATAATATAATAACTATGAATTTAGTTGTTACTTTGGGTCCGGTAATTGTGTTTGTTTGTCTTTTACGCTTGACATTGCCAAAATTTTCTACATGGGCAGATACTATATTTAAAAAGTTAAATGTCAAAACTGTCACCAATCACAATAAATGTTTTAATTTTTATAATTCGAAATCATTGATTCATTACGATATTTGGTTATATTTTATATTGTTCTGTGTGTTTTATAGTTCAAAATGTCTGAACGAAAAGTTTTAAATGTAAGTAAAATAAGAGTAAGAGAGTTAGTATTATTTTTCAATAAAAACCTCTAATATTACATTATCTGTTTTTCAGAAATACTATCCTCCAGATTTCGATCCATCAAAGATTCCTCGTATGAAATTGGCGAAAAATCGCCAATATACTGTTCGTCTAATGGCTCCTTTCAATATGCGGTGCGCTACTTGTGGGGAATACATATATAAGGGTAAAAAGTTTAATGCTCGAAAAGAAGATGTCGAGAATGAAGATTATTTGGGGATACGAATCTACAGGTTTTATATAAAGGTAATCGAATAACTGCATATACGTATTCAACACTGAGACCTAGTAAATATTGTCCATATCCATAACTTTTAAATACTGCTACCAGAACAGGCTTTAGATAATACAAACATAAATTGTCATTTATAATCCTTCTGCACGGTGGTAGGACTCTTTATAATGTCTGCCTGGCTAGCTAGCACCCTCAAGTTGAAAATCTGCCACCAAATACCTATAGGTGTGTTCTGGAAGTTCCACTTGAGAGCCAGTTCCTCCACTAGGCTTGGCATGTCCACCATCTTGGACCATATTGTTACTTAACATCATTATTAGGTGAGATTGTGGCCATATCGCTAAACCTTAGCTATAAAAAAATGTAAGGTGTCTAAGCTGCCAGATATAATACTACTTGTTTCAGTATTTTAAACACTGTTTTTTTTGGAAATCAATACACAAATTTAGCTTCAAAATTGATTTAAATTTAATTAAAATTGGTTCATTAGTTTATGAGTTCATCAAGTAATGTAACACAGAATTTTTATATAAAAGTATCATAACTTAACAAAATACAAGTAAACATGGACACAATTAAGCATTACTTAAAAAAATATTGTTTTATTATTTCAGAATGTGCCCTTTCTACATGAACCATTTTCACAATAGAATGCTTGTTTACAGGGAAAGGGAAGGACTTAGGTTTTCATCTCATAATCAATATTCTGTAAAGAAATGTTGGGCTTCTTCAAACTATATTCAAATATGGCACAAAGCATTTAGTGCTTTTAAAACTCACAGAGGGTAGCACTGATGTACATATATATTATATGTTGAGACAATAGTTGATTAAAAACTAACATTTTGTAGTGCAGTGCAGTTGACAAGAAAATCTACAAGAGATCATGCCAATACAATTACATTGTTATACAATTGGCTGTACAATGTGTTCATGGGCTTTTTTTTACTTTCTGTTTATGATATTTTACATATTATATATAGTTATGAATTACTACATGAAAACTAGAGATAGGTCTTGTCAAATATACTATGGTAGGGCAAGGAACCAAGGATAGGAGGGGATTTTTTTTTTAATTGGGTCTTGTAGTATGGATACTTTCCCTGACATGTTAGTGTGTTGTTCTACCAATGTTTTGCTAATATGATACCATAATTTTGCTTGTAAGCAATTGTAACAAAATTTACATTAAGTTTTAGTAACAACAGGATGGCTAATATCTTAACCAAAACTGAACAAAGTGATCATTCTATGGTGGTAGCTGTCAAGTGCTGTAATTATAGTCATTTCAAATTTTCTTTCCTTACTATTTTTATTTGACCTCAACAATGTAACTTCCAATAATTCAGTCAGTACAGTTTTCCTATTCCACTTTCTTGTCAGTATTACAATCATGGGCTGAAGGCATATTTTGAGCTTAGTAAATGCTAAATGTAACTTAAAGTCATTGATTTTCTTTAAATTGAAGTGACTTAAGTAGATTGTTCTATTGTAGTCATATGTATTTTACCATAGTTTTAAAACTGTATAGTGAGGCTATTTGAATGATAGACAATATTGTGATTTGACTGTAGCATGATGGTAAACTATTTTATAAAACATGCCTGATCAGATTAATACTCACACTAACTGTATTTTTTCAATTGCAAATGAAAGCCACTCACTCTCTAAGCTTAGCATGTTGCCACCGAAGGTTAAAGTATCAGTTGACATTGAGTAAGATTGTGACCAAATACTATAATAAATACTAAACTCTTAAATAAATTATGTTATATTTCTATTAATTTGAAGTTTTATTATTATAGTGCACTCGATGCCTTCAAGAAATTTCATTTAAAACTGATCCAAAGAACACAGATTATGAAATAGAAGCAGGAGCAACAAGAAACTTTATGGCTTTGAAACTAGCTGAGGAGCAGGCTAAAAGGGAAGAGGAAGAACAAAAAGAGGAAGAAGCTAACAACCCCATGAAGTTGTTAGGTAACTATATTTAAAATTACCTATTTACATATATGTAGTCAAATGATCAAATTCTTACCCTAAAAAGTAATTATTAAAAAAAAAAAACAGGATAAAGTTTTTAAACATTATTGTAAAAATTTCGATGTTTTTGTTTCCATTGTGTATTTTAAAATTAAATATATTCTAACAAAATGTTCTTCTATGTTTATAATTCCACTGCAAAATGTATTTTATTTTTATAATGTAGAAAAGGTAATATTAATTATACAATCTATCCAGAACTTTAAGGTTTTAAGATATTATGAATTTGCAATATATTAATCATGGAAGAGACAAATCTCTATCTAATTAATATTAATAGTATAAAGTGGAAAAGTTTGTTTAGATGTTTGAATGTGCTAATCTCCGGAGCTGTTTGTCACAGTCAGATTTCTAAAAATCTTTTTGTATTTGATAGAGCAATAATTGAGGAAGGCTTCAGGCTATTTAACGTCATGCTACTATCAATACGAGCAAAGCTGTATTGAAAAAGATTACAAAAATAGTCAACAATTATTAAATAATTTTTAGTTCCATGCAAGCAAAGTTGTAGGCACGGTTAGTTGTTTCATTACTCAATAGTGTTTCTATTTATATGTATTTCTATATTGTAAAATGTCACAAGCACCTGGTTAAACTTTTTGTATGCTACTGACAGATCGAAGAGAGGTTGTCATACCTAAATTTCAATTACTTTATTTCCAACTAGCTGCAACAGCAAATGTTGCTCTACCCTTTGCAATTATGACTAACTCCAACACATTGGCACCTATCTACTACCCATATTAAAAAATAGTATAAAAATTTCCTTGGTGGAAAAATAATGAAACAAAAATAATTTTCATGATGATGAGTCGAACTGATTTGCAATTTTAGGATTCCATACAATCAAGCATTCATTTATATATATAAAAACTGAAATTAAATCTCGTTTTATAGTTTTAGTTATGTTGTTAGCTATGAGACAAACAAAATTGTATCCTTATCCATCAAGAACTTATGCTACAATATTTTATTTTTATCCTCTACCATAAAGGGTCTTAATCTTTTATTTTATGTGAGCTACGATGATGTCTGGAATCAACACCCATCTCTAGCACCCTTGGCAGCAGCTAATACCTATTGTCAATGCACACATTAAAACATTATTTAAAAAAAATTACCTAAAAAAAGATATAAACCGATGGAAGTTTCTTGCCGGTTTTCCACGATGTCTCGTTTATTTTCCGAACCGGTGGTAGTTTTAACTTTCATAAGCGCCGTCTTAGGCACTCTAAACCAATAAACCAATTTTCTTTATTCAAATAAAGATTTTTGATTTCATCCATGGGGTAAAATATACTATAGATTAATATCCTATAGATAAGTTTTTAGTAAAAAAAATCAAATAAAAATATTTGTTTCCATGCTCAGGACCATAACAAAAACAACATAAAAGTTATCCTGCAAATATATCATATAATATATTTTTATAGTCAGTTATGACCGAAAGTGTGTACAGAATGGATTATTTTTGCAGTTTGTCTGAATTTTTTAACTATATGGATGGCGTTATTTTTTAAGCAGTCGCCTCATCGCCGTCATCTTTGAGTTAAGTCTTGTGGTTTAATCTGACTATACTAATTATTTGGTGTAAAACTTTTGATTGAATGTATTCATACAAATATCCCTTAGAAGAAACATTTTAGGTTTTTACCATTTTAGGAGAACCTTTTCAAATGTTCTTTCTCTCACAACCTTATTCAGACTCTTATGCACAATTAATAAAATATGAGCCAAATGGGTCTAGCCATCCTTAACTGATGTATTTACCCAACATAATTAAAATTTTATTTATTTTTATTTCAATTTAATTAAAACAACAAAAATATAATCATATAAACTAAATATGTGCGAGCGACTTTCTTCGCATGGAACTAAACATTATTTAATGTAACAAATCTGCGGATCCCAAGTTAACTAAAAACAAAAGTAGTCTAAGTTATTCCTCATAACACTAGCTATCTCCAAGCGGAAGAGCCATCAAATTCGCTTCAGCCATTTCAGAGATTAGCTAAAACAAAAAGGTATTTTTTATATACTTTCATATGCATTTAGTAAAATGCTATTATTTTTACATTACAAACAGACACTAGTTTTATCTATTTGTATATATGTTGAAGTTCTTATTTATTCATTATAAATACTTTGATGGCGGGAAGTATTGTAATTCAGTTGCACATACACAGTTATGTTGTAAAATGCGTACTTAATAAGAATATTAAAAAAAAAATATTATCAGTGTTGTTATTTTTTATCTAGAATACAGAACAGAACAATCTAAACAAGAGATAGAGTTGTTGGAAAGCCTTGAAGAACTAAAAGAATTAAATCGGAGACAACAAGCAGTGGATTATGAAGGTATGCTAAAACAGTACATGCCAGAGACAACTGAAGAAAGGAAGGCCAGGGAAGAAAGAGAAGATAACGAATTTATTAAGTAAGTTAATTATAAATGTATTTCATGTTTTAAATTTTTATACTTTTCAACAATTACACACATATTTCCATCCTGTTGTTCATGCTTCTTCTCTCACTACAATTAGTTGCATGGTATAAGTGTCAATATGTGTTAAATAACTTGATAGTAAAGAATTTACATAACAACAATAACCTTCTTGAACTGTAGTTGTAATGACTATTTATTAAGGTTCTTATTAAGATGGTTCATTCTGATTATGAGATTTAGTGTCGAGGTATGTTGTCGATTCAGTCATCTCATACATTTTTTTTTTTTCGCTAATGATTGTAAGTAAATAGAACTTGTCTAAGCGGGCTGGCACCAAGACGCTTTTTCAAACGGTCAATATATTTTTATTTATGGCCCCATGCTGCTGCCTGTTTGCGACAACAGGCTATAAAATCTTTATTTTAACTAAATTTCAAGAGAAGCTGGACAATTATATTTTAACATTCCATGCCCAAAAACAGTTTACATTATCATAGCTATCAAAATATTTTCATTCTAAATCAAGGTACTATAAATTGAATAAACTATATGCTTTTTGCACATGTTATACTCAATATATTAATAAAGTAAATGAAATAGTACAATCAGCCTTTTTCATAATAGGAAAGTACAGGCTACCTACAATGTCATCCATACACTTGAAATCAGCACATAACAAAATGTTGTATTGTATGTCGATGCTTCCAACGATAACTATCGTCATGTACTATTATGGGACCATTTTTTGTTACTTTTTTCGGTGTTTATGTGTTGGTATATACGTTATCAGTTTTTCCCAGAAGAAATTTTGATTTCTACTTCAAAACATATAAATAATGAAAAACCATAATCAATATGGATTATTACAGAAAGTTATTATTGTGGGCAAAAATGTATAACTTTAATTTAATGTAGCCAGTGGTTTTATCAGCCCGAGCTAAGTAAGTAAGATAAGTATATTTCAAAATGAATAAATTATAAACCTACCTACATATTCTTATTAGCCTGGTTGCTATAAATTAATGTGATTAAAAGTATATAAACTAAATATATTTTAGAATTGCAAAGTAGAATAAGTAATATTGTAGTGTATCCTAGAACAAATAAAGTAGATTTTTTTTTATCCAGTTCTGCACTACTACCGAAAACTATGCACACTTGAATAATGTGCTGTTCTTTTCAGGTCAATAAAGTTTTCCAATTCAACATCAAACAAAGTTGTGGTTGAAGAAGTTATCGAAGAAGTTACAGATGATGGTGAGCCGCCTGCGAAAACTTCGAAAATACAGGTGCTACCGCAAAAGACTATGGAAACTAAAAAAGAAACCTGGAACAGAAGTATAGGGGTTATGCCTAAAAGATCAACTTTAGTAAACCTTGTTAAGAATAAGAAGGTTGATTCAATAAAAACTGACGTTAATAAACAAAACTTGAATATAAAGGAAGAAAGTCCTGTTAGTAATGAAGACCCAAATAAAACTAAAACAATAGATACTTATGTGAATAATGAAATTAAAAAAACGAAGCCAGTTACCTCTGGATTATCATTGCTGGCTAATTATTCTGGAAGTGACAGTGATTCATGATAACAGTATAACTTGTGAGTCACAGTGTAAATATATTTTAAGTAATTAATAAATAAAATAAAAATCAATCAATTGACCATGATCTTCTTAGAAAAATCAAGAGTAGAATGTAAGTACTTAGAATTTTGGTACATTTTATTATGTATCATAATATTTTATTGTTAACCATAAATATAAAAAAAGAAATAAAAGGAAGAAATATCCGAATGATTTACTTTATCTATCTATGTATCTAATCCAGTGGTGGCGAACCTTTACGTATCAACGTGTCATTTCTTATAAAATAATGCTTTATTAATAAAATAATTTGAAATTCGTGATTGTTGGCAAAATAATAATACTATCAACCCAAAACTATTACTAAAAAAATACACATTTCAATGTCTCAGTTATACGCGTAGTTTAAAGTAGCGTGCCAGCTTCTTTAAGCAGTTAAATGTGTCTGGTAATTAATTCCATGTTTTCAATATTTTGTTATGGACATTTTTATTTATATTGCTTGCCAATCTAAAATTTATTTATCTTATTATCATTATTGTTAATTATTTTATTTACCCAGTAACAATTCTTGTATACGTATAAATTTCGCGTATCTTGCAAACATCTCTAACGATTTGGATGAAATTTTGAATTTAGACAGATCAGTATGTTTTGAACTCTATTACTGCTATATAGTTATTATAGAACTATATAGTTGCATTTTTCGTAAAGACGCAAAAACTGTAATCACATTCTTTTTTTTTTTCTATTGGCATAATCAGTTAATACATATGTAACATTGTAAAATGTGAATGTCAATATGTTATTCCTACATAGATATAAATAGTTCATATATAGATATATGTTTTGAAATAAACACCATTTAGAAACATATACCGAGCTAAACTCGGTGATCGAGGTACTTATACCTGATTAAATTAGCTATACTATTGAAACAAATATTTTTACGCTTAATATAAAACATAGCTACAGCATAAATCCTGTAGGTATTTTTTAAATTAATTTAATATTTGCAGGCATTTGCTTTCGCATACTTTTACAAATATTAAATTTAACTATTTGTACAGTAATACTGTTTTTCAATACAAATGATTTGAATAATTCTTAATTTCGACCCCGATGTGATTCGGTCTTTCTATTTCTTTGAGCTTTACCAAAGAAACCAATACTAGATCGTGGTTCGTAATAGCTATCAAGGTTGCAAATGATAATGGCTAACTCGGACATTTGAAACAAGATAATAACATCGATAGGCCTAAAATTTTAAAGTAATACATAAAATTATTAGATAATTTTGCAATAGGTATTTACAGAAACAGTAATAATTTTTTTTAAACAATCTTTTCCATATCAATCATCATAACGAGGTCACGACCAAAACTTTTGTAGTATTAGACATGAACAAACTTAAAAAGGACATTGATATCTTGTTTTTTTACCAGTATCCAAGTTCATCGTTAGATCAGCTGAATAAGAGAGAGATAAATTTCTTAACTTTTCTGGGATTCACCGTGCGGGCGGGGGTCCATCGTGGGACAGACAGGGAAACTCTTAGCACTTTCCGAGACTTGTGACACGGATGTAGGTTTAAGAGGCCCCGCCCCCGACACGCGTCAACACTCACCTTCACTATTCGTGTTTCTCTCCTTACCCAGCTAAGTTTGGTAGCAGAACACTTTCTAGTATTTAAAACTCTTAACTGCAGTCCTGGACAGGCTAAGATCTTTTACAAGATTATAGTGAGATTTTGTTAGTATATTGTTTATTTTTTTCTTTCATATTATATAATTTTTCATATATTTTTATTCATATACTTAAGCTCAATCAGTTAAGTGAACATGGGTATGGTAGGTACATACTTGATATTTATGATCTAAGTAAAAGCTTGTAACATTAAAAACTTAATTTATTTGGCATTAAAATAATTTGAATATTTAACCAGATCACTTAAATTTTAATTTACATGTAATTTATGTAACATGTAATGTTAATTGTAAAGCTATTGTATTTTAAACTTTTTCTTTAGTAATTTATGGTTACATGAGGTAGAAATTGGTTCTAGTTACGATAAACAAAAAAATATTAAGTCAGTATCGAATATTTAAGTAATAGTATTTAAATAGTATAAACGGATGGAAGTAAATAAATGTATTAGGAACATCAAGGTGATTAGAAGTGTGTTTTCTAGAAACATAAAAGTTTGAGTGTTATTATAGTGCTTTTTACTGGGTAGTATCAGCTGCTAGTCCCCCGATAAGTTTTGCTACTCGTCCCTCTCGCCTTGGCCTGAGCCCGGGTAATGCATTTTAAACGGATGTTGAATACCACGTTAAAAAATGGGCCGTAAAGGTATTAAAATTATTATGACAAAGTTTCAATTGTGTGTGTCGAATATATGTTATCGACGTTTTTATTCGTAGTAATAAAGGTCTCATTATGATTCAAACACGATTGTACGGAAAGAACGAATGTCTTACACCGCAATTTGTCGTAGAACTTTAAGTCTTACGGTCTAGCACGATGATTCATCGAGTGTTTTTTATATACCAATATCCCGTTCCTTGTATTTCAGTCAAGGTTTTTTCGAATATAAATTACTTTACATTCATACCTATACTTTTTATTTGCTTATGAAAAAGTTTTGTAAAAGAAATTTAGTGTTGAGTAATTTAAATATCGGACGCCGCCATGTTCAACCAGCAAATTTTTCAATAAGAAATATAACGGCTCACAGAGAACGGATATTTCCTAAGTACGGTTGCATAAAAAGTATTATACATTCTATATTTCGTTAATTTGTAATTTTATGATTCATTTGTTATGTAGATTTCTAATTATATTTTTCTTATATAAAATACACGTCTGATTTCGATAGATTGTATTGAAAATATCCTACACACTGCATATAAAAACATGCGTTGAAGCCGCTACCTTTTTAGGTCTTAATAATATTTAGGTAGTAACACACTTAAATATAAGTGAAGGAATTAGTATCTTTCATATTACATTACATTTTTTTTCGTACTCGATTTCCTTCTTAAAACGATTTATCACAACAGTTAAGTAGGTTTATTCAATCATAGTCAATCCCAAGGGAACAGTACAACTAATATATAAATATACAATTACAACAATCCGCTACTATGACTCCCATCATAACAAAAACAGATTACAGCGCGATCCGACTGACAATCGGCTTACAGTCGCTGTCAAAGCGTCGAAATACCTTGATTCCGCGCCTTTGTTGGGCGCTGCCTTCCATTTATTACGGTGTCAAGTGCATTCACACGGCCGGTTTACGTGGCGCTTTCTTATTTTGTTCCAATGGTCTAGTTTTATACATGATGTTCCCTTTTTACCCGGTTATTTTTATGTTATTGTTATTGTGTGTGATTGTTCTTAATCGCGGAAGTCACAAAAATAATTACAGGAAGAATGTAGAAGTCTTGTAGCTATGAATGGAAGTTGTCAGTTTTGCTATTTATAATAATATTTAGTGTCCATGTTAACAATGCGGTAGAGTGCGCTGAAAATTAAAATATGTTGAAATATGATTAAACAAATCGTTTTGACTGAAGTAGTCGGTGTGTGATTGAAATGCTTTTTATTTGTAAATTATAAATTGTCCACTACACGTGTTTAGAGCTTTAAAAAAGACAAATTGTAAACTTAAATAAACTTAGCCATTTTTTAAGGTACAACCTGTATATAATATTTTTTACTATTGTACCTGAGTTTGGAATTAATTGATCGGAAAAAGCCGTTTAATGCATTTGATGAAGGTAGATTACAAGCGCCGCAAAGGTGCCGTAGAATTTATATGTATAATAGAATGTAATAACTTTGTACGCTGTGTATATATATGCTGTATATTATATATATAATTAATTAATTACGTAAAGATAATTTTGTTCAATTTTGACCCACCTACCCCCTAAGTATACCTTAAGATTTCTCGAACCCCCCCCCACCGCTTTTTTTACGTTAGTCTCTATCTTGATCTTCTAAATAATAAACTGTTATGTTAGGAAATTAAATGATTTTTATTTATTATTCCATATTTTTTTCTATAGAACCAAATATGGATAACAAAAAAACAAATGAACTTTTAATAAGTTTTTTTTTCAATAAGCAATAAAAATTAAATAAATTAAACCAAAATTCGACTGTACACTTTTAAATTAAGAAAACGAGTTGGAATCCAAAATGGAATTAGATTTTTAATATTGAATTTTGATTCACGAAATATTACGTCATAATTTATTTCACCCTCCTCCCCCCAACACGACGACATGTAGAGATTTTTCTTAACCCCCCCCCCTTAATACCCTTACGTAATTAATTAATGGCTCCTAAGTAGAAAAAGAAACGTATTTTTTCAATTTACTCTTATTAAGATGTTCCAGATTAGTTTCAACAGTAAGAATTTCAAAAAGTTACTATAGCTGTAGTATCTATAGAAAATTATGAATATATTATTAATTCAACTTCATGTTAAGGGAAATTAGAGTTTCCAGATGTTATATTTTATAACTTCATTGTAACTAATAAATCACGTTTTCCCTATAACCTCTTAACTACAAACATTCATTGTTAAATTACTGTCATTGATAAATCGTATATACAACTAATATTATGTTGCGGTAAAACAGAAAGTTATTTTAGACCACGCTAACAGGGCTCGGCCACGCCCTCTGACCGTCAAATTAACAAATTAATACTTGTTCACGTCAGGCGGTACCTGCGGATTCCTGCAAATAGGGTCCGAACAAAAAGCTCGTAGTTCACGGTGCTCACACACAAATATTCCGTGCCCCGACTTTTTCATCGACATAAATATTGTTTTTTCATAGATGTAACGGCTTCGAGCCGACACGTCGATATTCGATTCTGGGAAGTGGAGTTGTCGCGGCGCCGGTCTCTTGCTCCGCTAATAAATATAAGCCTGCTTGGGAATATTATGTTACGTCTCGGGGTGTTTTTTGGAGGAATGCGTGCGGCGGCGGCAGCGTGCAGTGCGGTGGTCGGCCGCCTTTCCTTTCCTTGCCCACTCGAGCCCGCGTAATGGGGCGGATTTCACTATCTACGTGAAAGGAGATAATCGGAAATGTTTACAAGACACGGTTACTCGTGGAAAAATAACAAATTAGTTACGTAGTAAGATTAGAAAATCTTTTACTATTGAGTAATTTTTGCCCGTGATTATTCGTTACGTACTTTGGATTCAATTATTTATATGAATTTAACGTCATAACTGATACATTGATTATCTTTATATAAATATTGGAGTATAAGAATATATGTGTTATATAATTTTGTAAATCCTCTAGTTGTATGCAAGCACAGACTCACAGCCTTTATCTTTGCATGAACAAAGCTTTTTACATATTAGCCTACCACTGATGTGAAGCTGTGAAATCTTGTCAGAATATGACATAGGACTTTTAAAGGAGGCATGAAGAATTATTTTAATAACACGTAATGACAGTAACTACTTTTGATGGAATCTTGACTCTCAGGTTCTGTGCATTTATTTATTCAGCTAAGATAAACAAATAATATTTAGAAATCGATTTACATTACATTCACATGTTCGACAGATATATATCTGTAATTTCAGACCGAATTGTGGCGTTTAAGCAAGGCATGGCGTAGGTGTCGAGGGCCACCGCCCACAAACGCACGCCCGAGGATACAAATGTACAACGTCGGTACCCACGATGTTGTTATTTATATACCATACATCAAATTTTTCTACTCTAATAATAGCTATAGGTGATTAAAATTGAAATAACATTCTGTTTTTACGATTTTAGATATTAAGTTTACTAGCTAAATGAAATAGATATTAACACTGAAAAACATTAGTTTTATCTATGATAACACAATATCGAATACTTGTTTATTTCGCTTCGCCATATATGTAGGGAGATAAAAATTGTGGACAAATATTTATATAATTAAAATCTATACAAATATTATAAAGCGGAAAAGTTGTTTATTTGTTCCAAGGAGCTAATCTTAGCAACTAACAGTTGGATTTCAAAAATTCTTTTTATATGTGTTAAAGCATCATTGAGGAAGAGCGTTATCTAACATCACGCTGCCATCAAAAGGAGCAAAACTGTAAAGAAAAAAGTTACAAAACCGGGCAAAAAATATTAAATAATTTTTACTTCTACACGAACGAAGTCGTAGGCACAGCGAGTAATAAATGTAAACCGGTACTTTTATTGATAATGATACAATAGCCTTTTAATCAAATAGTACATACGCTATAAAGGCATGATTATTAAAACTTAATAAAGTGACCCGACGTTTCTAAGTAATCGCATCTTCATAGTCGTAGTAAAGTTATTGTTTTTTTTTGTAACGTAGGTACCTCGAAACAACATTCCATTTCTTCGATCAAGCTTGCGGTACAATGACCAGTTTTATTTATATGTTAAACATCTTCGAATTCTAGCAATTTTAAAGCTGATTATGTGAGAGGAGAAAAAGTTTTTGCCCTTACAATTACTTAGACATTATTTTTAAATATTACGTAAATGCGGTATTTTTTAAGGATATTTAAAAGTTAGATATGTATTTTACTTAAACAATATATTTTATTTTAAGATCAATAATGCTACAATTATTACATAAATACCTATATTTACAGAAATATGTTAGATTATTATTATATTTACTAAAACCTTGAATACGTTTTTCTGACCATAGACCAGTAATAAATTAGTCCTGACTATTCTAGAAGTCTTATTCTTTTTTTTATTAAATGGTCACATGTGTGCGCACACAATTTTGGAGATGGATTTTGGAGATTGTATCAAACAATATTTTTTCTCTATAAACTATATCCAAACCTGGTTATCCACAAACAAGACGTGCAAACTAAATATAAAAACTATTATTAGGTTACAAACATACCCAGTATGACACTAAAATCTTAAAGTTTAATTTTATTAATTTCAAATAAAACTTCACAAGCATTCTACAACTAAGTAGTAGTCAATAACAAACAACGAAAGCCATATTACGTCAGTGATACCATTAAAACCTTCATGAAAGATTACATATATGTGCCAATTATTACAGTGTTAGATTTTAGCGATTACATATAGTAGCTAGTGACTGACAGGTACAATTATATATATTTATTGTATAAATTTGGCTCTGTTACAGGTTTATTATATCTGTAGATTATTCAGTAAAATAATTATAATATTAATAATTATAATATGTAATTATAATAATTATAATTAATTAAAATAAGTATAAAATGTAATATTAACAGAAAGCCCTGTAATTATTATTATTATTTGTATACGTAAACGCGTGTACTGAAATTAAGTCTTTTACAAACTTTACTATTAATCGCTTAATGATCATAAATTGGTAAAATTTGCTTAACATGGTACTAAGAACTTATTGATCGTCAAATGTTACTAGATAGTAAAGCACGATATTAGTATCCTACTAGACCGTAACTACTATACGTTAGAAGTAATGCCTAATATAGGCAGCCGCTTAATAATGTATTCCGGGGTCATGCGATATTTACGCAATAAACAAGCAGGATAATAAAACCCAAGAAACTAGGTCGGCATGATAGTAGGAATGATCTCTGACCTTAAACAGGATTTGTGGTTAGAGGCATGGGCTGCCCGTCACCGTTACATTTATGCTGTAAGTCCAGCGTTGGTTATGCCGTCACGGTTTCGTACATAGTTTTTTGAGGGTTTGCTGTAGTAGATCGATTAGGTAGGCTGATGCCGGATGGGCTTCAGAAATCCGGATAGCTTGTACCAGAGACTTGGAGCAGTGCGAAAGCTTTCCGGTAATATAAAAGAACAGGGATCGGCTTGATGTATTTTCAGTTGGTATGTGAAGGTGTCTCTCATCTGTATCCCACACGCCTCTCGTAATTAGGGCTACCAAAAACGAAAAAAAAATTACCCGGAAAAATCCCTGCCTTAGCAATAAATTTCCTGATATTTCGGCAGCAAAAGTAACTTATTTTAAAAGGTCGCGGGTAAGTTTGAATATGCGTGGTACGAGGTTCAGATGAATAATTGATAAATAACCAATTAGTAGATTGCTAATTATTAGATTTTATTCTTTAATTATAATTTTATGTTGTTTCTATTTTTTTAATTCCAGACAATTTCCAATTTTCCCTGTTTCTTGATAGACAGCTGAAATTCCGGACATGCCTGGAAAATTCCTGTCATCTGGAAACCCTACTCGTAGTCCGCTTATCTGAAAGTGACCGTATTAAAACGTATTGTTTCATCACATTAACAAAAACTGCGTGACAACCATCGATGGATTTGTAAATGGACGGTTGACACTATTTTTTAGTAGTACTGTGTTGACAATAAAGCTTAGTGCCGTGCTTCTATAAAGAAAAAATATATTTTTAATTCGGATGAGAACCTATAAGATTTGCATTGTTCAAAGTAAATATTGTTAATTCCTCATAAAAATAATCAGTAGATTGATATATCAATTTAGAACTTGATATGTTAATTTATAATTTTTATTTTATTTCTATTGACGAAATTAAAGAAAGACATTATGGTATATAAATAGGACATATGGTATATAAATAGGAAATAGGACAGTTGTGCACCCTGGCTTTCTCTTATTATTGATTGATTAAAAAGTCAAATTCTAACGAAAGATATTCTAAAGTTATTAAAGATTATAAATATATTGAAAATTTAGAGCATTATTGAAAGTTGTCATTAAATGGACGCATATATTTAATTAATGACTTTAAATAAATTTTAGTGGTTTCCTGATGAGGATAATAAACTGTTATAAACATGTCAACATAATTGAAAAATCTAGAGTGCAGATATACAACCTATCATCGTGTCGTTGGATATGTAAAAGTATTTTCGGATGTCGTAGATTTTTTTTTAAATGCGCATTTTTTTTGGTACTTTACCAAAAGCGACTTTGAAGCGATGATAACTCAGTTGGTATTGTGTGTAAACGCCGAGTCAATGGTTGTAAATTCGAATTCACCTGCAATGAACTTGAGCTGTCGGTGAAGGAAAATATCGTGATGAAACCATAGCATGTTAAGGCTTTTTCTAGTGCCTGCCTTGTTAGCTACCACCCTCAAGTTGAAAATCTGTTGCCAAATACCTATAGGTGTGATCCGGCAGTTACACTTTTTTTTATACTTAAGGTATTAGCGATAAGGCCATAATCTCACTTGATCTTAAGTGACTATACAGCCCAAGTTAGTAGACACGCTAAACCTTTGGAGGAACTGGCTCTCAAGTGTAGCTGCCGGAACACACCTATTGGTATTTGGCGGCAGGTTTACAACTTGAAGGTGGTAGCTACCCAGGCGGGCATTAGAAAAAGCCCTACCACCGTGCTATGGTTTCCTCACGATGTTTTCCTTCACCGAAAGCTCAAACTCATTGTAGGTGCTTGGATTCGAACTCACGTCCCTTGACGCGAAGTCGTACACACTACCACTGAGCTATCATCGAGCCAGTCCCTTCACTAGCCTTATCGTGTTCACGGACTTGAGCGACATCGTCATTTAACATCAGATAAGATTGTGGTCATTACGCTAATCTACGCTATACACAAAAAACAAATACTTTTTAGATTGTTCCAATATTTTTATTTATTGAAGTATTTTCAGGAAGGATCAGTAGAACAGGTTATGACCTGTTAATACGTTATTTTATAAAGTATTTTATGTTTATAAAGTCATTGTAAGTTGTAACATTTAACCATATGAAGATGTTAAATGTCAATGTGGCCTAATATCGTAACGAAATTCAAGTGAGTGGCTCTCCTTTCCAAACGTCCGAACACACTCGCGAGTATTTAGTGATAAAAAGATGAGACTTAGAAATTGAGAATTCTCCGAAAGTTTATTGTAGTATTGGAAAACACAATAGAGGAGGACTTATCGTCAAATCCGATAATACAATTTAGCCACACTAACAAAAATATTTAACTGTTTTAAACTCTTTTGTAATATAGATAAGTAAAATATGCCTGATGTTTGATGAGTCAATAATGTCAAATTATTCCAGTTAGATCTAAGTTAGCATTGAAATCACATTTTATTACAACGCAGTTCTAATCATTCAATTAAGTATATATTCATCTCATGTTAATTAAATCTTATTATTTATTTTTATAGGCGATACTATGTCACCTTGTCTGATGATAAGCACAGTACAATTTAAAAACGACATCCGCCGAGTAGTCAGCATGTAATCGGAATTCGTCGCTTTTTTATAGTTTATGGGTTTAGCGTTATAGCCACAATCTCACCTGATGTTAATTGACGATGTGGGACACGGTATACCTAGTGGACGGATTAGCTTGCAAGCGCAACTGCAGAAACACAGTTTTGGCTTATTTGGCGGCAGATTTTTAGATTGTATTTAGCCAGGTGGGTATTAGAAAAAGCCGTACCACCATGTCATTGTTTTATCATGTTTTCTGTCATCGAAAGCTAAGACTCATTGCAGGGATTCGAACTCACGTCTATTGATGCGGCGTCTATACACAACTGAACCATCATCGCTTCAAAATCTCTATGCGGTTAGATATACACTGGCTGATCTCAAAATGTACCATACCAAAAAAGAGGCACGGTAACTGTTTTGTCAACATATGCATGGTGGTAGCGACCTAATTGTATTGCTGGATATATTTCCGCTGATATCAGCACGCGACATGATCCAGTCAAACATAACTGTCATGGAATTATCACCATGCAATTGTTTGAAGTTGTATTACTAAAAATGATATAGGTAAAAAAAAACAAAATTTATTCATGTATTTTTTACACTGCGCGGTTGGACTAGCGGTCACAGCAGTTGCTTCCTTGCAACCGTCGCGCCCAAGTTCTGTGAGTTCACGCCTCGCACTGGACATTTATTTGTGTGATTCATGAATTTTTATTCCGAGTTTAGTTCTTAATTTGTGTTCGTTAATTATGTTTACAGAGACTACTTCTCACTTGGCATGGCAAAACTGTTTACATAAGTAGGATGATATAATAAAAAAAAAGTTTTTATTTTTAATAAAACACATATAACCAAATTTACAATTTCAAACTTTCACGGTAACATCAGTCGTTGTATGCGTTCGATTAGCGTATACACCGACGTGCCTCGCTACGCACACAATAAAACTCCTGGCAAGATATTCCATTCATACTTTTAACAACCACTTATTATATACTGAGCCTGAGCGCGTAGCGAACGATATGACGTATATCTATAGCCGAGAGGGATTCAGGGAAAAAAAAACGTTATCAGCTCAATGCGGCGGGTTTGTCTTCTTTGTCGAACAAAAATATAATGTTTATCTTCGTTGTAAACGTGTGATGTAGCTTATCTCAAGGTATTCGGATCTAAAAAATGCAATCTAAAATTTAAATTACCAAGGAGGTACTTGACTGCTGGATTACAAGAATTTGCGATTTACAGAAACAATTTAAAATATATCTACCTACGTACTTGGAAGAAACTCGCGGGTTTGGTAGCATCTATTTATGTATTAAGGAAAATTAAGTTAAATCGTTGTATTATAGAAATTTCAATATTTTACTATGTTGTGTAAAGTAATTTACAGTAACAAGAACTTTAAATAAAGGAAATTTATGTTTTTAATTATTTACTTAATGACTATTCAAAATACATAGTTTCCTGGGATCCGTTGATATATTTTACTTTTAAATGCATTTGCCGGAGTAATTATTTAATTATATTTTAATTTATTGAAATATAAGTTATTTATTAGTGTTTCTTACATCATAATGAAAAAATACGAAACCATTTAAAGAATCATTTAATTATCGGTGTGATAATACCCATTTTCTCGTAAATACTTTAAGCTATAAACTGGACATTAATATTAGACACAAGATCCATGGCTCCATAGTAAGATAAAATCAAATTTCTCTATCAATAATATAAAAGATTCTGACACTGACCGATTAACAAAGCTTATAGGGTAGGCTTAGGTTACGAGGATCTAGTCCTGAAGCTTCCGCATAGATTTTGGCACTTATGTTATCATCCAATGAAAGTATTATTTAAAAAATGTATGAAAGTAAATACGTAACAATGTTATATTTGTTGTTTATTTCGTAGAGTGTACTGCGCCAGCACTCATAAAATAAAAGTGTTTGACCTAAATAGCCGCCGGTGAACTTTCGATGTTTTTGAGAATCTAATGATAATATAACAAATATTAATTATACGTTTGACAGTTAGTACAAATCTGTTTTCGGCCGGGTTTATATGGTTACATCTTGATACCGAGATATCATAGACCAACAAACGACGACTGACAATAAATTACCGACATTTGGCCATTACCTACATTATTGTTATTACCTTGGACTTCGTTGTTTTGGATTATTTTTGACAGATTCGTCTCAAGTATAATTGTATCATGTTTAGATAAACATGAAGATGTATGATATGTATGTTTATATGAAGATTTTCTTAATTTTTTCATATATCATTATGACTTTAATGAAAATAGTATAATTTATGTATATATATACATGTATATGAACCTATAATCATATGAAATATGTATTAAGTTTTCAAATTCAGTATTTAAATTGTTTTTATACAATATAAATAATCTTAGTAAAATACGTACAAATGTTTTCATAAATTATCAATAACAAACTTTAGTGTTAGGACTATGTGTTACCTATCATATATCATCAATATCATAGTAACCATATAATATACTCTTACTTATTTTAATTGTATGTCTGTGCTTAGTTCTATGTACTTAACGTGCCACAATTATGTCTTCAAAAATCTTCGTGTGTGATGCATACAATATTAAAGAAGTGCATTAAATTAATTAGTTATTCTGTGTATATAAGAGTAAATACAAAAACTATGTCCTCCAATACGAGACGATTAAAGAAATCAATGTTTGTAAATACTTTAAAATCTTTCAATTTAATATTTTGTTTAGAATTTAATTCAATATAAAGAGAAATGTGGAGAAATAACAGATGTATCTTATAATTTATGGACGTCATTGCGTATCTTGTAGGCCATTTTGCGCAATACAGGTACATGTCTGATGAAATATTCAGGACTTGTCCACCATCAGGCTCATATAGAGCCTAAGAAATCGCCCATTAAAATTATGACAGGCCATCTACATTCCTATACAACAAAGACGACCTACTATTAAAATTACACCTCCTTCGTAGAACGTATATCCATTTTACTTCTTAAGGGTCCGTAACGTTTCCGTTGGGGTCCTGTGGTACCTTTTTTCCAAAGGCTGTCGAAAAAACTTGGCGTCCCATTAACAATAAGATCAAAACTTGCCGCGCTCCACAATGGCCGGCGAGCGCCAGCCTCCGACCGCTCGGGAGAAGCTTCCAGGAATCGCGCCCTTTTTATAAGATACAACTCATGTTGGGTGTGTGTTACTTGGCAATCTTACATTCCTGCAGAATAAGGACTTGCTAGGACTATTTTGCAGCCCTCGGAAGTTCTGGCAGTGGAAACCTTACATATCTATATCAGCTTCAGTAAGATCTTAAATGAAGTATCAACTAGATGTTTTTATTTTACTCAACATCATTTCGCTAATCACATCCTAACCTAATGCTGTTCCAAACCTCTTGAAACTTATAATGTTTAAATATGGAGATATGTTAAATGATGCTTGAAAATTGGTCTAGGTTTATGTATATTAATTTATATTCCTCTGCTGTAAATTAGACCTAAGCAATGTTGGTTTAAGAATATACTAATTAAAAGCAGCCCCCTTTTGTAATGGGCCATACAGACCAGCCTAATAAAAAATTACATTAGGGTGTTTTCGTTAGTCGTGGCAAATAGCATTTTTGGAGATATGCCATTGTACAATAATCCGTTACCATTCGTTAAAAGGCCCAAGAAGACCAACGATGTTCATTGTGGACTACTTTATAAATACCATTATGGTTGAGACTAAACACGTCCTTACAAAAACTGTTCAGTC
Source organism: Actias luna (assembly GCA_039707435.1). Classification (NCBI taxonomy): domain Eukaryota; kingdom Metazoa; phylum Arthropoda; class Insecta; order Lepidoptera; family Saturniidae; genus Actias; species Actias luna. The sequence continues at coordinate 6,363,782 of JAZHAC010000034.1, read as the reverse complement.
AAAACGTGATGTAACAACTAATACGTATCAACTTAACCGTTGGAATATTTCATCGAAATACCATTTCTTTATCTCCGTTATAGGGTGAAGTCGTTCTCTTGTACTATGCAAAAAATTTGAACAATAATATAAAAGTAATGGACCTTCGGTTGGATCTATTAGTTACTAAAATCAGGAATGTTCCCACGGCTTATCGTTCAGAGCTTCCTTTATGTATCACATATCAAAGATCATAACGGAATGTTTATTAGGTATTCTTTTAACTCACATGAGTACTTTAATTACGTTATATAAGAGAACTGATATCTATTTGTTTTAATATTATTACTAGTACCAGTATATATTTAAAGTAAGTACCATACTAAGTACTGAGTAAATGTCAGTTTACCAGAGAACCATATCTTTGTAATTTATTACCCTTGTCATCAGCATAAAATCTATTGGTGCTTTCAAACGTTAAGAAATATACAGTTCTTTTTTTCATATAGATTGCGGTATTACTAAAACAAAGCCCACCGTTAAGGTTTCCGTACAGTTATCCTGTAACTTGAGTTAGTAGTATTCCATATTACTTTGAAATGAATAAATGTGCATATACGTATGTGGATATGTAGTACACAAATGTCGAACCATCAGATTTTACTTATTGCGACAAGTTAACTTATGGAATAATAATAGATTTTATTTGGAATTAATAGAAAAAATTACAAAATGTAGTTAACAAAAGCTGTAACGAAAACAATGGAAATAAAGATATAGTTATAAGCTCTGAGGTCTGAAGTCTGAAAAAGATACGATGGTCCTCATTTTATGCACATAAACTTTGAATCAACGCAGTTCTTATGAAACTGCAGATAATAGATTTTCAGTACTACTCTATAAATGTGTCAATAACCAATTATAAATAGTGCGTTTTGCTCTTTGTTTAGATAAATCTTAAATTTGAAGAATAGGGTAAATCTGATTATATGTATGAGGTCCTAGAAAACAGAAGAATTTATTTGAAAACTGTAGACGAAGTGAAAATGTCTCACATATATGATGCTTGGGTCTTTTATTGAAGTGCGTATTAGGATCATACATTAATCGGCCGTGCGTGGTAAGAACAGTTTTTAGGACAAAAATTTGTCTTCTAGTAAGAACATTCGATATGTTATATAATTTAACCGTAGGAAAAAGATGATAGCTCAGTTGGTAGTGTGTACGTACGCCACGTCAAGAGGCATGAGTTCGAATCCACCTGCAATGAGCTTGAGCTTTCAGCCAGCCAGCCAGTCCCTCCACTAGGCTTAGCGTATCCACCATCTTGGGCCAAATCTTCAGTTAACATCAGGTGAGATTGTGACCATAACACTAAACCCTAACTATAAACAAATTAAACGACATAAACCAGCTTACTTTTATACCTGCTCTTTGAGCATGTTCCAATTTTATTTAAGTAGTTGTAGCGGCCGCATCCTAGGATGTGATGCAGTACGTAATAATCGACTGATAAATAGCAAAACATACTGATTTTGTAATTGTTGAGTCTCTACATGAATAAATGCTATGCAATTGTATACAAAATAAAAATTGGCTCGCTGTTATTTTGCATGTAATGTGTGTTTTGCCTGGCAGGTATTATTTTATCATATTATTTTGATTTCAAAGTTTATCTGAATAAACAGTAATTTCGAGAAAGTGGATTTCTTGGTCTAAGCAGGTTAATATATAGGTAAGATACTCTACTTTTAAACTCTATTACAAGTACATTTGTCGCGGGAGTCCAAAATTTATGAAATCCTCCATGCCTTCGCTCTAATTTAATAATGATTTATTTACATTGTTCGTTACCAGATGAAGCACTAGCGCATTTGTTATAAATAAATTTTACCTCTGCAGGGGGCCTGCACTCTAATAGTTGAGCAACAGTCAAATCTACCATGACAAATTAAAAACCAAATGTGTAATATAATGTAAAAAAAAATATCTAATCGTATAATATTTAGGGCCCATTTTTAAAATTTGTGGGTATAGGTTATAGTATTATACCTAACAGTTAACTCACATAGCTTTTGTAATCTTATTGAACCTCAATCACATTGTCATAAATACAATATTTTCTAGTAGTGTGAGACTAAAAGTTTACGAAGTGTACGTTTAAACTATCACGTAATGTAGGTATATTAGATTTATCAAGAATTATATAACCAGTACAGGTTTAATTATCACAAAATAGGTATTGACAAACTGATACAAGCTAAATAATTAAGTTAAGTAACACAAACACTGAGATAGGTTTTGAACCAACCTAGTTACTATTGGCACTATTGTAGTTATTGTATGTATGTATTATACCATAGGTAATATTGTATAGTTCTAGACACTGCTTAAAATCTCTTTTCAACACGCTCTTGCTTATATTTTTCGTTAAGTTGTTAGTTACCGAACAAAATCCAGCAAGAAGACCACTTATTGCAAAAAATTTTTTTTATCATCTACGTCAAAGTAACCCGTCCCTTTTATTATATTATATTAATTGATAACATTATTTGTAACAGTTTAAATTTCGTCAAAATTTGTTCAGTAGTTTCAGAGCCATGCGCGTAAAAGAGAATAGACACTCACAAATGTAAAGTAATTTTGAGCTAAATAGTGCATTTAACTTTTTTCGAAACGATCGTGAAGATAATCTATTTATTCCTAATTAATGAATCATATTTTTAAAAAGTTTTATAAAAATAAATATTAAGCTTGTTTAAAGATTCGGTTAAATATATAACAACTTAAAATATAGTCAATGGAAGTAGAGAAAGTGGCGGCGCGTGTTGATGTGTGTTACATAGAATGTAACTAACATACTACTAACAAAATTCCATGCTTCTATGCAAACACTTGTGCGTGGCCCGTAAAATTTATAACACAAATATACCTATACTATATTATGTCGCGGCATCCTCAGGAATGCTGTCTTCAGCGTTTTATTTCTTTGCGTGTTTGTAGGCACGCACGAACACACTTTTATACTCAACTTGCTTCTTTCTTTTATTATATTATTAAACTACTAATGTAATCATAGTTTTATACACATATATACTTAATTTTTTAATAATAATTACTTTAATTAATAAATTAGTTCCTCTATGCATTGTAGCTCATTTATAAATAGTTTTATGGAGATTTAGTATGACCAGACCCAGTTTGTTTAAATACATTTTTAAATATTAATTGAGATTGTAGTTCCGATGTTGTTGTTGCATCATACAGAAATTTTGTAGAGAGTTATGTTATAGTAAGCGCTACTATAATAATAATCATAAAATAAGAAAATTTGTACAGATCATTATTTTCAAATGGATACCTCAATACTCACGTGTCTGTTTCAGTCGTGAGGAATTTAGTAGGTATTCGATGTCATTACATTTTATACATAAGTAGCATATTCAGTATATTTTTAGTCAGAGCATTATTAGTTAGTTCATTGATGCATTTAATTTAGTATTATAGGATGGTGCACGCACATGCGTATACATGGAGCACGTTTATCAAGAATCACTGACCTGTAGTCTGACGGTCATGTGATAACTTTATGGGAAAACCGACTGAACATTCATGGGAATTAGGTAACGTGAAACATTTGTTGATGTCGATAATGTGTGTCCACTATAATCAAGATTATATACAAGCACTGAATGTCGGGTGCTTTCTTGAAGGCTTCGACCCGCCATATACATGTCAGTTTCATTTATCATTGTCAATACGCGTCGTCTGTTCCCACGATACAGAAATCTGAATTGCGCATAGCCGTTTTAGTTTATGCGGTCCTTCATGGAAGGGAAGCCATTTGGCTTGTAACGTATTCGGCTGTCTGTGCTTATCTATTTTATAACCAGTGAAATTTCGAAATTCGTTTTTGTTAACGGTTGATGAGTTGATGAAATATTAAAGATAAATAATGGGAATTGAGCTGTATATACGTGTATAACGAAAGTGTTCATTTCATCAATATGATAAAATATAACTTTCAAAGATTACAATGTTATCTATACATTAATTTCACTGTCATATTTATGTCCTCCTCTGATTCTGAAAAGATGTCATAACCCATTGTTAAGTATATGTTTAAATAGTTTCTTTTACCCATATAATTTGTGATAAATTAGGTCTTCTATTTTTATACATCTTTTTATTTTGCGATATTCTACACTTTTACAAATGTATTTATACAACTAAAAAATATTTTTAAAATGAATATCTTACGGCAGACAACATAAACGGTTGAGAAACTTAAGGTCATAAATTATTAACTTAAACCGTATCAATTCTTGTAAATTCGTCTGTCGATTTACAATATTATGCCCTAGATTTTATTACACAACGGTGCGTAGTTTTCTAATGCTCGCCTGATTAACTACAACCCTCAACTTGAAAATCTGTCGTCAAGCATGTGTAGGTGTGTTCTGGTAGTTGCACTTGAGGGTCAGAGTTTTCGGTAAGCTTAGTATGTTACCATTTCAAGCCACATAATCACTTAAATCAGATTATATTGTTCCCAAACACTAAATCTACTGTATCACGTGATATAATTAAATATATACTTCTATAGAACACGGTAAAATCTAAGTTTATAAGGTAATTAATGATAAATAAAAAAAAGTTTAAGTACCTTTTTTCTTGTATGAATAGTCTACAAAATGTTCAACTTTATCTTCAAGGAAAAACCTTTTACTATTGTACCAAAGTAATTAACATGAACCTGAAAATAGTACGTAATGTTTAACTTTTTGCAAGTATATAGTTAGAATTCTATACAGAATGAGCATGGAGTAAAGGGAAAATTCTTATGCAAACCGCACTAAGCGATGTCTTAGCTACAAATATTTGAAACTCCATTGCCAATGTTTTTTTTTAGTTTTCGTTTTAAAAATAGCAACACTTATATTTTATCCTAAATAGAATTGTACATATAATGCTGGAGTATTTGCGTCATGTACAGGTAAAGTTAGCTAGCACTTTCAGCACGTTCTGCTATTAGCGGGCACCTCGTACATACGTCCATGTCCTCTTGCACAGGTTCAGTAACGTCATATTAAATATAGCGCAGTAAACCATAATTTAACGCTTGAAAGTAAGTCACTATGACAAGTCTTTCATGATGATTGGCATCGTCTCACTCTTACTTAAGAGTAGTCAACTTCGATAAGTATATAGTTACCATCCACGGTTAACTTGTAATGATAAAATACAGTTCTGCTGTTTCGTAATGATCTCGAAACGAAACGAGTTAAAAAGCTTATTAACGTTTTCCCAGAGTTGATGTACTGATAAAGCCCATTCATACTTTGTTTGCATATTTGATATTGGGTTTATCATCGTATCGGGGGCCGGATACGTACCGTCTCGCCGCCTTCCCGGCTCTTATCGACATACGGCTCAATAAACCATATTAATACAAGTATTACACAATCTCTAAAATATCGTTAATTTGGGTGCGGTCCCCTACAATCCGCAAATATTGTTCGTAGCCAGAACAAACGCAACCCGCATGCTGGGCCTGCACGATCACTTAATTGGTACATAAATAAGCTGAATTTTATAATTGTTTCTGTGTTGATACATTTACGGCGGCGAACAGAGGTCACGTGTTGTGAATTCGATGCAATTGGCCGACATGCGCCGCCCTTATCAACCGTATGGGTTGGGGAATGATGTGATTATTGTGTTAGATGCTTTGTAACACGAAACTGCTTATCTCAATTACGTGGGAGTCAAATTTGGATGTAAATTGGTAGGAAGTCGAGTTAGGCGTGAATGTGACTCGCTACGTCTAATAATGGTTACCTAACAAGCGCTTGGCAAGTTTAAGGAAAACTTTTAGAAGTCTATTTCACTTTTCTTAATGTACCTACTATAAAAAGAATAATGAAGTAATGATTGTTGAAATCCAATAATATCTGAAGAATAAAAGCTATAGCTTAATTACATATCACTTGATGCGTGCTAGAAAAATGTAAAAATATGGCAGCTACAAAGTAATACGTTTGTAATGTGAATACTGACGTATATCTGAACAAGAATATAGCACCAATAGTAAAAAAAACACTGTTAGTAGAAATTAAACCTAATTGACTTCCTTTGAAATAAAATTTCTGATATTGAGAACACATAAAACTCTTTTGTGACACTTATTTCATTGTTGCACGGCAAACTGATGGCGCTGTTCTTAATGGTAAAGATATGAATAGGAAGATACAATCCAAAAACAATGACTACTACTGAGCGATCGATAGATCGACCTTCATCAGTAATGTGCGAGGAATGTTCCGAATTAATAGAAAATCACTGTGATGTGTTTACCACCCCGAAGAAACTTATAGATATTAGAATTGACTAAAGAAAATATTGTTTTCTTTTCTGTTCTTAGGTTAGGTTAGGTTCTTAGGTAGGTAATTAATGTTAACGCGAGCGAAGCTACTAGTAAAAGCTAGTATTTAAATAAATTAGTGGGAGAACAATATAATATGTTGATGTCTCCAACAACATGACATACTTGGTCCAACTATACCTAAGAACGATCCAGAAGACCCAATAAAAACATAAAAATTTCAACAAAACGAGTCAAGCTTCTTAGGAGAAGGAAAATCACAAACACGTGCAAATCGTAATTATACGTTCTATTATATTATATATAACATTTTAATTAATAGGTGTAACAGTATAATTTCTTTTCTGTAAAAAGTGTGTGCAACTTATAGCCGCATGATAATTGGCCCGTCACCATGTTTCCGTAACACTTCCAGGGGCAATATCCTACCTTAGAATGCCAATAACCTATATTGCATGACTACAAAAGCTAGACTGAGAAGACGAGCAACTTTTTATACCCCGGTTTTTTAGTAGTTTCAAGAAGTTTTATACCCATTTAATATGAATATAAATTTAATCGAAAAGTCTAACTGTGAATTTTGACTTAATACAAATACATTTTTTTGTTAAACAATTTGATGTTTATACAAATTTCACATTTCAGTTTTGATAAAAAATATTAGCTCCGAAGTCTAGCAAATTAAAACTTGTACAAGTTTTTATACTAACTAGAGAATAAATTTAGCCTGCTATTATTTTATTTTATAGATACAATATTGTAGATATATAGAATATTTAAGATGCAATTTTAATTATAGGTACTTCATTCCGCACCAAACGAAGCTTGTACTGTTGTAACTAACCAACTGATATCTATACTAATATTATAAAGCGGAAAAGTTCGTTTGTTTGTTGGTTTGAACGCGCTAATCTTAGAAACTACCAGCCGGATTTCAAAAATTCTTTTTTTTTATTTGATAGAGCAATTATTTTGAAAGGCTATTTTACATCACGCTCCCACCAATAGGTGTAAAGCTGTATTGAAAAAGTTACAAAAGTGGACAAAAATTATTAAATCGTTTTTAGTTCCTCGAGAACGAAGTCGCGGACACAGCTAGTACTATATATATTCGACACCCAGACATACAGCCAACAAATATGTTAATCTCTCGAAAGTCAGTTATTGGTGAAAATCAAACCTACGACCTATCGTTTCAATAGTAGGACTTATTACCACTGCACCACGAGGTAAACTGTAAATAATAATATAGGAGAATTCAAATGTTTCTATGAATCCTCAGCAGCTATGATCATTCTGATAAAAACCGATTCTAATACCACAGTTAAAAACATTTGAGTGTACAATTTTATTCATATAATATAATGCTTTTTTGTTTCGGAATGAATAAAAATACTCATTCTCACAAAGATTAACTATCAGGAGGTCTACGAGCTCAATTACGTTGTAAAGTTTTATGAAATACAAATTTTTCCGTGGGTATTCCCAGCACCTTTTATAAAATGCCTCCCAGGAAGTATCTATTGATAATTACTGAGCATCAACCGTAGAAGAATAGATAATGGGCCGTGTACAATGCTGGCGCCAGTGTGTCGTAGCAGCAATAACAACATAACTGTGACGGTAAATCACCTGACGAATTGTCAAACCGTTGCCTTTTGTAATCCCAGGCCAGGTATCTGCAATGCGTCCATATTTCATTGTATTACGCGGTTTATTACAAGTGTCGAGGGCAGGAAACGATGCAGTCAGTAGTTTGAGTTAATCCAAAAATAACAATTGGTTTCACCTCAGTCATATTTATGAAAGGATGTTATGCTATTTAGTTATGAATTTTGAGACGTCACTGGAAGTCAAGAGGAACTTTTGTTCTTTTAAGTTTAATCCATTTTTTCCAAAAATTATATTTCAAGGATTAAGGACGAATAGATAATAAAACGAATATTTTGAAAATTACTGACAAAGACATAAGATATAAATGTTTTGATCGCAAGTATTGCCAAAAAAATCTGATTCAAGTAATTCATTCTTAAGTATTGAAATATAATAACTTATTTATTATATATTAATATTATATATATAGCAACAAAACCTACAAAAATAGATATGTACTAGGACCTAGATTTCGATAAGCAATTTTTTATTTCTTATAACTAGGCTCTCGACAAACAGACTGTACCAACCAATACTATAGCCTAAATAAATTTACTACCTAAATAAATGTCCTAGCTACTATATAATATATAATGAATAATCAAGTCTGAAATCGAGCATGCTGATTTTTATTTTAATAATTAACGATTTCATCTATCGCTTACATCTTACAAAATACTTATTAGGGGATGGTCTAATCTGGAAACTGATAAAAAGTTCAAAAGCTCTGTGGTAGCGTGTACGGGCGCCGCGTCAATGGACGTGAGTTCGAATCCACCTACAATGAGTTTGAGCTTACGGAGAAGAAAAACATCGTGATGAAACCTAGCATTTTGGTAGTACTTTTTCTAATGCCCGTCTAGCTCGCTACCACCCTGAAGATGAAAATCTGCTACCAAATACCACTAGGTGAGTTCCGTCAGTTGCTCTTGAGAGTCAATCCCTCCAAAATAAAGGCCAGCAACGCACCTGCGATTTCCCTGGTATTATGGGTGTACATAAACGGCGGCGATCACTTAGCATCAGGTGAAAAGCTTGCTCGTTTATTCGCTATAACATAAAAAAATAGAATTGACCACTAATGTGTAATTGACCACCGTCTTCGGAAGCGACGTTGCACTTATTCGAAAAACGCTAAATTATAAAAACGGATTCTAAAATAAGCTTGAGTTCTCTTAAAATGATTATGACATGAACTTCATAATTAAACTTTAAAATAGCAATACAGAATAATTCAGTTCAGAAACTGTTACCAGCAATTTAGCATTTCATTTTGGTAAGTCTGCTTTAAATTTATAAAAAGTATCTTGGACCTAAATCAGTTAAAACATATGGTATTCTGATCAATCCTGTATAGAATACGGTACGTGTTACATATATATGTAGTACGATAAAATAAACGATAAAAATTCCAATGATAATCTTATAATTAACATATTTAAAATGAACTTCAAATTCCAGAACATAGCACAGAACAAATTTCGTAGAATTGATTGGGGGTAAAAAACGTTGTTTCTGTGAATTAGTGTTTGTAGTAATGAATTGATGCAGTTCGTCGTTTTGCATAAGACAATACACCATCTGGCCGGAGCCGTGGGGGCACCGCAGACCGTTTCTGGCACATGTGTCTTTACGCATTCATTCATTGTGCTATTAATGGGTCCATTCAGCAGTATTCTCTTGCACATGCACCGGAAACGGTATCACCACAGTCCCGTCTCAGTCGTACACGACACGACAAATTGGTAGAAGCGACTATTGCAAATGCGATTATAAAATGCATTTTGATTATAATGTTTAAGCATACTTATAAAAAAATCTTTATTAATGTTTTGGAAATATTTATTCAAGAAATGTATTGTTATCTAGTAAATACCGTCTCCTCGTAAAAAGGATTTTTGTGAACTATTTAACAATACAATATACAAGATCTTCCAAATATTTTATGATCAGTTTTTTATTTGGTACTTAAGTGAATTTATTGTTCATCTACAGGTTTCTTTTATTGTTCCTTTTACTGATTATACAGCTTCATTACATGTTGAATACACTTGATTTAAAATTTTATTTTATTGTGATCATTTAGGGTCACTTATTAATTACTAAAACACAAGATCGTAATTAAATTAATTTACTACATTCCTCATCATTTTTATTGACTCCGCTTCATTTGATGTATCCGTAGCATATACTTTGAAATACCAGAAACATCAGTTGTTCCTAAGTATTTTATCGAAAAAAGCTCAATAGATGGCGTTAATGATGTTTAGAATCAGGTTTTGATTGTTGAATGGCTGCATGACCTTCAAGAATTTATTTAAAAAAGAAAGTTAAAATTTACCGCATCTGCAAGTACTTGCCGCTACACCCCTCATTTTGCTACGAGTTTCGTAGCGGGTTTAGCGTAGCGTGCTACGAATACGACTTGAATGAATAGTCTTTCAGATTTCTGCGACAAACGAGATTTCATTCAACGTTATTAAAAAGAAGAACCATATTGACTGTTCTTTATGTTTTTGGCCAAACGACAACGTTAGTAACACCCAATATGGATTTATTTATATACATGTACATTCGTTCATTGTTGGAGTATTAGAAAAAAAGAGATTGTAACCATGTGAAATTCCACCCTTCGTCTATCAATGCCATAAATTCTAACCTTAACATCGGTTAACCTCAGCATAGCCACCCATAGCGAGGCTTTCAGGCGGCCGACACTGGCGCGAGTAGCTGATAATTGACTCGTTCGACTAGTCCGCGTCCGGCCACCCTTTCCATAAATATTTCCCGATCAAATTATTATGCGTTCTAAAAAATGCCACGAGCTCGATTCTCAGAACGTTCGACCGAGGGCGGTTCCACACAAAGCCGCCGAGTGAGACGACAGGACTCGTTTCTACGCGTCACCGAAAGAGACGGATGCTGAATGGAATGAGGTTCAGCACAGTGGACGCAAAGCAAAGGGCCAAACTGTGAGAATTACAAGGAATGGATTTATTTATTGATCTTGCTTGTTCCGTTATATTGAGCGACTGGTTTAGTAAATAAACAAATGTTGCTTTTATCAACTAAGGATGCTATGTTTAATTTGAGAAAGTGGCAACTGAGAGCACATAGTCGCTGTGTTAAATAGATACATCCGCAGTCGAATGATGCTTTTACCTTACCCTTTATCGAAAAACTAACATTACGGTATTTATTCGTTTGACAAACACTCTACTGATGGACATCTGTTACGTAAGGCGTGTTTCTTATGGTATGTACGTATTGCGCTCAACCGGAAAACCATTGCACACCTGCATTCCAGTTATTTTGATTAACTACACAACTCAAATACTATGAAGATCAGCTGACTTCCTATTTATTAAACACATCTTAAAAAAATCAACTGCATATTTATTATGAATGAAAGAAACTATATAAAATACATCACGAATAAAGCCATTTAATGGAGAAAATAACACACTATAAAATACTATAAGTACAAAGTTTTTCTTTAAGGGCTTAAATATTTAAATAATTAAAAATAAAAAAGCATTTATAGCATTGTGGTATCTTATCCGACATCGCATTGGTCGACAATCCTACGATCAACTTCTATGACGAAAATTGTGATAAAGCCAGAGCACTGTGATGTAGCATTTTCTAATATCTGACTGGTTAACTCCCAACCTTCATTTAAAATGTTTTACCAATCCATCAAGTGCTCTTAAGAGGCATTCACTTTCCTTGTAGCTGCTAATAAATTGCAACAACATAATATTTTGTAACATAGACGTCCATTGGGTTAACGTTTTAAATACTAACGAGGAAATTATGCCTGGGTGATTTAATAATACTTCGGATTAGATTATTGCATCAGAGAATGTTTGTGGCTAAGGTTTAGGCGTGTTGTGTTCCACTATCAGTTGGTATAATAAAGAGGTTTGTTAGAGAACTGTACCCGAGAACGCCTCTATCACAAACTAAAGAGAAACATACCAATTACAGGGACATGCTTTTACTTTGTCGCTTCGGGATCCACTGATCAGTCATTATATAAGCAACTACCCAGAGGTTTACAAACATGATAATGACAACCTTCAGTGAATTGTCGACAACTCATTACATTTACACTTACTAAGCTTACTTACCCTTACTTTGCCGTACTATTATAAAATTATATTAAGGGATATACCGTTGATTTTACATGAAAAATAATATAAATATTTTATTTTTTACCGCATTTATACAATTATTGGTAAGAGTAATTGATAGATCATGATGAATATCTTGAATGTATTTTTATTGCCATTTCGACTTATTACCATTCTAAATTATAATAGGCATTTCCAATTCGTCTTTGACGCCGTTTATTTCCATATCTGGCAAAGCTGACTTTCCGTAGCCATCAATTACGATTAAGAAAAATGGCCTTTGACATCACCGAGGTCGGTGCGTATATATCATCTAGGACAATGGCCCGTGGTGCTCGTAGCAAATAACATAAAGAGAGCAATTCTATTTGCGCTGTGCCTTGCGGGTCTAGTGCTAATTACAAGCGGACGACATTTTTGCAGCATTACGCACCAGTCGCTAAGCGAAACTCAAGCCGTCGCACGCCGGGGATCGTGCTGGCAACGTTTACTTTTAATAAATATTATTACAACACAGACAATACTTGCATACCATACAACATACGTATTTTCTGAATTTTTCCTAGCATTTTTAATAATGCGATATTCAAATTTACAGGAATCTCTATAAATAGTTACATATCAATATATGGTAATAACTGCTAAAACAAAATATATATAAAAAAAAGAGGTTATATGAATTTTTAACTAATAAAGGCCAGTTAAAATGGACATTATGAAATTCAGATTAAACCTGTACTTCACTTTATAGTAATAACACACACAGAGTTATAGTAATCCAGATGATAGTCAATAGGATACCTATAGACCTCTCTGTAAGTAAATTATACACATTTGCTGATAGTGATTCGCGACAAATGAAAAGAGAGTTTGCGACTTAATACATATCCATACAACCCCGGTTGATTGTTTACATCGACTGAAATCAAAACATGACACGTTTAAACTTGCCTTTATAACAGGTCTTTCAGTAAGTCAATTTTCTAAACTGGTGGTAAATTTCTTATATTTGATCCTCCAGTACCACAGCCGGAGTCTTGATAGTCGATTTGTTTAGAATAGTGGATTATCGACTTGATATTCGAACCCTGACATAATGTATGAACGAATTTTACGACATTTGCATACAATATGGCTGACCGTGACGGAAAGGTTGTGGTGAAACCAGAACACAAAGTTCAGAACTGGATTTCTTGACGCTTGGTATTACCATTACGATAAAGCTCATATTTACCCTTGGGAAAAGACCTTTTAAAACTATTGTATTTTATTTTTATTTTTATTCTATTAAAACAAATGTCAATTTTATTAATATTAGTTTCAGATTCATAAATAAACTTACTACGGTAAACTTTAAAACAGATTAAATACATGAAATATTAAAATCTATATAACTAAACCTTTTTCTACAATATCGTCCGCTGATATTGTTACTAGTATACTAACCCTGCTTGTTCGATATATTCATAATGAAAATAATAAAACACTTTCTGAAAGTAAGAAACAGACAAGCATTCGTGACATGGTATAATGATTTAAAAAATATCTCATCAAATAAATTCATAGTTCCGAACAAGGCTTAAGAGAGGTTCTATCCTTATACATATCACTCGATAATCGGTGATGTGAGGGCACAAAGCAGTCCTCTAATTATAGAATTCCGATCCTGATCTTATGGTATTCGAAACTATCGGTTTAATGGCCTCAAATATTGAATGAAAATAATTACGTGCCTTACAAATACGTAGGCGTAATACTTTTAGATTATTATAAGTGATTACATCTTTGATGTCTGTTTCGAATTACTACTATTTCGAAATTTTAATGATGGTATTGAATTTAGCAAGTATTTTGAAGAGATAAATCAGATAAACCACGCGAAGACTTATTTGGGACATAAAACTCCGAGAAACTATAATTCCATACTATTTTTCAATAGGACTTTTTTGTACTTTTAGTTTTACGGTAGATGTTGTTTTCTGGAACCGCGTCCCACTTTTGGATCAAATCAATTTGTGTTGTTGTTGTTGATTAAATGAATTTAAGAAAAAAGTCATTTTAAAATTATTTTTAGAGTTAGTGTGTCTACATTTGAGGCTATATGAATTAGTACAAACAAAATTTCATTATAATATACTAGCTGTATCCGCGACTCCGTTCGTGTGGAACTAAAAAGGTATTATTCATTTAAAAAAAAAAAAAAATTATAGCCAATGTTACTCAGGGCTAATGTGGCATTCTAATGGCGAAATAATTTTTGAAATCAGTCCAGTAGTTCTCGAGTTTATTTGTTACAAACAAAAATACAAAATACAAATCTTTCCTCTTTATAATATTAGTATAGATTTTATCAATAAAAACCTATTAGAAGGGTTTTTTCCGTTTTCTTTTATTAAAAACAAAAAATTTGATAAAGTAGTTCTAAACGACTCAACTAACTCATTTTAACTATTTCATTAGAGATTATTCTTTCATTTACCCTTTAAATCTGATAAGAATGTAATCATAGTCTATGTACGATACTTTGATAACTTACTAAACCATACAATTTTGTTAAATAAACAATGAAATATTAATCTGTTCATCGCTTCGCTCTTTTATTTAAGAAAGAATTATATTTCTCTATTAGTATCAGAAACTTTTAGTTTAGTAACTGTAAGTTAAATCACGACCGCTTACATTTCACTACTAGACAATTCAGGACACGTGCTAAACAACTTTTTATTTACTTAGTATCAAATCGTGTATATGTAAAGTGTGATCGTGAACATATGACTAGCGTGTCTCAACAATTTGTTGATATGAAATTTAGAATAGCCTACATCATAGAAGTTTATTATGTCAACCATTGACTCACCCATTCACTATGACTTGAACGAATTGACATTTATTAGGTCAGTTAAGAAAAATGCCATACATCAATTAACCATTTAAAAAGTTTTGTTTGAGAGTGCAACGTTCCCATCAATGGGGGTTACGCCTAATTAATAAGTTACATAACAATTTGGTCGTATAGCTGTTAAAAGGCAACCAAAAGGAGAATAAGCAATCAATTTTCGAAGGAGGCGTAAAGTACAGTCCCGCCGCCAAATGAACATTCCTGCGGTAATGGCGGCTTCATTAATATGGAATTGAACTATTTGAATTTAATTGATTTAAAGCAAATCATAAAATAATTTGTGAAATGTGAAATTCAATCACTTTATGCACTGAACACAATAATTATTTGTTATTCATACACGAGTATATTAAATAATAGTATTTCCCATTTTTTAGTTTAAACATTTTTTCTCTGTTTATATCAACAGGTAATAGTTGATTTTAATTCATGGCTATAAAACTAGGATAATCTCTAAAGAATTAAATAAAAAAAATATTAAGATTAAAAAAATATATATACCAGAGATTATCTCTTAGAAATATATTCACAAACATTATCACTTTATAAGAAATAGTAATACATATAGTACATTTGTATAATGAGACACTTTTATGTCAAGAGTGCTAATAGAAAAGTATGAAAATGCTAACAAAAGTGACTTATGAAATATATTTGGACAATAGCATTATTTCAGAAGTTAACTTCTTTGTCAGTTTCCTAAACAATAACATCGAAAAAGTTAAGCTCGCTCCACACATGCGTAGCTATTACTTTTTTGGTGAAATTTAACCGTTGTTTATGTAGAGACAACGTATCTATTGCGTTAAAATTTTGGGAATTTCTTTTTTTTCCATGTTGGGGCGTGAGAATGGATCGCGTGCAGCCAACACATCTCATTAGGTAAACAGTATTGGTGTATTTGTGGACAGCCAAGACAATACACACATCTAGCAGTAGGCGGGCTTATACTGGAGTAATGGATTTTCACTTTCTTGTTTAACTCCGTATGATTTTAAGTAATGAACACGCATTTAACGTTATCTCATTCATTTTGATACGTATACTAGGACTATAGTTTAAAACTATGTTTATTTCATGTATATACGAAAAGAATTAAGAATATTTTACACAATTCGATATTACTTTCGTACAAATAGCATTCGTAAAGTTGTGGAACCGTCTGCCTGTCAGCTTGTTCCCTCCTTCTTATGATATTGGGTACTTCAAAAGAGGCGTGAAGAGGTACCTAAGCAGGCTAGCATGACAGCGGAGACTGCCACTGACTTTTGGTTCAATGTCAGTCGCCACTGAATTGGATTGTACTGTGCTTAACACCAGGTACAGTGCAGTCACTTTGTTGAGCAGCATAAAAGTCGATTCCATCTAGGCAATTGCATTTAAAATCGCCTGTTTTACTTTAAGGGCAACTTCTATTATCATTGTAGAAATACATATTTATAAATAACTGCAACGCGTTGGAGAACATCATGTTGTGCCAACCGTTAGGCGAATACAGTGGATTTCTATAACTTCCACCTCGTTAAATCGTAACCTCAGTAACTTCAAACAAAATACGAAACCTTAAATACGCGGTATCTCGAATTATTTAGATTCTGTAACTCGAACAAAAACTTTTTTCTCTGCGAGATATTGATAGTACATATTTATTTATACTCTACCAGCTGATCCGGTGAACTTCGTATCACCTACAATCGGTGTTCTTTCTTCTCTCTAATACTCAAAAACACTTTGACCGATTTGTATATATTTTTTTACATTTTTAATTAGCTATGATCAATCCTAATCAATCTTCCAACTTCAATTCGTTAAGATCAATAGAGCTGGCTATTTTAATGACGTTTTTCATTTCTTTTGGTTATTGAATTAAACTTGTTTATGACTCCAATTAGTTAAATATCTTTTAATTATATGAAATGTAAATATAGTTAATATGATGTTTATTAACATACTGTTTTTTGTTTCTTTTTGTGGTGCGTAAATACACATTTTTGTATCCAACACGCGAACACACGATATCAATTGGTCCGTTCACGAATCTGGAAAACTCCGAGTTGAGTACGCAAACTTCCAACGACTGGTTTTGTTATTTGTTAATTGTCTACGCAATATGCAGTCGCATGCATACTTTTAATCCCTTAAAATCGAATGGCAAATCCATTGGAATCTTTTGTATACGCGAAATTAAGACAACCTCCCCTTTATATTTTCTCTTGATCGTGCTGCTTCTTTGACGTTATTCGTTAGATTTTTTTACAGCCAGTCTCATTACATTGCATAGTCGTGTTAGTAATGTTAGTTGATACTGGGGTACTTCGTCATTTGCATTTATTACAGCGAAAATAAGTAAACTGCCTTTGTTTACTTATTTGCATTTCTACTTTGTTGACTTGACGACATTAAAGTATTCCACACTGATGTGACTCCCATAAGCCTTGGACTATATTGGAGAGTACGGCACAACCAACTATTGTTTACATGAATATCTTTTCTTTTACTTCACTACTACTGCCTGCAACTGATAGCCTACATTGGGTATTCATCATTAATTGTGATAATGTCCGCAATCCGGTTTCTTGGTCATAGCTTGAAACCCATACCTTCGATCATATTTTATTTATTTTATTATATTTTTATTACATTATTATTACATGTAATTTTTGAACAACTGTTTCATCTGGATTTTCGTCTGAAATGAGAGGAACTTTTTAGCTACCCATGGATTACCCGTGCTGATGCTGGGTACATCGTGTGGCAGAGAAGGAAACTCCGAACAGTTCTCGAAATTATGAAACGGATGTAGATTTAAGGGGCCCCTTTCCGACACGCGTCAACACTTACCTTCACTACTCATGTTTCTCTCCCTGGCCAATCAAATTTAGTAGGAGCCTGCTAGCGCAGCTTAAGAGACACGCTTTAAAATAGAACTTACTGCTATCCTAGACAGGCCAAGATCTTTTAGTAGGTTATATAGATTTTGGTGGTATACCTCTCGCTCCCACTTCGACCGCGTATAAAATAACTATGTAGCCACTCTCGTTCAGGTTATTTAGTAGCTCGTGGTATTTACTTTATATTTATTTTATAGTGTGGTCTTTTAGTATATTTGTTTTCCATAGTATTAAAATTCTATGGAATAGTTCACTACGTCATTCTGGTAGATAACTGTGTCAACTGATTTGTAGAATAATAAAAAAAGTCCTCGTCCAAAAATAATCTGAATACTCGCATTGAGATCGACAATTTTATTTTTTTCCGCCTCCACTACTCCTACTTTTCGAATTGTAGCCATTATTTACCTTTTCATGAAATTGTTCTTTAAATTATGCGTTGCGCCATACGTCGTCGTTTGGATACAACAGATTTATTTTTTAATGTTGCCCAAGAAATGGTTTGAATCACTTCCCATCTCATAAATTAATAACCGTAATAGATCTGGTAGTGGGGCCAATTGTGATAATTTTACTTTTCCACCTGCACGAGACAATCTGAACTCATTTTATTATCAATAATTCTCGAACGCAATACAGAGATGTCAATACGACTATTTTTAATATCTGTTGCGTGCTGATCATCAGCTTGATTAAAACGTGAGGTGGCACGTCGCGCATTTGTAATATTAAAAGTAATTCGTTTACTCGTGAAATTTGGAACTAATGTACCACTCCGTGACAATTGCAAAATGTAACGTCATTTTGTAAAATATACAATTATAATTTTTTTATAAGTAATTAATTTATATTTATTTTGTTTTTAATATTTTCAGGTTTTCTGCAATTATTTAATTATCTTCGCAATTTTCTTAAATAGATTCCTAACAGTCTTATGTCCCATTAATTCACTCACTTTTCATATTATGAGATTACAAAAAAATTGTTCTTTTTTTATTTTATACAAACCATGTGCTGACAATAACGAACACAATAAACAAAGAATTATCCAATTTGGTGCAATCGTTCGGAAGTTATGTGCGTACATACATTTCGGCGATACATTTTTTTATATACAGATTTTTTAATGTTCCACTCAACTTCCTTAATTTTGTCTTTCATAAGAACCTTCCTCTGACAATAACTAACACAACAAAAAAAAAATTAGTACTATTGTTCTCTCCGTTCACGCGTGATGACCAAGGGAAATAGAGATTCATTTTTATATACATAGATAACTCGAATTTCAAAAAGCACGACTCCATAAGTCCTTGTTAGTAAAATATAACATCTCAATATAATACAACTATCAGTACAACTCGAAAAATATATAAAAAATCACGCCTATCTAAGTCGACATTTGTGCAATTAAATCCTTTTTATCTCTAACTTCTTGTTAAGTCGAAAACTCATTAACTCCGAAATTTGACCATTTTGCTTGACATTTGAGTTATAGAGATCCCACTGTATTAAGTTTCTAGTTGTAAGATTTGTTACTGTTGTTTGTTTACGAATTGGTGTAAATCAGTTGGAGTCAGATAATTAAGTAAAAATAGACACACTAACGGGCTTAATATTTTTACGTCACATGATAGATGTACACTTGTTATGTAACATATCCTAAAGGTCAAAGTTACGTTATTCACAAGACTCTTACGGTATATATGTGACATATGTACATTACAAACGCGGCTCTTAAAGGGTTAAATAGAAAATAAAAGATATAAGTGTAAAAAGAATACTTAATTTAAAAGGGGTTTGATGTTACCAGCGTTACTATGAGAACTAATTTTATCATTTGTATGAGTAGCGTTGAAAATAATAAATAACAGAATAAAAGTAAGCTTAGAAAATCTCCATTGATATAATTATTTTGTATAACGAGAAGATAGACTATTTTCATAGAAGTTAACAGCTTAGTGTTTATTCTGCGAACAATATTGCCTTTCACTATATATTGATATATTTATTTGTAATTTATAATACTTACTTTTTTACAGTTTATAGGTTTAGCGATATGGCTACAATCTCACCTGATATTAAGTGGGGTTGTGACTTTGGCTGGTGAACACGTTAAACCTGTGGAGGGACTGGCTCTCAAGTGCAACTGCTGGAATACACTTATGGGTATTTGGCGGCTGATTTTTAACTTGAGGGTGGTAGCTAGCCAGACGGGTATTAGCCCTCAAGAGAAGCACTGGGTATGGGATACCCAGGTGTAAATTAAAAATATTTCTCCTTCAGAAATGGTTACAATGAGAAGGTGACTTTGCCTAGGGGAAAAATCTCTACTATCCCCACTACAGATTCTCCACCATAGTTATCTTGAGATGTGAATACGGACTAAAATATAGGCGGCCGTAGTCAGTCTATGGGTATGCGCTACCCAGTGCTGTTGTAGCGTCAGTATTTTGTTATTTTATCTGACTCAACGTTTTGCATAAAATTGTGTTTTTCAGTTCTTTTTTTGTATTTATATAATTAGAATTCTAAAATATCTATTTTAAAAGAATTCTGATCGATATTTTATATCATCAGTCAGTTTTATTATAAAAAATGCCATGATTTTACGACTGCTCGAAAAACCCTGAGATGGCCAATGCGCTATTTTTATGGAATGCTGGACCAAGCTAATGTGAATTCTTTCATTATTTATAATTTAATAAGTAGTAATAAAACGATAACTCGGAATGATTATATTTTAGATCTATCTTTATCTCTTATTAAGCCATTTTTGATAAGAAGACTTCAACTGCCTACTTTACAAACGACATTACGCTCACAAATAGAAGCTTTCCTAGATTATAAAGATTTACCTGAAACAGAAGACCCTAGAGATTTGATAGCTGACAATAAACTAGAAAAATATAAGCGATGTGGATTTTGTCCCAGTTCATTAGACCGAAAAACATGTTATAAGTGTTTAAAATGTGATATTCCAATGTGTAAAGAACATACAGCCAAAATTTGTGAAAAATGTAGCTTGAAGTTATATTCTTAATTTTTTGTAGCATCAATCCATTTAAAATATAAGTTTTATAAAGTAATTTAAATGTTTGTATTAATAAAAGAATAATGAATCCATATTTTTTAATTAAGTAATATCATTCTAAAAACACTGAACTTTACCTAACTTAATAAATATCTTTTATCAATTACAGTTAAATGACGAAATAACTATCTAAAAGTACATTTAATTCCCTTTCAAATGCCGTCGGGAAAAATTTTTTATCTATAAATTCTGCCTAGATATGGTAATTTGAATAAAACACCTCATTTTAAGGGTTTATGTTGATTTTTTTCTATATTATTCAAGATAATTTTTTCTTTATGACAATTCTATGGATATATTCTTAATCTACACTGTCTAAGCTTTAAAATGAAGAAAAAAAAATTCTATATCGGACAATTTGATCGAAAGATATTATTAATCAAAAACACGCGGGTATGGCATACCCAGTGCTTCTGGATCGCGCAGCAGCGATAGTGCTTCTCTTGAGGGTTAGATAAAGCCCTACCACCATGCTAGGTTTCATCACGATGTTTTTCTTCACCGTAAACTCAAATTCATTGTAGGTGGATTCGGAACTCACGTCTATTGACGCGGCGTCCGTACACCCTACCACTGAGCTATCATCGCTTCAGAACTTTTTATCTGTTTTCCGATTTGACCATCCCCTAATAAGTATTTTGTAAGATGTAAACAATAGATGAAATCGTTAATTATTTGCTTCGTAATGGCATTTTCCTTTTACGTATCAGTCACAATGTACAATACATATTGCGAATATAGTCGAAATTTTAAAATTTATGCTAATGCTTTTAGTGTAAGAAAACAACGTAATAAACCCTTATCATGATACTCAGGCTCTTCCTAAACCTCAAATTGAGAATCTATTGTCAAACACTTTAGGTGTCTTCTGGTAGCGGCACATAAGAACTAGTTGCCCTACTAAGCTCAACATGTTACGATCTTTGACTACATTGCACTTAACATCAAGTGAGAATGCTGTCAAACGTCAAACCTATACAGACCATCCTGACTAGTATTATCGTAAATATTTGATTACTACTTTAAAATTATAACTTTGTATTGTTATAATTAGTAGGTACTAGCTTTTGCCTGCGGCTTCGCTCGCGTTAATATTAATTTTGTCAAACAAATCGGATGACGTATTAAAAAGTTTCATACAAAGTTTAACCCTGTCTTTACCACTTTTCCAATAAGTTTTATGGGCATAGCCGTCCAAGCCCCGTTCTAAGTCCGTAATGTAGATCTCCACAAAGATATGGACCTTCCGTCCATGTATGCATATATTAAAGAACTTACAAAGTTTTTTTTTTTAAATGCCGAACTTCATCTCAACCCCAAAATAGTACACGCTGTTAGATCACTTTCAATCCGCACGCCAAAGGCTTTACGCGCCGGCCACGTAATTGCTTCACCGACCTCGTCGATAAAATAACGAGATTGAACGCGCTTCTCCCTGCCGTCAGCATCAATCGTACGTGTCCGAGCTCACGCCCACGTAACCGCCGCCCTCGCCGCCGAGGCCGAGCGGATAATTTCGCTCCCGCACACCCGCCTCGGCCTCTCTCCGCAGACGCCTGAGCCTAGGTTCGATCATCCGGATAGGAGCCCTTGAGTGACTCTGCTCGCGCGATACAGTGATACTCTACATCACTGAGAGCACACCATCACACCGCATAGCATTCGTGAACACTCACACGTTAAGTACACGGTTCTGTAAGGGACTACCCTTGCGGCCCTTGAGCTGCTTACCCGATAAGGTCGTTATTAGGATCACTAAATTATTAAGCTAGGACCTGTTGGTTAGTTAGAACCGCGAATCTTTTTTCAATTACCATCAGCAGCCCAAGCCGAGGTTCGGCCGTTCTGGCGCCCTTGTGACCGCTCCCTCGGGGCTGAGTGCCCTCAGAACTCGCCCCAAAAAGTTCGGTGAAGCTGTCAAAGGCCTTGGGGCTAACAGCGTACGTCAGTTCGAAAAAAAACCAATAAGTTTTTCGCGAGATAAAGTAGCCTATCACCGTCTCCAGGTTTCCATCTATCTCGATACCAAAATTCAAAATAATAGATTCAGCGGTTTAGGCGGGAAAGCGTAACAAACAAATAAACTCACTTTCGCATTTATAATATTATAATAATAAGGATAAGGATAACTCAAACGCCTGTAACATATCAATATATAATACATGAATATATAAATTATTGCTACTCAGGTAAATATAACAAAAATCTATGTGTGTCAAATAAATTTCCCTGGTGAAACGTGAGTCTTTCAATACAGTTTTGATATTAAGTTATATTTTTTATTACAAATATTTACTTATGTAGGTTAATAGAATAACAGTGGTGCCGGCGCTCCGTGTTTCACAATCGTCGTACTGTAATAACAAATGCTTATTTCTGAGCTCATACCCGTTGATGTTATCAGCACAACTAGAAATAATTGACCTAATGATGTGACGAGGTAATGAAGTGACGATATACTACTGAAACCCTTATTAACTTCATGCGTTTTAACTTTCGCTATCCTTTATAAGATAGTGGTTTATTCAGAGCGCTCTTTACTCAAAGTTTATGTATACAGTTATTACAGTTACAGTTAGTACATATACAGTTATTGTAGCTGTTAAAACTGTGTAAAGTACATTATTATCTAGCAACATTTAGGTATATATACAAGTTTGAATCATTTCAGTTTCTAAAAACCAAACAGAAATAATCCAAATTTGCCGCCTCTAAAATGTGCCGCCCTAGGCTCCAGCCTACTGGTAAATCTACCACTTTATGTAACTATAAAAAACGTCCTGGAATATTTGGAAGCAAAATAGGCGATTTAAATTGCTTGGTGAGAGCGTGTAGTTTGATTTAGTACAATTATTGCACTGCAACAGATGAAAAATATACATCAAATAATTATTATGAAGTAAGAGCAATAAATAGCTAGTATAGACAGATAAATTTCCATAAACCGTTGTCTTTACCATTCCAGCGTTTACTATTAACTAAAAATATTGACCGTCTAAAGTGCATAAATAAGAATAAAAAAGCAAGCTTAAACTAAAGCATGAAATTCTTATATACTATATATAAAGTCGAGGTTCTTATATACAATAGATACATACAACTATAAAAGAATTTTCAAAAATTTAAAACCGAAGACATTTCCGAATACGTTGCCGAAAAAAATCCTATCGGAGCTTGGATAGTAATTAACAAATTCCTCTATCACCACACACGAATTAAATCTGAAAACTCAGGTAGAGATAAACAAATTCTCATATCATGTTTTTTATTTTTTATCACTAAACTCAACTAAAGTATTTGGTTTTCTATAATAAAATTAAATTATCGTCTACCGGTGGTTAAAGAGTATCCGACATATTTGATAATCTTATGTTAATCCCTACTGACACAACCTTCACATGTTCAGCGATGACTGATCACATGAGGGCTCAGTTGGTAGTGCGTACGAACACCGCGTCAGTGAACGTGAATTCGAATCCCTGCAATGAGCCTTAGTTTGCGGTAAAGGAAAACATCGTCATGAAACCATAGCATGGTGGTAAGCTTTTTCTAATGCTCACTTGGCTAAATACCATCCTTTTCTTATTAACGTGGTGTTAAAAATCCTATTCTTTAACCGACTTCCTCATTGCAACGCGCAAACGCATTACCCGGGCTAAGGCGAAGGCGAGGGGGGCATGTAGTGACTCATCAGGTACTAATCACCCAACACTACACACTAAAATGCACCACGGTGGCACTTCAAACTCCCGTGTTGCCACAGACCAGGAACAGCTTTCACACTTCTTCTAGTCGGCTAACTACCACTCTCAAGTCAAAATTCTAACGCCAAATACCTACAGGTAAGTTTCAGTATTTCATCTTGAGACTTGAGAATCTTTTGACCAGGTTTAGCGTGTCCACGATCTTGGGCCTTATCGTCACATAACATCAGGTAAGATTGTGGCCATAACGCTAAACCTATAAGTTATGAAAAAGTCCCCGAAGAGGCGTCTACCTCTTAATAACAACTCAATACGCTGTTATTCAACTGATTTTATATTTTTTACTAAAATTTCAATTGCTTAAGATTAAAATTAAGGAAATAGCACCCAATGTATGTCTCGGTAATATGCAATATAATATTAAATACCATATGTGAGTAGAAACACATGTACTCAGACATATCATAAATATAGAGCACTGGAAAATGCAGTTGACTATTTAATTTTGTTGTCAGTTCCCAGGGAAGATATCTAATCAGTGGGATTTACCATTACGATTGCGGCTGCATATCCTAGAGCGCGTCTCACGGCATCTCTCACGCGTCTCCAGACAAAATTAAATATTTAGAAAAATGGATGAGCTTTCTTTAGATAAGGTTCTCACGAGATACGTTACGTTGAAATTTGTTATTGTTTAAAATAATGTCTAACGCTCAATATCACGCCCAATATTCTCTCTAATTACAATATTTAAATTACATTACAACATACAACGGGTCATCTTACCATGGAAAGAATTCATGTTCATACTCCTATTACTTGAGTAATTTCTATATATATTATTATATATATTTTAAATTATTATTTATATTTGGGAATGTATAAGCATATTTGGAATAGTATTATTATTTATTCGATATCCTTATTCCATGGTTTTATTCAGCAATACCTATTGTAGATGTTATTGTCATTTTTTGAAGGTAGGCAAAACATTCAATCACAACATTTTAATTGCAGATTTATTTAATTTGACAATTATATATTCTACGTAATAATATTCTACATAAGAACAATTCCACTCGCTCATCAACAAAACTCCAAAAATATATATTGGATTAATTTGATTTTTGGCATCTATAATGTTTTTACAACGTAGGCACTAACTCAGCATGGATTTTTCTATCACAAGCTGTTGCAGAGAAAACGGGAATGAAGTGGCGGTCACTAGCTAGTCATATTATATTAATAAGATAAGCAATAGTAAAGAGTACCAGTAGGTGTTCTAAAATAGTTATTACCCGTTTTAGTTTCCTAATAAAGGTAAATTTAAAGTTATAGTTAATGGAACGCATGCTTTACATGTAACCACTAGAAAGTTACCATAACAAAACTATTATCAATGTTAGTGACACAGGTATTTGAAGAATACTTTGCGTTGCAGAATGTACTTAAGACAGCCCTGATCAGTATATTAAAACCGGCTATTATCAGGTTGGTCGTAAAAATGTATTAATAATATTAGTTAAAAATAAATTTGGCAAGTGAAACTCGGATGTCGCTGTCACTCATTCTGTGTAATCTAATATTGTAGTAAGTATAATCCGCTTATTGGGAATATTTAAAATGGCTGATATAAAGTAAATGATTCATTAAAATGTAATGAATCTGTATGATATGTAAGATCAAATGCATCTCGAGTTGCAATTATAGTAAAGTCAAACCCCTAAACCTCTAACCTCAAACCTCTAAGTGAAATACTAACTCCGGCTTACAATTCTGGTTATCATGGATTACTTACACAATATGACACAAAAACCTACCTACAAACATATAGTTTAGTTTAATATTAGCATATACATAAGTGGTGAATACCTTGAGCTAAGAATTAGTATCCTTTCACTTTAATACTGCTGTCCCAGACGAATGTTCAAGGATTCTGTTGACCCCATTGTAATAACTATAGAAATTTATAGTCAAATTATTATTGTGGCTATGGCATGGTATCGTATAATTTTAAAATGTTTTCGGGAGCAGAATTAGGTTCCGAAGCATTCATTCTTCTAATGTAGCTCTTCGAGTTCTAGGGAATTATTTTGCACTCTCTAGTCTTGAAGAGGCGTTAAAAGGCATTTTAAGCTAAGAAAAGTTTTATTAGCTATGGATGAAGCATGAGCATTGTTAGAATAACAAATTCTGTTAGTTTGAATAAAAAATATTAAAATCTTACATTGCGACTTATGTACATAAGATGTGAGAGCGGTTTATTCGGTGTATGTTAGATCCAAGCAGTTATGTGTTGTATGATGGCGATAGTCAAAGTTATTTAAATGATAAGGAACAACGATCCAGGAGGGTGGTCGCCGCCGCACCGCACCGCTTTGTCGCAGCTATGCGCACTGTCAACACGGAGCCTCCACACACTATACACATCACACAGTTTTTTATGCGCACATGTGCGCCCGGCTCGAGAGACCGCCCAGACCACAACCCCTGACAAATATTTGTCTTCAATTCTAAAACGCTTAGAACCTCACGGGTTTACAAATCAATAAAACAGAACGAGTCAATCCAGTCTTTGCGTACCTATTCCACCAGTAACGAAACAATATTTATCCGTCTCGGTACATCAGAAAGTTATCTTTTTTTCTTCTACAATTCGAAATAAATCTAAACGATTCAAACACTTTATATAAATTTAAATGAATACTATAATCATTCTTAATTAATAACATAGTATGCCATGGTATGCAGCACTTTCTTGTCAAAGCTTTCAGCCCGAATTAACTTAATAATATATGTATATAAAAACAATGCAAATAACGGCACAAATCATTAAATGACTGGACCTGTTATTGAGCTAAAAAAATCTCTATAAGATAAAATGGGTAAGTGTTTACTGTTTCTCACGAGCCTGGACCAACCCTCAATGGCGCCTTACTGATTGATAGTGCCTCAGTCAGCCTTTGCTCCTGATTCATTATAAAGTAATATATATCTTAACAATATCTAATAAGGTATATTTTTAACATAACAAAACATATTGACTTTTAAAAAACTCTTCATTTAACTTTGATACTTCTCACACTTGCATATGATCTAATTTTGAAAATCTTCGAAATGAATAGAATACTCATTCAAAGAATTCTGCGCCCTCAGCATTTACCTGTCCGCGGCCACCTCTAAAGGGAACGACAAAAAATATTATGTTAATTTGTAATATCAGAACATTATTCACAGGCTTCACAATGCCATTGTTATGATTGTTCGGTGATATCGTTTTTTAATATATTCGGCGGTGAATCCTTTTTAAATGTTAACTATAAATTGTAAACTTTCATGCTTGTCTTGCAACTTTTTTTAATTAAATCGATCCGACTAAAGAGGTCCATCGTTTAATCCATTATCTTTCTGATGAATTGAAAAATATAAATAGATTCGCAGTACGGAGGTAATATAAAAAATAAGACAGAGATGGTTAAACGTGATGGACGTAACGAGGCGTGATAATGTAAGGCGAGCAGAGGTAACGGGCGGCCGAGGCGCGCGGCGAGCAACCGAGTGCCGTCGGCTGCGGTGCGGCGAACGCTCTGTAATCCCATATTCGGTGTCGGCTTACGGCGCCTCTCTACACGTCGCAATTATCATATTCCACCTAAACACATAATATTGTGTGCGCAATTTTAAAAATAACCTGTGGCCGTCCCGAACCCCGACCTCAATCGGTCCTGATTTATAGCAAGTTGAGCGCCGCCGTGTGGCTGATCGCCCGCGAATGATTGCATTCGCTACACAAATAACCATAGGTGCCCCGTTCGACGTTCCCAACATTTTCCTCCGTGGGTTTTTTTTTGTTTTACACTAATGACCTGTTTATTCGAGTACTAATTGGACTTTTTTGTGTTCATCATAAAGATAAAAAGCGAAAAAAGCGCAAGTTTTAATTAATGTTGTACATTTTATGTTCACTCTGGTGTTGCCGATTCAGTGATTAAATACTAAAATGTTTATGTTATGAAATGATTTGTTCATCACATGTCCCTACATCAAATCTCACTATGCGTTGATTACAAAGCTATTTACGTGCCCTTAAAACGAGCATAAAATTTATGAATCAAATATATGAATGAAGTCTTGCCTGTCGATGCGGCCACGTGTCGGCGTTCTCACGCCGCGCCGCGCCAGAGGACACCGACTGCTTTTTATCGCAGCACCATTTTTCGATTCGGCGTGTCGCGTGGGCTACATGTGCGTGTCCCTCGAGGCTCGACCCCCGCAACGTAGCACATGGCGCCATCATCGCTAATTACTTCATCGTTATACAAATGTCTAACAATCCTGCTACGATCGTCCAATGTAAAAGTCGTTGACACTACAACCACCGCGACGAACACATAATTTTAAGCTTCAATAGCATTTTTCACAAATCAACAATCGTTTGGACAAAGTTGATAGTTGCAAGTTTCTTTTGTTAGTCAGACTTTAGTCTATGTAATGTTTTTCTACAGGTTTACAACTAATATAAAACAAAA
Source organism: Actias luna (assembly GCA_039707435.1). Taxonomy (NCBI): domain Eukaryota; kingdom Metazoa; phylum Arthropoda; class Insecta; order Lepidoptera; family Saturniidae; genus Actias; species Actias luna. The sequence continues at coordinate 6,334,515 of JAZHAC010000034.1, read as the reverse complement.
CCATACTAATTAAAACATAAATAAAAGCGTGTTAAAAAGAGATTGAAATCCTAAGTATATTATATTTTATGTTAATTATATATGTATCTTTTTTATTTGAACTAACATGGCTCATGACTTCGTTTGCATGGAACTAAAATTTTATTATACATTTATGCCCGTTTTTTTTTACTTTTGCTCACAGCTCTGACAGCTTTGCTCCTATTAGTTATAGCGTAATGTTAAATAGCCTAAACTCTTCCTCTATGATTGCTCTATTAAAGACAAAATAATTTTTGAAATGTGGCTGGCAGTTCTTAATATTACTGCGTTCAAACAAACAAAAAAACTTTCCCCATTTTATAATATGTATATAGATATAGACTCCCATTAATGTAAAAACAAGGACTTCTTCGTGTCAGACGTAGTAAGGAATTCTTCAGTATTATAAAACTTTCAGTATACATCTATAAATAAATGTTTTATTGTAAGTAACATACAATATCTTGAAAATGTATACTGTATCATTTTATTTTTAAGTCTGTAAATATAATATCATTATTTTTTGTTGGTCATTATAATTATTATATATATATCTTAAAGAAATATCGGTAATTCACAAACTCAAGTAAATTATTGAAACAGAACGCTATGATATATTGTTTATTTTTCCATGATAATTATTTATAGACCTATTTTAAGTGTTTATTACCGTTGCGTTAAAGTTGTTTTATGAACCTGTCGCGTGATTAATATTTTTCGGCCGAGGAACTATTTCAGTCCCGTCCGAACTTTCAATTTCGCAGACTTCTTTCTATCATGCTAAGAGTGCAAAAAGAAGAAAAAAGTTGTTTTAAAATAAACACCAAACAATTTCTAGATACGTAAATAAACAATATGTTCATTATTGATCTCCATTGTTCGATTTCGGCATGTACGCACTAATGTTTCTTTCTGAATTTGTGTGCATATACTAATTTGGATATAATTAGAAACTCTATCGTCGGACGGTGAAAGAAAACTGAGTTAACCTAAATTATTGCGGTATTTATTATTGGTGCCTTAATACTATGGAAAAATACACACTGATTGATTTCTTAGCTGTCGAAGTACCAATAACCCGTGACTATCTACGAATTACATTACGTCCTCCGGGAAACTGAACAATTGAAAACTTGAAATTTAAGAAAATCACAGTCAGACTACAGTCTAGTATAAAAAATAGGAAAAATATCGTAATCGCCAAAAACCTTCAAAAGGTTTTTTTTATAGTTGCCTCTTAAAATTGTCTTTGTACAGCAGGCAAACTAAACTCACTTTAAACAAATAAAGCAGTATACTATCATTCTCTACTTGCGACTAGGTATTTACTATTTAAAGTAGTATGTTCATAGTGACTATTTTAATATATCAGTGGTTAATTATTAACAAAAAGTCATAATTTTTCTATATATGTTAAATATTTTTTAATTAGGAATGAAATATCTCTCTCTTGTAAGAAGTACCATTGTCGCTTACGATGATTACGAATATGATTACGATACGAAATGGCTCGATATATCAATGCAGAAATCACGATATTGTTATTTTACTATACAATGAGTAATGCAAACTCCAGGATAGTAAGAGATACTTGTAAAATTCTTATAATCAACTTATTTCTCCCATGGTTTTTTCCAATATTGTCAAATCAACGGATTAAAATGTAACTCAAACTCAACGTGATATTGTTTTATCGTGCGGATTTTTTTTTTTTCTAAAAAAACTAAACTACTCTACCTTCGAAATATAAAATATAAAGTATATACGACAAATAAAATTACTTGATCCAAATTTCACTACTCTAGTGGTCGAAGGTGTAAAAATGTCAATTATGATGCCGAAAATCAACCGAATGCTTTTCTTCCAATATAAGTGTATCGTTAACAATATGCACGTAATGTGCCTTAAATTCAGGTCTCAATATGTGCGGAAAAGTCAGTGACGAATATATGAGGCCCTGATGTAATAATACGTTTAATAAAATTATTTTTAATAGTACTACACTAATTATACTCGTATTAAAACTCTGTTTACCATCTATCACCTACCTTACCTGGTCGTTGAACTTTACCAGTGCAAACCTAATGCTGTATTGTTAAAAGTGTAATTTATTAAGTACGTATTTATTTTAGCTATCTAATCGCTTATAACACACATGTTTTTTTTATCTGGCTATTATTTTATAAATTACTATTAAATTGAAAATCATAAATTATATTATCAATCTAGATTTAAGCACTTTTCATTAGAGATTTAGCCACTCTAGCGATGACCAAATGAAACTGCGATAAAAAGTATAAATAAAAGTTTATAAGTAATTCCAATATTCATAACCAGATTCATTATATAATTATGAGAATTGTTATAAGGCCCTAAAAGTGCCTATTGATTTTATTATCATTTGTTACTTACATTTTAATAAATAGTTATTATAAATAAATTTAATATTGTTTACTTATATATGTTCAAATAATAGATAATTTACTTTTAAATATTTATTTATGACGATTTTAATTATGACGATGGTTGCTAGAGATGTCGGTAAAAATCATAAATAAATAAAGTTGCATTTTCTATATGAATATGATATACGACGGAATTATGCCTCTTAAAAATATCTATTAAACTGTAGCAGCACTATATGTCTATCTTCTGTGATTAACACATAATAACTAAAATATTGCTTTTATTGAAACGACTTTTAGGGTAATTATTTACGTGTCTCTTATATAATATATATTCTACTACTCGTGGAAAAACGGAGTGGTTTACTAGTATAACTAGCTGATGCTCCTGACTTCCTTCGCAGTTTTTCTATCCACCGTGCATGATCGCAAAATCCGGTCTTGGATAGTGTCTAAGTTGTAACAGGAATATCCATGCCAAATTTCAGGTCTATAGATGGTACTTAGAGCATTCAAAGTTTAAATAATCATACACATATTATCTATACAAGAATACTTATAAATAAAGATTTGTACTGAATAATTCCTATATGCATACACTTTTAGGTCATATAGTTCATAAATCATATACAAATCCAGAGTAAAATGAAATGACATCTCTATTTTTCGATGTTTTCTTGCAAATTTACGTTGTATTCTTCAGATTATATAAACTCTTCATACATCCGTAGTGCTTCGTTTCACTATGGTCGGTCCTGTTTCTATATGAAGTCTGCATGTAAATTATTTGTAATTCTTACATAGCTTGTAGGTAGTAAATGTTTCGACCATCGTTCTAACAAACGAAGTTGCCTTTAAAAGTTGTATCAGTACACTGAAATCGAATCGTGACCGTGTACGTCCTTTTTCCTAATATAATCTGGTAATAAGACCTTACATAGCGATCGAAGAGATTTCTGCAACATTCGTCTTACTTTCATACTTTTTCGTGGTATATGTAGAGGCTTACTTTTTGCACAATATTATTATAACGTAACAAATTTAACATAATATTTATTATAAAATCACCAATACTCCAAAGTTAGAAACAAAAATGGAATGTAAATGTTTAATAGCGTTAGGGCATTTCCCAAGCTTCAAATTGACAATCTTTAACAAAGCATCTATAAATTTGTTACGGCAGCTATACTTTAGAACAACTGTACTACATTTCGTGTGATTATAATATTTTGGGCCATATCATCACTTAATGTTAGGTGAGATTAGGGCCAAAAAGTTAAAACTACATGAGTTTGCCCTTTTAAGAATTACTATAATGTATTTTATCACAACCAAGAATCTTCAAATTCCTTACAAATTCTGTATATATATATATATATATATATATATATAAATTACATTACTACTTGCTTTTATGTAACAAATACAAGAAAATTGTTTTTGTTTACTACGCAGAATATCATACTCATCTTATGGGGTATGCTTTATTAAGATTTGTTGATATCATATTAAAGGACCACAGGTAGATAATTTATACAATGTACGCTAGTGAATATATTGAATATCATTACATACTTTTCAGACACAATAAACTTTAAATAGAGCCAATATGCAAATATATACCGTAAGGTCTTTCATCTTAAATGTGCGTCACTAATGCCTGTAATAAAATTATAATGTACCAGACTAATGTACCTAATACATTAACTAAACACATTTATAAGTCTGTACAATTGTAATTAGTATAACTCAACCTAAATTATATCGGTAAGTCGATCGTATAATTTTATAAATAACTTTAATTTTAAAATTCGTTTAAATGTAGTAATGTCTGTGGTCAAAATAAAACTAATAGTTACAAAAACAAAAGTAATAAAATTTCTCTATAAAACCCATCGCTTTTTTACAGTTCATTAAAAATAGATCTTCATAAAAACGGTTATAAGCGTATTTTCTTGTCTGTTACAGACGGCTGATGTGGTACGCAATATATAAAACTAGCTGTGCCTGCAACTTCGTTCGCGTGGAACTTAAATTTCATTTAATGATTACAGGTTTTTTAAAACCACCTTTGCTCCTAATGGTGGTACCGTGATGTTAAATAACTTGAAACCTTTCTAAATGATTGCTCTATTAAACAGAAACAGATTTTTATTAATCCGACTAAAATTAGCGCGTTCAAATAAACAAAGGAAAATTCCCGGCTTATATGAATATAGATAATACAAAATAAAACGAAATAAATAGTCGTGTTATTATTTAAAAAAAGGCACAAAGAAATTAAAGGAAATTAAATTAAGGAAACAAAATCTAAATGCTATACAAGAATCTCATCGTGTCCAGTTAACATAATGCACATTTCAATAAGTACCCATAAACAAAGCAATTTGTTGCCGGAGACATGACTTAGGCATCGTCGCCACTCGCCGTTGCAATGCGCAAGCTACACTCACGTTTCATCACGCCTGTCATCACACGATCATCACCACTAGACGATGACTTACTCTCTTCATCTTGGTTCTTTGTAATGAAATTAGATAAATTAAATAACTTTGCATAATTCAAGAACTTCTAGTAGTTCTTCTACTATATTAGTAGGATTGCAAATTCTCCCTAAACTCTTTAGTCCCTAAACCTTTCTCAATACGTACCAGCGCGACACATTGAAAAGCCAATTGCTAAGCTAGGCTTATCTTTCTTAACTTTGTGTATATGCTTATGTAGCTCTTTTGTTTACCGCGGCACAGTAGTGGTACTATTCTTAATGGTAATAATAGTAGCATTTAAAATAAAAGTAGCCACAGAGGGATCACCAACACGTCGGTTAACGTTGATATCATCCCGGTCTGCAATATACAATGGTTTGTTATATAGTGCAACAAACCAAAAGGAGTTTCTATGACGATAATATTTACGTACATATCTATATTAATATTATAAAGAGGAAAAGTTTGTTTATTTGTTTGAAGGCGCTAATCTTAGGAACTACTAGTCTGATTTCAATTTTTTATTTTATTTGATAGAGCAATAATTGAGGAAACCATCAGGCTGCCATCCATATGAGCAAAGATGTATTGAAATAAGTTACAAAAACGGTCAAAAATCATTACATAGCTTTTAGTCTCATACTAAGTTGTAGACACAGCTAGTTGTTTTATACTGGGCAGGCTAGGAGAGAAGCATGTGGAACTAATCAAGTGAGAAGCACTTTCAAATATCCATCCAAGACACGCCACGACGACTCACAATGCTGGTTATTACCAGAGGTTGGAAAATACTTTCGAACTGATTCTATATAATGCATGGACACAATTATTATAGCCAAACACAAAGTCGTCTTCAACGAGTATACTAATATTATAACGAGATAAAGTTTGTGTGATTGAATGTTCAGGGTAATCTCCAGTACTACTGATCCGATTTTGAAAATTCTTTTACTTTCAAGATATGGACCGTTTATTTTGAAAGTGGTGTAAGTCCATTTTTGAGAAAAATGAGCTATTACGTAATTCATGCTTAATTTAATGTAAATTTTTTATATATAATTAGTCCGTGTTTAATTTCTCAAAAAAATCCCATGTTTTGTACAACTTAAAATCGGTCGGTAAATGAAATTGCATTATCAACAAATATAGTAACCTCTAATTTTCTCGAAACAAAAGAAAATGGACTTACACCACTTTCAAAATAAACGGTCCATATATCCTTGAATGCTGTAGACTACTTTTTGTAGTAGGTTTAGGTATTTAAAGTCTGTGATACTAACAGTTCTACTTAGCATAATAATATCGTGTTCACAAAGTTGGTTGTAAATAGTTGGTTATAAATAAATAAATAATAAATAAATTTTGTTTATATTTTTTTTACTAAAATTATCTATGTTTTTTACCTTCAAATATATAAATAAATGTCTATATGTTAACTTTATAAACAAAGATTCCATATCATATCTTTTTTCAGCTAACTCGTGCTAGTCTTGAAAATATAGATAACTAAGTAAATAAAACATAACTATTTCTGTATAAATAAATACATATGGTTGCATATTTATATAAGAAAATCAGAAAAAATACTTTTGTTGAACAATATAATATTTAGACTGTATAAATGACATTGTCGTTTATATCGATAGATTAAGTGGAAAATGTTTTTTAATCCAATAAAAATGGTTAATTAGCATATAATATCCAAATTTCTAAAGAATTGTAATACATTCCAAGAAAATAACAGTTTATAAATTTATGATAACATCATATCAAAAGCGATTACTTATTGATTAAAATATAAATATACGGCTAATCCAATTAGCTCGGTGTAACACACAAAGAAAAACCCACGTATCTACGTAAACTCAGCAAATATAACATTTTATTAAAATGTATACAGTAATAGAATTTCATAAGCTTGTCTAGGCGACATTGTCCTGTCTCGTTCAATAGACAATAACGCGATCCCAACATCATCTATAATAATCAGGGATATCATAAATAAAATATGGAAATGGAAATAAATACATGGAATATTTATCCATAATATTGGTTATCGTCTCGTCAAATTTCATTAAAATCTGTTCAGTAGTTTCAGAGCTATTCGTTTACAAGGGGACAAACAGATATGTATATTTGGCCTCTATGGCAATTACATAGTACATCTCTATTATAATTAAAAATAAGTATTATACAGATTTTTGTCTCAGGTAGCGCTTTATTTTTTTATAGTTAATAGGTTTAACATTATGGCCACAATCTCATCTGATGTTAAGTAACGATGTGTCCCAATATGGTGGGCATGCTAACCTGATGGAAGGACTGGCTCTCAAGTGCAAATGCCGAAAAACACCTATAGTCCATTGGCGGCAGATTTTCAACTTGAGGGTGATAGCTAGCCAGGCGGGCATTACAGAAAGCCCTACTACCATGCTATAGTTTCATTAAAATGTTTTCTTTCACCGAAAACTCAAGCCCATTGCAGATGGATTGTACACGTCCGTACTCTAATGTGTTACTGGTAGTCCAATCAAACTATTTTCGCTTCAAAATTTTATTATATATTATAATATTTATTTATTTTGATACCGTTTGAATACCGAGTTTGAAATAATCTAAGAGTAAAGTGAGTCACCCTATATGGCTATAACCAGTGCTTCCTGCGGTCAAACTCAATTAAAACTCATTGCAGGAGCGTGCGAACTGACTGCGCCGCGCCGCCCGCCTCACAACTACAATGTATGCTGTGGACGCATACGACGGTCTACATACATCTATTTTTAATTTCTATTGTGCTTCTTAATCATCGTCTTTGGACCTAGGGAAGTGAATAATTAGAATTTATAGATTATTACCGTAAAACATTTAAAGCAATTTCCCCCTATCTAAGCTTAACGTATTGTCACAATGGGCTTTTTTGTAATTTAATCAGATGGGATTCCAATCAAACGCTAAACCTATATATATAGAGGTAAATATTGAAATAGGTATTTACCTTTTAAACTTGAACAAAATGAATACGTTATCGATGTATTCAGCTAATTTATCATAGAACAATAATAGCGTGGATTGTAGTTTATATAAAAACAACAATGTAACTGTCATCGTAAATCGAAATACCTAAGAAAAACTTCGCAGTATTGTGTAGTCCAGTTTGCAGAGTGCTTAAGGAGAATCGACTGTTAATTGTTTTTAATGAACTATCTTACATAAATTCTTTATATTGATAAATTGTTCCTTTTTGCAAGCATCCGATTTGCTGTCTATATTTTTATTTTGAAATAAGAATCCAAACTTTAATTTTAATCTCTTGGCGGATCTCTACTATTAGAAACCTATGGAAAAATAAAAGATTGAGGGGATTATAAACCTCTATTAAAATTTAGAATTAAATAGTATTCAGACGTAATACAAAACACGTCTTCATTGTTTTTACAAGTGAAGCTTCTTTATCTTTTCTAATACGCTTTTTATTAGCTTCATACGTATGTTAGTATGTAACGGAATCTTTGAACATGATTTTGACTCCCTTCAAAACGTCGGATTAACTCGAAATTTGGCATACATATTAAGGACCGATGTCAATTCAATATGTTAAACAGTTTGATCCGTTATCCTTACTAGGATACTCAGGATTAGCGATTTTAGCATATTACAATTGCAGAGACCGTCAAGGCTTTTTTTTTTCGAACTGACATACTCTTTTGGCCCCAAGAGCTTTGACAGCTTCACCGAATTTTTGGGCGCGAGTGTGCTGAGGGCACTCAGCCCCGAGGCAGCAGGCACAAGGGTACCAGGACGGCCGAAGCTCGGCGTGGGCTGCTGTCGGTAAATGAAAAAAGATTCATGATCCTGACTAACCAACAGGTTCTGTATTACTAAATTAGTGATACTAACTACGACCTTATCAGGGAAGCAGCTCAACGGCCGCGAGGGTAATCCCTTACAGAACCGTGTACTTAACGTGTGAGTGTGCACGAATGGTATGCGGTGTGATGGTGTACTCTCAGTGATGTAGAGTGTCACTGTATCGCGCGAGCAGAGTCACTCGAGGGCTCCTATCCGGAGGATCGAACCTAGGCTCAGGCGTCTGCGGAAGGAGGCCGCGGCGGGTGTGCGGGAGCGAAATTATCCGCTCGGCCTCGGCGGCGAGGACGGCGGTTACGCGGGCGTGTGCGCGGACACGTGCGATTGGTGGAGACGGCAGGGAGAAGCGCGTTTAATCTCGTTATTTTATCGACGGGGTCGAAGAAAAAATTACGTGACGGCGCGCAAAGCCTTTAGCGTGTTGATTGAAAGTGTAGGTAACCGCGTGTACTATTTAGGGGTTGGGATGATTTTCGGCACTTTCAAAAAAAATCTTTTTAAGGTCTTTAATATATGCATACATGGACGGAAAGGTCAAGGTGAAACACCGCTCTTCTATGCAATAGCTAATAGAGATGTAAATATCATAAATCTATTGCTAAATAATCACTAATAAATTAAAAATAAATAATAGTTTAAAGAAAATACGCTTTTATAGAAAATTCAACTAAAAATGGAAAATAAATAATAGTTTAAAAAACTAAAAAAATACGCTTTTATAGAAAATCCAACTAAAAAATAGAAAATAAATTTTAATAAATTTGAATTAAAAATAGTGTAAGAAAAGATGATTTTATTGTAAAAAAAGCGTGGGGTGCTTTTCAGGTTATTATAAAAATAACCCTTCTACTCATATCTATTCATATAATATTTATAACTATTGATATCATGCAACCCCACACTTTTTTTTACAATAAAATCATTTCTTTTACACTATTTTTAATTTATATTTATTAAAATTTATTTTCGATTTTTTAGTTGAATTTTCTCTAAAAGCGCATTTTTTTTGTTTTTTTAAACTATTATTAATTTTTCTTTTTCAGTTGATTTTTCTATAAAAGCGGATTTTTTAGTTTTTTTTAAACTATTATTTATTCTATGTCAACGTCTATACTACTATTGTTAGTTGTTAAGCCCTATATTGTGTAAATTAAGGTGACATTTTACGTAATGTAGTGTAGATAAAGAGCATAGGTGAAGTGAATTGTGAATAATCATTCGGAACATGATATATTAGTTGCCACAAAAACTTCGAAGAGAGCTTCAACAAGACAGTCACCATCTTGTTGAAGATAATATCGTCTGCCCAAATCTTATTAGTTGAAAATAGCAGTAATAGTCAGACTAAGTTGCCAATAAAAAAAGAAGAATAAGTACTGTTAATAAATCAGATTATTTTTGTAATTTAGCTTTATAACTTATAACGTTCGTTATGACCTAATCTATATTTAGTATCAATAGCATAACATAACATCAGAACAGATTAAATAATTTGATTGTAATACTAAGAAAATTATAAAGTACAGTTAACAGCTAAAAAATATTGGTCTTTATGGAAAAATTGTGGAAAGAAAGAGTACTATATCGTTTAAAGTACATAATAAATATTAAAATAATACATTAATTACATTTCGTATCAATTTTTGTGCAATCATCACTTCTGAATAATATATTTGTTAAAACAGGAACTATTTATAGCATTGCTAAAACACATATGTGTGTAACAGCTGCAATAGGTATGAATTAATGTTTCAGATAAAACCCCTATGTTCACTCGCTGAGTGTTTGACCGATATTACAAGCATTGATAATAATATAAATAATTATTTCAATGTTTTTTAACGTTCGGAACTTGACACTAGTTTTAAAATATCTATCATCAGAGTTTTAATGAATATGGCTAATTATTACTAAGCAGTGCTTGTTTTAAATAGTTAACTAATAATAATAATTGTAGATATATTATATGACAAAATCTAATATAAGCCTATTCCATAAAAAAAATGATTTTCATAGCGTAAACGTAAAAAATATCAATAATCAGAACAGAATAAGTCTCCATAAACTTGAGTTCAAGTTCAAATTTAGTAGAGTTGTATTTTTATTCCTTTCCTTAATTAAAATATCAGCATGGTACATGAGATTTAACATTCGAATATATAAAAAAGCAACTACAAAAAAACTACGACGTTTTTTTCGGTTCTCGTTCGACGTAAAATGATCTCTACGTTCCGCCATATCTTACGTTTAGTACCTAAGAAGTGGATATAGTCGAAGCCAGACGTTGGGGCCCGCGATTTCTGCTGTCTACTACGAACTCAAGGCCCGCGTGTCAATGGCACGCCGCGGGTGGAGTTGCCACGTTAAACATTACTCGTGATGCATTTACACACTACGTTTTGTAATAATCGGTAAAAGAAACCAACAAAATATGACTTCAATGTACTCTAAATCTTATTACTTACCTATTTGCGTAATAGACTTAATTGGATTTTGTTTTTCAAAACAATCATCAATTTACGCTTGTTATTTTAAAAGGAGTACAAACATAAATAAGTAACACGAATCAAAACAATCTTTTTACTGTTTACATTTCTTAAAGACCATGTCAGTATAACTGACAAGTAAAGTTAATCAAAACCAGCAGAGGAATTTAGAATTTCTCGAGAATTTTCTGGCAATACGGCGGAGTCGAGTACTCAACCCGATCGCTGACCGCCAAATGACACGCTTCGAGTACGTTGTTACAGGGCTGATTGATAATTGTAAAATGCTCACCTAAATTTGATATACCTTACCTCTTTTTCATTTTAATGAAGAAGTTAGGATCATTGAATTTTTAAGACCAGTGATGCGATATACTTTGGTTAAGGCTTGGCACATAACTTAAACAGTTTTAGGAATTTACACACTTGTATTTACATAGTAAAACTTTAACAGAGTTAGTTTCTTTACATTTTTTTTAATAATTACTATTGGGTATACTACTAATATTACATGTACATTTTTATCTATATACAATAAAAACTATTTAAAAATTTCTATTTTCTGTCTATCTCCTTGTACACGCATAAGTCAGAAATTACTGTGCAGATTTTTTTGAAATTTAATAGGATGAAAACTATCATCATGGATCAACCTATACTTTTATCTCCCATAAAACAAAAGGACGCCTCTACGATAGGACATAATACGTAAAATTTAAAAACCGTTTGAACTTCTACCGGGGTTAATATATGCCTATAATATGTATAGTATTCTAATATAAGTACAACTTAATATTAAGGCGAAATGCAAAGTATTCGATTTACCGCCGTTTGAAAATGTTAATAAGGTGTAAATTCTTCTTTAAGAAGGAGGGCATTGTCCAGAGGGAATACCTACGAACTGGTATTACTAGTATACAAAAGACACGTAGTATAAGAATTCACTTGGTCATCAGTGGTGCAACAAGTCGATCGACAAGCAATACCAAAAAAGAAGCTTTACCGGTCAATGTGGAATTCTAATTGGTTAAATTATATATACAAAACGAACATTTGAAATAAAATCTGAACATAAATTGTCGAGAAAGACAGTATTTTTTAATGTTTTGAATAACATTTGATATATGTATATTTAAGCAATGACGTGTTAGCAGTAGCACGCCTGATACCGCTTCGATTGATGCGAATGCGAACTTTCAATAATCTTGACCTTTCCTTGAAGGAAAGATGAAGGAATGATAGCTAAGTTGGTAGTGTCTACGGACACCGCGTCAATGGATGTGAGTTCGAATCCCTACAACGAATTTGAACTTTCGGTGAACGAAAACATCTTGATGAAACCCTAGCATAGTGGCAGGACATTTTCTAATACCCACCTATCTAGCTACCACCATCAAGTTGAAAATCTGCCACCAAATCCGATAGGCGTGTTACGGAATATGCATTTGAATACCAGTCTATCTACTAGGCTTAGCGTGTTCAAATCGTTACTTAATATCAGGTGGATTTTTGTCTATAATGCCAAACTTATAAACTATAAATATAAATGTGTTTAAATCATACTTTGGTGGTAGCAAAATTTTTAACTGCCCAGTTAGCTACAACGGTCAAGTTGAAAATCTATCAGTAGCTGAACTTGAGAGTTAGTTTCAGGAATAGGTGGAGCCTGTTACTATCTCGGCTTATAATGATTGTTTCATTTCAGCCCCGATAGAATAATTTAACAAAAAAATATTTCAATATCGTGTCAAAGATCATCACACTTGGTTATTTATAACAATGTAGTTGAAGATTTGTCTATTGTTGACAGCATTTGTTAGCTTAGTACATCGACCAATTACAAAATTTTAATTTTATCATTTATCCATTTCATATTGTACAGTTAAAAATATTTTATTATTCATGTTGAATATTAGAATAATTAGTATATTAAAACCAGCGGATTCGATCATATGATGTTCTATAGAAAATACGTGCTTTGTGACTAGTAGTAAGTAGAGTGTATTTTTGTTATTGCAATATTGTCAGCACTAATCAATCAATGAGATTAACGTTTTAACGTAGACCCTTTATCACCCTTGGAGTTCTGTCCTATGTTATTCTGAAAACTACATTTAAATGAGTTCATTAGCTTTGTGATACGTGTTTTAATACTGATAATTTACAATTTCTTTATTAATATACAAATTAACGAGTTTTAACTATCGTTTAAATAAAACCACTGCTTAACATATATAAAGCTTACGTAAAGGAAGCCATAATTTTGTCGTGGGAACTGTTAGCAATTAAAAATTAATACATTAATAAATCGACATTATACGTCTCAAATGTAAATTCTCGCGTGTACCTTATCAACCTTTAAAGTAAGTTCCTAAACCTTATCAGTAAACTAAATGTCTCTTTTGTTGAGAATTTTTATATCAAATACAAAAATTGTAGTTCATACAAAAATAATAACGTTTGCCATTTCATTACAATTAAAAAGTTTTCCATTTCAATTTAATCCCTAAATATTATGGAGATAAGTTGAAAATAAAACACATATGTATTTTAGTTTTATACGTATAATTTAGAGCTCTAGAGCCTTCTACGCTATGACATACTGAATGTTAGGAACATACGAATGTTTTCACACAGAAATCTTTTAAAAACTTTGATAAGGACTCCTGTTCCTAAAATAGAGGTAACATGTATTATTTAACGAACCCATTCGAACTGGTTTTATGGATGCGAGGGCGCCTAATTCGATACACGGCGTTAAAATATCTCCCGAAATAACTTTACAGTAAAATTAGCTAACGTATACGGTTAAACTTACGTTTTCTATAATTTTTTAATCTATTAAACGTAGTTACATGTTTTAATTGAGATTGTAGACCTACTAAAAAATTAGTTACCGTCTAAGAGTAAGTTGAACGAGTAAATAGGGGCCCCGCCGTTGTGATTACAACACTTTTCTATTACAAGTGTTTATCCAGATGTTCCCATAGTTTTAAAAGTGATGATATATTAAGCCTGCGAATTTCATCACTGTTTATGGAATACTAACCAATAATATTTTCAATCAATGCAGATATCAACTAATAAAGCAATGATAGTTTAGTGATAACATATTCGGACGAGCATCGATCAACATGGGTTCGAATCCGATAACAAATTTAAGCTTTCGCCGAAGGAAATATCGTAATAAAAGAATAGCATGAAGGTAAGTTATACCTGCATATCTAGCTACCATCCTAGGATGGTTTTGTATATACATATAGTTAAGGTTTAGCGTTATGGCCACTATCGCACCCGATGTTAAATGTTGATGGGACCCTAGATGGAGGACACGCTAAGCCTAAGGGACTGGCTCTCAAGTACAATTGCCGGATCACACCTACACGTATTTGGCTGCAGATTTTCAATTTGAGGATGGTATCTAGCCAGACGGGTATTATTAGAAAAACCCTACCAACATATACTTAGTTACAACCCTCAATATACAAGAGGTTTGTTCTTCTTTATTGCCAGTCTCTCCACCAGACTTCGCGTGTGACCAATTTCCTAATTTTCACTTTGCGTCATGTGAGATTAAGCCAAACACTAAACTTACAAATGTACAGTAATTTACCAGCTTGTTATGTTCCTATAAAGGGTCCTTGTTATGGTTATGGTACATATTTTAGACTCGCCGAATCACATATATTTGCACTTTTATTAAAAGTAGATAAATAATAATTAACAAACAAACAAATCGCAGGTATAAATACGGTGTTTTATTAGAAAGGAAAACTTCCTCTAAGTGTGATCACTAGACTATCTTGTTTGTATATGTAGACATCTATTGTAATAGTATAACAATAATAATTACTAGCATTCGTCATACTAAGTTAGTATTAATTAGAATATACAATTATAATAGTAATATAAAAATAACCTATGGTAACTACTTCGTATAAATACGGATTCTCTTATAAGTGAATAAATTTTAGAAATAAACAAGATATTTCAGAGATTTAATCTCCTAAAAACCTTACTTTACCTCTTTATACAATTAGTATAGATAGAATAAAAGTGATTGATATTTCTTTAAGTAATTTGAATTCACTATAGATTGAATTTGATTATTAGAAAGGA
Source organism: Actias luna (assembly GCA_039707435.1). Lineage (NCBI taxonomy): Eukaryota > Metazoa > Arthropoda > Insecta > Lepidoptera > Saturniidae > Actias > Actias luna. The sequence goes on along the minus strand of JAZHAC010000034.1, from coordinate 6,319,131 downwards.
AACTCAATAAGATATTATGATAGATAAACGAATGTTAAAGAGGACATATTAGATTGTCATCCTGAATAATATACACGGGGAAAAATTGTGCTAACTATATGTTAATAATATCAATTGTAAAGCTTCCCATGCATATATATTTGCGCTGTTTCAGCAAGCATCTGTCGAAACCTTGTACATCCATACTTATCGACAGATAAACTTAATCGCATAGGGTCACGGTCATACTGCGGGGGCAAGTTGTAAACCTATCATTCTTCGTAAACGTTAACAGTCTCATCACATGGCATTCATAATACCAGTTTTGACGAAAAACAGCATCTTTTATTACATCAACTCATAGAATACATTGAACTTTGTCATGTGTACACTTTCATATTATTAGGAATAAGTTAATTAAACTTCTTTATACGAGCCGCATAATTTTAAAGTAATTAAGTGCGTTTTTATAAAAGGTTTTAAAAATGATTTATAATCTTAATCAATAAAGAAAATTAAATATAACAAAGGTATTATTAATTTTCAATTATAGAAATTTTCATAGGAAAGCTCATTAATTGGTAACTTAAGCTATTACATCCTATTACTCTCTATTTCAGTAGTTAGCTAGTTTCAAAACAGAATAATAACGAAAACAGAGTTTATCTCAATAACAATTTGTTTCCTACTAGCTTTTAAATGCGGCTTCGCTCGCGTTAATATTGATCTTGTTAAACGAATGACACAATAAATAATAAATACGCAATAAAAAGTTTCATACAAAGTTTGTCTCTTTCTTTACCCCCTTTTCGATGAGTTTTTGCTAGAAAAAGTAGCCTATCAACGTCTCCAGGTTCCCATATATCTCTATACCTAAATTCATCAAAATTGCTGCAGTGGTTTAGGCGTAAAAGCGTAACAAACAAACTTACTTTCACATTTATAATATTAATAAGGATATTATCTAGTTATATTTGTTTGTAAATTCAACACACGTTTTACCTAACGGTTAGTTAACCGATACCTATGTCTGTCATGTATACAAACGATTTCTAAAGTGGGTTGCATGCAAAAGTGATAGGGATTCCGCGAACCAATTACAAATATTGTCACTGAGTCGTAAAATCATTTTGGTTAATAAACATTTCCACCAGTACGAATGACATAGTGAATTATTGTAAGAAATATTAATTTTAAATAAGCATTTTATTTTAAATTACATATGTTATGTTAGTACTAGCTTTTATTCCCGGCTACGCTCGCGGTAATATCACATGACGCAATAAATATTTTCATGCAAAGTTTATCCCTCTCTTTAACCCACTTCCTAAAAGTTTTTAGCGACAAAAAGTAAGCTATAATAATCTCTCTAGCAAAATTCATCGTAATCCATTCAGTGGTTTAGGCGTGAAAACGTAACAAACACACAAAGAAACTCTTTTTCGCATTTATAATATTAGTTAGGATAAGTACGGATCTAATAGAGGGTTGTGTAAATTAAAACAAAAAACATTTATTGGGTGGTTTTAACTATATATTTCCTTTACCACTTCGCAGGTGGCGAGCAAGGTTCGTCCAAGAATTTAATAATGCAGATTGAATGATCTCAATTTACACAGAACAAGGGTATACTCGTCAACAAAAAAAAATTTAACGTAAATTACCATAAAGTTCAGCTGGATGCAAACAACATTTTTACTAATAAAAGCAATTAAATAGTTGAGACGTTTGTTCCCACGATGACGAAGCGTTAAAACATTAATAATGGCTCAACTCCGTCATCGACCATTGTGTCTAATTTTTGTATCGGAGACCAAAAGCCCACGCATTTATGTATGTACTTATCGAGGAACCGGTCGTTAATTATATATATTCGATAATATAAAACACAGTGAGAGTGATGTACTTCTTCTGGCTAATAAACATATTTCAACAATTATGTCGTTCTTCTGATATATTTCATCATAACGTATATATCTTAATATTTTAAGTATAATTAATGGTGTTATTAAGTAGTTCCTTTCAATTTGAACACTTTTTTATAGCATTGTAGCTAACGAACTAGTTAATTTGAGTTTCTCTGTTATTGTTAGTATTTAGTAATACATATTTAGTTTAGTTATACATACTGCAGTATATACCATAGGGTTATGTTAGCAAGTAGCTCAGTATGAGGCCGTTGTTAGATAATGTGTGGTTATTTTAGTATTATATGATATTATCTAATACTAGATTTTCTCTCTATCTTCATTTAACTTATTTACACATTTATTATATTACTTTATTTATATATGTAAAGTTATACATTTTTATAATATGTACTACATTATTTTGTGACATGGGATATAAACCTGTTAAAAAAGAAATGGTGAAAACACAAATTATGTGATTTTTTACTCTTTCCACTGAACATAATTATCTAAGCGATGTATCAAAAGTAAATGATAAATTGAAAGCTAGTATTTCATTAATTAAAACTAATATTATATTTTTAAATTTGTCATGGTGGCTACAAGGTTACCCGGTGTTAATTAACGACGTGAACCAAGTTGGTAACACGCTAAGTCTAGACGGTAGGTAGACTTACGTGCAGCTGCCGCAATCGTCAAGCGCTCGTCGACTGACTTTTTTATATAGTTTACAGCTTTTAGCGTTATAGTCAAATTCTCACCTAAGTTAAAAGACAATGTGTCCCACGATGACTCACACGCTTAGCCTAGTGGTGGGATGGACTCTCTAATGCAACTGCCAGCACACACCTAAAGGTATTTCGTGGCAGATTTTCAACTTGAAGGTAGTAGATAGTCAGGTGGGCATTAGAAAAGGCCTACCTTCCTACCTATGGTTACATCACATTATTTTTCTTTCATCGTAAGTTCAAGCTTTTGCTAGAGATTCGAACTCACGTCCATTGACGCAGCGTCCTTAGATACTACCACTGAATTATCTATGCTTTTTGTTTTAATTGCTAGTGAACTTTCAACTTAAGGATGACAGCTAAGCTAGCGGCTATCAGAAAAACCCTACCACTATACAAACCTTTCATCACAATATAATGCAAATATTATTTCAATCGGATCAGTAAGTGGAATGACACACACAAGTTAACTAGAAATGCTCATAAACTGACGGTTTAGTTCCGATTTTGATCAAAGTAAGCCGAATCCACAGTACGTATAAGGTGCGGTGTAAATTATCTATAGATAAAGAGTCATCCAAGCATGTACATCGCTTATCTGCATCAGTAGTGCAATTTTGGATACCATTACATGTTTGTTGTTATTTTTAAATGTTGTGAAATTTCCTTTGCTAATTTCTTCTTATTATTGTAATGCGATTTTCAGATGTAAATAAATATCAGTATATTGTGTACCGATTAATATATCAAGTGCCCTAAAACAACAGAAAATGCCCTAATGCAAAATATATAAAGAAAACTTCTGAAGGTCATATGATCACACTTAATGCCATAATATTACTATTGTCATTGATAGTTTAATATTTTTATAAAACATTATCTGTGTCCGCAACTCGGTTCGCGGGGAACTCAAATTATATTTAAACATTTTCATTAAAAAAATGTTATATAGCCTATGTTACTTAGGGCTAATGCAGCAATCTAATGGCGAAAGAATTTATGAAATCAGGTCAGAGGTACTTGAGTTTATTCGTCACAATCAAAAATCAAATTTCTCCTCTTTATAATATTAGTATAGATATCTATATGAAAAACTTTCCATTGCAAAAAGAATTGTTTATTCATTGGACGATGCATAGCAATCTATAGTTATCTCGTTTTCGTACCCGGTATATTTTTTTTTTACAGTTTATAGATTTAACGCAATGGCCACATATTCACCTAATGTTAAGTGACGATTTGGCCCAAGATGGTAGGCATGCTAAGCCAGTGAAGTGAAGGGACTGGCTCTCAAGTGAACTACCGGTACACACCTATAAATATTTGGGTGCAGATTTTCAACTTGAGGGTGGTAGCTAGCCAGGCGGGTATTAAAAAAGCCCTACCACCATGCTATAGTATCATCACGATATTTTACTTCACGGAAAGTTCAAGCTTATTGCAGGTGGATTCGAACTCACGTCCCTTAAATAGGCGTCCCTACACATTTTCAACTGAGCTATCATCGCTTCAGTACGTTCCCCCATTTACGTTCAAGTATTCATTACAATATTACTATGTGCGCCTTAACGTACCAGTATTTTAGCTAATTTCATAATGTCATTGCTTGTCACTATGATTTCACTGTGGTTGAAGTTCATACAGTCGTATTGCTTACAAAAATTATGAAATCGTATTATATTTAGATACCAGAATTTATACCATTACATCTAACCTGCAAGACATTAAAATTCGGTTTTTGCATAGCACCCACGATAATTCACTTCATTCACGATATTTCACTTCAAAAGAACGACTTGTAAAAACAATTTTAATATAATACTATTGTGGTTGACTTGATCATGATAACCGTACATCAAATGTAACACGAACGATAGCGAAATGCATAGTAGTGTCGTGTTCCGGGCTCGATCGGGTTGGAAGGATCTTGATTAGTCTAGCTCGAGCGCACCATGCTTATGGTAATAGACAATGGCTCTTTTATGGTTTAACATTTTAGAATCATCTGTATATCCAACTTCGTGGAAATTTGAAACAACCTCTCTGGACTACGACTCTCTAGATGGTCACCATTGCATTTTGATTGTACTGTGTGCATATCATTAAATACATTTCCGTCGCTATGCCGTGATGCTGTATAAGCAATTTCGTCAATGTCAAGTGTGAAGTACTACATAACCACAATTAGTCACAGCACTTCGGCGCGGCGCATTATATTACTAAAAGATCTAGGTAGACCTGTCGAGGACTGCAGTAAGTTCTAAATTAGAATTTGTCTTTAAAGCTGCACTAGCAGGCTCCTACCAAATGTGGCTGGGCAGGAAGAGAAAGTAAACTGTAGAGTAAAGTAAGTAGTAAAGGTGAGTGTTGACAAGCGTTGGAAAGGGACCTCTTAAACCTACATCCGTGTCACAAGTCTCGGGAACTGCTCGAAGTTTCCCTATCTGTCACACAATGGACCCTTTACACGCACGGTGAATCCATGGATAGCTAACTCTCCTGTACATTCATTGAATGTCTAATTTTTCACGACTTTGAATACAACATCTAATAAAAGTGGAGTTTATTCAAAGTATTCAAATATGATTCCGAGCAAATATTGTCAAGTCCTTTGTTATACCTCATCTAAATTACACGCCACCTATTTAATTTATTCCAGTCAGATCTAATAATTTATCCTGTACTTATTTTGCAATGTCGTGCTAAAGATTTAATCACTGCTATGGTGTAATCATTTACAATGTTAGAATTCAATGCAGCGCTTAACCATTGATGATTTCCAGTGCTTGGATACGTTGTCAAGGTTCTAAGTTCCAACAGTTTTTTTATAGCCACACGGCTTCGGAATACCTCAATGGTGCCCGTGACATAATCACCATAACTGTCAAGGCGATAACAACGGCCAATAGAATTTATAATCGGTCGCTTCCGGTGACACCTTATTTTATACATGAATAATTGTGTGGTCGTCCTATAACTTCATTGCAACTTTTCACGACATATGTCTTGCCTAATATATGTTGTAGTGGGGTGAATTATGTTTTTATTTACCGCATTCGAACAACAAATATATATTTTTTCTTTTATTATGCCATAAAATGTCGCCAATATCAAGCGTGAAGGATACATATTATAAACACAATTAACCGATACAAAATAACTACCAACCCCAGAATAATTATTTGTGGATAACACAAATTATCCTGTTCGGAATTTGACCCACAATACTTCGAACACAAAAATCGAAGCCGTAAGTCAAGTAGTTTTAAATAAACTTATGCATGTACCAAACATATAAATGGTAATAAAATAATTAATATTTTATTGTTTATGTTTTTATCTAATATTTCCCGTGATCCCATTGCCTAAAATTCCTTCTTAAACTGTAACTGACAATAATTCATATTTTTCAAGACAGATCAATAGAATATTTTGTTAAAAGATTTACAAAATAATATTGTAGAATATAAGAATCTAAACTTCTTTAGATTTGATCAGAGCTGATTAGGAATTAAAACCATTTGAACTTTTCAGAAACTTTCGTAAAGTTTTATTATTTCTGTCTAAAATCGTGTACTATTCTTTCTAGCTTTACTCTGTTATCAGTTCCACTTTCCACTACTAATAACTCAAGGAACTATTTTAAGCAACTTAAAAGAAGTAAGTGTTATTCAAGAGTGTGAATATATTATAAGAAAAAGAGGTTTAGAAAATATGACGTATATAAAAGAATTTTTCCTGCAATATTAACTCTGTACATATAGAACCCAAATTCAGTTGTAAAGAAATTATAAGTACCTACATAATTTGTTACGCTTAATCTATCCAGTCATTTTTACGGTTAGGAATGTCAAGAAGATATGTATAATGCTTTAAAAACTTATTGCGAGCTATAAAGTATTAGCGATAAACGTTTTAGGACATTTAATTACACGTATTATTTCTTTTGACAGTTTAAAAAACAGCACTCCGCCTTTATGCTTCATTAATAGAAGTCACGGAATTTATTCTGAGACTTCATATAAAAGAATCAATATTATAATTATTTGTGTATTAACAACTTTTGTATGTTCCCACGAATTTGACTACAATGTCTAAATGTGTAAATATATGTACAACTTAATACCAGGTTTAACGATTATACCGTCAACTCTTAGGCTATTATTGTTTATTTATTTATTATTACAGTTTTAGCGTGTCCATTGTCTTGGGCCATATCGTCACTTAACAACAGGTGAGATTGTCGTCATAATGCAAAAACATAAATAACTACAATTATAAAAAGTGACATTACTTAAAAAATGTAAATGTTATTCCTATATAACAAACACGAGTTAAACCATGGGTCAAAAATGCTTCAAAACTGATTGAAATCATACCAACAGCAATTAAAAATCATCAGATATGAAAGTAAATAAGACAAATATTTTCAGAAAATATATGTATTATGAGCGCCACATCATAAAGACTTTTGTGTTGTTTTCAATTTTAATAAGAATTTATCAATGCTCCATGATATAAATAAAACTGTAATCGAATAGGAAAATCCTGTTCGACAATTCTGTCCTGTTTATAATAATAGAGCTTAACAAAGTAATTCACTAATGAATCCAGTAAAGATCAACCGAAATGCGATTTACAATTTAATTTTAAATATCGAAAATAATTATTAGCATGTGTTGGCATAACGTTCTGAAAACTAACTATGTTGAACGATAAAAGTATAGGCATCTTGTCAGATCCGTTTTTATTTTTAGAATAGAGTTAATAAGTTGTATATATGAACAGAAATAACGCATTTTTTAACAATCCCTAAAAGATACGAGAGATTATAAACGGAACATTAATCGAGCATATTATACTTATTAATCAGACGATCATTGGCGACACACGTTTCGGGCCGTTCGTATTTCCCACGGGGCGGGTGCCGGAGATGATTCCGGTTTTAGCCAACTTAAATGTTTGTTGTCAAATTAATCTGTAGTCGCTTAGTATGCGCTACTCGACCAGTCCAGCGACTATTCATTCATAGCGGTTGGAATGCTAGATAGCTCGTGGCTCGACAACGAAGGTCAACCGCGACCGCCCAACAAAAACTGTGTGAGACACAGTCAGCCGCGAACACGTATGTGGATGTACCGGTGTCCAGTATCTTACCTGCTCCATTCCTCCATGAACATCCCGCGGTGCGCTCACTTACCTATTGACATCTTGATAATAAACACTATTAAATTAATCTCTCTCATTTAAATCTAATACATGTAGTATGCGGTTAGAATTTGTTTAATAACTACATTCCGAAATTCAATTATTTTTCTAATTAAATAAAAATAAAATATATCTATGTAGTCTGAGAAGTGCGCAGAGATGAACAATCAAATTAAATTGCTCAGAAATTTAGAGGATAACGACGGGTCATAAGAATGAATGCTTGCCATTTGCAAAATGACAGAACCGTGACATCACGGAGCAGTCACCGCTTGTTCTCAGGATTCCATCTACGGACACGTTTGGATATTAACATTATTATTCTTTCATCTTGTTCTATTTCTTTTTTACAGCTTTTTATATTCCCATGTTCGAAACATACATTTTAATCTATTCTAATGATTTACGATACAATTTTATTCACGGTTAATATGATATCACTACCCACCTACAAATAACCAGTTTATTTAATTATTTAAAAAAGTTAAGTTTAAAATACGAAACTTATTAAATGAAAAGTTAATTATATTGATAACATAACGTGGAAAATACACAAGACACCTAACTATACATAAATTAAATATTTTCATTCACCTATTAATTTTAAGAAATGCTGGGAAAAATAATCTGTTTAATAAAATACTTAATTGTACTATCGTACGTAATAAATAGGTAAGTATGTATGTAATTTATTTTCTACAAACATAGAATTTTTTCAGAGTAAAACTATAAATACAATGAAACTGTATATAATAAAGTATAATATACAATTTTATAATATACAATAGAGCTAAATGTAATCCAACTTTTTAATCCCGTTATATTAAAATTATAAGATTTAAAATTTTCATACACGCATCTACATGAATATTATAAAACGGAAAAGTTTGTTTGAACGAGCTAATCTTAAGAACTCGGATTTCAAAAATTATTTTTGAATTTCATAGGACAATCATTGATGAAGGCTATTTTACATCACACTACCACTAATACAAAAAAGCTGTATAGAAAAAGTTACAAAACTAGATACAAAAGACTAAATAAATTTTAGTTTCTCGCCAAGTCTTTCAAATCAAATATATAATTATTTTTTTTCTGGATTGTTAAACATTTAGTCTATCCCATTTTATAACCAAAAAAATCCTAGAAAAATTAAAACATTTTATACATTTAATATGTACTAAGCATAACATTTAGTATAATTAAACTGGTAATTTATTTAATTCGAATATATATATTAAATACAAGTTCTTGTATTTTACATTTTTTATATTAATTGCGGATACAAATGTATGTGGATATATATTTGCAATATCAATCTGATGTGTGAACATGATAAAATATATTGTGTCTGTGAATGAAGGTGCTTCAAGTGTGCGGGGGCCTCGCCTTGCCGCTGAAACCCATCGGCACCTCCGCGATGACGTCACTCGTGCCCGCTGTGGCCCGCCATCGCCGCCGTCCGCTCGACCAAGGACAGTAAACATTACCAGGTCAATGCACGCTGCTGTCTCCAGTCAATTTTTTTTTCAATTTGGCCACGACTGCTCTACCGACAACCGTGAAACGTTCTTTCCGGAAAGACCTTCTAATAATGGATGACTATACAGTCTCGTTTTATTTAAAAAAATCACGACTTTTCAGTACCTACTAGAAAATATAAGTAACTAGATTTTACGTGTAGCTTCGCTCGCGTTAATATCGATATTGTCAAACAAATCCGTTGACGCGATAAAAAGTTTCACGCAAAGTTTATCCCTCTATTTACCCTTCTTCTTATAAATATTTCTCGAGAAACAGTAGCCTATGTCTGCCTCCTGGGTTCCATCTATCTCTGTACCAAAATTCATCACAATCGATCAGCGGTTTAGGTGTGAAAGTATAACAAACAAACAAACTCACTTTCGCATTTATAATGTCGTATGATGTAAGTATGATGATAAGTAGGATCTACTATGTTAATCATTCGAAATAAGAACTTGCAAAGTATAGCCTAAAATAATATTAGGTGTTATTTCTTAAGAGAGCATTATTAATGTTTATGAATGTTGTGAATTTGTATAGAATTATACGTGTATTTATACATAATATCTGAAATTTTATTAAAATGCTTATAACGTCAATATTTCTTTAGGATGAACGTAGATATTATTCAAGTATCACGTTCTATTTTTTTCGTTACTCATAAAACATTCACGTAACTATGTAAATATCTAATCTTATTAATTAGAATCAATGATGCTATAAAGGCCATTCCTAGATTCTTTGTGAGAAATGCAAAACATCCATTTACTTCTAATACTTAACACTATTCAGATAAAATTGAAAATAACCTTTAAATGTTAACTAATTGAATGTTACTGGACATTAGGGCACGGTATTTGAGTCCGTTTCGACCGACATCTCTATTTATCATAGTGGCTAGTTCTCCTTCCAGGATTAGACATAATAATAACAATCTGTATCCCTATGAGTCTATATAGAATATGAGTCGTTTTAAGCGTTGATCTAAACATTACAAAAGTGCGACTTTGAAAGACTAAAGTAGAAGCTAAAAGAGGCAAAGTTACAATTTGTAAATTTTAACCATTTAAATTTATGGTTAACTGGATATAGATTAAAAAATATACAGTTTAATTTTTAATTTATCACCTTAGATTATATTATTGAAATATTTGATATACAACGTATAAATGACTGTCGAATGTAAACTAAAATGGTTTTACTAAAGTTATTTAACATGATTATGTTGACCGTGGCCGTATGCCGAGCATTTTCTGGAGAAACACGTTGTATTATGACAACATCATTAACTTTTTAAAATTGCACTGAATTTTTCAACGCCCGCAACGTCTCATTCTTAGAAATGGGTCATCGCGAGCATGGCTAGAGTTAAAATAATGACGTCATATGTGACGTCTTCGCCGCAACCAGAACGACCATGGTCGTCATGTGGAACGGCTTAGACATGTTTTGAGCATTGTGAACACAAAGTGGAACGTAGTCAGTAACTTTGTTGTATTTTGGGATCCATCAGTGTAATACAGTTACTAACCAAGCACGGATACACGGTTGTGAGCACGATGGGCATGCTCACAACCCAAATAGACTTGTGACGTCACACCCTTCACGGATAGTATTTACTACACAACTTTGCCCACGGTGATATATTTTATAAACATCTCCTTTGTAAGAGTACACTATATTGGTCATGAGCAAGTTCATGGTACTTGGTCAATTTTTGAATAGCTGTGACCAGAACCTTTTTGAAAGCTGCATTCGTGCCTGCTACTGACAAGGTTGTAGAGCGACATGACATGGGGAGCCATTAATTAATTACGTAAGGATAATTTTGGTCACTTTTTTAATAGTAAAATTCTATCTTGATCTTCTAAATAATAAATTGTTATCTTTCGAAATGAAATGATTTTTTTTTAATAATAAAAGTGCGGTAATATACGGAAACATGTACTATAAGTTTTTCTATAGAACCAAACATGGATAACAATAAAAACATGAAATTTTCATATGTTATTGTTTTTTCAATAAGCAATAAAACTTATTTAACTAAAATTAAAATTCCACTGTAAACTTTAAAATTAAGAAAACTATTTGGAATCCAAAATGCAATTAGACTTTTAATATTGAATTTTTATTCACGAAATATTACGTAAGAATGAATTTCACCCCCCTCCCCCCAACATAAGTACATGTAGAGATTTTCTTAACCTTCCCAATACCCTTACGAAATTAATTGGCCCCTTAGTGATTCCTTATGTATTGCCGATTGCTCGTTCAGAGAGTTTATTATTGGAGTATACTTTGTCTATCTATATATATATAAATGAATGTCTATTTCCCTTGGTCATCGCATCACGCTTGACCAGATGGAACAATTTCGCTAGTTCTTTTTTTGTTATGTTCATTATTGTCAGGGGAACGTTCATATGTAAGAAACAATTAAGGAAGTTGAGTGAAACATTATAAAATCTGTATATAAAAAAAAATGTGTCGCCGAAATGTATGTACGCGTAGAACTTCCGAACGATTGCACCAAATCGGATAACTATATATAAATTTCATATAATTAAAAGACATATAATTAATGGGAGTCATTAACAAGTTTCATTCAATAACCAAAAGAAATGAAAAACGGAAACGATATTAGATATAGCCAGTTCTATTGATTTTAGCGAATTTAACTTGTAAGATTGATTAGGACTGATTATAGCTAATCAAAATGTAAAAAAGAAAATATAAACATCGGTCAAAACGTTTTTGAGTATTAGCGGAAATAAAGAACATTGATTATAGTTGATACGAAGTTCACCGGGTCACCTAAAAAACTGTGCAAAAAAAATTATTTCATTTGACTGAATGAAAAAATATCTTAAATTGGATTATGCAGGAAGCTTGTTAATATAATTAAATCGCTACGTGTATAAGTATCATCACGGGTATTGGTGAAATGGCGATGTAGGAACAGTACATACGTTTGTACCAGTAATATCTTCCACGAAACGTGATACAAACGATCGTGAACACATTCACAGAGGCGTCTCAGTAATGTTAAACACTTTTCTTCGGCGCATAAAAATTCTTTATAATAATATATAGATCCTAAGCGGCAGGTCACGAAACAAATTTTTGTCTGAAATTACGATTTTGTAATACGTGTTAAGTAATGAAGTAACGAATTATCTTCAGCTACGAAGCGTAATGTCGTGAGTCAGATCCAACTATTTTTATCTTTTATACCTAAAGTTCCAATCTATATATAGTTCATTTTAAAACTTTTTTTTAAAATATGTACCGAACGGTTGACATAATGTACTATACTTATAAATCTAAAACCTTCATCCCTCTAGTCAGGGTAGTCCAACTGTATATTTTCGCCCTGCAAAAGATTGCAACTATATAATTTTGAATTGCAACATTTACATATATTACTTCAGCAATCCATATCCTACAAAAATTCAAACACAAATGAATCAATTTACAGCTATATTGACTAACTAATCAAATCCTACTGTAAGAAACAATGCAATAACACTTTCTTCTCCATTTTGAAAAAAAGAATTAAATTCATGTCCAAGGACTATCTACAGAAAATACAAGAAATTTTTTATATGCTACTTCACTAAGTAAGAACTCTAGAAGTGCACGAGGATGATTAAAGATCAGTTACACATTAGTGAAGCTTTTGATGTTACTAGTATGTATCGCTGTAAAGCTGTATGGTTCTAGGCTTGACTTGCACCTAGCTGTTTATAAAAATGAGACCAATCTCAAAGAAGACCACACACGTATTAAAGCCAAATAACTGCGTGGTAGGATTCCCGAGGACTGAGTGAAAAAAATCTTACGCCTGTTGCCTATCAGAATTCTTAGAACACAACTTTACGAACTATGCTTATTTGCGGTTGAAATAGACGTTGGTCATTCTAACGCAGTTAATCGTAATGCATATAGTACAGCTTAATGTACATAGTAAATGCTAAATCTATATTCTTCTAATCGAGAAACTCTTCTTATATTTGGTAGAGCAATCATCGCGGAAGGCTTTAGACTATTTAACATGATGCTACCACCAATAGGAGCAAAGCTATATTAAAAAACTTACAAAAATAGGCTAAAATCATTAAATCATTTTTAGTTCCACGCAAACGAAGTCGAGGGCACAGCTAGTAGTTATCATAAAGCTCTACAAAGTTCTTCGAACTTCGCGTTCAAATATACGTAAATGCAGAAATTCGTTAATAAATACTGCACGTATTATTACAATTTTATTTAGATACCACTACTTATTATTTATAAAAAATATGTTACAATTATCATCGTTATAGTTAATACTAGAATGAAGCTAACTGGATGTAGTTTTCTATGAGAAATATTTTTTTAGAACCGGATCAGCAAGTACTTTCAAAGACTATGTCGTACAAAAATATTTATAAACTATACCTGTTTATTATAGTAACACTAAAATACCAGAGTTTTTGGTGAGATCTTGATATGCCATCTAATTAAAGTAATTCATACGCTTGTGATGTTTTATCATTTATTATGTATATATCGCATCATTTTCCGCGATATAGTTTAGATATTGTGCACAAGTAAAATGAGTTTATATCGATAATAACTGAATCTATGTATTATAAGCTACCTTAGAAACTTCCTAGGCAGTTCCATGGGCAGCGCTTTACTTTGGAGTAATGCAACAGGTCCTTGATGGGTGAGTTTGTAGTCCACGCATGCGACGCTACAGTTCGTCCGAGTTGTAGGGGTTTACCGTGTAGACCAACTTTATAGACGGCTGAAGGTTTTCGCAAATCCATGAAGTACCGATAGCTACTCCCGAACAGAGTCCGAAAGCAGTGCGAAAGCGGTTCTAGGTATCTTGGCCAGAAAGTAAAGAGGGACTAATGTGAGAGGTTTTACTATTACTAGTTCTCGCATACCCCTATAACACAAAGTCTTACAGACTCTTCTTCTAGTCTGCCCAGGTAAATGGGAAAGGTAGATTCATAAATGGTTTTTATTAAGAATGAATTATTTAAGAGGCTCGGTGCCTTGGTCTAACAATCTACATTCTAAATTTTAAACCTAGTTATATTTGTAGATTACGTAAATATTATTAAGTTCGAAGCGATGATAACTTAGTTGACAGTGTGTACGGTCTCAGTGTCAAGAGACGTGAGTTAGAATCCACCTACAATAGACTTGAGGTTTCGGTGAAAGAAAACATCGTGATGAAAGCATAGCATGGTGGTATGGCTTTTTCTAATGCCCGCCTGGCTAGCTACTACACTCAAGTTGAAAATCTGCTGACAAATACCTATAAGTGTGTTTCGGCAGTTGCACTTAAGAGCCAGACCCTCTACAAGGCGTAACGTGAACTAAAAAGCAGTTAAATTTTAAGACGTAGATACTCTAATCTATAATAATTAAAACAGCAACAAGACTTTTTAGTATTACCTTCATAATCTATAATAAATGTTGAAGCCCAATTGCGATCAATATAAAAATAACTTTCGTAACTAACAATATATCGCTCTACATTTCGTAATTTAATATTATTAATCTTTGAATGATTGCTCACTATGTATGACGTGGCGTTCCTTAATTAGCACAATGAACTATTCCGGTTTCTTGTTAAATTATTTAATATTTAGAGACTTCATGCTTTGTGTGATATAAAAATTCTTGGGGGAATTTAATATGCCCTTGAAAGTTGATACCATAAACTTACAATAACAAAAACATTATGGCTATCAGTTTTCACGATTCTACAATGGCACGGTCTGTTTGTCCGACAAAATAAAATAGAGCAAGAAAAACACGATATTCGTAATTATTTCATCAAGTAACATTATTTGATTTGTTTTCGAATAAGGTAATGAATGTAAATAACCTCCAAAACATAGGTACTTATTAGCTCGTGAGGCTGTGCATGTTACTATATGCGTTCGTTTCTGATCAATGCATCAGGTAAGTTCTGAGTACAGTGGTGTTTATTTTCGGCATAGGTAAGTATGGAAATTCTTTAGCTACTTATTACTTTTAGTTGGGAGCAGGCGCGGCGCGGCGGTGGTTCGACCGATGAACGGTGCCGGTTGCATTCCATTTTGCCGCGTTCCATTACGCAGTGTCGTAATTCCAAGAAGGAGTGATGTCCTGCTCACACTTACCATACTACGTTATTGCTGTGTTTTGAAATTCTGTTCATTGTTTGCGTTCAAGCTTATTTCAATACAAGCAAGGAAATGCTCAGCATGTATCCGGTCAAAGGTCTTAACGACTAATGTTCATATTTATACGTTTGTGTAATTTTAAAGTTAAAATAAATTATGTGTATTCCAAGATACCAATTTAATTCTAAATACAATATATAGAACAATTAGATAGGATAGAATATTAGGTAGATATTGTAGGTATATAAACAGCACTTATGAACACCATCGCTTTTTAAGAATATAAATAACAATTTACTTTATCTGTATACTTGACGACTATCCAGAGATCAAATCTGACGTATTTTTAATAGCAGATTTACTGAGTCTTAGTCCTTACTTAGTGGGCGTTAACTACGACAGAGCTAACTGATCTTTACAGGTTTATTACTAACGTGCTTCATTATGTTTTATTTATATCTATATTAATATTATAAAGTGAAAAAGTTTGTTGTTTATTTGAAGGCGGCTAATCTTAGCAGCTACTATTCAATTTTCAAAAATTATTTATATGAATAGAAGCAAAACTGTATTGTAAAAAGTAAAAGAAACTGGCAAAAAATAATAAATAAAATTTTGATTTCAAGCGAATGAAGATTTGGTCTGAACGAAGTTTGATTGTTTTTTTTAACGCGTTAAACTATCAGTCAGATTTCAAAAATATATTTTATTGTTGATAGAGTAATCCTTCAGGAAGATTTTAAGTTATTTGACACCACCACCAGTACGACACCACCAGTAGGAACAAATCTGTATTGAAAGAAGTTACAAAAACGATTAAATAATTTTTAGTTTCACGCGATCAGCTAATATAGTATTAAATGTTTTAACTTTCAATATATAAAAGTATACGTATATATTTACAATTACTTTCACTATATCGTACAAGAATCAAATGCTCGTGAAAAAAACTGGAAAGTTGCTTTTTACCAAACATCCAATACTAATAGTACAGTATAAGGCAAGGGTGACTTCTTTGATTCCAATTACACCTAACTAAACAACAGTTGCATATCCTTGCCGACAAAATAAAAAACCCATTTTCGGACTTCATTTACTAATATCCATGATATTATTTTAATTGTAATAACAAAATGTAAGCTTGTAAAGATTTGTTTCTTTATGAGAACGTAATAAACCTAAATAACAATTCTGTCATAAACAAAACGAATCGATATGTCAGAAATGTTTAAGACATTTTAAGTTCAGTAGTACAAAATCGAAAAAATGTAACGTAATCTCACACGTATGTGTAAGTCTTCGCCGATTAATTTTCTGAAAGCCGCAGAATGTCATTAGTGCGGGGCAAAAAGTAAACGCGCGAGAAACAATAAAAGTGTCGTTCTTATTATTCGCAACTCACGCAGTGTATAAACAGCTAAGCAAGCAAGCTGATCGGTGATTAATGATGCAGCGTTAGAGCGTACTTCCTGTGAACTAAGCTCAGAAATCGAATCAGAACTCAGTTTTAAATTAGAAAAAAAAGCGATAATTAAATTGACTGACTCGCGTCACTTTCATTATTTGAAGTAAAAACCCAAACTCTTTTATTAAGCTATTAATATTTATGACGATTATTAACAAAACGCCAATAGATATTTTATAGCACTTATACAATATGTACATGCCAATGCGTCATTAACAGCTGTGGGACGACACTGACAAAAGCATTTTTCTGTATCATAAACTCAACATTGAAAACTTGGTACCGTCAGTTTGTCACAAAATTGTGTCTATACGATCCGATATTTTACTTCACATTTTGTAATTATGTTGCCTAGTTTTTTTGTTTTATTTTTCAATCTTGCATGCACTATTCGGAAATAATAAGAGATACGTCAAAACTGAAAATAAAATAATTTACATAATAGAAATGTCCTCAAGGGTTCGCCGGATCCATACAGTGAGTGAGAAAAATGTTTACAAAATTTTCTCGTGTAAATAAAGTCTAACCAACTTATCCTGTTAATTAAAAGAGTTATAACTCTTCTTCTGTACAAATCTAAACAATTAAGTTTCGCACTTGTGCAAACAAGTTATCCTTTTAGGTACACTAGAAAAATAAAATATTATCTAAATATAAAATTATATCCAAATTTTTACAGTCATATCCAACGAACCAATTACTCGAACTGCAATATTATCAAATACAGCCTCTGCCCAGTTTACTTGTCGAAAGTATGGTGAAATTCGATACATAGCTTTAATTATTATTACTATACCAATTCTTCTCTGAGCATTAGCCCGTAAATAATTGCATTTCAAACTACATATTATAAAGGTTTAGTTACACGACTATAGTACATTGTAATACTAATAATGAGCAATGATGCTCATGATGAAGCGAAGACAACTCAGTGGTAGCGTGTACGGACACTGCGTCAAAGGAGTCAGTTCAAATCCCGGCAACGATCTTGAACTTTCGGTGAAGGAAAACATCGTGATGAAACAAGGGTTTTTTATAATCCCCGCCCGAGTATCTACCATCCTCAAGTTGAAAATCTACTGCCGAATACCTATAGGCGTTTTCGGACAGTTGTACTTGAGAGCCAGTCCTTCCACAGGTTTAGCGTGTTCACCATCTAGGGCCACATCGTCACATAACATCAGAGAAGATTGCTATCATAACGCTAAACCTATAAACTATAAAACAGTAGCTCAGTGAAAAACAATGATTGTTGAATCGAAATAAAACTAATTTAAATGGATTTTATCGCGGTTATTTATTCATTTTGATGCCGACGTTTCGAAAGCTTTTCAGCATTCGTCATAATGGGGCGGACTGAGGTGTAAGTTGTCCAGAAAAGTTCATGTTACAGTGTCTACCTTCAATTTAGTTTTTAATTTTGTTAGTGTTCCGATTTACATAGAAAGAGCTCACAGTGTCTCGAGGTCTGGCAATTGGTCTTTTGGGTTCCGATTTAATTAAATGTATAATCGGATCCCAGGCTTGTGCCAGCTTCCAAGCATCTTCTCTATTGAAATTTGAATGTTTTTTAATTTCAATAGCCTCGCGAATCATCCTTGGTAGAAATCGTTGTTCTTTAGCAAGGATTTGTGGCTTGTTAAATCTAAGATAATGTTTGAAGCCTTCTTCTGAATGTTCAGCAACTGCAGACTTCGTAGAGCGTCGTCGTTTTATATGTTCTTTTACGCCGGTCCCTATGCTTCTTTTGGTTTGGCCGATATAGGAGCGGCAACAGTCACATTAGATTTTGTATACACCCTGTTCTCGTAGAGGTATATAACAACTTGAGAAGTGGTAAAAATTGACTAATCTTCTTGAGCGGCTTGAAAGAAGTTTTAAATAAAGCACGCTTCAGTACATAGCCAATCTTGTCTGTGACCCCTCTTACAAAAGGAACACGTTCAACTGTGGCTGGTATCACTCGGTTTCCGTGACGGCGGCGTGGGATTTGGAGCTTGTTATTTCGCAGTACTTGCTTGACATGTTGCAGCTCAGCAGCCAGATGTTCCTCGTCACTGATTCCTTGTGCTCTCTGAAACAAAGATTTACCCAAGGTAGCTTACTGTTTTGGATGATAGTGAGATTCATCGTTGAAAGTTAGAATAAACGACAAAGAGTCGATTAACATGTTTCATTCCTTGCAAAACAGTTAGCCTTTCAGTAAAGGAAAACATCGTGATGAAACCAAACCATTAGTGTAAGACACTGTCTAATATTCACTTGGCTATCTACCACCCTCAAGTTCGAAATCTGTTACCAAGTAAGTATAGATGTTTTCCAGTAGCTGCTCTTGAAAACCATTCATCTTCATCATCATATAACATCAGTAGAACTTGTAGTCAAACGCATTAACAATGATATTACATCAAATAGAAATTGCGAAGTGAACTGGAACTTAAATAAAATAGTTAAAAACTAAGAAAGTTATTTTCAAACATCATGATACGAACCGACCATGAAAAACTATCAATGACAATGAATTTAAGCGTATATTTTCCTCAAACTTTTTCGTGTTCTCCAATCGTTAAGATCTATGAATAACAGACATGTAAAAAGCGATTAAGTTTTTGTAGCCGATTCTACCAATGCGGTAACTGACTTTTCGGGTCGAAAACCTGAATACATTTCAACAAATCACGAAAGCTAACATTAATGTCGTCAATGTTAAACTTCTTTTATTTATACTAAAACTTTATATGAATCGTTATAAAATGGAATAATAATGCTTTGTTTTTGTACTAATTTCGTTAGTAGCTATGGAAATGGACAGTTTAGTTTTTTTTTCGAGTGTGCCAATGAAATTTTGTATTGTAAACGTTCTCTTTTTTTTTTGGTGTCGCTGATTTTATTCTAGAGTCACCTTTTTGACCACTAATCACCGATTTTTAAAATTAATCAAAATTTCAGAAAACAGGAATTCAACTACTTTTCTGTGGCATCCTTTCATAGCAATACAAGCACAAAACAGGTAAGATATTAAAAGCATAAACCATTCGTTTCTTTACTATTTCTTATTTCCGTTTTGTTCATTCGTTAATCTTTGACAAGTTTCAATACGCTTTAGTTCGGTTGCTATTTGTTCTTACACGTTCATCAGTATTTACAGAATTACGTAGGTACCCGTCTGTCTATATCTATATTAATATTATAAAGCGATAAAGTTTGCTAGTTTGTTTGAATATAAAAAAATGTATTTGTGGCTGATAGGGCAATCATTGAAGAAAAATTTAGGCTATTTTACATCACGCTGCCACCAATGGAAAAGATATATTGAAAAATGTTACAAATACTGGCAAAAATGATTAATTACAATTTCAGTTCCACGCAAAAGAAATCGCGAACACAGCTTGTATACAATAAATGTATAACTATGCCAAATCTGTACAATAAGTATTTTTAATTATTATATATATACTGGGTGTACTTTGTTAGAACGTAGATGCCAAAAATATTTTATTTTGAATTTTTCTTTGTTTGTCTGCCCCTCTGTATTTAAAGTAATGGATTGTCATATAGAAAACTTTTTATTCCCTATAACAAAATTGGTCCTCGAAGTACTTTTGGATCAAAGTAATTTTTTTCTCTGTCTGTTGGATGACAGCGTTATTAAAATTAGCTCTATATGAGTACGGTGCTAAAAATAGTGCATCAGATTTTTTTTATCAACGTAGCATCACGTGATTCTCTGGTGGAATCTGTATAAAATTATTTAATAATCTTCGTACCTACAAGAGTTACATAGAAATAAAATTACATAAGATAGAACTATCAACAATTGTAACGGTGCAGACTTGATATTTGCTATTGATAGACTTATATCATTGACGGAAACATAATTATTTGCGAAAATAAAATTAAATTATTACTGTAATGAAAATATTATCTACTAATAATAAAATTGTAAAAAGTCATTCTCCAATAAATATATCTAGTGAACTCGGATACTGGAACGTAATGTATAATTTTTTAGGGTAGACAGTAGAGAAAGCATATCAATTGTCAAGACGGTGGTTATCTAAAGGTACTCAAGTATAAAATAATATAAATTCCATACGTATCATATTCTAATTATTTCTTACATTTTTATCAGAATTATTTGAAGCTGGAGTATTTTCTGAATTAATACTAGTGCGTCTTAAGTTGTTTAAAAAAAGGATGCTTCGGTTTCTTAGTATATTCCGATTCTATCACTTTCTATTTGCATATTCACTTCCTTAGCATATTTATGTGTGCAATTTTTCAGAAACTACGTGACCAATTTTTATTATATTTTACCCGTGTGTATTTTTAATTATTTTTAACGCACTTGGTTACCCTTTGACAATACTCTCAACTTATTTTAAATAAAATTATAACCAAAGACAAAGTAAACTGAATCCAATATAGAAACTTATGTTACAGACTGTGGAGGTTGCGTCGAATCATACTTAGAGTCTCGTTCTACAGTCGTAATATTTTATAGTAAAGCTTCCGCTTACTACAATATATATTGCGATCAGTCATCCGTACTGTCGAACGTTCTTAACTCAACTGCCTCACACAGTCGCTTTACTAGTGCGATAACTCTTAATCAAATAACCAACTTATTTCACAGTCATTACACTAACAGCGTAAGATCAATACAACAGCTTTTATAAATCCAAAGTATAGTTATTGTGCGCAGGTGAATCGCCCCATTAATTAAAAGTATGTAATATTATTATGTTTCTTGTATCATTATATCTCCACATCAATAAGCAGTCGAAGTGATATTTAACAATAACCTAACCTAACCCAAGAATGAGCTCATGAAACTTTGTCAGCTTATTGGTACTTCAAGACACATTTTCACCTTAACAATAGTCCTCAACCTTCGATCTTGCTACATTTTCAAATATTACTAGTCAAAAGTATTACATATGTATTGTTTTAAGTCAGTAGAGTAGAAAAAGTGTTATCTATTTGTAAGAGCATATTTTAAAGGTAGGTTAATATAATAGAAAAGTTGGTACTTTGCATAGGACGTTGGATTGGGAAATATTTGTAATAAAGGTACGTTGGCCTAAATTCGGGTTCAATTTTTCTTTTTTTAGTAGTGTTAATATAAACAAGCATTTTATATCTTCGAATGTCATATTGTACTTAAAAATATGATATGATAAATATTGATTTGTGATACGATATTATCAAATCCGCTTTTTGAATTCAGACTGTTAGGTATATAAGTATTTTTCACATCTCTCAGTAGATAAACAAACAAAAAAGATATATATAAATATCACAAGAACCATAAGAAAATACTAGACTGTTTTATGCATACAATTCATCTATCAAATACATACTAATATTATATACAATATACGAAATGAAAAGCAAAAGACTTGGAACGACGAAAGAGAAGTTACAATATAGCGTGAGCGAGCAAGAGAACATGTTATGTATTATTTTTTGAACATTGTCGAATGGGAGAAACCTGCGTGCGGGCCTCACAGGCACCGCCTGCCCCCGCGTCCCGCGCACCTCCGATCATATGTTCGTCGACTGTCGAGCAAGACGGCAGGCACACACCGGCCGCTCATTGCGACTCGGGCATTCGTCGTTGTCGCAACGCTACGTGCTCACATAGCGGCGCTCACTCTCGTGTGATCAGCTGTTTAGCAGTCCGCGCTACACGTCGCTTACACGGCCCACACCGTGACTCTATCAGACTCTAATAAGCCGCTGTGCGGTGTAAGATGGAGCTGCTGTGCGCGGAGCGCGTCAGCCCCAGCAGCGGCGAGGGCGGAGCGCGGCCGGTGCCAGCGCCCCGAGCTGCCGCCCCCGACCCAGTGCTGATGCGCCGCCGCGTGCTCGACAATCTGCTGCGCACTGAAGAGCGCTACGCCGTCACCAGCAACTACTTCGGCACCGTGCAGACCGAGGTCACTCCTCACATGCGCCGTGTCGTCGCCGAGTGGATGCTAGAGGTGAGCGCACCCGCGCCGAACGCCGCACCCACACCGCCCGCCACCGTACCACCCGCGCGATCCGAACCGTTCGCCATTTTGTCTCGTTTTCCGGCCACGTGTGGCCCAAGTCCTCCTTCGATCGATTGCAACAGTGCCCACGTATGCCCGAATCACGGGCTGCCTGAGACTACTGGCCTGGCGCGACAACTGTCGCTTTACTCACTTCTCCAATGTAAGCTTCTTACTAAAGTGACGACTACAATTACAAAACAGTGTTTCGAATCCGCTTACCCACTGCACCTGCAGTAACTGATCTATATTTTGATTATAGTTTAAATACTAAGGTGAATTCATATTTCACATCTGTGGACTACTACAATGTTTACATGATCAGCTGACAACAGTCTCATTTTAGTTTTAGAATCTTATAAGAACATAGAGATACTTGTGGATATAAAAAAAAAAACTAATTTAAAGCTAAGCTGGTTAACCGTAAGGAACACTCGTTGCGAAATATTATGCGTGAACCATTAGATCACTTAATAAGTAGTCAAGTAGGTGAGTACATACATACTGAATGTACAGTCTGACGGTTACGGAGCGAGCAGTCATCGAGAAGCGAGGGGCCCGGATAAACCGAACGCGGCGCCGCACCGCGCGGAGCGGGCGGGCGCGGTCGCCGACCGATGCGGCTCCGCTCGTTCTATTTGAATAATCAGCTGATTTTGACACACACATACAGCTGACGCTCTGTTGCGCACTTATCTTTTACTTGTAACTATATATATAAATAATTGCTAGTGCGCACACAAACGTCATTGTTCGAGCTCGGTGGCCTAAATGACGTGTAATTTATAGATTTTAATTAAACGAATACATTTTTAATATTATTACTGTTTTAATTAGGGAAGGAATAGGTATTGTGTATTTTAATTTCTGTTGTCTCTTATTTATTAGATAGTCATTTGTTGTTTTTTGTTGAGTTTAAATACAGTAAACATCAAAGTCATTAGGTAGAATTGGCAAAACAACATAAATATAAGGGCCACGTGGAGCTAACTGGTACGAAATGCACCCGGCCGGCGCGGCGTGGTGCGGTGCGGTCGGTACGCACTGACGTCATGCTTAGTGCTGCTACCATGGTATCGCATGCGCTTCAATCCAAGTTCACCAACAGCTCACCTCGAGGCTATAACTAAACCAGTCGCATACCAACATTTCAGCAAAAGCAGACCGAAACGGTCCTATGTGAATGTAAGGTCATTGACATATTCAACGTTAATTTTTAATTGCTAAATGCACTTGACGCGTGTACAGTGACCTCCCATCATAATAATAAATACCGTTTACAATTTTATAATGACTCGATTAAATTAAAAAAGTTAGAAGGAATTTGGAACAAATGGAAAGCCAACGTTTTGTTATACACAAATAATAACTGATATCATCTTGTTTGTATATTGTATTATAATACTGATGACGTTCTTAAAAGGTTTACAACTTTGACATATTATCGTAAGTTGTCATCTTATTTATCTTTATAGTATATTTATGTTGCAAACTAAACGAGATTGTTTAATAAGTACAATACATAGCGGCGCACCTAATAGGTGTTATTTTCGCATTTATAATTAATGTAAGTAGGCTTTACAGGGTCGTTTTAGTAGGTATTTCGCATCTTTCTCTCTTAGCCGTTCCTGGCAAACGTGAGGAAATACCGTCAATAGATTTTCCTCTCGTTAAAAAAAAACAAAGGTAGACAGATATAAGTATGTATACTTGTATATAATTTTGCGAGTATCGTTACACTGTGCGAAACGACTACAATCCCACAATCCAAGTCTCTTACTGCACTACCTAGTTTTAAAACTAGTTTAGAGACATCTGCTTTCGCTTTTCCCGGCTTTCTTGCTCACTGGTACGTACTCAGGTAGTAAAATACATTTTCCTTAACATAAAAACTCATAACGAGAACAAAGTTTAACACAAACTAAACGTATATTGAACTGAAACGAAGTAACTGCATTTGAAAACGTATATTCTGATAAGAGTTGTTATTACTGCAGCAGGAAAGCAAAGTGTGCTGTGTTTATCGTAATAAGCGTGTGTTTCCAGTTTTATATATAGGTTATCAGGAATTCCGGATCATAAACTAAACACGGTTTGGGTGTGTGGGTACCCATTTCATCCTTCCTAAAAAATATTAATGTGTACGTTTCAAATTTGTAACGGCCGATTTATTTTCAGGTATGTGAGGACCAGGGATGCCAGGAGGAGGTGTTTCCATTAGCGATATCGTATTTGGACCGGTTCTTAAGCACGTGCATGGTGGGAAAGAGTCAAGTGCAGCTGCTGGGAACTGCGTGTCTATTACTAGCTTCCAAGCTTCGGGAACCTGGATCCCGAGCGCTGCCTGCCGACCTACTCGTCTTTTACACAGCCAACAGCATCACTCTAACAGATCTCTGTGTGAGTACAGTACTATTTAGTTTCTTCGTTAATTTACGACGGTTGATAACGATAAGTGTTATATTAAAATCCAATACCAGACATTATCTGTATCACGATATGGTAACTTGAGTAAATTCGAAGAATTAATTAACTTTCTTCATGTTAAGAACAGCTGATCTCATTAATCATTCAATACCACAGAGTTTTTTGTATCGTACATTCGCATGCATCGATTTTGTAGCGAGCTCTAGACGTTCTCGTGTCGTTCACTCCGCTGATTTCTAAATCATTCGAAGTCTGAACATCCGTGAGAGATTCGAATTCCACATTTACGACGGTACATTAATTATTCCGATGGAAATATGGTTTCCGTATGTTAAATGCAACAGGTCTATCGTTTACTCACTATTATTTTTATCTAAAATTTTACTTTTGATCTATTATAAACGTTACAATTTTGATAAATTCAATTCATACACTTGCTATGGTATAAAAATTTACCTAGTCGCCACATTGTCATATACTATTGAGGAAATAGAATTAACCTTAATCTGTCATCACGACATTTTTAAACTTTTTTGTCATATATAGTAAAATCGATACTATAATTCATTAAAATGTAGTTAATTCTTAAGTCAAAATCTGTAACTCCATAAAGGATCCTTAAATGTAAAACTATGATATACTTGTTAGAATATACATATGTAGCATTTGCTTTGATTAATTTATAAATGAATTAAAGAATACAGTAATTCGGATCCGTGACCTGTGACTGGTAGGTTGGTTACATTTAGTTGGTGCGTGTCTGTGATTTCTGTTGCATTACGGGTGCGATGCGGCCTGTGCGGCCACCCGGCGGGGCCCCGTCGCCGTTCGTCCCGTAGATAATTTTAAGTGCACGGCACATTTTCGCGCGTCAAAACATATACGACTTGTTTCTTTTGCTTACAAGTGCATTCCAAAATATGCACTTGTGTGCTGCTCATTAGTAATGATTTCGAAACTTATTATATGTATAAACGAGTACCATCCACGAGGTTTCTTTACAAAGAAAATGAACGCTTTTTACCAAATTTGAGTTTAATTAATTTGACGATACGAAGTTATAGTTACATAATTATATTGGGACTGTTTTGGCAATCGCTGATCGTGGAATTCGCCTGAACGCGGTCTGGTAAGAGGGCTGCCCTGCGGACAGTGTCCCCTAACGAGCCGACGGGTTTCTCGGAAAGAACTGCCGAACAGGCTCGCGTTTCAATAAGACCAATTACAGTAGAAGCACACCGCTTATTTTTTTCTCACGCTACAACCGCGCGACGGGTACTGAGGCGGTAACCGGCCCAAAGCAACTCACCTCTCCTCGTCTCGTCCCACGGCTGACGGCACGACGCGATGCGCGAACTCTTAATTCACCGAGCGTTAACAAATTGACTGTTTTAACTTTTTATGGTCGAGTTTTTTCTATGACATTACGAATTAATGAACGTTGATACTTTTTTCTTTCATACTGTATATCTCTTAATATTTTTATGTTATAGATACAGTTTTTATTAGAATAATAACATGACGGTAAATAAATAATTCCCAAATGATAATTTGCTATTAAATTAATTACCAAATATTGCATATAAATGAAGCTGTAAAAAGATCACAGTACGTAGCATTTTCGTAGCACGCCTACGCCTACGAGAAACCGTAGGTAGTCAGTCTTGTAAAGGTACATCAAACTATCACAGCTATTTATCAGCCTATTTAGAGACTGTTAGTATAGAACTTGTAGAAACGTTACAAAGTTACAATTCCTTGCTTTAAAGTACATGTACAGTATGTAACAGTTACTATATGCATGATTACTACATGCGATTATAATATTATGCCCATTTAATAATAAATCGTTCAAGCGTAGATGTGCCAAAGACTAGGCCAATATAACAGCTTAGTATGAAATAAAATTCATATAAACATTTCAACCCGAAGTAAGATTATATATTACACAAAAATCAGAGAAGTAATCATACATGGAATCTTAATAGATAAGTTTGGGAATGTGTGTGCGTGGGCGTTGAGGGAAGAGAGTAAGCGATCAGGTTGATTGGTGAGTCGAGAGAGCCCGCTCGGTCGCACCGAATACTGAACAAAAAGAGCACGCTTCGGCATCTGAGGTGGGCTTAATGCGGTGCAGACACGTTCCCCGCCCGATCATAAAACCTCGCGCGTTTTCACAACCATACCACCACCGTAAACGTTTATTATAATTGAAGCATAAGTTTATGACCTCGGTGCCAGCTTGTTAAAAGAGAAAATTCAATGTTACATGTAAGCATTTGGTTTATTTTAATTACAATATAAACTTACAATTACTTATAATATTATATTTTTGCAATTCATAATTACGACGCATTAGAATGAATACATCTTAAAAATGATGGGCTAGTCATAGCGAATTCTGTCTGACACCGCATCGACAGAACGTGGGTTTACCCGGTCGAAACTCGACCTTTCGGAAAAGAGAAATGTCTTAAGGAATGGCGGCAGAACTTTTCTCTTGTTCGCCTAAATAGCTACCAAGTGCAATACCTACCACCAGGGGTCTATAGGTGTTTTATGGTTACTGTACTTAAGAACTAGTCTCCCCATTACGCTTAGCGTGTTAACATCTTCGACCACATTGTAAGTTTACATCAAGTGAGAGTGTGTTCAAAAGTTCAGTGTATATTAACATTATAAACGGGAAAAGTTTGTTTGTTTGAACGCTCTAATCTTAGGAACTCCCAGTCGGATTCCAAAAATTCTTGGTGTTTTTGATAGAGTAGTCATTGAGGACGGCTTTACTCTATTGAACATCATGCTAACACCAAAAGGAAGAAATCTGTATTGAAAAAAGTTACAAAAAAGGGTGAAAACGATAAAATAATTTTTGGTTTCACACGAACGAAGTCGCAGGCACAGATAGCCTAGATAAAATAAACTATCATTTCTTTATTACTTCAGCGATAAAACAAAATATCGCTATTGTTTTATTATAATTTTAATTCTATATTGACATTTGAACTGCAAGAGTTATTTTTTTTCGCTTTACGTAGTTACTTTCCAGAGCTGCAGATAACAGCTAGCCTATCTAGCGTATAATAATATTCGATGAGTGTCACCTAAATAAATGTTTATTAAACACTAAATCTATAAACGAAGATAAAACTTCATTATAAGTTTAAAGAAAGAAAGATTTGTTATCTGTTATAGAATGCTAGCACTAATTGTCAGTACCTATAAGTTAAAATAATACTTTTATTAAGCGTAGTAAAACTTCTCCCTCTAGATTGTAACGTTTTTGTATCTGTTAGATTAAATAGATGTTGAAAATTTATGAAGTATATCTTATACTCATCCAGTTTTAATTTGCATCACATTATAAATTCCGTTAGTTTTTGTACTTAGCTACACAAGCCGTTCACATTTATCTTTGTCGGTCGATTCTGATAAACTTTAGTTTCGCCATTTGCAGGGCCACAGTTTTATTGCTTATTTACTGAACTATAAAGAAGTAATGTAAGAAAAATTCTATTGATTTTTATCACTTAACTACTGAATCTTGCGTTTAAGTTTGTAAGGAATTATTAAAACTAAACGCTCTAGTTTATATAACTATATAATTTATACTGGTATATAATACTACTATCGTCCCACGTTCTTCCTCAGTTAGAGGAAGTAATGGAGCTTATTTTCCTTTTAAATATCTTTCGCTTCTCATAGTACGTTCACGCGTTGTGTTGCTTCACGTCTATGCAGTAATGCTGCAGTGGCTCATATTTTTTTACTTAATCACATTATTGCTGTATAACCTGATCATATATGTGGACCCATAGCTTACTTGGTAGTGTATACATTAACCGCGTCCGCGGAGGTGAAATCGAATCCACCTACAATGAGCTTGAGCTTTCGGTGTAGGAAAACAACGAGATGAAATTGAGCATGGTGATAGGGCTTTTTCTAATGTCTGCCTAGCTAGCTACCACCCTCAAGTTGAAAATCTGCCGGCAAATACCTATAGGTGTGTTCCAGTAGTTGCACTTGAGAGCCAACCCCCCTTAGCTTAGCGTGTCTACCAACTTGGCCAGATCGGCACTTAACATTAGGCTGGCATTAACTGTGCCCATAACGCAAACTAAAATAACTTAACTAAAATAAAAATATCAAACTATAAAAGTATAAATTAAACCGAAATATATATAATATAATAAACATACATAATAAACATACATAATAAACATACATATCTGTCTCCATATTTAGTATTTTAGATGAATTGCACTTGAGAGCCAGTATCTCCACAGGTTTACTGTGTCTACCAACTTAAGCGTATCGTCACTTAAGATCAGGTGATATTATGGCCATAACGCTAAACCTCAACTATAAAAAAATTGTATTCTTGTACTTACATTCTATATAAGATACATATTCGACTGGTACATTATGTGCCTTCTACATACCTATGACACTCAGACTATGCAAAGGTTATAATCCAACTGTATGTAACGTCACATTTTTTTATACTTCATTAGTGAATACCTACATGTTTGCAGTTGGTAATACAAAAAATAAAGACAAAATGAAAATGTGAAGTGTAATATATTAAAGGATAAAATAATTATTATCATTCTGTGAAGTGCTCACGGAATGTTTGAAAAAGCTGGAAAACAGAATAAACAAAATTTTAACGGAGTAAAAGTAAACGTAAATATAAAAAAATGTTTAATTTTATTGATTAATGTGTTGTGAAATTGTTAAATATTTTTAATGTTTTCATTCTGTCTCATTATATTCACTGTATTAATAGGTTGTCTATAAATGAAAAACGTGACGTGGTTTTGTAACTTATATATAGCAATTATTAAGACTAACACACCGCTACACCTTCATGCGCGGTGTTTCATAATACCTGCCCTTCTTATATGTGTTCGAGTTAAAATGTTATGTGTGTATATATATATATTTGTCGCCGCGCATGAAGGTGTAACGGTGTGTTAGTCTAATGTAATCTCTGTTCAAGTTACAAAACCACGTCACGTTTTTCATTTATAGACAACCTATTAATACAATGATCATCTATATAACATTAATTTTGTTAGTTTCAATATTTACTTCATTACAATACCCGGTCTTTAATGGACACATGAAAAACACACAATATTTTACAAAAATAATTAGTACTATACAAAATAGTTTTTGAGAAATACTACAGTTTACAATAAATATCTAAGTATATGAAATTTAAGGTACTTATTGTATCATAAGAACCATTTCGTATAATGATTTTTGCATTTGATGATGAAGTAATCATGTAAAAATAAAACACTGATATACTTCCGCCAAATACCAATAGGTGTGTTCCGGCAGCTGCACTTGAGAGCCAGTTCCTCCACAGGTTTAGTGTGTCTACCAACTTGGGCCGTATCATCACTTAAGATCAGGTGAGATTATGGCCATAACGCTAAATCTTAACTATATAAAAAAACACTATCTGGTACTCATCAAACACACTATGCGGGCTGTGACTTGGGAAAGAAAAAGTTAAAACTTTGTGGTTAGAGAAATAAGACGTGGAACGCAGCCGTGAAGCCACACGATCGTTGAATTCGCCTCCTAACATATATTATTAACCATCATTGCTAACAATATTTTGAAATTAATAAAATCCAAACAACTTGCGAGCTTAGTAATCGATGTCATCATTTTTAAGGAATGTGAAGAGAAGAAGAATAAGAGATACCTAAACTTGCATGCCTGACACGTTTTGAATGTCCGCGATAACTATAGTATTTGTTCGTGCATTTAACGTTATCTTTATGCTTGCTTAAACAAAATACTGACTGGTAAAATTAAGTAACCTTTGCATAAATCAGGCTAAATTTTACTATTTAGTTACTACACATACTATATTTTACATAATATCTAGAATATTCTACAGTTGTTTAGCTACAAAAGCTTAAAGGCTACACGACACCAGGCGCATTGTTTGATTCTACTAGTTGCGTTGCGCACTCGCACCGTTCGATGAAATTGGATAAAGCATGGGAACACAGTGTGGAATTCAGAGTGTATATCGCTGGCAACGAGGACTGTTTGCATAGCTCGCTTTATTGGCTGTAACGTGGATCGATAACTGCCGTGGCTACGTACGTACCCGCGTCGCACGCTACTCACCAGCCTATTTCACTCTAATGAACACCCGTCTGCAAGTTTACGATCTGCATTCCGGTCGTCTCAAGTTAATATGGTAATGATATCTATACGTCCGTAGACATACATCCATATGGTCTGGTTTAATTTACGAGATCAGCTGATACGGGCAGGTAACTCATAAACCAGTAATGCAATAACGTCTTCACCGGTGGTTGCTTTATCGTAGAGCTATGGATCTCTGACATCGTCTGCAACATGTCTATTTGCGGTGAATGCTTTATGAACGCATTGTTTTCGAAAAGCTGTTCAACCGATCACAACTACAAGGCTAGAGTGATCTTTTCATTTCGCGGTCGACCCGCATACCTCGACTTGGTTAACCATTTTTACTCACCTAAACTTTTTAGTTTATAGTTGTTTAAAAATAATTTCAGTTTATTTTTATTAGCTGCACCAGCCAAGTACAGTATATTACTAATAATGGCACTATAATTTAAGAGTGCAGAGTGCGGGAGCCGCACGTCGTATCGTCCTGACTTATTTCAACTTACAGTGATGAGACTTCATTCATTCATAAACACGTTATGCTGAGAATATATAGGTACTAAGAACTAACCCAGACCGATCGAATGCGGACTCTAAATGTACAGCTATGTGAAACACAGTTCAATGAGAGTATATCATGCGTGTGACTGCGTCGCGGTCGACCCCGTCGATTGAGTTAAGTAAACATCGAGTATTATCTGACAACGGACATACATCGCCTACATATCTATATTTATGTGTGTGTATATAATATAGACACACGTTATAATCGAGTAATTCATAAAATTACCCGACGAATAATTTATCAAGGGTATCGCTAGACCCAATTACGTATGAAGTTTAGAGGTAATTATTTTAATGTAGGTCAGCTATAGTGGGAGCATCACGAAACATTCAAAACAGTGTTTTGTAACAAAAACTATTTATTCTGATATTACTTATACTTGTAGGGTATGCAATTGGTTGCGTATTTTCAATTTATTTTTAGTTTAATAGTGATATCTATATTAAATCTGGAAGAAGGGTTCTAACGATTTATAGTAACTTAGAATCAGTGGATTGTTACAAGTGTAAACATGGGATAAAACAATGATTACGTAACTATGTGACTGACTGACTGACTACCTACACGTCAGCTTAGCCGTCGTGTCGTTCCGGGAAATGAAGCGAAACTTGCCACGTTTACGATTATTAAGGCGGATGTGGCGACGAGAATTCTTGATATAACACAGGCTAATCGAAACATTATCCTTGAAATATTTTCATATTGTTGAAAAACTAACGAATATACAGTACACTATTTATGTATTTTGGTTATATTTCATTTAATTATTATTTATATATATATTTTTAATTGTTTATTTAAATAATTGTATTATTAATTGATTATTTTTTTCTGTTGATTTTCTGAATTTGCACTATTTACAATAATTTAAATGTTTGATAACAATATCGCTGGTTAGCTGGAAGAAACTGTCGTGTAACATCAAGCTCGCCAATGAAAAATTTAAGTGTTCATTCATACATTCAATTTAACTTATTTCCATGACAAAACTACACATTCCATCTTTAATAGCAATACATATTCTTAACACCGCCCATTGACTACATAGTTTTGGTATTGTCTCCATACTTGAAAAGCTACTGTAAATGTAATAATGTATACATACTATATAATTGTAATGTACTGATATCTTGAGTCGTTATTAATTTACGGACTTATATTATACAGAGCAACTTATTTTTCTTGTTTTTGCTTTTATGAGTCTTATCTTTTCTATACTTATTGTTTTTATTCGCATATCATAAAAGTAAATAAAAATTTACATTACCCAATGAAAATTAACCCATCGCGGTAGATATTAAGAGTTAAAAAATATTAATAGAATACTTCAATTTATTTTATTATAAAAGTTTTCTAGATACATACAAATGCACTAGAATTTTTAATTTATATTTTTACATAATAAAGACATTTGAATTTCGGAAAAAAATTGGTGTGAAAGAATAATTTTCCATTATTGGTCTGGTTGAAGTTATTTAACTTAAAATGGATTAGTTATAAACAAACCGTGTATTATATAATTATCGAGAAAAACGTCTGGTTTCATAATTTAATATTTCCGAACTATTTACTAACGAGCATTAATTTAGAATATTATAAATATTAAGAGAGGTCATTAACATCTGCATATTTTAAAATAACGGACGTGTTATTCAGGAAATTCGTTGGGCTGAGCGATATTATTTATAATATCATCAATTATAGTGTATTATTATTGTTGTTAACAGAGCTGGGAACTGCTAGTATTATCAAAACTTAAATGGGATGTAGCTGGTGTGACCGCACATGATTTCCTGCCACTACTACTATCCCGGCTGCCACTCCGAGGTCTCGTGAATACAGAGATGGTTCAAAGGCACGCGCAGACTTTTATTGCATTAGCCGCTAGAGGTGAGTTTATAAAATTGTTGATGACTTTTAAATCAAAGATAACTGTATACTGTTTCTGCCAGGTGTTACATATACATACACACTATTAGATAATATTGTCATGTTTCATGGTATAAAGAAATTTCTCTCTTCTTGTGCCAGTCTAAGTCATATAGAAATTCGCAGCCATATAGCCATTGTACCATGTCCTTGCGTTGGGTAAGGTTTTCAAATTTTGTATGTTCTCTTTGTCATCATTATCGTCATCGGTCTTTGCCCATTCAGGAAACATGCTTTAGCGACGTCGAAAAGGTACTTTTTCTGGCGTATCAACAAATACGGGAGCTGGGGCTACGATCGCACTCATTACTTTTAAATAAACTATTTGTCTGTTTAAGATTTGCAGATACCTCGTTATCTCAGTCGTATAACAATAGAAAATAACATAAATTATTTAAATAGGTATATATATTTTTTTATAACTACTTATAGAGAAGACATTAAAAAGATATCTTCATACTCTTTATTTTAAACTGTACAAGATTTTTACTTAACTGTGTGATAAACGGTTCACACAATATAGAATGTATCTATCTAATTATGAGCAAGTCATGATATTTATATACTGAGGACACATTTTCTGCGTGTTTTAAAACCCTAGGAAAGTTAAAGCAGTTCAATTTTCATTAAAGCGGTTATATTACTTGTAATAAAACCGCTCGATTTCCTAATCTCCGTTATCACGACTTATCAAAAAGTAAATGTTGCTTGATTATGGTGTTCTCTACCTACCTCACGCATTGAATAATAAGGCTTTATAATATATCTATATTAAATTTTTATTTTTTATATAATATAATCACGCTGTTCTTGCTAAGAATGTATAATAGTGAAAAGCCTAGTCTGCTAAGGCAGAAAATAATTGGCATCTAGATACCACATCATGTCACGACAAAACTGTACCGACCGCAATCTGTATCGATATCCTGTCATGTCACTGAACCTTTTACTACGTTTTTATGCCAAAAACCGCCTTTTATTATAGAAACCAAATACTTATGAATAAAACATATTATATGACTTTTAATTTTCGAAATAACACTGAGAGGCCATAAACTTTAGAGGTAACAGAAAAACACTTTTTAGTAGACTTCTTCTATAATTTTCTTACTTCATAAAAATTGTTATAAGAAACACCAGTGTTGTTATTACCGGATCTATAGATGACATTCATGACCAGTATTTACATTAACTTAAACGACCTATTTATCTTATTGTCGTAAGTATTTTCGATGTTATTTTCTTATAATGAAGAAAGTTAACTTTTACCTTACATATGTAAGTCAGGACTAGATAGATTGACAGTGGGCTAT
Organism: Actias luna; assembly: GCA_039707435.1. Lineage (NCBI taxonomy): Eukaryota > Metazoa > Arthropoda > Insecta > Lepidoptera > Saturniidae > Actias > Actias luna. Next base: position 6,283,698 of record JAZHAC010000034.1, on the reverse strand, counting down.
ATAACACCTAACGTCCTAGATACATACGAATATTAACAAGATTGTCTTAAATTTTGATAACATTAGTGTTGTTTATTATTAGTGTCTTTTCTAGACGGCAAAATAAAGGTATTCCTTTTTTCTAAGATCTGGAATGTTTTGAAATATGAGTTCAATCTACTCACTGCCGATGTATTTTACCGATTTTATTTATCGTGGGTTGTAGTCGATTTGCAAAGTTAACACTTAAAAGAGTTACGATAAAAGAAATGTGAACTTGACTGAAAAGGCGTGTAGGCTCGGTATTTGAAAGTTATCAGAGAAAGCACGGAGATGTGAATAGGTTTGTTTACAGTGAGGGTAGAGTGCGCGGGCCAGGGCGGCGCGGCATGGCGCGGCGTGTGTGTCCCGAGCCGGCGGCTTAGGCGCCTCCCACGCCGCTCGACCGAGCGCATTCCAGCACGCCTCGGGACCCCCCCGTACACCGCCACAGCCTCCGCAACCCTCAGGGATCATATGTTTTTGTGCAACGGTTTTTGTTGTTCGCCGCCGCTTACGTTTTGTTTTTGTTAAAGGAGTTCACGCTCCAGCTCTTTTATTATACCCAGTCCTCGGATATCATCTCTTATCAAATAGTAAATGCATTTTCTTGAATAACGTTTACTCTACCTACCTCACGCATTGAATAATAAAGCTTTAGTTTATTTATGTAAACTTTTTAATCGCAGCCTTATCGGAAATGTAACTACATATGTAACTGGTTTAGGGCATCTTTTTAATTTTATACTACCTGCATATCTTTTCGCCATATACTGTATATTCAATTTTGTCTGTTTAACAAACACGGTAATAAAGACTAATGCCATAACCATTAAATAATCCAACTTGTTTAGAATGATACTCTCGTAAAGGTTCGGCTTAATTAAGGACATAGTCCACAATTGTTATAACTAGAATCTTTTCCCAAATTGTAAAGTTTTAATTTTTCTATTAAATACTGCCAATAAGAAATGTTATAATAATAATATAATTTCAGGCAAAGTTAAAAAACCATTATCCGTCGATCTATCTTACCGTTCGATCTCCATCGCAACAAGGCGATCTAACCGCATGAAATATAACATAATTACTATCCTAAGCGGATTTCTCTGCTTTCTTTACTTTGTATTTACTTTGAAGCTCCTTAAATTTTTATGACAGGTAAAATACACATGTAATTTTCCGTCATATTACATTAGAGTAGCTCTGACCCCAAACACATCGCTTTGCTCTTTCAATGTTAATTACTTAGCTGCTATTTCGTATATCCCGTAGGGAATTGCATAAACACATTCTTTATAAAAATCTAAATATACATATATCATCGTGTTGATTAATCAAAATGTGTTGGGAGTTTTCATTGATATTATACTGATTGAAAGTTATGATTTTTTCCTAAATATTCGGGCATATGATTTTAGTATGTTATATATGATATGGGTACTTAGATCGTTTTATTAAATTATTTCTATTAAAAGCTTAAGAGTGCAGTGAGAATTATAACCTAGATCTATTTATAGGTCATTTAGTAATTAATGTGTGTATACTCTTTGCCAAATCAGGTATTAATAATATATTTATTAAATATTTGAATGGTTCATAATATATAATACGGAAGGAATAAAATATATAAAGAGTTAACTATTTTGTTTAATAGAGGACTGCAATACTTCTTGGTACTGAGCGAGACCGTATTATGAATCATTATATGAATGGCACGACTTTCTCCTTGAATCGTAACTCGATGGGATATTAAATTTGAAATTGGTTATTTTACATTTCGCACAAGGTTTTGCTGATGAGTATAAATTTTACCAGTATCGATTCTAACATACATTTTTATAAGATATGGTCGATGAATATATGATATGGTTGATAATCTCGAAGCCGTATCTTCGTACTGTAATAATTAATTAGGAGTATTTGATTGTATATATATGTATGTGTATATATATATCGGGTGATAATCATTTTCACCAGAGAGCAGACACCGAGACGAGCGTAACTTTAAAGCAATTTATTGCTGTGAATCTTTTCGCGGAGATAACGGAATAGATTATAGCCCAATCGATATCAAAGCGCAAAGTGTCGCCTGTTAAGCAGCCCAGTATTTTTTAATTGCTCTAGTATTTGTCTTCTACAAAATCCATTAATGACTTTTACTTAAGTATATTTAGTTATACAATTAGGTAGGATATATTACCCATTATATACCTTTTCTCAAAGCAATTTAAAGAAAATTGGTATCATCCTTTATTTAATTTTTAAGAAATTATGCAAGGTAATATATAATTAATGATGATGGTATATATAAATTACTAGCTGTGACTGCGACTTCGTTCGCGTGGAACAACAAAATTATTCCATAATTTTTGCCCGTTCCTGTAACTTGTAAAATACACGTTTACTCATTTTAGCGGTAGCTGAATTTTAAATAGCCTTAATCTTTCTCAGTGATTGCTGTATCAAATATATATATTTTTTTAATCTGACTGGTGGTTCCTAGGATTAGCGCATTTAAACAAACTATTCCGCTTTATAATTTAGTATAGATTATAATAAACGAATTGCGTTGAAGAATTTTACTTATTGTTAGTTAGTTTGTTAGTTTAATTGTATAATGGAATCTATTTTGTTGTAGTACTCACATACTTTTAAATAAGTATCTTCATATAAGTAGTATACATCGATATTACTGTTTTTCATAGGAAATGTTTTCCTTTTATTTACACCAATACACCAAAGAGTGTACACGAGTTTCTTCAAAAATAAAATAACAATTCTGCATAATATATTAGTTGTTATATAAAGTTTAATGTTTGAAGGTGATCCCAATTAACGTTATAAATAAGATGATATTAGTGCATGATACCAGTCAATCTCTAATCACATCTGGTGTTAATGTGTACTATGGCCTCGCGAGACCGTTCACCTCGCGAATACATTGGTAGCGTCGTATCCGCCCGCACCGGCTCACCCGATACGGTTTTGTTACCACATCTATTCCATAGTCAAGGACACGATAACGATTATGTCACCGCTGAAGACATCGAAGGCCTAAGATGCGGTTTTGGTCCAGGCATGCCTTCATGCGAGTTGGTGACACACGGCTAAATCTAAAATATGACGCTCATCGCTTAACTCAGAACTCTTTAAACTCTTTACTATGTAAATTTATTTTTGGTCAGTTAGTTCCTAAATGTTTATTTCGAAGAAAATATCTACAAAGTACTTAAAACTAATTTGAAATTTTTGTAAAGTCGGTAAAAAACCTAAAATAAAGTATTTCCTCATCTTAATTTAGTGGTCAAATATAATATATAAAATAATGTTAACTTACAAGATTATCTGATACTTATTGGTACCAAATAGTACAACAATGTTGTTAAGCATAACATTGACAAAGGATAATCAGCACAAGCAAGTTCAATGGGATTTACAAACCATATCTTATGTAAATTAAAACTTATTACAATTGACATATAAATGAACACATGACCAGTGCTTTCTAGTCACTTCCTCTGGATATCTGTATTAGTTCGTATTGTTCGATTTGCTATTTGTAAGGATACGTCGTTGCATCCGCTGCGGCTGTGCCTTACGTGGTCTATCAAAAATATATAATGTAATATAAAGTAAATATAATTCAAAGTTCTGGTACAATAACAAAATTGTTGAGCAGTCGGCTCGCACTTCGTTGTTTGATTTACATCAGATTATGCAAATTCTTAGGCAGAGCGGTCGCTTTCGTTGTTTCATGTATTTTTATTCGTTCCCTCTGCCGTTCCCTTTATCTCGGGTATGCCGACATGCAAATTGAAAAAAATAAAAACGAAATAAATCTTTTAAATGAGCTGAAAGAGTGTTCGATATCTGTATGTTGGCCGATATAATGGAATCTACTTAATGATGAATGGGCTGCTCTTGGAAGCTTCACTCTTATTGTCCGCATACTCGTATTTCTGAGCATTTAAGAATTCATACTGGTTTCTTTACTCAATCACGTAGCGTGGGAATAAGTCTCAAACTTTCTATAACAAGTTTTATCTAGACAATGCCCATACTTGTTATAATAAAAGGTCAACTTTGATATTGTTAATATTACCGTATTTACAATAAGAAATAGGAGACTAGTTACAAAGGACATATTTGATTGTAGTTATTTATACATTCTGTTATTAATTAATTGTGGATAAAGGTTTACCTTACCTACCAAGAAACAATAATATTAACTGTAACGTTCACAATATGCAATTAAAAATATCAAACGTAACTTATTTTCCTGTCAATTAAGTATCACACACATACTGTATTATTCTACATAATAATAATATAAGAAACTTTTTGTTGGTTCCTATACGATAATGTATGTATGTACGAGAACGTAATGGTTTTGCCAAAGCCCGTCCGTGAGAAATATTCGAGCAACCGAGCGGCGGGCGGAGGGCGCGCGCGCGCAGGTTGTGGAATGCGGCCGCGAGGGCGGGTGCCGGCTCCTTTGAGGCTAAACTCTCCAAAGAAGACTGACAACCTGCGTGAGAGAGAGAGGAACATTTCTTTTACCGGATGTACCACCTCCTTAGGACCCTACACAATGCTCTTCGCTACGTCTGTTCGTGATGATATTAATATTGCTCATCTGTATGAACACGAAAGACTGACACCGTTTAACAATCACTTGTTTCAAACAGTAATTTATATGTACGTATTTCACACCGGAAAAACGTAAATTATAATAATAAGCAACAATTGATATCGCGTTGCAAAACATTAACTGTAAATTTAAATTATAATAATTTATGCACCAATGCTGTAGCACTCCTATTACTGTTAACTTTGATTACATATTTTATTTTTATTTCATTTGTTACAGATTACGAGTTTACGCTGTATTCGGCGAGCACACTTGCATCTTGTAGCATTGCTACAGCTCTGAGGGGCCTCGGTTTAGACGGCCATTTACCACGGTTACATGAACTCACACGTATTGACTTGGTAAATATTTATTTCATGGTATAATAATTTGTTTAGACATGTTTACCAAATCCGAAATATAAATTAATGATGTTTTCTTTATTTGTAATAGGACTGTTTACAAACATGCCTTGAACAAATTGAAGAGATGGTACAGACCGTGATAAATGAAAACGCTACGAATGTCCCAAACGGACAAGCGAGAGAGACAGCGGGGTGGACGCCCCCACCGAGTCAAGACAAAGCGCACAGTAACGCTGCAACACCCACCGACGTCAGAGACGTACATTTTTGAGTTCGAGCGACTTCAGCACGAGCGAGCGTTCGAACAGCTATATAAGTTACGGTGCATACGTTAGTACGAAAATACTATAAACTATCAAACAATCTCGGCAGATGCATCCGTAATCACGGACTGATACTAAGACTGACAATCGCATGTCTCTCGCAGTTAACTGTACATGTATTCTAATTGAAAATAAGATAATAAATAAGCGTAAGCCCTGCGTGCTACTTGTAATTTACCTCTAGTCTGTACGTTGGTTCATAATTATATTACACTGAACGAGTTGACTTTGCAGGAATCTTTCAGTTGTAATTAATACAGTTCTTGTAATTACAATCTACCTCTTTATAATTTAAGATTTCACTTTCGCAATGTATATACATGTTCAGGCAATATTTTACTGGCAAAATAGCTGTAACACATAACTTACAATACCTGATACGTGGATATTCTTACGGGGCCAAAGTTATTCTTCTGATATTCATAATATTATAACTTTTTCACATATTTTATGTAATTACTAATTATATGCTGATTAGGATCACCGTTACTCTAACAATTATATTTTTAATTAATACAATAATTGTAATAAGTGACTGCAATTTGTAATTCCTGTGAATTTCTTTGTATGAAGTTCATAGCTGCTAACAGATTCATACGTTAAAAACGACAAAAAAAGTTTATAACACAACAATGCTTCATAATTAAATTGTTTATGAAATCGACTAAATACGAATATTATATTCTGGGGGAAGGCAATAATTTACGCTTGTATGTTGTAAAATTATATTAATTATATACACAACAGATAATATTTATATCAGAATATAAAGTATTTGGAGTACAGGTTTGCTGAATATATATTTTCTACATAAAAAAAGTCGTTAATTATATACATTGTAACAAATATATCTGTAAGCAGAAAGAAGATTATATATTATTTTATATGTATTTTTGTGTTTTAAATTTACTCTATGATTTTGTTTAGAATATATATATATATATTGTTCCTCTTGGTAAAAATACCATCATACATTGTTTCGTATTATAATGTGATAAGCTTTATTAATAGTAGTTCAATGAACTTAGTAATATAGTCACTTCCAGTCATATGTTAATATCGAAGTGCTATATCAGACACCTTCGACTACTGTTTATAAGGTATAAAAAGTGAATTGTAACTGCTTGATTAGGATAATATTTAGTTAGTAAAAATTACATAAACGTTCCTATATTTGCAACAAAAAAAATACAATGCAATAGTAAAGTTCACTAATTTGTACTTAATACTTCTACGATTAGTTAAAGATCAGAATGTTCATTACTTTAATTAAAATTGTGATATATTCTCCGCAGTATGTATAGATATTATTATTTTTAATTATAGTACGGGTGGCGTTAGCAGAATGTAGAATGTTATTTCCATAAGATTGTTATAAATTGATAGGTGCGTTATAAGCTTAATTTTAATAAATGTTAATACTTACATCTATATCCTGAAGTTAAATTTAATGTTATGCTCAGTAGAATGTAAAAAGTAGACGAATTCACGCCAATGTCTTCCATAAAAAATATATAAGGAAATCAGGAATATGTACAACGGAATGTACCATTGGTTAACATGGTCATTAGTAACAATGTTATCGTGTATCGGTAAAAAATTACTTCAAACTGTAAGTGCACACGAATACATTAATATCAACATAAGATATCAGATTAAGAAGTTACAACATTGCTCTATAGATTGTACTATTTCTTACATTATTCTGGTTTTAAAATTATATAGAACGTAAATATTACAAAAGTTTGCATTTTTTTTTAACCCAATATTCATGTTTACTTACTTTTGGTTAAACCTTTGCATAGAAACCTGATTATCCTACATTGTAAAAAGTAGTCTAAGTAAACATAGTATAAATAAATGTGGACTATTTAGCGATCTGCTACGTGTATAGAGATATTTAGAATTAGACGTAATTAATAATAACCTATGTATGCTGTAAGCATGTGGTGCCATAAGTAACACTACTCTTTAAGAATGTTATAAAATAAAATATGCAAAAAAATATTCTAGGTGGTCACAGAATTTCGATTCAGTCGCTCGTATAATTATTTAGAACATCTATTATAATTAGATTATTAACAGAGTCGGTAATTAATTTAAAATCAAGAACGAATCTTCAAATTAAAAATATATTTTGTAGTTCGTTAGTGAAATATTTAAAGCAAGAAACATATAATATTTAGGGTTCATTTTGAAAATTGACAATTACTGAATTTAAAATGACTATAATTTTAGTTTGTATATAAAACATGTGGGAAAATATACGCATTAAAGAGTTAGTCTTATATAATGCTTATATAGTAGCTTTCGACTGGCTTTTGTGGAATAGATTTAATTTAGGGCTTTATATTAATAAAAATTAGTTTAATAATGGGTTAATGTTGATTTTCCCGTAATGTACGTACATGATGGATTTAACATGAGTTATATAACTCATACTAAGTGCTATTACTTATAAGATTTGACATATAGTATATATTAAAGTATATTTCTAATTGTAATCCACAATCGTGATTTGCTTCGACTTTCAATGTGATGATTGTTATATATAAATTTATCTTTAATTTGTAAAATTCGTTAAGATGTTGACATGTAAATATTAAAAAATATAATAAAAATTGTCTGAAATATATACATGTCAGTTTTTATTTTTACGATATTCTCTTTGTGTGGAGAATTCATATAAGCTATTAAAAAGTTAGGTTATCATTACAACATTTTTGCCAAGGAAATTTAATAACATAAATAATAGGTGCTTTCAGAAAAACTGAAGTCATTTGTTTCATTATCTTTTTTTAGTAAGGATACATTCTACTTAGGGTTTACAAATCTTACGACAGTGTGAGAAAGACGATAATACCAGTTTTTGCGGTGTAAATTAATAATTTAAAAGTTTAACAAATGATAAATAATAAAAATAATCAATTCAATTTGCCATAGCTCTCGTTAATATTTAATATAAATTCCATTACTAAATAGTATCTAACCTTTAATAATAAATTGTCAAACTTATAATATTTATTTGACAATGTAATGTGGTGAACCGTAAACATAGACAATATAAAAACGTTATTTCATATATGGTATTCTTATTGAATCCAGTAAATCCTCGTGTTATATACGTAAGGCGCGTGCGTTAAAAATATTCAAAAAAATTCTATGACCCTTGACAGCAGCGATAGTAAACTAATAGGAAACCTTTGTGTTTTCTTTATGAGTAAATTAATAAATACAAGAATGAAATATTAATAAATAGGATTAATTTGGATAATTATTTGGAGTTTCCTGTTCCACTTGCTTGCGTGTCACTTGTTGAGTGAGTATGGGTTTACTCTTACAGAGACGTCGTTTTGAGCTTGGTACAAGTAAAAAGAATGATGTTTTAGCCATGACCACAACGAACGTAGTCCTAATGTGAAACGCCTGAATTTTGAGCATTATGAACGCTAAGTTGTACGTAGCCTAAATCGCTTAATATTCAAATATGCCGTAACAACTGAATGGTCCTTTAATTTATGAGTAGTATGTAGATGTCTCTGTCTGGGGATATACCGTTACACCTAAAAGTCTGGAAATGTGGAAGAAAGCAAATACGTTATGTTGTTGTCATATTTCGGAAAAATAGTTATACCAAAGTCGACTATAATGAAACGCCTACTCAGATACAAGCGAGCCGATAAAACCAAACCCACACGGTGTCCTTCCAACCCTATGTTACTTGCCAGGACTTAGTACACCACATTCAAATAGCTTTCAGTCCTTATCGGAAGTAATCTCCGATAAAGCCGAAAGAGCCATCGTTCCGTATTCTATATATGTAAAATATGTACTTTTTCGGTGTCTTACTATTGCGGAAACTTACTATTACTAAATTAGGTTTCATCTATTTAGGTTTTATATATGCGTAAGTGATAGGCTACATTTATATACAAAATAAAAAGCCCAAAGATTTGATAATGGATCCCGATTTAATTAGTAATAAATTTACAAATCTTATTGCCGCAAATTATTTGATATATACATTATTTAATTATTGCACAAATATAGATTTCATACGAATATAATAAATAACATTTAAAACACGTGAATGAAAAGGCACTTTCAATCACATGACCAAAATATATAAGGTTTTAATGTTTTCATTTACAATTTTAATCTATATTAACAAAAATTTATATAAGTCACATAATGAACATATCGTTGTTGCGAATAAAAAATACGCAAATCACCCTCTTCAGGATTTAAAATCTTTTTAATGGTACTAAAAACTAAGTGACTATATAATATGATATTTATATCATCATCGCAGTATCCAACATCAACATGGTTTTATTGCATACTTAGTTTTTTATTACCATTAAAAATAATTGGTTTTTAATCTTAATAAAAGTATGATTTGCACAAAGTGAATTTATTAAACATGTGCGATAACGGTATATCACATTTTACAAATTCATGGGTAAATATAATTCTTATAAGTACAAATAATTATATCGAACAATTTGAATAAATCCAAAGGAATGCCTCATGGTTCATGTATATAGAATTTTATTTTTTATGCCTTAATGTTATTTCTCGTTCGTTCGTATTCGTCATAAATATGGATTATTTGTAAGCCAAATTGTCCAAAAAAATATCAGCTGTAATATTTTCACAAGCGATTGCAAATGCTATTTCACAGGTAATAAGACGGATTTGTTATCAATTAGTAACAGCAAAAATAAACTAAGATTATTGTGATAGACAAAGTACTATAGTGTTCAATTTATATTTCGACCCGCAGTTAGATATATATACATATAAGGCTAATAATAGAATTTATATTCATTAATTTCAATAATTATGGATGACACATTACTTTCGTTCAGTTTTTGTGGATATAAGTGAGCTATCATATACAAACAAATCCTATGTTAACAGCCTTAATTAAAATTGTCGTAATTCATGTAGTATATACCTACATACGAATATTTATTATCAATTAGCTCAAGACATTTCAAAACTAAGACGCAGGGAGAAATTGTAGTGTAAATAACTAGTGGATTGTAGGAAAACCTTCTAACAGGTCTGTTTCTTTTATATTTAAAACATCGTACTTGCTAACTACTTTTTTATATAGGTTATAGGTTTAGCGTTATGGCCACAATCTTACCTGATGATGAGCGACGATATGACCCAAGATGGTAGACACAAGCATAGCGGAGGGACTGGCTCTCAAGTGCAACTGCCGGAACACACCTATAGGTATTTGGCGACAGATTCTCAACTTTAGGGTGGTAGTTAGCCAGACTGGTATTAGAACAAGTCTTACCACCATGCTGTAGTTTCATCACGATGGTTTCCTTCACCAAAAACTCAAGCTCGTTGCAAGTGAATTGGAACTCACGTCCACTGGCACAGCGTCTGTACACACTACCAACTGAGCTCTCAATTCTTGATGGGAATACGTTTCATTTCTTAGCAAAATTAGAAAATTTTGAATTATCAACGCGTCCGCGTTAATTGAGAAAGTGGAAGATATAAATTTTACTTTGAATTAATAGTATACACATTTTTATAATCAACAAGAAGAACAATTTGGCAGGTACCATTTTAAAAATGCAATTTTATAATACAAATAATAATTATCGTTACCATGGCAAACTGATATGGAACACAACTTTTACAACTAGATGTTTAGACTAAACATTTTAAAATTATGCCTACATAGAGTGGTGATTTATTACATTATTATACATATATTATATACTTAAGAAAATGTAGCACAAAACATAACAATATACAAATAAAATAAACAATTTTTTTTCAGTGGCATCTATTAATTGAGAGATCTATCCCGTAGTAATTAACGCAATAAAAACGTGACGGTGTACCGTAAGTAGTTATAGTACAATGAATTTTGTTATAAAGGTTTCAAAGGTGACAAATACTATTATGGAAAGTAACTATATAATAATTTATATAACGTGTATTCATTAAAATTTGGGACGTAAATAGAGATATTTCATCATTAATTTTGAATATAAATGTTCATATGATAATCAAATAGCATTACTGTCATTATCTTTTTTCGATTTTTTATGGCCTTCGACTGTATCGTCGTAAGTGCCCCCAATGATGGACGAACTTTAGTAGGAGACGAGCAACACCAAAAATCTGTTACCACTGGTGTCTCTTTCTGTGTAGATCCAGTCACATTTTCAAGCTTGTTTAATTTCATGATTACTCATAAAACTAATAGCTACCTAATTGTTTTTTTAATTTATTGGAAAATCTTATAATCAATCTGGGATCAGATGAAATTCTCGATCGCACTATGTAGTACTTGAGTGAATGGATCTAGTTTATTTATTAATCATCTTATCCCTTATAACTATTTAAAAACAATTTATTAACAGATTTTGGTAAAATACAAATAAAGAATTACACGTTTAACCGATTTAGCGGACGGTGGAATATATTAAATAAAAGTCATTCTCTCACATGTGCACAACTTTCGGGGTGCTTTTCCCTCGGAGCCAATTTAAGAGCACTGTCGGAGTGCTTTGTGAGTCTCGTGCTAGAATAAAAAAAAATGTAAAAGATAAATTCAACACTTTACTGACTCCAAACTAAATCTATATTAATATTATAAAGCGGAAAATTTTGTTTGCTTGTTAGAACGCACTAATCTTAGAAACTACGTTAGGCTATTTAATATACGCTACTATTAATAGAAGCAAAGCTGTATTTAAAAAAGTTATGAAAACGGGCAAAAAATATTATATAATTTTGAGATGCACAAGAACGAAGTCGCAGGCACAGTTAGTCGGTTTATATTTATATAGTTAAGTTAGACTATAGATGATTTTGAAGGATTAATAGCTCAGTTAGTAGTGTGTACGAACGTTGCGTCAATGGACGCGAGTTCGAATCCACCTGCAATGAGCCTGAGCTTTCGGAAAAGGAAAATACCATGAACAACCCATAGCATGATGGTAGGCCCTATTTAATTTCTGCCTTGCAAGCTACCACCCTCAAGTTAAGAAACCTACCGCCAAATACCTATAGGTGCGTTCCAGATGTTGCACTTGCAAACTAGTTTTTCTACTAGGCTTAGCGTGCCCACCATCTTGGGTCACATCGTCACACAACATCAGGTGAGAATGTGGCCATAAAGCTAAACCTTAAGTATAAAAACAAAATCATCTATACATATTATAAAAGAAGTCCCTAACATCTGTCTATCTAAACGAGATAAACTCCAAAATTACAGAACTGAATTCGGGTCTCATCAATAGATGGAGTAATTCCCGAGGAAGATTTAGACGTATAATTCATTGTGCTTTTGTATAAATTGCTTGAAATATGACAGTGATTCTTGAAAAGGTAAGATATGGCGACTGAGAGATTTATTGACGTGCGCCGCATAAATCAATAAATTTATATGAAATACCGAATACCTATAGGTGCGTTTCGGCAGTTGCACTTTTGAGAGCCAGTCTCTTCACTAAGCTTAGCGTATCCACCATCTTGAGCCACATTGTCACTTAACATCAGGTGAGATTGTAGACATAACGCAAAAACCTATAAAGTATATAAAACAATTTAAAGCACCCATGAGGACTGCCGACAGAAGTGAAAACTTAAAACTATAAACAAACAGTTGGTAATTTTGGCATATCCAAATTGTTTGATCTTAAATTAAAACTTCTAAATCAAAAATGTTTACAGCACAATAACTTATACTAATAGCAAAATATATAGTGCGTACGTTAACACGTCACGTGACCATGGTGATGACGACTTACATGAATATACTCCTTATCCAACCTTCCTATAGAAATTTTTACATTAAAAATATATTGATGTGTGGTAATGAATACTTACACAGCGTGTGATGCGCCTGTTTTAGTTGGTCGATAGCTTCTGGAGGTAGGTTAGCGACGTCACGTTGTAATAATCGTAAATCCATTTCTCGCTGTTCGCTTTCATGCCGCAGTCGCACGTCTCGACTGTGTTTCACACTACGCAATTCTGTTAACCTGAATATTAAAAGAAATAAAAAACATTTATTTAGATGATATACAATGCATACAGTGTAATTACACAAATACACTCTTACAAACTAAAATCATCATACATCATGGTGGTAGAGCTTTGTCTGATGCCCGCCTGGCCAGCCACCGCCCACAAGTTGAAAATCTGCCGCCAAATACCAATAGGTGTGTTCCGACACTTGCATTTAAGAGCCAGTCCTTCCAATAAAGGCCGGCAATGCACCCGCAATTCCCCTGAATAAATAATTCTAATGGTGGTAATTCTTTTTAGAATGAGTAGTTATTTGCGGATCCTCAACTTACACACAACTTCGTTCATACCGCATAAACATAGAAACATTTTTCAATTTTTTTTATATTACCTAATATTGATCATTTAAAATTGATATTTCAATCACAATATTGATGTTTCGTTAACATCTATAAAAATCAATTATCCCTACAATAGAGTCCAAAGAGTGGTAATGCGGAAAGATTTATGATGATCTATGCTGAATCCTACTTTGAATTTTGAGTAACTCTATACTAGGATTTATATTAAAACACACATACTTAGCTTGTAACTTTGGTTTATCTGCATCCGGATCACTTATACTACTGCTACGGGAAGATACTCCACGGTGAATATTAACAAATTGTTGCTCTCTTTCCATACTAAAAGTTGTCATTTCTGTTGATGTTTCCTGGTTTGAACTCATAGACTCATCCAGCACTGTCGTCTGACACTTTGACTTAAGTTCTTCCTGTGACCTTAAGCTATCTGAAAGTCGCAGTTGTAATGTGTCTCTTTCTTCTAATAGCTGTGTCAGTTCCATAGTCAATTCTTCACAGCGCACATCTCTTTGATGCAGCATGTAAAGTGCTAAGTCCAGTTCAGCTCTTGGAACTGCATCTAATAATTCTTTGCTTAAAGTGATTGAATCATGATCATCATCATGGCTTGGTTTCGTATCAGAAGCGAATGAAACATGTTTTTGTATTTTGCTGTTAGAAAGTTTCAACACATTTTGCAAATTAAGTATTTCGTCTTTAAGTGAAACTATTTCTATTTCCTGGTTTTCAAGTGCTAATTGCATTTCCGTTATTTTCGCTGAATATTCTTCTAGGTTATTATTTAAATCTGCAATTTGTTTGTTAAGTGATGTACATTCTGCAATTTTTGCTTCTAAAGCGAGTGCTAATTTTTTCTTTTCTATATCAGAATCACTCTGTAATTTGTTATGATGGTCTGTATTTTCGTGCATTTTCAATCTCAAAACCGCCAATTCGGACTCCTTTTCATATGTCAAATCCTCAACTTTCTTTTCAAAGTCAACCAAATGTTTCCTGACATTTTCGAATTCTTCATTCCTTTGCGATAATGTAACATTATAGTCGTGTGTTTTTTGATATATTTCAGTATCTTTTAAATGAAGTTCCTGAGTAAGTTCAATAATTTTAGAATTCATTTCTGAAATTTTACTACATAATGTTTCATTTTCTCGTAGTAATTCCTCGTTGTTAACTTTGGATGACGTTAACTCAGACTGAATAATTTTAATATTAGTATTATAGGTCTCAGTATTTTCAAGAATTTGTTTACGAAGTTCTTGAATTACTTTTTCATATTCTTCTTGTTGTTCGAGTATTTTATTTTCATGTGTTATCTTTTCATCTTCAATTTCCGAACGCAAAATATCCAATTGATTCATTAATTCGGTATATTTCCCTTGGAGATTTGCAATATGTTCTTCTTTGTCCTGTAATTTACTTTGAAGGGAAGTTACTTGCTCTGTCATGATCAATTTGTTGGTTTCCTCTTGACTTGTCGATTGAACATTATCAAGCAACTGTTCATATTTGCTTTCGAAAGTACTCAACTGTAATCTGAGTTCATGTTCTAATTTTTGAAAGTCGGCCTCTCTCTGAGCTAAGTGCTGTTTCCATAATTCAGCTATTTCAAATCCACGTTGATCAATTGCACTCGATACCGAAGACCGTAATTCAGCAACAGTTGATAATAAATTATCATTTTCATTGTTTAAATCTTTAATCTTTATATTCAGTTCATTAATTTGTTCAACATAGTTTCTGGATATATTTTCAAGCTCAGTATTTTTAAGATCCAGTTCCAAGGTTTTTGCATTAGCATCTTCAATGTTTTGTTTAAGATTTTTGCAATGTTCCTCCAACTCACTATACTGTAATGTTACACTATTTTTATCTTTGGTTTTATCTACATTTAATTGTTGTTCATATTGCAGTATGATTAATTTATTTTGCTCTAACTGAGAATGTAACTGAGTAACTTTTTCGGTAGCTTCAATTACGCCAAGTTTTAAATTTTCTATTTCTTCTTCAAATCTACAACATTTATACTTAAACTCGTCGCGTTCGATATTTAGTTCCTCCATAGACTTTTCATAATCAGATCTCTGTATTGTATTATTTTGTTTTGTTTCGTTTAAAACTTCTTGAAGTTCACATATTTCTTTATTTAAAATATCATTATTCCCACGCAAATCATCGTTTATATGTTTTAATTCCTGAACTTGATTCTCAACCACGTCAGTTTTTATAGTTATTTGTTGCTGTATTTTTGTATTCAAGTTATCAATTTCAGTTTTTAATTGCACTTGTTGTAAGCTCAATTCTTCATTTTGTAAAGTTAATTGATCTATTATCGATTGTAACTCATCATTTTCTTTTTCAACTTTTAACAACTCTTCATTCAGTTTTTCTTGAGTCATATTTTTTCCAGAGTTGGTTTCTTGTTGAAGAGATTCTTTAGCATCAGCACCCCATTGCATAGTTGAAAGTTTGTCGTTAGCTTCTTTAAATTTGTATTTCCATAACTCAATTTCATTATCTAACTTTTCTTTTATTTCTGTCAGTCTATCGTTAGCATCGTTAAAAATCGCATTCTGTTTTTTTAACGCGTCTTTCTCAAGCTTTTCTTTATTCAAATCTGAACCTAGCTCCTGAATTTTCTTCTCTAAGCCTTGAATATTCAATCGTAGTTCGTCTTCAATGGCTGTATCTAATAAAGAAGATGATAATTGCTTAGATATTTTTAATTCATTTGATAACATTTCATTAATGTTCTTTAATTCTTTTAATTTCTTAATGGCTTTAATCAATTTACCATTATTTAAGTCCAATTCAGATTTTAAAGCATCTTTATCATTTTTAAGTTTCTGTATTTGTTCATTCAGGTGAGTGAAACCTGGAGTAACATCTACATCCTCACTTTCACCTAGACCCCAACCTTCGTCAGAGTTAAAGGGATCTGTTTCTTGACTGGGATTATTGTCATCAACATTGTAACACAAATAAGCTTTTTTAGGTACTATGATTTTTTCGGTGTCTATTTCTGAGTCAACATCTTCAAGTGATTTTAATTGAAACTGTTCTGATACCTTTTTCATATCTTCTCTTTTCATAATAGGAACTTCAGAAGCATTAGAAATAATTTGTGATTCGAGAGATGATACATCAAATGGTTTCTGGTTTTCATTTAGTGATTCAATTGTTGAAGAAATTAGCAATCCTTCAGTTTTAGGAATATTCATTTCAAAAGTTAATTTTTTTGTTTCAACAAGATCTCGAATTTGCTCTTCTTTTTGATTTAATAATAACTGAAGTTGTTCATTGTTTTGTGTTAAATAATTTTCTTTTTCTACCAACTGGTCTTTTTCCAAATTACATTCATTTAATTTAGAAGTTAGCAAGGATACCTGTTTTTCTAAATCGGTAATTAATGTTACATTATTTACTTGCATGGTTTCAAGTTTGTTCGTCAATTCTGAAATATCTTCGTTTTTCTTATTTATTAAAGAATTCAAGTTATTAATTTCATTTATGTATTGGTCTGTGTAATCGTGAACATGACCACGCTGAGATGATGATTTTTCAATTAATTCTTGATTTATATTATTGACTTCTTCAAGATTTTTATTAAGTGTTTCAATATTATTGCAATATTCCTGAAGTTTTCGTTCTAATTCTGACACACGCTCGATAGTTTTTTCATACTTTTCACTTAAAATTTTCTTTTCTTTGAATGAAGATTCAATCTGGGAATTAAATTCAATTTCTAATTCCTCTATCTCTTTTTTCTTTTCCATAAGTACTGTTTGATTTTCAGAGGTAACTCGTTTCAAATTAACTTCTACGTCATAAAGCTGAGATTTATATTTCGTTAATTCCGATTCTGCGGTATCCAATCTATTAGCTTTATCAACTAGAGTATTACAATATTCCTGAATATCAGATAAGGATTTTATTAACCTTTGATTATCTTCAGCTAAACTTTGAATTTTATTTTGAAGATCCTTATTTTCATTTTCTATTTCATGGAGTTGCTTCTCTACAACTCTATCATGATCCATCAGGACTGCCAGCCTACCAACAAGCTCATCTTCTTGGTCTATATATTCACTATAAGCTTTTTGTTTTTCTTGTAACTGACTTCCTAATTGGTCAGCTTTACGTTCAAGAGAATATCTCCTATCTTCCATAACAGATATAGTTTCCTCAAGACGACAAATACGATTTTCATATCTGCTAATTTCACATTCTAAGCCCTCTATATATAAATCACGTTCTTGAATTTTAGCATCATAACCAAATTGTGTTTGTGTTTTCAACTGTTCTTGCACTTCAAATTTGTTATATAATTCTGCTATTTGTGTTTCTTTCTGATTAAGTTCAGCCTCTAAAGAGTGCATTTTTGTTTCAAAGTTCATATTATTTTTTTGATCTATTTCATATTCAGCTAATTTTTTATTTTGATTGTCACTTAGAGATTTTAGGTTTATATTTTCTTCACGCATAAAATGTAATTCTTTTTGCATTGTGTTAATTGTATCATTTAAGGATGTTATTTCATCGCAAGACTTTTTCAAATGAGCATTTAGAGATAAAATATCGGTCTGTAGCTGGTCTATTTCTTGAGATTTATGTTGGTCAATTGTAAATGTTTGTGCTTGCAGGCGATTTATTTCTTCTTCAGCGTATTTTAATTTATCTTTTAGAACTGGGAGAGTTTCAACTTGAATTAATAGTTGTTCTAAATGTTCATCCTTCACTTCTAATTGCTTTTGACTTTCTAGATATAGGTTTTCTAAGTCTGTGTACATTGACGTCTTTTTCTTTAAATTTAAAGCAAACTTTTTCAATTTTTCTACAATTTCTTTATTTTTTGTTTCTAAATTTTTCATTCCTTGATTTAATTCTTCTTTTTCAATGGATACCTCATTTAGTTTTTGCCTAATGTCATCAAAAGCTTTTTTAAGATCACTAAAGCTATTTTCTTTTGAAATCAAACTTGTTCGTAATTTTTCGTTCTCAATTGATTCCTTTCTTAACTGCAATTTAATTTCATGAATTTCTTCGTCACGTTCCTTAGTCTGAAGCATCAATGTAGATTTTTCTTCCGAATGCTTTAAGTGTTGTGCTTGCAATTCTTTTAAAAGAACTTGCTTCTCTGTATAAGCTTCCTGCAACTTTCTTAGTTCAGTATCTATATTCATATTTTTGCTTTCTAAAGCATTTTGTAATGAAAGTAACTGTGATTTTTCATCTTCTAATGATCGTATTTCATCTTCATATTCAATTAACTTTTTCTGGAGGATTGCAGTTTGCTTGTTCAGCGACTTTACTAGCTCTGTATTTTGATCCTTTGCCTTCTCTTCTTCTAGCACTTCAACAGTTAATTTGAGTTTTTGTGAAATGTCATTTAATTGAGTTATTTGATTTATAAACTCATTTATTTCTTTATCTTTTTGCTGTAAGGTATTCCTATAATTAAACAACTGTTTTTCATATTCTAAAAGAATACTTTCTAATTCATTAATTCTGGTATCACGTGAACTAAGGCTAACAGAATAATCTTGATGTACTTTTTGGATTTCTTGTTGTAACATTGCATGTGCCTGTTTATATTGTAGCATTTGCTGCTCAGACTCTTTGTCGGACTTCAGTACCTCAATTTCTTCCTTTAAATGGTCATTTTCTTCCGTCAAAGCCTTCACCTTATTATCCAATAAAATATTATTTTGTAAAATGTCACTGTATTTCTGTTGCTCCTCTTCCAATGATAGTATTTTCATTTGACAATCTGCAATTTCATCTTCTCTGTCTTTTATTGTGTTTTTTAATTTAAGTATTTCTTTAGTTAACTGTTTTACGGGCTTAGCTCTATTAATACCTTTATCGCCAGTTATTTTTTCATCCTGTTGTAATTCCTGAGGAGCACTTTCTGAAGAATCTTCAATATTTGTTGATTTGATCATTTCTGCAGTTTCCTTAACAATTTCATTACGCTCTCGCTTTACTTCTTCTAATTGACGATTAAGATCTTGATTTAAATTTTGTAACTCTAATTTATCATTATTAAGTAATTCAATATTTTTATATAAATCTTGACTCTGGATATTTAATTCTACAATTTTTTGATGTAAAATTTCGTTTTCTTCATTAATTTTATTCATTTTATACATAACTTCTTCTCTTTCTTGCGTAAACAATTCGATTTTCTTATTTAAATCAGAACTTTGTTCTATTAAAGTTTCTAAGTTAATATCTGGAGATTTTATATCTTCTCCATCCTGATTATTATTTTTATTTTCTAAAACGCTTTTATTATATTCCTCGAGTTCCATTTTTTCTTGTGTTGTTAACGATTCTACAATTTCTATTGATTCTGCTGAACTAACTTTTTCTGCACACATTTTTTCAAGCTTATCAGAGAGTTCCATATTCTCTGTAATATAACCTTCAAGCTTGTGTAAAAGTTCTTCATTCTTTTCTTCTAAAAGCTGAATTGTTGCATTTAACTGTTCTTTATCCAATTTCAGATTTTCTGTTACTAATTCCAACTTCTTTTTTGAATCAATTAGTTGATCTACTTGCTCTTCCAGCTGTACTAATTTCATTTCTGAACAAACTTGTTCACTTTGTAGTTGAGAAATATCAGCCAATTTATCCTCCATTTCATTATTTTTCTGTTGTAAAACATGTAGTTCTGAAATAAATATTATTGAAAGTTCAGATAAGAAAAATTACAAAAATTATGCATTTATAATTCAGTATTTTACCTTGAACTAAGTCAAACTTTTGTGCCTCCAAAACACTTATTGCTCTTAATCTTGTTTCTGCGAGGTTTTCCATTTCAATCATTTTTTTGTAAATATCAGATTCAGTCACTGAAACAAAAAATTTGGCATAAAATATAGTGTTGCACTATAAAAATCCACAAGGTTTACTAACTATATTTTATGTATATTTGTTGTGATATAATACATTTAATATAAAAATTATAAACATAAATTTAAAACAAACTGTTTACTTACATCTACCACTGTCATAATCTACAAGGTGTAACTGTAAATTTCCTTTTTCTTCTTCTAGCTCCGCAACTTTCTGTGAAAGCTGATGTAGTTCTTCATTAAGTTTTACAATTACTGCATTAGTATCAGACACTTTACTGAAATTATCTATGGTCTTTTGCATCTGTTTTACTTTTAATTTATGAGCTGATTTTACTTTAATCATATTTTTATTAGCTGTGTCAATTTCATTGTTCAAAAATACTATTTGTTCCTGTGCTGTCTTTAGATTTTCATTCAATTCTTTTACATCAAAAACTTGGTCTTTATTAGAATCTAGTTCTGGTAATTTTTCTTTACTTTCAAAATTAATTTTTATTGATTTAGAATCTGATTCATCACAACTATGAGTCGAAACACCAACATCAACCATCTCAAATGTTTTTATTTGTTTGTGTTTATCTGCAGACTGAAGTTCTGATATAATAGTATCTTTCTGTGACACAATATACTCTTTTTCTAAAATTTCTTTATTTAATGATTGTATTAACATTTCTAATTTTACTACATCATTTTTATTGGATTTCTTATCAGTTTCTTGTGGTAAAGTTTCAGAGGACAATTTAGTCCAAGGGGACTTCATTTTTGATGCAGTAGTTCTACCACCTTTCCGAGTAGGAAGAGGGCTTCCTTTTTTACTTGGAGAACCACTCGAAGATAACTTGGTCTCTACATTAACTGAAGCAAGCTTATTTTCCAATTCTTTATTTGTTTGTCTTATCTGACAATTAATTTGTTCCAATAATTCTATCTTCTTAGTTAATTCTATCATGCTAGCTACCTCAATCGTCCCTTTTTCTTCTTCTTTGTCATTTATTTCTTTAGTAGTCTCTGTACTAACTTCAGATAAATTTTGAATGGCCTCCTCTAACTTTGTAATTTCTTTATTTTTTATATCGATTTCCTCAAGCAATCTTGAATGTTCCAAGCTTATTTCGAATCTAGAAGCTTCTAGAATAGTGTTAGCTTCTTCTAAACTCTTAATTTTTTCCTCTTTGGTTTCTATTTCTTTAAGTAATGTCAGTTTTTCCTGTTTCCATTCTGCTTCCATTGCTAGAAAATTCTCTTGCATTTTTATCATTTGCTGCTTTGTATCCTCAAGTAAAATTAAGGAATCCTTTTCTAGAAAAAATGCAAGCATATCAATAAAATATTTTTGTAATAATATTTTTGTATAAATACTATTACTTACCTTTTTTACTAAGAGTGTCTGACATAAGTGTTGTAGCCATATTCTTGGCTTCTATTATTTGGTCTTTTTCATTAATTTTTTCCTGTAAGTCTAATATAGTATTTTCCAATGCTTTCATTTTCACTTGCATTACACTTAGAGCATTTTCTTTTTCTTTTATTGTGGTCATTAATTGAGATAAATCACTATTATCTACCTCCTGAAAATAATAACAACTACTCATAAAAATTGATATTATTATCAATATTGTTTTTTCATTTTAAGCAATATGCTCATATCAGTGAAAGCTAAGTTTGTTTTTTTATTTTGAGAGATCACATTTTATTATTAGAATTAATGAAAAAATCCCTAACATCAGTTTATGAAATTTCACAATTTAAACAACATACTCTTAATTTGGAAATTATTGTAATGTGATATTTCAAAATATGGGATTATATCAATGATTACTTTATTATAAATGTAGCAGAACAATTTTCAAATACTATGAATTATGCAATACATTTGTCTATGAAATTTTAATGGAAGTATCTCTGAAGTCAATATTATCAATCAAAATCAAAACCAAAAATCTTTATTAAATTTAGGTCCTAAGAAGGCGCTTATGAACGTCAAGAATTACTACCGGTTCGGAAAGTAACGCAGTCATTGAGAAAAATTATCAAGAAACTCGATCTGCATCTTTTTTTTTTAAAGTCTTATTCTTATGCTTATAAACAATAATTTAATGTGTACAGCAGCCATTAGCGGATGTACAGAGAGGGGCGTCAATTCCAGACATCACGATCGCTCACATATTGATCCACCCTATAATAGCCTTTTGACATCAAAACCCGTTTGTCATGGTTCTTGAACCTACTGTCCGGCAATTCAGTAATGTGCTTTGGGACTTTATTATATAACCTGACACTATTACCTAAAAAACTCTTACTTGTCTTACACAGTCCAAAATAGGGAGCGACCAGTTTATCGCGATTTCTAGTATTCAAATTATGGCGGTCTTTAATGAAATCTAGCTTTGTAAGTTTTTGCGGACAGACATTAAATTATCTAGAATATATTGGGAGAGCAAAGTTTAAATACCAAATTCCGAAAACTTATCCATGAATAATGCTCGAGGTCTCATATTGGAAATAGCTCGAACTGCTCGTTTTTGTAAAAGAAATACGGTGTCTACCTCAGCTGCTGTCCCCCACAGTAAAATACCATAAGACATTAAGCTATGGAAGTAAACGAAGTAGACTAACCTAGCAGTGGCAATATCTGTCAGCTGTCGAATCTTACGAACAGCGAATGCAGCAGAATTTAACCTTCCCGCCAATTTTTTTTATGTGTGGACCCCATTGTAGTTTGGAATCAAGCGTTATACCCAAGAACACAGTACTATAAACTAAGCCACCTAAATCCCCTTCGATTTTGACTCTAGTGTCAACCCGTGGAACATTAGGCATGGTAAATCTGATACATTTAGTTTTATGTGCATTTAGCAGTAAATTATTTATTGCAAACCAATCAGAAATGTTATTTAAAGTATTATTTACATACCTAACCTCTGAATCTATCCTTTTCACTTTAAATATAAGTGAAGTATCGTCAGCAAAAAGAACCATGTCAGCACAGTTGTGAACCATTAGCGGTAGATCATTTATATATACCAGGAACAAAAAGGGCCCTAAGATGGAGCCCTGCGGTACACTAATTTGTGCTAAAGATCCCACAGAGGTTACTTCATTTATGCTAACTTTATGACATCGATCTTTTAAATAAGAGATTATGAGGTCTAAAGAAGGTCCACAAACACCATAGTGTTTTAATTTAAGAATTAAATGCTGGACAGAAAAATTGATTCCATCACAACCCCACAAACTGATGTTTTTAGCTACATAAATTATAAATCAATGATATATGGCATTAACTTATAAATGCAATAATGAAAAGAGAATTCATATATAAAAGATTCTGTGGAATTTTAGGATCCCATTCATCATCTCACATCTCATTATTAACAGTAGTTTCTTTTTTCATGTTAGATATGCCACATATTGGCAAACGGTCTACTTCTTTGTCAACATTATATAGGAGATGTGTTAACCAAAACAAAACTTCACCAGATATTCGGCAGGTATAAGCAAAAATAAAAAATGTGACCTTTTACCTTTTTAACATCTTTTTTTAAATCTTTTGCTACATCCCTTTTTATAGAAATTGATGACTTTACTGATTTCTTGTTAATTTGTTTATACTGTTTAATTCTTTCTAACAACAACTCCTTTTGTTTTAAAGTATTTGCTAAGCTTTCACTGATGCCAGGAACTGTAAAATGAATGATTACATATTTTAATGATTATGAAACATAATGACAATAGCAAATCTGAGGAATGCTAAAATTATGTATATTATATGAACAAATAGTTTATTTTAGAATTTTGAAACAATAATAAGGTTAAGATATGTTTACACTAGTCAGGCTCACTGCAAGGTTACAAACTTTTACAGGTAGACTTTGTGTTTAGATTACAATTGGTCCATTGTTGCCTCAAAAGATTATAATACTACAAGGGTACTGAAAGTATATAGTCATACATATCAATTTATCTTTTATCACTATATATTAAAGTTAAAATTTTAGGAGTCATCACTTACTATTTAAAGCATCTTGAACAGACAATGTAGTGGAAACATCAGTAGCTACAGAATAACCTGTTTTTTCACTCATGGTGGATGTCATTTCTGATGCAGTGTCCAGATCATCATCATCTGTAACATGATACAAGATAATATTATGTTCAATACAACATTTCAAGTTAAGTTAACACTTTTACTTGTAAATGACATATAAAGAATAGATTAAAGCTTTCACATAATTATATCTACTCTTTTCTGTTCCAATAAACTAGTCTTTTGTTATGATAGTACTATACTTATATCAAATTTCCATAAAATGTAAACTATTTTTGGTTTGTAGCAACTCTTAAAATATAAACTTTATATTTTTAGCTTTGTTACATTTCACTTAAAAATAATTTAACATTGATCATGAATACAGCACAATTTACTAAAATTATTGATTTTGAATTGAATTTTGAATTTTGTTGAAAATAAAATATTACAAAGTTAGTGAATAGGTCTTATATTGTTTCAAATGTGTCATGGCTTGTATGAGAGAAATAATATTTTAAGGTATGTCAAATAATTTTTTATTAATAATGTTACAGTAAGTGCTATATGGCAACTGAATTTATTAATTATACAGTTTAACAATATTAAGTATAATGACCTCACAATGTTACAAAATAATTGATGTAACTGTAAAGTTAGCATCAAATTAATATTTATTTTACCCAATAATCCTATACATTACATAAAATCAGTAACAATCAGATTTTCTAAACAATTTCTTGAATATAAACATATTTCTAAATATTTAGAAAATAACACCTATTTTTTTTTTACCTGGTAATAAAACCCTTAACAGACTTCCTTTAGTCATATGTAAAAACATTACACAGATTCTGACCACACCAAAAGGGGCGTGTGGAGATACTCATGAGGTGACCAACGCCATGAAATATGAACTAAAAAGATACCACTGTAATACTCAAACCCCTATATTAGCAGAGAGCAGGGACAGCTTTTACAGTTCTAGTGAACCCATATTTAAGTGTTTTAAATTACTCTACATAAAATTTTAAATAAAAAAGCATTTATTTGTAAATAACATCTATAATGTTTCCTTGTTATTACAGCTTCTAATAAGCAGCTTATAGAAAACACTACTTATAACAAGATTAATATCTTAAAATAAAACTGCTACCAAAAGGTCTTCCTAATAATTCTGCTGTAGCTTTCCTCTGCTCCTTAATTCTTTTTGAAACAAGTGCTACATTTTCAAGGCATTTCTGTGCCCTTTCCAGCTTTGTCTGTCGGTCAGAAGAAATTTGTTGTGATGTCTGTAAACACAATAAATCTATTATTACTCATTTTTTAAATATAAAACAATAACCTGTGATTTCATTTAGACTCTCTAAAATAAAGAAGATCTAAGAAGACTGAAGAAGGTATGGATAGTATGTTAGAAAAATGTAAGTGTATAAAAGGGATGAAAACTGACATCACTTGACATATATAGTACTGTTTTTACCCTACATCTGTGATGTAAGGGCAAAAAGAAATGTTCAGAACTGTCCTAAGCCAAACTATAGGTACAGTTAGTTTAAAATTAAACAGTTTGATTTAAAAAAGAATGGAATGTTTTACATGAATACAGTATTAATAAAAATATAATACACTTGTGAAAGTTAACAGGTTTTCACAGATCACACTATTCAAAGCCTAATACCAATTCTTGTATACTAGCAACCTATCGACCACATATACTAAGCATGTGTGTAATGCTCTGCTAATACAATATAGTAATGTCTTTAGGATGCTTTTGGGGCTAATTTGATACCGTAGTGCGTTGGGAGGTTTTCTGAGAGATGTGTCTATAATTTTAATGTGATAATTCATAAAAAATACACTCCTTGATGGTATAACTGCATAGTAGTTCCAATTGTGTCCTTAATTATCATCATAAGTGTCATTATCTTAGACTAAATTTACTAACAACTATGGATATCAGTCAAGAGAAAATAAATATATAATAATAATAAATGTTTAAATGTAGAAATACATTTTAATTATTATAACTAGGAATGTAACATTATTTATTATGCTGCATAATTGGTTATTAAAATGGTATCAAGCTATATAAATATGACAATAGAAAAATGTAAACAAAAACAATGCAATTTACAGTGTAGAATAGAAAACATATGACCAAAAAATCTTACATAGAATGTTATGAAACACAAACACAAACTTTTAATTAAAATTAAGTACCTTGGTCGTTTTTACACTCCCTAAAACATTGGAGACCACACTAGGTGATAAGATATTTCTTTCATCAATATGCTGCTCCGTATCTGATGGGCTTTCGATGATTTTATTGTCCGACATGATTCACACTTTTTTAGCATTTATAGGGCCAAAAATAAGAGATTTAGCACTATATAATAACCCACGAAAGCAAGTAAAACCACGGAACTACAAAAGTTCACAAGGGAAATATTTAATTTATAATAATTGTAATAATAACAAAATAATAAATCACCATTGGATCGTTCAGTATTTGCCAATAATACATTTACATTTTAGATTGCATATCTTCCATAAACTCATATCACAGACAAGTAAAACCACGTCAGCAGTACCTATATTCTGTATTGTTTTCGTATTAGATAAAAAAGTATATTAGTTTGTACCAATTGTATGTACCTAATTACCACTGAGATGTTCGTTTATATTGTATTTAAATTTATGCAGATTCTGTGAAAAAGTGGATTCTTACAGTAATTTATTATTGGTCTCTGTCTTACAGTGCAACCAAATGACTAGAAATTATTTATAATGAAACTACAACAATACGCGTACCACTGGCAATAATATATTTCTATTTTGATGTATGAAAGTTAATGTTATTTTATGAAATTAAGGTAGAATAGCTATTTTACTGTAAGAAATAAATCAAAACAGTATGTTTAAGGATAATAATTCAAATTATATAATATAATATACAATATTAATAAAATTATACAACGAAGAATTGTCTTGTTTAGTTGTTTGAACGAGCTAATCTTAGGTACATCAAAACAAGACTTGAAATTTTTGTCTTTGATAGCTCCATTATTGAGGAAAGCTTTAGACTGGGAACAGATGCAATGTGAAGACAAAATCTGCTTCCTCAATCAAATAGGCGATAGAACCCCTAGGGTTTTAGCGGGTATTGTCGGCGATTCATTCACTAGTTGAGTCCCACATACCCCTTTCAGCCGATCATGGACGCTATGACGAATAGGAGCAAAGTAGTATCGAAAAAAAAATATCATTTTTTTTAATATTTTTTTTGAGTAGTATCATAGTTTGCGCAGCATAAATAGTTAAAGAAAATCAAGTAAAGAAAATAAAAATGGGGGAATATTTGGCTTAAAAAGGTCATAATTAACCTAAGCAAGTACACAATATAATATAATATAATATAATATAATATAATATAATATAATATAATATAATATAATATAATATAATATAATATAATATAATATAATATAATATAATATAATATAATATAATATAATATAATATAATATAATATAATATAATATAATATAATATAATATAATATAATATAATATAATATAATATAATATAATATAATATAATATAATATAATATAATATAATATAATATAATATAATATAATATAATATAATATAATATAATATAATATAATATAATATAATATAATATAATATAATATAATATATTCGTTTACTAAAGCTTAACTTCTTAATTTATTTGTAACAGTAATAGCTCACAATCATTTCATGATTAGTTGCGTGAAAAACATGAAATAATTAATACCTGCTATTTCGGTCCCGTTACAAATGTAACATTATAATTAACGCATTACTAGTCTACGTTACATTACGGATGCATTCCGTTCAGATACCGATAACAACGCTCAAAACACACCTTCAGCCGGTCCACAAGATAATCTCGGTCGTTGTGGGCGCAACGAAAACGTTTCGAAGAGCTGATTGTGACTTCACTATAACAAGTACTTATGAGCATTTTTTTTATGGAAAAGGGGGCAAAACTAACAAGCGTGGCATGTGATGGTAAGTGATTAGCGCCGCCCATTAACATCCACAACACTAGAGGAATGTATATATGCAGCATAGTAAATAGTTGTTTTAGCTATCTGGAACGCACTTTACAACGATTAATCATAACAAGTATAGAAGATCAAAAATAATATACTAAATTTATACACTGTGAATTTTAGGAAAGAAAAAGCAAACGTCAATGTCATCTACTATCAATTGAAATTTTTTATTAGGTTTTCAGAAATTTATCTGTAGACCAGTTATAAATACTAAATTTTTTTTCAGTAAATCGAAGGAATAAACTGGTTTTATGCTGTTATTGTGAAATTATCAATGGCATCTTCCCGTTTACAGGTATTAAATAAATCAAGTAATAAAATATAAACGTGTTTCGTCATTCACTATTACGTACTTAAATTTTTTCAGTCGACTGTTCGTCAGTTGTCAAAAACATTCAAGAGGAAAAATAGGTTTGATATAGGCATAGCTTCGGAGTTACCTGCAGCCTATAAAAAGTTTTGGCATGAATGGAAAGTTTTAAAGCCAGCAGCAGTTCATTTTGTTCCTCAAGAGGGTAAATGGAAGCGTGATGAGCTCACGGGCGAGACTTTACCCATACAGAACATACCTATCCCCCTCAAATATCCAGCTGAGATTCATGATGGAATATGGGGAGGAGAAGCAGTAGTAAAAGGTATTACATATTTGCATTATTGTAATATGATTCTTAAACAAAAACTATATGCTTGATATTAATAGTGTGTATTAACACATTGACTACCTATGAGATAACTCGTAGATTGTGTTCTTTTTTAGGACAACTTGAAATATATCAGTGTTAATGTTGTTAAATGGCTTCTCAGAAAAGGAATGCTGGTTTGCATTAGTAGAAAATTTATTCAAAAATTAATAGAAAATTATACACTAGAATTAGAGTTTTTAATAATATAATGTGATTAAATCAAATTGTCATTTAAGGCCAGATTTCTGAAAAATTCTTTGGCATTCAATGTTTTAATATGTGAATTAATTCTTTAACAGAGAACCAGAATAATATGCAATGTCCAGTGTATTTTGTTAGTGAATAGGTTGATTCACTAGTATGCATAGTATCAAATATATGTTCATCAATTAGATATCTACTGTTGATGTTCTGTGTATAGTTTAATATGATTACAAGACAATAAATATAATTAAATAGTAATAGAGTGTAATATGTAAAAAATGTATTACAGGTTTTCAAAAACGTGACCCAAGACGCCGCAGAGTCCCACATTACTGGGTTCCTGTACTAAAAAGAACAGTTGTAAAATCTGAAGTTCTGAATACCCACCTTTCAGTAACTGTAACAGACAGAACTATTAGGCTTATAAATGATCATTATGGATTTGACCATTATTTGCTTAAAACACCAGCTTGTGATTTAGTATCCATGCTAGCTTTAAAGTTAAAGAAGCAGATATTGACTGAATTGATGAATGGATGCCCAAGATATGCACATGTTCCTCAAAAGCAGAAAGAAGTGTATGAAGAATACAAAACATATCTATCATCAGTAAGGGTTTTTCTGTCTTGTCTAATTGTTTTTTTTTTCAAGTATATGTAGTGCCACTGTATTTAAATTTATCAAAAAAGAAATATGGTTATCATACATTTATAAAATATACAAATGTAATTTCCAAAGAAGTCCTGTGGTTTACATATTTAAGTTATTAAGTTAAACATTTATAAGTTTTATTTAAGGATTTTTTGGGTTAAAAAATATAAATAAATAATTATTAGTTATTATACAAGTTATTACTGTGCAAAAGGTATTTTCCATAAAGAAGGCATAAGATGATAACAATGCCAGTGATATATTATATTGATATTTTTGAATACTGGGGAATTTGCAGTTTTGAGTACTTCCCACATACAATGGTACTCTAAAAACTTTTTGCAATGTTTCTGGTTCCTCACAAAGTTTTCCCTTTTTTTATTAGTAGTGCTACAGTGCTACTAATTCAAATTATTGCATAAAGTTTTTTTGGTACATACTAAGCTTTAAGACTGTAGATATTTAATTGTTAATGTACTAGCCTAAATCATTTGTACCTATACAATGGCTAAAATCATTTTGTAGCCACATCAAAATTCATGAAAATATCAATCACATAAGTTGAAAATCGCAGCCATAATGTCCTTTTATTTGATTTCATTATTTTTTCATAACCATTGTTGTTTATAATATGTTTCAGTACACTCCTGAAGAGATAGAATGGTATGGACTGACATGGTATGAGGCTTTATGCAAGATTGCTAAAGAGAAAGAAGCAGCTAATAGACCAGTGCCACTGAAGAATGTTTATAGAAAAAACCTTGTAGAAAAATTGAAAGCGGCAGGAATTGAGGCAAATAATAATTCTGCTGAAGAAATATCGTAAGTTACATATTTTATTTAAACATTTACAACTGTATATGAAACTACAACAAAGTTGAAATGTTAATCACAAGTAAAATATTGTTCAGATGCTCAATAGTTCTATGTTTTGTTAATTTTAATGACATTACCCTTTTGGCTGACAGTGACAATGCAATGGGAAAACTGTAAGCTTGAGAAACTCTTTAATATAATCAATACATAGCACTAAAATAGAAAAAAAACTATAAACTTCTTAGCTGATGACCTTGTTAATACTATAAAGGCTGATGTAACAGTAATAACTATGTTCATCATGTGCCTATGACTTTTTTAAGGTACTCAAATGTCCTTTTCTAGTTCCCCTGATAAAATGTATGAAACATTTTGTTATTTATTGCATTTATTGGTTAGAATTTCTTTGGTAATTGGCACATTACTATTTTATTGACATGTTTATGGATGTTATAGTATAAAATTTATATGGAAATATTACACTTTAAATTATAAATGAGAAAAGAAAAGTATATTTACCTAAACTTCAAAGTTTGAAATAACATATAATAGATACTTCATCTATAAAATGTACCTATAACTACAACTATACATGGAGATCTTCAAGAAGAGAGTTTACTCTTTCCTTAAAGGCCAGCAACACACTTGCTTTTCCTCTGGTGTTGTGGGTGTCCATGGGCGGTTGTGATCACTTACCATCAGATGACCCGCTAGCTTGTTCGTGATCTATTCCATATAAAAAAAAACAACTTGATGGTGGTAGCTAGCCTGACAGGAATTGGAAAAAGGCCTACCACCATGCTATGGTTTCAACGCAATGTTTTCTTTCATCAAAAGCTTAAGCTCATTATAGGTGGATTTGAATTCATGTCCCATACACGCTACTATCTCAGCTATTATTGCTTCAAACTTACGCTTTCTAGAGTAAACTTATATTTTATTATACATATTATATTATTTAATTTTCACAAACTTTAAGGAAATATTATGATCTTAAAGTAATATAATATGTAGAAATTATCACACTGTAGAATTTTATTTAATGGTTATTAAAATATAGTTTATATTATTATAGATCAACCACATCATGGCTGTCAAAAATAAATCCATTTGGTAAGAAAGACGAAGCTTAGATTACTAACAGGTGTTTCCAATTGTTCAAATTAAAAAGTATAAAAAAATTGTTGTTAGATAAAGTGTAATAATGATTTTAAGTAGATGATTTTATTGCTTGGATTTGGTGTTTAATTTTTCATACAATACCCTGTTTAATAAATTGAAGATTATTTTTAAAATTTCTTCATGGTATTATTCAATTGAATATGTTGAATCATTAATTTAATAATAAAAAAACTTAGAAGTAATGAAGTTACTGGATAATTAAAGTACACAAGGAATCGTTGAATACAAATATGTATACAAATAGCTTGTATGAAAACTATGACAAGTAATTCTTTATTTAGTATTTTTTATTTTATTGTTTTTTTTTGTGATTGTATGTATATATAAGACTATATGGGTGTGTGACCATCTCTGTATGGCTGTATATTGTCATAGGTTTGAAAAATAATCTGGAACTTAATGATTGCCAAATTATTTGAATAAATAAAAGTTGCTAAACATGTATATAATAGATTTATTTATGATTTTAATCATCTTTTAACAATACATCTATTTATATTGAGAAAGATTTATATAATTTACTAGAGATTTGAATCTATTTACAGGAATAAAAAGGCAAAATTGCTTAGATTGGTTTACTGCATTGAAAACTTTGAACTCATTAAGCACTATTGCAGATTAGTAATTCAGAAAATGTAAATGAAATAAGAAATCCTTTAAGTGGTATTTTTTTACATTTAATTCTTCAACTATAAATAATTTATGTAATAATGTATTTTTATGAAAACATGATTACAAATACTATATATAAAAAAAAAAAAAAAAAACAAACAATTACAACACACTAATATAACTAATATTATCAATTAGTTCCATATAAGAAGTGTTAAAAAAAAAACATTTTAGGCCTTTATATTTTATTTTTATAATTAAGGGTAATTTTTTCAGTAAAAATATATATCGCGTTTAAACTATAAAATACATATAAATACATAAAAAAATATTATTATAACTGACTGAAGTTGAATGAGAAATGCATGGAAATTCTTTCAAGTCCAAAATAGGGGTCAAATTTAGAGACACAAGTGAAGCCATAATATTTATTATAAAATAATGTATTGTTCGAAACAAGAAATGATTTCCAGCAATGGTCTCATTAATTCCAAAATATAATGTCAATACAATATTTTCTATTAGTTTATACAGAGTGATGTCCAATTTTCGTAGTTATTTGATAAACAGTTACAATTGGTAAAATAGTTGAAAGACTTTAAATTAGAACTTACAATTAGTACATTTTCTCGAATGAATCGTAGTTTTATTCCTTGTTTTTCTTCGAGATCTAATTCCTTCGTTGTTCATATCTTGTAATTGATTTTAAGTTTTCACTTCTGTCGGCAGTCTTCATGGCTGCTTTGAATTTTTAAGTTATAGTGCATTCTATTGGCGAGTCGTGCGGGAGGCGATCAGCGAGCATCGCGGCGACAGCGCGCGCCAGGTACGTCATAGTACCATAGCTACCGCTCGGGGCGCTGTCGTACAAGTGCTGACACACTCCGGCCGCGCCGCCACACACGAGCGCCCCGCCCCCGCCCGCGCCCCCGCCCCCGCACCCTGCCCCGCCTTCCTGCTTCGCGCAGCACAGGGTCGCGTCGCCGTTACAACACATCTGAAGATTGTACATTGCACTTGTATATATAACCGCACATAATTCACTTATGCTGGGGCTACATTAACGGGCGAAGATTCGTGTCACACCTTGATGCGCTAAAAACATCGTATGCCCGCATACGCAATGTTCTTGTCTACTTTAGGCGGGGAAGATTCATCGTGCCGGATTGTGTTTGTGTTCAAAATGGAGTCACGTAGGTGTAGCTACCTGAGCGAATATTGTTGCTATAAATCTCTTTGATGCGTGCCAGTTTACCGACAGTGCGTCGATAGTATATGGTAAGGATGTTACGGAACTTCGACTCCGATTCCGAAAGGTCGGACCTCCCATTTGAATTTACACCTTCGACTCCGGTATACTCTCCTCCGTAACATCCCTAGTACATCGTGTTCGGCCGATTACAACGCGTTGCAATGTCCTACCCGGCAGCACTGATCGCGTTAACACGAACATTCGCCATAGCCCACTAATGTACCCATTGATTGATGTATCAATGATTGCTCAGTGCAATGAGCTTCTTTTATAGGTTTAGCGTTATGACCATAATTTCACCTGAAGTTAAGTGAATATAAACTAAACCCAATGCAGGGACTGTGCAACTGCAGGAACACACTTATAGGTATTTAGCGACAGATATTCAACTTTAGGGTCGTTGCTAGCCGTTATTTTAACCTAGGTCTATACTACTATAAGGAGGAAATATTTGCATTTTTTTATAGTAAAAAGATTCAGCGTTATGGTCACAATCTCACATGATGTTAAGTAATGTGACCCTAGATGGTGGACACGCTAAGCCTAGTGGAGGGATTGGCTTTCAAGTGCAAAGGCCAAAACACACCTATAGGTATTTGGCGGCAGATTTTCAACTTTACGAGTACTAGCTAGCCAGGCGGGCCTAAGAAAAAATCCAACCACAATGCTATGGTTTTATCACGATCTTATCCTTGATTGAAAGCTCAAGCTCATTGGAGGTGAATTCGAACACACTTCCCTAAAATTGCTTTCGGTAGAGAGATACACCGTGATGAAACTATATCATGGCGTTAGAACATTTTATAATGCTCGCTCCAGCTATATTTAAGTTGAAAATCTGTCGTCAAATTTATTAATTACACAAAATATTACTAATTATTCATTCTGCTGGAACAACAATAACGGTTTAAATTAGGAAAGGCATCGTGGCATCACATTTTAACATTTCCTTCACATAAATAATTATGGTTGCATTCCGACAGTTGCACTTGGCCAGTCCTACTGCTATGTGTCTACCATCTTGGACCATATTGTTACTTAACCTCAGTTGAGATTATTTTCAAATGCTAAATCTCACAAAGTGTAAAAAATGAAGAAATTTAAATTATTTCACAACTAAGTAAATCTTAGTCTCATGTTCCAAATTTTTTCAACACAAATTTTACTTGTTAAGTATACTTTCTTCAATACGTTTCTTTCTTCCATAAATCTCTATCAACCGCCATCTTTTCTTTGGCATTTACATTCTTCAACACTCATATCCATTGCTTTTCTCATTACACTTATGACGATATACTTATAATCATATAATAAAATAAAACTTGTGCAATTTACCTGATCTTCTAAAAATATTTGGTTCGCCCTGTGCACCAACTGTTCGACACCTATAGCCTCCCCGAGGTGTGCGACAGATTTGTACTCAACGACAAGTGTTAAAACCATGAGAGCCTCCACAACCAACTGCCTGTATTCTGGCTGTGGGATCGAATTCAACACTGTTTCCACTGCGAGAGCGAATTTAAGTTCGCCCGATGTCATTTCTTGGGTTAAATTTGGCTGTAATATTTTGCCTTGAATCATCAGCCCTTGACACTGGAAATAATACATAATATGACTAAACATAAGCTAAATCTGTGATGCTAAAAATAACTCCTCAAAAATTAAATATAATTTTCGTTAATGATAAACTAAAAAATCTCCGTTTAGTATTTTATTGTGTATGTAAATTGTTTTGTAGAAACAAACCTGACCTTACAATTTCTTACTAGAGTAATTATGGTATGCAATTCTAAAAAGTTTTAGTAAATCAAATTTTATTTTTTATTTTTATTAATAACAAGTAAGCGCTTGACCACAATCTCACCTGATGGTAAGTGACGATGTGGTCTATGATGGAACGCGCTTACTCAGCAAGTACCTGTTCACTCTCTGTTTGAAGACTCGCAGATTGTACGTTATAGGAAAGACAGACGCCGGTAGTGAATTCCACTCCCTTGCAGTACGCATTATAAAAGAAGCTGCAAAACGCTTCGTGTGGATTGGGGGAATGTCAACTATATATGGGTGAAAACTCTCGCGGCGTCTGGTCGTCCTCAGATAGAATGGAGTTGGTGGAATCAAATCGTGCAGTTCCTGAGCACACTCTCCAAAGTGTATTCTGTAAAACACTGAGAGGCAAGCCACCTTACGGCGATGGTCAAGTGACAGCATATTGGCCTTCTTCAGTGCTTGTTCACCAATCAACCGACGGGCGCGACGCTCGATTGAATCCAATGCAGCCAGCTGGTATTTAGCTGATCCATCCCAGAGGTGGCTACAGTATTCCACACATGACCGAACTTGCGCCCGATACAGGCTGAGAAGCTGATCAGGTGTGAAATACCGTCTGACCTTAGAAAGGATCCCTATCTTTTTAGCAGCTGTTTTTGCTTTGGTCTCAATCGGACTTCCAAAGTTGAGGTTTGCTGTTAGTTGCATTCCCAACAGCCCGAGGTTATCAGCGACTTGAAGGGAAACGCCTTGGAAAGTAGGAGCCAAGTTGAACGGACTCTGCTTCGCGAAGAAGAGACACACCTGTGTTTTATCGGCATTGAACTTTACCAGGTTCTTGCCGCCCCAGTCGGCTACGAACTTCAATTTCGAGATCAGACGCTCGACCAAAGCCTCTCTCTCATTACGAATCTCTTGAAAACAAGCGCGTGGACCTGATAAGTATCTCTCAGTGACAGTGCTGTCATCTGCGTAATCAAGAATGCCCGGCTGTAGCAGATCGTTGATGTGCAGCAAGAACAGTGTCGCTGAGAGTACAGATCCCTGAGGAACTCGGGCATTAATAGCCTTGGCATCAGACGAGCAGCCATCAACAACTACTCGTATGACCCGGTCACTCAGGAAGTCGTTGATCCAGATCCGCAGATTTTTGGAGATTCCGTAATATTGGAGCTTGCTTAAAAGGCTGGCGTGCCAGACCCTATCAAACGCTTTAGATACATTGAGAGAAACAGCTAGAGCTTCACTGTGTTTCTCGATAGCCTCACCCCAGTAATGGGTGGCATATATCAAGAGATCTCCAGTTGATCTTTGTTGACGGAAGCTATACTGTCTATCACTGAGGATATCGTTCTGTTCGAGGTAAGCCAATAGTTGTTTGTTAATTATTCTCTCCATTACTTTGCAAAATATGGAAGTTAATGCAATTGGGCGATAGTTGGACGGGTCAGCATGATTTCCCTTCTTCGGAACTGGCTGTACGTTCGCAAGCTTCCAAGATGTTGGCACTATGCCGGATTCAAGGGAGAGGCGAAACAGACGTGTCAAAACAGGAGACAATTCCGGTGCACAGTGTTTGAGCACCCTGGATGGAATACCATCAGGGCCACTAGCTTTATTCACATCTAGATTACCTAATATGGTGCAAACATCCTTAGTGCGTTTTACAATTTTTGGCATTAATGTATCACACGTATCAATGTATGTAGGCATGTATCAAGGTATTGACGGTGGATTTTTATTGTCAGTTTCTAGACGTGAACTTTGTGCAAACAGATCCGCGAATACATTCGCCTTTTCTGCTGCTATATATGCTAGTGACCCATCAGGTTTCAGAATGGGTGGAAGCGAGGACCTCAGAAAGTTCGCCTCGATTGACTTAGCAAGAGACCAGAAGGCTTTGCTACCAAAAGGGTAGTTCGCCAATTTGGCACGAACGTGACCAATATGTTGGAAGCGAGCCTTTCTGAGAACTTTCTTATAGGACTTGGCGGCTTTATTGTATGCCTTCTTCTTAGTAAGCTGATCCGAAGACTTACAGCAACGAGCTTCTACCCATGCTTGAAAGGACAGATATTTGACCCTTTCATATTCGGCACACTCGTCGTTAAACCATGGACGAGCTCTGCTTCCGAGTGGTACATCGGAATAAGGTATAAAATACTCCATGGCCTGATGCACCACGTCGGAAATTGCATCAGCACAGTTCGATGAATCAGCTGTAGAGAAGCATACGTCTCGCCAAGGGTAAGATGCGAGGAAGTGTCGCATCTCATCCCAGTATGCCGACTTCGCCATATTCTTCTAGTACCTTGTATGCTTGTATCCGGTGGGGAATATGATGATACTGACTTTACTAGACAATGGTCAGAACTGCCCAAAGGGGCTGAGACCATTATGGAATAACGGTCTGGATCCGTAGTCAGCAGAAGGTCTAAACAGTTAGTGGTATGATCATCCACGTCGGGTACCCGCGTCGCCTGGTTGACCAGCTGTGTAAGGTCTAAAGTGAGAGAAAATTTAAATGTTTCTATCCCAGCATAATCAGTTTTCTGGTATGGGTAGAGCCATTCTTGATGATGGGCATTAAAGTTTCCCACAAATACCAGTTGTGCGGAAGGATATCTTTGCTGGGCCATATCAGCTGCCTCGCTTAGGTGTTCAAACAGATTGGTAGTCTCCTGGTCTCCACTGTGCGAGCAGTAGACTCCTATGTAAATAGTCATTTCTGCACCGTAGTCCACCAATATCCATAAGGTTGAAAAGTGGGAGTCTTCAAGATCACGGAGACGTCTAAGACATATGTCATCGCGAGCATACACGAAAACGCCTGCGCGTTGAATAAAATTGTACTCCAGGGTATCCTGGGTAGTTAAGGTATGCTACATCTAAAGGAAAACGAATCTGTGTCTCCGTGAGAAAGAGGAGGTGCTGCTTATCAGTCTCCAGATGGTAGTGGACGGCGTTGATATTAGAGTGTAATCCACGGGTGTTAGTGAATTGCACTTTGAGTAGGAGGAAGTGCAACCGCTGTTTATCCATACTCTTTCTTGTGACTTTTTTCATAATTGCGAGTGATATGATGGGAGAATGTCTCAAGGACGAGGTGTAGTTGTTCGGAACCACACATCACTCCGAAACTATAGCGCTGATGGGTTACTCAAGCGGAGACTGCGGGGACGCCCGGACCCCCCCGAAATGACCACCGGGTCCTCCCGTCCGGGC
This sequence comes from Actias luna, assembly GCA_039707435.1. Taxonomy (NCBI): domain Eukaryota; kingdom Metazoa; phylum Arthropoda; class Insecta; order Lepidoptera; family Saturniidae; genus Actias; species Actias luna. The sequence continues at coordinate 6,244,594 of JAZHAC010000034.1, read as the reverse complement.
CCCAACCGGCACGACGGAGCAATTCGGGATAATAAGGTACAATTCTTATGTATACTTATACAAAGAATAATTGTATTAATTAAGTTATTTTAGTTTTTTTATTGTACTTTTTGTTTTATACAAGCAACGCCAAGTATCCCTTTAAGTTCTAGGATTATATTAAAATCAAATATAAAACCTATATATCTTATCAATAGCGGTTATAATTTTAATACAGTTATTAACTGTAAACATCAATTACAATGTAAAAATAAAATACGCGGTCAAATTTCTTTCACATTCTTTTTGATACATTGGAATGAAAGTACGATTGTTTAGATTTATGCTGCCAATTTCAAACATATAGTCGGATGTCTCACTTTAACAGAATAGAGATTGTCGCCAAAGAATTTTAAAACGTTGCCAAATATTACCATTAAAATTTCATTGTCTTTTCGAGGTACTCTTTGCCAAATAGTTTCAAACTTTAGAATTTAATTATATAATTTTAATTCGTTATTACCCTTTCCAAAACACTCCACACCCGGGGATAGAAGTCGCTAGGTACGCGATTAAGAGCACCGTCTAATCTGCGTCGACGCAACCATTGACCCTGCCGGTCGGGCTCCACTATGGGTGCTATAATAAAAACATAGAAAAATATTGAAGAATGTATTTAACTATTTAGTATACTCACCTACATTTTAACATGTATTTAGTAGTAAAATAAGTGATAGAAGAACCTCGACCACCGAGTTGACAGAAATCGTCGCAAATATTTCCATCGTGAAGCGCTTCTATACAAAGATCATGGTTGGCAAACTATATTTGATATATGTTAATTCCTCAGCTATAATAAAGATAGAGCCCAATACTAAACAGTAGTAAAAGAACTTCCAGTACAACCGAATGATACCACGTTTCTGTAGCGAAGCAACAGTGCTTATATAAAAAGATTCTATTTAAAGTTGACAACCTGCACAATTTAAAGGAAGCGTTCTAGCTTATTTCTCAGCTATAATAATATAGAGAATAATATTCAATAATATAAAAGAACTTTTATGATTACCATGTTGATTCCACCTATTATACATATTTCAGTCGCAAAGCAAAGTGCTTCTATGCGAATAAAATGGTTAGCAAAGTGCATTAACATAAACTATGTTCTAAGTCACTCCTTTGAACTATTTAGTACCTACTATAATGACTGACCTCATTTATTACTTGGGTATTTCAGGTTGGTTATAAATACCTAAGTAACAGATCCATATGTATTTCATAGATTTCCAACCTGAGAGTAATAATCAAACAAATATTAAAAATACCACAATATTAGAGGCCATTGTGGTATTCGAACCCACGTCGCGGTAACTCAAAACGTAACCGCAAAACCATCGTCATCTCAGCACTTTGTTTTAAGTATGTATAAAGCGATAATAAATGTATATACTCAAATATAGTTATTAAATCAAATTTCTTGTACACTCACTTTCATCGATACCGCTTTGAAGAGATTGCCCTTCGAGAACAATTTGAGATTTCTTCCCGTATCGATTCGATTTATTACTCACAATCGAGAAGTTACCGCGACCAACTGCAAACGAAGGTTTTATATCTGTCAAACAAGTGATATATCTTTGTATTTACATACATACACAAAATAAGTTAAGCAATTGAGACATATAGATGTAGAGACGGTAATCTGTATTTTGACCATTTTGCGGTAAAAGACTTAGAAAAAAAATATTTTTAACTTTTAACTAATTTCATTCTAATAGTACATTCTACATATTCTTAAAACATTTAATCAAATAATGGTAAACATCTTAGACACATTTTGTGGGAGTAAAAAAATCAAATCGCATTACTGACATAGTTGCGTCATGTGTTAGAAAGAAAATATTAAGAATGAAGTTCATTTAAATTCATGTAAACACAAATGGGTACGCTGTATGAATAATATAAATGTACATTGGATTTTTTTAAAAGACAAGTGATTTTGTATTGCGGGCAAATGTACAAACACATAATTCTTGGACACAGGGTAACACCCAGATTCAGAACAATCATTCTTTAATCACACAAATTCTTCTGTGGAGGTTTGGAACCCGCAATACTCAGTGCGGCGGTAAATCATTAGGCCAATTTTGGATTTAAATCGAGTCGAGATTATTATATAAATTGTGTTTTTTCAACCATATGAAATATTATTATTGTTAATCAGAGTACCGATAGATATTAAAAAGAGACTAATGGCAATGATTTTAATTTACAAATAATATAATTAGTTTAATTAAAGAGAATTCAAAAATTCTCTATTATTTAAAAAAATCTCTTCTATCGGCAGTTCTTGATGACTATCCATTTTTAATTGTTTTCTATTACAACATATCAAACTGTATTATCTATCTAACTCTAAACTGATACAAGCCGAGATTGCCGTTTTTACTTCTATATGATTTAATTTATATATGTACATGCACGTATCAGTGATAGACGAAGACAATATAATTAATGTTAGTTCGAAAATAACGCATACAAATGCAAAATATATACATCATTTTCGTTTAGATAGATGGAACAAGCGTTAAAAATTATATACATAAGTACTTTGCCCGAATATATAGTGTGATTTCTGACTAGTGTTGTAGTATTTGAAATTTCCAATATAAAACGTATAATAAAAATCAATTTAAACGAAATCTAGACAGTCATTTTTTGTAATTATTATAAATACCGTAATTATATTTTGTTGACGATAAAAAGGTCAAAAATAATATCTCTATATTTTGTTGTCGGTCTGTCCACATGTACTCAGACCACTCTGATATTACATAGATTTTCGTAAAATTTGGCATGGTTATATTGGATCAACATATTTTTTATTTCGCAAAACGAATAGGATTCCTCCCGCATAGGGAATATAAGTTAAAATTGTGTGGTACTTAAATTAAATTAATAACGATTTTTTATTCAATTTCCTGTGTTCGATAGATGCCAACATAAATATATAAAAATATAATGTTGTAGTTTTAACAGTGTTTAATAACTAGTGGATGCTTAAAATTCTGGCACCCAATACATGGTATTTTTAGTTATCCACGAGAGTTACAGTATTAATGGACCCTTAGTTTTTTAAGTAAAGGCAGGGTATCTCAGTACGGGTACATATACTCTTTACTTCTATTTGTATGTTAAGGACAAACAAAAGAAAACGTGTAATTGCTTTTATAGATTATTAAATAACTGAATGATCATTTATAATGGGCGTTAATCACAGAGGACGGTATAAATAGATATAAATAAATATCTTGTCTCATAATATATCACTCGCCTTTGTTTTTAACTATTCTCCCCTTTACTAGAAATAGAGAGTTCGCTGGAAAGGAAACATACATACACATATACATATTTATCGTCTTAAAAAAAGCATCAATATAGACAGTTTCGTTTAAATAATATTTATAGTAACAAAACAATCATATCCTAAACAGCCTAGATAAATGAATAAGGTATAATTATTAAAAATGTGTCCGTAAATTGCATAAATGCAGTTAAATGAATTAAAATAAAAACCAAGATTTGAAGAACTTAATTATCACATTTTCGTTCCTATATAACATTATAATAATTGTCTACCGTTGGTAGCTCGTTCAGCATACCTCATAAACGAGATAAAATAAAATACGACAATTAATTATCAAATATTGAATCCTAAATATCCTGGTTCAATCGTATATAACAGTATGATAAATATCCACCATTGTAACCCTAAGTAGAAATATGCACTTAATAGAACTTATAATGATCTTTACTTAATTTAATAGAAATAGTTCAAAAGATAAAAACTTGCTTACTTATGTAAGACTACCAACATTTTTTCTACTTATGTGGAGTATTTTTCATAATAACCTGTAACCGATATAATATTTTCTGGAAAGAGTACAAAAGAGGGGTTTATTTTTGTAAACGATTTTTTTTAATTGTAAATGGTTTTTTTTCACAAGATAACTATCACAGCTGAAATTCCGTAGATTTATTCAAGTGTAATATAACACTTTTTATAATGCAAAATTTATAATTATGTATATATCTTTCAAATAAATAATATGCGTGGCCAAAATACACCATATATTTACTACTATTGGCAACCCTGTGTTTAAAGTGCTTACCGCTGTTTATAGCGAACTCCTTTCCACTAAGAATATGATATAGAAGATTCTTCATTTCAAAAGGTGATAAATTTAGCAAATGTTCCGATGCCTCCTCGCCATCACAGGACAGAGTTCTTGATAATTCTGTTGCCATAACCTAATAGAAAAATATTGTACGTGAAAACACCTTCTTTCATAACATCGATTAGGGTAATGACATTAATACATAAAATACTTTTTTTTAATTCTTTATAGGGGGAATGTTTGGCCACAATATCACTTGATATTAAGGAAAAAAGTGGTCCAAGGTGGTGGGTACGTTATTTTAGTGAATAGATTGGCTTTCAACAGCAACGATCGGAAAAAACTTGTAGTGTCGAAATAATTTTAATTTGGGGCTTGGGGCGAAGCGGGCAAGATGTAATTTCCGTTACATATTACTTCCTCATCAGATATCCCTAAAGAAATGTCTTCTCAATAATTGAGACATTTTTGTAGCTCTTAATAGTAAAACGGAATTTAATCATAATAGGAAACCAAAACCAATCCCATTTGCACGAAGTAGGAAACATGGCGTAAAAATATTAAAAAATAATAATAGTATTTGGTCTTTCATAGCTAATTTGTTCTTATCTGACCATGACAGATTTTACCATGTTAGTTATTAGAATGTAACAAATCATTTTATTTACAAACCTGAATGATCAGTCCGACCCTAAGCCGTAGCATTTCTAAAAACAGTTGTGGTTCAGTGCGTATAAACATAGCGAGATATACCAGAAGCTCTTGGGTTAACATCGCTGTACTCTCATCGTCACCATACGCCTGTCAATATAAAAAATTATAATAAAATAAAATATAATAAATTTATTACGATATATACATGTGGCTTCAATTATACATACATATTGATTCAATTCAATTGTTAGTCATGGATTATTTAAACAGGCAGTAACCAAGAAACGAAATAACTAAATAAAAATTTGAGAAATTCCTATGAACAGTTTTTTGGGTGCATAGAATATATATTTTTTATCACGAGTCTTCTTTTATTATTACTAGCCGTCCCGACAGACGTTTTGCTTCATTTGGTAGTTAATAGCTTGTTATGAACTATTGTTTCTATAAAAGAATTATATTAGATGAATTTTACTTCCATAACTGAACTCATTTAGAAGTTCACGATCAAAAAGAGACGTACAAAAGATTTTTATATAATTGTAGAATATGTTTGAATTAAAATGGCAAACGTTCTGTCATTACGATTATTTATCAACTACGTTTATTAAAATAATTTCGTCACGCTGTGTCACATTTTCTGCGAGCCCCTTAATTAATATTATGTCACAAATAATGGACCCCCCCTATATTTTATATGGGAGTAAATAGTAGTACACAAATTTCAATATTTTAAAATATTTGTAGCTTGTAAATTAATAATCTGTAATATGTACAAATTGTTTTATAGACCCCCATGTTACATTTTGTCACAGTAACTGACACTTCTCAATAACATCAATCAAAGAAAAAAAAACATCAACTTAAAGACCTGTAAATATTGTAGTTTAATTTTTTACCGGAACTAGGTTATACTCAATTTATTGCGTTTACACGCAATTATGACAAAACGAGTACATTTCAACACAGAATGCGTCCTTTTTATAATTTTTATACGAAATTATTTTAAATGCACTGAAGTAGTAAAAAACAGTATTTTATTAATTCTTTTATTATGAATTATTCTATATTTTTAAGCAAGCATGATTTATTACTTGTTTCAAAAACTCCGTTGATAGTTTTATCCAGAGTGTGTGTCATGTTAAAGCGCTAACCTCTTTATTATGAAATAACGTTTACTAGTCTGCATGATTTCGGTTTCTTTGTCTTTTCCTTAAGTTTGCCTTTTCGTTAAAAAAATTGACAATACCTAGAACTTGTAAATGTAAAATGTAATAAATTCAAAAATGATTAGTGAAAAAAAAAAACATTTTTTCGGGAGTTCTCGTGACTACCTCGTACAAAAAAATCTAGACGTTCATGTAAAAAAAATTACATTTTTTTTTCAATCAAAATATATTTTTTTTATTAAATTTTGAAATAAATTATTTTTAAGAGTTGGAGGTTGAAGTGTTAGAGGCAGTTCAAGGGCAAAAAATTGCTTGCTTGATCTTGACAAAATTGCTGTGCGGTATGAAGCGTGCAATAGTATATCTATTTACACGTTCAAGTTATGTGTATATAGTTTCTTTGAATTTGAAATTTATTGACCATGTAAAGCTTTTACTTACAATCGTTTTATTACTCTGTAATAAATTTATATGGCACTTATGCCTAGTTATCCACAGGTACAGGTATATAAAATTACAGAAGGAGCATAAGGGTTATCAATTAGTGAATGTTCACCAATGAATGTTCATCAATGATTGAGAATGTTCTAATTACCTTTTTATGATCATTTTCACATTTTTCATGGCGAAATGACTGCATGTAACAAGATAAATTATTGTGTTGTAAAACGATATTTACTGTACAAAACATTTTAACTACAATTATATGCGGTATAATTACTGAGACATACTACTACTAACCGAATAATAGTACTATGACCTTTGTGCTCGTATTACTATTTAAAGCATATTAAAGCAAAAGCCTCTCGTAAACCGATACAAAATATTATAACAACATTAATAAATGTTTATTGACGTCTAAAAGCTAATGTATTTATTATTATAGACAATGGTTGAACTCTTATAGAGAAAGTAACAACGTATATATTTTAAAGTAAAACAAATTGAATTATTGTCTACTAGCTTTTACCCGCGGCTTCGCTCGCATTGAAGCCATTAAATACGACATTTTTTTAATTCGTAAAAAAATTCAATAAAACGTATCCTATGTTACTATTAATACCTCCAGGAATAAGTGTACAAAGTTTCTTCATGATCGGTTAAGTAGTTTTCGTGTGAAAGCGTAATAAACAAACTTACATTCACATTTATAATATTAGTAGTGATAATATAGCCTGCTTCTCGTTATGAAGGAGGCCGTATATATAATAAAGAATTTACACTGCATACCCTAATTAACTATTGACTATAATATTATAAACGTAAAAGTGAGATTGTTTGTTTGCTTGTTACGCTTTCACGCCTAAACCACTGGACCGATTAGGATGAATTCTTGTATAGAGATAGATAGGACCCTAGAAACGGTTATAGGCTACTTTTTCTAGTAAAAAACTTATAGAAGGTGGGGCGAGGGGACGGGTAAACTTTAGATGGATATTTTTATTGCGCCATCCGATTTGCATCAAAGTTTGCAAATTTTTTATTATATATAATTAATTATGAAAGTATTTTTTTAATTAAACTTCTTTTAAAAGGATTTGTAAAGAAAATATAAATTATTGATGAAGGTAAAATTTGGCTGGTACGCAGTTGATAGAGAACAGACATAAGCTAAAAAAGCGGTTTTTGTAAATTCACATCTACCTCTATTGATCAATATCCTAAAATCAATAAATTAATAGTTTTTATGTTAACAATTCTATATCGATGGATAACCAGAATTAGTTAACAAAATCGTCATTAACGCAAATGAAGCCGTTGATAAAAGGTAGATGTTTAATATACATGTAGACGTCACTTTTAAAGTGTACTTGCGCATTCAAATTTATCAATTATATGTTAAGAGGATTGTGGGGGACTATACCTTGAAATTCATAGAGCAGGTGTCATCGACATGTAAAAACAGTAACATGGACAGCTAGAACTAGTTGACTATATCATGATTAACAGGAGCGAAGCCGCGGGCAATATCTAGTTGTTTAATATACATGTACAATCACTTTTAACATGTACTTGCGCATTCAAATTGGACAATTGTATGTTAAGAGAATTGCGGGGGAAATTACCCTGAAATGCATATTACCCTGAAATGCAACAGGTGTCAACGAAATATAAAAACTATAATATGAACAAATAGAATTAGTTGACATAATCATAAATAACACGAGCGAAGTCGCGGATAAAAGCTAGTTGTTTAATATATATATATGTACACGTCACTTTTAAAATGTAGTTGCGCATTCTTTAACTTAATTTGTAACGAAAGCCAAGACATGCAAAAACGGTAACAAGTCTATGGGTTAAAATAAACTCACCAAGTGTATCAGCTGCCGGAGTTCGTTCTCGGGTAGTGGGGCGGTGATCGTGTGTTCGTTTTTCGGCGGCATCCCAACGGTGATCTGCTTCTGTCGGACCAACAGGTCTGTGACGGCTTTAGCCAGGTCCTCGACCCGCTTGCCCAGCATCCCGGCCGTGTGACGCACGAGACCCCATAACTTTTGCGTGCACGCTTTCTCGTATAATGATTTTAGAAGGTCCTTTACGGTCACTATTTTTCCGTTCTCAAGCATATCTGTAATATTTTTTTTATAGTTAAGGTTTAGCGTAATAAATATTAACGCGAGCGAAGCCGCAACTAAAAGCTAGTTGTTAATATAATTCAGACAGAATACACCCACCTTTGGCTACTATTTATTTTCTACATAACCAGCGTAAACATCTTTTGTTTCTAGGTATTATTTATATTAAGATAGTTACCAGACGTTGCACAGGAAAAATAATTTTGTACTGTATGCGTAAATTTGAGCGCAAGTTCATACTATACAAATATGAAACTGCTTTATTGTTACTCCTCATTACATCTTAAAGAAATAAAACCTTCCTTTTAGTCAAGGTTGAGCGTTACGCCCACAATCTCATCAGATGTTAAGTGATGATGATCCAAGATGGTGGACATGCTAAGCCTAGTAGAGGAACTGGCTCGCAAATGCAACTGTTGGAACACATATTTTTTTTTAAATATAGTTAAGGTTTTGATTTATTATTCGTTTACCTGTGTTGAAATCGAGTCCGTGAGTGTCAACCAAATATTGCAGTATATCTCCCTGTTCGTCTAGACTTTCGGTTTCACGCAGCATCGCGAGTAACTCGTCGGTCTCTTGCTCGGCATACAACAGATTCTGTGATTCGGATGTTGTCCTATTGCGAATTACAGATGTCATCGTTTTGTTAACCACTGAAATTTTATCTTTTTTTATACTTTAATTCTGTGTCCGCGTCTTCGTTCTTGTGAAACTAAATGGTTTAATAATTTTTGCCCGTTGCTGAATTTTTTTCAAACCAGCATTGCTCCTATTAATGGGAGCGTGATGTTAAATAGCCTAAACCCTTCGTCAATGACTGTTGTATCAAAAACAAAAAGATTTTATGAAATTCAATGTTTATTTTCTAAACTTAGCGCGTTCAAACCTACAAATTTTTCTGTTTTGTAATGTTACTGTAGATAGGTTTAGCATTACGGTTTCAATCTCACTTGACGTTAAATGAAGATGTGGCCCAAGATGGTGGACTCACTAAGCCTAATGGAGGAACCGGCTCGCATGTTAATATGTTGCAATCAAAATATATATCACATGCTGAGAATTAAACTGACTCAAGTCCCTATTTTACTATTATGTAATAAATTTTCTATATAGAATGACTTAAAAAACATATTTTAAAAACTTGTAAATTAATCAAAAAACCTTTTCAAACCATAACCTCTATACCCCGAGTCAAAGTTGTCTTATAACGATAGCTCACGCATTTCTAAAGTAAATAAATAACAAAAATCGGATTTTTTTACATGTACGGCATCCAATATATTTCTTGTTATTTGTACGTTACCGATGGCTAAAAGGCAATTTGGCTGGTGGCTCTGATATTTATAAAGAGTGTTTTTTTGTAATTTGTATGAAAGTTATTGGCAAAATGGCTAAAAATTTACCTTCTTCCTTTGCAGGTGATGGACTTTTCTCCTTCGTTACTTCTATAGTGGGCGTTACAACACCTAAGTTTGTTGTAGAAATACCTCTATAACAAAAATGTAATCTAATTTTATAGAAAAATTTGTACCTGTAAATATATTTATTTTATAACTTCTTTTTATTTATTATCATAATGTTGTTAATATCCAGCACTTATATTACGGAATCCTGGTTGAAATGGGTTATTACAAAAAAAATTAATACATCAAAATAATAATATTTCCTACAATAATTATTAATAGGTGTTAGTCTTTACAAGATTGAAAAAAATGAATAGTAAAATATATGTAAAGTTCGATTGAGGCATGATTATTTCCGCAAGTAGTAGGAGCACTAACTTTTTAAAGCGCAATTTATAAACTATTTATTAAAAAAAGAATATCCTGATATTTGATGAGAATTTCGGTCCCATTTTGCTTTCAATCATTCGTGATGGTAAAAACAGTTCTTAAACGATATCTACCATATAAATGCCATAATCCCATATTAAGTCAATCGAGCATATTTGACAGCCGATGGACATGTTATAGCGATATATATTACCGAATAGATTTTATGTGCGGCTTAGCTTGCGTATAAAATGATTTTGTGAAATAAATCGGATGACGCAATAACAAGTTTCATACAAAGTTTATCCCTCTATCTATCCAACATCCAATAAAGATTTTGCTAGAAAAAGTAGCCTCTCTTCGTCTTCAGGGCCCCATCTATCTCTGTACCAAAATTCATCATAATTGATTCAGCGGTTAAGGCGTGAAAGAGTAACAAACAAACTCACTTTCGCATTTATAATATTAGTATGATGAATGAAGTATGATAGCTAACTAGATAAATTTTGAATTAAAGTAATATTTTACGTTCGGAGTTCATATAGATAGACATTCATTTAAGACATCAAGCTTATATATTAATTACAAAGTTTATAAAGTTTTTTTTTGGAAATAAACTATTAATGAAACTACTAATTTACTATGAGAAGTGATTTCTTTCACAGAATGATATGTTAATGATTATAGGAAATTCTATGGTTTCATTGGGTTTTATTACTTTAATTAAGGCAAACAAAGATGCGGGTTGTTTTAGTATTATAGTATAAATATTTTTTTCATTCAAATGGACAGCAAACAGGCAGATAGCTCATCTGATGGTAAATAGTTACCGTCGCTTATGGACAGCCGCAACACCAGAGGTAGTACAGCCATGTTGCTGACCTTGACGGAAATGGTTAGTTCTCGTTCACTATGCCGAAATGCAAAGGCTCATACTGAACCTTTACTTTGCAGCAGTCTAAACCCGAGGGTGGGTCGCTTACCAGGTGGGCAATACCCCTACCACCAAACTGTGATGGATCAAGGATTATATGGCTAACCATCATGACCAAAACTCAAGGTGGGACCAACAATCATCAGAGCCTGTTCGGCCGAGTAAGGCAAAGTGCACCGCGTGCAGGTGAGGTTGGATTAGGTAACTCGGATGGTATTCTATACCTTTTACATCCCAAAATTAAATAGCAAAGATTATTCAAAAACTTACCTAGTGACAACTTTTTTCCTGGCGTCGTCCGGGGAAGGGCTACGACCGAGTATCGGGTCTACTTCCAGCCAAGATGGTTTCCGTTCCAGTAGTGGCCCTACATACTCACCTTCCATACCGAGTGTTTCCGCTGAAAGTTAGCATAATCGAGTCTTACAAAAGATAAATAAATATATTACCCTCGGCAATAATTATGTACAGTAATACAGTGCTAATTGCGTAAGTCAGAGTATAATTTTACATATAAGTACATATAATTATTTTCTTAGTTGAGGGAAGAAAATAATAATAAAAAAACAATTCAAAACATCTTACAAAGTACAAATTCACAAAATATAATTATCGTGATAATAAAAGGATTTATAAAATTTGAAAAAGTAATTTCCCGATTCAGAGATTTGTTTTCCCCTGCAATATAGGATATACCAACAACAGCAGGCTATTTTTTTTAAATAATATAATATTTTTATTCAGCTATGGATCAACATCACTTTATACAATAGTATAAAGTGTAAAAGTTTGACTTTAATCGGTCTTGTCATTTAGAAATTACACGATCATTAATTGACGTACACAATATTTTTATATCTATATTATTATCATTTTACAGCGGGAAAAATTGTTTGTTTGTTTGAACACGCTAATCTTAGGAACTAACACATGGATTTCAAAAAATCCTTTTGTATTTGATAAAGCAATCATTGAAGAGGGCTGTAGGCTATTTTAACAAGGAAGAAAGGATTTTAACAACAACTTTAATATATACGAAATAATAAAACAACTAAGATAAGTAACGGAGGAGGGTAATTTATTAACACCGATGGTTACATAAGCGCGACGAAAGCGCGGCTATAGGTTGCAGCAGCCCTAGCCAAGTTCCGGCCACTATGGTACCTTTGAGCCCACTGCCTCATGGCTGAGTGCCTCAGCATTCGCCCCACAAAGCCCTGCCAAGCTGTAAAACCCCCTCCGGCTAAGAGCGTATGCCCATTACAAAAAGGGGGTATAGGTTCAGTCAAAGCGAACCACTCGGGGCCAGATATTCACAAAGGAAATACGAGCGGTGAAGGTGAGTGTTGACAATTGTCGATAAAGGAGACCTCCTTAAACCTACATCCGAGTCGCAAGCCTCGTACACTGCTCGGTGTTAGCTAGCTTATGATATGTAACAATATTAAGAACACAGATTCAAATTGTAAACAATTATATATTTTGGTATTTGTATTAATGGACCTATTAATATAAGTAAATTATTATTATTATATGTGACGACATCTGGAGTGAAATATTTCGATGTTTATTACACTATATAACATCACGCTATTACGAGCAAAGCTGTCTTAAAAGTTACAGAAATGAGCACAAATCATTATCCTTACTAATATAATAAACGCGAAAGTGAGTTTGTTTGTCTCACTTTCATGCCTAAACCCCTGAATCGATTGTGGTATAGTAGCTGGCGCCTTGGAATCGGTGATAGGCTACTTTTTGTAACGAAAAATTTTACTGAAAGTGAAATAAAGAGAGGAATATACTTTGTACGAAAATTTTTTTTCGTCATTTTATTTGACAAATTCAATTTAAATTTACGCTGGTAAAAGCTAGATATTATATAATGTTTAGTTAAACGCGAACGAAGTCGTGGGCACAGTTAGTATAAAGATAAAGATAAAAATGTATCTGAATCCATATAATACTTACAATCGACATTGATAGATCGTGTTTTTTTAATAGCTCCACGTACGGACATACGCCGGCGTAGACCACGAACGTTCCGTGGACCTCCAGAGGAACGCTGAAGCACGCTTAGTTTGTTGCTGAACGATTTTAGTAAGTGTTCCTCGAGATAGCTTTGTACTTGTGGGTTCAGTTCTAAAAAAACACACACATTCAGATGATGCTCGGGAATTTTATCAATTTTATCAGCTAATGGTGGATTGAACAAATAGGAATTGAGGCGACTATCTAATCGTATATATAATGTCATCATCATAATTTTTTGTTTTCTGTTTAAGTTAACAATTATTGAAAACAAATTAGTGAGTTAGTCCACACCTAGTATTGACTCATGCCATAAAAGTTTCCTACAGAATGTTCACTAAACACATTTTGCATTTAAAAAACTATGAGAACACTCTACTACCCAAACAGCACCAATTTGCCAATATAACTAGTTGATTAAAAATACATTACACTCTAAAAGTATTTTCTAAAAGTATTCTAAAAGTATTCTACTAGACAAAGAGTAACCAATAAACCGAAAAGACATTAAATCTATCAGAAAAAATATTACTAAACGCAGTAAAAGAGGTAGAGTTTACTAATATTACTAATAAAACTTGACAGGGGTACCTTTAATTAATTGTCTACAATTTTTTGCATGCAAATGTATGCATTTTATTAATTCATATAACTTACTATCAGGATAACCATCCTCTTGACTTCCCAAGAAGCTTAAATTGGTGATAGCTGATGTGCTTAGAAATTCTCCTAGGTTTCCCAATGTTACTCTTGTTCCATTTATGTATCCAGATTTCAGTTTCTTCATTGTTGTTATCATCGCCATTGGTATCTTACCTTGATCTGAAATAGTAAATAGTTTTAGAATCATGATTTTTCGTAGTATATGAAAATATAAAACAGTAAGCAATATGAATGAAATGATGAACTAGGTGTACAGTTCTTTTAATTAATTTTAATTACATGGAATTATTTCATTCTATTAAGTTCAAGGTAAACATACATTGTTTATAATTAAGTTATAAGCGAACTCAAAAAGTCTCAATGCGTTTTTATTAGAGCAAATTAATACCAGAATTCTTAATTAGATTTATATTTTTCATATGGTGCATAAAATTTATTAAGTAATTTTATTTAATAGCGTTTTTATAGGAACTACAATTATGAGATGAAATATGATTATAGATATTTTTCAATCTTTATTTAAGTGATAAAACAAATAAGTAAAAGTAGAGACCTCAATAAGTCTATTGTAATGTATGTGACAATTCTATAACGTATAATATATGCAGAGATTGATATTATAAAATGATTATAATATATCGACTGGAGCGAGTGTTGAGAGTTTAACGAATGTAGTAATTTTAAAAGTTATTTTTTTTATATAATTTTCTACTTTATAGGTTTAGCGTTATGATCACAATCTCGCTTGATATTATGTGACGATTTGGCCCAAGTGACTGGCTCTCTCAAGACAAGTGTCGGAATAGGCTTATAAGTATTTGGCGGTAGATTTTGAAGTTAAGGGTAGAAGCTAGCCAGGTGGACATTTAAAAAAGCCCTACAACTATGCTATAGTATTTCATCACGATATTTTCCTTTACCGAAAGCTCAAATTCATTGCAAGGATTCGAACTCATTAGATTGATGCGATGAATTGAGTCATCATCGCCTCAATATTCTATTCAATATTCTTATTTCAATTTCAATATTACCTAACAAATATTGTGTTGCGAGTAATGTGATGGTGGGCCGGCCTAGCATTTGCGTCCAACTCATGCCCAGGAATGCGACATTCGCCGTGAACGTACTAGCGAGCAGCGCCGGGTCGCGCGACATGTAGTATTCCTCGTAGTCGAAGTTCTACGGAACACCACAACCATGCAGGATGTAATTACACAAGGGTTACTAGTAAAATCACACACGGACTAACATCACACCACCCTGTCACACTATATCTTATTAACATATATATTTACTAATCTATATTCATATTAGAAAGCGGAAAAGTTTGTCTGTTTGTTTGAACACGTTTTTAATGTTAGGAACTATTAGCCGAATTTCAAAAAATAATTTTATATATCATAGGGCAATTATTGAGGAAGGCTACTTAACATCACGCTCCCACCAATAGAAGCAAAGTTGTATGCAGTTGGAAAAACAGGTAAAAATGATTAAATATTATTTTTTCTACGCGAACAATGTCGCAGGCATGGCTAGTATAATAAATAAAACGAAGACTCACTCTATTATTAGTAACACAAACCATAGAACATACCCTCGCCATCAAGAATAACACTAACACCACTATACCATTGTTACGTCATCACATTGTATAAGACAAAATTATAATAATACTTTTTTTGTTAATTATTCTATAAAATAATCATGTACCCGCTGAAATTTCACATGGACGATATCTCATGAATTAATTCACACACAGGGAACACAAATTTAGAGGTTCTTTATACAACTAAGGTCATAAATCAGTACTTCTCTTAACGTTATAATTCTTGCGTAATCTATGCCAATAGTATAAATGCGAAAGTCAGTTTGTTTGTTTAATTTTGGTGATTGGAGGGAGATGGAACCCTGGAGACGATGATAGACTCGCGAAAAACTTAAAGGAAGTGGGGTAAAGGGAGGGATAAACTTTGTATCGAACCTTTTTATTGCGTCAACCGATTTGTTTGACAAAATCAATATTAATGCGAGCGAAGCCACATGTAAAAGCTAGTATTTTATAAGTAGAAATATACAATTTCAAAATTAAAGTGATCGGTATTCGAGAACTAAGCGTTAGGTAAAACAACTGCGAGATCTACTTTTTCTATTTTAATTATATTTAAAAAATCTTAAACGTGTTGTAACACGTTTTGAAACATTTAAAATATATAGAAATTATTGGTTAATGTCAAATTACGAGGTTTAGTATAATTGATTGTTTTCTGAGAGCAGATAAAATTTTACGTAAGAGTGCGAGAAGTCTTATGTTGTCTTGCATGAGGGTAGGCATGATCAGAAATGGTCAAAATCATAGTTAACTAACAAATAGAATACCCCTAAACATAGTGAGGAACCGGCTTTAAAAGGAAGCTCGCAGAAAACGCTCTTAATATATTTAACTCGAGGGTGGTGGCTACTCAAGCTGACATCAGAGATTAGCCTGCGATCATGCTGTAGTTTCATCACGATGTTTTCTCTCACCAAAAGCTTATTATTTTTACTGTATATATTCGAACCCACGTCTGAATTTACGCTGTCCAGACACACTATCATTGGGACAGGCAATAAACATTTTTAGTAGTTGCGATTATAGTTTTTATGGGTCCTACTATGTATATAAGATTATTTATATATAACAACATAGTAAATATATAAAAGTGTATATAAATAAGAAACCATACACATATCTTAAAAGTATTTGCAATATTCTAAGGGATGTGATAACAACAGGAATATTAGAAACTGCTACTACACGAATAAAATAATAAAAAAATATAAAAAAAAAACTACATAATACTTGCTGTTAGAGAAATTATTAAGTTATTTATACAATACATAAACTTGATGAATGCAATGACCAAGCATAATGAAGGAAATAATAAAAACAAATAATACCTAAATGCATTTTGTTCAAGGTCAATACAACAAGCGGTCTTCCGAGAAGATTTTGCCAAGAAGACTTCAAGAAATTAATTTCAGCTTTGAGCGTGTCAACCATCAGTTCATAGTCGGAAGCAATGTAGAAACGCTTCATGTCAGAAAACTAAATCAAAGAAAGTATTAGTGAATAATATGAACTGTATTAAATAGTAAAGAAAAAATGGAATATGATCTAATATGATATCTACATATTTATAATAAAATGTTAAATACACCGCCACCATAGTTTTATTATGCGATTAAAAAAGTAAAAAATTACCTGTGGTGTAAACGCAAATATGCGGTCATTCAATGAATATAGTTTACTAGTACTTAGGATACCGACATCACGTGATTTTCTGCCAGACAGGCCTAGTTTCTTATTTCTACCTGTAAAAATACCAAATGAATAATAAGTAAACTAAAATGTCTATAATTATTGAATTTATTGTCAGTATATATTTTGAGCATATATATCGGGTTAATTTTTTATTGCCGGGATAAAATTGGCTATAATAGGTAAATAAAATTATACCATGCAAACCAAGCACTCAGAATATAAAATGCAAGAAAAATATATATATTTACTATATACAACTAGCTGACCCGGTCAACTTTGTATTACCTAAAATCGATGTTCTTTTTTTAAGCTAAAACTGAAAAACGGTTTGCCCGATTTTTTGTTTAAATTTTGATTATCTATAATCAACGTTATTCAACCTTCCAACTTTAATTCATTAAGATTAATAGAACTGGGTATATCTAATATCGTTTTTAATGTCTTTTGGTTATTGAAGGGAACTTGTTAATAACTCCAATGAATGAAATGTCTTTTAATTTAAATATAGGTGGATTCGAACCCACGTCCCTTGACGCGGCGTCCGTACATACTGCCAACTGAGTTATCATCCCTTTATTACTTTTCATATTATAAAGGTGGGTACTGATCGGCGTTACAGGGCGTAATGTAACGTGTTACACAGCGAGCGTTCATGCAGTCAGTACGAGAAAACAAGGCTTTCGCTGCGAGTGCGAGAGGCCTTTGAGTGTTACACGCTTCAGTAAGTACGTCGTTGCTTCGAAATCTTGTAAAGGTCATACTAGTATAGAAATCTGCTGTAGCGTAAAAATGAAGTGTTAGTGTTAAACTTTCCATGACACTGATTGCTTTTCTGTAATTTGTATCTTTTTATGTACTTCGGTCCAATCAAATTTACAAATACATCAAAATCGATCAGAGGCATGCCGCACAAAGTTTTTATATTGTTCAGTTATCATTTGGTTTTTTAGTATTGTTACTAGTGACAAACCACCAGATACGTTTCTGTTTTTAAACTTTGATGTCCAATAATGTTTCTTATTTTTCTTGTTAATTTGGATTAAATGACGATTGAGTAAAATCAAAGATACCAACACAACTTCATCGTCCAACATCTTGACTGAGAGTGGCTTGCGAATCTGGCGCACGGTCGAACAAAGAGTTCAAAACGAGCATGTTACACGGATTTATAGGACTTGGCGTAATGTAACATGCTCACTGCGAATGGTACATTATGCCCGACACACGGATCAGTAAGCAATTAACAGTAATTTATTAAATGAATCATGAAAGATAAAATATACTATTAGCACAATTAAGGCAGCATGGCACTTACCTAAATATGTGTAAAGGTGACTGAGTACTCTAGCAGGCTGTACCTCAATTGGTGCAACTTCACTTATAGTCTGAACATGCAAATCATACTCCAATAATTTGTCCCTTATTTCATTATCTTCTGCAAGTATTACTATTTGTACTACCACATCAGGCTTTTTTTCAGAACATAATCTTCGATTTAAAGGATCTAATTCACCAACAGCTAAAAATCCCTGAAATATTTTTTAACTAACTTTAATTTTATATATAAATTTATCATGTGACACATCAAAATCTTGTTTTATAAGACCTTATTAGTTAGGATATAACTATGCTTTTTATAAAATTGTTGCTAAATTTTAATAATGATAACCAAGTGAAAATTATTTTTTATTATAAGACTTACTAAATCACACATACCTCTTGCAACAACTTTCCCAGAATATATAATGACTGTGCCCAAATGAAAGGACATCTACCGAGGGGTACACGCTCTTGTGAGCCTGGTTCACTTTGCTCCAGGTCAGCCTTGTGTGCTGGCACTGAATACAACTCAGGAACTAATTTCATTCCACCATCTTTTCTTATCATTACATTCTCCAATTTCTGCATATATTCAGCAACATTTGCTTTGTCTCCTTGGAAACAATAGTCAAGTATCAGGTAACAAAAAAATAAAGGCCATTCACATTCAATATTCTCAAACATTCTCAGTTCCCATGGTTCATAATATAAACGATTTGGATCTTCCCTTGGTGTTTTGTGGCCATCTCTAAGAAATCTTTTACATCCATACTTCCCCTGCAATTTAGTGACAATTGCATCTCTAGTTTTTGCTATCAGCTGAGGATCATCAACAGCAAATGCTGGGTAACTGATAATAGAAAGTAAGCCAGAATCTAGTTCTTTACTATTTGATTCTCTTGGTAACATAGATTGTAATACAGCTTGGCATTTTTGAGCTTCGTCAGCCAAAACATGGATCACACTAGATGGACCTCCTCGAGCTCCAAAGAGATCTAGCTCATTCATAGCTTCAAGCGCTGCTTTTGCCATACCTATAGAACTAGCATTAAGTTCAGGAAGACCATGATTAGTTTTATCGCCTCTCTCCCAAATCCCATAATCAGGAGTGCAATAAGCTGATTCTATGTAGAATACTAAATTTTGAATGAATGCAACTTCATCTAGAGAAAACACTATCTGCAAACCTGACGCTGTCATCTGAGCAAGAATAAGGAGGTACAAAGAGATGGCATCAATCTGGAGGTGGCCCCACTCATTGTCCTTGACAACAGTGCGACCTGTTGCAGATGAGTATTTAGCATGGAGGGAATCCAATGAATGCTGAGTGGTTTTGAATTTTTCTACTTTATCTTTCTGCTGCATCATAGCCATTAATAGACCTGTAAGAGTAATATTGTTATTGTCAATGAGCTAATTTTTTTTTTAAATCTGTATTTGTCTAGATCACTGCTTCTCAAACTTTTAGTATACCACGCACTTTAGGGAAAATTGAATGCCTGACCCCCCAGGATTACTTTAACTGAATTTTTTACAGAAATTTATAGGGATATCCACCTGCCTTAAATTTTTTTAGTCTCCATAACTATTACTTGCAATTTCAGTAGACCCCTCAGATAGCCTCAGCGCCTACTGAGTGGTGGTACCGCCCTAGTAAAAAGTAAAAGTTAAAGTTTAAAAGTATAAGTAAAAGTTAGTAGTACTACTAACTTTTACCTTACATTAAGTGCTAATTTAGTTTCCAGAAGTTATCGGTTTAAACAACTTTGAAAACACTAATGAAATTTTTTTTTAAGTTTAAATACAGAGGCAAGCTAAATTGCAAACACGTAAAAGCCAATTAACTATTAAAGCAGATCCGAAACCAACCAGAGCCATGGGATAATAATGTGTGTGTATTAGATGATTTCCGGCAGTTGCATTTGAGAGTCAGTTCTTCCACTAGGATTTGCGTGTCCACGACCCTGGGTCACATTCATCACCTAAACTACAAAAAAAAAGTAATACAGAATATTTAGGTATAGTATAACTACCTCTCATAAGCTTAACACAACTCTGTTCCAATTCATATGTTTTGGCCCGATCTTCATCTTGATCTGCAATTTTTTTGAAAGCCATAGAAAGTCCCCATACTGCCAATATGCAGTAAAGATTGTCTCTAATCCAAGCATGATCGTTTTGTTGACTAGCGGGGAACAAACCAGTCACAGGCTGCTGATGATCTAAAATTAGCTTATGCACAACTCTCTGATAATAATCCAAGCGCACACCTGAATTACTGCGAGTCCTCATTTTAATAGTTATATAGAGAGAGATATTTCAAATATAACTAAAATACCTCATAATTACAAATCTATTTTTAGGTAAATTATACGCTTTTCACGCGTTTCATAACACTAGATATTTGACTTATGCCATAGTTACTTTTTTTTGTTTTGGCACCGCAGGAGCATTTGCCAGTGTCACTTCTTCTGCTTCTTTTTTGTTTTTGGCAACTCAGTCTTCTTTAGTGATTTTTTTCGAACTGACATACCCTGTTAGCCTTAAGGGCTTTGACAGCTTCACCGAGCTTTAACTCTTTAGAGACTTACTGCCATTTTGAAGTGATGAGATGGGCATTTTAGGCAGATGAAACTATCTTCAACAAGATGGTGACTCTCTTGTTGAAGCTCTATTGTGTGTTTTTGTGGCAACTAATATATCATGTTCCGAATGATTATTCATAATTCACTTCACTTATGCTCTTGACCTACACTACATCACGTAAAATGTCACCTATATTACACAATATAGGGCTAAATAACTAAGTATATGAATAAAAATAAAAATCATTTGTAAGCACTGTCAAAGCAATTAGAATTCGCAGATAATTTCATAATCTACCTCTTATTTTATAAATCAAAGTATTTGAATTTGAATGGTTCTATTGAGATTAGCGAGTTATAAAATATAGTATTTTATGTTATATAACTTTTAAAATAGTTTTATAATTACACATTAAAAATATATATCAACAGTAATAATTTATAAAAGTATTTTTTTTGGAAATACTTTATCACTATATTTGAAAAAAATATATTTTAAATACTAATTTACATATTTATTTACAAAAATCTTAAGTTGCGGTAGATTAATTTATGGTTTGATTAAACTTTTTACAATTCTGTTTTACTCGAATTATACGAAAATCAATTTTACTGCGATTTGAATTAAACTAACAATTAATTTTATTTAGATTAATAATTAGAGTGATTAATATATTGTAATCGAGTACACACTATTAACATCAGAGCCCAGGGTCTCTAAATCGTACATTTGTGCATTTGACGTAGCATGAAACCAGAGACAAACAAACATTAATAAAAACAAACACTAAATAGGTACCCATTTGTAGCAACCAGCATTGCCAAAAAATTATTACTTTATTCGTAACCATTAGACCATCTTATGTAATATGTTAAAAAAAATTACAAGAAATTATTATTTTTAATACATTTTAATCTACAGAATTTAGTTAAAAAATTATCTTAAAAATAAAAAAAAATCTTTACTATAAAATAATTTCAAAATAAAAACTTGATTTCGCATACTTATCGACTAACTACTCAAAAATAATATTTTGTGGGTTAGCTAAAGAATAGCAAATCAGAATTATATTTAAGCTTGATACAAAAATTGCTTACAAGCATTTTAGCTTTGTAGCTTGTTGGCGTTTGATAACTTTTATATTTCTTATATTGATAAATTTTCGAGTCTTGTAAAATAATTAACACAAAACAAGAAAGTATTGTTTATATCAGTTAAAATCACTTTATATTTTGTTTAATGCACTCATTTTCAATTAATTATCTGTCTCTACATTTTCGTTGACACTATATATATTTTAGAACAGCTATACTCTAAGTGTATTCCGCGATACCCTTGTAGGGGTTCCGCAAGAATTTAGAAAAAAAATCCATATACCTCTCTTTGGTCAAACATTTTAACTCCGCCCGCCGCGCATATATTTGTAAGCACGCAGTCCCTTTGATAAAAGCCGTCTCTGAATTAGACGCTATAGTTGTGAACAAGTGACTTTTGGTTCTAATTTCAAAACATAAAGTCGAGATTGTTTACAACGCCTTTTTTGTATTTCTAATTGTGTTTCCGCTTTTTGTTTATATCAAAGGCGCCGAATCGAGTATTTTTGATACAGTAGACGGTTAGCATTCGGAGCGATAAGTTGCTACCTACCTACTTACAAGCTGGCTAGCGAATTGCGGAGTTTAAACGTGATATCAAACTAGTATTTATTGTTCTACTGCCTTCTGTTTTCTGATTGTATCAGTTTTGTACATTTCTTCTTTGGACTAAACTTTGTCTCTCATACGCAGTAACGATTGCGCATTATTTTGACCTCACCATCCTGACGTGTAGCATTATTAATAAAGAAGAATGGAACGTTAGATTAAAGGCGCTAACCGTGTTGCTACATCATCTTCTAATGAAGCTGATTGTTCAAAAGCAGTGCGCGCTGCGAATACAGCAACTACTTATCTAGACGACGAAGCAACGACGTCAAGTCAAAGAAGAAAAAAAGAAAGTATGATGAATTATATATTAGTTTTGGATTTGTTGATTCTAACGGCTCACCACTCTGCATGCTATGAAGTAAACTGCTTACTAATAGTTCCATGGCACCTGCCAAATCACGCCGACATTTAGATACTGTACACCCCGAGTCTAAAGACAAGAATAAAGAATTTTTTGTTCGTACAAAGAACAGTTATTGGAAAGTCAAAAATGTAACACAAACTATCAATGAAACGGCAACGGAGGCATCATATTTAGTTAGCTATCGCATTGCACAAGCAGGTGAAGCGCACATTATCGCTGAGAATTTAATAAAGCCATGTGTCTTAGACATAACAAAATGTATGCTCGATGAAAAATCTGCAAAGCATCTTTCTACTGTGCCGCTATCAAACGATACTGTTTCACGGCGAATCCATGATTTGACAAGCTACGTCAAACAAGAACTTATTACTCGTCTACAAAAAACATGATTCGCCTTGCAAATGTCGCTGGTCTGGCTATCTTGCTAGTTATCGTGAGATATCCATATGAAAGTTCTTTTGAAGAAGACATGCTTATGTGTTCACCGCTGCCCACAAACACTACCGGGCAAGAAATTTTTAATAAAATAAACATATTTTTTTTAAGAAAATAATTGCAGTTGGCACGATTGCATTGATATTTGTGCAGATGGGGCCAAGGCGATGACAGGTAAAACAGCAGGAGCAGTGTCACGAATAAAAAATAAAGAGCCTAATTGTAGTTCCAGCCATTGTATTCTGCATAGACAAGCACTTGCGATGAAGCAAATGCCGTCAAATCTAAAATTAGTTATGGATGAAGCGGTAAAAATAATTAATTTTATCAAATCCCGACCACTATAATCGCGATTGTTCTCATTATTGTGTGAAGATTATGGCAGCAAACATAAAACACTGGTGCTCCTTACAGAAGCGCGATGGCTGTTTCGAGGTAAAACTTTAACAAGGCTATTCGAACTTAGAGCCGAGTTACAAATGTTTCTTTCAGATAAAAATAGTATCTGAAAGAACATTTGTATGATAAAACTTGTTTGTTCCGATTGTCTTTTATGACGGATATCTTTCAAAAACTCAACGAATTGAATTTATTATTGCAAGGTAAACAGACAACAGTGTTCCAGGTCTATAACAAAATAACTGCCTTCAAAAGAAAATTAGATTTTTGGAATATTTGCGATGGTAAGAGAGAAATAGAAAGCTTTACGTCACTAAGTGAGCTTGTTAGCGATAACGACTCAGAAATGTTTTAAGATGAGGTGTTTGAAGAATTGGTCCAATATCTCACTTCGATGCGCGCATCTTTTGCAAAGTATTTTCCCGAGGAACAGCATACAAAAATGAAACTGAATTCATGGATTCATAATCCTTTTTTACCCAACTTGCAAAAGTCCGAAAGTATGTCAAACAACATATATGAATCTCTTTTAGAAATATTATCAGACGCAAGTATGGAGTCACTGTTCAAAACGACGCCTCAACGACTTTTGGTGCAGAACCCGCGATGACTGTCCAATGCTTGGCAAAATGGCTCTAAATATTCTTCTCCCGTTCCCAATAACATATTTTTTCGAAACAGTATTCTCAACCTTTGCAGCCACGAAAACAAAATATCGCAATAGACTGGACGCCGAACCTGATATGAGACTGCAACTGTCTTCTATCAAACCTGATATCGACCAATTGATGAAAAATAAAAAACAATTTCATACCTCCCATTAGTTCGATTTTTTCTTTTTTAATATCTTCTATTATTGGACATGCCATGTAGTAATAATTAGTGTTAAATTATACTTTTATAATAATAATAATAATAATAAATCTTTATTGGTAATAATAATAAATATTTATTATCCTTATTAATAAAGAATATACTTTTAAAAACTATTGTTTTATTGTAGGGTTCCGTCAAGTATTTTGCTTTCCAAAAGGGTTCCGTCACCAAAAAAGTTTGAGAACCGCTGTTTTAGAATAATGGTATTGATGATGAACGTGGTAGAATTACTTTTTGAGAATATTTGACTTATCTTTATCATTTCAAATTTTGTATCCATAACTTTATGTTTTTTTTACACGCTTTATATTAGCTTCACCTGTATGTATGTATGTATGTATGTAACCGACCCCTTTTTCCAAGTAAAAGACATCAACGGGATCTAATGAGGTTTTTACACGCTTTATATTAGCTTCACCTGTATGTATGTATGTATGTAACCGACCCCTTTGAGCTCGATTTTGTCCTACTTTGAACGATCAGATTTAATTCAAAGTTTGCGCACCTGTCAAAGATCGATGACAATGCAATAATCCGATCAAAGCATCCGATTATCCTAATTAGATTCGTCAGGAATAATTAATTCCTTTCCGCATCCTTTGCATGCGAGTAAGAGAGATAGAGCTAGAGCACGAACTACGCATGCGTGCAGTTCCAGTAACTAAAAAATAAAAAATAAACAATAGTTTAAAAAACTAGAACACACGCTTTGTATAGAAAATTAAAGTAAAAAACAGAAAATAAATTTAAAAAAATATTAATTAAGAATAATGTAAAAAAAATTAATAAATATAAGTTATTAATAGTTTGAATAAGAAAAAAAAGTTTTATTTTAAAAAAAGCGTGGGGTGCATGGTGTCAATAGTTATGAATATTTAATTGACAGATATGAGAAGGATTATCATTTCGATAATATCTTGAAAAGCACCCCCGCTTTTTTTTTTAATAAAACATTTTTTTTCTTATTCGAACTATTAATAACTCATATTTATTTATTTTTTTTACATTATTCGTAATTAATATTTATTAAAATTTATTTTCTGTTTTTTAGTTTAATTTTCTATATAAAGCGTGTGTTCTAGTTTTTTAAACTATTATTTATTTTAGTTATACTTGTTATGGAAGTACTTTGAAATTCTGTGCTGCGACTTTTTTTGGGTCGCTTGTTCGGATCAAGTCAGCTTAAAGCGAATTACGCACATATCGTTTTTTTTAATAGTTACTAATTAAAAATCGTTTACCTAATTACTTTTAAATTATTTTTAAATTTCGTAACACTTTGAAGTGTTTGTTACGGCTTCAATATTTTATTTTTTATTTTTGTTTTGATATATTTTTAAAATAATTACGAAAATATAAAAATTATGTATTCACAATTAAAATTGTAGATATGACGATGAATTTATTGTTTTATTTTTTTAAGGTAATGGGGCTGGGTTTACACCACTGGATTCCTTTTCAAAAATACTTATGAAAAAGAAAGGCTTACTTACCTGGTGGTCTAAGGTCCAAGATAATAGAGGTCGATTATATGTAATGAGACCTCTTATCCCTGTGATTGGCAAAAAGAGATGTAGTTGTAGAGTTGGCAATTTTTTTATGACAAATATATGAATAAAGATGAAAATAGAATTTTTTAATTCCACCACAAAAATATAAGTATCACGTGACTAGAGGTGTAAAAGTAACTAAAAATAGCAAACCCTCATGCTGAAAAAAGCTTTCATGTTTGATGTCATGTCAAAGATGTCATGGCCCAATTGGTCAGTTCTTTATACAGTTACTTTTAGTCTGTTCGTTCCTATTTTTTTCGGCTTTGTATTGTAGTAACCTTAGTTGGACAAATAAATAAATAATCGTATTATTTATAGTTTAATGGTACAATTTTCAATATTGGATGAAAAATAATGTATTGATAAAAATAGCGATACATCTAATCAATACTTTTTCAACAATCCTAACTTTTGCAGGAAAACAGTAACTTTTCAGAACTCGAAACGTAACTTACGATACTAGGGCCCTGACAACACTGATAAGTCTATACGAGATGAGATACTGACGAATGTTTTTTTACGGTTTTTAAAGTTTTTTACACGTATACAACTTTATAGTTCATTTTATATAATATTTTTAATTTATACGACTGTGTCTAGCTCTGGTAAATAAATTACAGTTCATGCAATATGAACCAGTGTTTCCTAGTGTATTGCGTTTTGTTTATACCTATAATCTGTAGCAGCAATGTTACATCGAATATAGAAACTACTCAAAATAAAACAATAACAACAAATGATATTACCAGAGAATCATCAATTACGAAAACAAAACCAATATGGGTAGGCGAGGGTGGCCCTCTAGTTCTTGGCAATCGTACTTCGATTCTACAGAATGATAATCACTCTCTGGACCTTGAAACTGTAGATAAAGAATTAAAAATAACTAAACTGAGACCAATACACCCTCGTAAAGGAGTCGGAAATCCTTCAGACCAAATTATTCCTAATGAGAATGTAAGTACAGTGCCTAGTGAAATAAATAAGGTTAATACCATACCTATACAATTACAGAAAGAACAAAAAACCCATGAAAGCAATTTGAGTGTTACCCATAACATTTCTCATGTAATTACAAACAATCTTACTGTTACTGCTGCATCTGAGCATGTAAGCTCAGACAAGGTGCATAAGAAGCCGATAATATTATCATCTGACATTTTGGATAGAAATACTAAAATGACTAAAAAAGAAGAAATTATTCCAATAATGAAATCTTCATCAAATACATTGGTTAGTGATCAGATCCCATCACCATACAGAGATGTGAAGAGTTACAAAATAGCAACAAAACATCCAGGCATTGTGACACCAGTTGTTATAACTATATTGGTGGTACCTGTTTTTGCATTGCTAGGATATATGGCCTTCACAAGAGGTCAAGAAGCTTGGAAAAATAGACATTATAAGAGAATGGACTTTTTGTTAGATGGCATGTATAATGAATAATCAATGGTATGACACAATATTAAAAAAAACAACAAATGTCTTTCAAAGTATATATGTAACATGATATAATAATATATAGAACAAAAATTCACTTGATTAATAGAAAAAGTAATTTTTATATTTTACACAAATTATTATGAAATATTAAATATAATTGTTAAATTCAGAGTACCTATAAATTCAGATTTGATAGATTCATCCAAATATGTCAGTAATGTAATATAAATACATTTAAAATTAAATCTGAAACTCAACAAAATTTGAATTGTAGTAAAAATAACTAGGCATCCTGAATATTTTAAAATGTCTCAATAATATACTCATTAATAGAACTTAGCAGTAAAAAATTATAATTGTTTTGGCAATAAGAAGTGTATACTGTAAGTAAATTTTATAAGAGATGGTTAAAGCAAAATGTTCAACTTTTCAGTTAGGGAACCTTTAAGGGGGAATTTGGATTATATATTTATGTTAACATTCTGTTTATTTATGCACTCTTTCTTAGTTTAGTGATCCAGATTAGATAAGAGATTGATATTGATTGAATGGAATAAACTAGAGTTTATATACATACAGCAATTAAAATTTAATATGTTTATGTAAGTTATGTTGTCACAAACAGACTGAATTTGATTATATGAACAAAAAATGAGAACTAAGATTGAGTGACTTAAATAATTCAAAATCTTGTAAGAAATTAAATGCATTAGCTATAGAGAATCTGTAAGCAATAATATAATGCTCAAATTTGCTGTTTTGGCAAAAAATAATTATTCAAGTGGCTTACTAAATGGTCTTCCTTATAGACTAAGTTCTTTTTAATTCAACTGTTGTGATATAATTAGAAGCTTATGAAAATGTTATTTAATAGTATTATATATTTGATGTGTATTTTGATAAAAATTTATATTAGTTACCAAATCATTGCATGTATATTTAAAGTGCCTGAGTAGTTATATTTACTTCTAATAGGTACAAAATATCTAATGTTATTTAGTTTTACATTTCCATATCACTGTTGTAAACTTGTTGTATGTGTAACCTTTTATTATATATACTGGTTTTTGTGAATTGAATGTAAATTATAATATATTATTATTAAGTAATCAATCTCTAATTAAGTAATTTGATAATAAATTAAATTTTAACAAATCATTTATTTTTAGATGCATATGTAAAAGTTATTATGAGCTATTTCCTCATCTTCATTATGTTTCCTGTAATAGCAATGTGGTGATAAATAGTATACATATTTGTCAAAATTGGAAACTAAACTTTCATCCCAATTTATTTTTTATATTTGAGGTTTTGTGTTATGACCACAATCTTACCTGATTTTAAGTGACATTGTGGCCCAAAATGGTAGGCATGCTAAGCCTAGGGGAGAGACTGGATTTCAAGTGCAACTGCAGGAACACACTTATAGGTAGTTAGTGGCAGATTTTCTACTTGAGGGTGGTAGATAGGCTTTTGGGCATTGGAAAAAGTCCTACAACCAGGCTATGGTTCCATCACGATGTTTTCCTTCACCGAAAGCTCAAGCTCATTGCTGGTGGATTCGAACTCACGTCCATTGGTATGGTGTGTATACACTACCAACTAGCTCATTCGTTTCGCTTTACATACATAAACTGCGAATTGTGCCTATCGGCAAGGACACGAAATCTGCGTTCATGCAGAAAGCTAGGTATCCATCGGCACATGTTGGGGAGTCTGAAAGGGAGTTTGAAGAGAACGCTCTCTGACCCTACCTCATCCTACCTACATAATCGCATTAGACATGAGATCAGTTTCTTTGTTTTAGGGCACGTGATATATCTATCAGTACACAATATACTTCCTTAAACTCCGGCGCAATATTGAAGTTTGAGTGTGCTAATGTTTATATGTTGTATGTTGTTGTTGTTGTTATTGTTGTTGTTGTATGTTAAGTGGCGATGTGGCCCAAGATGGTGGACACGGTGAGCCTAGTTGGAGAACTGGCCCTCAAGTGCGACTGCCGAAACACATCTATAGGCATTTGGCGACCGATTATTAATTTGAGGGTGGTATATAGCCAAGCGGCTATTAAAGCCCTTTAACCATTCTACTGTGTCCGCGACTCCGTTCGTGTGGAACAAAAATTTATATAATCATTTTCATTAAAAAAAATTATATATAAGCTATTTATGTTACTCAGGAGAGTAGATGCAATGTGAAGACAGATCCTGATCCCTGGCCCAATAGGCGATAACAGAACACCGTGGGGTTTTAGTGGGTATTACCGGCGAGTATTTCGCCGGTTGAGTCCCACATACCCCTCCCAGCCCATCAGGGAGTAGATGCCTAAAAGCATTTCCCCACGATCTAAAAAAATCTATGTTACTCAGGGCTAATGTAGTATTCTAATGGAAAAAGAATTTTTGAAATCGGTCTTGTAGTTCTTGAGTTTATTGGTCACCTTGAATCAATAAGCACGCACCTATGACTAGCCACAGCCCATAGCATAAGCGAAAGGGTCGTGAAGGAAAAATCTTGCACTTTTTTTCGCTTGGCGCCCATCAACCAAGTCCGTACCGTACCACAAGGAACTTCGTTCCAATAAGATTGTCTGCGCCGAGTTGGTTCCGAGTGATGGCCGACCAATAGGATCAGACTATACAATTAACAAGTCATCGCCAGCGACCCTGCAGGAGCGAGCGCGGCCATTACCTAAGACGCATCGCGCCGAGTAGTACGCGACATTTCATTTTTATCAAAACTAATTTTTATTACATAAAGTATGTTCGTTGTGAACATTGAGTAGCTAAATAAAGTATGTTTGTTATGAACATAAATTGGCGACCGTGACAGGACACGAACCTGCAATCTTCGGATGCGACGAGAACTCAACGTGACTGCAGTGACCTATTTTCCAAACTGGTTTTTTATTGACTTCTATCTGTGCTTATGCAATTATATCCTTTTTTTTAATATTCTTAATTTTCCTGTCAATATTATAGCAAAACTTATGAACTTATTTCATATTAAATTAACCATTTCCCGAGCTTCTAAATAATTTTATATATTAAAGATATATAGATAGAAGATAGAAGGCGAGGCTGCTCATATTTTAAGTAACCTAGAAGTGTCCGCTAAAAATTATGATGAAGCTTGGCCACTTCTCTGCAACCGGTTTGACAATAAAAGACAGTTAATTAGTAATCGTTTAAAGTCTTTGTTTAACATCAAATCTTTTCGAGAGACTGATAAATCGTTAAGGCTTATGATTAATCACGTTAATAAAAATTTACGTACTCTCAGCACGCTAGGACTACCCACAGATAAATGGGATGCCCTAATTATTCATATACTTTCGGCCAAATTAGATAATAGTACAATGTTCAAATGGGAAGAGCACAAAAATATTATTTAAGAAATACCTACTTTAGATGAATTCTTTCTCATTTTTGAAAAATCGAGCAGATCTAATTGAATCGCTCCAAGGCAATAAAAACGATAAAATTATTACAAATAAATATATTCGTTACAACTCAGTTGTACCTAAAGTAGTAACCAAGTCATTTTTAGTGACATCTAAGGAGACACCTTGTAAACTTTATTGTACTGTTTGCGCGGGTAATCACCGAATTTATGAGTGCACCACATTTAAATCCATGAACCCTGAAGATAGGCACTCTATGATCGGTCAACTTAATTTGTGTCACATTTGCTTAAAATCATGACACAAGGTCCAGGATTGTAAGCTTCCCGATTCTTGACACAAGTGTAAGAAGGGACACAATACGTTACTAAGCGAACCAAGCTAAGTCTAGTCCTTCTACGTCTGTATCTATGTCTGCGATGTCGTCTCCTAATATTCTTTTATGTACTGCTAAGG
Source organism: Actias luna (assembly GCA_039707435.1). Taxonomy (NCBI): domain Eukaryota; kingdom Metazoa; phylum Arthropoda; class Insecta; order Lepidoptera; family Saturniidae; genus Actias; species Actias luna. The sequence goes on along the minus strand of JAZHAC010000034.1, from coordinate 6,212,784 downwards.
TACGTCTATGTAATCCTAATACGAATGAATCAATTTATGTGCGTGCAGTCAATCGTCCTTCATAACTGAGCGTGTGAAGCAAAGACTGAATTTTGACTCCTCAGCCATCAAATGTCAATATTATCGACATAGGTGGTTGTACATAAACTGAATATTTATTCCAAAAAACGATCCTAATGTTCACACAGGTATTTATGGCGATTGCCAAAGAAAACACCTGGTTAGGCCGAGATAATTTATTAATAAAGATAAACAATCACTATAAACAATGAATACCATTCGATAACTTGTACGAAATCGTGGCAGCGCCATCTATTGGTGTAAAAGTACAATGACTTTCATTTACATCATATACAAAACTTATCATTTTAAATTCAAGTACAAACAGTGGTAATCCTTTAAATATCAATCCAGAACGGTGTGAGGTTCAACTAAAATCAAATAACTCTAAGTTCCAAGTTTCATTGTTGTGTCTCGTATTAAAAACAATAACAAAGGACTTACCCAAAGTATACTTTGACACAACTCACCTAAATATTTCTAATTATGACTTAGCAGACTCTACCTTTAATGAGCGATCCCCTATTGTCATGCTTATTGGCTGTGACCTATTTTGGGACATAGTTGGTACCAAACAACAGTCTCTAGGATCTGGTAACCCTAATCTTCGCAGCTCTAAACTCGGGTGGTTCATTGCTGGATCAATATATTACTTATCAATACCTAATTCAAGTAACAAATCTCCTATATATAGTAACTTATTAATTTAAAAGGATAACGCATCCTTAAATGAACAGTAAACAAGATTCTGAGAGTTAGAAAATATCCCACAATTGCAACCCTGGTCAGAGGAAGAAATAGAAAGCGCTATGTCTCTAATACTCATCGCCAAAGGGATGGCCATTTTATGGTAGGCATCCCACTAAAAGATGAGACTGTCTGTCTAGGCGACTTTTACATTATTGCAATAAAACGATTTCTGAACTTGGAAACCTGCTCCAGAAAAAAATGCTAAGCTCAGGAAACTTTATTCTGAGTTTATTCATGAGTATGCATCACTTGGCCACCTTTCCGATTTTTCGGAGCCTATTTCGCCAAATTCCTATTTTTTACCTCATCACCCTGTACTCAAGGAATAGAGTGAGTCAACAAAACTCAGAGTGGTATTTAACGCCTCTGAGCCTACTACTTCAGGCTTATCTGTGAATGACCTACAAATGGTTGGTCCCACTATACAAGACTCATTATTTAATATACTTTTGCGTTTTCGATAGTATCGCTATGTCTTGTCAGGGGATATAGAAAAAATGTATCGCCAAATCTTAGTTAGAGAATCCGATCGCAACCTTCAGCTGATATAGTGGCGTGACAATGAAGATGAACTGTTTCGTATTCTTAGGTTGAATACTATTACTTACGGATTTGCTAGTTCTAGTTTTCTATGTATCTGGCAGATTGGTGAAGAATGTAATAACCCCGGCAATCGTTCTATAATACAAAGAGATTTTTACTGTGATGATTTGCTAACCGGAGCTGATTCGGAACAAGAGCTGAGTTTTATTAGGCGTACAATCGCAAACGAGTTACCTAAGGGTTATTTCTCTCTTCGCAAATACCGATCAAATTTACCTAATATTATAACATCTACCTTCCATGATTATGAAGAGTCAAAATTGATTATTAGCAACGCAACTAGCACGTTAGGTATTGGGTGGTGCCCTGATACTGATGAAATTTATTTCCCGATTAAATATAAGACAGATGACATAGTTACAAAGAGAACTATTTTGTCATCTACTTTTAAAATCTTTGACTTGAATTTGAATGCTGCTTCAGCAACTGTGGGTCGAAAAAGTAGATTGGGACAAACCAGGTGTCCCATAACATTATAGCTGCTTGGAATACTTACTGTCACCAAGTTAGCGCTTTATCAACAATAAAATTTCCAAGACTTGTTTTAATTAAAGATGCTATTGATATTGCATTTCATTGTTTTTGTGATGCTTCGCAAAAGACATATGCCAGTTGTGTTTACCTAAAATCTCGTGACCCAGAAGACAACGTACATATCAATTTACTGTGTGCGAAGGCGCGTGTAGTGCCCATAAAGGCTTGCACAATCCCTCGCCTTGAGCTTTGTGATGCACTTTTAGGTGCACGATTGATTTCCGCTGTCATTGCAGCTCTAGGATACGATATAAAACGTCGCTATTATTGGACGGACTTAAGCGTGGTTCTTGATTAGTTAAGGTCTCCCAATAAAACTAAAAACTTTGTTGCAAATAACACATTTTTTAATTGGTAGAACAATGACGGCGATACCATCACCAAGTTATTTGGATTCAAACATGCACCGACTCGACCGGTTCCAGCGTCTTGAGCAAGTTCGATCCTACTTCTGGCAACGATGGACCTCAGAATAAGTCTCCGAATTACAACAAAGAACAAAATGGAAGGTGAAATGTAGAGACCAATAGGATCAGACTATACAGTTAACAAGTCATCGCCAGCGAGCCGGCAGGAGCGAGCGCAGCCATTACCTAAGACGCATCGCGTCGAGTAGCACGCGACACTTCATTTTTATCAAAACTAATTTCTATTACATAAAGTATGTTTGTTGTCAACATTGAGTGGCTAAATAAAGTATGTTTGTAATGAACAAAGATTTAGACTTCTAGAAACATTGTACATATTCAGTAGATAAGCAGTTGTAAATTGATTTAGAAAATTGGTATGGTAATGACTATTGATTATCTAACCAAGTATGAAAACTGTCCCTGGTCTGTGGCACTATGGGCTATTGATAGTCGCAGTGGTGTTTTTAGTGGTCATTACTAGGTATTTCTCACCAATAAGTCCCATACACTACTCTCGTAGCCTACCTCGTGCATTGCGAAAGGAAGTACGTTAATATATCTTTACTTCAGACTAAGGACTGCTTTTGCAGTGCTTTGAATCTAGCGAACTTCACACTATATACTAAATACAGCGCTAACTTTAGCTATTGTAGTAATCCTGGAAAAATATTTTGCAACGTACTTTCTCTTATTTCTATTTATTACTTTTTTTCAGGTATCTGCTTTTTATTTCCAGACTTAGCTACTTCTTTAAATGAATGAGGGATATTAAAAAAAACATCTATGTTATAATCCTGTGCTCGATTCTTCAAATACCTAATTTGTATTATAATTTTTATTCAGTAAATAAATATATAAACCTGCGAAAAAATCACGGAAAAGATAGCGATAATATATCTATGCCATATAGCTTTTATTGAGTTTTAATAAAAAAAACTTATGAATGTAGCTCAGAAAAAGTAAATCATTGTAACAAGGCCAAACTATATAAACTTCTATTTCAATTAGGATTATAAGCATTATTCTATTTAATTCATCAAAAGTCAGTACACGACTAATACCATCATTAAACCTAGAATTAAATCAACTATATTTGAATAACACATAACTAAAAAAACAAAATGGTTGGAATTCGTATGCTAAGTAAAGAATCAAAGATATGTATTCATTGTCTGAGTAAACGTTTCTAGTTCTACTAACCTGAGTAGTTTAGTGGTATGCTTAATATATTAATCGACTATATAAATTATTACCGTCTCTGTAAAGACTGAAAGACGTAGTCGATGTTTCCGAAGTGATTTTTTTTTAACGATGGATCACAGTGTGATGGATGTTCAGTGTTCACAATGTTCACATGAAAAAACAGTCTTGTATAGTTTTTCGTGGTTTCTAGTAGTGTTGAAAGTGAATATATTTTTTATTACATTTGATTTAAGCTGATGAATTCAAAATTTTTATTGGGTGTTTGAATTTATTAAATGATAAATTATATTAACCTTGATATACGTCAAGTATCATTTGGTAAGCGGATTCGTAAAATATTAAAATCAAACCAACAATTTCATTGAAATTCAATGAAGGTGTAAACAACTTATTAGTATTATGTTTCACGTATCACACTTTAAGTTAATTATATTATGTTATTATTATTTTTTTAAGTATTTTAAGTACCTAGATCTAATTGCTTTATTACATTTCCAAAATCAAAGTCATCCAATAGATTAAATTCATTTGCATTAAATAAATTATAGGTACGTGAAGTAATTATAAAAAAATGTGTTTCATATAAATACAAAGATTACTTTGAGCAGTTTTTTTTGCAATAATTTATGTTTAAGATTTACATATTCAACATTTATAGACTATATTAACTTAGTATTAAAATTTTATAATGTAAAGTATCATTTTTGATTTTAGTAAATTTATACAATATATTGCTTACTTAATTATGTAGTAACTGATAGATAATAAAGTTAACTTATGTTCTTCTACAGCATTGTAGTCAATAATATATAAATTAATTATATTTATTTAGAAGTACTGTTAACATCATAAGAGGTTCTACTTGATAAATTTGAATGTATGTGTGTATTTATGTCTTGGTTGCTCTTAAAATATAGTAATTACAAAAGGATTAGTTCTATATATCTCTGATTTAGTTATTTTAACTTATCACTAAAAATAATTTTGTGTATTTTATAAAAGTTTGCAAACAATCATTTCTGATACAGATGTAAAATGATTTCAGTTTTAGTTACCAATTGCAATAATAAAATAGTAACATGGAACAGATGTTTGTTGATTATGATTATGATTTAAGAAAGACCAATATCTTATTTCTTCTCTATGGTTATAGATTATCTAAAATCAAAACTGCAATATATGTTTATGTATGTATACTTTATTGGTTAATGTTCTTTTATTTATTACTTTTTTTCTTCTTTTAACCCTTATCCCACCTAGGTAGGGCCGGCAAAACATGTTTTCTTATTCCACTCTGTCAGCTGTCATCTCAGTATTAACATTTGTGTACACATATCAATTCTCACACGGTCCATCCATATCTTTTTCAGTCTGCTTTTTCTTCTACACCTATACATCTTCATACTTAACATAATTTGTTATTCCTATCTAAAAAAAAGTTTTATATAGCATTTTCTGAACATTAACACAATAAAGTGCTACAGGTTTTTTGGAAATGTATTTTATTTTTATCTTTTGGTAATAATAAACCATTACAATTGTATCTTTACTTGTTTGAAATATATTAAAGTAAATTGTTTGTAAATGTACTAAAGTGGAATTTAAACTTCACTTGAAAATTTCTAATTGGCCTTACTGCTGTGATTAGTTATGGCATTAGATAGTCAACCATCATAATAAATAATTATTCTGTTTTTGATTATTATTTTGTATTTGTAAAGTGTGTTTCAACTGTCTTCAACAATATCTGACTCTATATGAATTTTTTATCCCCTGAGTATACCATTCTAAATATTATAAAAATTAAGTGTAAAATGCTGGTGGGTCTCTTTTATTTTAGTTTTTTATATATGTTTTAATTCCAAGTTTTCAATATAAATTGCTACAGATCCCTTATACTATAATAAATTAGTGTTGATGTAGATAATATAGGTGTATTAGTAAAAAAACATGAAATATAAATCTAATACTGAAGCATTGATTAGATTTTATCATAATACCATTACTTTTATATTTTAATTTTCATGTTGTGAGATATATTTTTATGTTTTTATTCAGAATCCATGTAAGAATACCACAAAATTTTGACTTTGTGCTAATGGATTGTGATATTAAGAATGTGATGAGCATACAATGACTGCACCAAGTGGATGTGTTAGTTGTGGTGATGGGTCACAACAATTTGATACCAAGCATGACCCTGATTGCTCTGAAGGGGAAGATGCTCAAATCCGAATGGCACCACATGTTCAAGCCTATTTGGCACGGAATAATTCAACAACTAATTGTTGTGGACTTACAATTCCCATCGCCTTTGAAAGAGCCGCTACAGGCACGTGGTGGAATCCTAGATTCGATTCAGAAATTCTTGAAGGCCAATATAGAAGTAGTTCCTTTAGACAGATAAGGTTAAGATTTAGGTAAGTTTTAATGTGGATTATTTATACCTGAGTATTAAGTGTTTCTGCATGTTATTTATGCAACTAAATTTAATACTTGCGTAAATTGCTCCATGATTGATATGTTTTTATAAATGTAATTTTAAAATTCTTTCTTTCAGATTTGCACTTTTATACATTTTGATATTTTCTATATCATGGTTTGTCTACTTTGTGGTCCTTGGTTTGAATGGTGAGACAGTTAAATGGCCCTTTTTAAGTTCTCTGTTTGCTGGAGTTTTTTTAATAACTTGTGTTATGCTCTTTGTGACGTTTACAAATATTTATAAAATATACACTTTCAAGCTATCCTTGATAATGGCACTCGCCCTATGTTCTCTTAGTCTATCATTGGTGACACTGACAACTCATCTAGGTACTGATATTACTCAGGCAGCAGACATAAGTCAGTCTGGTCATTTTACAATGTGCATCGAAATTCTACTAATTGTGTACACGTTAACACCATTACCGCTATTTGCCTGTGTTATTATTGGAATTTTATACTCAATAGTATTTGAGATTTTGAACATTGTTTTGCATCTATCGGAACAAGAATGGCAGTGGCCTGGTATGTTTGTCCGAATATTGCTCCAGCTTTGTGTACACATAATAGGTGTGCATATATACCTAATGACATTTGTACGAATGCGTGGTACATTTATGAAAGTAGGGCAGAGTTTACTAGTGAGACAACAGCTGGAAATGGAAAAGCAGTTGAAAGAGAAAATGATTCATTCTGTAATGCCGCCAAAACTTGCCAGTTGGTTAATGGAAGAGCAAGTACTTGAACCTGATACTACTCTTAAAGCACAATTTCCAATTTCTGCAAGAACTTCTAATCCTGGTGCATCAGACATCAAGTCTCTGTTTAGACCTTTCAATATGAGTTGTATGGATAATGTCAGTATTTTATTTGCTGATATAGTTGGTTTTACAAAAATGTCGAGTAATAAAGGTGCTGAAGAATTAGTCAATATATTAAATGATCTTTTTGAAAAATTTGACGAGTTATGTCAAAATCACGGGTGTGAGAAGATATCGACATTAGGTGATTGTTACTACTGCGTATCAGGGTGCCCAGAGCCGAGGCCTGATCATGCCACATGCTGCGTCGAAATGGGATTGGGTGAGTTATTTGACCTGTATTAGTATTGCCACTTTACGTAAAATTATAGCTTAGCCGATTTATGCTTTGTTCATTACAGGTATGATAGATGCAATACAAGATTTTGATAGAGAACGCGGTGAAGGCATTAACATGAGAGTTGGGGTTCACACCGGAACTGTTTTGTGTGGTATAGTTGGCACGCGTAGGTTTAAATTTGATGTTTGGAGTAATGACGTAACTTTTGCTAATAAAATGGAATCAACGGGTAAGCCAGGCCGCGTCCACATATCAGAGGAGACTAGTCGTTTTCTTGGTGGCTCATATGTGTTAGAAGAAGGCGAAGAAGTATTTGGTAAGCTTATTATTTAGTATGCTATTATATGTATATTAATTTTAGTTAAACAGATCAATTAGATTTTATCTTTCAACAGGTCATAAAACATATTTTATTGAAGGTCGTCAGCTTTATTCTCCTTATTACCGTGAGCAGTGTTTAACTCCCTCTAATCCTGTTAACTTACGACTTATTATATCTCCCGCAGCGTCTCCTCAGTCTATCCTCTCCTTCAATCATTATCCGAAACCACAAACCCAAAGGGAAGAAGGCAAGCACGGTTCACGTAAACTAGATACCAACAATTATCTTTCTCCGAACTCTTTCCCTTATCGCAATAAAGCCAGTTCACTTCCAAGTATATTGGATTCAGATGTAGAATTAGATGAAAAAAAGGAGAAGGGATTCACTGAAACGGACAGTTCTTCAAAAAGCCCCACTTCTGTTGGTAAGTAGGTATTTTATTTACGCCTCGTATTTTGCAATATGTTCTCAACAATCTTGATAACTCATTTCAATAATAATGAGTGATGAAGTCCCGAAGAGATATATGTTTTTTGGTTAAATATAACAAAAGAATTAAATACTATAAATAAAAGCATTTACGAAAATGATCTTAATTAATGTATTTAAATTTAATCCATTGATTGCCTTTCTGAGTTTTGTAAATATTAAATACAGTGAAATTTTTATATCGCCATCCTCGTTAGGTACTAATCCTCAGTAACTTGTTAAAAAATGCCATTCCGAATTGCTAAATCCCTGCATACACGGTATCACGAATTATTTACACTTAACTCGATAAAAATATTACATTATCCATACTACGTATTTATACTCTATAACTCGAATTTTAAAAAGCAGGCTCCGTAAGTGTTAATAAAATGCTATAGCGCTTCAATATATCCAATACAACTCTCGGTACAACTCGGTACAATACAATTCCAAAAATGTACTTGGAAATAGTACCTCTCTAAGTCAAAATTTCTGCAATGAAATTCTATTTATCTGGAACTTTTTGTTAAGTTGAAAGTCATCAACACGTTGAACGTTATATTAAAAACCATGTTTAGCCCAGTGGGCCGCGGCGGACACCTCGTGACCGCCAATATGTCGGGTCCAGGGGGCCGCGTCGGGCACCGTGTGTTCGCATACCCTCGATCACTACAGAAGCCTCTAGGAAGCCGACGAACAGTGTTTCGACTCTTTTTATAAGGCAAGTGACCCGCGCGGCCCCACAGTACAACCTGGCTAATTGGCGCAATAAAATCGAAAGGACTTAGAATTTATAAACTTTTCAACAAATTGTCTCCAAAAATGTTGTAGGTACATGAAGTAAGCATATTTAATCGTTCAGTTAAATGATGTTATAGTTATATAGACATTAATTTTTAGCCTTTATAAGGCACTAGAAAGTCGTTAGATTTATAATCGTTTCCAGTCAAGTACGTATTAAATCAGTAATGTGTTCAGTAGGTAATAATTTACGTAAGAAGCTATCTTTTCATGAAAAAATTTAAGGTTTACCTTCTCTTTCGGCTTACCTGTCCAATATAAGTAAAAGAAGGCGATAAATCTTTTAATTATAGGAGTTGTAAAAAGCCATTAAAAATTATATTTTAATCATATTTCCTACAAAACAACCATACATGATAAAAATATTTCGGCAGCAGCCCAAGCCGAGGTTCGGCCATTCTGGCGCCCTTGCGCTCGCTGCCTCGTAGCTGAGTGCCCTCAGCACTCGCCCCAAAAAAGTTCGGTGAAGCTGCCAAAGCCCTAAAGGCTAACAGCGTATGTCAGTTTGAAAAGAAAAAAAACTGATTAAAATAATTATGAACTTCTAAACTATGAGAACAGGTTCAGGCTATTCATCACACGTAACAAAACAAAAAATTAAAGAGATCGCAAACAAAATGAAGAGAAAACAAAATTTTCAACAACAGTTAAACCCTAATCACTTTTATAAAAATCTTCAAAAATCAGTCGATAAAACCTACATCTAATCACAAAGAATAACCTTTAATAAAAATAAACTAATTAAAAATCTGTATATTTTTAGAAATAGCACAGCCTATCAGTAGGAATACAGTGTATATAAAAATTACGCCAAAAATCAAAGAATGTACTTTAAAAAACAGTTATGGCACAAAATTGGCTCTTCAGGATAAACATTACAAAAAGTGTTATCTTTTTTGGTTTTGTTACGTGCTTGTAGGCGATCCAAGTTTTTGACATAGTTTTTTTGGTGCCGACGACAGTGTGACTCGCGCGGCGCTTGCGTTAGGAAAGACGGTTGGACGTTCGCGCAGGCCGCGACGGACACTGGTGTCTGCCATTTAGCGTCTAGGAAAATAATGAGTACATCGCTGTTTTCGTAAGTCGCCCATTATTTTTAAGTTATTTCTTGACAATATTTGCAAATAAACACACTAACGATTTTTGGACAATTCTTCATATAGGTGTTGTTGCGGAAACGGTATAAAGTATGCCGTTGGACACATAGTTCTCATCATGGCTTTTAACGTGTTAAATCGACATTCTTAGCATTTCCCTTGACTTTCGAACTATGGAGATTCCACTTAATTTTGAAATATTAGCGACGTGGACGGTAGATCTTCCGATCTCTTAACTTTTACTTAAAAGATGAAGACGTGTTATTATAATGTTACGTGATATTTATCTAAAAGTAATGGAATACCGCGTGCGTAGTGATTAGTGGCGCTAGGCTATAATTCCTTACGTAAATATGTCGAGTCTGTTGTTGATATACATATGTAATTATTGTATAGCTATTGAGTTGATAAATACGCTTAAGGTCTATGATTTGAATATGAAGTCGTACTTTCTGATAGCGATTTAGGGAAATGAAAAAAGTTTGTATTGTTGCACTGCAACTGTAGAAATTAAATGTAGATGCATTAAAGCAAATATTCTCAACATTTTTTTGTATCGTGAATTACTGTATAGCCCATAATATACGTATAAAATGTAATAAATACGTTGTAGTAATATGTTAGTTTGATGTTTATCAAATGTCTGTATTATTTTTAATTATAAACTTCTGTCTACGTGGCCACGAATCAAGATAGAAGAAATATTATCTATTTGGTTTGAGCTATAACTTTGATTTATTGTGATCACATGGTAATATTTAATAAATAAACCATTTTTATTTATAAAAGTCCTGTTTAATGCGCCTGCTAATGATCGTATAACTTCTAAACGAGCTGACCGATTGAGGTCATATTCACAGAATATATTTCTGTTCTCGCGATGATAGCTTGTAATTATTCTGTTTGATAAGTAATACTGTGGTCGACTTGTTAACTACTGAAAAGATCAAACAATATCTCCTTCATTAGCTGGTATTCCTACTTTTGCACGCGTTGCGACCCCTTTCGTAATTTTGCCTTCGGGAAATAATGTATTATAAAATATTTGATAGGTATACCAAATTAAACTGATTTCAAATAACGATATTATATTTTGTTTTAAAAATTTTATGTTTTGACGATGAAATGATGTAAAACATTGTTTAAAACATGACGATGTACAGACGTTATAAAAATACTTGTAATGAAGTAGATGCGCCGCTACTCCCGATATCCCACAAGACTAAATCAAATTGAACTAGATCTGGTTGTAATGAGAATATAGATTATAACATAAAATGTAGTTCTAATTTTTATAATTATTCTTTATGCAATAGGTGAGAATTTTATGTTTTATTATTTTCTTTTGTAATACTTGCTTCTAGTGCTTGAGCATAATCTCAGAGAAACTTATATGATAAAGAGACTTAAGATAGTAGTATGTTAGCATAGTAGTGATAGTATTTTACTTGTAGTTACCGTAACCGTTTCAGGATAATAGGATACAACAATTAAACCGGACTGGATAGCTACCACTCGCCAAGTATAATATCTACCATTGTGACTTACTTAGGCGTATTGTATTTTAGGATAAATCGGTATATACTCAGTAAACAAGCGGGAAGATAGGGATATCCGACTGACTTCGTTTGACTGAATTTTACGCACTATATAGGTAGTGGTAAACTGGTCACAGATACTGTCCCTTGTTTATCCGGCTTTGGAGAATGTTCAAAACGGCGTATTAACTACGACTGTGATGGATTCTGATATTTCGGTGGTAGATGATGTTTTGGGATTATACTGTATATACAGTCATATACACTTATTATATTTTTTATATTTCAACTTGAAACTGGTAGCTAGTTATGTGATTTTAATAAATGTGCTGCCACTATGCCATGTTTTCTTTTACCCAAATTCAGACTCATCGTAGGATTCAAACCTACGTTTATTCGTTGCGGTTTTAGAAAACCAGAACTAGAGTTACGCTTCTAATAAATATACTAAAACGATATCTGCAATATTGCCAATAATTGGTTTCTTGGTACAGTTTTAGAAAACTTGTATAATAATACAGAAAATTTAGAATTGCTGTACTCTAGCTCATTTTAACTCTAGTGTAGGAATGTTTTACATGTGCCATCATGTAGATATATACGTAACTTTAGGAGCTTGCAAATGGTTTTTTTGTGATGATTTTGTGTTAATATTTTTCCTGCACATACATGCTATTTTAGTATAATACATCTGCCCACATTTTTTTATTACACCGTCTATAAATTGCGTCACACGTTAAGGTGCACGGAGAGGGTTGATGAAGTGTGACATTATGTGATAAGGGGTGGGAGTTGTCCTAAATTTCGTGACGTCACATTTGAATATCTAATTTTTTAAGCCATAAAACACGAAATGTAAAGCATTAATTTGATGTTTAATAATATGTTCATGTAAAATAGCAAAATATGTGACGTCAGCCGAATTGCTTTCCTAAGGAAATTTTAAATCTATCGACAACGTTATTGCCTTTTTCTTTAACAATACTACAACTGCAGTGTTACGCATAATACCGAAGCGTTTGAGTCAACCTGTGCTCATCTTATTCATATTTTACTAAGTTGTTCAGTAGTTATCCTCTTTGACCATACCTGCTTACGTTATTGGTTTTAATTGCCGCCTTTTGTCAGTAATGATATAAACGTGAAGAATCATTAGATAATGTCTTAAATTAAAACGAGTGAAATTAATTAGAATACTAACATCGGTGTCTAGATGCAATCACGAGGTGGTACAGTGTATATGTCACTAACAAGCGGCCAACCACAAAATACATTACACGAATTTCATGACTTTTTGACAGATATAAGATCACATGCACACTGGAATTTTTCACAGTACAATCATGCCTCGCCTACCATGGCCCAGTACAATCCGAATTTCGTTCTCTGTTAGTTTTTTATTATTCTGATCCCGGGGGGACAGTCAGATTCAAGTTTTTTTTTTTCATTTCTCGTAGGTAGTAGTCTTTGACACCGCCAGCTAGGGTTGCATAGTACAATCCTTCGCGCCATTGTGGTACAGTACAATCGCTCTCTCTTTTTACTTAGTACTGTGTTCGACTCTGTCTTTCGCGTCCCTCCGCGCTCGCCCTCAAAGTCCAATGAAGCTGTGAAATCACTCCAGCTTACAGAGTAGGTCCCTTCTAAAAAAAAAACGGAACTTTTATATAAAAACTAGCTGTGTAGAAGTAAAAATTATTTAGTGATTTTGCCCGTTTTTGTAACATTTTTCAATACAGATTTGCTCCTATTGGTGGCAGCGTGACGTTAAATATCCTAAAACCTTCCTCGGTGATTGCGATAACACACAAAAAAAAAACATTTTTGAAATCCTACTGGTAATTCCTAAGGTTACCGCGTTCAAACAAACGAACTTTTCCGCTTTATAATAACATAGTCATCGTTTAAATTGAATCATATAAAATGAAATTCTGGATTAAATTAAATGCTCAAGATGATTAAAAAAATCGTATGCAAAAGATTCCTATATTAGGTTGGCAAATAAAGTACTCTGTTGGTAGTGTGTACGGACGCGGCGTCAAAGGACGTGAGTTTGAATCCACCTACAACGAGCTTGAGGTTTCGGTGAAGGAAAACATCGTGATGAAACTATAGCATGAGCATATAGAATACCTATAGGTGTGTTCCAGCAGTTACTCTTCAGAATCAGTCCCACTAGGTGAACGTGTCCACCATCTTGAGCCACATTGTCACTTAACATCCGGTGAGCTTAAAATCAAAATTAAAACACAAAGTTATTAAAATATTGTGAATACTGTCCACTTTCAACTGTGCAATTTAGACCTTAATAATGTACTTATGAACATCAAAACGCTATCAACAGTTGTGAAATTAATCTGCCGAGATTCTTGACTGTTTCGATAGCCGTATCAAGAAAAACAGTTGAGAAACTCAATTATTTTTGCCTTTCTTTGATGTTCTGAAAATGTTAACAGTCAATAAATAGTAATATAATTCAACGTATATGTGAAAATGAAGTAATTTCCAGATATCACTTATTCACACACTGATTCATCTTAATAGTAACACTTGTTTGACATTATTTTAGTACTTTGTCTTAAAACCTTTTTATATTACGCAGAAATTAACCCCGCAGAATCATCGATTGAGTTGCTCATCCCAGTTGGTAAAACTTCCTTCGGAATATGTATAATATTGGAGAGATTAGGTATTAATTATGCACTAATTGAAATTCCAAGAGATAAGATTATGTCTAAGTATGAGTAATATACATAGGTATAAGATGTAAGTGCATATAAATGCATATAAATAATGGAATAATATTGAGAACTGAATGAAAATACACTGATAAAGATGTTCTCATGTCAGATGTCTAATCTCGGGGAGCCAATCTATGATTTCAGCTAAGTTGTTTGTTAGTTCGATAAACGCCGATGTTAATGATGTTAGTGTCCGCTCCAGCGATTACATCGCCCCGGACAAAAAGACAAATTGCCGACCCATATATATAATCATATAATTCATTCATTTATCAGAGAAGTACCATATATTCATACCACCGAATGTTCAAATCACTTCAAGCAGCGCTCTTTAGAAATATAGTCTCAATATATATGTTACATAAACAATATATTTATATTTCAAACGAAGGAACGAAGGAACTGATATCCGTAATTTTCTCTTTTTTGTAGTTAAGGTTTAGCGTATGTACCATATCAAGTTTAAAACCAAACAGTTGCCTCAGCGCTCAACATTATGGCGCCCCGGGCAAATGATTGGTGTTGTATTTATTTGTTACAAGTAAAACTACACCGTGTGGCTTCTTCAATACAACTGCTTTATTCACATACACCTACATACAGATTCTCATATTAATAATTGGTTGACCCACATATATACAACATGTTCCTTCTCAATAAACAACAGTTTACTGTTAAGATATATTATTATTACTATATAAGTATATGTATAATATTATTATTATGTATATTTTCTTTTTCAGGCTTACTATATATTAATTATATAATAATATTAGTATTATTGTGATAAATAATAAGTAACTGTTTGAGTACATAAACAATTTAAAATAATTCCTATTCCGAACTACATAATGAATTCAATACACATTCTTTATTTTTAACATTTATATCGATCAGGTGGACGAACCTGCCTACCGGAGTGTGTTCTGTAATAAACTTGACATGGTCTTAAAACTGACGGTTGCGTTGTTTGAGCGTCATCCTGGCTGACGATGTGAGGTGCCATGACTGCATTATTTTTGTAATCATCCTCGTCGAAATTCGTTAGACAACCCTGACGTTTATAGTCACTATTTGTAATTTAGCGAGATGTTGTTATTGCTGGCTGGTTTTCAGCCCGGATTTGCTGTCTATTGCGCCGGTAACTCGACCCATTGGCAGTGCGCACCCAGTATTATCGAGGTTGTGATGCAGAATTTACCACTCGCGCTCGAATACATCTACCTGTTTCCTGATTGTTCACGGATTCTTACTTGTTCGTCCGGATGTAGGGGCCGTAATTCCTTCGTATGGATATCGTATTTCTGCTTAAACTTGTTGATTTTATTAAAATAAAACTAATTTAAACGGATTTTATCGCGGTTATTTATTAATTTTGATCCCGACGTTTCGAAAGCTTTTCAGCCTTCGTGGTCATTATTGATTTTACTTATTCTTGTGTTTTTTACATTTCGCATTGGAGGATTCTTAGGTTTTAGTAACTTATTGTAAACCGGTAATCGATTATTTAACCTCCTTCCCATCAATAACTGAGCCGGACAATATTTTTCACCAGAAATTGGCTTATTTCGGATATTAAGTAGCGCTAAGTATGGGTCTGTTTTATTATTTTTAGCTTTTTATAGTAACCTTTTCATCGTTTGAACATTTTGTTCTGCAAGACTATTGAAACGAGCATAATACGGAGAGCTCGTAGTATGTTCGAACTCGCAATGTCTTGTAAACTGCTTGAATTCTTCGGACATGAATTGTAATCCATTATCGGTTATAAATTTTTTCGGTATGCCATAACGTGCAAACGTGGCTTTCAATTTGTCAATTACCGTGTTGCTCCTTATATCTGGAAACGTGTACACTTCCACATATTTCGAGTAATAATCTACAACAAGTAAATAATATTTAGATCCTATTTGAAATATATCTGATCCAGATTTTCCCAGTGTTTGTCTGGAAGCTCGTGCGGAATAAGTGGTTCCCGCGGCTGTGATGGCTGGCGCTCAGAACAAGTGTTACACGCATTCACTACATGTTCGATTTGCGTTGTCATGCCTGGCCACCACATCACGTCTTTTGCTCTACGTTTACATTTTTCTATGCCTAAATGCCCTTCATGTACTCTACGTAGCATCTCTTGCCAAAGATTTTTTGTTATGACTACTCGGTCGCCTCGAAAAATAATTCCGTTTATAAATAATACCGAAAAAATATAAATGTGTTTTTGAAGGAATAGGGAGATTGCCAGGCACGCACACTCTACTTATTGATGAATCTGTACCTCCTCTTGTTAGTAGTTCAAGAAAAATACCTATTAAATTGAGACCGAAGCTGCAGGAAGAATTAAATAGGTTAGAGAAATTAAACATAATTAAGAGAGTGGATGAACCTACTGACTGCGTGTCTAGCATTGTTTTGGTAGAGAAATCTAATGGCAAGCTACGGCTGTGTATAGACCCACAATATTTAAATAAAGCTATAAAGAGAAGCTATTTTCAGTTACCCACATATATATAACAATTGGCTTACCCTCCCTAGAGCGGGCTTTGATGATGCATGTGAGACACCTGATAGGCCCATTAGTTAGTGATATATTTTAGGCTATTTAACATCAGGATACTACCAACAGGAGCAAATATGTAGTAAAGATAGTAACAAAAACGTGCAAAAATCATTATATAATTTCGAGTTCCACGCGAATGAAGTCGAGAACACAACTAGTATCATTATATACAAAAACTAGCTGCGTCCGCGACTTCGTTCGCGTCGAAATATATTTTTTTTTAATAATTCTTGTTTTGGTAACTTTTTTCAATACAGCTTTGCTCCTATTAGTGGTAGCGTGAAGTTAAGCTTTCCTCGATGATTGTTATATCAAATACAAAAAGAATGTTTGAAATCCGGTTTATAGTTTATGAGATTAACGTGTTCAAACGAATAACCAAACAAAATTTCCACTTTTTAATATTAATATAGATGTCTGTTAGTGATCGTGTAACTTCTAAAGTAGTATAACGATAAAAGTAAAAATAGATAGAAGAACGATAGAAGTAATATACTTCATTTATTAAGACGTGGGTTCATAGATGTATCATAATATAATAGATGTCGCTGTTGCTCATTTAGTAACAGAACGTCTGCCGAACTCATACGTTTTTCAATGCGTAATAAGTATGCGTGTCTGGTATTAAAATTACAGTGTATTAATTACTTTAAATCGTGTGATTTTACCTTATAATACATTAAATTTACCTTTTTGTCAAAGTACTTTAGTAAATTATTACAATCGTTCTATATTTAGAGTTTAATATCCTATCTTCCTGCCCTATTTGCATCCTGTTTGTATAGATAGTTTTACCTTATAGAAGGGGATCGGAGGAAAATATGATATCTAATGAAAAATATTTAAAACAAGTAGTGGTTGCAAATTAATTAAAATATGTATTGACCGGTTATAAGTGGGTCTCAAAAGCTTTGTAACCTTAAGACAATTGGATATGCGTTGGCTGATACCGAAACTCAACAAAGAATCAGTCATTGTGACTACCGCAATTTTTTTATTATGGCATTTACGCCAGTGTCATGTGAGGACTTAATAAACACAACAAGCTAATAGTAACAAACAAAGTCAGAACAATTATTTGTGGATCAAATTTTCAGAGGTTGTAGCGAGGCGACTGTTGTAACCGTACATATTATTATTCGTTTAAAGACTGTATGTACACTGGCTCGTACTTTTTTTTTATCTCTGACTAGTTACCCCGGCCGACGTTGTTTGACTCCCA
This sequence comes from Actias luna, assembly GCA_039707435.1. NCBI lineage: Eukaryota > Metazoa > Arthropoda > Insecta > Lepidoptera > Saturniidae > Actias > Actias luna. The sequence goes on along the minus strand of JAZHAC010000034.1, from coordinate 6,194,890 downwards.
TTCTAATAGTTGATATCTAGAACATAGCGCCACCTATCACAGGTTCAGAAGTAATCTAAAAATCGGCATATATTATTCAACAACTATGTAACAGACATAATTGTATCAAAATCCATGACCAAATTTATTTACTATAAAATTTGAATATTTTTCTACTATTTCGGAATAACACTTACTTTGTTTGGCATAAAAAGTATTCTATATGTTAATCCACAATATTAGTTATCCCCGTGTCTAATTTCGTCAAAATCAATCCATTAGTCTCAGCGTCACACTGCGAGAATAAAGGAATAGATAGACAGAAAAAAAATTGTTTGCTCTCTATATGATTAAGAAAGTACAGCCCAATTATGTATAATTTTCAAAAAACATTTCATGTACAGATTTGGTTCACTTGCAATTTTATTATATGTATTAATCGATAATAATTTCTGACAGTATTGAATGTTTTTAATACTTTATATGTTTAGCGTTATGACCATAATCTCAGCTGATGTTAAGTGACGATGTCGTCAAAGATGGTGTACACTTTAAACCCAGCGGGCAGGCTGGCCTCTCAAATGCAAATGCCGGAACACACCTATAGATATTCGGCAGCAGATTTTCAATTTGAAGGTGGTAACTAGAGCCAAGTGGGCATTAGAAAAAGCCCTACCACCATGATATGATTACATCACGATGTTTTCCTTCATCGAAAGTTCAATTGTGGTCCGTACATAGTATTCTATTACATACTTGTCTCAACTTTTGAAAGATATTTACAGTGTTATTGAGATTTTATTCCTAATCTCCTTATAGAATTCCAGTGCAACTGTTATCTATTAAAATATCACAGAGGTCATTGGAAAAACAATCTGTAAGGTATGAGTTAAAAACAACTGTTATATCTTCATTGTTTAAATGACCGTTGTACTTTATCTCTCGATTTCAAGTCTAATCCATTTTCCGAAATTTATTTAGTCATATCTAAATAAATTTCTCTAAACTGTTTACATTCCTTTACAATTAGTTCTAATAATAAATACTTTTTATTAATCATTTATTACACTTAATATTTTCTTTCAGGCAGCTACGGTAAATATACAAATAAGTTAAAAAACTGGAAAGTACCCAGATTTCTGAGAAAACATTCAGATACACCGTTAACCGAAATTAAAAAGCAAGAATTAAGTGATAAAGCAATTAATTTTCTCGAACGAGGTGATGTATTAGCAACAGTCCCGTCGAATAACGGTTACCAGCAAGTGCCAATTGTGATAGAATCTCAAGACAATAAGAGGACTATGCAGAGTACAAGCAAATTGCTTATACCGCAGAGCCACGTTTCGTCGTCAGCAGAAAAGGAAATCATAGATATTAGATCTTATTTAAGCCAATCGAGAAGTAACATGTCACCGTTTGCAAGAAGCAGCAGTTACAGATCACAGTACGGTCGGCAGAATACAATAGAGGTAATTTTTTTTTATACATGATAATAGCACAGACGTGTTATATTCAATTTGTTTATTTACTAACTTCCACGTGCGGCTTCGCTCGCTTGGATATTGATTTTGTCAATCAAATCGGATGGCGCAGTAAAAAGTCTTATGCAAAGTTTATCCCTCCCTTTACCCCACTTCCAATAAGTTTTTTTATAAAAATAAAGAAGTCTATGACTGTCTCCAGGTTTCCATCTATCTCTCTACCAAAATCGATTCAACGGTTTAGGTGTGAAAGCGTAACAAACAAACAAACTCAGTTTCATACTTATAATATTAGTAAGGATTAGGTTTATCTTTAGGTTATACCCATTTTAAATTTATATTCCCCCCTCTGTGGGTCGTTGCTTAGAGTTGTAGTCACGTATACAATGTAGATAGACCGAGAACCTACCACAACAAAAAGGGCAATTTTTTTTTTCAAAATTAACTGGGTAGTTCCTGTGATTAACACGATTGAACATAAAACTCATTAAAAATAATGTACTACAGTTTTATAATATCAGTATATACATATACTTGAAGTTCAAATAATAGATCCAGCAGCTGTCGGCGGAAACAAATTATATTGTGGAAATAAATTGGTTGTCTTTTGTATTAGAAAAACAGTGTAATTGAAATATATATTCTTTACTTGTTCTTACTGATTGTGTTCATGATATGAGTAATACAGAAATAAAACTAGCAATTTCATTCTGATACTTTTGAGCTAAATACCCAAAGCAATTGAATATGTTAAAATAAGCGTAATTTCTCGTCAAATTAAATGGACTTAGAAAAATAAGTTTATTTCAATATAATTCGTTGTGTTTTCTACAGAAAAAGACATTTAATATCAACATTTGCAATGGTTTTATCTATGCACCTAAAACTATCAAATTTGCAAGATTGTTGCCTTTGCTTGTATATGACTCATGGATTTCGTTTGTTAGTATTCGGATATTATGTACATTAGAGGGCGTAGTATTTTTGTCGGCTATAAAAACTCCAGAGGAATCTTTGATCGCTGTTCAAATAGTTACGAAATAATTTCAGTGAGAGTTTCAATTTTTGTATTGAAATATATTTTTTTATATGAGTAACATAAGTTCCAAACTACCATATCACGGAATTGTAAGGGTGTTTTTGTGCGAGGGCTCCACGGTAGCCGTTCGTTACAAGAAGTGATGAAAAAATATAATTCAGTCCCTGTCGACTAACAGAGTCACTTTTGAAAGGGTTTGCCTAAGTATTGTTGGTTCTCGCCATTCGAGAATAACAACACTTTCGCTACCGCCTTTTTGGAAATAGGTTATCTCATAAAAAAAACGTCCGGATTCACACATATAAATAATCTTTACACAGTTTATAGGTACTCCGTCATATCCCTACCTCTCGAAAGAATAGTAGTTAAAATAAAATAAAAACATAGTCATAAACACCAACCATATTAAATCGAAAAAAAAAAAATGTTTTATTTCCGTTTTAAACGGGTTTTTACGTTTTAAACGGATAGGTTCAATTGGTTTTAAACCGGCTTTACATCATAGTACGGTTGCCCACCCTAATAATGGTCATTAATGGACACAGTGAATTCTAATTACTAATTAAAATCAAAGTGCTCGGGAAACCATTAAAATTTCTGAGAATACCAAAAACTGCGACTACCGCGCGTTATTCATGCGGTTACTGTGTGATTTAAAGACCGGTATGGCGGTGTAGTTATTGTATCATTTATTCTGAAACATGGTTACTAAGTATATGAATCGTATTTTGTTATAACAACGCGATTTCAAGATGTATGCGTGCGGTCAACGTGCGTGCGATCCCGTGGTCCAAGCGCGAAAAATTCGTGTCGAATAAACGTGCCAAAACGGTTGCACAAGAAACTAATCGGGAAATCATAATCAAAGACTACAAAAATATAGTAATAACAGTTACAAATTTCATTATACATATATAATTTGTTCTCAATTAGTGGTTTCCGTAATTTTACTAAATTAATGATACAATATCTGGTCTAGTGAAGATTGGCTCGGTTTTTGCAATGAGAAAGAAAAACTTTATTTGAATAGATGTTTACATATAACCATCAAACACAGAATATGTAATTTGGTGTTTATGTAAACTTTATAACGTAGGTACCCCTACAAAATAAATTTTTCAAAAATCTATCTTTGTGGAAAGTAAAAGCGGAGTGCTAAACTTTGTGTAAAAGATAATATAAACCTTTATGGTTAGCTTCGTTTTTTTTTTCGATTGGACATATGCTGTTTGTCTTAAGGGCTTTTACAGCTTCACCGAGCTTTGGGTGCGGGTACTAAGGCACTCAGCCTGGAACAACGATCACAAGGGAGCCATGAAGTGGCTGAACCTTGGCTTGGGCTGTTGTAGGGAATGAGTTAGCTTCGTTTGTAACTTAGTGTTTATACTTATCAACACAGTGAATAAAAAACGTATTCCAACGTTCGAAATCAATCACAAGATACAGCAAATTTTATAGTTTTCGCGGGAAGGAAGCTATTATACATACTGTATATAATACTTGCTCATTTAATAGTATCGTATATAATACAAATTAATTTATTACAATGAACGAAGTTGACGAGATTATATAATTACGGCATCTGTTTGTTGCTTTTATAATACGCTTAACTGTGCTGGCGTAATATAATGTTTAGTTAACAAAAATACAATTTTATGATCTGATCTTGCCCTTGACTCCGGGGAAATATTATCGATTGCGTAAGTTGTCTTAACATGACTACTGTCTTAACAACACATTCAAGTGTAGATAAAAATTACTTTAGTATTTTATATTAACAAAGAGAATTTATGCTAGACATAAGTTTTTTGGATAACGAATCAATTCAACACATAAGACGCGTTATGTTTAAAAAAAACAATGAAATACTTTTTGTAACTACTTTTGCATATCTATCTTATTTCATATTAGGCGGAAAAGTTTGTTTGTTTGAACGCGCTTAGGAACTACCAGTCGGATTTCAAAACATGTTTTTGGATTTGATAGAGCAATAATTGACGAAAGCTTTAGGCTATATTACAATCACGCTACCATATATAGGAGCAAATCTGTATTGAAAAAAGTTACAAAAACGGGGAAAAAAATTAGCTTTTAATCGCGTTAATATTAATCTTGTCAACCAATTCTGGCTGTCGATCAATACATACATTATTTATCTATCAAACGCTATTCAATTATTTATTTCAGAATGTTGGTCAATACACAGTAGATATGAAATTACCATAAATTTGAAATTATAAGCAATTATAGTCTAAAGTTTGAAACAAATCGGGACGCAATAAAAAGTTTCAAGCAAAGTTTATCCGTCTCTTTGATCCACTTCCTATTCCTTTTTCGCGAGAAAATGAAACTTATCACCGTCTCCACGTACCCATCTACCTTTATTCCAATATTCATCATAATCGATTCAGCGGTCTAAGCGTGCAAGCGTAACAAACAATCTCACTTTCGTATTTATAATATTACAGTAAGGTAGTAAGGATTTTTAGCTCTACGCGAACAAAGTGGCAGCCACTGTTAGTAATTTAATAAAGTAATGGAAAATCATTGAAAGTTAATATAGAACGTGGTATTATTAAGGTGCCCGTTAGTCGAGCTCGAAGTTCGACTCTGGCCACGCAAGGCGAACTGATTCGACCCAAGGACCGCCGTCTAAACCTGCCGCTACCTTCACCGAACACACTCCGGGGACAGGAGGACGTCATCAGCCTCTGCCCCTCAGTAAACAGTAGGAAAGATTCCGGCATCAGAAGCACCAGCCGCCGCTCGAGCATACAGCATCAGGTATAATAAAACCATACGCTTTGATGTATCTCTACTGACGTGAATACGAACGTAAATAACCGGTGCATAAACATTTACTAAATTTTTTTTATAAATAAACCGGTGAAATTATGCGAGAACGCGGGGATTTTTAACGAAATCGAAACGAGCAGTAAACATGGTTCAAAACTGTAAACACGCTCATCTGAAGTTATGTTCACTGGTCATAAATAATTCCGGCCGTTGCTGTCCTCGCTTTTGTTAAATCTTCAACTTTAAACATTTTATTTAAGGCATACAGTCGCTTGCCTAGAATATAACAGACAACTGATGCTTCACACCAAAAAAATTCATGTCTACGCTGTTGGTTAGTAATTTTAATAATCTAAATTTATTTTAATTAGTAATGATAGTAATCAGTACAATAAAATAATTGATTGTAACTAAATACATAATATATCATATTATTTATTACATAGTAAATGGTAGTTGAAACGACGAAGTAAATAATTCACGTTGTCGTCTTTATTCGCCCAAATGGTAAGTAGTGACATATTTATATTTATAATATATAATCGGCAGTCAGATTATCTTTTCATTTTGAACTGAACATAACAATTTTAAATAATATGATAGAAGGAAAGTAAAACATAAGAAAAAGTTTACATTTTCAGATTTTACCTTTAAGACTTTCTAACAATAAAATATTTGTGATGACATTACGTAGAAGTGGATTTTGTGCGACATTCTTATATAAAAAACAATGAATACCTCTATATTTTTTTACCTTGTCAACAGCTTCGCAAAGTATCGATTATTGCCTAATAACTTAAAAAATATTGCCCTGTAATACCAAAAAAGTCCTTTGCCTTTGAGAAGTATACTATATGACATAACTTCAATAATCAAATTTTACAATTTATTAACGGTTAGATTGCGATAATTGGGCAACAACCATTAGCACTAATTAATAAGGGGCTATCAAATTTTTATTTTTAAAGTTACTACATTGAACACATAAAGAATAAAAATACTTTCCTACGCTGATTGAAACATCTCCTTCTGTAAACATAATTACACAATTTATTACAACGTGTAACACGTTGTAATTTTATTGTTGATAGTCATAATTGTTGTGCAGTACGGAAAAAATTTAATGTATATACCTATAAATTTACTGTTTTTTTTTTAAATCGAAACGAGTAAAAAATCGTTTTTGTTTGAAGTACCTCAAGGCAATAATCAACAATTATAAGGATATTGACGTCAATTAATTCTGGATTAATATTAATTACTAATCAAATTTGTTAAACATTATACAAGGTAGTTGATTGAAAACTATATACATTTACGTAATACAATAATAAAATAGTTATTATGTTAAAACCTGAGTAATGATGTAAAGACATATGTGAAAACCTTACATTGAATGACGTATTCACAATGCGACAATGAAATTTAAAATAAAGTTAATTTTCAAACAAAATAAAATTCTGAACCACTGTGATGAAGGAAAATTTTGTTTTATTATTTTTCCAGATTTACGCACTGAATCACCTCGCGAATTCTCAAAATGATATAATGCAGCACCGTGTGTCTGGATATTACACTTCTAGTCAATCATCACTCAACGAAGTTCATTTCAAAAGTCGCCTGCCGCCGCCGCTTAATGAGCAACAAGCTCAGTGCTTACAAAAATTGAGGAAACAATCCGATCTACAGCTCATTCGTTGCGTTCAAGACAACGCTCGCTCAGGAATTAACTATTTCGTCCAACCGCCACTCAACAGGTTCACTCTCTTTTTCAAGTCTCAAGAAATGGAGCAGTATTACAGAGATAAAGCGCACCGGAGCGACGACTGCGAGGATCTACCGCCGACCCTCACCACTTCGAGGTTCAATACCGCTTTGGACATTCTCGTATCGGCTATCATTTTCATGGCGATTAGCGCTTCCATCTTTATACTCTACAAGAACTGGCGCCTCAGTATCGGCTGGATTATCTTCTTTATCTTTATAGAGGCGTTGGCGATGTCGTTTTGCGTTTACAGGCATTATCTCAAATGGAAAACGCAGCACGACCCACACATTGCGATAGACGCCGGCGGAAGGTATATCAAGATATTTAAAAATCTGACAAACTGGTATCCGTGGCACTTATCGGGCAGCGTGCTGATCAGTCTGCCGGTTCTTGTTGTACTTATTATTTTTAATTGTGAGTACACAACTATGCCTATACTACACGGTAAACAATCTTTTTACGTTTACCTCCTGTGTACTAGCATCGTGCACTTTTGTAATTTTACTCAAATGAATTGGCTCGTGAAAAATATTCTGGTAACATTATACTCTTGTTTGTTTCTATTCATTGCGGTACTAGGTTGTCATGAGGCGACTACTAAATTAGGCAATGATATTAATCTTAAATTGAGTTCGCAAGACGTTGCTCAGAATTACACGGATAGCTTACTCGATTGGAACAGCACTGAAATGTTTAGTAATAAGACGCTGAATAGCGGTTTTATAGAGCATAAGGTGCACGTCTTTGAGCTTTACCTGGACGTTGTGTTGTTGTTGATGTTAGTGTGGTTCTTGAACCGCGAGTTCGAGATAAGTTATCGGCTGAGTTTCTACAGTAATGTTGTCGCTAACCGTGATAAGCAGAGAGTTCAAAACATGAGGAATCAGGCGGACTGGCTCCTGCACAACATCATACCGCGGCACGTCGCCGATCAGCTCAAGAACACTGCTAAATATTCCGAAAATCATAAAGACGTAGGTATCATATTCGCTAGTATCGTGAACTTTAATGAAATGTACGATGAATCCTATTTGAAAGGTAAAGAATATCTGAGAGTGCTAAACGAGTTGATTGCTGATTTCGATGAATTGTTAGAGAGGACACAGTTTCAACACGTTGAAAAGATCAAAACAATAGGTAGCACGTTCATGGCGGCCAGTGGGCTCAACCCCGACTTGCGCCGCGCTTCCAGCGGCACTTACGATCATTTGTACCAGTTGATGGACTTCGCTTTGGAATTGCAAAAAGTCGTTGAGAACTTTAATCAAGATTTGCTCGAATTTGATTTTATACTGAGGATCGGTTTTAATTACGGCGATGTGACAGCTGGTGTTATAGGCACGTCTAAACTGTATTACGATATTTGGGGCGATGCGGTTAATATTGCCTCGAGGATGGATTCGACCGGAGTGGCCAACCGAATCCAGGTGGGCGAGGCTTGTATACCCGTGTTGTCCGACAGATACGTTTTCGAACCTCGCGGCAGTGTATATGTCAAGGGGAAAGATAACATGAACGTTTATCTCGTTATAAGAAAAATTGATACTTAGATCAATGAAATATATTTATTTATAGAGGAAAGTAGAATCTGTGATTTATAATTTATATTGGATAATGTGAAAGAGGACATGAATATTAAAAGATATGTATATTATGTATATAACGTAGGAGCTTTCAATAAATACTCCCCGAATGTTGAAAAAATTATTAATTTATTATTAATCTAGCTTTCGTATATACGTGCGAGTGTAAAATATATAATCTCCTTGCCTATACTAAAAGAAATCTGTGACCAGTGTTCTAGTCTTATAATATTTGGTATGGTCCAATTTGTAATTATTATATTATGTAAATTGCATCGTTTAGTGTTGTATTGTCGCCATGAGTTGTGTTCTCATTATATATATTTTAATAATGATTAATGGCAGATTAATTAAAATTTGGATAGATACCAATAATTGTACTGAATAAAATGATTTCTTTAGCAAATTACATAAAAAATATACTTATATTTGTATATAAAGAGAAACATTATCAACGATGTACTTGTGAAAATACGTGTAGTTTATATTTATTGAATGTTAGAGATAGAGAATAAATGGTACTAATATTTGGTAGTTATTAGATTTGTTTGAAATCGTATGTAGATTGTGACGCTTGTTATTGCGGTTTTCTTGTCAATTTTAGGGTTCTGTAAGACGTGGGGATCTTGAGTTAAGTCTGGACTCATCTTAAAAATACATCGCCTGTGGCTACTTATCTTTTAATGTGATAAAATGAGTGCTTTCCAGCGCCAAGAATATGATATTTTAATTATGGATTGACTGCATAGGTCATTAATCATTAGGTGCATTGGTGGAATATTGCATTAGGTGCAAGCAGTGCGGTAGTTAGAGCAACAATAGCAGTCAATTTTTGTCCTGATTTAACATGTGTCGAGGCCACGAGTAGATAAATAACGACCACAGTTGTCTTCAAAAAAGACTATATAATTTTGACTCTGAACTATACAAACTTAATAGTTGAACATATACATTGGAAATTGTATTAAGTAGTAGGGATGCGTCGCAACGAGTTAAATGATTACCCTATTACATCTGTTTTTGTTTTAGAGAAATAACACTTCCAGAACACTCTTCAAAATACTATATGAATAGAAAAACTGTACTATTACAATTACTGAGAAACGTTTAAACCTTGGTTCTAGTTATGTTTATTTGTATATCTTCTTAACAAAGTAAACATGTCTTATGTTCAAATAGAAGAGGATGGTCTCTACTAAAATAGATTTTGTATAGCACAACGAGTTGAGCAACTGCTTTTTCGGTTTAGCGATAACAGTTTCAAGCTGTTGCTTGTAAATACCTGATTTTAACCATTTACATCCCCCCCTCACCCCCCCCCCCCTCCTCACCAAAGGTAGCTTTTCACTAATTTTAGAATAGTGTCAAATACTTCCTTACGGGACCCTATACTCGTAAGTTTGCTCATTTCTATACAATATAATTGTTAGAAAAAGTCGAAATTAAATGTATTCCGAGTTATTTTTCATCAATGTGGGTTCGATTCGTAATAATCTTACTTTAGCTATCAAATAATTTATTTTCATACTGTACAATGCGTGTGTAAATCTATGTAATGCTATTTATTATAAACCTATTATAATATTACCATTATTGTTTATAGGAAATATATGTATTTTATAAAATCAGAATTTTGCCATAGAAATTCTGCTAAGGTAGGATATCTTCAAACTTATGATGAACGCCTTAAAATACTATACATTCCACATATATTTATACTATTTGCCTTCGAAATGTCTATTTATACATAATGAATATAAAGTGGCGAATTTAATGATGTGTAGACTGTAACGAATAATTATGCTAGTGGACGAATTGGTATTTTTACAGAAAATTGGACCAAAATTGAGTCATATTGGATGCGTACTAAATAGCTCTCTCTCTCTTTCTAAAGTTTATTACCTTCCTGAATAAATTATATTAATTTTTATACGCACTTCTGTTATATAAATCTATATAATGTACCTATATGCTTCGTGTATTAATTTGTTCATTGTCAGTTGTTGAATGTATAAACTAGGGTTGCCAACGCCGAAACATAGAATTGAGAACAATTGAATAGACAATTTAAAAATCGGGTATTTAGAAAATTTGGCATCAGATATATTAGTTATATTTGTGTATAATTTACCAGTCAAATTAGATGTTAGTTTAGCCTAAATTAAGCCTTGATTTTTGGACTGCCAGAGCATGATTATATGTAAAAATGATTAACATGTATCTTAGATATATAACCTCAGCCGGGGTCCCAGAACAAGGCATACTCGCTAACATGAGATCGTTGGCAACTCTAATCTTCATTAAGTATATTAAAATGTTAACTAAGCGAATAAAGAAGTAATTCTAAAAGCCCAGCCGTATATGTTAGATTAAAAAAAGTTAGAAATAACACAACGCGATGGATCGCTGTGTTCACCCACGATTTGGGAATTTACCAATATGTACTTTTAGAATTAGCTTCGGATTTAAGTGACGTATTCCTATTATATCGATATACGGTATTTTTGTCAACGCTTTATAATATAATGTCGATATTAATCGATAGTGCATAAAATAAAAATGCGTGTCGTGGAACGAATTTCCTTACTTAGTATATTATTATTGATAAACGTATTAACAAATACAAATAAATGAATTACTAGAGTCTGAGAGCAATTAAATGAAACGCAGAGATAACTACTGAATTGAAGGAATGATAGGATATTTTGTAATTAATATATTATTTCTGGTTGTGACTACAAACATTTTATTGTACATCATTCATAATTTTATCTAATTCATTATAATACGCTATGAAATAGCTAACGCGTAGAACATGTACAAACTATACTTGCGCAGCCGGTGCGAACTTACTGGTTGTCTTGAACCAATAAGCGCGCACCTAAGACGGCACAGTCAATAACATATGCGCTATGGATAACCGTCTATACTATAGAACTATAGTGCAATATAGAACAAACTAAAGAAAGGGTCGTGACGGAAAACATCTTACATTTTGTTTTGTTTAACCTCCATCCGTACCCTGCGATAAGGAACTTCGTTCCAATAATCAATAATCAAGTAATGGCAGAAACGTCCGGACTCTGTAATAAAGAATACGTGGTAAAATGTTTATGGACTGAAATTAATATATAATCAACAAAAATCTTTCTGTATATTATATTATTGATATACAAAGTGTCAAATAATTCGTAACATTTCGTTGCAAAGTGAGTTACTCAATATACTGTCATCTTCTGAGATGTAGATTATGAAAATATTTTTTAAATATTACATAAATTATATCTCTCCAAGTGCATTTTTCTCTTAGGACTTTCCGTCCACAAAAACAATTCACATTTATTGAAATAAATTCAGTATTAGAATTAGAAATATACAATCATGTAGTTGAATTCTTTTTTTATTTTATAAATTTTCTGGAACTTTATATAAAATTAAGATTATTCACCATCTAATAACGATAATATTTATTATAAAATGTGTCCCTGAGTCTTATTTAATCTGAATTGTCTTTTATGTTTATATATTTGGTAATTTTTCTTATCTAAATTACATACATGCTATGGTTTAACAATAGCAGAGAAGTTACGACAATATCATGAATGAGTAGAATAAAAAGGAAATTTAAAATATTTTTTCCTGTTTAGTCTAATACTTAGAACTTAACGTTATTTTATTCGTATTACCTTTACAGTGGTTCTGATACAATAACGACAACAGGTAATTTCAGTTCCGAGTGCCGTCAAAATTTGGTCTAAATAACATTCACACCAATATAAACAAAAAAAAGGTTTGCTCTCTTTTCGAATAAACGTAGTTATTTACGTTTCTAACTTTATAATAGTTTACGTTGGTAATTAAATTATTATTTTTACGTACAGGTGTACCTATTATACAGGATAATTATTTAAAAAGGGCTTTCACTCTATAATAATTCTTGTAATAATTTGATCATTATACAATTATTACCGCAAATATAACTAAAAACAATAACTCCATTATTGCCTCATTTTATTTCATTACATTATCTTAAATAATTATATAAACCTGAAAGCAGCTAACTTAAATCATAACATAATTCATAATGCTACTTCGCTACTGTTTGTATTATTTATCTAGAGTTACTTGAAATAGATCTCCCAGTGAACATCTACCTATTGATATCACACGCTATACGTTTTCGTACCATAAATGACTAATTCGTGGTGGAAAATTGAGTGTATATAATCAAATATTAAGAAATAATTCTAAATTTAGTGCGACAAGCTATTCATGGGGTTATCACTCCAAGCAAAGTCATCGCTGGAAAATGCGTAAATCATCCAGTAGAATAGATTCAGTAACGCGAACGAAGCGGGAAACAATATGCGAGCGGCTCTATCGATGTGGGACACGCTGTTGATGTGACCTCTGCTCCCTATAATCAAAATTAATATTATATAAGCATACATAATTTTTTGACTTGGCAAACCAAAATTTTTCATATAGATAAACTACTGTTCTCTTCAAGTATTATCTCTATCCAGCTGTGATTTGTGAAAATGGCTGTATATTTCATTAAAACTTATTTAAATATATGTTTATTAGCCAAACTTTTATATAAATTATAAAAAGATACTCCCTAAATGTAGTACCGTAAAAGTAAAAATACCTTTAAAATGTACCAAGTCAAAGTCGTTACTGTACACTGCTGGACATAGGCCCTAGATATACATAACGTGTTGTTTTATGCGTTACGTATATTAATTTCAACCATTCAGAAAACAGAAACTCATTTATCATCTCAATTTTTATTCATAAAAAATGTAATAGTACATTTTTATGTATGTACTTTATAGATTTAGTGGTATGGCCATGATCTCATCTAAAGACACGCTAAGTTTAGTGGAGGGATTGGCTCACAAGTGCAACTGTCGGAACACACCTTTATAAAAACACCGGGTATTTGGCAGCGGATTTGCAACTTCACAGTAACAACAGCTAGACCAGCGAGTATTACAAGAAACCCTACCACCAGCCACCAGCCATTGGTTTCTTCACGATGTTTTCCTTCACCGAAAGATCTGGTTCATTGCAGGGATTGGAACTCACGTCTATTAACTTGGAGACCGTATACGCTATCACTGAGCCATAACTGATGTTGATAAACTGGTTATTTTTTACGTTACGTCACTCGGCTTTTGTTTGTCGTATCATAGTATCATCAGCTATTGTATTCCGACTGCTAAAAGGCTTGTAGATCGTAGTGACCTAGCGCCGTACCTATTCTTATAATTACTTTTCTTTCTGTAGACACCGTAGTATTAGGATAGTAATAGTACTAACCTAGTAGTTTATCATCATTGGATTGTTTTTTTATTACTATCAGGCAGTTTTGTAATTTAGATTTATAGAACACTCTCGTGAGTAATTTACCAGCTTCACGTTGACGCTGTCGCCTGTATCGGTCATCACCGGCTAAACAGTACAACAGTTGTCTCCACCGCGGCACGCGAATTTCAGTTTGCGTGGTTCTTTCCATTGTCAAACGAACTATGACAGGCTGCTCCTGGGGCGGTTCTGTGCCGATAAAATCGCCGGTATTGCTGTTTGAACCTTGTCCAGCAAGTGAAAAGTTCTGAAAAATCGATACATGTAAAGCATTGATTTCAAATGGTTATTTACACATCAGTTACCTTAGAAAAATGCTGGTTCTGAAATTTGGATTCTTTTCTATATTTTAACTGGGCGAAACTGGTACCTTTACAATTATATTTAAGTGTACATTCCTACCATACTCAACGTTTCTACTGTAAATACTTAACTTTTGTTTAGGTAATTCACAAACTATTTATTTGGGACTACATTTATAAAGGATGGTTTTCGGTTACTGTAAAATATGTATTAAATATAAAAAGATTTCTACACTTTAAAAAAGAGTTTCAAAAAAATATAAAACGGAAAAGTTTCTTTGTTGTTTGTTTTGAACGCGCTAATATTAAGAACTACCAGTCGGATTTCAAAAATTATTGTATTGAATAAAGCAAAAATTGAAGAAGGCTTTAGGCTATTTAATATCACTCTACCATCGATAAGAGTAAAGCTGTATTGAAAACAGTTACAAAAACGGATAAAAATTCGCAGACAGCTTAGTAGCTGTAATTATAATATACTTATTATAATTGAAAATAGGTGCGTATAGGCCAGTTGGCATGATGCCTTTACGGTTACCTTTGGATTGTAGACTTACACTGTCTACACCAAAATGGGCATTGTAGTCAATATACAATTATTGTTTATTATATTTCTGTGAGGCTTCTAGTAAAATTTGCAACAGCATTATGTCAAGTGAGATTATAGTAAGACTTACAAAGTTATTCGCCGATCGTGTGGAACTGCGTCGACGCACTGCTAACTCACGAGCTGCAACCGCATCTCCGCCGACTTCTTCAATTAGTTCTTCCCATTCGGAGTCATCTATAACTATTTCACCGGAACCCACCTGCAATATACATTTTTTGAATCAAAAGCACTACTATCAAAATAGTAATAAATCTACATGCTGTGTTTTCATCACCACCTGAGGAATAAAGTAAAATATAATTTGTACTTAATATGAGTCTATAGATATCTGCTAATTATTAATGTTAATAAATATTATTGAGGTGTTCGAGAGAATGCAGGCAACGTATAGTCGAAAATAACTTCAAATGTATCAGTGTTTTATTTGTAGATAATGCCACTAGAGTAAACGTTTTTAAACAGAATAATCTAGTAGATATCATTACAATGTGCCTGTTACAATTTTTTTACAAAAATCCATTAATTATTATACATTCTAAAATTGTCCGGCTATAACGCTGTTGCGAGAGCAAATAACTTTGAAGAATAGAAAAAAAAAACAGGCATGGGCTCTCCCTATTAAAGTCACCTCTCGTGCTGTATATGGCGGTGGTTTGCGACGTTAGTAGATTATTCTGCAAATGTATTGCCGAGAGTTCTTCTTTATATTAAGCTATATAAGTGAAAACTTCTTGAGAAATTATAAATTATAAAGAAAATTGGACCCAAATAAGATATATAGTACGTATAGCATGCATATACATCAAATATTATACCTAGAATATAACTAAAATTGTGTCGAGAAAATAGACAACAAATGTGTCAAGATTAAAAACTTGAATTCACGTTGCAATAACTGTATTTATTACCATAATAAAAATAGTAGCAACTACGGATGACAGTATCATATTTAGAAAATCTGGAATGGAAAAATGTATAAAATATCCATACTGCGGTTCCTTAATCTCATTTGACTTTGTAATTCTTTTGACCAACTCCACTATAAATTGATGAATAGTAAAATGTATGAAATATTTATATTTGATGGTCCTACCCTATAAGAATGGAACGAAGTCTTGGACCCAGCCAGTAATATTAAATGGATGGAAACAGTTAAAAATCAGATATTCTTTTTTAACTATTTATTGAATTCTTACCTTGGTAAAATAATGAACACCAGCGAATTCAAGAAGAGTTGCAATGCAATAGAAGAAACTCATCAGTAAAAACCAGTCGAGTGCAGTGGCGTACCGTACTTTTGGAAGATCAGTCCTCGAGTCCAGACTTATTGTTGATAATGTTAAAACAGTCGTAATACCTAATCCAACACGATCTGAGGTGGCCTGATAAATATATGTTAATTTATACTAATTCATAGCATAAAAAAATTATATAACAAAATAGGTATAAATGTTCAATTTGCCCCTGTAAAATACTAATAATAAATACATTTTAGATTTTATATATGTACTTAAATATTTTGCATAAGGATATAACAAAAAAAAAGGTTTTAATGTGATTTTTTACTGAATATATAATGCAATTAAATACACGTCTTGAGGTAGAATTATGAAAGGAATTTGATCTAATCGACATAGATCGTATGTATTCGTTTTTAAATCCTAGAGTCGCCAGATTGTATATAATAAAAGAAGACGGTAAGCAGTCTTAAAGTTCGGTGAAGATGACAAAGCCCCTGGGGTATGTCAGTTCGAAAAAAAAAAAAAAGTTGGCAGTCTTAAGACGTATAAGACTCCTATGTTCTCTTTAATTATCCCAACTGATATTTAATTATTTAGAAAATAAAAATAATTATTGTAAGCCATATAAGGCCATATACCTTTTATATATTAAATGTACGATTTGTTGTCGCTGGTTTTAGTTTTTCGTCTCTAAGAATTAAGGGGTCACTTCCCGCGTAAACCAATGCACAAGGTAACGGATTATGAGGTAGAAAACGAAAGACCCGCCAAAACTTTTACTCTCGGTCTTCTAGAAGGCCTCCTCTTTTGTCTTCACGTATTTGGCACGCACTGTTACGTAGTTAATATTTGTAATAGTATAAAAGTCTGTTCACTGACTTTAATTTCAATTACTTGTTCACTAAGTGAGAGGGATTGGTGGGGTGAAAGGACGGATAATGTACCATTATGCATTGGTTTATGCGTA
Organism: Actias luna; assembly: GCA_039707435.1. Taxonomy (NCBI): domain Eukaryota; kingdom Metazoa; phylum Arthropoda; class Insecta; order Lepidoptera; family Saturniidae; genus Actias; species Actias luna. Next base: position 6,177,751 of record JAZHAC010000034.1, on the reverse strand, counting down.
TTTTAGCCGAAACACGATTAATTTGAATATAATAAATAAAAAACTGTATATATACCTCTCGATGAATCCAGAAAGAGACCCACGAAAGTACTACAATCAGTATACAGGGCACGTACACTTGAATTAAAAAATAGCCTGTATGTCTTTGGAGGTTGAACGACACCTGAAGCACAGAAAAATCACCTACGAAGGGAAATAAATCATATATTTTTCAACAAACTTGCCTCTAAATTGTCTCATAATGCACACCTCTTAGACTCATAATGCAGCATGAAGAAACATATGTGCTTACTGCTTTACATAATATCTTTATAGTATATACGCTATAACATTGGGTTTTTTATTTTATTTCAGCTAAAAGTTTTATGCCTGCAAATATTTGGTCCAGCAATTTTAATGTAAAAATAAACTCTTTTATATAAAAACACGACAAACAGACATTCAATTATATGAAGTTATTTATTCTTGGCAATAAGCTAAATTTAGTTTTGGTTATAAATACAAGAATATAAAATTAGTTTATATTTCATTGAATGTTTGACGGTTACGATAGTGCTTCTCTTTTCATTTGTGTCAGTATAGCTAACGTAACAGCTGCGGGGCATGATAAATGAAAACCGTAAGACACTTTTCATAAAGAGTTATTTAAAAATAGTTGAGTTTTATAATTCAGTTATGAAACACGATTATTATTGCTCATAATACAGTGGGTTCCCGAGACTCGCCTCCTAGGTTCGGGCTACAAATCATTGTTGAGTGTAATGATCAAATTTTTTCTTAATTTTTTTAATATACTAACGACCGCTTCCGGTTTCGCACGCGTCCGGGAATGAAATCTGTTGATCCGATTACTACCAAACTTCACAGGATCACCCACTAGGACAATCTGAAGATTGTCTGAAACTTTCATCTAAATCGGGCAAGCCGTTTTAGAATTCATTTGTAACATTGATATCGATTTTTGCACGTCTCATAAGCGAAGCGTTGAGGGGGATTCACTTCTGCGTAACCGCCGTCCTCGCCGCCGAGGCCGAGCGGATAATTTCGCTCCCGCACACCCCCCGCCGCGGCCTCCTTCCGCAGACGCCTGAGCCTAGGTTCGATCCTCCGGACAGGAGCTCTCGAGTGACTCTGCTCGCGCGATACAGTGACACTCTACATCACTGAGTTTACACCATCACACCTCATACCATTCGTCCACACTCACACGTTAAGTACACGGTTCTGTAAGGGACTACCCTCGTGGCCCTTGAGCTGTTTACCTGATAAGGTCGTAGTTAGTATCACTAATTTAGTAATAAAGAACCTGTTGGAGTTGGACTTGTTGGAGTGTTTTTTCATTTACCGGCAGCAGCCCTAGCCGAGGTTCGGCCGTACTGGCACCCTTGTGTCTGCTGCCTCGGGGCTGAGTGTCCTCAGTACTCGCCCCAAAAGTTCGGTGAAGCTGTCAAAGCCCTTGTCAGGTCGAAATAAAAAAAAGGGGTTCCCTTCACGCAAAACAATTGACTTTTCAAACTTAAAATGTCTCTATTTATCATATATTGCACTTGTAAAATAATATATACGCACATATATAGAAAAAAACATTATTTTTAACAGTCGTGATATTTTTTATGCCATTTTTGTTATTTAAACTAGTTGAAAAACTGTTCAAAAAGTTCTGTTTTGGACGTCTGTCTGTATGTGCGGATCCTGTATGTTATCATGATAACGACCGAAATACTTTACTAATCGAGTCTTTATTTTTCTTACGCTTCGGTATAATTAGGAATAGAACCCTATTATTTTTCACGGTCTGATATGATGTGGTTTAATTGTTATTATATAAAAAAAAGATTATGAGACGTGCACTTTAGGATTTTCCAAACTTTAATAAATATATATTTTATTATATTTTACACTTTTAGTTTTATATACATTAAAATATTTAAACTACTGGTATCCTTATTGTATCCTAGTAGTATAATAAGTTGATTAACGAAATGCGTTTAACAAGAATAGTAGGTACAATTTCGGCGATCTGATTTTATATGAACGACTACATTAGTCATGTTCTTATTTTCTATAAAAAAAAACTGAAATATAACATTTTGTAATGATTTCAGTAAAGTTATGTGAAAATGGAAATACAGACTAATTATTTATCTGACATGTATTTATTTATTAGAACTGATGAAAGAGGAAGTATAAGACAAGAGGCAATGACCATTTATATCGTGACATATCCTGACACATTCGAGAAGCAAATGTAGGTGTATCCCTCCGAGCGTAAAAGCCGATTCGTGTCATCGGCTTGGAGCCAACATCCACTAGACATTATTTTTTATTTGCCTTAGAGAGGAAAAAAAGCAAATCATATTTGTACACGAGCACATTTGAGGTCCTTGTATTGAAAGGAAATTTGGGATAAAATGTAATAATGGGTTTTACGTTCAAAAAATTATAAAGAAAAATCGATAAAATAATTTATAGGTGAACGTATTTTCCAATAAATCAATTAAATAGAAGTGCTTTTAAGATATATGTATTACAATACTGATGAATATAATAAAATAATCAATATGTTTAAGATTTATATGCCAGGTGCCAGATGAAGGGATAATCAGCAAAAATCGGTTAGAAGTGGCAATATGGAGAAAGCTGGGAAATGGGTAGGCACTCGTCCCTGTTGGTAAAGTCATTAGTGGACTGATTTGGGATGCAGTTCCTACTGATTTTGTTGAGTAATGAACGTCATTACCACCGTTTTGTTTAAATAACTTAAATATCTTAAATGTGGGATTGATAATAGAATAATGTAAGTAATTATGTAATAAAATTCTGAAGTCCTACTAAATGTCAAAGTCACAACTTAGGTAGTTGAAGTTTTAAATTTTGTAATGGAATTTCTTATGTAACGTAGGTAATAAATAAATAATACATCAAGAAAGATTTTTAAACTTTCATTGTATCCTAAAGAGATTAAATAGGGTTAATAAATTAAAGGGTTAACTCATGAGATAAAGCCATACATCTCTCTACTAATACAAAGTAAAGGTTTTTTTGTTGTAAGTCATACTTTAAACTCGTGATCGATATAATAATTTCGTTTATTTAATTCTTCAGAGTTATTAAACGTACGTATGTAGAGAGTTTCCAATACTCATACTTTATGTATGGCTTATATTGAACGGTAAGCGGATAAAGCCTTGTATATCGGATTTCTTATGATTTTAAGAGGGACGTATAAGCGTTGTCTATAAGTTAATGTGCATCACTTTTATTAAAAATTTAAAGAAAACTAGATAATTTCTAAAATCTACGATTAAAATACCTTTGAAAACTTATTCAAAGATTGATATGTGTGTGTGTGTTAAAAAGTGGGAGCATAAAGAGGCATTGACGATAAAAAAAATTGTGTTAGGTATTTTTGTTTTCCCAGTGACACATTTACAAAACGAAGTATGAAATAAGCAAAATAATTGGATAAAATTTGAGATATACACACAATTTTTTACACTATAGAGTTAATAAGTTCAGTAAAAGACATTTATTTGAACATATCTATTGTTTGCCATATTAAATTCATAAGTGTCAAAAGTGAGATTATCGTTTTTACTTTTCTCTAGGCTATATGTGTTGTTTCTGTATATGCGATGTACCTAATAAGCGGGTTATTGTTGTAAACGTTAGACTGTCTTCTTTAATTGATGTTACTACTAGATACATAGTAACATTTGTGCAATATACATCAGGTATGCACACGGCCCGCTTTAGAAGGGGGTAAGCCGAGCATTTGCCCGGGGCGCCATAATTAGGGGGCGCCGCGGTGGTGGTGGTAAATTTTACCAACAAAGACAAAATTTCCCTTCCAAAATCCAAAAAAGACAAAATCCCTTCGTTTGCTAAAAAAATATATTGTTTATGTTATTGGTATATATATTGAAACTATATTCAAATTTCTAAAGAGCGCTGCTTGAACTGATTTGAACATTCGGTGCTATGGATATATGGTACTTTTATGACCAATATAAATTATGTATTTCCTAAGGGACGGCAATTTGTCTTTTTGTCCGGGGCGACGTAATCGCTAGAGCGGACGCTGCGTATGCATTCAGATGCAACATTATACGAGACTGTGTAAAAATGATTTTATAACAGAACGAGTTTTATTTTTCATTCAAATATACATTATTATAATTTCAAAATTGGGTTATCATATTATCTCGATTAGGGTATGCTATAAAGTTTTAGTTTTAACAGTTTTTATAAAAAATCATTAAAAAGTAGAATTTGAATATAAATAATATCGAATTTTACCTTCACGTCTCGTAAATGTGAAGTTTCGATATGGAAAACTAATGAGGTCAAACTGTGAGAGGGTCATTCCGGGAACAAAGTTTACACTCTCTGAGTTTTGCCATTGATAAACTAGTTGTTGGTTGGAATATGCATCTGTAAAAATAAATAAAAAGAAATGTCCACCAATGTCTATTGAAATTTATACTTATACTTATGTATATAATAATATTTTGCAATCTAAAATTAAAGTACTTATAAATGCAGTTTTATTTGTAAATAACGAAGTTGTTACCCTGGAGCATGCCTTTTTTGTATACTAGCTGTGCTGCGACTCCGTTCGCGTGGAACTAAAATTTTATTTAATCATTTTATAACAAAAAATGTTATATAGCCTTTGTTACTCAGGGCTAATGTTGCAGTCTAATGGTGAAAGAATTTTTGAAATCGGTCTAGTATTTCTTGAGCTTATTCGTTACAAACAAAAATACAAATCTTTCTTCTTTATAATATTAGTATACAAATAATATAATATTAAAAAGTAAACGTATCGCATCAGGAAACAATCTTTGTTGCAAAGGTAAATTAAAGGTACATATTATTCGAAACACTTATATTTTCTACCCTTTTGAGTGTATCCTTTTGACATTGAAACCTTTTACAAGCACGGATTCAAGAGCAAATATCATATTTCTTTTTCACTTTTAGTCAAATTTAGTCTGCATAGAACTAAACTTGATTTGATCATTAAGTACTCATCTAACCTATTATTAATGAATCGAAGAAAATACTAACAACTTCCTAAGATAAGGGGACACGACTGTCGATCCATTGGGAAATTGCGTAATTCCATCGGACATTTGGCTTTAATTGTTAATCTGAAATAATAATATAGTTGATATTTTTGAAAAAGTATTTGACATCTTTCACACTAGTATGCACATTGAAGTTATAACATTTAATAGCTTATAAGTATTAGAGTATACTAAATATAGGGTACAGATGATTTTTGCATGGTGGTAGGGCTTTTTCTAATGATAAAGCCCTCAAGTTGAAAATCTCCCGCTAAATACCAATAGGTGTTCCGGCAGTTGCACTTGAGAGCTAGTTCCTACACAGGTTTAGCGTGTCTACAAGCTTGGGCCGTATCGTCACTTAAGATCAGGTGAGATTACGGTCATAACGCTAAGCCTTAACTATAAAAAAAAGATGACCCTTATGGGCCAAGTGAAGTTTTTAAACTCTATTGTCTTATACACCTAGCCATTTGTTTGTTTAAAAAGGAACCTTTGTTTGCTACATAATATATTGTTGAATCAAATAAACTTGACGGAAATTAAAAAAAATATATTTAAAAATCACGAATGACTCAATACAACCTTATAATTTAATAACAATAAATTTTCTCATAAAATCCATGTTAATATTTGATATAATATATTTTTTAGTTAAATAGTTCCCAGCTAACTATAACGCAAGTATTCTGTTAACCACGTTTCAAAAAAACTTGATTGATTCGAACAATTTTCCTTTAAAAATGCGAGCAATCTTTGGTAAATTATATAACTCGAAGGGTAACCGAAGCGGGTGTATTTTTCAACGTGCCAATTAAAATGTTGAACACTCTCGGTGTCCAACGACTATGAAATTAATGAACCGGTTTTATGAAACTTACAAGAAAAGTACTAAGATCAAATTATTATGGTGTTTTGTTATTGAATTATAATTTTGAAATGAATAAAATGTTATAATGATGATAATCTATTTTACGTTATGAAAGTTATACATATTATAAAACATAAAACGGAAAAACCGCTAAGAGCTTGTTTTTCCAGATAGTCCTTTTAAAAATATATCTAAACTAAAACCTGTTTTTTATTGGCAAGTACACACAATTATTGTACATAATACAAATGTTAAAAAATAATGTACATTATGTCGGTTTTTTAATCGAAATGCAATATCTGAACGTTATCGCATATGTTTTGTGCACATAATTACATCTGTGCGTAAGTCTTGTGATCTAAAGATAGGTGAATCGTGAAGTTTTACGTTTCCACCAGGTTGTATTTAATATTACTTATCGAGTTTCGGAATGTTGTTAAACTTTGTTCTTTGTCAGTTAGTTGTATCAATCATTAAAATGAAATTAGTCATATAATGATCTACATGCTTAGGTTTTAAATGACTCTGTTGTTACTACATGCTACATGTCTGTCAAAATTAAACCTTAAGCCAATCTGTAATGCCATTTTAAAGTGACCAGGAAATCATGTTTACAATTGATTTAGAAATTCATATTTATTTATTTAGGATTCATAAGTATCAATAATAAATTAAATAGAAAGTTATGTTCTCTTACCTCATTGAGTATAAAATATCGCCGTGTTGACTGATCCTTAATAATTTATTAGGAACGGTGATAGTGTGCACATATGAGTGTTTACCGTTATAGAAATAAGTATCTGGCCTCCAAATTCTTTCTAGCATTTTGATGGACAGGGATAGGGAACGAATAGGACCGAGAAACGACAGACGTGTGTCACGCCAATATTGCCGGAAGTAGCAGTCCATCGAATAATCCTGATAAAGGAAAAACGAAAATGTCTTCATAATATGACACACAACGTTTTAAAATATCACTTTTATTAAATTTGAAGATACTAAATGTGCCATGGGTCCAGTATTATATTTATACAGCTCAGAAAGCATACATTCCAACTGTTCTGTTAATGGAAAGTTGTTTCCGACTTTGAACCTTCTTTCCTAAGAAGCTTAGAAAACTCACTGCAAAAACACAACACAAGGTTCTTTCGCTACGATCTCTTGTATGGTGGAGGTGTTTTATCATGCTCCAGCAAATATATTTTCTCTAATTTTTTTATAAATATGACGACCGTCCAGAGATATCAGGATAAAGTCCGATAAGATTAAAAAGCGAAATTGAAATAAAGACAAACTTTATAATGTTTACAATAAAAGTGATATTGTCACTTGAAAAATTTTTTTAACGAAGCAGTAATTGAAAGCTTCAAAATACTCACCATGTCAAGTTCCGAGACTGGTCCCATGCTCCTTATTAGTATATTTGTCTGTACCACAGTCGGGTAGCCTGTGTGAATAACATATCGCATTCAGTACAAAGTAAAGCTATTAAGTTTTTTACTATAAAATCTGAAATAAAACTAACCTTTCCCATGCGATGGAAGTTGAGAGTTTTCATAATTCTTCAATAGATTCTCAAGGACTGAAGTTATGTTTTTCGAAACGGCATCATTAATGCTTCTTTTTTGTTTCCATACATATTTAGTGTCTATGTCATTATAGGTACCGTTGATGTAATTGGTAAATAATATTTCAGCAGTGCTGTCATCCCAGTAGTCGGTGCGCCTTTCTAGGCCATTTTGTGAAATATTTTTAGCGCCCACAGACAAAATCTGCGAAGTGTTTTGCGATGTAATATCGTCCTGGGATTCCAATGATGTAAGCGTTATTGGAAACGTTCCATTCTTAGTTGTTAAGTAGATGGCTCCTTTTGCGATGACTTGGAAGATGCTGCCACAATAACAATATTTCAATACAATTCTTTCTTAATCTAATTATACAGAACACATTCTAAATTTCCAAGAATATATTAAGTTCAGGTAAGTGCATAGTGGTAAATGTTTTTTTCTAACCCGCCTGGTTAATAATATTCAAGTTGAATATCTGCGGCCAAGTCCCGATATATGTGTCCCGGCAGTTGCACTTGAGAGACAGTCCCTCCACTAAGCTTAGCGTGCCTACCATCAGGGCCACATCTTCATGTAACATCAGGTAAGATTGTGGCCATAACGTTAAATTTTACATATAAAAAAAGTTTAATAAAAAATTTTTTTGGTAAAAAAATATTTATGAACAAATTTTTGGTTCAACATCTTTGTTAGCAATGATTTTATGTACATAAGTATTAAGTATTTTCTGAATATATAACATATGCTACTGTCCGAAACTCCGGAAAACGATCGAAGTACGTTACACTAATCTGACAGCTCCGACACGCCCATGCGAAGGAAGGTATCTAATTTCCTATGCCAGTCCGCTATCCAGTAGTCGGTAGAGTCAGCAGGATCTGAATAAATGTACTGTTTCGAAGTTAGAATCTTCAATAGCTAGGACATACCTACTATTTCCTTATTTTGATGAAAATAGTTTGTTGAATATAAGATATTTATTTATAATAGGTATCATTATTTATAATATTCATCAAATTTAACAGTAATTATGTACTTATGGTTTTAATTTTTAAGAAAGTTATTATATCACTGACTTGGAGGTTTGTAAGGTAGACACTACGGTAATATCAATTTAAATAACTATATTGTTAAATTTTTAAATAATTTTTATTTATTGCTGTGATGTTATTGTTATTTTCCTTATTGTTGTTATTGCTATTTCCATAGTTATTGTATACATACATATTACTGATTTCTAATAGTTGTTGTAACAAATAAAAAAGGTCTCGGATTATGTTCGAGAAGTTTCAGGGAATTGAAATAATAAGAAAAAACTGTTATATTGTATATAAGTAATTCATAAATAATCAATATCGATACATACCTAATTAACGAACAATGTTTGAATTGAAACCTACACGAAGTAAATTTCTGCTTTTAAACTCTTTCTACATTTAATCCTAGGGGAAAATAATCTAAGTGTCTAATATATTACATATTGTTCTACGATAGATACGTTTATAAAATTATTGTAATTGTAGATAGAATTGTGTTCATATACAGTTGTTTCGTAAATCTCTTTAATCAATGCACCTGAAGCGATGATAGTGTGTTGGAAGTGTGTACGGACCCTGCGTCAATGGACGAAAGTTCGATCTTTGCAAAGAGTCTGAGAATTCGTTGAAGGAAAACATCGTAATGAAACCGTAGCATCATGGTTGGGCTTTTTCTAATGCCCATCTGACTAGCTACCACTCTCAAGTCGAAAATCTGCCGCCAAATACCTACAGGTGTATTCTAGCAGTCGCATCTGAGAGCTAATCTATCCACTAGGCTTAGGGTGTCCACCTTCTTGGTCTATGTCGTTACTTAACATCATGTGAGATTCTGGCCATAGGGCTAAAGTTAATAAGTAAAAAAAATCTTAAATGCATGCTTTTAAATAATAAATTGGTCATACTTGAGAAACAGACTCCGAAATTTTGAGATACTTTTGCATACAAGTATATGTAGTAAGAGTATAATAATTCTGATTCTAGGTAACATGAGCGAGTGTGTTATTTAGGTAGGTACCTATATTAGTCCTTGATACAGTAACAAAAAACAATTACATTTACTACGTGACGCATCATGTTACAAAAGCGTTGAACTGTGGCAAAAATTAGCAGTTGAATTAATATTAAAGTGATGGAAAATGACATATATGTAGAATAAAGGCCATTTGAAAATCTAAGTAAATTGTAAATATTGTCTCATCATCAAAACCAAGCGCTGTCATCTGGTAAGACTTCGCGGGATTTGTTCTAGTTTGTAAAGAATTCGGAAAAGGTTTTAAATAGTTCGGGTAAACCGAACCTTTTTTACATTCCGATAACTTGATTATCCAAAATGTCGAAATACAAACGTAAAAATGATAATTATTTTATTTAGGTTTATAAATATCTTTTAAAATATTCAACAATTCTAAATGGTAGCCCTGGCTAAATTGATTTAATTAACAAAGAATACGTTAAATGCCAACATACTATTTTCAGTAAATAACATTGTCCGAGATAAATCAAGAAGGCGATAATCACGAAACATAAGAAATCTTGTTAGCTACCAAATGTGCTTTGATTGATGACTGGACAAGGATCGAATTATCAAGCGTCTTCAAAGTAGGTAATGTAATAATGTCAGGAAAGTGTAAAAATTTTGCACGCAGAAAAAGAGAATGTCGTCTACTTCATTAGATACGTTAATACTTTTCTTTTTTACTTAGAGTTTTTAATTTTCGGTTGTATTAATAAACAAAGATATCGGATTATGTGTATTATGAAGAAAACATCATTATATTATTATTAATATATAATAAATATTCTTATTGCATTCTTATTTCTTTTTATTTCTCATTAATCTGTCATAGTGAACATGAGTAGCTTTGAATATAATTTGCGAATACTTGCAAAGAACTGGTCTTGGCTGTTTGTGAACGTTGATGATAAGTAGTTTTCAGCTGGCAAATTAATTAGTCCATATATAGCCATTTCAGTGGTATGACTATCGTATACTGACATTGTGTTGATATACTTGTGCTATAAATATATCAGATTTAAAAAGCAAATTTGAAACCATATTGGCTATAATAAGTGCTAAAGAGTAAGAATATGGTGTCGATCGACGCGTGTTCGAAGTTTGAGCCAAAAGCCGAATCGTGTAATGGTAGTTTGAATAAGGCATAAGTAATACTAAAAGATCCAATGCTCAACTGGCTACTACATTCAAATTGAAAAACAACCGTCTAGCAACTATAATATGTTGGCGAGTGCTCAATCTAAGAATTTAAGCCTAGCGAGCTACTATTATTGACCTTTTGGTCACTTAAACTTACGAAATTTGGTGCAATTACCTTTGAAATATAAAAAAAACATATAACCAAAACAAAACAAAAAGAAATTAAAATTAATATTAAATTGTATTTTCAAAATATAAAAAACGAATAATCCTAATAGTGATACGGCAATACATCTATTGCCTACAATATTTTATAATCTCCTTTATATTATTCCTTCTAACGTAAAAGGATGTGTACAGTATAAATAAAACTTTTTATCGTTACGAGCATTTCAATGTTAACGGTAAATTCATTCGTAAAGATATATCACAAGCACTGGATCTGTATAATATGATAATATCTAAAGATCAATCATCAAAGTAATATGAGAACGTATTTTGCCAAATATTTTCTTATAAAAACGGTTAAACGGAGAAATTTTGTAATTTATACATATTTTAGGTGATGTCTTTAAATTTGTGTACTGTATAGATGTAAATTAGTATGAACCGAGTGGTTATTATTAACAATCAATAAAATTTTCAAATGTTTAGTATAAAGTATACAACTACATCAAATAATTTTCTTCTGATAACCATCTATTAATATTATAAAGCGGAAAAAATTGTTTGTGTGTTTAAATGTACTAATATGAGGAACTACCAGTCGAATTTCAAACATTCTTTTTGTATTTGACAGAGCAATAATTGAGGAAGGCTTTAGGCCAACATCGCACTACCGCCAATAGGAGTAAAACTGTATTGAGAAAAGTTCCAAAACGTGCAAAAAATAATAATTATTTTTTGTTTCATTCAAGGTCTGGAAGTCGCGGACACACTGTATTATATTATAAGAGAACACTGATCACGGATAAGATATTTAAAAAAAAAACGGTTTGTCTGTTTGTCACCTTAAAAACGGTTTGACCGGTTTATACGAAATAGTCTAGGCGATAATTATATGGCATACTATTATATTTGAAGAAATAATACGAGCTGACATTTATTACTTACTGTACTCAATACAACGATTAACTTCAAATATCATTCATTATTATCAGTTGATAATATTTGAACTTTATTATAATACAGCAATATCAGAACTATATAGGAATATTTCAGATTTATTTTTTCATATATGATAAATATAACGTTTAATATGTTCTGTATTCTAACACATTAATTCTAGAGTATCCGTGCACAAGGCTTGTCTACATTTATATTAACAAAGAGTAACAACGACACTAACGGCTAAAGCTTGCGCTAAAAAAATATAAATTTACGAGAAGAACTCGCATTAACTCGCCCACAGTTTAGTTTAACTTGTTCTGAGTTTTCTACTGGATATGTTTTCTTTAGTAATTTTGTTGCTCAGCTGAATAAGACTTCATAATTAGGGTGTATAAAAGGAATTATAAGGATAATGTAAAAATTGTCAGTAAAGATTTTGTGGTAAAGAAAGCGATAATTAGCACCAGCCTTAGTATATAATGCTCCTACATTTACATATTACCGTATACCACAATATTTATCGCAATTTAATGTAAAAATATATTGAAAGCTGAAACTATGATGGCTCAGTTGGTAGTTTGTACGGTTGCCGCATTTATAGACATGAGTTCGAATTTACCTGTAATGAGATTAAACTTTCTGTGGAAGAAATTATTGTGATGGAACCATAACATGATGGTAGGGCTTTTCCAAATACCTGTCTGTCTAACTACCACCCTCAAGTTAAAAATCTGCTGCTTAATACCTATAGGGATGATCCGGTAGTTGCTCTTGAGAGACAGTTTCTCCACTAGGCTTAACGTGTCCACCACCTTGGCTCACACTGTCACTTAACATCAGGTGAGATTGTGGCTATAACACTAAACTTATAAAATAAAAAAGCAAAATGTTGTATAAGTATAGTTATTATTATTTAAACCAAATGTAAGCTGTGATTTATACATACATAAATCATGTAGTATTTTTTCCTTGGAGTGCAATTAAGTGTTAGTGTTTTGTTTGATGGTAATCATAGGACAATCTAAAATCGAGAGCGACTACATAGAGATTGGCATTTCATAAGTGATTCTGCTGTCTTCCAAATATCTCAACAGCTGAATATATATAGACTAATTCCGATATCCAATAAGTCAAAAGAAAGTCAGTGTAATGAGTTCATCACCATGTAATGAAATGGTAGCCACGACACAAGTACATGTCCCTATCATCTTGCTTGCTTACTGGTTATATACCAGTTACCAGTATTTGTATTATTAGGAAAATAAAGTTTGTGAGTGCTGTCGAAAGTGACCTCTAGAAAAAGTAATGGAATCAGTTTTTTTAACCGGTATAAATGTATGGCTAGGTAAAGTTATTGCTATTAAGTGATTATAATTAACGTATAGAAAGTTAAAGGAGGTTATTAGAATTTCATAACTTAATGGCATTTTTTTTTAAGTAGATTTTTACTACTTTCATTAAATTGGTTTAGGTTCTATTTAAGTACCACTTCTTACTAAAATTCTAATTATAATTGTCATAAAATTATGTTAGACCATTGTTTTACATTTACTTATCGATTTATTACTTTTAGAAGAACATTTACTTTATCCTTATAAATATATATATGTAGGATCGCGCATATGCGTATATGATTTATTTTTCTATCGCAATCTAGTTTATTCTTAGTGTTTACAAAGTTACACAACGTTTTGACTAACGATACATTAGCGACGAACAATTAATATGGATAAAGTATATGTAATCTTATAAAATCTTTCCGTAAGTTGCTACTGAACCTCCCTGTACACCAAATTACTGTGGAAATGATTGATTTCCTTGTTACTTTCACCCAAAGATGTATTTGGTGTATTATAATTTCTAAATTAGTAATAGAGTTCGTACGTAAGATAACGAAGTTGTTTGTGAGAGGCGATTTTTTTCCTATGACGATAACGTTGATTGCGAAGCTTCATTGGCGGCGCTGAGTGCTCTTGACGTCGCAAGTGCTCTTTGCTTGTTACAAAATGTGCCAAATTGTCAACTCGGGCCTCGATCGTTCTTCTAATAATGCAGTGTACAATCCCGTCTCAAAGAATTTGAATTTAAGATAACAATGTTCTTTCCAGATCGTTCTTCATTGTTATTCTATATTATATTATTATTCTATATCATAATGTAATGACTTGTTTTTTAGTTTTTTTTTTTTATGGTAGTTAAACCTGGATGGTACGACGCCTGTCGTGTGTTGTACAAGTTGAATGGTGAGTACAATTAATTTTCTAGTCCAACCACCCAGTTATTTATTGTACACAACTTCGTTTTTAATATTGTTTCAGGATATATTAAAATGCAAAGGGCATTCAAAAGAGTTAAAGTTTGTGAATATGTTTTTTTTTCACTAGCAGACAGTCAAGTTCAGGCTAATTCTTAATTATTATTTTTATATTGTAATCAACGCGCATGAAATTGTGAGCTATTAATAGTTATGTATAAAGATATTCATACAATTTATACGACACGTTATGATACGTTAAATTTCTTTATGCTTATTGTTTTTACAAAACTCATGAATCAATTCAATTTTGCAATTTAGCTTTTTGTTTATTTCGTTATCCAATAAATTAATATCCGGAAAAATATAAGCAACATTTTATAGTTTTTTTTAAATATCATAACTAAAGTATTAATCTATATGAAATAAATAAAGGGTTGAGGAAAACGTGTAATATTCTAAGCGACTTAAATTTTACTAAGCAAGGTTTAAATAAAAGCTGAAGGTGATTTTAAAATAAGCACATTAAATAGTATGTGTTGTTGGAAGAAGCTTTATCGTTTTGTTAGTCTTCAGAAGAGCTTTAATTCCTTCTTCCAACATTATTATCGCGTCGGCAATTAAAATTTTCCCATATCAAGGTCCCTCCATCATTCTTTATCATGAAAGGTATATTTATTCCTTTATAATTTGTCTTTCAGGAGAATATATCCCCATAGGATTCTCAATAATATTAGCTTGCAGACTAACTCTGTTGAATATTTCATAAGATTTTCATTGGTTAATCTGCTAAATAAACTATTTCATTTATGATTTGTATTTCATCCCATGTATTGGTCCATTTCTTGTATCGCTGGCATGTTATAGTGTAATGACACTATAAAATCATATAGGAAAACTAGAGCGTTACTGATTAAAAATATAAGGTTTACAATCTGCACGCTTGGTCTATCCGGGGATAGAGTTCGCGGATCTGACAGAACAAATAGGTGGCCTATCAACACTACAGCACTAGGTAGAGGTGGTTCAACAGTTTCTAATTGCTTAAGAACGTAACCCAAAGCCATTAAGAAGTGCCCAATATATGGCAATAACACCTCTACAACAGTGTCCAAATCCAACATTTGTAACAACTCTTATAGGTGCCCATTGTGTATCAACAAATTTCTTCTTTATAGTCTCCAATAATATAAATTATGTTGGCTAAAACGAGGTAATGGTTGACAGTTAACTCCCATTTGTACCGTGTGATATGTAAAATATCCTCGAAAAATGTGACACAGTTTGACAACATTGCTACAAAATGTCCGATTAAAATGAGACAGTTTCCAATTAAAGAGATTTTCTGTTCATATTCTGCGCAGAGATTTGTTATTGCATATCCGAAAACCATTAGGCAACTGCTGATGATTGATAAATAAAAGTCGACGGTCATTATATTTGTCAGAATTAATTGAAATCTTATTTCCTGAACAGGGTGGCTTTGTTGAAATAATATCGTTGGTTAAAACTTTCATTATGGTTGTTTTCTATTTGACATTTTCCACTTATATATTTCATCGTTAATTTGTGAATTATTTTAGCACAGACATTGTGTTTATATGATATCATTTTTAACATTATTCGTGATGTATTCACTTTAATCCATATTTATATATGTATGTTATCCGTTTATGAAGTAATTGACTGTTAAAATAAAAAATATTTGCTATAGATTATCTTTTGACTTTGACAATGAATTGATTCTCAGATCTCATATTTACGGCTATGCCGCAAGCTATTAACATTTTACAATAATATTAAATATCAAAGTAAAAAGGAACTTGTTAAAAATTTCACATTACGCTACACAACAAAATTGAATAAATGTTGTTATGAAGTATGAATAATAATAATAGCTCGTCTAAACCAAATTCTTAATGATAAAGCAAAAAATATATTTTAAAGTCAAAAAATATAATCTGATCGATTTCTTTTTTGTCTGTGTTTTGAATTATCTATGTTATCATGTGAACTTTTTCTGAAATTCCTATTAGACGTCTATTGCTTACAACAAATATGATACTACAGAAATATTTCTTTTGTTTATACACCCGAACTGAATTCAAATTTATATCTTTATTACATACGGTATACTGAAAGTTTATATAATTTCTAATATGTTTAAGATACAGTAAAAAATTGAACACAAATGATTAGTTGATAAATTTAAATATAATCTTGTGGTTATACATATTGTCCCTTAAATATTGATAGACTATAATAATTGTTTATAACACTTAAAACCAAAGATATAATTTAAAAATACAATTATGAGACGATGAAATTATTTATGACACAGCTAGTCTTTAATAATTTTTATTAAGCAAAAATGCTTGAAATTCATGTTACAATAAATTTGATAAATTATTTAAATACAAATTAAACCTCATAGATAATTTAAAATCATGACAATAAACAGTTCAATGTCATACTTGACTTAAGAATCACAAAGCATTTTGTAGTCTTTAACATATTAATAAAATTATTGAGGCTATGCTCATTTAAATGTAGTTTTAAAAAAACAACCGTACAATCTTTGAATAAAAATAAATACGTAATATTATTTCTTATTGGAATATTATACAGTTGCGTTACCCAGGCACGAGGTTGGACACGGGCATTTGTTTTTAGTGAAGAAAAGGGTAAATTCCTTTGGGGTAGAAACACCCGACCGCGGTTACAGCTATAAAATTAAACGCACAGATGTGGTGGTTCTGTTACAGGAAAAATATAATACAATAAAAATACTACACACTTTCAAAAATGTCTGAATATTTTACGTTTCAACTGTAATTCAGAAGATGCATGACAATAATTGTTCTGCAATATTGTATAAGGATAGATAGGTAATTGACACAATCATATGTGTGAAGATCTTGTTGACATGCTTGCATGCAAGCATGCATGCTTGTTACGAAATGTCTAAAGTAAAGATATGAGGTCTCATATTATCACTGTATATCAAATATCTAATTAATTATTGAACTCTGAAGAAAGTCAATTACTTTAAGAGATGTAAAAAAAGCAAACGATAGACGATAGTAGATTTGAATAATATTTACTTGTCTAAGATAATACTTATATTATTAAACAAATGAGTCCGAATTTGAAATCTTATAAAACACCATAAAACAACTTACAGTAATAACTATAGGTATTATCAGAGTCATTACAACCGTTCGGCTTGATAAATTACTTTATCTAAAATTTATGATAAATTGATTAAATTATCTCCAATTCCATTGAAGGTGAAGGGTTAAGATAAAAGAATTGAATTGCTAATTGGGTGAATTACGCGGACGTTTCATCTCGAAAGTTTTAACAATAAAAATGATTTTGTAAAAGTTGGATGAATTATGTTTCCCCGAAGAGATACTTCTAATTTCATTATAAAAGATTGTTTTAGGTACTCCTAAGCTTACGATAATTTGTAACTGTTTCGAATTATATCAAGTCTGCCTATTAAGTGTTTTTCTTCATTCGCTATATCATTACACCAGTTTCGACTATAATTTTTGAATTTAGAAGTACTAATAAGAATTGTATCTTGTTTTAATAAATTTAATTGGAGCTTGTTTTATTATTAGTGTAAAATTAACAATTTTAAAATTTTTGCTTATTTTACGATTTTAAAATTTAAAAGTTTTGCTTAAATTACTTATTAAACATTTAAATAGTTCCGATTATTTCCGAGATAATATGTACTTATTGTATAATCCGGGATTATATATAATCTTTGAAGCTACTCATTCGATGCAGATTTTTTCTCTAGTAGGTCTACATTACAGAGAGGTAGTATACATTATTCCCGTATAATAAAACTAACTTTTATACTATTAAGTTTCACTTTGTTATTATCGCAAACAAATACGCGGAAGGTTGCTAGTGTATATATATATTTTTGTATCTTAGTTAAAAAGGTGAGATTTTATTCTTAACGTTTTAGAGGCAAAGTGACAAAATCTTCCTTCGTATAAGTTTACCAGCTAAAAAGATTGATGAAGAGCATTTTTCATATTTTGATATCTAGTGGTAAAATATAAAAGCCATCGCTCACAGCGGACAATTTGCAAGTTGGCCGCTGTCAAGGCATCGGCATGTGGTGGTAATATGACTATACTGAACGATTGCTATTTTAAAAATATTTATTATATTTTAGTAATGTTATTACGTATTGATTTAATACAATAACAATACTTTAATTATTAACTAGCTGACCCGGCGAACTTCGTATCACCTATAACCGTTGTTCTTTAGTCTCGCCAAAACTTAAAAATGGTTTGACCGATTTGTAATTTTTTTTGTACATTTTGATTAGCTATCATTATTTCTAATCAACCTACCAACTTCAATTCGTTACGATCAATAGAAATGGCTATGTCTAATATCGTTTCCGTTTATCATTTCTTTTAGTTATTGCATGAAGTTTGTTCATAACCACAATGATTTAAATGTTTTTTAATTATATGAAATTGAGATATAGGTGGTTTCGAACCCACGACCCGCGGCTTCCGTACACACTACCAACTGAGCTATCATCGCTTCATTACTTTTCATTATATGTGATATAAAAAAACGGATCTTTTTTAATTAATTTCTTATATAAATCTTCTCCTGACAATAACGGACACAATAAGGAAATTATTATTCAATTTGGTACAGTCGTTTGGAAGTTATGCGCGTACATACATTTCGGCGATTCATTATTATATATGTATATAGATTTATAAATCGGAGGTAATAACAAGGTTTTCCTTATAGTTTTGAGATGTCATATTTAATTAATAGAACTTTACATATACTTAATGTTATAGTGCAAGCAAAATCAGCGGCGATGACAGTGAACCAAAATTCAGTGCTAGTCACTGCCTTAATGCTGCCCTGGGTTTTAACTAACAGATTGAAGCGATGATAACTTAGTGGTAGTGTGTACGGATTCCACGACAAGGGACGTGAGTTCGAATCCACCTACAATGAGCTTGAGCTTTCGATGAAGGGAAACATCGTAAGAAAACCATAGCATGGTGGTAAAGCTTTTTCTAATGCCCGCCTGGCTAGCTACCACCCACTAGTAGAAAATCTGTCACCAAATACCAATAGGTGTGTTCCGGCAGTTGCTCTTGAGAGCCAGTCCCTCCTCAGGTTTATCGTGCCTACCAACTTGGAAGGTATCGTCACTTAAGGTCAGGTGAGATTGTGGCCACAACGCTATAAACTTAACTATATAAAAAAAATAGTTTTATAATTTATTTCTTTTATTTTGGGTACTACGATGTTGTACAAAATACTAGCAGACCCAATAGACAGATGATGCCCTGTAACACACAAAAAAGGGTATAAACATAGGTCAATCAGGTAAGCAGGAAAAAAAATACGAACACATGAAATTTTAGTTGTAAAGATTATATAATGTCGTAAATGTTAAAATACTACTAACACTGAAAAAAAAACTGAAGAAAAATTGAAAATGTAAGATCTGTCCTTATTTTTAGATAATAAATATACGATGCTTTAGAGGAGTATGCAGTTTACCTTTTTGTCGAAACTAGTTTATTCTCAAAGGCAGATATGATATGAAATATGCATTTTATTTTATGCAAGACACATTGTAGTAAGGTTCAATTTTCATATCATAAATAAAATAGGTATTAAATGAGTTTACTTAAACAATTCCAATAAAATTAATTCTGAAGCGATGATAGCTCAGTGGTAGTGTGTACGAGTATGTGTGTGTACAACGGCGTCAAGGGACGTGAGTTTGTATCCAACTATAATGAGCTTGAGCTTGCGGTGAACGAAAATATCGTGAGGAAACAATACCATGGTGGTAGGGCTTTTTCTAATGCCCGACTGGTTAGTTACCACTCTCAAGTTGAAAATCTACCGCTAAATACCAATAGGTGTGTTCCGGCAGTTGCACTTGAGAGACAGCACCTCCATAGGCTTAGCGTGTCTTCCAACTTGGGCCGTATTTTCACTTAAGATCAGGTGAGATTATGAACATAACGCTAAACCTTACCTACGTTACTTACGTAAATAAAAATGGTAACAATCTTTTCATAATAAAGATAATAATAACATTAAATTTAAATATATTTTTAATAAATTATAATTTGATAAATATTCAAATAAACTCTTGCTATTTATATTGAGTCGAATAAATTAGTAAATAAGGTCTAATAATAAAAAAAAGGATATGATTGATAATAAAACAAATAAACTTGACCGAGTTAATCATATTCCATGCATCATACCAAAACATTAAATTACAGTTAGGTATTAAATCTGCTAATGTATATATACGTAATACACCATTTAGTAAAGCAATGTAAAGCAGGTTTTTATATACAGCTCGGCGTGTAGATTTCTACATCCGGTATATATTATGTAAAAATATCTACATTCTAGTTATCTAGTGAGCCGTTAAACACCTTGTCGACGTGAACTTCACTCGAGCTCAATCTACGAGCTTTGCTTGTTATTGGAATTTATTTTAACGCCTGTTACCCGCCTGAAGATTCAAATGCTTGTATACCCATAATCATAATAAAAATGATCGATGACTAATTATGACTAACTAATAACTAAAAACTGACTAATAAATTTTATAATAAATAATCGTTGTTCCCACTGCTTTTTTTATTTTGATATGAACCTAGTCGTGATAGGATCTTGTCGGCTTTTAAATAAAGGTAAACTTGCATATAATTTATACGATCACATGGACCTTCTGATTTTATTATAAAACTTGAAACATCGGAACATTCTGTAGTCAAAAGAAAGAAAAAATGTACAAACAATTATGTATGCATTAGCTCCCTGTTTACAATAGTCAATACAGAAATATGAATCAGGAATTTCCTTGGATACTTTGGTAATAGTTTATTTATCATAATAAAAAACCATATTAATATCTATTTTGCTTGTATCTGTATAGGTTTTTTTTTATGTGTTAAATATATCATGTTATAACGTTGCTGTTGATACTATAATTATATTTTCTAAATTAGAGACTCCTTTGTGTAGCAGGACCATGTATTTTGATTTAGGTTATTGTATAGTATACTGAATGTTTACTAACTAAACGCTAAAACACGTATTTGTCAAACTGACAGTGGCAATATTACCTAGATATGCAATCTTGATATGTATGTTTAATTTAGAAATGAAGATTGTACTAATACTTTCTTTATAAATGGCAGCGGACTCAAAGTCTGCAGGAATTTTTGTATTCCTGTCATTTTTAATATTATGTAAGTATATTACAAAATACTTTTAATTTTTTCAGTACTATTTAAATAAAATGGTTATGGTTGGTTGTTCACCAAATATTGATCCTTATATAATATAATGTAATGTAGTACGTGTCTAACTCGATGCAATTGTATAGGTATACTAATAATTTCAATTAACCGAACTCAAAATATTACGTTTGATGAGTATGATAAATGAATGTAAATATTTATTTTAATTCAAATCAAAGCCAACACTAATATATCCGTTTGTACCCACTAATGTAGATAATACCTAAATCACACATTTACTTTATTAATATCTAAAATTAAGTACACCACAGTAACCTTGATATCGAGTGCGGGACCGAAGGTTGGTGTTTAATACACCGTTAAAAATTCCAAGTTATAATGATGAGCTTAGAAGTGGTTATTGACATTGACTGGCGTCATCTCATCGGTCGATAGCTGGCAGTCTGTCAAGAGTTTGCCGTGCCCTTTCGCGAACTACTTACGGGACCCTGATGATGGCTTCCCAGGGTTATCTCACATAATCAGTTACGTGTTAATGAAAAAGGTAACGAAAATATTTTATTTGTTTATTTTAAGAATAATATTAAGTTATTATTGAAAAAAAATATATATATTTATCATTTAACTTTTTATGCTTACGTTTTTAGGTTTCCATTGTATAATATGTTTATTTCTTAAGATTAAATTTTATAAGCCGTTTTAGTATTTCTTCATATTTCAATTATTAATTTCAAAAGTCTTTTAAAATGAAAGGATCTCGTCCTCCAGTTCGACGACGTTACTAAATACCAAGTACAAAATAAAAAGCGAGATGACTGGACGTCGCGTCGAGCTGACTGACGGGTATTAGAGGAAGCCCGAGTTTTGCCGACGACAACAAATAAAAGGAATTGAGTATAATATTTTTAAAATGCAATATTTCATTTGTTTACAGTTACATTTAACGCTATGTGAATCTTTAAGTGATTTTATATAACTTGATTTCACGACAAAGTTCAAAAAGTGTCGAAATTACTTCACTTTGGGTGGTTTACAATGTTGCACATAGAATTAAATCTTCTGTTCATTTAATCAAAACTTTAAATAACGTTATAATATGAAAAACAAATAAATACTACGAGTTATTAAACGCATTGCATAGAAATAGCTACGTGGTTAAATAATATATACGCAGTCGGAATGTGAGCGATAAGTATACCAGCAAAAACTATAGAAACTTTTTTTAGAAGATCTTTAGATCTTAGCCTGTCTAGGAATGCAGTAAGTTTTATACTAGTAAGTGTTTCTAAGTTGCGCTAGTAGGATCCTACCAAATTTAGCTGAGCAAGAAAGAGACACGGGCAGTGAAAGTTAGTGTTATCGCTCGTCGGAAAGGGTCCCCTTAAAACTACACCAGTCGCGGGAGCTGTTCGGAGTTTCCCTCTCTGCCACACTATGAACTCCCCACCCGCACGGTGAATTAATAGAATGATAAGAAGCTCGTGTAATGGCCCCTCTTTCATTTAATATTAAATCTATGTGTTAATGTCTACTTCTATGTTAAATTTCATCAGCAACTGCCCTACTATTCAAGTATATCTTTTAACAGAGTTACCCTAAATTTATGCCATTAACTACGATTAACAAACATCCATAAAAATCTCAAAAGAAGGTCACAAAAAGAAGTCAAAAAGTCGAAAATCTTTTAAAGATAACTTAAAAAATACCCTTTTTATATCATAGCGGGCAAACAAGTAAGCGTATCACCTGATGGTAAGTGATCATCCCCGCCCACGGATACCCACAACGCTACCCCTGGCGATTCCCCAATCGCAGTTGCATTGCCGGCCTTTATTTTAGAGGGACTGGTTCTCAAATGTAACTGCCGGAACACACCTATTGATATTTAGCGGCAGATTTTCAACTTGAAGGTGGTAGCTATCCAGGCGAGCATCAGGAAAAGCTCTACCACCGCGCTATGGTTCCCTCACGATGTTTTCCTTCACGAAAAGCTCAAGCTCGTTGTAGGTAGTTGGATTCGAACTCACGTCGCATAACGCGGCGTTCCTACACACTCCCACTGAGCTATCATCGCTTCAAAATAATTGAAATAATATTTTTGCTTATTTGCTTTGCTTGAAATAATAGTTTTGGTTTGCTGTTCGAAACTAAGAAATAAATTATATATTATATTACTATTGAGAATTTAAAGAAATGCCAAATTATTCTACGTATATAGTAGTACATTTCCGACCCATTAGTTAAAACGTAATGGTAGGGGAAAATTGTCACAAATTTGTTACACCCTTCAGGGGCACTCGAAAGGCACTCTTAAATTTCAATACTCTTAAATGTATAGAACTGAGTATCTTGAAAGGACCTTTCTATACGCCCCGACGGATAAGATAAGCACGTAGGGATACGATATTTTGTGTAAATCATCTTATGTTTGTACATGTATCGAGAAATACGTGCAATGAGAAAGTTTACCTTACAAACAGCGGCTTTCGTAAATTACAGTTTTATGTCTTTAAGGTTTACTATTTACAATGGAAGGTCTATTCATTCAAAGGGATATCAGAGGAATAGTATACTTAAAAAAACTATACATTTTCCAAATTCGTTATTTTTTTTAAATTTGTATTTTTATTTATAACTAGCTGTGTCTGCAACTTCGTTCGCATGGAACTAAAATTATTTTAATCTCGCGCCGTAATTCAAGTTACAATAACTTTTGATAGAGTTAACCGATTTTAATAGAACAAAGATTAAATGTTACTCGTGGATATACTTTATAATTTCTATAGTATCGTTTTGTCATAAACGTTATACTTTAATAGTGATTCGTGAACAAACAAATAGACAAACATTTGTAAAGAATATGTAAATGTATTTAATTACTAATTATTAGTAATTTGCAATAAAAAAAAATCACATTAAAACCAAAAAAGTACAGGAACGTTAAATTTACATTCTTATTATATGTATATATTTCTTTACCATAGAATAATAGTATTTGTAGTACTATGTTTATCTCATAATAACATTATTATTGCTTTGCTCATTTTCAAGTTATTCTACATACATACTCTGTATGCAATAATTGTGCTATATAAATTAATATCGGCTTCTGCAACCAGTAGAACAATTATAATAAATATTATGGGTTAGCGGATGTTTATTTCATCTTTTCATGATGACAAATTACGACAACTTCCATTGTAATATCTTTACCGAACATATTATGGGGCACATACGTGGTTTCGTGTTCCCGTGTATATGTATTTTGCGAAAATGAAACGTTCTCGAGGTCAAAACTATGACAAAATTATTTCTTTATGTTACTAAATTAATCTTAATTATTTTTTATATTGTTGGGTTATTATGTATCACCTAGATGGTTTTTAGATACGATTGATCCTGGTAGCTAATACTTTTTCAAAACCCATATATAAAAAAATCGTTCTGTGGCAGGGTAATATCCGCCTACCCGCTTTGCTAGTATAATAATAAAGACGAAGGAAAGAAGTTTAGTAAAAAAAATTGCTATTTAATTTTTGGACTAATAATGGTAATAAAAGTAGGCGTATATTATTTAAAATATAAACATTTATTTGCAAACGAGTAATGCTTCTTTTCTAGGACTGACTTACGTTGTTAGCCTGAAGAGCTTTGTCAGCTCATCTGGTTTTTGAAATAAGCGCACAGAGCATTCAGCCAAAAAGGCTTGAGCTTTTACTGTGGCAACTATACAGTTGATAAATTGTGCAAATACGCAACTGGCAGTTATGATCGTTATACAAAAATATTTATGAATGGAGAGTGAACCCTAGACCTCTTAGATTATTAGGCTCTACTACAACTGCATCTGTAATCTGCTTAGAACTTGAATTCAAGGAACCTCTTACTAAAACCAGTTATACATGTAACTTGTTGTTGGTTAACTATAGTTAATTCGCTATTTATATACGATTAGTTAAGTCGTTAATAGTCCATGTTAATAATTAAATCAACTAACAGTATAATTAACTCTTATCCAAAATATGAATGTTAAAGTATAAAAACAACTAACATACATATATATGTATTGGGATACAATTTATAGGCAATCGTAAAAAATAGAAGCAGGCAGTTCCAGTTTTTACGATAATACGATTATTTACTACTACGATTCGCACAGTAATTACAGAAGGATTAGCCGTTGCCTTATTTAAATCAAATAATCTCAGCAATAAACTTAGGTATAAAATGAATTGTCGCACTTAAGATATATTTTATCTGATGTAAGAATACGTTTCTGGGTATAATTCACCCATTGTGATTTAATATCATGAATAACCATTACTATAACTACTTACACGATTTTGTTTTACTAAAACAACAAAAACAGTGCCTTTCGTTTAGTTGTTCTAGTTTATCAATAATCATCAAAACTAAACAATGTAGATACCCGAAGAAAATCTATATCTCTATAGAACAGTTTGCTGTTGCATTTTAGCTTCACAGGATTCTTCCATTTTAGCTGATATTACCGAATTTTATCTGAAGCTTTTGACCTTAATTTATTGTCTTGAGAGTTGATCGATATCGGAGGATCAATGTCAAGTTTATTAAGAATCTTTTTGTCAATAAATAACGACACTATTATTCCAATAAATAAGATGAAATGTTCAGTTCGTATTATAAGAATTAGATAATCATGTAGCTAAATAAATAAATCCGAATGTGCAAAATTTATTGTCAAAATTAGTCACATTTTGTTTTTAAAGTGTAATAAAGTTAATTACAATAATTAATTTGAGCTTATATTTATAAGTTAACTATGACGAATTTTGTTAGTGTCTGGGTGCCTGAGAGAGGTGAAAAAGGAAACATCTATTTGGTAGTAATCACAACACGTAAAACACTGTTTAAATATAAAAAAAATATTAAAAACTACGTATGTCACATGTCGGGTCACATTATGAACACGTTATTTGTATACTAGCTATACCCGCGACTTCGTTCACGTGGAATTAAAAAATATTTTAGTAATTTTGGTCTGCTGTTGCAACCTTTTTCAATACAGATTTGCTCTTATTGCTGATAGCTTGATGTTAAATAGCCTTTAGCTTTCCTCAATGATTACTGTATTCTGATTATAATGTAAATTAAATTGTTAAAGCTATATGTGTATTCTTTGTAGACATTGACTAGATAAAGAGAATTCCAGTTTTGGAAGTAATGTTCCGAAACCTACTCGGAAATCAATCTCATTATCTGTTTCGAAAAAAATAGCTTATAGAACAAAAGTGATACTGGAAATCGAGTATTTATATTAAGATAAAAAAAAGGAACTTAGTTTATAATTATTGTACGTAGACATTATCAGTATACAGTAGAATACCGCTTTTGGAAGTAATTATTCGAAACTGATCAAGAGAATCGGAAATTAATGTTAATATCTTCGGACACAACCCATACGATATGAATTATGAAGTTATACGCAGTGACGTATGTTATGTCGACATTTTTTCTAATCTATCACATGTATTGTCCGGGACTGATCACCGACATGCCCCTTGTGTGGTAGCCCTCGAGCTATGTATGAAATTGGTAAGTTTTTTGGCGCCGTGTGTCCATGAATGACTACTTACTGAATAGAGATATGGACAATAGAGTTATTATTATAAACAACTTATGAGACTAATTTTCGTTTGCGTTTAATACCTTTTTAAATATTTAATTTTGTGATCATTTTTCACCTAATAACATTCGTGTATTATGAAGCGATGACAGCTCAGTTAGTGCAGTATACGCACCCCGTGTCAATGGACGTGAGTTCGATCTCTGAAATCAGCCTGAGCTTTCGGTGAAGGAAAACATCGTGATAAAAAATTGCCTCCAAATAACTATAGGTGTGTTCCGGCAGTTAACATCGGTTGAGATTGTGGCTACTACGCTAAAACCTATAAAGTATTGAAGAAAATGAAGTATTTGTACAGTCAGATCCCTGGAGACATGGGATATATGTACATATA
Source organism: Actias luna (assembly GCA_039707435.1). Lineage (NCBI taxonomy): Eukaryota > Metazoa > Arthropoda > Insecta > Lepidoptera > Saturniidae > Actias > Actias luna. The sequence goes on along the minus strand of JAZHAC010000034.1, from coordinate 6,150,375 downwards.
TTTTTATGTAACCTGAATCCGTTATTCATATAATATATTACACACCATTTTTGATATATTCACTGATTAAAAAAAAAATACAAAAAAATGTGACAGCAATCCTTTATCTCAAGAACACAATTTCGAAATAATACTGTTTAGTTGTTATATACTTGTATAATATATTTATATTACTTTAATAAGTATTTCTTAATGTTATTGAATAATATATTTTTATATTATGCATTATTATATAATTATATTATATAATTATATCTTTATATTATAATTTGTTTTGCTTATTTTAATTGTATTTTATTTGTTTATTTTGTTTGTCTAAATCTGCGTACTGGTATCAAGTCTAAACAATTTATTTCATACAGTTTTTATTTGAAATGTGTAATTTTAACTTATATGGGTGATTCATATATAAATAAATAAATGTATCTGGAATGTATAAAACTATGTTATTATCTCTCTAAATTTAGTTACTTATCTTTGTTTTTTTTTTAAATGTATTGGTTTTATTATGAAATTTGTAAATAACTTTTAAGTATTATAGTTAAGGAAGTAAGTATGTAGTTTGAGATTTGAAATTTGCAATGTAGCATTTGTAATTCAATATATTATAACAATTGTCACATGAGTGGTCCATACATATATGTTCTTATGAAGATTTCTTCTTAAAAGCAATTATGTGATATGACCAAAACCTTTAAAATCTGCAGAAAAGTATGTCAATAATAATTTACATACTCATTTTATAATTTACAAGAAGTTTAAGATCGTTGTCTATTATAATCTGGGGCTTGGATCATCGACTGCGTGTTCGTAGCCATGTCTACGAATTTACGTGATTTTGCTACAAACTGCTACGTATGTAGACGATATTACTGTCTGATGCGTTTTCATAATATATATGGTAAAAAAACTAAATATAGTGTTTTTTTACACCATTTATAGTTGTGAAGGAGAATTCAGCCATGACTAATTTAATTATAATTAATCAGTGTAGTCAATACTTTTCTTAAAATACATTAATATACGTAGTTTTCATATTATCTAGTGTTCAACGCCGCTTATCACTTATGTGTATGAAAATTAGATTACAACCGATTTTCAGACCTACCGAATATACATATAAAGTTTCATAAAAATCGCTCAAGCCGTTTCAGAAGACTATGGCAACTAACATTGTGATATGAGAATTTTATATATAAGATACATTTATTAATTTTAATGAAATATACTCGCAGAACTTGATGTAAAAATATAATTATAAAAACAGCAAGTTCTATGATAGATGATAATGTAAAAATAAGAATGTATAAAATCTATAAAATAATTGATAATTGTAAGCATCTAATTTAGTTGCCTTATTAATCATATGATATTTTAAATTAATATGATAAATATATAAATATATGAAAAAATAAAAGCAATCAAATACTCCTAATGTAAAAGTCACATATTTATTAATTCGATCTATTTTACTACTATAACTTTACTAAATTCATTTATTTAATATTAATGAAATATATTTCAGTTTCCAGAATATGTTATCTTAATCAAATAGTAATATTGAAATAATTTCAATACCGTGTAGAGCCGACTTAATCTAACGATACGAACATAATGTTCGCAACAATGGGACGTGATCAACCCAGTGAACCGTCCCGTAGGTAATCCATTTGTTTGGTTTGTAATTATTTTACCCAAGATTCATTCCGGAGTGTCTCAAAGGGATTAAATGCAGATAAAGCTAAGTCGTGTTCTATTTTATACCCTATTTTTTGTTCTTACTAAGCTGAAGGATGCTCGCAATTATTTTAGTAAGGCTCAATAATTCTGTTTGCTTATTTATTATTTCAATTACTTTTGATCGGAATTTATGAATTGTAATTAGAAAATACAAAACTACACTTAAGCTTTGATTATAAAATTATTGAATAGAAAAGTAAATTAAAACATAAGAAAATATATAATATCAATTTATAAATATTGTTGATTATATAAAAAAAAACAATCAATCAATTTTTGTTATGTATTTCCGATCATTGAATCAGTCAGTTATCAAATAAATTTACGCAGCAAAAAACACTTATTTTAATATTTGGGTACAAATAAAAGACGAAGTTGATTCAGAATATCTGCTGATATTGTATAAACAAGTAATATTTATCTCAATGGATTGAGTTAAATGAACTGTTTTGTTGACTTTCCGTATTGAGTTATGTTAAACATGGCTTTAATATCATACACGTTAGTTTCAATTCGTTTTATTAAAGGATTACTTCAAAATTCAGGTGTTCATTCTAATAAAGGTGCAATATATTACATATTAAGTATTCTTTATGTGCGACAAAATATTTTTTGTAATGATTTAATACATATTTCATATTTTTCTTAACACTGGGTTTAAGTTATTAATTTTTTTCACATGTAACTCTATCAATCATTACAGTTCATAAAATTACGAAATATGTAGTGTAAAAATATGCGTAATTTTAAGATTTCTTTTGGTTATTTCTTGTTTTTAATCGATTAGTAAGTAACATAAGGTGTCTCATATGATACAAAATATTCTGTAAATAGGTTTACTGAAAAATATTTAAGAAAAATCATAAATTAAAAATATAAACCTGGTTCTATTTTAGACAAAAATAATTCACATTACTGAGTAAGGGACCAAAGCGAATAGTTTTAATGGCATCTACGTAGGTACTCGTGGGCTGTACGCAGAGGTTATGTCTTTGTGTCCATAAATTTAGCATTTTTCGTTAAAATATGATTATAAATATTATAAATAGATTATAATATGACATAAATCTACGAACCAGTAAAAATTATATGATTTATTCAATGATTAATTATGTTTCTTACTTGTTAGAGAGATAATTGCTACTCTTAATTTACATATTGCTTTTATAATGATAATTATAAACTATTAATAGAGTAAATAAAAAAATTACATTTTGTTAATTTTGCCGGATGGAAAATTATCACTCATGTATTTTAAATAAAACTTTAATTTATAGTGATAGACGACTTAATAAATTCCTTGTCACACTTTACCAGATTATATATATCAACAGAATTTTCTACTATTTTGAAATTTAGTACATGGAACTGGCAAATTTGTAATTTGTAAATACTAATTAACACATAAATTCATGTACCACATGTAATACAAATGAAACTAAATACAAGACAATAACATAAAACTTATAAAATATTCAAGAAAAGTCCTTTAAGTTCTTATCAAAATTACTTTAATTATATAAATTAGTACTCACCAGGTAAGCAATATGGTGAAACTTTCGGTCAACATTTTTAAATAATACCGAAATTACTTTACTTGTATATAATCCTGCGAGTGTTGAGTTTCGTACATTTGGTATTGCGCGGATGTGGCGCCGCCGTCGGTTTGCGGCGGACTCATCAAATGTTTTGTACCGGATTGGCGCGTTTCAACCAGTTGAGGCGTTTCGAGTGTTGTCCGCTTAGTTTGTAATACGCACGCGCGTTACAGTCGTACACCGAAATCCCTAAAAAGAAGTAAAACGAACAGGAACTTTTTCATTACAATAGTTTAAGGTTTCGCGGCTTTATGAATGAGGTTGTTTAAATGATGTTATATGACGTTCAATTTACTATCTGATTGTTATTTGCTATATGAAAATATTAAGGAAAAGTATAATAACAGTTAATAAGTAATACAACAGTTAGTAAATACACTACCTACCGAGAAATATGTATGTATGAATGTAGATTTGAGTTTAAGTATTTACGTGATGAACGTATAGATCTTGCAACCGGATTTCGTACTAAAAGGGTTATCGTTGAGAAATTCTCTGCATGTAGTCTTTCTTTCTTAAATCGCCAGAATCATTGAATTCGGACACATGTTTTTCAAAGGAGCGTGACAAATACCAAACAAGCAAGCGACCTGTCTTATGGTAATTCAATAAACTTCTATAGGTTGAAACACCGTATATAAGTTGCCAATCTTGCAAAAATCTATTTATTTGTAATTGTAGATCGTATAAAATCTACATCCATAACGATATAAGTACTAACATTTTTAGCCTAAAATCTCTATGTTTACGATGTTTCGGTTACAGAACAATGGCTTGCAAATTGCTTGATCCCTAAGGCGGGGTTTGTCTCACCCGCGACAAATGTCCGATCTAATGGGATTTCTCGGTCCTTCGCCGTATGCTAGGCTTTTATGGAAACCAGTTCCAATTATCAGACAATGTGCCTGGATTACATATAGACTATTGAGCATTACAGTGATTGTATCATTTGATATAATTATTATATTATATGATTTTCAATGTAATTGCAAATTGGCAATTGATAGGAACGCAGATATACATTTATTATTTATGTTGTGTGGACAAGAAATATATAATAAAAATCATAAAAACAGCAACAAGATAAGATAAGATACTATACTAAGATAAGATCTTCAGAATTATATCTGAAAATTAATATATTGGTTTATTCCCTCAAGTAACGCGAGGAGTAATAAGACACATTAATATAACAACTATCAATAAAAATCACTTAGCATTTGTTTTTATATGACTAATTCGTATTGCGTATCAACTATAGTGTACTAAAATTGTGTGTTTATTGTTAATTATTTGTGACTTTTGCTATGACTTTTCTTTTGCGGGATATGTAATAAAGGGGCCAGGTGTATTAACCGGCCTAGCGGTATGCTTTGATGTCACATTTCAGGATTAGCCATTGTATATCCAGTTGCCAATAGATTTGCAGATCGTCATGGTTGTGGGTAAATTGCTAGCCTCTCGGTGTTCATCGTAGTTTTCATAGCTTACAATTTGTGCTACGAATAATAAAAAAAATCTAATTTAAAATCGATATATAACGAGTAACTAATAGCAAAGGGTCATAAGCATTTTCTGACACCGAAACTTATCTAAATTAACAATCAGCTAGGCCTTCATCCTTAAGACAGAAAGAAATATAGTCAAGTAAGTAAAGAAATATTCCTGGGAGCCAACACGGCACCGCCTATTAGTAATGAATGCATTTGTTGGTGATCATTGTTGTCTTTGAATTACACTCTATTTACTATCTGGTAAAGTGCAGTCACTTTGTTATATTATGATAAAAGTTTTCGTTAGAGTACATGATGAAACTGTAGCATGGTGGTAGGGTATTTTCTAATACCCCTTAGGTAACTTACTACTTATGTTTATAAGTTGATACTTTTTGTCACATACCTATAGATGTTTTCCGGCGGTTGCACTTAAGTATTTATTCATTTATGTTTAGTGTATTGAAATATATCGTCATTAGCTTCAAATGAGATTGTGATTAAACGTTAGCTGTTCTAAAATTCTACATTGTATCATGTAAAATTTAATAAATTAAGGAATAAAAATTCAAACGGTAGGCAATTTTTCATGTGATTACGGATAATATAATGCAAGGCATCTCTTACCAATGGTAATACCGAATAGAATCCTACACATTTCAAAGTGTAATGTGCGTTGGGAGCCTAGCACAGATTTATAGGTACTATGAATTTCCGAATGATTCTCACATTTACGCGAGTCAGAAATGGTGGTTTCTGATAAAGTACTTGTACATATTTAATACATTGTCTTTTAGAATGTCAGTTACCTTACCATAATCTTGATGTTATTGTTCATAAATATTCAGAGTTACTATTGTCTTATTTTTTTCTGTCATACACTGTTAGACTAAGGAGTTTTAACAGTTTCACTGGTCTTGTGGGGTGAGTTTAGAAGGCACTCGGTCCGAAAGAAACGTGCAAAAGGTTGCCATAGTGGCTAGACCGAAACGCGAAATATTTATGTGAATCAATCTAATACTAATATATTATTATACTGGGCTATAGTTTATCACTAAATGATTGCACTGTACTATCCTAACTTGGTTGTTGGTGTGTATAAAAGGCCGAACCAGATGCAGAACCAAGGGCGTCCTTCTGCAGAATCTGTTAAATTCGTACTCGAGTTCTGGCTTTTATCAGAGCCATCTTCTTACTGATACGCTAATGTGAGAAAATAACATTTTTATAAGCCTGATTATATTATTACTAATGTCAGGCCTGGTTCATAAGGTTTTTTTACATTTAGTATCATATTTCAAACTTTGATAATTTTAAATATAAAATTGAGGTTTTTTTTGGTACATCACTTATTTAGGACCAAAGCCAATCACTTGCAATAATGATCGCCTTTCAGTGATGTATTATCGAGGTACTAACTAAAACTTGCAATTTTGAACTGATATCCAAACGCAAATCAAAAGCAATACAGTCGCAAAACCGATGCTATAAACACACCGATGTTAAAATGAGCATATATGCTTTTGGTCGTAAAGATTTCATTATCTAAAAGATTATATATAGATACGGATTTATTTGTCTAGTCATTATATAAAATGTGTATTTAAAAAAAGCCTGATCTTGGGGTATAGATAGTAAGGGAAAGATACAGTGAGTGTATGCGGCACGTCTCTTTTAAATCACCTTCATTACCTACTCCGATCTCGCGGCTCAACAAACCACTGCTCTATTTATACACCAAACATTTTTCAATCCCCCACAAATGGAACATGCTTACGATATCTTTAGAGGTCACGTCGCTTTTGTGTTTTTATTTGTTACGTATAGTGAGAGTTACGATCTTAAACGTTCACGCCTCTTATCTCTTGCGGTGATATACTGTATTAGGTTATGACATTTAGATGTTTAGATAAGTAGAGAATGTTTAGATATTTGTAGTATTGAGATTTTTTTCTAAGAAAGTATTATATAGTTTTATGTTAAGACTAATTTCACAATTAACCAATTTCACGTTTCTCCTTAAATATGTATATATATGTATGCTACCTGTATAATATTTTATTAATATTGCAGTAAATACTAGTACTAAATAACAGTAACAAGTACAATATGCAAGTAATTTATGAAATGTTTTTGTAAAGCATACTTTATTTTATGAACATTTGGATAGACTTTTTATTATAAGGTAAGGCTACAAATTATATTTTTACTATATTATTATTATTATATTCTTCGTGACGTGTACATTTTGATTAGCTTTTTTATCTTTGTAGTATTTTACATTTCGTATATTAATGCACTTTTTCTAGCCAAAATAGAGCATGAGATGATTGGTCTTAGAAACCCCACTGAAACTAGATGTATGAACTATAAATGTAAAAAAAGTTCATTGGTTAGTAGCGACCCATTTTATAAAATAAAATATAAGTAGTAACAGCTCGTAATTACTTCTACCTTTATATATCTATTATAAATATATCTTAATAACGGAGTAATTTTTAACCTTTTTAATTTAAGAGTAATGTGCATTACTACCGGCTGCACGTTGAATTATCATTTTTTATGGTTAGTACTAGCACTTTTAACTAACAATATAATCACAGCAGTATCTTTTTTCTCTTTTAAGACACGGCAGCTTAAGTACTTTCTTTAGATGATATTTGTCGCTTATAATTTACCATAAATATACATGTTATGTTTTCTTTCTACAACAACTTAATTAAAACTTGTCATTAAATCTTAAATATGGAAATCAGTTTAAGCTTAAAATTGAAATTGAAAATGAGTTGACATTACAAAAATTTAAACTAAACTAGATATTATTAAAAAATAAATTCTATGAGCAAGTTAAGCTGATATTATTATGAGATTGAAAATTTTATCAAAGGGTTGTAGTTTCGTTAGACAAGTTTCATAATATTTTATTTACTATATCATGACAGACATAAGCTTATATTTTAATATATAATTTTTGACAACAATTTATAATATAGATTACACAACATTAATCTATGCAAATATTGCAATTTACTTCGATAATAGTTCTCATTTACAACTTTGTTTAGTGTTTATGACTACTATATGAAATATATGTATATTTTTATTTATTATTACTTTTTAATATTTGCATAATGATTAACATTCTACCACATACACTACGATTATATTATTAACTAGTTCATTAATAACATCATTCGAGATTGCTCTTACAAATATCAGTCATATTGTTTTATTTAAGAATATTTTATATACATATACTTACACAATTTATATTTATACATATTTGATATTCATATAACAGTGGCAAAGATTGAAAATGTAAAAATTATAATATTTGCAAATAAATTGTTTACTATCCTTCAAAACTTCGAATATTTGTGCAGTATGAACGACTCAGGAAAGTAAAGCAGAACATATCTATTGTCACACATCCATCAAATTCGCCGTGTATGAAAGCATGATATTTTAAGAAATGGTAAGATAAAATTGGTGTTGGATAAGGTTATAAAGGGACACCGGTGCGAACCATGGAAGTCTTGACATGATACATGAAATTTATCATAAATGATAATTCATTAGCATGCTTTGTGAATTCTAATATGACTGACTGATTTAACTTCAAATCTTTATCCTTACTAATATTATAAATGCGAAAGTGAATTTGTTTGTTTTTTACACTTTCACGCCTAAACCACTGCATCGATTATGATGAATTTTGGTACAGAGATAGATGGAATCCTGGAGACGGTGATAGGCTATTTTTTCTCCCGAATAACTTATTGGAAGTGAGGTAAAGAGAGAGATCATCTTACTATGAAACTTTTTATGACGTCACCTGATTTGTTTGACAAAATCAATATTAACGCAAACGAAGCCGCTGCTAAAAGCTAGTAAGTTATAAAAACAGCATAAAATTATTAAATAATTCTTATTTCCATGAAAACGAAGTCGCAGGCACAACTAGTATATCATATATTAAAACTCTTTGATATCCATAACTAATATATACCTTGTTCTTTGATGTCCTTATTTAGTTAACCGGGCTAAGAGAAATGTAAAAGTGTTAGACAACATTTAGTTTAATAAAAGTCGTCTCAGGTTACTTGATGTGTTCGACAAAGTTACACAAATCTTTATACACAAAGTCGGGTTCTTTAGACCACTTATAAGTCAAGAATAGCTGAACCGATATTAGTGATCTCAGATTAGTTGAATGGAGGCAATTCAGAAAAATAGGATATTTTTTTATGAAATAAATAATATCCTTAATTGAGTTTAGCTAAAAGTTAACACGATTTTCATTGGCTGTTAGGCGATATGAAGTTTGCCGGGTCAGCTAGTCTATAATAATTGATAAGATGTTAATTGATACATACATCTATTCTTATCAGAGTTAACGTTGAAATAAGGATATATTTTAGTTGAACAATGAACAGTATAAATATATTTGCATATTCCTATAACAAAGTAATTTATTTCTTTTTTTAAGTTACTATATAAGAAAAAATATATATTTTATATCATATCAAAAGAAGACTAATGTACGCTAATGTACTTATTTATAACAACCAACAAAACCTGTCCATGATTCCAAAGAATATATAACAGGTTCGCATTTACAGGCTGTTTGAAACTGATTGAACTATTGCCTCGAAAGGCATATAGAAAGATAATAAATAATTATTGCTCGTACTAGTGTTTTTCTACAATCTATAGTATAACTGTAGATATAAATAAATAGTAGTTTTGTTATACAAGTTTTAATAGTTATCATTTGCAGAACACAGTTGCGGCTGTAGATTGCAGCGGGCGGATGATTCGCCCGCCTCTGCAAATAACTTCCGGGAGTCGCACCGACGCGTTTGCTGACACGGTGTGCCACTTTCTGATGCTCTGACCCATGTAACACGTGTGTCATTGCATTGCAATATTTTAGAGTACTAATATTAAGTACAGAAAGGTATACTAAAACTAATATCAGTGTATAAATATATTACTTCTAAATAACGGCCTCCATCATTTCAAAATAATGAAAGCGCTTCATTTATATGTACATTAATACTATAGCGTGGAAAAGCTTGTTTCTTGGAACTTGCTAATCTTAGGAACTACCAGTCGGATATAAATAAAATATTTTTGTATTTGATGGATCTATCAATATGATATAGGTAGAATATTTAACATCACGCTGCCACTAATAGGAGCAAAGATGTATTGAAAAAAGTTACAAAACCGATTACATTTATTTTAGATCCACGCGAACGAAGTGCACAGTTAGTAGTTATAATATCTGACTAATATCTAATATCTATATATATATATATATCTATATCTAATATCTCTAAGTATATCTAAGTAGTTATGATATCTCTATCAGTCACCATATCTTCATTCAGCCCTTTTGCCTTTTTCTTTTCTTTTCTTTGGACGACCTCTCCCTCTCCATCCCTCAACATTCATAGTCATCACTTCCATCGTCACATGCGTTTCGTCTCTTCTCAAAACAAGTCCATAGGAAATATCCAAAAAAGGATAATGTAAACTGTGGATGCTTAAAACCCACCTCGAACATAAGTAGCACTGATTATATTTTACGTTGTTAATGTATGTACGTCATTTATTTAAAATATCGTAATCTAAATGAAAACGCACGCGATATTAAGTGTAATATCAATAGTGGTTGTAATACTAAACATCGTTTACTTAAGCTTAAAGATACCGATTGTCGATCCTGTAACCTTACCGTAATAACATTGGTGTTAGTGAATTGGCAGATTTGTTATGTGATATTTTACTATGCTTTACAAATATGCAAACTATCAAGTGATGACTAGAGATTTTTATTTAGGAGATATATTATGTATAAACACTCGTACTGTTCCTTCTATTGTGCATCGAAGAACTTTGTGAGATTCTCTAGAAATCGGCTTTTAAATTAATACGGTAACGATAACTAGTTTTGATCTCACGCTACGAAGTTAAGATCGCAGTAAGACGAGAATAGAGGATTTGTGGTGGAAAGCGCACGCGCGACGCCACTCAGTACGCCGCTCCCGCCTTGGCCACTCGCTACGAAACATCACAGATCGAGATCGCGATAACTTTTGCTGTACTTTCGATCTCTCGTTAATATTTTGTTATGAATTAAAAGTTCCAAGGATTTAAATCTAGAACATGTGGTTGTTGAATGATAACCGGTTGGTAGCGGCGCCAGCGGATGAGTTGAGGTGATCGCGCGATGCACGGTGTATCGCGCGCTCGAGCCACGGCCGCGCGATGAGCGCGTGTCATACGTTCTGTCGTCGCTTGCACGCGCATACACTCGCGCGAATTCTTATTTTGCCGCTCTTCTTAACTTTCGTCCAAGCACAGTAAGTTTCATTTTGTTATTCTTTATAACATAAATAAAACGAACGTTATTTAAAATGTTATCATAAGAATAATACAATATATTTGAGTTATTAGTTATGTACTATGAGTTTCAAAGATAAATTATTTCTTTATGTTTTACCATTGCAGTATTGTGTTATTAATTTCTGAAGAATGAGAAGGCAATCATTTGTAATGCCACGTTCCTTTTTTATATACAATCATTTGAAATAGTTATTATTTTATAAGGTATTTAAATTGGAGCACGATTTAACTATTCAGTATATTTTATAATGCATAAGGACATTTACTATATGTATCTAGAAATAGTTGTGATGCTCCCAAAGGCATTCCGACGGCATAAAGCCGGTCAGACTTCGGGCCACAAATTCCTTAGTTTGTTATTACTTATTTACGGGTACATTACAACATAAAGTATTTTTGGGATAAATGACGAGTTTTTGACGGGATCTCAAAGTGGCATGTCGTGGTTTTTCTTGTAATAAATAAACATATATTATTTGATGTAGTACTATGTACCTAATGTTAGAAGCATTTCACATGACAAATTTTTGCAACTCTCCATAACTGAAAATCTATTGAGTAAGGAAATGGATTAACAATATTACATATGTCAATGTAATTTTAATTGCCATAAAAACTCACTGGTGTATATTAATATGGCAGCCCCCATATTGTTAGTGCCATTTTGCTATTACAAAACATTTAAAACACGAAAAGTTACACAAATTGTTTATAAGAACTGTTAATATACTTATAACAATATGAAAAATGTATAACCTGAAACATTCATAAAGTAATTTAATCACAAAGTGCAAATACATTTGTGAATTGTAAATGTAACATCTTGTTAAATTGATGCCCTCTCTGTGCGTTAAACTCATTGTCACTTCAATGTTTTTTGTAAATATTATCTGATTTCTTACCGGCTTTTGTCGATGACTGGGTTGTTTTCCGAACCGATGATAGTTTTGACGTTCATAAGTACTTAAATTTAATAAAGTGTTTATAGATTTTATTGGATTGATCGTTGATTAATGTTCGAGCTGTCCATGACTAGCAAAAGCTAGCGGTGCTGAGCCACTCAAACCGAAAAAATTGCTCGCGATTGGCGGGCAACTCGATGTGGTGCTTGCTATACACAGAACTATAGTTCTGTTTCCTGGAACTTCGGCATTTCAAATTATAATCGCATTATAGAGTGATGTATTGAGTAGTAGATTATGTGTGTAATAAGTAAGTGTATGGTGTAACTGGGAGGTCTGAGCTGCCGTCACCAATCGACACACTAATATTGGTCAACCCACTTTCCTGGGCAACTTCACAATTAAATCCAGCCACAATTATTATCATTACATCATACACATGCCTATAAAATACTACTTTAGTTTTCAAAAGTCCAAAATCCAAATATAACCAAATATTATAATAAACGGTTGGCCACGTCAACAGGCCAAAACAGGTGCTACTTCAATTCGTGTTAAGCGACGAACGTGCGATACTTTTAATTCTATATGTACCCACGCAATTGGTCAACTTTTTTTATAAAGCTTTAGTGTTATGGCCACAATATCACCTGATACTAAGGGGCGATGTGGCCCTAGTGAACGAGCTGGCTCTCAGGTGCAACTGCCGGAACATACCCATAGGTATTTGGTGGCAGATTTTCAACTGTAGTGTGGTAGCTAGCAAGGGGGGCATTAGAAAAAGCCCCACCACAATTTTACAATGTGTTCCCTTCACCGAAAGCTCAAGCTCATTGTTAGTGAATTCGAACTCAAGTCCCTTGACACGGCATTCGTAAACACTATCTACTGAGTTAACTGCCCAAAACCATCTCACACACGCGGCTTCGCCCGTCTCAGCATTATTTGCAACAATTAAATGATACACTTTATTCAGTGCGCAGTATAAACGGTCGATCAATTGATATTTTACTTACTCATCTGAAGCTTTTCAATTTGGGTCACAAATCATCGAATTCTCTCCGCATTCATTTCGAAGTAATCGTTGTAAATGTTTCAATTCTTTATCTTTTTCTTTTACGCTTTTCAAATTGAATTTGTATAATGCAGGGTCATATTTCATCCCATTTTAAATACAATAAAAATGTATAGCTAAATATTTGACGATTTGACGATTTTACTAACGACATTGACGACATCTTTATAGGCAATAAGTATTGATTGAATTAAATTTATAATTATACACTTTGTTTAACATTTATTAAAGGAAATTTAAAATAAAACACTAAGCTAAATCTATCCTTTTGCACAAATTCAACTGGCTTGCTCTACTGAAACATCTACTTTCAGTCCTAGCAATATTAATCAGTACTTCTGGATCTCTAAAGTTTCAGTAAAGATGTTGAAGATTTAAGAGAAGATTTTTGTAGAATGTTATTAACCCCAAAATCAAAACGAATCATCTTACGTACAAAAACTCGTTGAAGGTAGTTCTGTGGTTATGAATTATAAATTTTATTGTATACTCGATAAAATTATGTGTAATATACGGAATAATTGAAGTATGCGATGAGCCGCTTACATGCATTTTCTTGTTACAATTATATAGTATCACACTTCATGTGTATGTGAATATTATCGTCGCTAATACCAATGACCGCTATGTCTACATATATATCACTTAAATAAATTACTACTTTTTATCGGACAATGTTCTGCCTGATGCATATAGTATACTTTTTAGTGACTACAGTGCAGCGAATAACTATACCCTAGTCAAAATGTTTTTTATACGAATTTATGTTAATATGAAAATATGTTAGTAATTGGGTTACAATAACAAAAATGTCGAAATATTAAAAAATGTACTACACTATGGATTTTATTAAATTCGTTTGTAAGATTTTTACTTCTGTATAGGAATTTTAAATATACTACAAAACCAATAAACGTTATCGGATTTTTGTTACTTAGACTCTAATTATTTATATCAATTAAATATAAAAATATGAAGAAATAACTCTAATATTACAGTAAGGAATTCTCCTAGTTTTCGCATTTATATTTAAACTATAGAGTCTAAGAATACAACGAAAGATAATTGGGTAGTTGACACTTGTACCTGACTGTGTTGCTATAACCATACATATGGTTATTCTGAATTCTTTTTCTATGTCACATTTTGGAATTAGCCACTGTACCATACATAACGTGTGAAATAAATAACTATATCAAGCTAAAACTTGAAGGTCGGACCTATAGCAATATCCCCCATTGGTTTTAAATCTAAAGATTTTGAATTATGCATTATTAAAACACTAAAGAAAAAAGCATAAAACTTATTATATCATTAAAAATAAGTAATAGAGTAACGATTCTATCAAAAGTTAATTTAAAGGCGGATTTAGGAGATACCCTTCCTAAATGGCTATTCAATTGAAGCTTTGCATACAAATCTCATTCAAATTGCTGTTACCTCAACTGAATTACAATCATTTTCTATCGACATACGCTATCTTCTTACACGTAACACTTTGTATTTTAAATATGTATATGATATACAAAAATAATGTTTTGTCTATACTGTAGAAAAATGTAAACATTAATGAATAATTAAGATAATATTTACGTCACTTTCACATAAGAACACAATTTACTTCCCAACTAATGTTCACAACGACTCAGTAGAAAACATTTATTTAGGTATCTTTCACGAAGTCTTTAACTGAGATAACACAAGAAAATGAATATAAATGTCAGATTAATATAATTTTTATACTTATTATATTATATTTATTAAGTATTAGATTTTGACACACAAATCGTATGACGCAATATAAAGTTTCAAACAAAATGTATCCCTCTCTCTACCCTATTTCCAATTTTTTTTGCGACAAAAAGTAACCTATTACCCTCTCCAAGTTCCCATACATCTCTTTATAAAAATTCATCATAATAAGAAACTCACTTTCGTATTTATAATATTAGTATGGATCCATAAACAACAAAAATATATTGGGTACAATTTACATGCTTGTTTTGTAAACCGAAGATTCGAGAAAACGTGTGCCTTTTTATGATATTATTTGATGAATTAAGACTTATTGCTTTAGAATAAGGTTACTAAACTCTTTTTTCATTCGGTACAGAAGTGAGCGTGTTGCCGCTGGTGATCGATTGGAAAACGTTACTCATACTGTATCGCGTATCCTTGATGGTTACGATATAAGACTTAGACCGAACTTTGGAGGTAAGTTATTATTTATTTCATTGTTGTAAATCTTATTTGCATACGGCTAATTCTCATATAATTGTATGTTTTGAAATGTATGATTAGTACAAAAGGTGGTATTTTTATTTATTTACTAGTAAGAAAAACACAATAGTCGATAGTAAGATAAATAATAAAATTAAAAAGTAATAATAAGGACATTAAACTGCAACTAAAATGGATGTTAACATATTAGCTTACAGTATTAACAAAATAAAAAGAGAATTTAGTAACATTAAATATTGAAATAAATATAGAAAAAATAGATGAAGAAAAAATTAAAAAGTTTAAAAATCCGTTATTATAACTACAATTTAACACTGGCAAAGAAAGCAAAATGAAAAATGTAATTCAGCAGACTGAAACATTATCTTATATATAAATTGCTCAATATATAATTTACTGAATGCATTTAAAACCTCAAGAATGAAAAATTTAATTAAAATTGCTGGCATAAATCTCGTTGATTTAGAACAAATGTTCTGGAAAGAAGATCGAAAATAGTACTCGTATGAGGTCTCGTTTTTTAAAACACAATGTGTATTCGTTCACATCTATACTTTATAATGTAAATTAGCTGATAAGGAAAATACTGATTTATAAAAGCATAAATGTATAAACATCTGCTCTCAGCTTACATAACTTTGCATGCCAGTAGTTATGCAAGCAGCCACGATGTATACTCGAGAAAGCCACGCTTGAGTCACCGCAGTTCCGAAACATGGCGTTATTGCGAGCCTTCGACCATGTATATTTCATATTGAGTTTGCTTAGTAAATACGTTTTGATTCGTCAGCGGTTCTTTGCGCTGCACATGTCGTGGGACCGCGTTGCCATCGATGCATTAAATGTTAATATTTCACAGGAGACCCGCTGTACGTCGGTATGGATTTAACTATAGCCAGTTTTGATGCAATATCAGAAGTAAATATGGTAAGATGACTTCATGTCTTTGTTCGTTTATAGTATTAATAGGTGTATTATTTTATTTATATTTCAATGCGTTCTTTTACTATTTTATACGGTTTCTAGTTTTTCATATTAACTAGACCTTACTAAGTGTTCATTGCGCATTACCACAAATTTATACTTACATCAAAGTAAGCAAGATATTTTTTTTCACATTTATCTTCATCTAATAGTTTATCTGTAGCTGCTAAGATTAAAAAATACTGACTGCCATACATAAGTACGTTATGCTCATATAAAGAAAATTAATTTAGGAATATAAACGGGGATCATATTTAAACATCATTATTAAGATGTAAAACTGGTAAAGATAAAATAAAGTTAAGGCTAATAATTGGCATGAGAATATTAATTTAATAGCATTTTAAAATTATTTTTTCTTCTAAAATTGTGATAAAAAAATAAATTATGTTAATGAAATAAAAAAAAAAACTGTACTTTCATGCAATTTAAATCTACTGTGAAATACGTCAACATATTACAAACACGAATGTATGTTAAGGATTTTTTATTATGCCTAGTTGATAATGTTAACTCTAACTGTGTAAGTTTGAAATGTAGTCTGAATCTAATAGGAAGACGCCATAAAACGTATTTTTTCTAGTTTTTCATAATTCACTTGTGAACAATAAATAGACTATATTATGCAAAATGCGTCTAAAACTATGTAATATAGGGTTAAAAAATGTAAGTTTATAAACTACTACTTGACGGAAATCTTATCTAAAATTCCCAAGAGTAAAGGAGGAATTATGTGTTACATAAAATTAACATAGTTACCCGATTCTGATTCGTCTTAAGATTTTTGGGTCCAACAAGGACTTGTCAACCTCGGGCAAGTCTTCGGTAATTCATTAAGCTTTTAATAGACGCGGAATGGGAACAAGGCTGCGATCTCTTGACACACATCGAGGGTCAGCGATGATCGTGTAGCGGCTTGCTGCGTCAGCCAATCGATGGCCATCTTTACTCTTCGCTGCCACTAACCGACTGGCAGAGTAGAGGTCACCGCCCATCCAGACATGACTTTCATATGTTAACACTTATGAAAATAAATTACACATAATTTTATATACATAGTAATATCCATAGGTACTCCGTGTTGTGATAGTTAACTATATTTTCATCGGGTTATCGAAGCATTCAATTGGTCAACACGTTAGCAGTGCAAAAAATCACTATGGCTTTTTTTATCAGTTTAGAATTTTTATCTTCTAAGTAAGAATCGTGACTGAAGGAATCTCCAACTTATTACTAAGAAGTAAGAAATAAGTACTAACTTAATTGATTATTACTTCTAGAGAAAAAGTACCTTAATTTGTTTTTATTTAGAAAGATGTACGTACTTCATTTAAAGTAGTTCTGTTATAGAAAGAAGTGATAGCTTAGTGGTAGCCTGGTTTCGATAAAGGAAAACATCGTGCTGAAACTACAGTATTTTCAGTTGTCACATGGTCAACTACCAAAATTTCGTTGTAAATTTGTCGCAAAGCGCTTACAGTTCCATTTAAGAGTCAGTTTATACACTAGGCTTAAGGTCTTCTACTAATTGTGACTACATTCTCACTTGATATAAAATGAAACTGCGATTTAGTGCTAAGCCTAAAGAATAAAACCAATAATTAGAATGTTAAAGCACGGTAAAAATATAATCCAAACGTGTTTCATATATTCACATAATATCGATCATAATCGCTGGACGTCATTAACATTTATATTCATTATAAGTTACAGATATGAAGGGTCTGACGAACCTTATTATATTACTACTCTATTATACCAAAATTGACAAGGGTAATCTTAATTGTACACATTTCAGGATTACACAATAACCCTTTACTTGAATCAGTATTGGAAAGATGAAAGGTTGGCCTTCGGATTGCTTGAAGAGGTTTTAACCCTGTCTGGAGACTTTGCTGATAAAATTTGGGTGCCCGATACGTTCTTTGCAAATGATAAAAATAGGTTAGCAATTTATGTTATTGCTTTAGAATATTTACATAATACGGATCGCTTCTAGCGTGGAAGGTAGTTTAGCGTAAAATTCACACGATGAAATTGTTATCCTCTCATTATTTATTACTTATCTATGATTTTTTAACACATATTATAAGACTAGCTATGTATGCGACTTCGTCCGCGTATTATTGAAAAAAAAAAAATTTTTTTACCCTGTTTTTGTAACTTTTTTTAATACGGCTTAACTGCCATTAGTAGTAGCGTGATGTTAAATAGCTTAAAGAGCCCTACTGAATGATTACTTTATAAAATACAAAAAATATTTTTGAATTAAAGATTAACACCTTGTAACAAATAAAAAATAAACAAGCTTTTCCGCTGTATAATATTAATATACATTTTTCATTTTAATGTTTTTACCGTTCACGTATAAAGCAACGAATTGATACGTATTTATATAAACTTGTAGAGATATTTATTTTTAGTAAACATTTTTATAATAAAACTATAACCATTTAATATTTTCAAGTGCATGCTTGATTTATTTGTATAAATAATTAAATAATTTTAAACTCTTACACCAAGGATGTTACAGAGTCTACGTTGGTGTATACTAGACTAATACTGATCATATTGTTGTTGTAATTATCTATATCTATACTAATATTATAAAGAGGAAAGGTTCGTATTTATTTATTTTTGCTTGTAAAGAATAAACTGAGAACTACTGGATCGATTTCAAAAATTCTTTCACCTTCACAATGCCACATTAGCGTTGAGTAATTACATAACATATTTTTATGAAAATTGTTAAATAAAATCTTATTTCCACGCGAACGAAGTCGCGGACACAGCTAGTATGTTACAAATGAGACTTGATTAAAAAAAAAAATTACAGTTTCCTTCATGATGTAACGGAGCGCAACAAGCTGGTGCGCCTCGGTGGAGACGGCGCCATCACATATGGGATGCGGTTTACAGCCACTCTTGCCTGCATGATGGACCTACACTACTACCCGCTTGACAGCCAGAACTGCACCGTCGAAATTGAAAGCTGTGTGACTCTTGTACTTGTAACATATCGGAAGGCCCGGCTTCCTGTTGCTGACTGCCATTGTCTACCGTTCTCATCCCATCGTTCTTCTAAAGAAGCATCATTACAATATCATCATAATTGATATTATTACCTAACCGTTTGCTCTGCAATAATCATACATTTTCAAGCCATTTTGCTAATACTCATATATGAAAAAAATTGTTCCTATATTAAACGCGTAAGAAATGAAATTTCTTTACACATAGGTATATCATTTTAATTAATTATCAAACATACTGTAATGTGTAATGTAATACTGAACTATATATCTATGAGATTTGATATCTTCATATACTGTATATATTTACTCACAAATACACATTTGTAGCTATAACGGTGTAATGCGACAGACGAACATTGGTTTTTTAATACCATATAAAAATTTCCTTTAACGTAGGTAAAGAAATTTCACTTCAAAAAGTACAAAACCCTGTACTAGCATACATACATAATAAAACTTATTCATTTGCTACTTACAGTAGAGTGGACATTAACCAGTTTTATATGGGAGGGATATTTATTTTAAACAACTTATACATTTGACATCAGCATGCTAACGTTGTATATTTACCGTTGCAGATGGGTACACCGTATCCGATGTAGTTATGTACTGGAAAGATACACCAGTGCGAGGAGTAGAAGACGCTGAATTACCACAATTCACTATACTTGGACATGAAACTAATGACCGAAAGGTATGGTAGTAATAGACTCTTAAATATTGTACTGAAGGAATTTTAACCTCAATTAATGTAGATAGCTTATTTCGTCAAGTAACACAGAAATATTAATATGCCTGGATTCAGGCGTGCATCCAGCCTTCAAAAAAGGTTACGGTCTCAGCCACCCGAAATTCGGCCAAGTACGAGTTGGCGTATGAACTTGCTCATGATCGATGTTATGCATTCTTAGAAAGGAGATGTTTCTAAAATAACATATGGGCATGGGTAAAGTTATTGCCCAAACACTAATAAGTTAATAAACTTGTATAATGTTAATTTATTCTCTCAAGAAAATTACAAGAGTAGAATATGTCACAACACATTGTCATATTTATACTACAACACTTATTAATCTATTGATCTCAACAGACGATGAAAGTGCGACGTCACAAATCTATTAGAGTTGTGGGCATGCCCATCGTGCCTATAACGTTTGATCCGCGCTTATCGTCATTATTACAGCGTTATGTGAATCACTTTTAGGAAGTACGTACATAAAGGGATGTTTCTTCGTCTGGAGCCTTCTTAATCAATATCAAGAAGCTAATATTTGCTGAATATCTATACACCGTTTATATTTATCCCACGAATCATTTATCATGTTATCATTATTTATCATGTTGCTGAACTGATTATTGATTAGGTAATTTTATTGACATTTCGAGAAGTTCTTTAATGGTATGAAGTTGCTAGCGTTTTCAAATAGTTCTAAATTCTAGCATACCCAGTGATGACAGAGATAGCATACTATACTCATGTCGTTATATAGTAGAACATTTAATTATAAACCGTAATAATTATTATCAAGTAATCACAAAAAATATTGTTATCGGTTCAATAAAATTTTAATGTACATGATTTTTTACGTAGTGGCAGCATCTGATGGTAAGAACAACAGTTAGCATCGACTCTCTATTGACGATCGTCGTTGTCATGCTGGTCTGCAAACCTCTTCGCTACTGGATATATACTGGTTGAGAAACGAGAAATGCCGAAATAGATTTACGTACTTGCACGGGATGTTCAAGAAATAATTGTGTACATACCATCAATCTAATCATGAAACGCAACAAGCCTATAGCGCGTGTTAAACTAGTAATCCGGTTGGACACAATTATACGAGTAGTGTCCACTTATTCAGCAAATAATTAGAAACCCGCAACAACAAAATTAGAATAGAAGAAGTTTTTGGTATAAAATTCGAATATAAATGCAGTTAAAATATTTTCTTTCTAAAATCTTCACCTAGAGTTAATCATTCCAGGAAAAATTGGCCACGGGAGTATATCAACGTTTGTCCCTAAGTTTCAAGTTGCGAAGAAATATTGGATACTTCGTATTCCAGACGTACTTGCCGAGCATTCTTATTGTGATGTTATCATGGGTGTCTTTTTGGATTAATCACGAAGCCACGTCAGCCAGAGTAGCGCTGGGTTTGTTCAATTATTTATTCACTAGATTTTACGCACTCGCGTTTATATTGATTTTGTCAAACAAATCAGATGACGCAATAAAAAGTTTCATACCATCCAATAATATTTTCGCGAGTATAAGTAACCTATCACCGTCTTCAGGTTCCCATCTATATCTATACCAAAACTCATTATTACCTATTGAGGGGTTTAGGCGTAAAAGCGTAACAAATAAACAAACAAACTCACTTTTGAATTTATAATATTAGTAAGGATTAACTTTAACGTCTGGCTCTAAATAAAAAAAAGTACTTTATTAGTTTAGAGTTGGCTACAATCTCACCTGATTTTAACTTGATTTTAACAAACGGTGGACACGTTAAACCTACTAGGGTTTTGGCTCTCAAGGGCAGCTGCCAGAACACACGTATAGGTATTTTGTCATACATTTTCAATTTGAGGGTGTTACGTAGTTAGACGGACAATAAAAAATGCCCGACCACCATGCTCCGGTTTGATCATGATGTTTCCCTTCACCGAAAGCTTAGGCTTATTGCAGGAATTCAAACTCAGGTCCATCGACGCTAAGTCCATACACGCTACCATTCAGCCCTCCCATCCATCCATCCATCCATTCAACCGAAAGACGTCCATTGCTGGACATAGGTCTCCCCCAAAGATCTCCACGAAGACTGGTCTTGCGCCATCCGCATCCAGCGGATTCCCGCAACCTTCGCCAGGTCGTCGTTCCACCTTGTGGGAGGCCGACCCACACTACGTCTTTTGGTACGTGGTAGCCATTCGAGAATCCGTTGGCCTCACCGGGCATCGGTTCTGCGAGCAATGTGCCCAGCTCACTGCCACTTAAGTTTAGCAATTCTTCGAGCGATTTCGGTTACCTTGGTTCTTCTGCGGATCTCCTCATTCCTGATTTGATCACGCAGTGAAACTCCAAGCATAGCCCTATCCATTGCCCTTTGAGCAACTTTGACCTTTTTTACTAGGCCCATTATGAGCGACCACGTCTCAGTGCCGTATGTCATCACTGGCAATACACACTGGTCGAAGACTTTCGTCTTGAGACACTGCGGTATTTTAGACGAGAAGATTTCGCGTAGCTTCCCAAACGCGGTCTAGTCGAGCTGGATTCGACGATTAACCTCTTTCTCGAAGTAGGATCTACCTAACTGGATGGTTTGCCACAGGTATATATAACTGTCAACAACTTCGAGCGTAGAGTCACCGATTTTTATAGGAGCTGGCACAGCATGAATATTAGACATGACTTTCGTCTTCTCCATGTTAATTTTAAGACCAACTCGTTCGGAGGCTCTACTGAGGTCACCATGCATCGTACTTAGGTCTTCTGCGGTCTCAGCCATAACTACGATATCATCAGCAAAGCGGAGGTGTGTTATGTACTCGCCGTTTATGTTAATGCCAAGTCCTTTTCAATCCAGAACTTTGAAGACATCTTCGAGTACAGAAGTAAGCAGTTTCGGAGAAATAGCATCTCCCTGTCTAATGCCGCGTCGCAAAGTTATAGGTTTCGAGATCTGGTCCTGTAATCGGACTGACATGGTGGCGTTTTTGTAAAAATCCTTCAACGCTCTGATATACCGATAGTCTACTTGGCATCGCTGGAGAGACTGCAGTCAAGCCTAGGTTTCAATCTAATCAAAAGCTTTTTCGTAGTCCACAAACGCTAAACAAAGGGGTAGGTTATATTCCTCGGTCTTCTGTATAACCTTTTCGGAAGCTGGCTTCTTTGGGAGGCTGGAAGTAGCCAAGCCTGTGCGCTAGTCGGTTCGTGAAGACTCTCGAAACAGCGTGTAGATATGAATCAGAAGTGAGATGGGACTATAATTTTTCAAAAGGATGTCATAACTTTTTTTGAAAAAGAGAATCACTACGCTTCTGTGCCATGCCTGTGACGGTTTTCCCTCGTATATGACGGAATGAAAGAGCTTCTGAAGGGCCTCAAGGATCGGTTTTCCACCGCCTCCAGCAGCTCAGCTGTTATTCCGTCATCACCCAGCACCTTGTTGTACATGAGCTGTTTGAGAGCTATTCAAATTTTGTTCCGAATGACGTTCGGGATATCTTCAGTAAAGTGTCGGGTTAATCTAGCTCTCGGGTCTCGGGCTAGATTTCGAGTGGGTTTTCGTGTTGATGTGTAAAGCTGTCCGTAGAACTTCTCGACTTTCCTCAAGAGCACAGGCCTGGAGGATATGATTCCCCCGTCGTCAGCCTTCAGCTTGGTCAATCGGCTATGCTCAATAGCCAGATCTCTAGCGAAAACTTTGGAGCCTCTGTTTCGCTCTATAGCCTCTTTTATACTATCGCTATTATACCGTCGTAGGTCACGATTAAGAGACTTAGAAATCTGTATATTGAGCTGCCGATATTTATTAGCATCGACTGATAACTGCAAAACCATCGCACCTCTTTCCTCCATGAGCCCGAGAGTAAGGTCAGAGAACGTATACGGCAGGTCTTAATATACTTAGACCCAACCGTACGGACAGCTTCAACAAACCCATCATTGTACTCGTCCACTTCGCTCCCTAGGCGATCGAAGCGGTTTTTTAGTTCAAGCTGAAAGCTCTCGGGGTTTTGTATTTGGATGGGCAACGGACGGAGCGAAGACTTCATCAGACGGGATATCTCAAATTTGATGTTCAGATGCATTGTGCCTCTGACCATACGGTGATCGTTACCGGTTTTTACCGAGCTGATCACAGAGACATCATTGAATATTTGCTTTTTTGTCGACATGATGAAGTCTATCTCATTCTTAGTCACACCGTTGGGACTCATCCATGTCCACTTCTTGTGTTCCCGCTTTCTGAAGAAGGAGTTCATCATAAAGAGTTCCTCCTTTTCCATAAAGCTAGTCAGTCTGTGGCCCCGCAGCTCCTCACCACTTCGCTTTCCTAGTTTGGCGTTGAAGTCTCCCATAACAATGGTATAGTCGGTTTTGCTACTATGTATAGCCTGTGTAATGTCCTCATACATAGTCTTCAATTCTTCATCGGAGTGTGCCGAGGTCGGGGCGTAAACATGGATAACCTTCATGGAATACCGTTTGGTTATTCTGAGTATCAGGAACGCCACCCTGGTCGACACACTCTCGATCTTCACCACGTTGTTTACAAGCGCCTTGCGGACGAGCAACCCGACACCACCTTAAGACTGTTGTTCGCCCTCCCAGAAATACAGCACCTCAGATAATACCAATATATCTTTTCGTCTGTCCGCAGTGTTCGCGTGTTATATGTTGCCAGGTCGATCCGTCGTTGTTTGTGATAGCCGGATCTCTGCCAGAGATTCTTGGCACCCATTGCCCCACCATTACCTTGGCCACTACCATTATGACCAGGAATAGCGGGGCCGCCGGGGACTAGGGGCCGGTTTCTTAGTGTGCCGTTCATAATGTTGGTGGGGAGCCATTGCCATAATCGCCACTCCTGGCAGACGGGTTGGCAATAGCAGTAGGTGTTTGCAGTGCTCAGAGGATGCTGCTGCCCATCCCCTGGTTTTACCGTAGTCGCCTTTTACGACACCCACGGGATAACATGGGATGGTACTATTCTTGGCCGGCACACACAAAGCCCTTATTGCTTTAAATTCCAAAACCGTTTGACCGATCACCGTGAAAAATGACGTGCTATATTTTTTTCATAAAGGAGGAGGTTTCCCCTTACGAAATAGATCTGCTTAAAATTACTGACCACTGTAAGTAGACAGAGCAAAATGCGTGGAGTCAGTTTGTTAAATATATAACATAAAGTATATCATATTACGTAAATATATTGAATGCTGTATTTAAAACAGGTCAATTATAATCAAATAATAATAATAATAGCACATATTATAGTATTTTTATCCCGAAATCTGTATTGATTATAATGTGACAGTGTAAATTGATTGCCTGGTATTTCTGAACAATTTTTACATACATTATCTGATATGAGCGTCACAATATGTAGCCTTTGATTTCATCTGTAACTGATTATTCTATGGTGCTATACTTATCATTTTTATTTGGCTAGAAAATTTAAAATCAAAATTTATTGTCATTGCGCACGGCTATCCACTGAACAACACAATGAATATGTATTAAATTAAAATATATTACGTTTAATTTATTTATTTAATAGACAATAAATATTGGTTAGTTTGTACATAACAATTTCAGATGACAATATTTTCTTTTTGCAATCTTTTGAGAGTGTGATTTTCCGTAGTCGGGTTTTAGTTTTTGAACTGACTTTTTTACAACTAAGATTGCAAACAAACATATGGCCCGTTTTATTTGAGTACGGTTACTGTAGCCTATGAATGCATGTACGTATTACTCGAAGTATCATTAGCGTATTGGCAACCTTGAAGTTTCCTCAATAAATTAAAATATTTCAGGCATAACAACGGTCCTGACGATGACTACAATAAGCACCGGAGTACGGAGCAGTTTGCCTCGCATCTCTTACGTGAAAGCTATTGACATCTACTTGGTGATGTGCTTCGTGTTCGTATTCGCCGCTCTATTGGAGTATGCCGCTGTAAACTATACATACTGGGGCGCTAGAGCTCGAAAGAGAGCCAAGTTAAAGAACCGTGATCAGATGTCGACAAGCGCGAGTGTGGAGAAAGATTTGAAATTTGGTAATTTCTACATTGTACACCTTAACTATCTAGCTACGAGTAGAATTACTAGAATCATCATATTAAAATTATTGTTTTTTTAGGGATTATGTCGT
This sequence comes from Actias luna, assembly GCA_039707435.1. Lineage (NCBI taxonomy): Eukaryota > Metazoa > Arthropoda > Insecta > Lepidoptera > Saturniidae > Actias > Actias luna. The sequence continues at coordinate 6,123,997 of JAZHAC010000034.1, read as the reverse complement.
TTTATAGTACCACTGCGAGTGATATGACGGCGATAAATTTTGCCATATAAATATCAAATGAAAAAGAAACTAGATAAAAAATCCTAAATGTGTTTTTAATCTGAGTCTGATATAACTAATGAATTACTAATTTGTAGGTTCTAGGTCTCCAGAAGAAATAATAGCGCTTCGAGAATGTACAGCAAATACGGGAAGAGTTTCACCATTGTTGGGATTGCGGTCAAAACCATTGCCGACATCGGCAGGAGCACCTCCGTCATTAAGAATCCAACGCGATCACACTCAACTACGATATAGAACTCGTCCGAATTCAAGAAATTCTAAAAGTATTTTTATTTTTTACTTGAAACGAAATATGAACGTTAGTGAATATGACTTATGAAAAAGAGTGCAATTGAAAATGATCTCAAAGAAGTTGGATATTTTAAAAGACCTCTTAAGATAATACATTGCGAATGAGTACTTTTGAAAATTAGATATTGTCTATTTTTATACGGTTTATAAAACTTCCTTTTCCACTTTTCTAGGACATTGCTTTTTTTATTTTCTTGTATTATTCCCTCTTAACTGTAGTAAGTGTCCTCAGAAAAACCTCTGCAGATTTATTGTGACCAGAAATAGTTAAAATCGAGATTGGTACGATCGAAGTGTAACGAATGTTAAAAGTCTCACTTAATTTTAAGTAATGGTGAAGTTATGTACAGTAGTAATGGTGTAGTAATGGTACAGTACATAGTACAGGTGTAGTAATGGTTAAGTAATGTGTGATGACAATAACACAGTAAACTAGCGGACGGGTTTGGTTATATCTGCTGGAACTTGTTCGCTGATATTGGCATTAATGATAGCTTACTTGCTAGCGTGCATGATCGCCGCTTCAATAAAGTGAGTTCCGATACCTGCAATGAGTTGAGCTTTCAGTTTAATGAAAACATCGTTTGAAACCGTAGTATGGTGGTATTTCTTCTTCTTAGGCTTGCCTTTTCTCACTACCACCCTCAACTTGAAAATCTACCGCCAAATTGGTTTATTCTGGCAGTTGTACTTGAGAGCCATTCTCTCCACTAGGCTTAGCATGCCCACCATCGTTGACCACTTCGTCGCATAATATTAGGTGAGATTATGGCCATAACATTAACCCTAAAAAATATTTAAAAAATACACACCGAGATGTTTGACGATAAATGTCCGACTCGAAAGTGGTAGCTTAGTACTAGATTAACTTAGTACTAGTACTAGATAGGCATTAAAAAGTGCTATACTACCATGCTATGGCTTTACAACCTTACAGCTTACACTCTGTGTTGGATTCAAATCCATATTGATTGTTGCGGTGTCTGAAAATGATACAATTATCGGCGATCATTATTTTTATATCTGCTGGAGATATTTAATTTAAGAATAAGTAAGAACAGAAGTAGCAATAAGTTAATATGCTTCTAATATATTTTCCAGACGGATCGACCGGCAAACTGAAGATGATTCACGCGTTACGCCGTGGTGCCACAGTAATCAAGGCGTCGGTGCCGAAGATCAGAGACGTCAATGTCATTGATACATATTCGAGAGTAGTTTTCCCTGTAATGTTTCTTATATTCAACGCAGTCTATTGGGTTTTCTATATTATTGATTAAAATATCCCTTCAAATAAATATGCAAGCAGTGAATAATTTATTGATTAGAAGACTAAAAATGTTTTATTAATCAAATTAATTTGTGTAACTTTCTAATTATTATTTTGGTGTATATGTATAATTCACATATAATTCAAATATATTAATATTAACATTTTATATATAAAATATATATATAACAGCATTCATTGATGATTGAGCCCTTAGTGATTGTACATCGAGAAAATGCCAGAAAAATGTAGATTAGAATAAAAATGACATCAAATAAGTAGCTACATCAAGAGAACTGAGTGATTTGTTTCATATATGGTTATATATTTTATTTAATATTATAATCATATCTTGTAACGACCTTCATTTTCTGCAACGCTATAGAAATAGTAAATTAGAGTTTAAAATTAATATGAAAGAAGGAATTATGAGAGTTACATCGGTTTTGTACGTTAAAGTGTCAATAATATTTATCAGTCATTCGCATGTCAGTTTTGGTTGTGCTGTTCTTGAGTTAGGAATAGTTGTGAACATGTGGTCGTCACTCTTTACAATTTATCTGTCGATGAACAAGTCATAACTGCTATTGTATGTGAGTGATTTTAGAGAACAATAAGTTAATTATTGTTATATCTCATAGTACACTTACAAATAATATTTTTAATTATATGTAGATTTCAATGTATCTAAGTAGTTGATAGCACATCACTTACTATAATAAAAACTGCCAATATTTAAGTCGATAAAGTGCTACAAAACGCAACAATTGAAATATTATTTCATGAATGCTACTTAATTTTTTTAAGGTCGTAGAACATTACAAATTAAATAATAAAATAATTGTATTGTTTGCTTTCAAATCTAAAGTAATAAATAAAATTACTCCTTGAATCAATTTCCATTTAACATTAATCTAAATTATGTAAATAATAGAATGTATGTTGTGACAACCATAGTGGAAAATAGATAAAATTGTTTAAGGGAATCATCTGCAATTAAATTTATTATTAAATTGTCATGTTTTTTATTTCCAAATAAAATATGTTACCATTTTTTTCAACGTGGTAAAATGCACTTATTCTTACCGATTGAGATGGACAGAAAAGGTTATGTGGGAGTCGTGTTTATGAACCAATATTAATTTAATTATATTATTGAAATAAAACTCTCGGGGAGTCCGCCCCGTGACCACGAAGGCTGAAAAGCTTTAGAAACGTCGGGATCAAAATTAATAAATAACCGCGATAAAATCTGTTTAAATTAGTTTTATATCGATGAATAATATTTGCGTAAATATAAGAAATAATTAATTATATTATATTTAATAATATATAAACATTCTCGTTGCGGTAAGTATTTTCAAGATTTTTTGCAGTGTATCATTTTTACTACATTTTAAACTTATCGTGTACAATATATCATGTATACGATACTATAAAGTTTTACTGTTCATCAGTTTTAAATTTATATAATATACTTTCCGTGGCGAACAAAATATAAAAATCGATCAACCCGCTATCTAGAATGTGAGTAAAATGGTTACATGTAGAATGTAGACTATATAATACTGTAAAAATACTTATATCTTAACCGTCTTGTTTAATAGACTGCACGTATTATTCGGTTTTTCATATCACTAATACTTCAGTCTATTGATTCGTTCTGGAGCTCCACTATAACTACCTCAGTATTATATGACGGAATTATATTGCCACAACCGGAAACTAAAAGCGCTAAAAGCGAACTACTAGAAATAGACAATTAAAAAAAGTTTTATAAAATCTTGTTATTACAATTTATAAAGTTATTCATATAAGTAATAAAGTTATTTTTAACCAAACTTGCCAATATCAATTTCAATCCATAAAGTTATTTTTAATCAAACGTATAAATATTAAAACCCCTGTAATATGATAATTAATATAAAGATATGTGTGAATATTTAAACCCTTTTATTTTATATTTAATATAAACAGAAGATCAACTATAAAGCTAATATTATAAAGTGACGATCAACGACCAAGCTAACAATTCGTCCATCCTGACAACTTTTCGCGTCCACGCGATACATATTAGATCATGATATTATTTTATAAAACACGATAATTTTAATAGTACAACGTCTAATGCGTAGAAGCCTAATAGCTAGGTAGTAGTTTAAAAGGTTAATTGGATCATAACAATTACACGATGAAAGTCATAGTGTGGTACAGAGAAGATAACACGAACAGCGTTCGAGTCTTGTGACACGAATGTCAGTTTAAGAAGGCCCCTTTCGACAGTTGTAAAGACTCACTCACTACTCGTGTTTCTATCGCCGCTCAGTATAAATCATTCCCGAAATAGACTTATAGCAAGTGAACAGTTTATGCTTATAATGCCCAGATGAATCCGTACACCTTTATTTTAATAAGATGCGTACATTGCTTCACTTAGGCCGTTCTTCATAATTTCAGTAATCACTTTTATCAATCAAATATTTTTTTGTCAGAACCATTCATTAGAACTTTTACTCATGTCCGAGAGTAGAGCAGCGGTTACCAAAGTATCTTCTGAATCAACAGTTACTATTCTTACTCGTTCCAGAGATTCTTTGTGTAATGAGGCTTGTACATATATGCCTCTTGTAACTCCCTCTTGGAGGCTATAAATGTCCTCCTATGTCAATCTCAAAATGTACAAGTTTTCTATTTACACCTAACCAGCAGTGTGCTGTCTTTATTACTAAAATGTCAAAGTTTCCGTATCCTTTTCTATGCTTTTATCTTCTTCAGCATTCTTAATTTCTTTCTAATTTTTTTTTTTTTTTAGAAAGTATTGGCCATTAATATATATGTGAACGAGTATCTCAGTTTTTATTTTTATTTTATAATTGGAACATTTGAATTTGTTTCTATTCTTTTTCCTGGTTAAATACTAATAATTCAAATCTTACTGAATTACTACAACAAATGCTATCATCTAGCGGTCTTTCCTTTATTTCATCATCTATGTTCTTGAAGTTGCAATTTACATTTATGTTTTTCTCTTATTTTTCACTTATGTATTGTATACTATGGATTTATCTCGTTTTTGGACACCGTTTTCTAAATTCTGCTTGACGGAATTGCAGGTTTTGCACTCATTTAACAATATAAAACTTCGTTTTATCACCAGTAAACACTTCTAAACTGGTTATCGAAGTCATGTTGACATCACGGAAACGGTCTGTTGATTTACTTCTGTATATGTTTTCACGAAAATACTTCCAAATATCTCCAAATAGAATGAGTTTCTTTTTCATTTTTTAGATATGTACATCACCGATTCTAGATTATTTTTATCTGTAATTATCAAATAAAGTTCGATAGTTCCTTTCACTTTCGTCGCCAATGTTAGACCCTTTCAACATACATACATGTAGAAAATATAACTATAACAGTCGCATCACTATCTTTGCTAATAAATAGTATTATTAAATAGTCGTTGTACTTATAATAACTTTGTATCCATTAGTCTTTTGTCAGCTGATAATTTCTACAGTCGGGATTATAATGTGATCGTTGGATATTTCAATAGTCATAGCACAGTATGCGGCCATAGTATTACAATACAAATGATGACAGTCCTGTATAGTGTTGAACATTAGGCAGAACCTTCCACACCTCACACAGAGCGATTATTATCTACAAACGACTTAGCTCTAGCAACACAAGCGATACTTTTGAAGTAGTCAAAAAAATGATCATTGTTTAGGCGTTGACCATACTGGGCAAGTATTATGCAGATAACGCTATAAAGTCGAACCCTAGCAAAACACAATCCTGTACTTTCCAATTGCGGAACCGACAGGCAGGAGGTTTGTACTTCAATACAAAGAAGAAGGTAGCATTCAGATATAATCTATTCCGTCGCTTGGCCTCGTCTGCCTGGGGCGCTATTCCACCTGTCCTTAGCAAACCAGGCTTTTGCTACTCGGCTCGATAAATATGCATGTTCAGCGTGGCAACGCTCAGTACACTCAAAAAAGAAATCTATCTTTATCTCAATGACACCTCAAAAAAACCGAAGGAGTTTCATGATACATAATACATACTCAAGCTCAAGACGCTCTCCCAATAGAGGCACGAAAGATAAATGTGGCTAGGAAAGTTAGCACCGACATCGGGCTACGTGATTTCTGCCGATATTTCATTTCCTATTTGACGTAAAGCCAATAAACTAACATTCTTGCCCAAGTATGGGATATTCGTTTATAGTAATAAACCATCAATCAATTTTAAGCAACCATCTTGTCTAAGTTTCTAAGACGTTCGTTTCCATGACGTGCGGCTCGAACGATAAACGGCTATTACTAAACACGTCCACGAGCACACCGCGATGAAATAAATAAAATAAAAATTTCTTTCTCTTCATCAAAAAAAATAATCCGACAACTGGCGGATAACAGGAAAGGTAAAGTCGGTCCACATTACACGAAATTGTGCTCAGTTCACACTTCGGTCATGCTCGACTCGTCTAGTGTAGGCGCACCTTATTAATCTTCTCTATATTATTATTTCCTGGGACAGTACAATCACGAGCCAAGATACGCTTTCTTTAATCTGAATTGGCTTCTTCTCATAGTTTAAATAAAATAAATATCCACTGCCATTCTTATCATTATATGTACCAATTTTACCATATGTGAGATTGCTATGTAACAGTTTGTTCAGTAAATAGGTCATAGTTAAGGTAAATATATCAGGAACGATGTTGTATTTCAACGTACGTTTTTGTGCCATTAATTTCAATAAAATCTTACACTTAACACACATTCACATATGTATTACGAACCCTTTTAATGATAGTAAACTATCTCTTTTATGAAAGTATATCAATCATAGAACATATCTAATCGGTAACACGGTTTAACTTCAGGATCGAATTTCGGAACATTTTTCTCTACATTAAGAATGCTGAGAATGCACAGATGAAATAAATCCTGTTTAGGCTTCTCGTCTCTGGTTCAAATCTATCTTTCAAGATGATCGATCTTCTTTCACTGGGCCTGCGTCCACTCTTTAGGTATCATTAATCAGTACAGTGATCAAAGACCTAAAATAATTTTCACAACCGAGTATTTACTTTCGTAGTAGGTAATTCAAAATTCAACAAAACAGCAAAAAAATAAGACCTCCGTCCACTCTTGGACCGGTCATTAGGTATCATTAATCCGTATAGTGATCAAAGACCTGAAATAACTATCACAACCGAGTATCTACTTTCGTAGTAGGTAATTCAAAATTCAACAAAACAGCAAAAAAATAAGACCTCCTTCCACTCTTGGACCAGTCATTAGGTATCATTAATCCGTATAGTGATCAAAGACCTGAAAAAATTATGACAACCGAGTATCTACTTTCATGACAACCGAGTATCTACTATCGTAGTAGGTAACTTCAAAATTCAACAACTGGAGCGGTCATTAGGTATCATTAATCCGTACAGTGATCAAAGACCTGAAATAATTATCACAACCGAGCATCTACTTTCGTAGTAGGTAATTCAAAATTCAACAAAACAGCAAAAAATAAGACCTCCGTCCACTCTTGGACCAGTTTGGACCCGTCATTAGTTATCATTAATCCGTATAGTGATCAAAGACCTGAAATAATTATGACAACCGAGTATCTACTTTTGTATTAGGTAACTCAGAATTCAACAAAACAGCAGAAAATAAGACCTCCGTCCACTCTTGGACCGGTCATTAGGTATCATTAATCCGTCATTAGGTATCATTAATCCGTATAGTGATCAAAGACCTGAAATAATTATCACAACCGAGTATCTACTTTCGTAATAGGTAACTTCAAAATTCAATAAAACAACAGAAAAGAAGACCTCCATCCACACTTGGACTGGTCATTAGGTATCATTAATCCGTATAGTGATCAAAGACCTGAAATAATTATTACAAACGTGTATCTACTTTCGTAGTAGGTAACTCATATTCAACAAAACAGCAGAAAATAAACATCCACTTTAGTGAGTCTTTTTTGTTTCGTAGTAGGTAACTCATACTCAACAAAACAGCAGAAAATAAACATCCACTTTAGTGAGTCTTTTTTGTTTCGTAGTAGGTAACTCATATTCAACAAAACAGCAGAAAATAAACATCCACTTTAGTGAGTCTTTTTTGTTAAAAGACATAATGTATACGACTTTAATTAGTAGGTAATTCAAAATTCAACAGCAGAAAATAAACATCTAATACAGTTTAGTGAGTCTTTCATTTTTATATAATTTTCTTAATAAAAATGAGAGGGGTGTTTACAATTTGAAATGACTATTTATTTATGATACTTCTAAGCCAGAAATTGATCGTGGGTAGAAATAATAATAATCACCATACCTTATTGCGGACGTACGATTACACCAAGGTGGAAGTAAATAAACCAATTAAAAAAAACCTTGATGTTGTCCCACTTTTGAATATTCATCAAAACACAGATATCTTAAGTAAGTCGAGTAGAAAACGTAAATAAATGTTAACTGATATAGCGATAAACCGAAATTTGTATTGAATTTCAATGGAATGTAAAAATTGTAAATTTTAATGAACCTAATTGACAAAACTATTTTATTTAATTGTTTATATTGCGTGTGCGCACATGTCGTGACTTTGAACTTTGTGCCCATCCGCAAATCGCCAAACACGCCTAAAAAAGTTATCGCTTCATAATATCACAGTTATAAAACAAATGTCATAAGTTTGTTTTCTAAACAAATAGTAAGTGTATTGAACACACGCATAATCCAAAATAATAGTTGATAAAAACTTTCAACAACGTACGTTTAGATAAATAGAAATCTATGATGTAAGTGCCATCTTACAAATTTTGTAGGGACAGCTACAGGTTTATAACTCCGAACGCCTAACTTGCTGATCCTCGTATCAAAGCCTGTTTTAATGTAGTGACGCCATCTAACGTCAACGCTTTTCTTATATTTAGAAAGAGAAATGTCAAAAATAGGAAGGTCTTAATGTAAAATGAGTAAACTTCTCTTTTCTGAAACTGTAAGATGTCGTAAGTTGTACCGATGTTCTAACTGATTGTAATTAATGCACGAATCGTATTTAGTTTTATCTTAGAAAAATATAAATATCTCAATAGGGTTCATTTTCCTTTATCGGAACCTAATTAAGGATACTATTCCTCAGAATATATTTATACGTTAGGTAATAGATTTTAAACTAGAGGGCAGTAAGTAGCTACGTGGGAGGTAGAAACTGCCTTCTCACTGTGCTATAGATTTCCTCATGATATTTTCCTTCAATGAAAGCCAAGACTCAGTGGGAGGATTTAAATTCAAGGTATTATCAGTGCATATTTACATAACAGCGTCGATGTAGAAATACAAGGAAGCGAAATGTAAAAATGACAAATTTTCATGTACCAGATATACCATTATACGATAAACATAAAATATTTATTTGCTAAGCATTAAGTTTACAACAGCCGGCAGACGTACTGGAGCAATAATAAGCTATTTAAAGTATAGGTTATTAGGTTATTAATAGCTTTACTATTGAGCTACTTCGATCATTACTAACTGTTGTTAGTATAATTGTACGATAGTTTAGTCCATTGGCAGTCATCGCTCTCATGCCAGCCTCTTGGCCATTGGATATACTCTGGCCGATTTCGAAACATGAAAAGTTACTATAAGGGGTTTATTATCACATTAGTGGTGGACGCGACATCTTGTTTAATAGCTGGATAAACACTACCCAATTAAAATCGAGCTTCGATAATTAGACTCGTGTAATGCTTGTTCTTGTATATCGTCAGATATAGCGAGTGTAGTGTGCAGAAATCAGGGTAGTTATTAGAAACTGCCCTCCGTAACGAAGACACCGCAACACTTTAGTCGGCTCGTTTATTAGTTTTACATATTAATGTTAAACGCGATAAAATCTATATAACTTTAATGTATATAGTTCCTTTGATGGTAAATCGGGTAAAAACTATTCAACTTCTCGGGATGAGAGAATGACCATTCATAGCGGAAACGTTTCATGTGATTTCGTAGGAAACATTTCATGTATAGTTCTAGGATATTTCGTTTTTGAATTCCATTGTTTCTTTGTTATTCTTTTATTTACTTTTGTATGCCCGGCGTAGTCACCGTTGACGACTAAGTGTTACTAATATTATAAATGAGAAAGTGAGTTTGTTTGTTTGTTATGCTTTCACGCCTAAACCGCTGAACCGGTTACAATGAATTTTGGTATAGACATAGATGGGACCTCGGATGCGGTGACTACTTTTTCTGGAGATAAACTTATTCGAAGTGAGGTAAAGAGAGGGATAAATTTTGTATGAAACTTTTTATTGCATCATCGCATTTGTTCCACAAAAGCAATATTCACGCGAGCAAAGTCCCATATTAAAGCTAGTATGAAATAAAATAAAAAATATATTGAATTATATAAAATTACATTTGAATATTATCACATTTTAACGTAGTAATGAATGATTAAAAATAATTGAAATCCAACTGAACGTTTCATATAGGAATCAGATACAAATCAGCTATGAGGTGAGAGTCATGAAAGTCGGTAAGAGGTGCTTTATTCAGCTTTTAACTATTTTCACAAGTGAACCAAAAAATAATAATTTTACTTAAACGATACTACTGATACACGTATGTATATGACATAATTATTTTTATTTTTATAATACTAGCTGTATATCCATGTCTTTGCATGAACTTTATTAGGTACTGGCTGTGCCCGCGATTTCGTTCGCTTAGTAAAAAACATATTTTGTTATATCTCGAAAATAATACTTATTTTCTAGATCTCTGGCGCAGTACGTCCTTTTCTATACTACTAACAACGTGTATGAAAAACTTCATGATGCGGGTGAGAAGTTATAAAAAAATAACATCTCCGCACTCCACAGATCACATTGCTGAAAAATATAATGCAAAAATCTATTCATGGACTGTCGGGTGCTAACGTACTATTAAATTATGTGTTATTTCAATCATAAACGTAAAATATATTAACCCGTCAAGCATGAACGAGGGCGACAACGGCCTCGGAGATTATATACGTGACGTTACAAGACTTTGTACAAAGGGGGCGTCTTTATAAGCAATAAAAATATTATCGCCATACTGCTAATTAAGAATATTACCTGAAAATTTTAGGAGATTCTGAAGCTCGTACAGAGGTATTAATAAAATTACTAATTATAATTCGGTAGCTATAGATAAGTTAACTATGAACTTCTATAAAATTGCAGTATTATAATAAATACAATTATAATCAACAGTATACAGTTCATTTTATATTTATCCGATTAGTGGAAATGCGAAAAGATTATTGGCAACACTGACAAAAGTTTATATTGTCTAAAACGCGGCAAAAATTATTGTGTGATTATTATATTATTGTAACATATATATTCGTTGAGTTTTATAAAATATACAGAAATGGTGAGTATTTCCTACCATAATTATACACTTCTCAGTGTAATACATATGCATATTCATATTTCCAATTCGAAATTTTGATTTCCTTGTAATACTTTGAATCTGTTTTCGTAATAGAAATTTGAATATATCATTATATATTTGTGTTCAAAATATTAAAAACCTTACGCTATAATGTACGAATGTCATTTGAAATACAATTGTATAAAAGCAATTGATTTGTTTATAATTACATAACCTATTTTGTTTACATGTAACTTGACTCTCGAGTTTATTGCTTTTTGTTGAGGTGCTGTCGATAAAGACATCGATTTTTAAATGTATTTTCATTATACTATGAAAAGTTGGGTATATTATAAGAATGAAATTTACAATATCTTTTTATAGGTATTTTTAATGTGTTATATAAAATAATCTTATTAGTATATTATATTTATAGGAATCTTCGAATTAAGACATTTTTGATTCTGGAAGCGAGGACGGTTTATTTGTTTTGGACGACGGGGATGTGGTGAATATAATTCATATTTGTTTATAATTTATATTTTTATTTGATTACGTTAAGAAATGTATGAGTGTATTGTACTATTTTTTTAGGGAGATATCAGAATGTATTTTATTATACATACTGCTGCTTAACGGACCGGCGTCGATGTAAATGGTGCTTGTTTCGAGAAGGAAACACAGAAAACAGTATATATGTGTGAGAATTAAAATTGCTGGTTACAATGGTGACCTACGTTCATCGTTGTTTGTAGATGGTACCATACTGTCAATAATTTTATCACTTTTTGCCATTTTATACTATCAAATTTTATCCAGGTATTATGACAATGGGAAATCCTAATAATATTAAGTTGTGTATATCTTCTGATATGGATGTATTAGTAAATAACACCAGTTTTTACTATCTGTACAGAAAAATTAGTGTATTTAATCTAATTTATCAATATCTAATTTATTAAATGCTAGCTGACCCAGTGAACTTCGTATCACCTAAAATCAGTGTTCTTTATTCTCGTTAAAACTAAAAAACGGTTTGACCGATTTGTATTTTATGTACATTTTCATTAATAAATCAATCTTAATCAACCTTCCAACTTCAATTCGTTAAGATCAATAGAACTGGCTATATCTAATATCGATTTTGTTTTTTACTTCTTTTAGTTATTGAATAAAACTTGTTTATTACTCAAATTAATGAAATGTCTTTTAATTATATGAAATATAAATATAGGTGGATTCGAACCACGTCCGTACGTCCGTCGTACACACTACCAACTGAGCTATCATTTCCGCATTACTTTTTATATTATAAGATTTAAAAAATATATGTTCTTTCTATACAAACCTTGTCCTGACAATAAACGAATACAATAAAAAAGAATTATTCAATTTGGTACAGTCGTTTGGAAGTTATGCGTGTACATACATTTCGGCTATTCATTTTTATATCTACATAAATATATTACGCTAATAATAAAAGTAAAAATAAAATATTAATAATAATAGCCTTTTATTCGGTTTGACTTATCATATTCTTTTACACAGTTAATAATAATAACTTATATCTAAACTAAATCCTAATCTAAATAATGTCAGAAAAATATAATATAAAAAAATTAAATAATATATCCAAAATAATTTTATCGATATATTTCTCTAGAAAATTACCCTAAAAATGTCACATTTTAATCTGTGATAAAATTTACCACTTTTCTGTTTTGACTTGTCTTGTCCATAAGGTCTATAAAGGAATGTTAATTTTGGCGCTTACGACCTTTTGAATTGACGTTAATATTAGACTTTCGCTAATGCTTGAGGAGTACATTTTTTTCCTAGAAAAAAATATTAAAAAATTGTTTATAAAATACCGGATGTAGCCTTAGTTAAGCGTTTTAAATTTTACGCATATTTAAAAAATAACTAATGTTCACTTAGTGATCGAAATTCGAATATATAATTTTATCATTGGAGATTGGAGCATTTGTTTGACTAGTTGCGAAAAAACTTTTTCCGAATTTTGTTTATTGATAACATTGAAGTTCCTCAAAAAATACTAACCAAAAAAGAGAGTCGCTTGACAAACTGAGGCGGCAAAAATCTATGTAGCCTTAGTTATCCGTTATTTACTATTATGCATATTTAAAAAATAACTAATGTTCACTCGGTGATCGAAATTTGAACATGTTATTTTATTATTGAAGATTTGAAGAATTTCTTGACATGTTGGAAAAACTATAACGAAAATTTGTTTATTGGAAACTTTAAAGTTTCTCAACAGTTACTAAACTAAAAAAGGAAGTCGCTTGTCAAACAGAGAAGGCAAAAATATACTGATTTGTTCTGTTTTTGGCTATTTATACGTAGATTATAAAGAATAAAGAAAAGTATATATCAGTTTATATGTAAATTTACTTTTAACAAGAATATAGATAGTTTCTATATTTACTCATTTAATTCCTATGGTACACTAGCGCCAATGTGGTAATTTATTTAATTTTAAACTTATGATTTTGCGAACATAGTCGCCTGTAAGTATAAAACATATTTCATTATACCTCGAAAATAATATTTATTTTCTAGATGTCTGGTGCATTAGGTCCTTTTCTGTAGTACTAACAACGTGTATAAAAAACTTCATAATGCAGAAAAGAAGTTAAAATAAATAACATCTCCGCACTCCACAGATCACATTGCTGACAAATATAATGCAAAAACAAATCTATTCATGTACTAACGGGAGCTGACGTAGTATTAAAATATGTGTTATTTCAATTTAAAACGTAAAAGGTATCAATATATTTTTCTAGATATAAATATATAGAAAGTTAAATACCGGATAAAATACCGTTATAAAATACCGGATGTAGCCTTAGTTAAGCGTTTCTATATTAATTCGCAAATTTAAAAAATAACTAATGTTTGGTCACTGTTCGAAATTCGAACATATAATTTTACTATAGGAGATTAGAGTAATTTCTTACCAAGTTGGAAAAGAACTGTTACCGAAATTTGTTTATTGATAACATTAAAGTTCCTCAATAATAATGAAAACAAAAAAAAGGCTCGTGACAAACTGAAGAGGCAAAAATCTACTGATCTGTTCTGATTTTGTTTATTTTTATGTAGATTATAAAGACTATAGGAAAATTTTATATCGGTTTATATGTAAATTTACTTTTAACAGGAATATAGATAGTTTCAAGATTTACTACATTTAATTGTCGTGGTACACTAGCGCCAATGTGGTCATTTATTTAATTTTAAACTTATGATTTTTGTTAAATTAAATACTCATAGGCAATTCTTCATCTTTATTTACATATTCATGAATACGTACAACAATTAGAAGTTAAATTATCAACTTTTAGTATAGGTAGCAATATACAGATATCGTTAAAACGTTATGGAGTTAATAACGGAAGTAGAGGGATGTACGCCACCTGTTGATTAACAGATGCATATAAATCAGAGGCGCTCAGTTCTTCACCGATCCTGTAGACGACATCACTAGGGAAAACGCGCTCCTTCCTGCCGTCTCTTCAAACCGTTCGTGTCCGCGCACACGCCCGCGTAACCGCAGGTCTCGCCGCCGAGGCCTTACGGTTAATTTCACTCCCGCACACCCGCCGCGGCCTCCCTCTGCAGACGCTCGAGCCTAGGTCCGATCCTCCGGAAAGGAGCCCTCGAGCGACTCTGCTCGCGCAATACAGTGACACTCTACAACACTGAGAATACAACATCACACTGCATACCATCCGTGCACACCCACACGCTAAGTACACGGTTCTGTAAGGGACCAAAAACCTGTGGCCCTGCCAGTTGTTTGCCTTTGTAATTTTTAATAATGGTTCCTCTGTTCACAGTCAGTTTCATACAGTTCATGGGCGTTTTAATGCGAAGACTACGTCCATCCAACACCGATAACTCAATCTCAAAACAGTACAGTACAATCCACTCCACAGACTTCCTTGCCTCTCTTAACAATTAGTATTTTTAACACCTAACAAATTAGTATTTTATCTGAAGGCCTACTCCAGTAGGCCAGCTCCTATTATTTTATAATATTTTTTCTCTTCCGGCAGCAGTCCATGCCAAGGGCCAGCCACAACGGCACCCTTGTGCTCGCTGCCTCTGGGCTGAGTGCCCTCAGCACTCGCCCCAAGAAGTCCTGCCAAGCTGTAAAAGCCCCTCCGGCTAACAGCGTATGTCTAGTCGAAAAAAAAAAAAAAAAAAAAAAAGTGAAAGACAGAGTGTGTTCAAGTGTCATTGTGCGAGGATCAGTTAGTTTCTCGGTCGGCCTGTGTGTTCTGTTTTTCTTTTGTTTTCTGTTCTGTGAAGGGTTGTTTAGGTAGGTCTTTGTTCTGTTCTGTGTAGGATTGTTAGGTAGGTAGGTCGGTTCTAATCTTCGGTCTGTCTTATTTAGGTAGGTAGATGGGCAGGCAGGCTGGTCGGTAGTATTCATGTTAGTTTCGGAACTGATTTTATTCCGCTGCTTGACAGTTGAACACAATCTCTTATATATTCTTGTTGTGTATTAGTATTTTAAGTGCGGCTACTGTAAATTATTTATAATAGTAAGGTGTAATTTAGTTATAAGTACAATAAGAATAGAAATAAGTACGGTTAGATATAAGTAATATTTTATTAAGATGTATGTATAAGTGTGGTGTGCATTGTGTATATAGTTGTTGCATGTTATACATAGTTTTTTTGCATGCTTTGTTTTATGCATGTTATACGTAGTTAGTGTTTGTATTTGTTTGTAGCGTAGTGTATATATTAGTGCCTGCCTGTATATATTAGTGCCTGCTGCGATGTCTTGTTTTATATATGATTTTTAATTGTAATTCTTACATGAGTTTTTTTGCATGCTTTGTTTTATGCATGTTATACGTAGTTAGTGTTTGTATTTGTTTGTAGCGTAGTGTATATATTAGTGCCTGCCTGTATATATTAGTGCCTGCTGCGATGTCTTGTTTTATATATGATTTTTAATTGTAATTCTTAGTTTACAGGTTTGCGATAAGGCAGACAGTGCCTTCGCCATCACCCGCGGAGTTCGCTGTAGGCAGGCAACGCTTCTTAAGACTATCCCTGTACATCCCACGCCACATCAGCCACATCATGTGTGATATGCGGAGGTATACCTGCAGTGTATAATTTTGCGAATATACTACAAGTGCAGTCCGCACCTGCTTTCTGTTACAGATATTTGGTCTGGGAGTAATTGCAAGCGCCAAGGGCGTCTACTCTACCGGCAACGCTTTGCATGACTACCTCGTACAGCTGGAAGTACTTCGTACCAGGCCGTATATGATGTATAGGTAAGTGCGATGTATTATTGTTTTATAGTGAGTTATATATGTATATATCGAAATAAAATTAGTTTGTTGTTCGATGAATAATATTCGCGTAAACATAAGAAATCATTATATTTATATATGTTTATTTGGTGAGTTATATGTGTTTATTTGAATTTTTCCCTTAATTGTATTCATTCGGGGATGTTTTTTTTTAATTAATACTATTAGTTTTATTTTTTGTGCATCTCTAGTTTATTTATGTATTTCCAAGCGGTAGTCTCGGCGTGCACCGATGGCGTCCTATTGGATCGTGTAATCTTTGTACAAACTTTTACTACTCGCGGCACGCCATATGGATGATACGTGCAGTGTATCAATATGTGAATGTATTAATATCTTTGGTTTCTTTTACAGCTCTCGCGTGAGGGACACATTGCAAGCGCCGATGAATTCTCCTACCGGCGATGACATCTACTCCTACCGAAGCTTTTTGCAGAACTACCTCGTACAGCTGGCAGCATTTCGTACCAACTAAGCCGTATGGTGCATGGGTGAGTGCTATGTATTCTTAGTTATTTTTTATAGTTGGTTGTAGTATTAGTTGTTTTATGCATCCCCTTTATAATATTATATGTGAATGTATTAATATCTTTGGTTTCTTTTACAGCTCTCGCGTGAGGGACTCATTGCAAGCGCCGATGAATTCTCCTACCGGCGATGACATCTACTCCTACCGGCGATGACATCTACTCCTACCGAAGCTTTTTGCAGAACTACCTCGTACAGCTGGCAGCATTTCGTAC
Source organism: Actias luna (assembly GCA_039707435.1). Lineage (NCBI taxonomy): Eukaryota > Metazoa > Arthropoda > Insecta > Lepidoptera > Saturniidae > Actias > Actias luna. The sequence continues at coordinate 6,106,795 of JAZHAC010000034.1, read as the reverse complement.
CAACTAAGCCGTATGGTGCATGGGTGAGTGCTATGTATTCTTAGTTATTTTTTATAGTTGGTTGTAGTATTAGTTGTTTTATGCATCCCCTTTATAATATTTTAGTGCATGCGGGGATGTTTTTAAATTATATTTAGGACTGCATTGTTTTTAAGCTTAATGCGTTTAGCAGTATCTTGTACAAACTGTTTCATTGCCGTGTCCGCAATGTAGTCAGTCATTAAAGTTAAATGTATAGTTTCACAACAATTTGGATTTTTACGACTGAATCGTTTTTAGTTTAATGCGTTTAGCAGTATCTTGTTAAACTGTTTGATTGCCGTGTCCCCAATGTAGTCATTGAAGTGAAACGTATCTCTGGAGCTCTATAATTTCACAATAATTTCGATAAATCTTTTTTATTACATTACATTTGTAGTTTGCACTAGTTTGCACTAGTTTGCACATCTACCAGGTCGTACATGATTTATGGATAAGTGATGTTTTCGTTTTTGTACACGATGATGTAGCCCAAGATGGGGGATACTATAATGCGAGTTGTATGTGTAGGTGGAGAACCTTCAGCTTCAGTTCCCATTGCGTGCGCTGCGGGCATTCATCTATACATAGTGGTGTCTCGAGCCGCGGAAACTGTGCAACCACTGTGTACGCACGTCTATTTCGTCGAGCTGACGGTTCTTCGTGTCCTCCTCTCTACTTCAGGCGGAGTTACAAACATTAGATTTAAGATGCGGTCTAGATTTAAGATGCGGTCTAGATTTAAGATGCGGTCTAGATTTAAGATGCGGTCTAGATTTAAGATGCGGTCATACGTTAGATTTAAGATGCGGTCATACGTTAGATTTAAGATGCGGTCTAGATTTAAGATGCGGTCTAGATTTAAGATGCGGTCATACGTTAGATTTAAGATGCGGTCTAGATTTAAGATGCGGTCATACGTTAGATTTAAGATGCGGTCTAGATTTAAGATGCGGTCATACGTTAGATTTAAGATGCGGTCATACGTTAGATTTAAGATGCGGTCTAGATTTAAGATGCGGTCTAGATTTAAGATGCGGTCATACGTTAGATTTAAGATGCGGTCTAGATTTAAGATGCGGTCTAGATTTAAGATGCGGTCTAGATTTAAGATGCGGTCTAGATTTAAGATGCGGTCTAGATTTAAGATGCGGTCATACGTTAGATTTAAGATGCGGTCATACGTTAGATTTAAGATGCGGTCATACGTTAGATTTAAGATGCGGTCATACGTTAGATTTAAAATGCGGTCTAGATTTAAGATGCGGTCATACGTTAGATTTAAGATGCGGTCTTAGAGATTTAAAATGCGGTCATACGTTAGATTTAAGATGCGATCTAGATTTAAGATGCGGTCATACGTTAGATTTAAGATGCGGTCTAGATTTAAGATGCGGTCATACGTTAGATTTAAGATGCGGTCATACGTTAGATTTAAGATGCGGTCTAGATTTAAGATACGGTCATACGTTAGATTTAAGATGCGGTCTCATACGTTAGATTTAAGATGCGGTCTCATACGTTGGTCATACGTTAGATTTAAGATGCGGTCTAGATTTAAGATGCGGTCATACGTTAGATTTAAGATGTTAAGATGCGGTCTAGATTTAAGATGCGGTCATACGTTAGATTTAAGATGTTAAGATGCGGTCTAGATTTAAGATGCGGTCATACGTTAGATTTAAGATGTTAAGATGCGGTCTAGATTTAAGATACGGTCATACGTTAGATTTAAGATGCGGTCTCATACGTTAGATTTAAGATGCGGTCTCATACGTTAGATTTAAGATGCCGTCTAGATTAAGGATAACGGTTATAATACCGTCATACGTTAGATTTAAGATGCGGTCATACATTAGATTAAGGATACGGTCTCTAACGTTAGATTTAAGATGCGGTCTAGATTTAATATAATATTGTTAATGTTTTTAAGTTCGAACAATTGTATACACATGTTATTAAAAACGGCGATTGCTGGTGAATTTCATTTGTTTCCGAAACGGTAGTACTATATTATAATCCTATTTTTGAGAAATAAAAGATTAGATTGGACTTTGATTTAATTTGGTAATATAAACAAATTAAATTAAATAACATTTTATACTGTTATTATCACAGACTTTAAATATGTATATTAAAGCTCGACCACATTCTCATTATATACAAATATGTTTATAAACTACTAAGTATAATTTTTCACCTTTAGACACACGTTCTAATATAGACCTTACTGCAGTCCTTGATAGACCAAGATTTTTGAGTAGATTTTGCTGCTTTAAATCTGTTTCCACTTCGACCGCGTTCGATAAATGCACTACTCAGCCATTCCTATTCAGGTTTTTTAGTAGTTCGTAGTATTTATTGGTTTATTCCATTTTTTTAAAACGTATAACATTTTATACTGTTATTATCACAGACTTTAAATATGTATATTAAAGCTCGACCACATTGTCATTATATAAATATGTTTATAAACTACTAAGTATAATTTTTTCTAAGTATCTCTGAAGAACCCTTTTTATTTTATATGATAAAGAGCATCTTATATGTTAATCTATAATATTAATTATCACCGTAAAAACTTCATTAAAATATAGCCAGTAATTTATTATTTTTAGCCTTTATAACTACAGTAAAATATAGTTTTTGGATAGATCTAGGTTACCGTTTTCCATGCCTATTTTTATAGATCATGGCTACAGTTTCCCATAACTAAAAATAGATTATTTATTTTACCCAAGCTTTATCTATATTCAACAAACGTTGTTCACAATAGCCGATACAATACAAAATGTGATAGAATATTCTCAAGGATTTTATATGTGCGCACGGAGCCAAGGGGTGGTTCCCTCCATTCATCGACGTATCGCGCAGACTGCGCGGGGCGCATCAGTAGCGCGGGCGGGTGGGTTCAGGTTCCAGATCTCTTAGTCCGTTTTCAGACTCCACGACGGTAGTACTTGTGTTTCAATGCTCTGATCGATGTTTTCTGAGGTGCTTATTAAAAACTAACGTTTGAAAAGACTTTTCGGGAAGTGTAAACAAAATTTGTTGAAAACTTTGTCAATTGTGAAAGTTGCTTAGTCGCCCCATTTATTTGTAATCAACTGGTCATTTTTAAGGGATGCAGTATCACAATTAAACATAAGGTATAGTTTTATTATATTTCAATAATTAAAACTGTAAAAATAATTATATTAAACTTATGTACTACTTAGACACTGAAAAGATTTTATTGCATTTTCATTTGTTTCCATTTTGGGCGTGAACAATGAGAAATGTCAGAATTTTAAAGATTTTAGAGATATAGACTCAAATAAGAGTTCTAAAAATAAATTCTAGCCCATCCCGTGGGCGGCTCGAGGTATTGAATTTCCTTTTCAGCGCACAAGGGGTGAAGGACGGAGAGGGATCGGGCGTGTGTACAACCTCCGCGCAACCCACCCCTGTATTGATCGCTTCGGTTTTATACGTAGATTCCAAATATTGACGCTAGATAGCTCAAATGATATATATATCTTTGATTTAAATGTTGTGCTATGATATAGGAAACGAGGTTATAACTATTAAAACAAAAGCAAACCGTTTGACGATCTAATCGACTTGAAAGTTTAACGATTTGTTTTGCAGTAAGTGCATATATGTACACTTATTGTTTTTTGGTAACTCTATAAGTTCGCAAAGGTGAATTATATTTAACGTTTGTTGGATAAATAATTTGAGGACCTGATGGACAAATAAACTTTGAACGGTAACATTTTTTTTACATTATGGGTCAAGCGTTACGTATTAATCCCCCTTGGTGCTAAGGAATGATGTGACCCAAGATGGTAGTTTTTAACTACCGCGGAGGAAGGCTTTTTGCCAATATAAGTAATGTCAATTTATGTTTAATTTGATTATATTAGTAATTCATATGGTATTACTAAATAATACTAAATGACTAAACATTACAAATATTTTGTAACTGAAATATTTGTATACGTCATCAATTTTTTCTTAGTAAATATTTTCTACCTACTGATTACCTGACAGAATTAAATCATCGAGATGTAAATTTATGATAGAGCAGTAAATTAATATGCAGTCAATAGCTATTTCTAGAATTTAAGGACGCCATTAAGTCTAACTGCGCAAAAAGCGCGGTCTTCTGCGTCGTGAATGAAAAGCTGATCAACAAGTAGGTCGTTACCGGGTCGATCCAACGCGCATGCGTGCCCTCACTCTAAGGAGCTTTCAATATGGCGAGTTTGTGCATCCTCCATTTTATTGACGTTAAATGCAGTTCAGATGTGAATATATAGAACAAAGAATGAATAAGATAATTTATTGGTTTCGAATATTAAATCATTTTGGAGTGTTGAAAGTTCATAATTTTTTTTTAATAAACTCTCAGTGGTATATTCAATCTGGCTGGTGGTGTATAATCAATAGCTAAATATAGACCGGGCGGGTAGACTAACAAATGCGATATCGTTGGAAGATGGAATAAGTTGCGGTTAGTAGAAAATCTATTTCATAATTAAAGTTAAAACATTTTACACTAAGTTTGTTCACGCCATCTTCAATTATTTTTAATGATATAAGTTTTTCATTCTACTTTCTATTGTATTTTATTGTTTTAAAGAATAATTAGATAAACCATAGTGAAAACCTCCGGAAATGTGGTTGAGAACAAAAAGTGAATACAAAAATAGTCAAATTTATAATTGTTTTAACATGTGGAAATATTAGTATTTTGAACCAAGAGGATGCCAGTGTAGTATCTACAAGTATTATATGAGTTTATTCTAACTTACGTAAAAGTAATTTACATTCAAATTAACCACTACGTTAGGTTTAAGATTGTATACATAATCTACGTATTTGCGTAATCAAATACACACGGAAATCTATTTGTACTAGTTTTCGATTATCCATTCATGAATGTGTATACGAACTCGTCTTTAATAGTATTTGAGAGCTGTAATAGTCTCTAGTCGTTCTATACATATAACTTTATTTAGCTTATAGCTATTTTTGGATTAATAAGACTACTTTTAAATCAATATTAAATTATTTTCCCATAATGATTATACAGATTCACAGCTGACAATATTATATATATACATTGTCAGTGCGAGCAGACTTATAGCTACGTATTGCTTATGATTATCATAAGGTGATAAAGTATTTTCTAACGGTCACTTAGCATTCTTAATTTGAAAATCTAACGCCCAGCATACATAGGTTTGTTCCGGTAGGTGCACATATGAGCCAGTTTCCGCTTAGGCGTGTTAACATCAGGTCCTATCTTTGTTTAACAGGAAGAGAGATTGTAGCCAAACTTTATAAACAATTAAAAAATATATTTTTGGTCCATCCTGAAGAGTCACGCCATTTCTAAATTTCGAATAAAGTTTTAATTCGGGGACTTTTTAATACAAGCTTCTTATAAGTTAATAGTTTTTATAATGGTAATAGAACTACCAATACACGATAACCCTACACGCACCACTTTAAAATAAAAAGCCGGAACACGTGGATTGTATACTTTATGGTAAAAAAAAATACCGGTGATGATGCGGCAGCCAAACCTTTCATAAACTTAACTTCTTCTTCTTCTTCCTCGTTCCCTCACTGCTGAGGATCGCGACCACAAATATGCTTCCAGCGGGAGCTGTCGTACGCCCTGTGTAAAGCACGGTGCATGTTGCCGTCCACCGCCTTCTTGATCATGTCAGACCATCTCAAAGACGCTCTGCCCCGGGCGCGTCTCCCATTCATTTGCCTCAGAATGATCTGCTTCTCCATATGGTGTTTTGGAGACCGCATAATATGTCCGAAGAAGCTGAGGACCCGTCTTCGACAAATTGCTGAGAGTCTTGTGGTGACGTTGAGCTCTTTTAAACTGGACTCGTTGGTTCTCATCGCACTTGACTTAACTTAACGCAACTTAACACTTACTATTAAATATAATTTTCATAATAAATTTGAATTATATCACTTCCATTTTTAATCCTAGAACTAATAGTAAGTTTTTTGACAGGTTACGTTTGAAGAGTAGGTTCAAAAGGATACCATGGTGCGCCGAACCAAGGCAAAGCGTATGCTCGCGCCCGCAGCGCAAGTCACTTAGAGAATATTCAGAAAACAACGTAAATTTGAATACAAGAGCCAATATGCCTGCTCCTATTTTTGTCTACATAACATCCGTAGCAGTATTGTGGATATGTGGTAAGACTCCAAATTTGTTTTTTTATTGAATAGGGGGCAATCGAGCAAGTGTTTCACCTGATGGCAAGTGATCACCGGCACCCATGGACACCAACAACACCAGAGGTATCGCCGATGGGTTTCCGGCCTTTTCAGGATGGACTGGCTCTCAATTGCCTCATTTATATTTGGCGGCAGATTTTCAACTTGAGGGAGGTAGCTAGCCAGGTGGGCATTAGAAAAAGCACTACGACCATGTTATGGTTTCCTCACAATGTTTTCCTTCGCCGAAAGGTCAAACTCATTGTAGGTGGTTGGATTCGAATTCCCGTCCTATGATGCGGCATTCCTACATGCTACCACCGAACTGTCAAAGCTTCATTTGTTTTTTATATTAAAGTTACACATAACCTAGGACTATGATACTGAATATTGAACACAGTAAATGCGGACGATGCGCAAGCGCCACCGGCGGTTCCGCGTACAACCAGCAACAACACAGCAGAACAACCAGACCCGAGGTCACCGCTCGGTCGAGTCCCTCCGTACCAGCCGCCGCCAGTTGCAATTGCTCCAGGGATACCAATGCAACCGGCAGGCTTCTGGCCACATAACATCTATTCGCGTGTAGATAGCTGGCATCGTGAGTACGACAATATTTAAATAAAATAATGTATGTTTAAGCATTAATGTTACATTAATTTTAAATAAAGATTACCACATTGCTTTGTAACAAATATAGTAAGTATATTTTCTTTTTATTTAAACGAGGAATAAGAATACAAATAATCAAGTATATCTCATTCTATTTGATTATATTTATAATATATATTACTGGAATCGTTCTAATGTTAAAATATATGTGGCAGATCGCTCAGGGTATAAAAAAAATAGTGACGTCATACATCACGGAGGCGACAATGGTGATTTCGATGACGGGCATGATGACAACGGTGCCTGCCAACAACCATGCTCTAGTCAACATTTCTCGTGCCAGGTCAGTGTTATGATGAAAAACAATTTTTAACTGAGAAATTTCACTTAAAATTTATGTAAACATTCGATTAAAACCTCACTTTACTTTCTTTAGAATCTTGATACATTTCTTAGATAAATATAACAAGGTAGGTATAGTAGGTATAATTTAAAAAAAATCATGGCATGTCTGTAACCAGATATCCTGCACTTGCATACCGATGGAGAAGCGATGCGATGGCATAACGGATTGTGCTGAGGCAGAAGATGAAAGCGGCTGCGCTAGTTCATGTGACGAGCACGATAACCGAACCATGTGCCACAACAGCAACATCTGCATATCCTTGGACTGGATCTGCGATGGTGACAACGATTGCGAGGACTTCTCCGACGAAACACATTGTGATTATTATAAATTGTATTACGTATTTGTGCTCTGTGATCTGATTACGTAATTTTAACACAATTAATTTAAACGACGAAATATTTAGCAAGTGCAAATGAATGAATACACATCGTAAGCGCAAAGTTAAATGGAAATATATATTTTCTACATTAATTAGATATATTTTATTTTAATTTACATTTTGTTTATTTTTTATAGTTAAGGTTTTTAGCGTTATGGCCACAATTTCCCTGTTGTTAAGTGACGATGTGGCTCAAGATAGTGGACACGCTAAGCCTAAGGGACTGGTTCTCAAGTACAACTGCCGGAATACACCTATAGGTAATTGGGGTAGATTTTTAATTTGAGTGTGTTAGCTAACCAGGCGGGTATTAAAAAAGTCGTACCACCATGAAAATAAATTAATCTTTATAATTTTCTATAAATGTGAGTGGCTCACGCCGCTTTGCTCGCTGTAGTTTGTTATAATTTGTGTAATTGACAAATTATTATTCCGAGTCTAGGTTTAACTTAGTGTCTGATCAATGTCTGTAAATTATAGACATAGATCTTGATTCGCATTTAGAAATTTGACTTAAAAAACTGTGATTACTTAAACAGTCTCTTTTTGAAAAAGTAAGAAGCCTTCTTTTGGTTTGCTATTGTTGACTAGATTTGTGTACAATTTAGTGCTTTAATATTTTGCTTCGAAACTAAATAGTTACATTTTACTATTATCATAATATAGATAATCTTATTATATGGCAATTATTGTAATAGGTGGTGTTGCCAGCTGCACTCCTGAACAGTTTGAATGTGCGAATGGGCTCTGCATCCACAAGGAATGGCTGTGCGACGGAGACAACGATTGCCGTGATAACTCTGATGAAACAAACTGCACCAAAGACAAGTAAGTACGCTATATATTTTAAATTATATTTAGGCTTGTTAGAAAATTCATCGTACGAACCATTAAGCACAATGTTGTGAATCTTAATGTTACTTTAGCCCTGATACTTGGTTTATAAATGTACAATAATACTCGATATAGTTACTAGGCCGTGAAATGATTTTGGGATGAATCTTGCACTTATTTCAGAAAACAAATTATATTCTACACTTCCTACATCAAAGTGTTTATTTTTAAAAGCAGACGTTAATATTTTTTATGGTACCAAGTCTGCCTAATAATAATGCCTATAATTAATATTATAAATGCGATTGTGCGTTAGTTTGTCTGTTTATTTGTTGAATGCTTTTACTTCTTAACTGTTCACTCGACCATCATGAAAATTTGCATACAAGTTAAGATACAGAGAAAGGTCTTAGGATACTTTTCATTAAATAAATACTAGCTTATATAGTATATAATATAGCCTATAGTAAAGTACTGAATACAGGGGATAGGAAAATAACTTATAGATTGACAAGCTTTGCGCTACGACGAGCGAAACTGCTACAAAAGCCAGTTCTCAATAAAAGGAAATCCTTTATATGAAAATAACCCGTTACATTTTTGTTTCAAATTACAATTCTGTCCTAATAAGCTTAATACTTGCTGTTATTGTAACTGGTTAAATATTTTACTATATATAATTGTGCCCTGTTTTTATCGTATAATTAATTATGGTTGCGTGGCCTGCAACCCGACATTGCATTCGAAAATAATGGTGAATTATACATTATTGACATGCAGTAGTTAGTTCATTAGTACTGCAGTTTGAGATGGAACTTAGTGTAATGTATGTATATGAATTTGCTATACTAATTGATTAATTAAAACATTTAAAATATTTATATATGTCATTGTTCTATAAATATTATATAGTATAAAAATTTTACTCCGGTGAAAATGACCAAGCATAAAACCGAAGAAAATGTTTATAATGATAGCTTACTGGTACGGACGTCATGCCACTGGATGTGAAATCAAATCTCTGAACTGTGTTTAAGCTTTTGGTTAAGGAGAACATCTTGATAAAACTTTAACATAGTTGTGGGCGTTTTCTACTACCCCGCTAGCTAACTACTTGAAAATTCTCAAGTTGAAAATCTGTCATCTCTAACTGTGTTACGGTAGTTGTACTTGAGAACAGCACTACGGCTAGGGTTCAATTAGGGCTAGCGTATTCAATATCTTGGGCGACATCATCACTTAACATCAAGTACGATTGTGGCCAAAGCGCTAAACTTATAATTTAAAAGTATTAAAAAATACACTGTCCTGATTTCCACTCAAGAATCTCAAGGTTTCATGGACTCAGCTACCACCATCAACTTCTTCGTTTCGACAATTATTTTGTTATGAAATTAGCTGTCCCGGCAGAGGTTGTTCTGCGCTACTGTTTACTGTTTTTTCCTGGATACTTTTCAAAAATTATAACATAGAAAACAAAAAACGAAATACGCGTTTATGTTGTTCGTATTGTGATTTTTTTTATGTTGTTTAAGTACCTGCTGATAAGCTCTGTACAATTTAAAAATAACTATGGTCACCAAATGATTACCTATTATTCGACCGTCACTGTTGTCAAGACGTTCGGCAAGCTTCTCGATAACTGGGCTATGCTATATATATTGGCTCATGCTGAAATACAACAAATCCACATAAAGTCACCGTGTATAAAGCAGTCGGGGACATATCTCGAGCACCCCAGAATTAAATGCAAAATAAGGAAATAGAAACAACGCAAATTTCGTTCTGCCAGAATTTTTTAATCTTCTTTAAACAAATTCTTATCTTAATTCCGTTTTGAATTAATAACATTAAAAAATAGGTAAATTAATCCAACCACACACACATATCGATTTTACCAATGATATTTTTTTTATTATTTATATAGATACATTCTAATTTATGAAGTAACTAATTGCCCGCGACTTTGTTCGCGTTGAACTAAAAATTATTTATTTACTTTTGCCCGTTTCTGTAAATTTTTTTAATACAGTTTTGCTCCTATTGGTTGTATCATTACGTTAAATGACCTAAAACCTTCCGCAATGATTGCTCTTTAAAACACAAAAATATTTTTTGAACTCCGACTGGCAGTTCCTAAGATACTAATCTTCAAACAAACAAACAAACGTTTTAAATTCACTTTATTATATTTATATAGATATTCACAGCTGGTTTTACGTTTAAAATTTCTGGGGTGCGATGCCAGCTAAAGGCGGTTCGGTAAATCGATACGCCTAGTCGTGGCTGTAGCGGCGCAACGGGGCGAGGCTGCTCGGTTGCCATGGTAACCCGCCTACGCGCAGTCTTCGTCCCGGAGATTCGACGAATATATCCATTTTCCGTGGGCGAGCTCGTTATAGAACGAAAGTATCGATCTGTTTAGTATAATTCTAGTACATACATAAGTATAACAATTCGATAGCTATTTATAGGTATAACGTCGTTAACATCAATTCAGAAAAATCGCAACAAATATTATTTTTACGCAAACTAGTGACATACGATCATATTTATTTCCCTACTAAGAAATTATTTCTGAAATAACATTTAATTTTAAATTGCGTTGTTATGAAATCATTTTTTCCATATTGTATATAATATTATAAGTATTGATCCTCTATTACCGTGACGGGCTAAAAGATCTTTAATGAAAGACTGAAGTTCTCCCAAGTTGATATGTACGCTGTATATATTATTTTTTAACTTTCATTGGGCATACGACTAACTAATTTTTGAAAGATGTTAATTACCTTCGATGGTAGATAAACGTGTATTTAAAGTCACAGAAAGCGGCTTTATCGGTCTAGTGTAGTTAGAAACAAAATATTCTACTGTATCCTGGACGAAAAGTAAAAAGGTAATGAGTTCCCAGAGAACTGCTTACGATGGCTGTTCGTATAACTCTCAATGTTGATTAACATATGGGGTTTTACCAAATGTATAGTCGTTGCAATCATTCAACTAAATGTCCTACCGCCTCGTTGTTTATAACAATAATAAACCTTCATTTATCTTCGATATATTATGACAAGAGTATTAAGAAAGAAAAAAATATTCGATATACATACATACAGCATAATAATATTATATTATAAAACAACAAAGTTGAAAAAGTGTTGCATGGGTTCAAAAAGGTGACTGTCTCAGCATGGACCTGCAGGCGCACGATCAGAAGCACTACAGTGCTATATTCTTACAGGGGATTGAGGTACATAGACCCTCACGGCCGGATTATCCCACATTAATAATTATAGTAATACCAATACGTTACAACATGTTGTAATAATAATACAACCATATAAAACGTCCTGATATGTGATATATTAAATTTAATATCGGCTTTATAAAAATAATATAATATATATCTTTTATAAAATAACGTGCTCTTTAGGCAGCTTGACGGTTGAGTACAGTAATTAAAAGCCTACTGAATTAATTTGAATGTAGAGTATACAAATATTGTTTTTATAAAATATAACTATTCATTTTTAAATTATATCGTGGCCCTTTCTCGGGTATAAGTCTCCTGCAAATCTCTCCATTTATCTCTATTTTCTGCCACCTTCGTCCAGTCTCTACTTTTTCAATGTCGTTTTACCAGCGGTTTCGGATTCTGCCTCTTGTTCTAGTGCCCTGTGACTTGTTTTGCCCATCTTTCGGCTGGCATACGTTCTATGTGACTTCCGACTTGTGTATTCTTAGTTTCAATATATTGATACATTCAAACAAACTTTCATTTGTATTATGGTTGCTATAACTATAACTATTTCTTAGAATTCAAAAAATTAACAAATTATATGTTACTTGATAATAAGATATAATATCTCTAAAATAGGTGCAAAGACAACCAGTTCATGTGTTCCAATGGGAAATGCATCTCGAGGTATTGGCATTGTGACAAAGAGCCTGACTGCTTGGATAACTCCGACGAATTAGATTGTCGTAAGTAGCTTTTAGCTGTACCTAATATTAATGATGATTCTGTGTTCGAGTGAAAAATATATTTTATTCGAAATATTTTTTCGTTTATAGAAATAATTTATAATAGGTAAAGTAATTAAGAAGAATAAAAATAATAATACGACCATATTTAAGATTCTTGATATTTTTTCGGAAAATCGCAGTTTAACATACACAGATCGGACATCAATATCCAAATTTTATAATTGAAGTGCCTTTTTTTCTTGAAAAACACAGAATGCTCTCAACGCAAATGACAAGCTTATTTACGACCAGTTGATTCATTAAAATAATACTATATACTTATCAATGAGCAATATCTTTATACATTGAACTACTCAAGTTTAGTAGCTTGTCTAACTAAATTATCCAAGTAAAGAAAAATAGATATACATGAAAAAAAAAATGTATTTTTGTCAACAGCTAAGGAACCTTTATACTGCTCCGAAACTGAATTTCAATGCGGTAATAAGAAATGCTTGCCAAAAGATTTACTATGCGATGGTGATAATGACTGCGGTGATTGGACAGATGAAGATTCTTGTCCGATGTCACCTGGAAGCTGTAATGCTGGAGAATTCAAGTAAGTACTCAAAGTGTATTAAGCAGTTTAATTTCAAATTTTGTTTTACGAATCTAACTAAATTATAGAACTTAAACTACACGACTTGGCATTATAGATGTAGCGATGGTAAATGCATTCCTGAACGATGGCGATGTGATGCCGAGAGAGACTGTACAGATGGTGGAGATGAGTTCAACTGCGAGCCACATAATATACATAATTGCACTGCTGATGAATATACCTGCACAGATCGACGCTGCATTTTGGTGAGATAGTTCGTAATAAAAGCTTTGTGCAAGATCAAATGCTTGTGGCTAATAAATACAAATTGCATTATTGAATTATTTTACTACTAGACCTTTTACAGTGCACTTAATTGTTAAACTCTATAATCATGACAGACAAGAAATTATTTGGACATATCAACTATTTTATTCATATTCTTGAGTTTAAGTTTTATTCTTTGAAATTTTATTATTTAATAACATAATGCTTTAATAGAAAACGTGGGTGTGCGATGGTCTACAAGATTGTTCGAACGGTGAAGACGAAATGAGCTGTGTAGTGAATTGTGAGGAAGATCAGTATACTTGTAAGGCACAAGAAGTTCTTATTAGCAGTGCCTTCACTAGTTGTGTGAATAGGAAGCACGTTTGTGATGGCATGAAGGATTGCCCTAAAGGCGACGATGAGGAGAAATGTCCGACAAAAAGGAAATGCGGCTTAGAGGACAAATGCGAAAAGAGTTGCATCACCACTTACGATGGACATCCGGGTTGTGCGTGCCCGTTAGGATTTTTGTTGGCTGATGATCGTTACAGGTAAGAATATGTTTTAAACTTACCTCATGTTAACTTATAATGTAGTCTGAGATGATAGTTCGCTTAGCATAGTGTATACACAAGTGTGTAGTATAAGAATAGGTATATTTAAACATACCCTATCACCTTGCAGTTAATTGATGATCAAATATAAAAAGAATCTATTCCAATTGCCGTTATGTATTATTACATTAATAATAAAACATGTCAAAATCTATAAAATGAGTATCAATTTATTAACAATAAATTTAAGTTATTGGCTATTTTTTTTTATGAATATTTATGCACCAAACTGAAATGAGCTTACGATACATGTAAAACCAGTAACATTAAAATTAAATTTATATAGATAATAATCTATTATCAATTCCTTAAATAGTTGTCGTGACATCGACGAATGCATGTATGAACAAGATCCAGTATGTTCGCAAACTTGTTCGAATACTGTTGGGAGTTATCAATGTGGCTGCATGACCGGTTATGTACTAAGACCAGACGGTAGATCCTGCAAACCTACCGGTGATCCACCAGTCTTACTATTCTCTAATAGAGTGGGGATAAGACAAGTAAGTTTACAAGTTGTTATATATCTATATACAAAATTAATTTAGAAAATTCATAAAGGTATTTTACATTTTTTTGTCTAATTAATAAATGTAATTTACATATTAAATTCATAATAATAGACGAGCGCATATGAGCCTCTAGGATTTAACAGACGGGTGATTGTGTGATATGACAATGCTGACCGGTATATACTATATGTTCCTAATACAAAAGTTAATGTTAAACTGCACTATTCAAATATCAACCCTAATTGCTTCTTTTAGTACATAGTAAATATACAAAACACATATCACATAGCTTCTTTCGGTCATATATTGTATTCGTTCACAAAGGTTGGAACATATAAGAATATATACACTGAATCAACCCTGACAGTCAGTTAACCATATTTACAATTTTTTAATAGTAATTATGAACATGGTATCTGCTTTTACAAAATTTATTCAATATTTATACAGGTATGGTTTACTGGCGATAATTATATGTCAGTCGTCAAAGGCCTACACAACGCAGTGGCATTGGATTACCATTACGAAAAGAATCTTGTATTTTGGTCAGAAAATAATTTAAGAGTTATAAGAGTGGCCCAAATGAACACAAAGAACATGACAGGTAAATTTTAATGTTATAATTATACTATATAGTAAAATGCTTTAATGAATATTATTTCTATAATTTTATAAAACATGCTTTGTTATAGGGTTGAAATTTATATGCCTCTTTGGTCACATATTTCTTTACAGTTAGAATATTATTTTGTCTGTTATTATTTTGACTAATATTTATGTTGTTTATTTACATTTTTGAAAATAAACTGATAATGTAAGTGCAAACGGCTATATAGTATAATATGTAACTTTTAACCTTAACCGACCTGCCTTTTTATGGTTATAATTAACTTGTGCTTGAAGCGATGATAGCTCAGTGGTTGTGTGTACGACTTCGCGTCAAGTGACGTGAGTTTGAATCCAACCCCGTACAATAAGCTTGAGCTTTCGGTGAATTAAAACATCATGAGAATACGATAGCATGGTGGTAGGGCTTTTTCTGATGCCCGCCTGGCTAGCAACCACCCTCATGTTAAAAATCTGCCGCCAAATACCAATAGGTGTGTTCCGGCAACTACACTTGAGAGCCAGTTCCTCCACAGGTTTAGCGTGTCTACCAACTTGGGCCGTATCGTCACTTAAGATCAGATGAGATTATGATCATAACGCTAAACCTTAACTATAAACAGAAAACATATAACCTTATCTCTGACAATTTGTTATTTAACCATAACTACAATATTTTTATGGCAGATCTTGTACTAACTACTCCATAGTAGTTCCTTGTATTAATATCATAGTTTTATCATTGCTCAAATGGATTTAAATTTGTCTAACGAGTTAATAAACAAAGTGCTTTTAATTATTTTTAAGGAAATTCCGTAGCAAACATCGTTAAATTTATGTAATGAATTTGAATTAATAAAATTATTGTTTAATATGTTTAGATGTTATAAGGTGGGGTTTAGAAACGCCAGCTGGTGTCGCAGTAGACTGGATACATGACCTTTTGTTCTGGACGGATTCCGGGACGAGACGAGTAGAAGTGGCCACGCTTGATGGCGCACAAAGGGCAGTACTGGTGGCAAACGATCTTGATAAACCGCGTGCTATAGCTGTACATCCGGGAGACGCTTTGGTGTTTTGGACTGACTGGGGTAATTTTATAGTGTCTTATACGTCATATAACAATTAGGAGGACTTTAAATGAAATATTGTATTGTCATTGTTTTTTTTTTCTTTATAAACAGTCTAGCATTGAACTTGAATACCTATATTAATATTCTAAATAGGAAAAGTTTGTTTGTTTGCTTGTACGCGCTAATTTTAGGAACCACTAGTCGGATTCAAAAAATATTTTTGTATTTGTGATAGAGGAAAGCTTTAGCTATTTAAAATCACGCTACGACAAATAAAAGCAAAGCTGTATTGAAAAAAGTTATAGGAACGGCTAAAAAAGTAAATAATATTTAGAGACACGCGAAAGCTATGAACTAATCTTGTATGTCGAACTAAAATGCAATGTTGAGTATAAAAAAGCGAAGCATATAATCAATCGAATGTAGCTCTTTATCATGAATCCGATGCTAATAAAAACCTATATAATTAGCATTGGATTCATTAAAATTACCTTGTTATTTTTATTGATTAGTATATAATTATTTATTATTCGAATTTTATTTGAATAAAGAATATTTCGTTTATGAAATTCACAATGAACTAAAAGCCCGATTACCTTTACAATCATGTCATGTCAACAGTGGGCTCACAAGTTCCTTTTCAAAGAAGATTGGCTGCATAAACCATATGCGAGCGCATGAACGAAATCAAAGGTATAGAGGAGTTAAAGTTGTCGCCGTGACCGAAATCGGACGTATCCCATCATTTCATTTAGACTTTTGTAAATTAAAAGTAATGTTTATTATTTCTACTTTTATTAGGCCCTCACCCGAAAATCGAGCGCGCAGATATGGACGGCCGTAGACGCAGGACTGTTATACATGATCAAATTGTCTGGCCTAATGGTCTGACTATTGATTATACTGATTCTAAAATATATTGGGCTGATGCTAAACACCATGTTATTGAGAAAGCAACGTTTGATGGTCAGAATCGACATAGGGTACGTACTATATCTATACATGTATGTAATGATATTTTTTTGTCAAAATTTATATTCTGACCGGTTCAGATAATTATATAGGAATATTTACGAGTTTTTATTATTTAGCTATATATAAACTATATATAAATTATTAATTCTGAAATGTTATCTCAGGTTACAACCAAAGGTCTGCCACATCCCTTCGCTTTGACGTTATTTGAAGATGCAATTTATTGGACAGATTGGCACACGAAAAGCATATCGACAGTAAACAAGAACACAGGCATGGGAATTCAGACAGTACACTCTGGACTAAACGTTCCCATGGATATACACGCGTAACTGTCATATTTTTTTATTATCTGACGAACCTCGGGTATCACGTTGGAAAAACAATAATCGTACTTTTATTTTAAATGCTTAAAGAATTTGGCGATGTTATATGCTACTTCAATTTTAAATAATAGTAACATAATACTCAATAATTGTTTAGCGCAATAATGGTAATGTATAGTAATGTATATTTTGTCAATATTCATATTTACCGACAGGTAATATTACCTGTTTACTTTTTGTTTCATTAATATGGTAGTAGTTATAATACGTCAGTCAAATAGATACTTTAAATTTGGTTAAATTAATATAGAAATCATGCTTTCATTCATTAAAATATGTCACAGTAGTAACTTTACAAAATTGAAAATTTATTTGTTTTGATTTTATAAATACTGGTACTAAGAAATAACTGATAAATCATTTTCCACAGTAGGCACCCATATTATTTAATGTCGAGGTGATACATATTTACATGTGAAAAGATTTTTAGTTTAAGGCAGACATTGAATTCTCTTCAGATTCATCTTAGATAATTGAATAGATTATTATTTATAAATTTATACATAAATAACAAGTTACATTTTCAGCTACCACCCTTTACGACAACTAAGGACGTATAGAAATCGTTGCGGTACAAATAATGGGGGATGTTCTCACTTTTGTCTTCCTAACAGCAATGGGTATTCATGTCGGTGTCCAGTCGGTTTCAATATTAATTCTGATGGGTAATTTACATTTTATTTAATTTATAATTTGAGTATAAATTCATGAAATTATTCGCTTTTGTAAAATCGCATGTAATGATAGAACGTTAAACTTTTATGTAAAATTCTGTTATTTGTTTTTAGAATAACATGTGAGGAGACACCGGACAAATTGTTGCTTTATGCACGAACAAAAGACATCCGTTTCAAGCAACTGAATCCGAGTAAACCGCTCAATGCTCTGGATATGGTATGAAAAAAGTTTGCACATTGTTATACAATCAGTGACATTGTCTATTTTAAAATTACAACAGAATGGTATAAATTAGATGTTACCATAACTCTAATAACAATGCTTTACAGGTGATTCCGGTTGAAAGTATAAAGTCAGTTGCGGCTATAGATTGGGATATTAATACTAAAACTATATTTTGGACTGATATTGAAAAGGACACGATAAATCGCGTATATTTAAATGGTTCCAATCAAACAACTATTGTACACACAAACCTGAGTGAGTATTCTGAAAATATACTTTATTAAGCTTTACTTTTATCTCATAAAAATTCTTTCATATTATATGAACTATAAATTGAAATGTAGAAGATTTTTTATTTGTTAAAATTTGTTGACAGTTCGAATATTTTGGAATAAGCGACGCTTGTGCCGCTTAACTGTTATTAAATAATTGTTTTTTGTTTTTCGAGGTTTCCAACATTCCGTATGTAATAAATCTAAGCCAACCTTAATGTCCTAATCCTGTTGTATTATTAGAGCTCATTATATTTTTTAATTATTTTAACGTTCCAAAAACAGGATCGCCAACTGGCATAGCTTATGACTGGATTACCGATAAATTATACTGGACGGATGCTGGTACTAGTAGAATTGAAGTGGCCAGTAGTGATGGGAAACGACGAACTGTTGTAGTCTGGGTCAACGTTGATAAACCTAGGGATATTGTCTTAGATCCCAAAGGTATGAATATATATTTTTTTATAGTTATGGCTTAGCGTTATGGCCGTAATCTCACCTTATCTTAAGTGACGATACGGCTCAAGTTGGTAGACACGCTAAACCTGTGGAGGAACTAGCTCTCAAGTGTACCTGCCGGAACACACCTATTTGTATTTGGCGGCAGATTTTCAACTTGAGGGTGGTATAGCTACCAGGCGGGCATCAGAAAAAACCCTACCACCATGCTATGGTTTCCTCACGATGTTTTCCTTCACCGAAAGCTCAAAGTCATTGTAGATGGTTGGATTCGAACTTACGTCCCTTAACGCAAAGTCGTACACACTACCACTGAGCTATCATCGCTATAAAACAAACAGTCCCTTGTATTGGTCGAGTGAGACTTTAAACCAACTTTCAACTGCTTTGATAATTTTATTTACATTCTTTTAAAAATTATGCTGGATTTAATTGTTATACAAACAAATATAATATTGCCTTTTAATGTTCGTTTTTCAAACATGAAATTTAGAGTAGTGAGAAACAAACATGTTATGTTTATGCATTATGTAATCATAAATTATCATGAATGCAGCTGGAGTAATGTATTGGTCGGACTGGGGCCCTGCTCCTCGAATTGAACGTGCTGATATGGATGGAGGAAATCGTAGACGCCTCATATTTGGAGAAATGACGATGCCCAGCGGTCTGGCTATTGACTTCAGCAACAATCGACTCTACTGGGTTGACAGCGGAAATAAAACAATCGAATACGCAAATTTGGACGGCACTGGGCGGAATATTTTAATAGACGAAAATCTTGGTACTTAATAAGTCTAAATAAGTTTTTGTCTAAATAAGTTTCGATTAGGGAGTTTTGGGTGTGATCTTAATCTGTCATGTTATGGTTTTATTTAAATAATATTAATAAATTTAGATTTTGCGTGATGTAGTTTGGTAATTATGTATAAGTAAAACGACTCGGGAAATGATTAAATAAATCATCATTGCCAATAATCTGCCTGGACAGTTTGGCATGACAGTTATTATTTTGTTTTAAAATTTTGTATGAAGTTGAATATTTGCAAAACATTTTTTTTTTTGCATATAAATAAGAAAAACAATTTTCTATAAAATTATAGTTTAAAGTTATATTAAAAATGTTTAATCTTTCGTTTGTTTATATTGTAATCATACATATTTATGTCAAGACAATAGTGGATACGCTAGTCTATTGGTAAATAGACTATGAAACCTGGTAGTCTTCTGGAAATTTAAGATAGCAAACATATCAAAATCTGTTTACGATTATTAACTACCTTTTTTTTAAGTGAAAACTTCTTTAGGCGCGTTAAGCACTTTTTGGGTGAACAAAAATAATGGAACTCGCGTCATCGTCACCGAACGCTTTCCATTTACGTAGAGAGTGTATGCAGATTGTTAATTACGAGCTTGTCACGTATGAACGCTTGATCGATTGGTTAGACTTGCAACTTCATAATCACGCGTAATCAAGGGCGTAGGTTCCAACCCTCAACATAATTTTTTTACATTATTTTGTGAAATATAGTTTTCATTTCTGTCGGCAGTCCTCATGACTGATTTGGTTTTTTTTTTTTTAAACCGGATTAGCGTTATGGCTACAATCTCACCGGATGTTAACTGACGATGTAGCCCATGTGGACACGCTAAGCGTTTTGGAGAGATTGTGTCTCAAGTGCAACTCTCGTTACACACCTACAGATATTTGGCAGTTGATTGTCAACTAGAGGGCCCACCACCATGCTATGATTTCCTTGGGATGTTTTTCTTTGCCGAAAGTTCAGACTCTTGTTGATGGATTCGAACCGACGTCTATTGACGCGGTGTCCAACTAAGCAATAATCGCTTCAAATACAAAACTTCATTTTACGGACTATATACATGTTTAAAGTAAATTTTTTTTTTTCTAAAAACACATTTATTTAAAAGGGCAACAGTTACCGCATCCTTATGGATTAGATTTACATGGAGACGAAATAATTTGGAGTGACTGGGTAACGCAGTCGATTCAAGCGGCTAATAAGTTTACTGGAAGGAATCGTAGAACTTTGGGCTCTGGTTTTGCTGGTATCATGGATGTCAAGGTGTTTCATAAAGAAAGAGTACGGAAGCCTAGTCGGTAGGTTAATTTTGAAAATTTTACAGAAATACATATTATAACTAATGGGCGACTATGATAGTATTTTACCTATAATGTTTTTTGTTTGTAGATATAATTATAAAAATAAATTATTAAAGTTTAAAAATAATTGGAATATAACGAAAAAAATAAATCTAGTTATTATACAGTTACGGATATAAATTCATTGCTTAAACGATTTATTTTATAACTATTAATTACCTATGTCAAATGTTATGATCTAACTATATCCTTTTTATTAGATGTGACATAAATAATGGGGGATGTTCACACCTTTGCCTACTGAAACCTGGTGGGTACACGTGTGCTTGTACAACAGGAATCAAACTGCAGGTAATAATTATGAATTGAATTTTAATTTTGTTTGTCGTTTTTTTGTAGCCATTCCTTTTAAATTCAGAGTGTTGACTAGTTGTTACTGCATGTAATAACAGATAAGTTCATTTCTTTTTCAGTACAAAATCATACATAATTTAAGGGATCACTGTATTAATTTACGTATCATGTTAAATTTAGTCTTACAGGATTACTAATTAATTACTACTAAAGTTGCTTATATATAAATATAAAATAAGTAGTTTGAAATAAAAACCATATTTTTATCTTAATTTACAGAAAGACGGCAAAACTTGCGATGACAGCCCTGTAAATTATTTAATATTTGCTCATCGCGTTGATATAAGACTAATATCATTAGATGTGCCGTATCTTGTTGATACCGTGCTTCCTCTTCCACCACTCAAGAACGCTCTAAGTGTTGACGTCGACCAGAAAACAGGTGATTATAAATTATTTAAGAATATGAAAAGTACATTACACGATGAAAATAATTATACAAAATAAAAAATAGTTTTGCGTGGGTCTTTTGCAAAAAAAAAAACAAATTTTTAGGATATCTGTAATAATGATTGTTCTGGTTTTCCATGAAAATATATTAATATTAAAATGCGAACCTCAAGTGTCAACTCGAAACATTCTATTTCAAGAAGATATAAACGAGAAGTGTAATTTTAGGCCTCATTTACTGGACCGATACTGTTGAAAAGAAAATACGTCGTGCCACTATACTAGGAACTAATATAACAACGATTGTTGGAAAAAAATTAAACACTGTCGATGGCATCGCCGTGGATTCGATTGGGCGTAAGGTAATTATTGTATTTTAATTATGTAGAGAAATACTGTAATTGCCGTGAGTTTGTAGACGGCTTTGTGATCGCAGTTTAGCTAAAGAAAAATACTCGAAAATTACCTGTGGTCTAATTTGTGGTATTTTAAATCTCTTCACATGCGCTTATGCAAGCATATAAATCCGACCATTCTGGCGAATGTTGTTGAGACATATGGATTTTGTATGGTATCTGTTTTGTATGAGTCTCTGATGAAGAAAGTAACTTTTAAACTATATTAGGACGTTAGTAATTTTCCATAAACTCATTTCTATATTACTACGGTAAGGTGCATCCATACCATACTTTACGCAGCAACTTATACTAACAACAAATATCTTTTTACTATCGGATGTTAACCACTAACACATGGAAACGTTGATCCACAAAAAGTAACTGTGGTGTGGATGCACCTGTAAAATAACTTCCAGGCAAATTAACATAAACACAAAGTACAATGTTAACGGGCGGTATCAATATTCAGCGATGATCGTTATATTCGTGATCGTTGCATTCTGATTTATGAATTATGAAATTGTACCTGGAAATATTATTTTCACCATTTGAGGGAATTATTACTACAATTACCTTTGTATGTTTAACAGATTTATTGGACCGATGGAGGAATGAACAGTATTGAAGTGGCCGAACTTGACGGTAGTAACAGGAAAGTTCTTATATGGACTGGACTAGGTAAAGTGAACTTAAAATACATGTCGATGTGTTACGATATTTCGTAAAATACTTAATAAGCCTATATCAATTAATTCAATAAACTTTTTTTAGATTCCCCACGAGCTATAGCATTGCATTATGAGCGAGGGTACATGTTTTGGTCAGATTGGGGAGCATCAGCTAAAATTGAAAGAGCCGATATGGATGGGAAAAATAGGTGACTGGATTTTTAGAACTAATCAATTCATTAAAAAAAACGGACAAATAAAAACTCAGAACGTAAAGGTTTAAGGCCGTTTAAATAAAAAATCGTTCATTATTGTATCTTGTTTTAAATAAATGTGGTGTGTATATTATTCTTAAACTCTTCAACGCTTTTTGGTCTGTCTGATTGTCTATAGCACTTCTAACTATAGAAAACTTTAACCGATTACAGTGTATTATCTAAATCATTTTAAAAAAAGTTATTAGGCTACTTTTTATAACGGTTTGTATGAAAACAAGCAAGAGCAGGATTGGAATAAACAAGAGTCAACGCGACTAAAAAACACAGCTTTCACGGTTTCTTAGAATTAGTTGGATAAACAATACAAATATAAATATAATAATAAAGTACATACAAAAATTATCAATTCATTGCACATATATTATTAATTGCAGAGTTAAGTTTAAAAATAGATAGCTGTTTGTTTTCCTTGAGTTTTGTTGCCTTTTTCTACATTTTTGACAGCAATTTTGGCGTCTTCGTTATATAGAAAATAAATAATAAATTATCTTTCAGGCGTGTTATTGTTCAAAAGAATATCAAGTGGCCCAATGGACTTGCCATCGATCGAGTGGAAGGCCGTCTATATTGGAGTGATGCAAAAATGTTAACCATTGAAAGTTGCTATTTCAATGGCAGTGATCGTAAAACGTTATTAAGTAATGTCCCCTATCCTTACGGTATAGTTATTGTTGGACAGCACATATATTGGACCGATTGGAAAACCAAAGCTCTGCATAGAGTTGATAAATCGAAAGCAAAAGAATCGATCGTCATTCGAAGCAATCTGGAGGGTTTAATGGACATCCGCGCTATTCAGGTAGATATACGTATGCTTAGTGTACTTTTTGAATTATCCATCAATTAGTAATTATCTTAACCAAATAGGATGCATATTTTTATCATCAGATACTTTCCATGCATTTCAAATAGTAGTTTAACATATTTTATTATAAAATTAATGTTGAAGTCAGAGTAACTTATTACCAGGAATGGTCTAGGTTCTTTCTTATTATTTAAAGTTTTCTAGAATGTGAAATACACTTTAGTGAAATCAAATAAAAAATCTTTATTTAATTTAGGCCCTAAGAAGGTGTATTATGGACGTCAAAACTACCACCGGTTCGAAAAGTAACGCAATCATCGAGAAGAACCGGCAATAAAATTGATCTACATCTTTTTTGTAGCTCTTATTCTTATATCTTTTTAGGTCAATTTTTTACGTAATAGGTTAATGTGGTATATACAGTAGTTATTAACAAATGTACAGAGAGGGGTGTCAATTCCATACATCACGATCGCTCATACATTGATCTTCCCTATAATAGCTTTTTGATATCAAAACCTGTTTGACATGGTTCCTGAATGGTCCGGCAATTCAGTAATGTACTTTGGGACTTTATTGTAAAACATAATACCATTACCTAAAAAACTTTTACTGGTATTACTGAGTCTAAAATAGGGGGTGACTAGTTTGTAGCGATTTCTAGTATTTAAATCATGCCGGTCTTTTAGGAAATAATATAAATATATACCAGGGATGTTATGAAACTCCGTAACTATAATCAAAATTGTCAGATATATACATATAACAAATCATGACTGTATCTTACACAACATAGTCGATTCTGATAAGCATGAATTCGAATATCAAAAATGATTTAAAATTGAACTGATTATAATATATATGATATCTAAAAAGAAGTTAATATTTTATACGTACATTCTGCACAGGGCGAACGTGTCTTGGAAAATGTTTGTGGTATCGATAATGGTGGATGCTCTAACCTATGTCTACGCTCACCTCAGGGATTCACTTGCGCCTGCCCAACTGGCATCAAATTTGAGAATACATCCGAACCTATCAATAAAACTTGTAAAAAATACCCTGAGGAATTTTTAGTTATCGCCTCAAAAGGTAGCATTACGTACATATCGTTCGATACACCTGAATATCGAGACGTTACGTTCCCTGTAAAAGAAGCGAAGAATACTTTATCGCTTGATTTTCATTGGAAACGCAAGGAGGTTTATTACACAGATGTTGATCTCGATGTTATAAGGTATTTATTTTGTTTAATAAATATGATTTCCTCGTTATACTAGGTATTGATGATCAAGATCATGATATGAATATACTGAAGCTTTTGCGCTAATTTCATTTTTGATACTTTTGAGTTAGATTGACACAACATTTGGAGTTCCTAAAATAACGTTCCATAAATAGACATTTATCAGAGCTGTGTCCAGAAATTCGTTCGGGTGAAAGTACAAATGATTTAATATTTTTTACTCGTTGTTGTAACTTTTTTCAATACAGCTTTCCTCCTCTTGTCGGTAGCGTGAGGTTAAATAGCCTAAAACCTTCCTCAGTGATTGCTCTATCCAATATAAATATATATATATATTTAATTCTAACTGGTAGTTCGTAAGACTAGCGCGTTCAAACAAATAAACAAATTTCTCCGCTTTGCTATATTAATATAGATATCCAGTAAATTTGTCTATTTAATTCAGATATGTCAAAAAAATGCCGCATTTACTTATATATGAATTTTATATACCTAATACCTAAATCTTATACGAAGTTTTTCTAGAACTCTTCTATGTGATTTATTGTTATTGTAAATTTCATATTATTCATTGAATAATTAGGTCTGCATACTTCACGAGTGGTATAAATAAATTTACACAAACATTACATATTCCAGGGCGATGAAGCTATCGAATATGAACGAAACAAGAATTGTGGTACAAGGTAAATTGGATACTCCAAACGGTTTAGCGATAGATTGGATATCTGACAACATTTATTGGAGCGACAACGGTTTTAAGGTAACAAAGGATTTAATAAACAATATATAAAACCCTAACCTGTATTTCCACAATTATATTACCGTACAAACCTCCATGAAAACTTGTCAATTTTAAATATATTAAATATTTTTAAGTTAAAATATCAAAAATAAAAGTAATCGGGCTCTATAAAATAATAAACTAAATATACATGTAAATAGAATGATCGCTCAGTGGTAGGCGGTACGGATACTGCGTTCATCGATGTGAGTTCTAAACCCTACAGTGAGCCAGCGTTTTCATAAAAGAAAACAACATGATGAAACCATATTAATTAGTCATAAACACCTCTGGGTATGTTTCAACGGCGTTACTTAAAAGTTTTGAATCACATTCGATGAAATTGTGACCGAACTTTAAACCTATAAAGAATTAAATAAACATATTATTTTTTGTTATAGGTGTATATTTCAATTTTGAAGCGTTCTGAATTATTGGAACGTGTTTAAAGTAAATGTAAATATTCGTTTAACTTTTTTGATAAGATTGATTTATTTATAGAATTTGAAATGGACGCCATTTTAATAAAATAATATAATTCGATATATTTCTGTGTCATTATCTATGTTTGTCACTATAAGGTTTATGAATAAATATGTTATATTGTAAACACGGAATATTTGCAGGTGATAGAAGTAGCTCGCTTAGATGGAACTGCAAGAAAAACATTAATTACAAATCTGACCGAACCAAGAGCACTCGCTTTGTTTCCTGCAAAAGGGTATGGATCGCTATTAAATATTTTTTTCCATATAAAGTACGTAAAGTATATGTAAGCATAAGTACGTTAACAGACTATCTATAGCCAAGTATTTTTAACAAAAATTAAAAACAATCTAATATATCACAAAATGTCAATATAGTATTAAATCGCTTTATTAAATATTAAACTGCTAGATGGTAGTAGTCAACAAAATCGTAACAAATTAACATCAAGCGTGACGCGAGTCTTAGTGTCGCTTCTAATCATATTATTTTTTCAGATTAGCTTATCTAATAATCGGACGGATGGTACAGATGTGTACCTACTTACCTAACCACGCATATAATGACAAACCTCTCATATTATCTATCTCATTGTTTATCGCGTTTTGGAATCAGCTAGTGTATAATCAGTTGACATAGGGCTTACAATATTTCTCGGGGATCGTAATTATTTTTCGATAGGAATGGGCTTGTAATCTTTACTCCTTACAATCTTTGCAGTCATCTAATTCTGCTATAATACTTTACAAAGTTAAATGATTTTTTACAATAATCAAACCGTATTATTTTAGCTTACTTTTTTGGAGTGACTGGGGTGAAAGTCCTAAGATAGAAAGATCGCTCTTAGACGGTACTCAACGTAAGATTATACTGCAACAAGATCTTGGATTTCCTAACGGCCTGTCGATAGACGCCAAGGAACGAAGATTATATTGGGTCGATGCCATTAAGGATAGAATTGAAACCTCAGACCTTAATGGCCAGCAAAGGGTTCAGCTGGTGCTATTAGCTCATAATCCATTTGGAATGACCCAAGTATGTAATTTTTATACAATAATATAATATATAGTGTTTTAAACAAACTAGATTTTCATATTTTGCTTAAGGTTGAAATTAAAATTGTATAAGTAATTTGAAGGTATTTCTCTAATATTTATCTGGTGGTAAAACATAATAATTGTTCCACACAATCGTGACCATCATACGTCACAGCCACTGTTAGTGTCTCGGGATCCCGCTGTTTATATTTAACAGCTGAGAGGCCATCATGATAACACCTACCGGTAACGGATTAAAAATATCTTCATATTCATCATTGTTTCTGGATCTTTACTTACCGATGGTCCATCACGCAGAGCAAAGTTATTTTGTATGTATAAAATAAAATAAGACTTTGAAAATATTTAAGTTGTTTTTATTGATAGGCATATCAAAGGGCATTCTTGTAACAACAATGTTCGATAATTTTATTTAAATATAAACTGGTATAGCAGGCGTTGTTTTTTACATTATAGAATAACGTGTTTAAGCGCCATCCATATCGAGTTTTTCTGAATAACAACTGAATTTCCTGAAACAAGAAACAAATACGGATATCCATCGTTCGAATCATGAATTACATTTTTGAATGCATATAAAGATAGCTTAGAAACAACAATATCAGTTTTCTAGAACTCTCTAATTCCTAGAGTACAATTTCAAAGCTTTGTCCTCTGAAAACCATATTCGAACGGTTAGGTGAACAATTAAATATAGCTCTATCTGTCAGCTATTCTTAAGTTATGCGGTTACCAACAAACAACGTTCAATTTTACAGTTTAAAGATTACGTTTATTGGACCGACTGGTACAACAAGACTGTCATGAGGGCAGACAAGAGGACGGGGAAAAATATAACACGCGTTGGCACTGATCTAGAAACTGCTATGGAAATCAAAGCTGTCGCCGAGGATAAACAACACGGGTGGAACCCTTGCAAGGAAGACAACGGAGGTTGCTCGCATCTCTGCTTTTACAGAGTGCAAGATTACATTTGCGCTTGCCCGGATGATCCTGATCCAAGACCATGCTCGACGGGTATTTTTTTTACTAACCATTCAATACGCCTCTTTTAAACTTACTCTTTTTACGGTGAAATTTAATATGTCGCTGTAACATACATACCGCACCTCCGCTCAAATAGTGTTGCAACTCAACAGATATTAAAATAAATTTTATTGCACTATTAAATTTTCAGGGTGTAAAATGTAATTTTGTATATTTAAGTGAGTAAGTTGGTGAAAACCCTTTTGTTATAAAGTAAATTAAGACCCCGAAAAGTAAAACAAAGAGTAGTAAAAATTTTAAACACCCTAATCTCCATAATATTGTTTTTTGAACTGTGACACTGTTAAAGACGAGGTGCGATATTGTTTTACTAAACTTTAATACTAGATTACAATTATCTGAAATGTAACCGATTTTGGAATTTCTGTACATAGAAATCCTGTAACTAATACACTATAGACTTAATAATTGACTTATATTACCATGTATTCAATCATGGTTGTAATTAAATGCACAGTAAATATACGAGTAAAACAATTGAAGCGATGATGGCTCAGTTGATAAAGTATACAGAAGTCGCGACATTAGACGTGAGATCAAATCGACCCGCAATGAACTTGAGCTTTCCGTGACACAAAACATTGTAAGGAAACCATAGTATGGAGGGCTTTTTCTAATGCTCGCCTGGCTAGCTTCATACTCTCAAGTTAAAAATTGCCGCCGAATATGAGTGTATTCTGGCAGTTGCACTTAAAGGCCAGTCCCGCCACAAGGCTTAGCGTGTTCACAATCTTGGGCCACATCGTCACTTAAAAACAGGTGAGATTATAGCCATAACACTAAAACCTATAAAAAACCACAACAAAAAAACTTTGAATTGTCACTACTGATATGTCGGAAAGGTAATATTTGTTAGTGTTACTAATAAAATTATTTTATTAAATGATTGTTGCAGTACCGAAGAAACTGGTCGAAAATAAAATGCCGTCACACTACCCTTCTTACTATGACTACACGGACGTGGTCGAGAATAATATTTTTTTACCGCCACCAAAAGTTTTCCACCATACCTCTCTGGGTAACGTCGCCGTCATATCAGTAACAATTATATGCACGATCTTGGGTCTGGCTGTCATAACTTTTATTTGCTGTAAGTTCGTGATTCTTTCTAATACGAATTTAAAAATATTATCGAAAAACAAACATATCAATTTTTGTCGTGCCATGTCATCCATTTCTGAGCTATGTTCCAAATTTCAAGTATCTAACTCTTATTAGATTCAAACCAATTAGGTAAATTCCATCAGGACAAACAGACAACAAACAAGCAAACGAGTTAATAAAAACATTGTAAAATACTAACATACTATTTATACAGTAATAATAAAATAACGTTGATGTTATAGTAATTTTGAAACTTTTTTTTTGTTAAATACTTTGCAATATTTTTAAAAGATTCTAAAATTTTGGAATTATGTTTTTTCAAAAATATAAAGTTTTGATTTGACGGATAAGGTAGTTGACTTTAGAGATGAAAATATAGGTGTTAACCTCAAGTAGGAATGTAGTTTACATAGTAAATAGTAATTAGTAATAATAGTGAAATTGATTAGCTTTGAGTTTGTTTCCGATTTAATTAACAGATTATGAAAACGTAAACTTTAGTAAGCTTTCATGTTCTAAATTGATAACGTTATTAGTTTTTATAATGGATGGTCGTCTGGGGAAATGTTAATATTAATATAGTATAAAAAGAGTTTTCTGTGAATATGTCAACGATTATGTATTTCGAAATATTAATTAACCATTGCTTTCAAACAAGAATATGAAGTGATTTGTAATTAGGGTAAATTGTAAAAATTACTCATAATACAAACTTTATAGTTATTCTTTAAATCATACTGATTTGCTGTTGGTTTTAGAATTTAAGTGGTGATAGCTCAGTGGTAGCGTGTACGGACGCCACGTCAAAGAATGTGAGTTCGAATCCATGCAAGGTGCTTGAGCTTTCAGTGAAGGAAAACATCGTGATGAAACTGTAGCAAAGTGCTAGGGCTTTTTATAATGCTCGCCTGGCTACCATGCTCAAGTTGAAAAATCTGCACAAATACCTTTAGGTGTGTTCTGGCGGTTACACTTGTGAGCCAGTCACTCCAAAACTTTAGCGTTTTCACCAGCTCGGGCCACATCGTCAGTTAACATCATGTGAGATTGTAGCCACAACACTAACAGCTACTTTTTTATATTAATGTTTATTTTACATCATGCGATAAATTTCGCTTATTATTTCTATATATTATATCTATATATTCATTTGTTATTTTTTATAATTTTTAGTTAAACTAAAACGACAAAATCAAAGGGACCTGAAAGAGGATTACACAGAATCCAGCAGTCATATATCGTTCCATAATCCCAATTATAATGGTACGGTGGGTGTTCCCGCGGCCAATGCCACAGAACCACCAGATCGTCGACCCGTACGGTTCCAGGGAATTTTTAAATATGACAGAAGCCAGGTAATATTATGTACAGTTTTATGCAATTTCTAACTATGAGAATTATAACCAAAAGTTCCCATAATGTGTATAACAATATAAAGCTTAAATTGTAATTAATAATATATATATAAATAAATTGGGTGGAAAATCTATTATTATATAATTATACTAGCTCACCTGGCAGACCTTGTTCAGCCCTTTCCAGTAGTCAATCACTTCGACTACAGCGACATCTATCTCTCAAGTTGGGTCAATCTGAACACAGTCTACAAAATTTGATTAAAACTGGTTCAGTTCATCGTGGAAAAACAACGTGATATGAAATTTTTATATATAAAGATTAAATTTCAAAACATTATTTTTTTCCTAAATTGAACACTTCTTCAATTATACAATATTTACAACAGTCATAGAATACTAAAACTTTATATTAAGGATTATATCTTATACTATTAAGTGAGCAATTCTCATACATATACATATATAGAAATATACTAGTTAATTCGCACAACTTCGTTCGTTTTTTACCGTTGACCAGACGTGATTGTAAAACCAATTCTTAGTGGGTGGTGTAAGTCATAAAAGAAATATCCATGACAAATTTAAAGTAAATAACTCTGGCAGTTTTGAAGATATCGTAATGAGTTAGTTAATGGTGTAATGGTGTTTCATATACAAGTGTGTATAATTTATCTCATAAACTACTGTAACGGTTTAAATAATTTTATGTATTTAGATCAAAATCTGTTTTTTGAGTTTATGTACAATAAATGTTTGTTGTTTTTTTTTTTATAAAATTACGTGCAAAACTGTCACTCGGACTAAAGAAGATTAATTTTTTTTTTCAAAGTGCGGTTGAATGAATTTGTATTGTAAAAGTGAATATGTTCCAAGGAACGGGTCACAAACGTGTACATGCCGGAGGGGACAAGTCTACTGCCACCGCCGCCACCGCCCCCACCGCCCCCGCAGCGACAGCCTCCAGCACGACCTCCTACGCACGACGATTTCGAACCAGTCACTCTACATTCGTACGCATAAATAATAAATACCTTATATTGGAAAAGATCAAGATACTTCATTACTAATGATTAACCAGAATGATGACATCATTCGTGTAATAATAGATTAGTCGTGCTCCATTTAAAAATTGTTGATGTTTTAGCACAAGAGAGTTTATTATGAATGTAGAAGCATATCGACAAAAATATGAATGTTTAGAATTTTATGCATAATATGTGAATCGGATTAATTAAGTTGACAATCGAAATTATAGACGTAGTATCGTGGCCTATAAAGTGAGGTAAGGAAACGTTTCAAAACAATAGGGTGAAAAAAGTGGGAATTTATATATGCATACAGGAACTGATAAACTAGCTATGAGTATTACGATTAGCTCTTCGATAAAAAAGTAAATTACCAGTAAATCTGATATGCTCTTTGTTACAAAATTAAAATCTTCAAATCGTGTGTTATATTATCTTTGCAAAACATAATTGTAATAAATACATACTTTATATATTAGTAGGACTTTAAACTGCATGTGTATAGATAGGTAAATGTTAAGGTCTAATCATTGTACGCTATTCAATTATCCAAACACTTTATATTTTCCAGTCAGATGTAACTTTTATAATAATAGAAATTCTCTAAAAATAATAAAATCTCAAGTTAAAATCAATCCAAAAATTTCATGGTCGAATTTAGTCAATTCAGACTCTACGGACTAAGAGCATGTATGTTAAATAAACTTTTCAAAATAGCTCGTCAATTTGAGATATTTATTTTGACACTCATTACCATATGTAATGATCATTAAGTAAGTTGTAGATTTGATAGAAATGATTTAAAATCAATATATGTTTTGTTCCTTCAATTAAGCATAGGTGCTAGTTCTAGTGAAAAACTAAAAAGAATTAATATAGTTAATTTATTTCATACACAATCCTAGTGTAAAAATATTCCGTCAAAAATTGTAATAAACACAGAGATAAAATATCATAATAATATATTTATTGTTACATATTACATATGTATAAATTATTGGGTATTTAAATTACCATTTGTAAATAAATGTCAGCAAGTACAATTTAGTTATATTACACGTATTATGGAGATATTGATAAAATCTGAAAAATATATTTTCATGATATTCCTCAACAATTTTGTTCTACAAGTATTTAGAAAATAAGATATAAATGTCTAGATTACAGAGTTTTATCAACACATAATAATAATAATAAATTCATCGAAGGTTGGTGTTTGAAATACATTATATACAATAGATTTAATAATTCGTTATTTCTATATGTCAATACAATATGTTGGTTATAATAAAAGCTAGTGACTAGCTATGTATGTTTTGTTATCCAAGGAATCAATAACCTTAATTCTTAAGGAAATGTTTAAAACTGCCAGTTGATTAAATTTGTTTAAAGAACAACCTATCGTTGAACGGTTTGTTATGAAATATGTATGTATATATTACAAGCATATGTAAGTAAGGTGAATGGTTTTGGTAATGATAATAAATAAAAGAGTTAATTGTTTTTGTAAATCTCGTCTAGCGTGCTCTTTCCTGCGGCTCACGGGAGAAGTTCCTAGACGAATATTAAGACATTTCTTTATTTTTATTAATTACAAGTTCGCATTGCTAATATATTTTATAACGATAATAGTAACATAAAATTATAAATTTTTCTTATGATTCAAGGGTAAAACATTGGGATTCTATATTAAAAGTCGGTGTTCTACGATAAAAAACTTTTTAGAAACGTTATATCTTCTTCCATTATTTCATCACTTAAGTTTATGTATGATTAAAGTCAAATCGACGAGTCTAACGAGACGAGTAAGATCAATATAACACTGACTGTTAGACTTCTTTGCGTGGTGATAGTAAGCCCTTCTATTATTAAGCCTAGAGGTAGTAAATTCGATTCCCGCTCATGAATAACTCTGTGATGAGCATAATTGCCATTTGTAGTTATCTTTGTGTATAAAATGTGTCATAATACAAGCTATGTTATTTTAATTAGAAATTTAATGACAGTGTGTGAAAATGTGTGCCATGTTAAAAACGATTCAAAATCAATTATTTCATAAACAATGCATGTCACTTATTTTCATTTATATTGATATAAATTCATACGCTAGACCACCAACATAATATTTATTACCAAGTCCGTTACTGTCGAATATCACAAATAAATTAAATTCAGGCGTAGTAAGTATATAATAAAAAAAAATTTGCTAAGTTTGTATGTATGTGGTGGTCTTTAAAATGAAAAAGTCTATTTTTGATCTATATTTGAAAAAAAAACTAAATAATTAACTTGCAAAAGTAACTAAACTTTCAAATCTAAATAAACTCTCTCTAAAAATTTCACTTTGTCGTACTATATATTACAAAGTCCAACATAACTAAGTTTGTATGATGGTTTTTTAAATACCAAACTATGTTTTCAAACTAAACATATGAAATTAAAAACAATGAAAACGCAAAAAAACGAATGTATTATTTTATATTTAGTGACAAATGAATATATTGTACCTAAGTTATAGAAATAATAATTTCATATTTATGTAATTGTAATAATTCCTAATACTATTGTATATAAAAGTTTATGTCATATGATGACCGATATTTTTTAACATTGGCATAAAATTATATTTCATATCAGTGCCATTGTGTAGTCAGTAGTAATTATAAAAATATATTATTACGCTTATAATATTTGAATCTCCTGTCGTTTTGCTATATGTTATGAGAGATATCCATAAAATTATAATAGATTGATGATATCAATAATGGATTGAAATCATTTTGAGAAATTATTATGTTGTGTCGTATATTGAAGTCGTCAAAAAATGACGTATATTGTGACAGGGTGATTTAATGTAAGATAGTATAGAAAGGAAATCAACTGTTATAATACCTACTTTTTAATGGTTTTGCATTTTATTAGGAGATCTCAATTTTAAGCCGTACTTTGTTTTGAAGCAATTTACTTTTTTCACTTTATTTTTGGCTTGTTATGTAGATTCAAATGGAATTATAAGCTATGTAGATACATGACTTTAATTATAGTTCATGAGTACATAATAAACAATGAGCCATAAGCCAACAGTGAGCCATAATGCAAAACTTAAAATTACATTCATATCAACATCATGTCAAGTACTATTTCTTTTTCTATTTTTTTTAATAATGAATGTGTTCAAAAAATACTTAAATTAACCAACAGTGTTATTAAGTATTAGTTTATTAAATAGTATCTGCAAAAGTGCCAAACATTCATAACATAGTTCTGCTAATTATTAATATTTTAACAGTAACAATAATGTATCTCTCATTTTCCTCATTAATATTATCGTTACCTAGATTTCTTAATTCTGGCATGATAGTCTATTCTGTCCATACTCAACTTGCAATACCGAAGGCGGTACAAGTATGCCCGTATTTACAAACATACCAGAACAAAAACTCATTGACTTGTCCACTTTTCATGCATATTCACTATGCAAATTCGACAAACCTTATTCCTTTTACATAAATCAATTTGAAAAAAACCACTGGACCACTCGAGAAAAAAAGTCGACGATAGATGTTTTATGCCGTAACTTTTCTGATCCCTCAAGTTCTATTGCTTCTAAAATTGGTTTCATCACCATGGCTTTGGTAAATTACTGTTTCATTGAAGTATTTATTTATTATCTGTAACATTAAGATTAATTAAATTTAGTATACATTATTCTGTCTTAGCTCTGTAAAGTGTGACAAGGCTGATGTGATTGCCGAAAACAGGCCGACAATGTAAAAAAAGGATAATATTGTTGAAATATATAAGAACTATGAGAGATTCCAAGGAAAGTAAAATTATGCACTGGAGAAAAATAAAATAAAATTCATGTAACAATACTTAAAAACATTGCAAGCGGGTTTATATATTTTCAATCATCTCTTTCATATTAGGTAATGCATCACACTATTATTTTGATCCGCCGCCGTTAATATTATGAAATAACATGTAATAGGATTTAGCGCTATATGTTCAGTTACGTGTCGATTAACATTCAATTTATTACATTAATATTCTAAATATTACCTGTCTTGATATCTAAAACTCTTTGATGATCAGTAAAGTTATATTAAAACTATGCGTTCGTAATGTATATTTTGTTGTAGTGGTATCATTTTTAATAATGATTATACAAATAATTTTAATAAGACTCTTTGAAACCACACGAAAACGTATTCCATAGAATTATTCAATTACCTAAGTAACATCCGTCGATTTTATATCATATTTACATTGGTGACGTGTGTATGATGTCAAATATGGTAAAGTAGAGACACATTCAATGTATTACGGCTATTGACGATCCTGTTCGTTTATTTACTTTATATTTTTACCCGCAGGGCAGCTTGTGGCGAGCTGTTGGTGAGTAGCGACACCACGGGTCCCGATTTCTCCTTACTCTGGCTAACTTTCATCTACAAGCCGGAGTGGAGTCGCCAGAGCTTCGTGCTCGGAGAGTGGAAGTGTAAAATACAACAGGAGTAGCTCTCTGTGAACCTGTTGTACACCTCTCGACACTCTTTAGCTATCTAAAATAAAGTCCCTCTTTTCCAGAAATTTGGAAAGGCGGGACTTTATTGAGGGGCCAACATCTACGATAGCGAGTCACCCAACATCTGCCAGTTTAAACCTAAATTGAGACTGGTGTGGCAGATGTCTGTAGTCTCAAAACAATAAACCTGATCCATAACAACAGAGGCAATTATCCATTTAATTTATTATCGTTATTCCGAATTATATTCCAAAAACTAACTAGATTTTTTACCATATTTGTTAAAATTGTAATATCATTATCTCCATGACAAGAAATGACATTAATTTCTGGTCATTGACAATGGCTGCACAGTAAGTTCCAACCCTTCCTGGAACTGTACTGTTTAATGACAATGTGGCGCATCGATTGTGAGGCAAGCCCCTCTCTTCACCATCGTGTACGGTTTTCGTCGCCACATTGTCATAATTGTCTGAGTCACCAATCAGTTTTCCATATATTTTTTTATTTTCCGGGCAAGCGGGTTCCGCCGTCGATCTCATTCCTAAATTCCATCAAGTGTAATTGAGGTCAAGCGAGAGCTGCACAATGTAAAAACTTTAGTTCCTAAGATTGGTGGGGCTCACAATCTAGGTATAACCGTTTTTCAGATAATATCTCGAACACATGACAGTACGTAAAGACAAATCAATATTTTTTCACACATATTTAAGTAGGTATATTTCAAATGGCTAATACTCGTAATATACTCAAGGGTAAGTTTAAATTAGAAAATGCAGTGAATGTAAATATAATCGTATCGCAGCCTTCTTACTACCACCTTATTTATTCTCATTACGACGTTTAACTTCATCGATGTCGTTTTGCGTTTAAATAATCAAGTAAGCAGTTTGCGATACTTATTTTTAAGTGTAGATATAACTTTAGCTTTAAGGAAACTTAAGAAGTCAAGTAATACAGGCTGTAGAAAGTTTGTATCACTTTGTTTTTTAAGCCTTAGTAATGTATTATATTTTGGTAAGAGGGCTGTGCCAAAAATTGGCAATAAAAATAATAAAAACAAAAAATAATTGAATTTAATGTAATTCAATTAGTTTGTAAACAGCTTTTACACCTTTGTAAATGCCTCCTTCGAAATGAGGTGTTGAAACTGTTGTCTGATTTATTATTATACTGAAAAATAAAGAATAGAAATTATTTGAAAAAATATTTTTGCCTTTTCATTTTAACTCGCGTTTGCCCGTCGATATTCGCCCGTAATCATTATTCATAGTAAAAGTAAGTAAAGAGGGACTAAAAATCTTATTTGTTTTGACAGCATTAAGGCGTGTCAATAGTTACTAAATGAAAAACAAAGAGAATATCTACTAAACTATTTTATCATCGCCTATTTATATATTAAATTAGCTGTTTCAGCCCGCTCTGCCAGACTAATAACATAGCAAGAGAAATGCCTGTCTTTTGTTTTTATCGGTGGAAAAATGTACATAACAGTAAATAGCAATAATATAATAATGACGGATTATTGGAATTCAAAATAGCTTTAATCTATCTACAATTAATTCCGCTTCGAATGGTCATGGTTCCATGTCGATACGATTAGTAGTTTTAAAGTGATTACGCCTCAACAAACATCGTTTTCATTACATGTATATGTAATAGATAAAATATTTAAAAAAGCAGTCATAAGAATGCCGACAAAAGTGAAAACTTAAAACTATAAACAAAAGCACGGAGTTTAGTAAACATTGCCCCAGAAAGATTATTCGTATAACAAAAAAAAGTAGTTTTAGTGAATGGGCAACCACAGGCATTAGAAGAAGTAGAGATCATTTATATGATCTATATTACAGGAGATCACTGACTAATAGTGAATGTCTTCACGCTTATGTTAGAAATTATTCTAAAGCTTTTAAACGTGTTTGTGTAGCTGCAAAAGTAATTTTTTTAGGTAATAATGTACTCAAGTCTAAAAATAAGACCAAGACTGTCTGGCACATAATAAATAAAGAGTTAGGAAATAATAAAATTATAACTGATTTGATTAATTTAAATGTTAACGGAATACATATTTCACACAGTTCAGAGGTAGTAACTGCTTTCCAAGATTACTTAACTAATATAGGTATATTAGAAAAGTAACAAAGAATATAACTTCATCAGCTTATGGCGCCGCAGCAATTTAAAAAATGTGAGTGCGCCTATATATTCAAAATCTACTTTTAAAATAGTAAGTGCAAGTGAAATAATTAGGACTTTCAATCATTTAAATTTGAAACACACTGAAAACATATGGAGAATATCGGTAATAGTAGTTAAGTCCTTGATTGTCAATATTTCACCACATTTGGCTAATATATTTTATCAGTGCATAACAAAAGGAATTTTCCCTAATTTAATGAAAATAAGTAAAGTGGTTCCTTTATTTAAATCTGGCTGCAGTAGTAGTCTTGGAAACTATAGACCTATTTCTGTACTTCCGTCGTTAAGTAAAATTTTTGAAAAGATTATGCTCAAGCAATTGTTAGAATACTTCAAAGTACAAAAGTTTCTGGATGGTCGACAGTTTGGTTTCACAAAATCAAAATCTATTACTGACGCTGGTGCAACGCTCATAAGTCATATATTGGCGGCCTGGGAGGAGTCACAGGATGTAATCGGTGTGTTCTGTGATTTGTCTAAGGCCTTTGACTGTGTTGACCATAGTACACTAATTCTTTAATTAAAACACTGTGGTGTTCATGGACCTTCTTTAGACTTTATAGTATCTTATTTAAAAGATCGATGTCATAAAGTTACCATAAATGGGGTAACCTCTGCGGGATCCTTACCTCAAATTGGTGTACCGCAGGGCTCTATATTAGGGCCGTTTTTGTTTCTGGTATATATAAATGATCTACCGCTAATGGTTCATAACTGCGCTGACAAGGTTCTTTTTGCCGACGATACTTCACTTATATTTAAAGTGAAAAGGACAGATTTCAGAGGTTAGGTATGTAAATAATACTTTAAATAAAATATCTGATTGGTTTGCAATAAATAATTTAATGCTAAATGCAGACCAAACTAAATGTACCAGATTTACCATGCCTAATGTTCCGCGGGTTGACACTAGAGTCAAAATTGTAGGGGATTTAGTAGGCTTAGTTGATAGTACTGTGTTCTTGGGTATAACGCTTGATTCCAAACTACAATGGGGTCCACACATAAAAAAATTGGCGGGAAGGTTAAGTTCTGCTGCATTCGCTGTTCGTAAGATTCGACAGCTGACAGATATTGCCACTGCTAGGTTAGTGTACTTCGCTTAGTTCCATAGCTTTAATGTCTTATGGTATTTTACTATGGGGGACAGCAGCTGAGGTAGACACCGTATTTCTTTTACAAAAACGAGCAGTTCGAGCCATTTCCAATATGAGACCTCGAGAATCATTAAAGGATAAGTTTTCGGAATTTGGTATCTTAACTTTGCCCTCCCAATAGATTCTTGATAATTTAAGGTATGTCCGCAAAAACTTACAAAAGCTAGATTTCATTAAAGACCGCCATAATTTGAATACTAGAAATCGCGATAAACTGGTCATTCCCTATTTTACTGAATTGCCGGACAGTAGGTTCAAGAATCATGTCAAACGGGTTTTGATGTCAAAAAGCTATTTATTATAGGGTGGATCAATATGTGAGCGATCGTGATGTCTGGAATTAACGCCCCTCTCTGTACATCCGCTAATAACTACTGTAACATATTAAATTATTGTTTATAAGCATACTTTCCGAACCGGTAGTAATTTTTGACGATCATAAGCTCCTTCTTAGAGCCTAAATTGATAAAGATTTTTTGATTTGATTTGAAAATTTGATTTGATTTGAAAAGAGATAAATACTCTTTTGTATATACATAATGTATACTAATAACGCACAGAGGTATATCTATGTACATACAGTATGCATATAGCTCATAGGTAGCGTGCAGTGACGACGCGTGTTTCACGCTTTTTGTTCACCCAAAAAGTACACATATATATATACACAGTATACATATAGCTCAGGGAAAGCATTCGGTGAAGATGACACGAGTTCCATGATTTTTGTTCACCCAAAAAAGCATAAAATTCGTGTGATGTTTTGTGGATGTTCTTTAAGGATATTTCAATGAAAACCTTTTTTTAGAAAACTCAGGTAACATTTATTTATTATTACATAATGACATTATTATAACAATTGTCATTTTAAGTATATTGTAATAGTTAATAACATACAAACACATAAATAATTATTCAAAATAGTAATATACCTATCATACGTAAAACGGATTTACGATCATAGATGGGGGTGTATAAATTAAAAATAAAAACTCCATTATATCTATTAAGTGGTTATCAGATAGATTAAATAAATTAATAATTCTTTTATACTTTACTTTGAAATCATTAGTGCTTTTGCGAAGCGTACTGTGAACTGTGAACACAGCCAGAGGCAAGTAAGGGGCCGTTCATAATATACGTCACGCTATGTTACATTATCTGCGACCCCACTGTCAATATTACATTACAAATGATAGACAATCCATGTACATGATATAATAGCAGTGCACAATTTTCAATATTTAGAAATATTTAATGCTTGCTAAACTTTAATACATATCTGTAATAACATGTAAAATTTACAAAATTATTTTATGACCTAATAACGTTTTCTTAGGTCTACCGGCCTACCATGTCACAATATGTTACAGTAAGCGAATCTTCTCTGGTTAATTTACAGTTTTGCCGACCGTAAGCAATTCATCTTCATTCATTCAGCCGTCCCTACCTACTACCTCTACAATTGGATTCCACATAGGAGTACGTAAAATGTAGAAAAAAAAAACGATGTAAGACTTAGATTCTAAGTGGTGAAACATATTATCTCCATATACTCCAAATTTGTCTCCTGTAAAATCTGTCGCCCTAGGCTCCAGCCTACTAGTAAACCCACCACTACCCCCCGCCCCCCCATAAGTACGAACGTATTTTATGAACAACCCCTATTATATTTTTGTAGATAATCAACACTTAATTATATCAATGAACATTTACATCTACCACATTTATATATTATATACCTTTTAACATTTCTAATACATAACTGTTTAACGATTTTAAATCATAACTAATATTACGATGCTTATAATTTAAATACTACAGATTTATCATATACATATAAATAGTAGAAAACGTATAGTCCATTACAATATTTATATAAATTTGTAACAAGTCTAAATTCAGATTAGTATAGTTTAGTAATCTCGGTTAAAGTCCGCAGATCTAGAAAAATGAATCGAAAACAAATTTCGATATACAACTATTGTGAAAATCAGATCATATAGCTAAATGATTGTTTATTTCAATTCCTTAATCTTTTAAATAAATAATCCGACATATATTAGACAAATGTACTGCGATACTGACGATTCGTAAGCGTAATATGCAGAAACTGTACTCAGTATAAGAAGTTGAGTCAGTAAATTTGTAAAAAACGCAACAGGTAAACAAAATTTGTAGCAAACAGCTTGTGCTTTCGTTGAAGGAATCTTTTATTTTTATTTTTGTTTTTAACGACATTTTCCCCGCTAATAAAACAAAAGGTGATAATTCCTTCAATATTAGTTTTTCTGTTATTTTTAAATTTCATCTGTTTGCTGAGTGTTATAGGGT
The DNA here is from genome assembly GCA_039707435.1 of Actias luna. NCBI lineage: Eukaryota > Metazoa > Arthropoda > Insecta > Lepidoptera > Saturniidae > Actias > Actias luna. Next base: position 6,064,259 of record JAZHAC010000034.1, on the reverse strand, counting down.
AAAATTAAAACGCTCACCGAAGTGGGCGGACGAAGGCTAGCATCCAATAAAATGAATGAAACAAAATGTGAACAAAGTTTAATTTACGAAATTTCTAAATTTTTTTTGTCTGTTTGTGCGACAAATCTCTGAAATGGTTGGACCAATTTTGACGGTACTTACTGGCGAAATATATCTTTTTTTATACTTTTTAGGTTAAGCGTTATGGCCACAATCTCACCTGATGATAAGTAACGATGTGTTTCAAGATGGTCGACACGCTAAGCCTAGTGAAGAGACTGGTTCTAAATATATTAAATATTAGTTAGAATTGCCGTTTTTTTTAATCAAACTATGTTCATGTTTAAATTGGTCGAAGGATAAGTAGTTCATGGCCTTTTGTTGTATTTATTAATTTATCGTTTACGATATTAATAACATATATGTATGTATATACATTGAATTTAGTTCTTTGTTAGTATGAGTCCACTTTTTTTTGGAATCATGTGGTTACATTAATTTTACTTTTGTATAAGCTTAGTATGTTTATGGTATATAATTTTAAAACGTATTTAAATACGTATATTATAATGTTGTTAACACTATCTGCCCAATGATTACAAGTAAATTCGAAGTATACTAGTAGTAAGTAGGAAGTAGTAAGTAAATATGAAGCCATGATAGCTCAGTTGGTAGTGTGTACGACTTCGCGTCAAGGGACGTGAGTTCGAATCCAACCACCTACAATGAGCTTGAGCTTTCGATGAAGGAAAACATCGTGAGGAAACCATAGCATGGTGGTAGGGCGTTTTCTGATGCCCGCCTGGCTAGCAACCACCATCAAGTTAAAAATCTGCCGCCAAATACCAATAGGTGTGTTCCGGCTAGCTGCACTGAGAGCCAGTTACTCCAAAGGTTAAGCGTGTCTACCAACTTGGGCCGTATCATCATTTAAGATCAGGTGAGATTATGGCCATAACGCTAAACTTTATCTATAAAAAAAAAACTTGTCTATAAAATACTGCATTTTGAGAAACACATTACAGTTTCTACTCTAAATAATAATAATTATACAACAGCGATGATAGCTCAGTGGTAGTGTGTACGACTTTGCGTCAAGGGACGTGAGTTCGAATCCAACCACCTACAATAAGCTTGAGTTTTCGGTGAAGGAAAACATCGTGAGGAAACCATAGTATGGTGGTAGGGCTTTTTCTGATGCCCGCCTGGCTAGCTACCACCCTCGAGTTGAAAATCTGCCGCCAAATACCAATAGGTGTGTCTTGGCAGTTGCACTTGACAGCGAGTTACTACAAAGGTTTAGCGTGTCCACCAACTTGGGCCGTATTATCACTTAAGATCAAGTGAGATTAAGGCCATAACGCTAAGCCTTAGCTGTAAAAAAAAAACATTAAGTTTTGGTAATATTTTTAGGAAAGAAATATATATATTACTGCATTTTATAACATGTTAGAGATTTTTTAGTTAAAACTTAGTTATGTAATCAACTCTGAGCCGTTCTTAGATTTACATTTATTCAAAGCAGAATTACATTTTTTTTTTAATAAGAACATAAACATTGCTACAAATAACCAACATCGAACAAGTAAACATTATTTATGAACAGTAATATTTTCACATAATATCTTATATGTAAAATTCTCGTGTCACAATCTTAGTTCCCATACTCTTCTAAAACGGCTTGATCGATTTTTATGAAATTTTATATATATGGACCGTTTATTTTGAAAGTGGTGCAAGTCCATTTTCTTTTGTTTCGAGAAAATTAAAGGTTACTATATTTGTTGATAATGCAATTTCATTTACCGACCGATTTTAAGTTTTACAAAACATGGGATTTTTTTCTGAAATTAAACACGGACTAGTTATATATAAAAAATTTACATTAAATTAAGCATGAATTACGTGATAGCTCATTTTTCTCAAAAATGGATTTACACCACTTTCAAAATAAACGGTCCATATATATATATTCAGTAGGTCTGAGAATAGGTCGTATAGTATTTTTCATACCACTAAGTGACAAAGGTAGTCCAAACATTTATTGTTTATTTTTTTTGTATTTTTTTTTATTCTTAATACTTTATGATGTGGTATTAAAAAATACATACATCCCTAAATTTTCACCCTCCAACCCTCATTGTTTAATACAACCAAAGTATTCACTAGAAATAATTTATAATACATTAGTCGGGTCAGCTAGTTTTAAATAAAAAAATCCTACGGTCATTTCTCAGTGCACACATGACCCTTATTTGACGTTACTCATACATCGCACAAAAAATATTTATATAAATATGACACTTACCACAAAAATAGTGATATCAAATTAAGGTCATGTATTCACAGAGTTATTTTAGTTTACTAGTAAACTTTTTTATACATTAGAAAACAACATTCAACTAAAAATAAAAGAACGTACAGACGATACAACATAAAAAGACTAGATATACACAATTTGCGTCATTGAAAGTAGAATTCTGGAATGACGAGATTCTGAATCAAAACGATAGAGTCAGGTACTTAGTTTCCACAACAGATCTATGAGATTTTAGTCAGTACAAATTACGGTCTATTTAATATATCTATTTAGAATTTCATATCAGTTTTAAATATGAAAATGCATAATATAACATTAATAAAACACAAATTTATAAATTATGTAGATATTTGAATACAAGTATTTGAGTTTCCGTGTATTTTATAAATAATTCATCAAATTAAACTTGATGAAATTTATAACAAATCAACTATTATAAGAACAATAATAATGCTCAGTATAAACTTTATACGTTTTATGTATGAGTATTGTGGTTTTATTTTCAATACCTACTGCTTCGAAATTTTATGGTGACCAACTTTTCAATCAAAGATAAGCGTAAAAAAGACAAAATAATACAAAATTAACTTTAACATACACCAAAAGAAAAGAAGAATTGGAAGTCCAGCATCATTTTTCGATACAATTTATAAACATTGAGATTTTTTTAAAGTGATTTTTTAACAGTTCTTATTTAACAAAGCGTGGACAATTGTTTTTTTATATTACAAAATTCGTTTTATAGAAACCTATGTGGGCCCTGTTGTTCTTTCCTAAATCCGACCCAGGCAAGAAGCCAACAATGTAAACATATTATAGTAATGCAATGCCGAACGTTGTTCCGCATTCAACTTACGCCACTTTGGCACTCGTGTCACAGTACTAATATACACGGTACACGACTTGTGCTGTTTTACCTTAAAATAAATTTTAATTTAAGTGTTAAAAGTAAAATTATGAGATCAAAAACACCACAAATCCCGAATTAGCTTACATTTAGCAATTACGCAAACAAATACAAGGTTCTCGTGGTCGCTTCTACGTCATGCTTATAACACAATAGAATGTGTAGATACTACGCTAAAGCAAAATGGAATGCCTCTTATAGAGTATGGTTATAATTAGTGTCCTTTGGAAAATTCCCTGTAAGGTTAGTTATATGTATTTAAAATCTATTGTCACGCTTTCCTTACAATACATGTGTAGATTTAGTGATAGCGTTTGAGCTCTGGAAATACTTCCATTAGAACCAATTCGAATAATTCCTGAAAATAAAAACAGAAAGATTTATTATTTTATTTTGATGACAATTTTCAGCGTATTCTCATGATAAATATTTTACTTTTTTATTTAACCAGTGATTTACCGAGTCACTATATATGTATTTTTTATCGATCTGTGCGAACTAATGAAAGGAGTAAAAATTAAAGAATAATTGTTTAGGATATAGTCCACTGACGCTACTATGACTGACAGAGAATACAGAAGAAAAAAATAACTTGACTTAAATTGACATATGAATTTATTTCTTTATATTTACAATGTATATGGTGTGATCGCCTTAGATTGTCTAATGATCATTGTTCCTAAATGCAACATGTTTTTATTTATTTATGTAAAATAAAAGTGTAGGTCCGATTAAAACAAATAAAATATAAACAATGGTAAAAGTATAAATAGTATGAGCAACGTGTCTGCAATGTAGATGAGATTCCTTACAGTTAAATCGTTTTACGGTTGTCAGCACACTGGCCTGAACGTTGTCGCATCACATAGCGTTAATCAATTTATTAGCGCTGACACTTTTAGCGAGGAGAAACTGTTTTAGCATCGGTTAGACAGGCGAATTTATTTTGGATGTTTCGTGCGATTTTCCTACACGTTATATAGGGTTGCCATGCATGTGCTTCACTATGTTGAAGTAGTTTTTTTAGATAGTACTATACTATAATTACCACGACACTAGGATTCTTAAGAAATCGTTTATGTATTCTGAATAGTAACAAAATTCCATACCGAATATTTTCATCAATCAAAGATGTACTGATTAGATTAAGCTCAACTCGACTTATATTAAGCTGAAGGAAAGTTTAAAACACTACATAAATTTAATATATAAATAATATTGCACGTAAATTGTCTTAATTACGTAAGTACGGATTAAAAATAATAAATTTTGGTATTTGATTTTTTTTCTACACAATGTTTTATTGATTTATATTGAAATATACTTATCAATTTTATATAAAAATCTAAATAGTAAAACAATACCCGATGTCAGTTAACTTCAAAATCGGCGCTAATATTACGATCGATTTAAATATACTACAATTTGAACTCAGTATTCCGTGATTGAAATTATTTTTATTTGTAATAAATAAATAAATATGTAACAGCCCTACATAACCGATCACTGAGACGAGAAAAACTCGCGATTCCGTGGGCGGTCGTGGAAGACGCAAGTTTAGTTGCGGTTTGTATGTTTGTAATGAAAGTGAGAGTTATCAAACTTTTATAACTAAGTAATTATTAAATTATCTGTATATTTTATACACAAAAAGTGCTCAAAGCGATTCTTTTTCTAAATTATTAATTTCAACAGTTATAATAAAAGTATTAGTTAAAGATAAGGCGTTATAATAATATAATGCCAATTTTATTCAGTGCTGTTGCGTGTGGTAAAAAGATTTCATCAGATTTCGCATCGTGTGATGGTAACTTCATGGAAATCGCTGAAGAAGTGTTATCGAAGATTCCACCACGCGATCACAAGATGACATACTCCCACGGGCCTTATTTATTTCACTATATCGTTCAAGATATATATTTTTATTTCTGCATAACAGATAAAGTAAGTGGCTGCTAAGAGATATATTACTATTTTTAAAATAAATTGATATGTATTTTTTTATAAAATATATAGAAAATATTGCTTAATAATAATAATAATAATAATAATAATAATAATAGTAATAACCTTTATATAATTGAAAAATGAAATATAAATTATACACATTTTTCTACGTTGAGATATATAGATATAAAAATCCGGTAAATTAAACGGGTAATAATATCGTATGACTTTAAGTACACATATTTTAGATTTTAACATAATTGACAGATATTTCAGCATAAAATGCAATTTTTGAAATTTAATTTAGAATGTGAAGTTATAACATAATTAATAATTATCAGTATATCAGATAATCAATCAGTAGTTGCAACTATATAAAAAACATAATTCGTAAAAAAAAAAATTTTTTTTACTCCCTTAACAGCACTGTGGCACCTGTAAATCGATTTAAATTATTTTTATATTAAAATCTTGTTTTCTTTATATCTACGTATTTTTTTTTGATAATCGAAAATAGTTAACAAGGTTTTGTTATTATAGTCTAGTCGACAAGTTGAAAATGGTCTAAAATAGAGATACTGCTCTTAAAATGATGTGTAATACCTCATTGGATCCGGAATGACGCCTAGAAAAATGTGCTAAAAGCGTGTATTAGCACATAAAAAATTGCCTAAGTTATAAACAACTATAAATGAAAGATATTTCGATTTTCGCCAATATTTCTTAGACTATTAATGTTTAAGAACTAAAAAATAGATTCTTAAAGAGGAGGAAATTTCCAATAAAAATTTCCCAGCCCCCGAGTTTCTATCTGCATTATTTATAATTTTAATTCAACGCTGAAAATGGGTCTCCATTAAAAGATTTTGATTGGAAATTTTCTCCTCTTTAAGTATCTTTTTTTTAATTTCTTAAATATTAATAGTCTATGAAATATTGGCGAAAAACGAAATGCCTTTTTGCATCTTTAATTGTTTACAACTTTTGTAATTTTTTATGTGCTAATACACGCTTTTAGCACATTTTTCTAGTCATCATTCCGGATCCCATGAGGTATCACACATCATTTTAATACCAGTATCTCTATTTTACACCATTTTCAACTTGTCGAATAGACTATTATTACTATTCTGATTGATCAATTTTAACTAATAGTTTTTTTTCATAGTTTGGATTTTTTTTCAATTGAGCTCACGTCTTAACTTTTATATGTTTTTTAAGTTTTCTATACGTTCATGAGGCATGTGTTGTTTAAATTAAAAAAAAAACCTAGTATTTTTCTTTACTCACAGACATGTCAACGTTCCAGAGCGTTTTTATTCTTAAACAAGATTCAAAGGAGGTTTGACAGAAAAAGTAATGAGAGTTTTGAATCTGTCTTAGCTGAAGAAATGTACCGGTATAGTGAAGACTACAGTACCATAACAATAAGACAAGGAGAGTTGGATGAACTGAATACTATTGGAGTAGGAAGTAGTGGTAAGTAAATACCTGTAATAAGTATAAAGAAATAAGTGTATTTGCAAGAATTAATGTATATCTGGCTAATATCTAGGTATAATGAATTAGTTAGCTGAATTATGACGTTATAATTCGTATAAACTACTAAAAAAATGTTTATATAAAAACGCCGATCATGTATTTTTTTATTTACAGAGAGCATATTAGGAGAGAAAATCTTGTACGTCACTAATATAGATAGTTTATCATACAGTGTGAGTACACTTTATTGCTTTTTCATCTTTTTACGAGCGTATGCATGAACGTGTGGATACCTGTGCCAAATTAATCATTAATTATATAATAATTAGATTATTAGATTATTTTTATCACTATCATAATCCATAGCAACTGATTCAATATAAACCCCATTAGATTAATTTTAATTAAAACCAAATCTGGAGAAACATGTAGTAAAAGTTCCGGTTCTTGAGCAAAAAAGCCAAATAAAGTTAGACCCTCTTAAATAAGTGTAAATAACTCTTAGGTCAAAACAGCACACATGCTAGACATAGTGCAGCTGCAAGATTACACCTATAGATACTTGGCAAAAGATTTTTAAATTGAGGGTGGTAAATAACCAGACTGGTATTGTAAAATGTTTTACGCTGTTTTCTTTCACCGAAAGCTTACTCATGGCAGGGAGACGTACCCATATCTATCGGCATCAATACGTAATAATAATCCATAAACTAATAAACTTAACCTGAGAAATCACAATGTTTCATCACAATGTTTTTTATCTTCAATGACTTTAATAAAATTAACGAAGTATTCCTTTTATTTCAGACTATTTCTAATGTGGGCAAAACTCCACAACGAGTGTCAATATCCGTCCAGTATCCAAGGATTAATATCGTGTTCTTAAGCATATTTATTTTTGTCGCAGGTTCATCAGTCTATATTTTCGGTCCGATATCATGCGTGATATTAAGTTTGATAATAGCATTTTCCCTTATACGATATATGATAGTTTGTAAGCATGAAAGGGATTGATAACAAATTTTAATGTAATGTAAGTACTCTTGCTAAACAAAAGAAATATAATTTGGACACCAGTATTAGAAATTTATATTACAACTGAATTTTAAAGCCTCAACTGACTAGCTTAACATTTTACATACACATTTAGTTTAGATAACATTGTATGGTAAGGTAAGTGATGTACTTTGAGAGCACTTACATAAAAGCTTGTATTCAAAATTGTTCTTTTACTATTAATTTATTTGTATAATTTATACCAATAGCTAATTGCATAGCTTTAGGAATAAAAATAATTTATGGACAGTAAATAAAGAAAATTCATAATATTCTTGCGAGTTGTAATATTAAAATTGATATGCATGTAAATATAGAATGTTATTTATTTTTATTCGCAGTTTTAATTTGGATTGTTAAATCAAGACACCTAGCGTAGCGGGCGGGTAACAACTACTATAGTATTATAAAGATAAAGATATGTACCCGACACAGTCAAAACCGCCTTGTATAGATACAGCGGTACACTTTCTTTTGGTTTGTCGCAATTTAGTATCAATCACTGTATATGAACTTGCTGAGTGGCTTAAGAGCCGATATGACTAGAAAGATTGCCAAAGCATAACATATCTCTCGTTGAATTCGCGTTTTGGATTTATTATGGTTACCATCAAACATAGTGTCATCACCTTATCGTTGTAATTACTATAAAATAAGTGAACTGCTAAAATGAACAGTATAAACAGTGTATGATTTGCTTTGTAGCTTTTCTCATACAAAAAAGAAATCCGACCAAAATTATCATATGTCACATTTTATATAAGTGATTGAAATACATTTTATGAAGTTTGCAAAAGACACATATTTAAGTTCTGACTGTTCTGAGTTAATTATTAATTGAGCGTAAGGAGATGCTAAATTGAAACGTCTGTAGTAAATACTTAGAACCTGAAATGACCATGATCCTAACGAGATTCGGATCTTAAATCTCCATCAATTTAACTACGAAGTACGATTTTACTACGGTATCATATTATAGAAATTCAATACATTAAATAATGAATTGTTGTTCTGCATCTATTATTAAAGAAAGTTTACAATCTGAAATGACAATGATTTTAACGCGATTGCCAACTGAAATTTTCCTGATTATAATCACCTTTCGGTAAAAGAAAACATCCTAATGGAATCATAGCATGTTGGTACGGCTTTTTCCAAAGCCTGCTAGCTGCCACCCCCAAGTTGAAAATCTGCCGCCAAATACATATAGGTGTGTTCCGGCAGTTGCACTTGAGAGTCAGTCCCTCCACTACGCTTAGCGTTTCTACCATCTTGGGCCATATCGTCACTTAAAATCAGGTAAGATTGCGGTCTTAGCACTAAACCTGTTAAAAAAAGTGCCGTTATTAATTATAGAGGATTAACTTGTTCACTTCAGTATATAAGTGGTACTTACGTAAAATAGTTGTTTGTTGTGCGTTGTATTTTGTAAAGTATGGAAGAGTTTATGAGCACCGCGCGCCGCTGTCTGCGCACCCACTAAGGAAGATAGCGTGTCGATAATACTCTCGCTCAGTTGCTGCAGCGCCAACGTGCGAGTGTGTTCTGTACAATATCTTATATATCATTACATGTAGCGAAAACTTTGAATAATAAAATTGCGCACAAGAAGGAATCTAATATTTCGCTTAGTGCAACTGATGGAACACATATATTTGGCGACCGGCTTCTAACTCGTCGGGTGGTAGTACCCCAACACTACCCATTAAAACGCACCACCCCGCCACTTCACTTTAACAAAAGTGAGCTTGTGACCATAACGCTAAAGGCACATATAACGTAAAAAAATATAAAAAGCTTCCTATTAGTTTTTATTTTAATTGAAAAAAATTTAGTATTTTAATAAAATCTTACTTTTGTATCTTTAAAGATTTTAAAATAATACATAACAAATTAAAATAAAAATAATAATAAGATAACTACCTAAAACTAAATTAATCTCAGGAAGGCCGGAAATAACTCACAATACATAATTTTGTATTAACACGGACAATAAAATTGTGGATTCGTTATTGGGTAAATGAGTCGAGTAATTGAGTCAATTTCGGTGCAGGCGCACTATACAAGAGGCAGTTTAGCAATATACAATGATAATTCGTAGATAAATTATAATGCAATGTTTGGAAAAAAAAAGAAAACAAAAAAAATGCATCATTTTGTATGGTTTCTCCATAACATTTTAGGTCCAGATATTACACGAAGGAAAGATAATTTATAATAACAATAGTAGAAAGTTATTAATTGTTGACCATAATAACATATTTTGTTGTTTACATATATAGTCATTAAACATAATTCGTAAATACAAGAAATAATTACATACCTTTATCTTGAAAATTTCTATTCGATGTGGCTTCCGACAGCAAACCTCCGGGCCACCAAGACTTAAGTACAACGCTTATGTAATAATGTAACATTTGCTCGGAGAATAGCCAAGATATCGTCTCTTTTATTTGTCTGAAACAATATATTTATTTAATTACGTCTCCTGGGTCCCATCTATCTCTGTACCAAAATTCATCACAATCGATTCAGCGGTTTAGGCGTGAAAGCGTGACAAGCAAATTAACTCACTATCGCATTTATAATATTAGTATGATTTTATAGTTATAAAAATATTACAATATTACAGCATTATTTGATTTAATCACTTTAATAACAGCTTTATTGGGTAAGTAAATTATTTGACTATTTAACATATGACAGGCCTAGTAATGCGTTGGTAGTGAACTAGTACTATTAAGTGAACAGGTCGTGGATTCGATATAAACAGAAGGTTATCTTTTGTGATGAAAATAATTGTCAATTGCATATCTGAGTATTAAATATTCATATATGTACAGTAACTCTGTTCTTTATTTATCAAAATACATATTTTGCTTAGTTTGGAATTAAATAACCATGCATTAAATTAAATAGTATTCGCATATTTCAATTTACATTTAGAGCTTTTATATCAGATATGTATAACCTCAAGTATACACCATAGAATACAAAACATAAGCATAGATGAACTGTGAAAAAACGAACTTTGAACACTGCAATAAAAGTATTTATTATTATACTGTTCAGGTGAAAAATAAGTGTAAAATCCATCTGATGATAATTTATTAATATAGATAATGGCCATTTGTAATATCAAAAATATGTAGAATGGAGAGATGTTTCATAATCGGACTGTTTCAAGCATACATAAATCTCCAACGTGATCTTTTTACAACATTTTATAGAATTAAATATAGACATCTAAAGACTCAGCGCATTTTAAGGGTTTACAATAAATACAGACCTATTTATTGTCCTTCCATATGTTATTTGCACGAAAGTGACTAATGTCTTCCTCAACCATCTGAAGACACCGCGCATGTCGAACACTTCGCTTAGTAAGGCGTACAGCGGTTCCGCTATACTATCCCTTTCTTCCGCAATAGCGCCGGCTCCTGCTATATCATAAAAAAACATTATTAAATTAATATTTCTTGTACGTCTGTCCTGATAGAATTTTGTAATTGATTTTAACCTAATTTCCCGATGAGCTAGATTCTTGAAATTTGGACCATAGCTCAGAAGTGGGTGGACAGTGTATGAAAATGTGAAAAATTGATTTGATTGTTTTTCAGGAAAAAAGTTATAATCGATTCACAACGAACTTCTCGATCAGCTATATACATAAATATAGCTCAAATGTAACTGAAAGATAACAGAATGTATCAAAAATTCATTCACATAACACTAAAAAGCAGAAAATAATAATAAAATAACTGTTTAAATGCACAATGTTTTTTAAGTAAATAAAAGTAAAAAAAAATAATGGAAACGAAAAACATTGGGCACATGCAATACACACCAATTAACATGCGCTCCATGTTTTTCGTTTCCAATCTTTTTTATATATAGTTTATAGGTTACCGTTAAGACTACAATCTCACCCGCTTATGTGACGATGTAGGCCAAGATGAACACCCTAAGCCTAGTGGAAGGGACTGGCCCTCAAGTGCAACTTCTGGAACACACTTATAGGTGTTTGGCGGCAGATTTTCAACTTGAGGGTGGTAGCTAGTAAGGCTGGCATTAGAAAAAGCCCTACCACCATACCCGTTTCATCCCGTTGTTTTCTTCACGCAAAGCTTAGGCTCATTGCAGATATTTAAACTTAGGTGACGTTCAGATTTTATAGAAATTAGTACAGTGTACCTCGTAAAGAATTTGTCATGTTTTTGTTGTTCGTTTCGGTGCCGTTGCCGTCGAGATAGAGCGATATCTCGTCCTCTTCCGCTGACGTGTGCGGGATCCCTTCCCGCTCTTGCGAAGCCCTACCGGTCGCTTCACTACTTGTGCTAAATAGAGACAAACATAATTTATTTTACCAATCCTCGATATACTACTACACTTTACACTGTATACTGCTAGTTAAGGGACTGCGCATTATATTTTTGAGAGTTGTCGTTAAATAGAGAGACGAAATAATTGGCAGATAGTAGATCAAAAAAACATTGTATGGTTTTTTGAAACCATGATGTAAGTGAAACTTTTATATTAATAGACTGATCAAAATACACAAATATCGCGGGACAATTGCACGAATGAGTGAGAATATAAATACTACACGATCAGCTGATGCGCGCCATGAGCGTCGCCATATTGTTCATGGCTGTTTTACCGAGCGCCTTCTTTACCCGTACTCCGCGGGCGGCTGTAATGCGACATGAGATAGATAAACGAAAATATTTTATTCGATGGAATAAAAGTTTCACTTCATAATAGTAAATTTATACGTTTTAAGGATTTTGATTATTCAAAACGTTAGTTGGAGTTTACATATATTATATATTGCGTCGTTCTCACATTTTTACGTTGTGGCTATGTTTCACTGAAGTGCCGTACAAGTATTACTGAACGCAATTTTTGACCTCCCCTCCCTCGTCAAACGTTACGTAACACCCCAGTGAACATTCTTCTCTAAATGTCATAATAATGTTTTTACCTTTTTCAAATAATAAATTCTTAAAATAAAATACGTTATTTATATTAACTTTTGACATTGCAATTCGATATAGTAGAGATTCTCCGTATAACATAAAGTAAAAGAGTTGAAAACTGTAATTGCCTAGTCTTTTATTTATGCAAAAAAAACAGTGTTACGTAATGCGTTATTCATACATGCGTTTTCGCATAATTAGAGTTTTTACGAAGAGAAAGTGCAGACATTTAATAATTAATCGAAATTATATCCAGCCTTGATAAATTAGCCAGCTTCTACTCTTTTTACATGACCAATTATAAATCACCACTATTCTTACAAATAGACTAAGAAAATAAATTACGCACCTTTTAAATAAAGTCGAAAAGGAAAATTTATTTTTCTTTGGTAAATCACCCTGTTTCAAATACTCTGAACTAGGATTAAGGAATGTGTATAAAGCTTCGCTTTGGTTAAGTCTATCATCTTCTAATACAAACTGAAATAAAATATTTTAATATCAATATATTTTATAAACATGACATTAAATGGTGTATAGGTACATAAAAGTAAACTACATACCTCCAAATACTTTTGAATCAAAATCTTAGCTTTCTCTAATGAATTCCTATCGTTCTTCACAAATAAAAACTTAAACGAATTCGATGGCAGTTCTAAGTTTTTCAATTCAGAACACATAGGCCTCAGTTTTCGATGTAAATCCTGTGAGTGATAAAATTCAAGTCAAATATTTTTTTAGATTATTCAAGAACCAATCTAAATGTAGCATATGTAGAATTATTTTCTTTAAAGAAAGCACAAATATTTATAATACATAGTTTACAAAAACACCTAATTGCTAATTTTATCCAAAGTAATGAAATCTCATTTAGGTGTGGTACATTACGTTAAATTGATTGTTGTAGTTTCCCATGGACTATTTATGACAATAATATTGATTAATGTAATAACTAGTAAATAGGCATACTATTTATTGTTACTGTGACCTGACTTAAGTAGTCATTGCAAAATGTAGATATTTAAACTTATTATTAAAAACAATCGCAGTCTAACTGAAACCCGTGAATCATAAGTTTCTAGTTATCCCTAAATATTGATATTTCACACGACAGGATATAACTAACTAAGAAGGATATTTCACAGGGTAGGACATCAAGTCAGGAGAATAGTTTAGAGAAACGGGTAGTTAAGGAAAGTATAATTCATATGACAGGATATGTGATAAGAGTTCTATTTTAAATCCATTTTCTCGTGAAAATTGTTAATTTATTCCAAAGATTAATAAGTCAAATGACAGGATACTAATTAGTAAGAAGGATATTTCACAAGACAGGGTATTTAATGAGGACATTTTACAAGGGGGGGTATTATGAGCATGTTATTTCAAAGGGCAATGTATATCAATTAACTTTGTAATAATCATTTATGTATAATTATATATCTCGTGACTATATTTAATTTACAAAGTGCAAAATTCAATCTAAAATTGTCAATTGACATCGTTTATTACCTGGAATTCGTTTAAAGTCCTCAACAAAACCCAACCAGTGGTGATTTGTTCAGGTTTTTCTTCGTTATGCCCGTGTTCTTGTTCAGCCATATGCACCACTATTACAAACTGTGGTGGTTTCGATTCATCGATCACCTGAAAATTAATTATTCAATTTAATAGAAAAAATGATTATTAGGACAACATCTTGTTGTGGATTCGAATTCCACACTGAGGCTAAGCTTTGATTGATTGGTAACATCGTATCAAACGCGTAAGACAGCGGTAACAGATACTATGAAACCCATCTAGATAAATTATCATCCCAGTAGAGAAACAGTTGCCAAGTAATAAAGGGTATTTCGGCAGCTTAACATAAGCTATAAGCTAAACAGTCTAGGGACAAAACCTAAAGGACCTATGGCAAATTACATTTGATGTGACTATTCTATACTGATATATTTTTGATGCATATATTCGTAAATAGTTACCGGTCAGTATATATAAAGTCAAATTTATTTAGTCAAATTTATTGCAGCTCATTATTTGCAACGATTTTAAATGCAAATTTCTTGACCCTAACAAACTTTTATAAAAGAGTTTCTGTTTGTGAAATAGCATTTTTTAATGTATAATATCTGAAAAGTTAGTTTTGTAGTTATACTAAATATAATATAAAACACAACATGTACTTATAAGAAATATTATATATGAATGTTTTTAAATTACATATTTTATGCAATTTTCTATAAATGGTAATGACCTGCACATTTTGCTTGTGTGATAAACAGTCTTATACAGCTCTGTGAGCCAGCAGATAATAAAATCATCACATCTCACTCCGTGAATACGTTTAGATAAATAAAAGCGTTCTTTAAAAAAAAATTGCCTTCACCAACTCACCTGTGCTATACGTAAAGACTGAGCAAATACTCCCAATATTCATTATTAGAATATTTGTAATTGTGGGATATACGGGGAGGGACTTCCAATATCTATACTCATATTATAAAGAGGAAAGATATGTATTTTTTTTCGTAACGAATAAACTCAAGAACGAATAGTCCGAGTTCAAATATTCTTTCACCATTAGAATGCTACATTAACCCTGAGTAACGCAGGCCATACAACATTTTTTATGAAAATAATTACATAAAATTTTAGTTGCACGCGAAAGGAGGCGCAAACATGGCTAGTTCATTATAAAGTAAAAAACAGGAAATCTATATATATAAATATCACCTGGTATTACGAACCTCTGCACTGTGCACCGTAGCCCTCCACCTGCCTAAGTGTTCAGCCCAAGTGTCGGTTCGAGCGAGATGTGCTTCCAGCCGCATCTGTTCTCCGGCTAACTTCTCCACTTCGTTCGCCAACATGGCCAGCGCAGGGGATTCCGGCTTCAGAGATGCTCGGAGTGCGGCTAAAGCCTATAAAAACGGTACATTGCCAGTCCCGAATGAGGGGGTAGGTTTGAGAAAGACAGTGGAGAAGAAAAAAGAGTAAAGGAATAAGAGGGTAGACAAGAAGTTTTGAAAAGAGAGAGACTACAGAAGAAAATAAGCTTAAAAAGAGAAACGGTAGAAATGGAATGGAGGAATGTTGAAGCGACGATAGCTCAGTTGGTAGACGTCGCGTCAAACGACTCGGGTTCGAATTCGATTGTAATGGCCTGGAGCTTTTGATGAAGGAAAACATCGTGATAAAACTGTTGAACAGTGTTAGGGTTATTTCTAATGCCCGCCTGGCTAGCTATCATCTTCTTGTTGAAAATATTCCGCCAAATACTTATAGATATGTTCCAGCAGTTGCACTTGAGAGCCAGTCCCTCCATTAGGCTTAGCTTGTCCACCATCTTAAGCCACATCGTCGCTTAACATTAGGTAAGATTGTAGCCACACCGCTAAACCTATTATTATTAACTATAAAAAGAAGAGTTTAAGAAAGAGAAAGTAGAGAAGGGGCTTTGAGAAGAGAGTGAGTAGGGACTGAGATAAGAGAAAAGGTAGAATAAAAGGAAGTTTGAGAGAGTGGGTAAAGAAGAAAAGAACGAAAGGAGAGAAACAGTACAAAAGGGATGAAGAAGAAGGGGTGCGAAGGAGTCCCATCATGTAGGGCTCTCTCGCACACAAGCAAGATCTACTCATATATTATACTAGTCATAGAACTACGTAATATGTAATTATAAGCCATATATAAGTTGTAAGAGTATACAGACAATAAATATAAACATATGAGTCAGTACGATTGTATAATTTGTATGTAGATTGTATCGTTTTTATTTTATGTATCTATGTGTTTTAATGAAAATAAATACATACACTATTACTTGACTATATCTATTTGAAGGTACTAAAGAAGGTAGCGAAAAAATATACTATTTTCAATTACCTGTATCTTATTGTTATGCCTTTCTTGTAACTGATCAAGTTTTCTTCTCGCATACGTTGAGTGTTCGTTGAGATGTAAAGCGCCCACAACGCTTTCTGCCGACGACACTGATTCGTTAGATAACTGACGATCTTCCAAAGGAGATCTGTCGGCGTTCATATCTAATAAAAGGAAAAAAACACCATAAAATAATAAAATAGATAACATAATACATAATACGATAGCTATTGTGCTAATATATGCTATAAAACATCGAAATATCGGTATAATCCTAAAGTCGGAATTATTTAAAATAATCATAGAGGACTTAATCTTATACAGTACATATGTTGTATTTTCTGTTCGAAACTAATTCCACCAAAATTTTAGTAGGAACATTGATTGGTGGACAAAAATAGGGGCATGACGTATAGAGCGAGATAACGAGAATTAGTAACGAGTGCAATAGAGATAGATTTAAAAACTTCAAAATAAGAAACCAATATGATTGATCTCTACTCCACGAATTAATTTAGTAATCTTTATTTCAGTAATTAGATAAACGCTTACAAGCAAGGATTTAAATAAATAAGGCCCTAAGCTATTTTATTTATGAGGCCCTTTTACCTCTTGCGTTGATCTTAACCAATACATTTTTATGTTGGTTTAATAGTCATATGCATAGAATTACTCCTTAATTTTGGTACAGTGTTTTAAGAACAGTGTAATTTTTCTAGCAACTTGAATGTAGGCCCCTCTTAATCTTGAGGCTGTAGGCTGAACCCTAGTTAGACAATAGGAAAATCTGGTCGAGCTTACAAGTGAAATGTAACATTATCCTTTTTTATAATTATACTTCCTATTATCTATATATAGAACAATTAGACATATGAAACAGTTATTATGAAATATTTTACATAATCTAACACACTTCTTGCAGTTCGATGACCATGTCGGTACTAACTACTATATTAGATCAATTACGCTCCTTCTGGACTGATAAACGTTATACTGCATTTCTCATGTATCGGAATACTAGCTGTTCCCGAGACTTCGCGTGGAACTTAAAATTATTTATAATTCTTTTTCACGGATCCTTTTTTTTATAAATGTAGCCTAAGTTAATCCTAATAAAATCAGCTATCTGCCAGCGAAAGTCCCGTCAAAATTGTTCCCGCCGTTTCATAGATTAGCTGGAACATACAAATGACCAGACAGACAAAAAACGTATAACTATTTCTTTTTTAAATTCCGTATAGTATTTCATATGCATTTAATAAAAAACTGGTATTTGACATTACAGACAATTCTTTTTTATATATTACCTAGCTTTTCAGAAGCAACGTCGTAAGCGACAATTTCTCTTTATACAGGAGAGGTTTTTTTCATTTTTAATTAAATGGTATTTATAATATCTTTATAAAAAAATACGACTTATTATTCATGATCAACCACTGATCTGTAAAAATAGTGGATATTAACATATTGGTTTTAATTTACAAAGATAACTTGATACCTTTATTAGCCTCCTCAGTAGCAAGTTCAACAACTAACGCCTTATAATGGTCGCTCATTAGAAACGAATGATAATATTTATCTTGAATCGTATCAACCACAGTATCTTGTACTTCATAAAACACCTCCGGACCTTTGTCACCGAGTAAGAAAGCCTCCATTCGCTTTCTAGTATCCTGAAATGTGAATACAAATTTCCCTATATAATGTCTGTTTTCTAAATAGTTCCATAAAAATAGCTGAGTTCAGAAAAAAAGTACTGGTAAAAGTAATCTCGTCATGTTTGCAAAATTACAATACCAATATTATTATTTTTTTCGAATTATTTAGTGGAAACTTGTTTATGCTAATATCCCGTTTAATAATCTACGTGACATTAATCTTCTGGAAACAAAACTTCAGATTATGATTAGCTTTATTATATTAATTTCAATGTAATACCAGTGCAATGCAATAGCCTGAACTCATCACTACTATCATTATAATTCTACCCAATAAAATATGTAATGGTGATAAAATCTAGTAACTTCGTTTTACCAACCTTATCAACTTTTATTTCGGCACTAGGTGATCTGATGTAAGTGTAAAATATTTCCGCTCCGAGCTGATGCCAACTGCTTCTAGGGCTGTGTCTCAACTCTTCAACGGATGTCCAAAATCCAACTAACCCTTGTGAACACATTTTCTCCAAAAACATCGATAAATATCTCCTACCGGTTACACTCTCCATTACTTTATGCAAGGGTAATGTCTGCAATAAATTGTAAACATTTTATAAGATACTACGGTTTGCCGGTAGGATTTGATAGCAAATGGTAGACCAAATATATGCATAAATATAGCACCAATTTACAGTGCAAATTGGATTTTGTTAAACATCTGTCGGCCATACAATTTACTTCTTCGCTAATTAATTTTCTACCCTTATAAAATGTTTACATCAATATTTTATTTATCTTGAGAAGTCATCTGAATATTTCTTCCAATCAGATTGATCTTCGAAAATCGCATCAACGAACGTAGTTTCAAATCCAACAATAAATCTGAGCTTTCAGTGATGTAAACTACTACTTTTTACTACTTACTAGGTTTTACGTGTTACCTGTTATTTTGTGGCAAATTTTGATTTAACTTTAGACGAAATTCGACGACTAAATCATTATTTTTACGTACATATGTATATATATTATATTAGTTATAAGGCGCTTATTTAGGTGGATATACACAGAACTTTACAACTTTACTATTTTATATATATAAAAATGAAATGTATTTACACGCATAACTTCCGAATGACGCGACTGTACCAAATTGGATAATTCTTTTTTGTTGTATTGGTTATTGTCAGGACATGGTTAGTATACAAAAAAATAAAAATAAATGTACAAAAAGAAAAACAAATCGGTCAAACCATTTTTGAGTTTTAGCGAGGCTAAAGAACAACGATTATGGGTGATACGAAGGTTCACCGGGTCAACGAGTGATTGATATAAAAATATCTTGTATTATTGCACGACATCATAGACTTCTATAATACATTGCTATAGAATCCCTCTAACTGTTTAAGCGTGAATGATGAACAAAGAATTCATACTTATTTCGTATTTTTTCCGCCATTGCGTTTGCGTAAATTTATAAATTTTATATTTTATTTATAATATATTTATATTTATTTTATTTATTAATATATTATCCCCATAACATTAATAATTGTACTACCACCTTGAAGAATGATTGATATTTATAACCAAAAACATAATAATTTTCATATCCGTATATGAAAAATTACGCGTTTTACATTCATTTTATTTCTTATTTCTCCCCATCAAGATTTATTTTAACGATAATAAGGAGCCGGTGTGTTCTTTCAAGCTCCAATTTATCTTTATACCAAAGGTTATCGAAAGTTGTTCAGCGGCTTACGGGCCGTTCAAATATTATGAAACACAATTTTTAAAAAAATTTGATCCGCCGTATAATTTTTTGTACCACCTCTTTCCTCTCCTCAATCGATACGTAACGCTCATGCTAATAATAGCTCAGTTGTAGTGTGTACGACTCCTCTCAAGGAACGTGAGTTCGAATTCAACCACCTACAATGAGCTTGATATTTCGGTGAAGGAAAACATCACGAAGAAACGATAGCATGGTGGTAGGGCTTTTTCCAATGCCCGCCTGGCTAGCAACCACCCTCAAGTAGAAAATCTGCCGCCAAATACCAATAGCTGTGTTCCGGCAACTGCACTTGAGAGCCAGTTGCTCTACAGGTTTAGCGTGTCTACCAACTAGGGCCGTATCGTCACTTAAGATCAGATGAGATTATGGCCATAAAGTTAAACCTTAATTATAAAAAAAAAACCAAGTGATGATAATTTTTACCCAAAAGAGTTGCGAACATAGGAAATTTTAATAAACTAGTTTTTTTTTAAATAAATTTAGTTTTCCCCGGTCCTTCGAAGCACCCCTCCCGCCCTTGTAATCCATCTTAACGTTTTACCACATCCCCGCTCCCACTTACATTGCATTAACTAATACTGGAACGGCCCTTTACGCGTGAAAACGTAACAGAGTTAATTTTGAATTTATAATGTAAATATGTATATTTTGATATTAGAAAAGTTGTTAGTCACTCGTATTGCTGGGCGTAAATTGCGCTTTAGTAAGTTATAAGTTACTATCTATGTCCGCGACTTCGTTAGCGTGGAACTAAAAATTATCTAATAATTTTTGCTCGTTTTTGTACCTTTTTTCCACACAGATGTGCTTCTATTTGTGGTAGCGTGGTGATAAATAGCCTAAAGCCTTCCTCGATCATTGCTCTATCAAATACAAAAAGGATTTTCGAAATACGCCCGGTTGTTCCTAAGGATAACGTGTTTCATTTTATAATATTAATATAGATGTTACAGAACAATAAATTACCTTACTATCGGACTCAACTGTTGGAAATGCTCCGTCCCAGCCTAATCGTTTTAAAGCTGTTTCACACTCAGCTTTAGCTATAGTCAGTTGGCTGATATATCTCTGCAGTTTCTTAGCGTCAGACACTTGTTGCCGACTAACGTTGTGTTGTGTTCCACTTTTTTCTATAACGTCTAGATCAACTCCTTTCGCTCGTTTTACGTTTTGAAGTGTAGTAGCTTGCATTATTTGAGTTACTATGTCATACCTATATGACAAATAAAGTACAAAAGTTAAAGTCATTTTCATGTTGCCGATTTCAACTACAGCGACTTATTCTACCAGAGAGAGAGAGAGAGAGAGAGAGAAATAAATTAAGAGACCATATGTTTGGCTTTTATGAGGCTAATGTATCCTATTTTAGCAATGAACGTACGATTACAGTGTGTGCACGTTAAGATTCCATCTTCATAGTTGTAAATTATGATTGTACACGGTTCTAATGTTAAAGTAATGCGTGTGAAAACCAAGCAAGCAATAACATATAATTTATATATTTAACGCAGTATTAGTGAATCTTGAAACGCATTCTCTGCTACGACTGTGATAATGCACCAAGTAGGGTAAAAATAAGGCCGTGACCGCAACTCTACGAAGTCCTGCGTGCAGAAGCTTTGTTTTGTTTATTTGTAAAAACCCCCCTACGATTCCTCCAATGTCGTGGGTGTCCATGTGCGGCGCTGATCACTTACCATCAGGTGACACGCTTGTTCATTTGCCCTCTTTTTCACAAAAAAAATGTTTTCCGAGAATACAGTAGTCATATTAGCTGCTTTATAATTTTAAATCAATTATTAAACATCTAAAATTATCATAATTAAATGTTTCGAACACATCGAATTAAATCTTAAACTACTTTTCAATGGACGCTATTCATGGGCTACCTTTTTTTTTATGATAAACTTTCTTTGTGTCCTATTTGTATAAAACTGTAACAGGTCTGAAAAACGAGCGCTACACTTCTTTATTAAGATAGAGCACCTAATCAATCTCAATACTACTGTTAAAATTAACAACGCTTGTTTGACCACGCAACATTATATTAGGACACTATAATTTATTGATGTACCGTCGACCAAGCAATAACTAGAACACATAGTTACCGATAGTTAATATGCTTATATCGTTTAGTAAAATTCATAACAACTAAGACAGACATTATATTTTAACAGTCGGATTAGGAAAACCAACAAAATACTTATATAAATTATGCAAGTATTTAATTAGTTCATACTTCATAAGTACTCGTTATATATGACAAGTTTCAATTATAAATAGATTCAAACCTTCCCAATCATACAAAGTATACTTTATAGGCAATTATGCCAATGTCAAGTGTGAATAAGCAACGGACACAAAGTAGTTATATAACACTTAAACTCAAACTATTTGTAGACTATAAAAATAATTGACATATTTATCTTAAATACGTAGCATTCCTACATCGAAATTAGTTACTAGCCTCTTAACATGTAATAATTACAAATAAATTCACCAAATATAAGATTAAGCAAATTTTAATACTAAGCTCAAAATAACAACTAAAACTATCTACAACTTTTACTAATTTTTTTTGGAATGGCGTAAGTTATTCTACCTGTTAATAATTTAATACTGCTATTCTATCGTACACGACTAAATAAACAAGTTTATTTATTTTTACAAACTAGTCAGTATTGACCTTTGCAAAAGCAACTCAATAGTAACAATAAAATGACATCATTATAACTTCTATAAGGATACATTGGCGTAGTCAGGTATGGACAAGGGGGCAACTGTCCCCCACCGGAATCAATATAAGCTGAATGCTGGCTGACTTGCCTCGCATGCGATGCAAAGACTTAAATTCTTTATAGGTTCAATATTTGACCATAATCCAACTTGGTGTCAATGACAATAGGGACTGAAATACTCGCAGATCAGCGGTAGTGTTAACTACCACGTACGTACTACCACCATGGTATAGTTTCATCACGATGTTTTACGTTCACGATACAAGGTGCACGCTCTTTGCAGGTATTCTAACTGACATCGTTATATCATCCAGTCTTAAAATACTCTAGTTTAATCGGAAAAATATATGTTTCTATTTCTAACAAACAACTTAAAGATTAGTTCTCTTAGACCATACAGTGTTGCAACGAGATATGAATGACGTTAATACCCTCTCCAAAGTAATCGTTACTACATAATTATTCATTATGAATAGTTATAAACACCATATTTTAGTTGTCAAATCATTATTTGCTATGTGTACTTTCTACTGATTCCAACATTTTCTAAATAAATTGAAATGTATAATATATTCATTCAAAGTAAATGATCGTATAAAAAGTTCTGTGTAACTCTAAGCATTGTACGGTGAAATGTAGTTGCTAAAAACGAAATTATATATTTTGCACATAGCAGTATCCCTAGTTAATTTGTCTATCAACATTCGCTATCGCGTTGCTAACGTAAAGAAAAAACAAAAAAATGTATGGAATGACACATTTCAAAGTGATATTGACATGTCATTTTATACATTTTTTTGTTATTTCTTTATGGTAACGATGGATGATAAAAGACAACTTGGCTAAGCCCAGATATTTCCCAGCCAAGTAACAGATGATCTTGGGGTTTTAGTATTCCGGGTGACTTATCGCGAGGCGAGTCCCATATAACCTCAGTCCGCCTGGACGTTATATATAATAAACGCATTTCCGCACGATAAGCAAATTGACCACAAATATTGGTTTAAAATGTATGCGTAACGCACGGTATGCGTGACGATAATATCTCGTTCCATTCAAACAATATAAAACTGAAAGTATGAAGTAGAATGGTATAAATGCCCACTCACCGTAACCGTTTCAGTGTGTCAACATTATTGCAGTTATTGATCAAACGTATGTAGTCCTCAAACGTCTTTGCATATTCATGAGTCCTTACATGCATCGCATTAACTTCTTTCTGAGCTTCTAGGTATTGTACTATTTTCTGATTTATGTAATCTGGTTCTGTTACTAAATTTATTGCTGGTTGTAATACTAAAAACGACATAATTTAGTACTATATTTTATTTTAAATTATTTTAAACGTCTAACATTTGTTTGTCCTTCTAAATTAAGTGAAGTAATTTAAGGATACTTGATTTTCTTTTTTGGATCAAACAGGTTTTATAATGATCTATGTATATATTATTAAAGATATTTTTTATCGTTTTTCTATCGTATATTTATATATTATTTAATTGTCGTCATAAAATAAGGAATATTTAACACTGGCGTTTACGTGGATCTTAACTTAAAACATTTATCATTTATTGCTATATCAATTACAAAAATAATTTTTCAACATTTTCATACAAATTTTTCCGTTTTATAAAATTAATAGAAATATAAAAATTATAAAAAGTTGATTCTTCTATTTAATTTTTATTTTATTTAATAGGGGAGAACCGAGCAAGCGTGTCACCTGATGGCAAGTGATCACCGTCGCCCATGACCACCCAAAACACCAGGGGAATCGCAGGTGCGTTGCCGACCTTTATTGGAGGGACTGGCTCTCAAGTGCAACTGCCAGAACACACTATTGGTATTTGGCGGCAGATTTTGAGCGTGGTAGTTAGCCAGGCGAGCATTAGGAAAATCCCTACCATCATGCAAATTGTGACTACTGTTACTTTTAACTATTTCTTTTTATCAAAAAATGTTATGTTTTATCTATTTTACGCACTTTATTTATTTCACTAATTATAAAATAAATATCTAATTAAGGTTTACTATACATTTACAATTATATTGGTAAAAAAAAAAACAATTCATGTTCTAGAGTTATTTTCATATAGAATATAATTTATGCAAAACCGGCTAATTTTAATAATGGTATTTGTTAAATGTCAACCTGTACAACAAATCATAATATTTTATTATTCCATAATATCAAAATAAGCTTGGCATAATTTTAATATTTACGTACAGTTTTTCTATAACTATTTTGTTGTTATTATTTTGTAATGACTGAACAATACCTTTGCAAGCCAAGATTTCCCTCATAAGATGTGAACCCGGTGTTAAAGAATAACATCTTGGTAACAGGAACATTATAATCAACTCACTAATTTGCCGAAGATAGTGCAGTTCTGTATCACTTGATATTAAGTGCGGTGCCAATGCAAATACAGGAGCTTGATTTAATTCTAATCTGTTCCAAAAAAACAAATGAAACAAAAATAAACATTGTTTTTTTAATGTACTTTATAGATTTAGCTATATGGCCACAATCTCACCTTACCTTAAGTGATGATGTGGTCTAGGATGATCGACACCCTAAACCTAGAGAGAACTAGGCTCTCAAGTGCATCTGTCGGAACACACCTATAGGTATTTGATGGTAAATTAACAACTTGAGTGTGGTAGCTAGCCAGGTGGGCATTAGAAAAAGCCATACCACCATGCTATGGCAGCCCCGGATCGAGAAGGATCAGTTTTAGAGGGCGATATAATCATAATTTGCATAACCTTTTTTTTAAATCCTGATCAAGGCGAAGATAATAACACGACATACTTCTATAAGGTATTAAATAGAACGTATTGGTATGGCATACACCGTGTTTATGTCGATAATTAATATGACTGGTGCGCCATATTCTCATAAGTAAAGCTTGTCGAGCAAGTATTGCACTGGCGCGTTGACCATATCTCTTGCTCCCTTAGTCGACTTTACTTGAACGAGCGTTACATAGCCTGACGTGATGGTTCATCCTCATTTAATGCCCACAAAATAAAAGTGGTTAAAACACCTAAAGAAGTTTTAACTTCAAAAAGTTATAAGTTAATGGAAAACAAAGAGTGCAAATTTATTAAAAGGGTGTTATTATTGTGATGAAAAAGAAATGCCACCAATTTTATATTTGCAAGTTTTTTCTAACAATTGATCTTGGACACAGGAGAGAGTGCGCCAGTATCAAGTTTTCACCCCGGTTCGAAAATATCATAAATCCTGGGCTGTGCTATGGTTTTTTATCACGATGTTTATCGTTCACCGAAAGCACAAGTTCATTTCAGGGTTTCAAATTCACGCCCATTGATGCGGTGTTCATACAAGCTACCAAACAAGCAATTATCACTTCAAAATTGTCTCAAATTATTGTAAGTATTGTTTCAATTAACACTATTTCATCAGTCTATAAATTATAAATTAGAACAAATTTTTCAATGTTATCAAATGTCAAAATAATTTAAAGTTATTGTTTAAAACAAAATGTTAAACTCACCCACAGGTTCTAGCAATTCTAATTCTTTCGAAATGTTGTGTAATCTTCATTACCATATCACTAGCAAGTAATTTCTCAGCATCAATCCTTAACACCCGCTCATATAAGTTGTGTGTAGCTCCCCAGACATGCTCTTTAAATTTATCAATAACAGGATCAGGGTTGTAGGATAAATCCTTCAGCCATCTAGAGACAAAGTCTCTTAGAATGTAGTCAATGAGTAATTGTAACTGGCTGTCAACTGTTCTTCCAAATATAACAGGCAAATGGGATTTCTTTGGCAAATATGGCCAGTTTGTTTGGTCCTCCTGTTGTACAAAAATTTATCCTTACCTGAATAATAATATATGTAGATTTATTGTTAAACATAGGCCTACTATTCATTTTTTACCCTAATACTTTAGGATTGTAGTGTAAAAATGTTTAATGTAGGTGAATAATTTTATAAAAGATAAGGACTTTAAATTTTCAAATCAGAGATACTTATTACATATTATCATTTATTCACTAATAAATGAGCATAGACTACCCATAAATGCCACCTTTGTAGTTTCACTCTAGCTAATGAATATTCTGTTCATATTTTATTATTAGCAACTATATGTTCTATATGAAATTATGTTCCTCCACTGTCTTAATACAGTATATAGTTTAATATAATTAACAATATATAGTATATTTTAATAGTTTCAATATGTAAGTTATTTCCCTTCACCATCTCCCAGAATATTTCCTATTTTTGGGTGTAATGCTTGCTTATTTAATAAATGTTTTAAAATCAGAAACCAATTGGTTATTTAAAGAGTAGAGCACTAGCAAGCAATCCAGAATAACTATAATCCTACAAATGCAGATGCCACTAATATGACTGAATAATTAGTTAATAATTAAATAATAGTTAGTTAAGTTATCAGTTCTCACAATTATTTATAAAATTTAAAAATTAAATAAATAGATTGATGCTACTTTTAGGTAAAATATATAATTTCACTTTTTAATTTCATATAAACTTGAATTTATATTACATCAAACATATAAAAGCTTGATCCTGATATCTATATCCATTTATTATAAATATTTAAATTGTATATAATCCTACTGTAAACATTTAGTATCTACTCAATTATTAGCATTATATTTTCGGGACTAATATGAGATAAAAAATAGGGTCAGCTTGATAATGAGAGTATATGATATATTTTTTTTTAATCCAGATAAAAAATAATTTATATAATTAAAATGAAAGACATGAAGCACGTAGTAATAATATTGTTTTATAGATATTAATTTTAAATTGACCCTGATATTACACCATAATTATACATTAATAATTTGTCAAAAAATCATAAAAAAACTGCGTAACAGTAAACAATATACTATTTACCATATAAATATAATTAATAACATTTTAACGATTATATTAAAATATAAATTATGTAAATACAAACTTTTAAGATCTCTTCAAGTTGTCGCACTTCCTTTTCCACTTTATCAAGTAACTGCAGCGATGTCTGATGAGGAGAGGACAGTGCGATATGTCCCCAAAGAGTCAAGACAAAAACAGCTATTACAATAAAAATTCCAAGCAGTAACAAATATAGAAAATTTAAAACGATAGGAAAAGACCATAATACAAGCACGATAGGCACTAAACAAATTGGTATCCACTTATACATCATTCTTATTTATTTAAACATATTCGATAAAGTTAAAAATCTTGATTATGCACAACTAACATTTTATAATACATTGTGTACATCATGTTATTTATTTTTTAACAATTCTGTAATTTGTTACAAAGTACAAAAAGTAATTATTTACTGGGAAG
Organism: Actias luna; assembly: GCA_039707435.1. NCBI lineage: Eukaryota > Metazoa > Arthropoda > Insecta > Lepidoptera > Saturniidae > Actias > Actias luna. The sequence goes on along the minus strand of JAZHAC010000034.1, from coordinate 6,036,146 downwards.
CTAGAAAGCCCAATTGATTAGAATATTGTATAAACCTACGGTGCAGTTACAGGCAGTGATATTTCTTGTTATCGTTTTCGTGATTAATGAAATAAAATTATGGAATACCATAAGGGTAAAAGAGACTGATATATACGTTATGTTAATATGCCACAAATCTTTATTTTATAATTGTTACTACGGAACGAGAGTATTTGACAGTTATACAACAAATGTTGCCAAATTTCCTGCCAGAATACTCAATAGTTTTAATTTTGAAGAAAGCATTCACTTATGCATAATTATTTTAAGGATTTAATTCTAATTAAATAAGCCCAATAAATAGTAAGTCCATCATAAAGTTAAAGATGCATAAATACAGTACAGTTCTCATCATTAAGCATAGTAATAAATAAAATAAGTTTTCTATTTTTTTTATTAATCGATTTCTTAATAAAATATTGCACACATGTCAATTTTAAATAGATATAAGGTGCTCAAAATAGTCGCTGTTTGTGTGGTATGTATTTATATATGGTACTAACGCTTAATAAATACGCTTCTAGATTATTTATGAGAAGTAACTAAAAAGTGAAGTCTACAAATATTACAGTGAACTAAAATAACACTGAAAGATTAAACAATAACTATTATCTATGAAATTAATCTAAGTAGATTAACGGCTGCCACACATTCAGTAGTACAGAGGGGAAAACTTCATACTTTTCTAACAATATAACGCACGTAATATTTCTTATACTTAAATGTACAAACTTAATAATTATTATACAGTAAATTATGAAATTATTTTTTTATAGAAACAGACATAAATATTTAGTTTTCTTCTCTTGAAAGATATATCGTGCCTAATTTTGCTGACTGTATACTTGTTAAGAACTATCAAAATACATATAAGTATTAAAAGATAACAATAGTCTTATATGTTTTGTTTTGTTGTAATTTATTTGTAGCTAATCTTACTGAACACATGACTACGTAGCACATTCAAAATATGCAGGTTTGGCACTATTTTAACAGGTCTAGTATTGAAAACTGACTTACAGCTCTCAACGCTAAATATAGTACTAAATGTTAAATTGTTTTTCCTTTTACTGTAACTACGCGTTTGAAATAATTAACTTTATTACCAAGTAATATAAATTTGTACAATATTAAATTTTTCGTAAATACTTAGTACTGAATGAATACTATGATATTTTATATGCACTACCTAAATAGCTTTATTTCCGCAGGGTACTGCTAAAAACTTATAACTTATTTTTTTTTTATCAAAACCGGCTACATTCGATATACTTATCGAGTAAAATATAAAAGGACAAATACAAAAACAAAATCAAAACAATTTATCTAAAAAGTTTAATAGAAAAAATATAATTTTTCATATAAGAGCCCGTGCTATACTTTTAATTAGGGATGACGATTCTTTCTGATAAAAGTCTATACTTGTATCGTTTCCAATTGATATCTAATAATTCAATTCATAACAAATCCAGGTCCAAAAGATTGATTCATTAATAGTTATTTTTTTCAATATAAAATAAATCATAGAAAATATAAAAAGAACACCACAATAATCGATTTTATCAAGTATATACGAGAAAAATTATCATTTCCATACGTGTTACACATTCCAAAAATTGGAAATAATGTTTTATGAAAATATATGATCAATGGAACTTCAATTTATAAGGGTGTAATAATGATTCAGAGTTGCGATTTTACAAAATCGATGTTATATCCTAATAAATATATTTATCGATATCAGATTGTTATCCCTACTTTTAATGTCATAGTTGAATTTAAATCAAAATATATTGTACCCGGTGTTCCTAGATATTTCAAAAATGTGAGATAATTAGATAAGCTACTCGTTTAACTGCTTTAATAAATTAAGTACAAGGAACATGAGTAATTTTTATATATTGTTATGAATGTTATATTAGTTGACATCGGTGTTCTTTAATTAAGCACTATTTATGATAAATATTATCAAATTATCGCTCCCGATAACAGTATAAAATGTCTTCTTTAAAAACGACATATTTGGTGATAGGTGGAGGTATAGCCGGAGTTACTTGCGTTGAAACTCTGGCCATTTTACATCCTGAAGAGTCTCTCGTGATTGTCACTGCATCTACACTCGTTAAAAATGTAAGCAATGTTAGTTTTTATGCTAAAACAATAGTAAAATTTGATGTCAGCGAAACTGAGGCCAGTTCATTGCAAAAAATCCATCCAAACCTGAAAATAATTTATGATTCTTTAAAACATGTTGACACTCTAAAGCAGTTGGCAACAACAGATGAAGGTGTTGTTATACATTATGATGTAATTTGCCTATGCACTGGTGGAATACCCCGGCTTATAGCAGACTCAAATAAAAGTAAAAGAATCATAGGAATAAGAGATACTGAGTCAGTTAAAACATTTCAAGACAGACTTAAAAATGGTCGGAAAATGGTTATTGTTGGTAATGGAGGTATAGCATCTGAAATTGTACATGCAACATCTGATATTGAAAAAGTATGGGTTATCAGAGATGATTATATTTCAGCCACATTTGTAGATCCAGGTGCTGCAGAGTTCTTTCAAAATTCATTTAAAAATAGTAGTAAAAAAGGGCAGACTAGCAATACAGTTTTAAGAAGACATGTTTTTAAAGAGGAAGATACAGTGGTCTCTTTGAATAAGCATCTAAAATCAGCAGCATTAGGACCTGACTGGTATAGAAATATAGAGGGAAATAAAAGTGACGAAAATGTAGAAAAATTAGAGATCATTTACAAGGTAGAAGTTAAATCTATAGTTGAAGCTGAAGATGATGCATTTCCTCTACATGTTGAACTAACAAATGGAAGAATCATTAATTGTGATTTTTTGATATCTGCAACTGGTGTTGAGCCAGCTGTTAATTATACATGGGATAGATGTCCAGAGTTGGGTTCTGATGGAGGATTGGCAGTGAATGAGTATCAAGAGACAAGTATAAAAAATGTTTTTGCTGCAGGAGATGTGGCATATGCTGCATGGAATCATGCACCTCATTGGTTTCAATTGAGATTGTGGACACAAGCTCGACAGATGGCTGCAATGGCTTCAAAAGCTATGCATGCGCAAATTATTAATGAAGAGATACTTCAAGATTTTTGTTTTGAACTTTTCACACATTGCACTACTCTCTTTGGGTATAGAGTTGTGTTACTGGGTAAATTCAATGGACAAGGTTTGGGAACTGATTATGAAATACTTTTACGCACCACACCTCAAATGGAATATATAAAGTTTGTATTACTAAATGGAAAATTACAGGGTGCTATACTAATAGGAGAAACTGATTTGGAAGAAATGTGTGAAAATTTGATTCTTAATCAGCTAGACCTCTCACCATTTGGTGATGATATCTTAAATCCTGATATTGATATTGATGATTATTTTGACTAGAAGAAATGGTTAGGAAAACATGATATGTATACATTAAAATCTGTATTGACGTCTGTATATATTTAGGTGGCCTAAATTCTCAATACGCATCTACTATGACACTAGCTAAGTATATATAAATAAAAAGGTTCCGTTTTCATTTATATCTATATTTAAAATTAATCCGGCTTATTCATTTTTATTAAATTATGCATACAAGATTTGTGAAATTGTTACTCTGTTGATACCTTTGTAGGACTTCACTTTGTTAAGTCAATATGGATATAAAAGGCATACTTAATGTGTATATTCTGTTATGTACAAATAAACTTTTGAGATGTTTTGGGTCAAATATTGTGAAAATATACTAAATAATACTATAAATAATATATACTATAATAAATAAATAATGTAAATAATACTTGTTTAAATAATATTTTGAGATTTAATTATAATTTGTCTGTTATCGACTCGAAATTACTTGAATTTGTATAATTACTGTTCACTCGGCTTTGAACGATCTTCACTGGACTGAGAACACGATAAAACTGACCAAAATGCACGGGATTTCGGTTTATATACCGTCAAATACCGAAACTTCTAGTACCAGAACACTCTAGAGTACTCAAATAGTTCGGACGTTTTCGTTCCTCGACATTTCGTGAATTTGTTTAATTACTCTTCACTCGTACTTTGAATGATCTTCAAGTTGTAGGCATTTTGGGAGTTTCTAGATCATTTCAGAAAGTTTTAGAAGTTTTTAGATTGATTTCATCAGTTGCACACATTCAGGAACTTTCTAGATCATTACCGAGATTTCTGAATTTTACAGAAATTTACATTAGTTACAGAAAGACAGATATATGTTATTCCACATTTTCGCCACCCACAACCACCCACTTCCACTCACCCCGATCAAACTCCCTTATGCACACAACGAGACCAGGGGGTATTTGCCATCCCAACGGGAAGATGATCGAGGTTGCTGATGATAGAAAAAACCGTGGACACACGTACGAACATTAGCATTTTATATAATATATTTAGATTACGAGGACATGTTGATTCCAATCACTCTTGAGAGCGTAAGTACATGAGTATAGCAGAGTTCTCCATGGAGTGAATGAGAGTATATATTTTTTCAAATTTTAATAGTTTTTATTAAAAATTTTATTGTTCGATTTGCTCACTTTTTTATTTATGCTGTTACTAGAAATCTTAAATAGTAGTCTTAAATAAAATAAAACATACAAATTGTGTTTTTAAATAAATTTAATGTAACCAGGCACATATTAAGTTATTTACATAAGCATTTTGAAAAAATTTACGTGAGATTAGAACAAAATGTAGGGGTCGAGCAATATCTCGACATTCATCAAATGAAGGGGGTGCCTTGAAAAAACATCAAAATTGCCTCATTTAATTAATGGATGTCCCCTAATAAGAAAATAAATCTTATTTCTGAATAATTTTCGTTCATAATTATTATATGAGGTACCTACATAAAAATAAAATAAACTTTAAATTCTCGTACTATCCGGCATAGGACAAAAGTTGCCATCTCAGTAAATAATTTCCTACCAAATAAATGCGTAATTAAATTAAAGTTAAGAAGAGATATAGATAATTATAAGTATTCTTAACAGAAATACTAATATATACAAATATATTTCAAAAGTAATACAAAAAAATAATAACTAGATGTTTGCCAAAACAATATGGAAAGGAAAATATTAAAAATAAAATTAAAAGACAAGATAAAAATAACTGCAATTAAACGGATGTCTAAAACAAAAAGAATATCGCAACTTATAAAACAATAAAAATGGCGATGGACAGGTCACATACTAAGACAAAACATAGAAAAATGGACTAAAGAAATTATTAAAATCCCAGAAATAGGAAAAAAGGTAGACCACATTGTAGATGGATAGACGATATAAAGAAAATATCTGGCGGAACGTGGGTGAGAACTGTAAAAGACAGAATTTGTAGAAATTCCTGGAAGATTCCTACGTCAAAAGACAAGAGAAAGCGGTTGCCGATGTTATAAATATTCAATAAAATATGCACTAGTTTAAAAAAAAATATTTGCAATAAATGTTATTACTATTATTTCAAAAATAAAGATTTTCTTGTAATTCAGCCACTTTTGTGAATTGTCAGCTTAATCGGCCGGAGGTAAAATTTAGGTGCAAAATCTGCCCAAATAGCAGAAATTTGTCACAAATGGTAACAGTGTGGTAGTGATTGATTGGCTTGGTAAAAATATCGATATTTAATTGCTAAATACAGTTGATGTAGTTTTCCTCCAAATATCGATGTTCGTTATTTAAGTCCAAGTATCAAATTCGATTTTTTTTTTAATTTTGTAATATTGCTTATGTATTAACAAACAAAATAATTTTATACAAAATTATATATATATTTATACAAAATAAATAATAACAAAATAATTAATGCATACTGCCAATTCATAAGTTGTCAATGAAAATTATCTATTTTTTCCATTTTAATTATTTTGCAAAGGCATGGTGGTAGGGCCTTTTCTAAAGCCCATCTGGCTAACAACCACCCTCAAGTTGTAAACCTGCCGCCAAATACCAATAGGTGCGTTCCAGCAGCTGCACTTGAGAACCAGTTCCTCCTCAGGTTTGGTGTGTCTACCAAATTGAGCCGTATCCTCTCTTAAAATCAGGTGAGGTTATGGCCATATCGCTAAACCTTAAATATATTTAAAAAAAAAGATAAATCTTCTGTGAAAATATTTGGTTTTGTATATTTTCAATTCTTCAATAATTTTATTTAAATCGAAGTTTTAATAAGATTATCTCCTTATTTTTCTAACTTAGGACTCTCAACCAGGTGCTCAAATATAGTGTTATCTACAAATGTTAATGTAAAAGCACTATTTAGGAAATTACATAGACTTATCTATGTCTTATTATCTGCTGATTCCTCGATATAGATATGAATTACATTTTCTGCAATATATTTTGTAACATTATAGTAGAAGATACCAGAAGGCACCCAGCTCGCTCGTACTAATAGCAGGATTAGATTAATCCATTTTTAAATTACTTTACGTTCTTGATTTTACACAGAACATTACATCTGTGTTGACTTAGGAATGGATCTTTTTTTTGTGGTGAGATCTTTTAAGATCAATATTGATGTGTAACTGTTCATCTCTTATTGTACTGGTCGTATCGATATCTTTATTATCAATATGTATTGGTTTTTATACGTATTTTAGGATACTTAGGTCTTTGGTATCTAAGTTTTAACGTAGATAACATGAGATAAAGATGCCAAGGAACTAAATATTTCAGTAAAAACATTAATATGTGAAAACTTTAACATTTTGATTGTAAACAAATGCATGATTTGATCTATTTGCTACTTTGAATATTTTATTTTTCACTACATATTACTTCTAGCAGACTGTTTGTTTTTACTAAATTAATAATTGTTATTTATTGTTAATTGGTTTTAGGAGCAATTCAATTATAGTTTATATTTTATTTATGTAACTTCTCTAAAGATAGCAACCACTAACTGTTAATTGAGGTGGTATCCAACTTTAAGATGTAATTGGGTGGACGTCATATGGGGTTGTGATGGTTTTTCCCTCCATTCGTTAGTGCTCCTGTTCAGGAACGACCAGGTTCCGCGGCAATGGTTTAGTTCGCCTGTCCGGCGGTCTTGAGTGTAGCGGAGCTGTACTTCTAACGAGAGGAAAGCTCGACGCATCCGCCCACCGGAACGATGAAGTCACGAGACTTGAAATAAAGAATCCAAGTCTTCCCATTGGAGGTCGCGTGTGATGGTTGCGTTTCTCACGTAACGGGGAGCTCTTACGATCGTACGTAGAGATTGCTTCTTTTCGGTCCTCAGGTGCTTCTTCCTGGTTTCAGCCACATATGTGTATATGTGGTCTGGTTATACGGGGTCTGGTAAATAGCTTTTCGTAAAATATATATTATTCTCACTAAGAACAAATTTAATAAGATATTCACAGATTTCGTATTAAATTCATTTAAAAATAATGCAACCGGCGCTAATGGGAAACAGAGACCGACTGACTGGGTGTGTGAAGTGAAGGAACATGAAAGCTGGCTTGAGATAGGAAGGAATGAATCAGGCTTGGTTAGCTGAAGTATAGGAGGGAATCAGGGGTATAACAGTATCATGCTGGCGCTGCATAGGTGAGTTGGGATCTCATGTAGGTCTTGTATATAGACAGCGTTGAGGTCAACACCGGGCTTAGTAAGGCGCGTGTGGCCTTCGTACGTCATTATGAGGTGGTCCACGTGTTGCCAAAATATAAGTCTCTTGTCTATATGGACTTCGAGGTACTTGATGCACTGTAACCACGGTACGTTTTGTCCTTGGAGTTTTAGTGGTGGCGAGTATGTAGTTACTCCGGTGATAATCGCCTGCGTTTTCGCAACATTGACCGATACTTTCCAGCGATCTAACTAGTCGGACAAAGCTTCAAGCGTGGTTGCATGTAGTAAACGGTGTATTTAGGGTTCATAGAGACCGCGCATCATTCACGAAAAACGTGAGCTGGACCCAACTAACTCGTGGAATGTCATTAGTATATGACGCATAAAAAGCAGGCGATAGGCAGCTGCCTTGGAGCACCTCAGTGCGTACCCAGCATTCCGTGGAGGTAGCATTCTCGACTGTCACCACCGTGCGGTGGTCTCGAAGGTAAAAGGCGATGATACGTATGAATCTCACCGGAACTGGAGAAGTAGACAGCTTGTACAGCAGCCCCTCATGCCATACCGTGTCGAACGCCTTCTGCATATCCAGTGAGATCGTCGCGAAATGTGATTTCCTATTAGCATAGTCAGTCATTGCGTGGATTACTCTGCATAACTGTAGCTTCGTAGAATACTGAAAATGAAATGTGCACTGTTCCTCGGTGTTAGATGAGGTAACAGGTGACGCAGCAGTATCTTCAGAAACACTTTGGAGATATTGATGAGTAGCGCAATGGGTTTGTAGTTATCTCGAAGTCTGGTGTCCTTTCCTGGTTTTGATATCATAATGACTCGTCTGATCTTCCAAATGTTGGGGAAGTGCTCTGTGCGCAATATGCTGTTGTATAAGTGATAATTCTAAGAACCTCATGCGGAGAGACGAAAGCCGGATCATCTTTTGATGCCTCAGCTTCTACGAAATGTCTTTGTACCTCGCTGGTTATATTCCCTTCGTGATTATTATTTATTATTGCGTTGGGAGCAAATTGATTATCCAATTATTCAGCAAAAAATTCCACGGTTAGCTGTACGGAAGCGTAGGTATCTAAGTGTAAAGGATTCACAGGTGGTTTGTCTGATGCGAGTTGGCTACATAGGTGGTGGATAGACGGGATATCCACGCGTTGGTCCACATGCCATCCCCATTCGTTGCGTGGGCGTCCAGGTTGTTTTTGACGCGCTCAACCAGACCATTAAGCTGGGTTTTTTGGTTTATTTATGTAAGAATTCTCACAATCTGTTTATAGGATTTTTACATCGATTTTAAATACATATACATTAATCGATATTATCGTAAATACAGCAAACCTGTTGGCAGACCTATTATACAACCTTGTACAGTTGTGTTATTAGGTCCTGTTTTATAAATTTACAACGCGTTTTCCGTTTGCAATGTTTCTATAATTATTTTAATTTAGAGTTTGTAATTTAACTTGTACTTCTATAAGTTTTGTACAAATCTTAATCAAGCTTCACTAAATAAACTTATATCAGTGTTTTTTAATTGGATTTAGTGAAATCGTAACTTTGTAATTGTGTTCTTTGTTTCGTGAATCATCGACGCAGTTTTCAGGATGCCTATTCTGTTCAGTTTGGTGGCTAGAGGCACGGTCGTATTAGCTAAATATGCGACTTGTACTGGTAATTTCGCTGAAGTTACAGAGCAGATCTTGTCTAAGATACCGCCCCATGATGACAAGTTAACGTACTCTCATGGAAACTATTTGTTTCATTATATTACTGAAAATAAATTAGTCTATTTTTGCATCACCGATGATGTAAGTATAAAACAATATTAATTTAGTATTTTAAAAGTTAGTATTTTTTTACAATATAACATATTAAATTATGTGTTATTGTAGAAATTTCAACGTTCGAGAGCATTCCTATTTCTTAATGAAATCAAAAGAAGATTTATAGCAGGGTTTGGTGACACAGCACAGACAGCAATACCTTATGCAATGAATAGTGAATTTGCCCGTTTGTTGGCAACTGAAATGAAACACTACAGTGATTCAAAAGACCTGGATACAATGTCCAGAGTACATGGCGAGCTGGATGAATTAAAAAATATTATGGTAAAGAATATTGGTAAGTAAATTTAACTTTGAACATAAAATTATAAATGCAGTTGGCTACCTACCTAAATATTGCTTAACTTTATCTCTCTTGTATATATTATCTACAGACTACATACATAATTGTAGTTTGATGTACACAATAAGTAATTATCAGTTAATTTAAAAAACAAAGATTAAACATCATTTTAAGAAATAATAAGGTATAATGATTAGTACATGTATTATGATGGATAACATTTTGCTTGGGATTTGAGATGAAAATGTAATGTATATTATAAATGTCAAAATAGGTTTGCTTGAATGTTAATCAATTTATTGCACCCTAATATCTGCATGGATTCTAATGATATTTCTTATAGACATTGTTTATGTAATGTAATGAAATGTGGGACACTTGTAAATGAATACGGTAAAAAGTATCCAATGTAAAGTGAAGGACAACTGCTAGTAATATAACAGGGAATGGATAGAAATTCATAAAGTTTTGACTACATATCAGTTTCATTCCATTACAAATAATTGAATATGTTATCAGAAGAATTGGTTTTTGAATTAAAAAATGTATCATTAAAAAACTAATTAATTTGGGTCATAATAATAACTATTGTTTTAACTACCTCCTGTTATCAGTATGCAAAGGCTATTATTTATTGTAAATTCATTGTTCATGTTTTTCTGGTTTCGATATTGGATTAATGTACATAAACATAGCTTATCAGTCTTATCAATTTTATGTTTGAGTTATATTGAGTTGAAACTACCTTTGCATGTGTCATTGACTGTGTATGCATTTATTAGGTTGATGACATATTATCAATTTGTTACATAAATAATATAGTTACTAAAATAATCACTACTTTTGTTACAAAATAGGATACATTTATTATATTTTTTTTTATTATTTATTTATATTGTCAAACAATTTTTAATTCCTCATGAATGAAGTCATAAATATGGAGTGCTCTTATGTATAATTACTGTTCCAAAAGCATTAATTAGTTTTATCTTAAATTTGGGTGTAATTTTGTATTTACTTGACTTTTTTAGTTTACCTACATAAATTATTTTTGTTTTAATTATAGTATGCAGATATTTATTTACTGGTGATTTAGATTTATATTTCATAGAACTGGAATAATCTGGTCTTTCACTTAAACTATCTCCTTTATGTTGGATTTCCGTGTACTCTAATTGTCTTGATAATTATAGTAAATTTGTAAGAACTTAAAACTTAAAAATATATGGTACTAAATGGTATACATTAGTATGTTCTGAATAAACATATTATAATGATATGTAAAAATGTTTGAAATATAGATGTAATGGCATTTATTCAGCATAAATAAATTAAATATAAATTGGAATTTAGGTAATGATTGTTACAGGATAAGGTCAAAAATAAAATTTGAGCCCATACATTTTTGTTAAAATAATGTACAAGAGTTTTGCATGTATAATACATATCTACCTGCTTATTTTATACATACTTGTGTTGACCTTAATTTATTTTAACTATAATTTGACTTAAAAACCTTGGTAGTTTCAATTGTTCTTTACTAAAATTAAGTATAGTTGAATAAACTATAGAGATTTAACCTTGCAGTTGAAAGCTTATGTTTAAAATAAAATCTATGTTGACACAGTTGGGGTCCCTTTTATTAATGAAGAAGCATCTAGAAAGACAAAATTTGGTAATAGCCATAAATTTTATGGGTTGTTTGAATTTGTTTCTTTGATATACAGAATAGTATTTTTATAATTTTCATATATATTTTTGTAATACTAAAATATCTTTATGTAATAAAGCTATGAACTGTCTAGTATTGAGTAATTGTTCGGTTATTTCTAACATAGTCATTCTATATGATATATAATTTTTGTATTGTGGTCCCTTTTAATAACCCACAGTAAAATGCTACTAGTCATAAATAAATATTATAAAAGATACTAGCACCATGCTTAGACTAACATGACTACTTAGTTGTATTTATTGCATGTCAAGTATTACATATAGCTTGCATATCTGGACTGCAAGAAATACAGTTTTTCTTTGTGTTTCTCGAGAAAGGGTGTGGGAATATCATGAGAGAGGAACTAACTTCTGAGCTATCCACGGGTTCATGTCACGGGTGTCGGGTGCATTGTGTGACGTAGAGGAAAACTCAAGCAGTTTGGGTGACTGTGACTTGTGATACGGATGTAGGTTTAAGGAGCCCCTTTCTGACATGCATCTACACTTACCTTTACTACTCGTGTTTCTCTCCTTGCCCAGCCAAATTTCGAAGGAGCCTGCTAGCACAGCTTTAGAGACACATTTTAATATAGAACTTACTGTATTCCTAGATAGTAGATTACAGAAAGACTTTGCTGGTATACTTTTTGCTACTTACCTAACTACCTTTCGCTTCCACTTCGACCCTGTATTAATTGACTATGTAGCCATTCCTGTTCCACTCATTTAGTAGCTTGTAGTATTTATTTGTTTATATAGAGGGGTCTTTTGATATAATAAATCTTATATGTATAATAACGAAAAATAAGTAAAACTATATTTTTTTTTCAATTATTAATGATATTAATATACACTTGGATAGAGTATGTAAACAATAAAAAATGATCCATTAATTCAGTACATCAGAATATGACGAGTACAAATTTAAAAAGGTTTTTTTTTATTTCAAAACTTGATTTAACATTTTATTAATATTATGAACATTATTTTTTATAAATTACTGAATGTTTTCCTATACATACTTGTACATGAAAATGTATTACTCATTACATTTGCGTTATAATAATTTCACATGAAATTAGATGTTTGCTTGTTTCATTATTGAAGTGAGCCATAACTTGGCTAACCTGTTATATTTCAATAAATCATGTTGTTGTAGTCTATTATTGATTCACTACTATATTCAACAAAAAATAATAACAATAAGTTTATTTTATTGCAGACAATATGGCTATGCGAGGTGATAAATTAGAATTGCTTGTAGAAAAAGCTCAAACTCTGGAGACAAATGTAAGTAATTCTTTTAACAGAGCCTTCACATTTGTATGAAATAATGTTGTATCTGTATTCAGCAATTGGTTATATATTCATACTTTTAGTAGATTGGTTTTTTGTGATATTATTTAAGACAATCTGAACTATTGTAGGGTTTGTTAATACCTAAATGTAGGTCTCAAAATGTATGTTATTTTTTTCAGTCAATAACATATCGTTCGACAACAAGAACATTACAACATTCGCTCTTCTGGAAGAATATCAAAATGTATGTGATTTTGTTTGTAATTGCTGCATTGGCGGTGTATCTAATAGGTGCGATGGCGTGCGGCGGCTTAGCGTGGAAAACGTGTGTTCGCTAAACATTCATCTAAAATATATTATACTTATTTGTAAGTTTAACCGATATAATTGTGTTTTATACATTCACACGACTTTATATAAAATTGTATGTTCATAAAAAGTTTAAACTTTATTCTGGGTTTTCTTCATTATAGTATGGTAGGATTATGGATAATATTGAACATACATAACAAATGTTAGTTGTTAGCAAGGGTGGAGCTAGAACTTTAATTATTTTGAGGGGGAAGGCAAGCAGGCAAGTCTCCTCTAATCTTGCTGATGTAAAAGGAAAACAAAAATGTATAGGATGACATTCAATATGCAATATCAAGTCAATTTGATATGTGTCATCTCCATTCATTTTTTGTTTTCTCTTTATGTTAGCAATAGTTGAAAGACAGTTTGGCTAGGGGTAAAGGAAACATTTGTGATAGGTATGTACATATACATTGCTGCAATATTGCCTTTTATATATCCGGCATGGTGGTGGTTTTTTAAAGCCCGCCTGGGTAGCTACAACTCTCAAGTTGATAATCTGCCGCCAAATAACTATGAGTGTGTTCCTGGAAGTTGCACTTGAGATCCAGTCCCTCCAGTATAGGCTTAGCCTGTCCACCATCTTTGGCCACATCAGCACTTAATATCCAGGTTAGATTGTGACTGTAACGCCAAACCTTTTAAGCAATTAAAAAAAATTTTGAAATATTTGAATATATTGCCAATGCCTTTAAGTTGTTATTGAAAATATATCATTTGTATCTTCTCATCGGTGTAAACATAATATTAGAGAAGTTACGCTATATGGAAGTAAAATTCATTCATAAAACTTTCTTACCCGAACCTAGTTACGCCATTAGTAACTGACTTGTTGAAAATAAGAATATCTAGAAAACACTTCAACTTAATGTCTCAAAAATCTGTATACCTAAATCCTCGTAACGTTGATAATGCTTATATAACAGGTCATTCATATGTCAAGTTTATTATAATACGTGTATTTATAAAACTCTTTAGTGACAAATAGATGTATTAATTATAAGCCGAAATTAAGATGATAATTTTATTAATTTATGTTCATTCATAATTGTATGTAAACAACAATTGTCTGTATACGTAAAGCGATGAAACACTTGTAAAAATAAAAGTGATCTTCATAGCGTCACTGGTGAAAGTTATAGCGGGTCAAATTTAATTACAAGGTTACAGAAACTTTTCCTACTGTTTGCCGACGAGGTGTTTGGTTTCCGCGACACTAAATATTTAATGAATGTGGATGGAACATTCTAGCGATAATAATTTTATGTGAAGAATATCGTTGAATAGAATAATTATATATATATATATATATATAGATTCTACGTATTCATTTTTTATGTATATATATCGTATATTTATCACATATATAAAATAATAATAATTAGTTTTACTTAATAAGTTTGTTAGGGTTATATGCCAAGTCGCTACAAGCAACAGATTCGTGTTGTTGTTGTTACTTGGCAGGGTTGGTTTGTCAGTTTGTGACTTATACTATCAGCTATAATCCGTAGAGGTGTTAAAGTAACCAAAAACAGCATACCCGTATGTATTCGTTACTATAACGATCTTTACTCGTTACTTTTGTTACCTAATAAAGAAAATCGCATCGAGTCATATTGCGTACGGTATGACGTTAACATCGCATCGATCGCACTTTGTATATTCAGTATGAAAATACGAAATCATAACAGTAATGGAATGCATTCGTGAGTAATGTTTCGGTACTCGGAACTAGATGGTGCACCAGTTTGTTTTTTGATGTTTCTTACAGCTCTAATAATCCGTAATTATGTATTTGTCGGATCGTATATTCAACCTTATACTATATACTCAACCTTAATATAATCATTGAAGTCTCAAATTTTGATTTACCGATAAAATTTAATTCAATACGGCCGAGAGTCGATTTCTGTATCCATTCATTATTTCAGCCAAAGTTATCCCAAACTTCTCCTTAACGACCAGTTCATCTACTCGCTTGTTACTTTTAACACATAAATTTTCATACAATAACTAATTTCTATCAATTTAATAAAAACACTGAGAATAGGAAGTTTTTATTTCAAGTACATTTCTAGAAAAGGCGTCGATGCATGAAGTACTTATTATTGCAATTTATAAATAATCTTTTAGTTTATTTTAGTTTCTTTGTATAAATTCAACATAATGGTTTATGTACGCAGTCACTCTTAAGTAATACATATTAATTTTCCTTGATTTTCAGATAATATTAAAGTTAAATTTTAGATGTGTTTGTTTGTCTGATTTATATATGAATATTATATAAGCATTAATATTATTGCCATTATTTGTTTTGAAATTTAATATGATAGCTGATATTACTGCAAGCCTTGTTATCTATATGCGTTACGATGTCCTGTACTTATTGTTATGATGTACTGTCGATTATTTGTAATATCTGTTACATACTTACACATGGACCCTGGATAGATTAGGGTACCACAAATCGATAGGTTTTTTTTTTCAAAGGAATATTATGTTTCGTGGTTTATTATGTAATATACAAAGTCTGAGTACATCCCTACTATTACACTTCATGTTATTACAGTGGAATCTCAATAACTGGAATTTGTAGGGAAATGCTAAAAATTTCATTTTAATGAGTTTTCGACTTAACAATAAGTTCGAAACAAAGGATTTAATTGCTGAAATTTGCTTCGACTTACGACTTAACGAGGTTCGAGTTATACAGATTTCACTGTATTCTAGCTTTGTGTTGTACTGGTATTTAAATGCATGGATGATGTACTTGGTTGAAATTGTCTCCTCGATGCAACCGTCGCGCTAAGTGTTATGCTTTCGAAGTCCACATGGGGTAATTCAGACCAAATCAAAAATCTTTATTCAATTTCGGCTCCCAGAAGGCGTTTTCGATCGTCAAAACTACCACTAGTTCGGAAATTAATCCAGTCATCGAGCAAAATCGGCAAGAAACTCGATCTGTTTATTATTTCAGTATATTTCACAAATGATTGTTTTGAGTTAGGTTATAGAGCCCCGCGACCATACAGTAGAGGTACTTTTTATTGAAATAACATTTTGTAGATGTTGAACTATGCACCCAATATGAGCTTTTTATATGTAGACACCTGTAAATCATATTTGCCGCACCAATATAATATATTTTATTTAGCAATTTGCTACAGCATAGCCTTACCTATTTCAACTTTAATAAGAGGCCAAATATCAAAAATTTATAAAACATGAGACCGGAGATCAGTGCTGTGTTACATGGGTTTATAATATAATCGTGAATTAATATCCATTTATGACTATGAAATGCGTTTGATATTTTCAATTATGTAGTTTATTTCAATGTAAAAGCTTGAGTTTTGATAAAGACTAAAACTAATGTGATATCGTATCTGTTAAATAATAATTAAAAATCATACATATTATTTAGAATATTAATATTATGTTATAAAAATGTATAAATTAAAAAATGGTTTCATTTTTCATTTATCTCCTTTAGATATATCATATGACCCAAATAGGTACATCAAAGTATTAGGCACTTAATTGCCGTTTTATTGAAACTCAATTTTTGACACTAAATTAAAAATAGGCGAAACAATTCTGTGCTGAAATAAATATCTCTGGTAAAGTTGTTAACATCCAATCGTTAAGTCCTTTTAAGAGTTATATTGCAGTTTTTGATTCCAAATAACTGTTGGGACACGTAAGGTGTAACGGAATTGAAAATATATACATAGTATAATGTGATGTGATAGCGTGTACGGACGCCGCATCAAAGGGCGTGAGCCTCAAAGCCTTTAGTGAAGGAAAATATGATGAAACTATAGCATGGTGGTAGGGATTTTTCTAATGCCAAAATTTTTGTAAGTACAAAATTTGCCGCCAAATATCACCAGCTTGGGTTACATAGTCACTAACATTAGGTGAGATTATAGGCCTAACGTTTAACTTATAAACTATAAAAAAAACAAGCTTGGTATAGGATATTTTGTACTGCTCACTTTGTTTTTCCAAGCTCTCAATTTCAAATTGTCGCTAAATATTGATATATTTTACACAAGCTGTGCCTGCGACTTCGCTCGCGTCGTTGTGAAGACTCTAAAATGCATCGCTTCGATAAGAGTATTCGTGTTACCTGATGGCGTTATATGTATAACGCTATCTATCGAATATGGATTTCAAATGTCAACATTACTTCCATTTTTGTGTTGCAAGTAACTGAACTACGTGCGTGAGAACACTTTAAATTCATATTATCTAATACCTTTTGATAGAGTGAACCGATTGCGATGTAACAATAACTGAGTAATACTTCAAGTTGTGTACAATTTTTACGTATAAAAGTTATCTACATTGGTTTCGTACATTTTATGTGATGCGTGTACAGATAAACTGTCAAAAATTCTAAAAATGCTGAAATGGGTTTTCCTTTTACATCCTGGTTTTTTGGAAATGTTTTCGAAGGGCAAAAACTACGTAAGGTATAGATAATAAGTATTTTAACAGAAAAAGTTGACAGCTCAGTTGGTTCAGCGGTTGCCTCGCTGCTGACGCCGAGCCAAAGTGCTGTATGTTTGAATCCCACAATGGACAATTATTTAAGTGATTGCTTCGAGTCAGTGTTACTTTGTGTTCGTTCCTGGTAGGGTTATTGGATGTCATTGTGGAAAAAAAAATCTCTTATTATCAAAGCTTTGACAGTATTATTAAAAAAATAAGGATCGTATTGGTATGCGATCATTTCAAACGATAATAGCTCAGTTGGTAGTGTGAACGGATCCCGTTTCGATGGATGTGAATTTGACCCCTGCAATGAGCCTAAGCTTTTGGTGAAGGAAAAAAATTGTGATGAAACATCATACTATTGTGGTAGGGCTTTTTCTAATGTACACTTGGCCAGCTATAAGTTATCCTAGTTTTAGAAAAAAACGTTTTTTTTTACTTCAGAAATCAAAGATACTATGGCGAGTGATTCATCGCTATAAATCATATTTATCAAAAAGTTGCACAGACAGAAACAATATTATCAAAACCCCGATTTGCTCTAAAATTTACTCAGGCGTTGCTTCTGCTGTATTAACTTATTAGTAGTCTCATAAAAATATAAAGTGTTCAGAAGAATGATTCAAATATCCTGATTCTGTATATAAGCATAAAATTGTATCTATATTAATATTAATTATAAATCGGAAAAGTTAGTCTAATCGCGCTAATCTTCGGAACTCTAAGTTGGATTTCCAAAATTATTTTCATATTTGATAGATCAATCATTGAGGAAGGCTTTAGGCAACACGTTACCACTAACAAAAGCAAAGTTGTTTTGAGCAAGATACAAAACGGGCAAAAACGATTAAATAAAATTTTAGTTCCATGCGAACGAAGTCGCAGGCACAGCTAGGATAATTATGTACAGAATGGCTTTTATAACAAAAATATAATTTTAAGGAGTCATTACTCGACGACTAGAAGATGACTTCTACGATCTGTCGATTGATGTATATAGCTTGTAATTGTATTGATTACGTGTAATGAAACGGTAATGCTCACCTTTGTTCTACTAGATTGATAATTATTGATACTAAAGCTGTTAATAAGTTAAAGAATAATAAAATTATTAAGTATTAAGGTGGATGGATGTAGGACAAGAGGAAGACTAAAGAAGATATGGATGAACTGTGTGAGGAATGATGTGTATAAAAGTGGGAATACTGAGATGGCAGATGATAGAGTAGGGTGGAATAAAAAATCATGTGCCGCTCTACCTAGGTAGAATATAAAAGAAGAAGAAGAAGTTAAAGAATAATAAGATGTACTGACTCATTTGACTAGTGTTTTCTTCTATCTTAGGGTGATCTTTTTATACCGTCTTAAAAAGTATTATAAGTCGTATTCATAGTATACCGTGGTTATTTCGAATACTGGATGTTGGGGATTTCAAAACGACGATTATAATTCATCCTTCCCTTCGAATGTGATTGATGACCAAACATCTAAATATACAATAATGTAGATACAAAATAGCAGCGGGCAAAATGTATTTTTTATAGAATTTATGAATAATAACTAACAGTAAAACAGATTTATCGAGATTCGTCCAATACATTTTGATTGAATCTGTGTAAACATATCAATAATATAAGAATAGTTATAAAACAATAACATTTGTAAAGAACATATTATATAAATTTTATTACATTACCTTACATTGATATGCAATTTTGATTAATTATTTACTGTAACTGCATTCCAAAGGATTGAGTTTAATGAAAGTTTTCGTTGTGAATCTTAACATTAAATTTATATATATACATATATATATATATATATATATATATATATATATATATATATATATATATATATATATATATATATATATATATATATATGCTAATAATCGATAGGTACATATAATAAAACTTCAACTCAGCCAAATGATTAGGGTAAAATTTAATTAAAAATTATATTTGGATTCCACTTTGTTATCGATATAGCTACATTCTTATACTTAGGGTTAACAACTAGGGGTTTGATGAATATTTTATTATCAAATAACAAATACAGACTTGAAATTTAAGCTATATTTCTTTATTTTTGATACTGGAGTATTGAAAAACTACGTCACGTCATGGACTTTGACCTATTTCTTTGTCTTTTACTACTTTGTTTTTGTTTTGTTTATTCAACATCAATTTTGTGAAAAATAACCTACAAGAGCTAAACGAAATAACTGAGAAAACTAATTATACTTATTGCTATATTTATTAATACTTGTGAGTACTATAAGTGCAGATATAATGGGCATTTGATACTCATAAAGCTCAAACAAAACTATTAAGCGTAATTTTACATTCTGGATTTTATCATTTGATGATTGCTACGGGAAGATAATGGAACTCGGGTAGCGTTTAACTGCGGAAACAATAGGTACCTTTCTACAGGCAGACCCGTTTGTGCCATAAAACCATTCATTCAATTAGTTCTGACAAACGAGTGCCGGAAATGCAGAAAAAACCATTATCATTCCAGCAACTTTGTAACGTATAGATGTAATGCAATTATCTATTTCGATATTACACTAATCGAGCATCCACGTAAGAGTAAGGTTTAATGAAAACACTAGCATGAAGCTTTCTTACTTCGTTTTTAGAAGCAGTGTAGTATAGCTATTCATTTTCTGCTTCAACATAAAATTTAAGGTTGACAAACGTTTGTTATCGAATTAACACCGTAGTACAAGTAGTAAATGCTACTAGCTTCGCGTGTTCAATGACTTTACGCCTAATATTACCTAAACCCTTCCAAGTTTTTAGTGCTAAAGTCTATTTACATAAAACTGAGCATCTTAAATAATATTAACAACGGGCCATCTAATCCGTTTTTTTAAAGCATCTACACTGTTAGCCTAAAAAGCTTTCACAGTTTCACCGGACTTTGTGGACGAGCGCGGAGGGCGCTCAGCCCGAGCGGTAACTCGCGCAAGGGTTGACACCCTTGACGGAATTTCGGCTTGGGCTGTTGCCGGGAGCCATCCAATTCGCACCTGCTGATGATTATATTTGCAAGCAAACTTACATCAAGTGGTAAGAATCAAGAAGAAAGTGAGTAGTGCGCGGAGTCACTCATAAAAGTTAATCTATTACAATGGAATCTCTATAACTCGAAACTCGATAATTTGTAATCCTCAGTAAGCCGAAGTAAAAAAAACCATTCCTTTCCGCTGAACACCTAAATACGCGGTATATCAAATTATTTGGATTCTGTAACTCGAACATAATGTTATTACGGTGCGAGATATTCATAGTACATATTTAACATACATACATAGTACATAGTACTCTATAACTCAATTTCAAAATTAATAAAAATGTACCATAAAAATATCGATTTCTTATTTAACTTGATTCTATAACACGAAGAATATACCTACTTAAAAGCGCGCCTTTCTAAGTCGAAATTGAGCCATTAAATCATATTTTAAACTTCTTGTTAAGTCGAAAATTCATGAACTCGAAATTTTTAGTATTTTTCTTCATATTCGAGTTATAGAGATTCCATTGTATATTACTATATGCAAACATGGGATATGCTCTACATATTGTAGGTATTCCAAATCTTTCTCGGAATCCGGGAATGTATGAGATTGATTCCGGGTTTGAGGGTGCATCCCCCGCCCTTCCCGCTTTTTGCCGCGGTGCGTTTTGGTTGAAGCGGCAATTGCGCGTTAACCTCTGCCGCGAGAGGGCGCTGCCACACCGTCGTGAGCCGCGTCCCTCCAACACGCACGTGTTTACTCTACTACAAACACACCGGTGTGTGAGTGACAGCCCGTAGCCGTATTAGTTCCTCGTACTCGTTGAATTATTCCGTGTCAATACGTCTTGCCCGATGTGATGCGTGCTCGGAATAGGAATCGACGGATTGTCATCATGTGTAAATGAATATCCTCTTAGACGGTTAATAGTTTAATAAAAATTTGGTGGGTGTAGATGAATATCCCCGAAGTGCAGTTTGTAACAGTAACAGGATAAGAAAAATATACCTAATATAAAAATATATACAACACTCTTATGTGATTTTGGTGATTTAAACTTTATATAATTTCGAAACAACGGTGTAGCTTGAAATTTGTTATTATAATTAATAGTTTGGCCCGAAGGACCAACTATTAGAAGGCCAATTTATTAGGAGCCCGTAACCAAAATGAGGGTTAAGACAGATAACTCGCGTTACATTATTCATTATACAAAATTCATACTTAGTGAATTTCTGATGTAATTGACTGTGTACAACCACTATGATTGTCTTTGAAATAGTCATAGATGTGTTTGAAAAAAACCGCAGTATTTATTATATGTAGATAGTTAATTAATAAAGTTGGCGCTTATCGACTTCCTTATACGGTTTGAACGTACGGGTACGTGCGTGTGTCTGCTGCCGGTTATTAGTAGCCGCAGGAAGCGGTGTCGATTTTAGGGAAGGTTACGCTAGAAACGGTTCACAGGTCATTGTTCTTTTTTACGCCGAACCGGCCTTTTATTCGGCGACAAGATACACTGTTATTGTTTGTGTGTGCGCCTTTTTATGTTCCCGCTGTTATATGGTATAACTTTTAAAGCAGACAGCATTTTTAAAACCTCTTTTTATTTTTATCGAATTACGGTAATAATTACGGTATATTTCTAATGTCTGTAGTTTTATTATATGCAAATATCTGATCAATATGATCTGATGTAAATATAAAAAAGTAATGTAGTAACTATATACTTTGGTAAATTGTCGATTATTTACATTTTTCATAAGTATTCATCGGCATTCAATATATTAGAGTCCGTGTAAGGCATAATTTCAAAATTAGACCGTAGGTATTTATTAGTTTACAATAGAATTATCTACTTAAGTGATAGGGTAGTCAGTATAAACCATATTTATTAATTTTGAGATATTTTTAGCCATGATGGGTTAATCTGGTCTAAGTAAAAAAAACAAAGATGCCTCACAAGGAAGTGATGAAGCGATAAAAGTTTTGAAGCATTGATCTCTTTGTGAAGGATGAGGAAATAGTGCTAGTTAAAAATGGATGATAGTTCACCGGATTTGTCGCTGAAGCTGCGGCGCGGCTCGAGCGATTCGCGGGAATCGTTTTACATGGATTTTGCGCAAGGGATTGACTCAGATATCGAGGAAGTGACGACGATTGAGCGGGTGATCCCTGAACATCCGGGAGGAAGGGCCGAGGGCGATTCGGACACACTGGCTACACCGTCATGTCTGGACGAAAACAAGGAGTTGGTGCAATGGTTAGTAAACACATTAAATTCTCACGTATAACAACACTGTAGTTATTTATTTTTACGAAATAAATGGTCATTATACACGTTTCATTAATAAAAAGGATAAGCTTCCTAATTACGTATAATGTTAGATCGAACATATAAAAGAGATCCTTAAATATCGCTTTCAGATCAGCAAACTTCTATGATTCGTAATGCACAAAAAAGTTGTAACTAACAATAAAAAATTTCCAATGATATCAGTTAATATGCTAAACCTTTTATAAATTAATAGATGTAAATAAGTTAGTAAAGAAACAATTTAATATATGCAGACTGTTAAAGATTTTTAAAATGTTTAAATTATATGATGCAATAACGTAAATATACGTCAATAACACTTCCAAACCCATTATACTTCACGATAAGAAAAGCCTGCGTCAATTTCAGCCTAAACACTCATTTCAATGTAAATGAATATTCACTTTTGGTCTAGAATACATATGAATACAGTGAATTTAGACAAAACCATGTATCATTTGTCTAGCAAAATTAAATTTACGATAACTAAACCTGATCCAATTCGATCGAATCGACAAACATTCGGTTTAATAGTTTACAATAATTTCCTGTGAATTGGTCGGGCGAATTAATAGAACAACTAATATTAAAAAAGGATGTACAAATTATTTTTACTAATTTTATGTTCAATATAAAAACTAAAGCTTCTAACTAGTACAGTAAGCTAGCGTTGCGTTGCGGTGAGTGCAAAAGGCATTCAGCCGAATAAGTACCTAACTAACGCAAAGGTGTCAAAATGGCTGAACCTCGGCTTGCGAAATATACATATACTAAATTTTACGTGCGGCTTCGCTTGCGTTAATATTGATTTTGAACAAATCGAATGACGCAATAATAAGTTTCATACACAGTTTAGTCCCTCTATTTATCCTACTTCCAATAATGTTTTCGTAAGATAAAGTAAGCTACTTATACGTATAATAGGCTATCACCGTCTTCAGTTTCCATCTATCTCTATACCAAAATTCATCATAATCGATTCAGCGGTTTAGTCGTGAAAGCGTAACAGACAAACAAACACACTTTCGCATTTATAATACTAGTAAGGATGTGCATATAATTATGTACATGTCAGATATTCGGACAGTTATTTATTGATCTGTCGACGACGCACGGTAAGTAGAATGTGATTATAAGAAGTGTGGAAGATGTCCTTTGTCGTTCGCAACACGGCAGTATGAAGTGTCGCCACGGTCCTTATTAGTGGGTAGTGTCACCCGCTGAGTCTTGTCAAACACCCCTCTTGTTTTTACCTAAGCCCGGGTAATATGCGTTGCGATGAGAAAGTCCGAATAGAATAGGATTTTGAATACCACAATAATAAAAGAAACGGTAAGATAGAATGTAAAAAAATATGTATCGATGCAATGCTCCAAATTTGAAGTTGTATCTGTCCTAAACTATGTAGGTTTGTCACAACCAATAAAGCACATAGAGATGAAAAATGTACAACGCGACAAATGTATGTCAACTGTACTCGTTGGACGGGTTGTCGGGGCTAGCGGGCTTTCACTCCATTGCCAGCACCCCGGGTCAGTAACATACACCACGTGTCGTGCGGTTAACCGTCATAACCAATTCCACAAGATCAACATCGTAAAACTATAGTAGCTGCCAGTTTTTGATCATTTTTGTCAATAGTATACATTCTACGTCAGACACATCAAAATATTATGTGGCTATATTTAAATTAGACATATCTTTAACGTTCTGTATGTAATCACGTTTATCTAAAACTTACTTAATAAGTTTAGAAAAAAAAAAGTTAAATAGGTAACAAATTTGCTGAAACCTTTGTTTTTTGGTGTGGTCGAAGATGACTAAAGTTTTTCTATAGAACACCAATATCATTTCGGATGTGACTGTCAAAATTAAAATAACATTAAATATGAAAATCAGTGGGACAATTGTCACCTTTATACAGATTAAAAGTTATACTTTTCAATTAAAAAACGTTCATATTCTAAAATAGACCACCGGGCGATGCCACCGCCCGCGCTGCGCCGCGCCGTTGAAATTAAAAGTGTGAATATGAGGGGCTTTTAATGACTTTTTTACGTCACTTCCATGAAATAATTTTGCCGTTTCGTTCCGATCGTTTGAGAAGGGTTTTATTAAGTCGATGTTTTATTTTATTATTTAAACTTCTGTTCAATGGAAATATTTTATTTCTGCTTAAAAATAATCTATCAAACATCTTTCGTTTATTTTAAATAAGTATTTATTTTGCACCGTCGTAATAAACAGTAAATAAAAGTAGCGAAATATACTAAAAAGCATTTTACATAGATTCGTTTTGAGTTATTAACCACACGGTTAATAATTAAACTAAGTGAGCAACAGTTAAATCTCAAAGTTTTAATCTCGTTGGGAATATTCACAAAAAACCTTAGAAACCGTACGTAAATTTAACAATAATCGTGGTTAGATTGTTGTAAACGAATTTATATCTCTCTGTTTGCATATGCAATGAATACCTTCAATTCTATATATATGTGTTGATGATTTTCTTTATTTGGTTTGTTGTTGTGGCCAATGAAAGCTATGTTTGAACAGTTTACCTGCGCTAGTAGTATATATATGTGAACTGTATTTAAACATTCATATAGACGTAGATACACAATACCATAAAAGTGATAGCTCGATAAGTACCTGCACTACACATAGTACTTAAGTATATCGACCGAACTATCGGCTTCTAAAATTCCCCACTTCCGTTATACGATACACCTTCATTCGGTGACGATGTTCTCTTATCAGTCTTCTTTTGTTAACAGTGTCCTTGTTTACTTCAAGTCTCTTAATTTTATAGTAAGTACATTAATAGCAGCAGTACTTTCGTAAGGTACTATTTAGATAGCCCTATCAGTTGGTATTTCTCGCTTACCAATGTTAGAAGGATTGAATTAACGCCCTGAGTCTGAAATTCGTGTCATTTAGCAATAGTTAAAAAATATTAAACACAACATATGCAATCACTATACCATGATTAACAAATTAACATTTTTAAAATACGTAGAAACAGAACAATAAAATTATTACTAGAAAACTATTGTATATTCATCTCTATACAGTTAGCTAAATAACTTCTAAAAAGTTTACCGGAACTTATATAAGTTTGCATACTAACTTACTTAATGAATGTACCTAAAAGTTCAATCAGTTTTACGTTAATTTTATGCCAGTTTATATCTGTAAAGTGCTCTTATACTGAGTGCGGTTACATCACAGAACACGCTGGCGTGTTTGATACGCGTGTGATTCTTCATACGGCGGGAAATTGAATGTTTAATTAGTACGAATAGTGCACTTTGACTAATTGCTTGTTACAGCAACAGTGATGTGTAATGTAAATATAGGTTGTTGGTAATACAATATTTAGTTTTTTATCCAAGATACACTTTATACATCAATTAACGTTTTCTATGAAGACAACTTTATGATAAAGCTTTATCGTAACTTTAACAATTAAATATTGTTTTACCTCAAATAAATAGTATTTCATCATATTATAACAAAATTGCTGAACGCGAGAAAAAAATAGTCCAACGTGCAATGGATTGGAAACAATACAAACGAGTTAGAGAGTCGACCGTACTTTTTTAGTTTTATTTGTTATCGTACGATCTACTCATTATAAAAAAAATATTTCACTGCTCGAAATTTGAATGTTCTTAATTTCAAATATGTGACAAATAGTTATTCAATTTATAAAGTAATTAGATATATGTTAATTTCATAATTCAGTACTTTAAACAGACATATATCTAATTATCTATATCGAAACGTCTCCTCGAAAGAGCGATACGATAATAGAGCTAATAACGTAATAACGACCTACTCTGTATAAGGGTATTTTTAATATCTTATTATTTTTGTTTTTTATTTTATTGAGGGTTCGTGACCACTGTGACCCGAGGCTGTGTTGAAGACTTGACTTGAATTCACTAAATATAGAACAGTTTTAGTAACTAAGGTAATCATTTTATCACGGATAATATATATGAAACTAGAGTCAAGCCTGATTTAGTTTAAATATTTTTTAAATAATAAACTGAATTATAGCTTTAAATCAAATATTTGAAACGTTTTCCCGATAAACTAAATTGCATCTCAAAGAAACATAGTTGTATGCTGTTGAAACATTTTAAATACCTAATAACTTCTTTTTTTTATATTAAATTATTTAAAGTCGGTAATAGTTATTAAAAATGGTGATGTGCATGTTCTTTTTATAATATTGTGCTGTTTAATACTTTTGTCTTACTAATAATATTTTTACTATTAGTAAATAGAAAACGTGCTCAAAAAAGTATATTTATTATAACATAGTGTCATAAATGTGGAATTGAAATAAAAAATGGCGTATATTATTTTATACGTACTTTCTAGCAAAGAACAAAATGTATGTGTGTTTGCTAATTACATTACACATTTACATTTGCACAAGTTGTATCTACTTTATACTTGTTCCAAGTTTATGTAGTAAGTAGTTAATCCTGGGGCGAGTTTGGGAAACTTGTTTGGAGATACCCACATACTCTGATTCTAGTATATCACATTTCTATTGTATTATAATATATATATATATATTATCGTTTGATTAGAATATTATTTAATGTTGAGTAACGTTCTAGGCGAAATGGGATTCTGAAACGCAGCTGCAGGAACATCCTCAGAAATGCCTAGAGAAATTTTTTGTGCTTTTAAGTTGTAGATAAAATAAATATGGACTAGTTATCATTATTATAATGTAATCATTATTATACAAAAACATAGTGAGCAAGGAAAGTTTAACGCTTTCTTCACGGGATTTAGTTTTGAGATACGTCGTTGATTTAGTGTTCAAAATGTTCATAAGTTTTTTGTTTACACTTTACGCTACGGATTGTAAAAAATTAATATTTGGTTAGGAGCATAATCTATACAATGTGAGTTTTTCGTCGACTGCCTTGCTCTCGGTAGAGTACTTTGTTCGGTTTTTTGACAGCAATTAAATTTCATTATCGGTTATTTCGTTTTATGTATCGGAACTGAAAAGTAATATTTGTGCAAATAAACATATATGTATACGTTTTCGAAGCATTCTTTTAAGCTTACTATGTTATCCGCTCCAATTGTCGGTATATTGTGGCAAATGCTGAAAAACTTGTTTTATTAGTTGTATCTAATAGCTCTTAAACAAACCTATCCTTTTATAACCGTTTAATTCAATATTTTTATTAGAAAACATAGTAAACACTGGTTGTGGTTGAATTTCGAGAATTCCGTAATATGTGATGATTTCATGAAAATGTTGTTTACATATTAAACATAATTAAAAAAAAACTCCATCCTAATTAAATTAAATTGAGTCAATAAATCAAACGGAGTGTTACCTTTTATATAAATTGATAAAAAATTACACAAAAATACATTTTTGTAAGGAAATATCGTTTAATTTCTTACAAATTAACGAACATTTTCTCTTAAAGATTGTCACGAACTTTTGTTTTTCCATTGGCTGTATACGCAGCAAATTGTCGTCGTATTTTCTTTGTTCCAATTTCCCTTGTTTACGTGACGTAGTGTAAGGAATGAAGAACAGGGGGAGAGACATTAAAAGAAAGAAACACAAGGCTGCAGGTGTTTTATTGCGGTAGCTAGCTTGTTATGCTAAGTTCTATTTTACATTTCTTTGGTTTTTTTTATATGTTCTCTTGTAAGTTTTTATTAATATTGTAAATTTATCGAAAGTTAAGTGTGAGCGATGATTATAAATTACTAGCTTTTACCCGTGGTTTTGCTCACGTTAATGTTGATTTTATCAAATCGGATGTCACACAATAAAAAGACTCATCAAAGTTTATTCATATCTTTACCGCTCTTCTAATAAGTATTTTGCGAGAAAAAGTAACCTATCGCCGTCTCCAATGTCCTATCCATCTCTATATCAAAATTCATCACAATAGATTCACTGGTTTAGGCTTGAAAGCGTAACAAACAAACAAACTTACTTTCGTATTTATAATATTATATTAGTAAAGTATATTCATGATACTTAGTTGTTTTTTAAGAATAGCGTTTCCATATTCAAAAATATTTTGTTGCTTAGAATGGTATTTGTATTAGTTAGAATTTTTAATATACTTCCATTATTAAAGAACACTGATTACTGACAAAATTTGGTATTAAAACGATAGATTTGACTCAGAAACGTTTTGAATGATTTCTATGAAATTTTGTAGTAAATTTTATGTAATTTTTTAATTTATACATTCTAAGTCTTTTTAATGTTTTGTGAATATGTTATAAAATATTCATTTTTATAAAAATTCAGATGTAATGAGGTGAAGCTAACTAAACATTAATGGTTATTTATTATTATCGTTATTATATAATATAAATAAATATCGTTTTAATGGTAATTTATAGTTATTGCCAATTTTATTGCGATGATAAATAAATTGGTGTACAAATGTAAAGAAAATGTTCGAAAATAATATTTACTTTCAACTATAAAATACCTTCAGTAGTTTACAAAACAGATGTATGATATAACAAACATTAATGTATAAGGCCCACAACATCGATTGATTTCCCACACCCGTCTCCCTGCAGAGAGGAGGAGAGTAGACCGCTCAAATTGCACAAATAGCTGGCGCTGCCACAATATTAGCATAAAATGGGCATTTACCGCTATATGCTGTTAAGCTCAGTACAGATTGGTATGAACTATTAATAAAAGTTTTGTCAATACTACATTTTTTAATGTTTGGAGTTCTTTGCGTGATCGCAGCAGAATCTTGCATGGTGGTAAGGTTATTTGTAATGCTTGCCTAGTTAGCTACCAATTTCAAAATCTGCAGCCAAATATCTATAGGTGTGTTCCAGCAGTTGCACTTGAGAGCCAGCCCTATAACGCTAAACTTATAAAGTAAAAAAAAAAAGAACCGTGCGTGATTGCTTGTAAAATGGATGATAGATGAATTCGAAACTCATCACGAAACCACGTGTTAATAGACGCAGTGGATAGACCTATCACTAAATAAGCCAACGATCTAGGGAAGGTAACGGGCACTGACTGAATGGAGGAAGGACTGAAGTTATCATTGTCGCGATCTTTGGTCTAATGTGCATATATCCAACGATCGAGGTTTTTTGAACGAATGGATGAATGAACGTTTTGCGAAAGCAGTTTTGATAGCTTTTTTGGCGCGATCAATGTATCTTAACCTCTGCATATATTAATCTTGATGGAACCCACGTGGTATTGAAATTTTGTGAAGGATTAATTAAATACGTATATCTCGAATGTGTTGTGTTTTAATGTTACAATAATATTCGATCTTTAATAATTGTTTATCGTGTTTATTAAATTCTATTACTAATTTAAGAGCTAAGCTGTACACTAATAACATGCTAGTAACTCTATCAGATCCACAGATGCAGGTATGAATTGAACGGAAAATTAACGGCAACGTTGCGTTAACACCAAATATTAGAATTTAGGTGAACTCGGTGTACTTCGGATAATTTACAGACTTTAATATGGAGCATAATACACAAATTTATGATGTGGAAAACCTTCTACCGGTAGTATAATATATAGAATTATTGTACCAACTCTATTTCAAGTCACCAAACTATATTGCATTTCATATAATTTGTTGTCCATAAAAAAAATTGCAACTTGTACAAATTTAGAGTTTCATAAAAATAAACAATTTTTTGTCTTTTTTACACAAACTTTAAAGAAATATATTTATAAAACATCATTTTCATATTTTATAAAATATTATATTTAGTAAAGTGTCATCATATTTTTATGGATTATTATTGAGAATACTATGGAGAACAATGGAGCATAATTATAGAATACAAACATTAGCTAATGTTTCTAAATAAACGACCTGAGAT
The DNA here is from genome assembly GCA_039707435.1 of Actias luna. Taxonomy (NCBI): domain Eukaryota; kingdom Metazoa; phylum Arthropoda; class Insecta; order Lepidoptera; family Saturniidae; genus Actias; species Actias luna. The sequence continues at coordinate 6,005,236 of JAZHAC010000034.1, read as the reverse complement.
CTTAATTTTAAACTATCAGCAAGTTAAGATTCGAGACCATATTGATTGATCTTGGAAACGAAGCAGGCTTCTGAGTGTGTAAATAAGTGATGTTCATTTATTCTGGTCATCCCGGTAGACACAGCCGTGTTGATAGACAGAAGTAATATAAGCCATATTTTGTTAGATGGAGTGCAATTTATCATATTTATTGCGAGGGAGAGTTCCCCTAATGCGTTACCACTATTTGCCACATTGAATATTACAACGTTTTATGATGTACTGTGTGTTCGAGCTGTAGGTTATCTTAGTTCGGAAGGCACACGCGGTGAGAGTGTGTCAGTTTCAACTGCTTCGGGTTTCAAGAACCCATGTTTAATTTGCCGCGTCAGCAATCAAGACTTTACAATTAAACATTCAACGAACATAAAAAAATTTAGAATAACTATTTCTGTATCATACAAGTAGTTATGTGCGATTCAAAGCACTAACACTAAGCATGGCGATAATTTTGAGGAGGCATTATGACATATGTGTAGTCAAAATTACAAAAGTGAACTTAAAGGCTGGCTTTTTGATTCTTTACTATGGGGAAGTAATATACTCCATATTTAGGAATTATATATACCATTTAAACATCTTTGAAATTAAACAATTTTTAATTATATGTAATAGCATTATCTTCCAAAGTATATATGTACATTGTTGAAGAGACCAACTCATCTTTTGCTTCACTGGGATTTCAATGCGCATCGTTAAACTTTATATGGTTTGAGAACTAGTAAAACTTCAGTCTAAAAGTAATACGTGAATCTAATTTATTACCGAAGCAAATTTTGGGATAGCAGTATGCGACAATCAAACAACAGCCGACATAAATAAACCCTCTTAGTCATTTTTTTTTTTTCTACGATCGTTGACGTAAAGAGGAAAAATATGTATGGGATTACAATTTAATTAATTACAATTAATTCTAAATACTAAATCGACGACATACCTCAACACTAAATACCGTGGTTAAAAACATAGCGTTTTTACGATCAACTGTGAAATAATTAACGACGTTGTGTTTTTAATGTACGGGAATTTTACATTTTTTAACTCGCACTTATTACAGGATAGGTGTTTGTTGAGATATGGCATGAATTTAGTGTTTAGAATGTCATCCCATCTATTTTCTGTTTTTTTTCTAGCCAAAAGTTGTAAGACAACACAATATCTAAAGAGCAAGCGTAACACCCGCCATGGTGACACGTTTAAGTGTGTTTTGTTTCGGGATTAGTCGGTGTATATTCAACAATCAGACGGGATTGTAGTAATCACTACCCGACTGATCAGATTCATCACTATTATAAATTATCATCTTATGGTGATAAGCTAATCAAGGTGATTTTGTGTTTTTGTCACGGCTTTAGATCAGCTAATGTGTATGAGTTCATAAAAGTTGCGGGCTGGTATGACAAGGACGAACTTCGATGAACTGCTAACCCAACCTATTATTTATTCCAATTAGTAACAGTATCGTCAATTTGCTATTGTAATATAAAAAACTAGTAACAGAAAACTAAAACTACAAAAAGCTTAACTGAAGGGCGTTATGATTTAAACATGATCGCGACTGAATTAATAGCATAATATATCATATAATACAAGGGTCAATTACGGAAATGAATTTATATATACATTATATTGACATATGTATTATATCGCAAAAATATGTATTTCGCCAACATATTCACCTGATGTTAGGTGATAATGTGACCTAAAATACTAACATCCTAAGCCTAGAGGCAGACTCCTTCCCATGTGCAGATATCGAAATACACGTACCTATAGTTACTTAATGGCAGATTTTTTACCTGAAGTTGGTAACTATCTAAGCGTCTGTTTGATGAGAAAACAACTATTAGTTTTTACAATCCTATCGCACCATTGTGGCGTAGTGCAATAATTCTCAAAATTTTAGTTAGTACCGCGTTCAACTCTCCTTTGCCTTCTGCCAACAGCCCAAGCCGAGGTTCGGTCACTAATGACACCGTTGTGCGAGTTGCATCTCGGGCTGAGCGCCATCCGCGCTCGCCCACAAAATCAGGTGAAACTGTGAAAACTATTTGGGCTAACAGTATAGGTCTATTAAAAAAAATAGCTATCAGATATACGATTTATGTTATTATAAATACCAAATATATATACAAATATAAATATGTATACAGCATAAGTTGTAAATCATTATCGGCAATAACTCATCTTGCCATTGTTATCAATCTGATTACATATTTTTAAACTATTTCGGTTTACAATAACTATTAAAGTAGGATTATGTATATGTATATGTGCGTGTGGTAGAATAATATATAAATAAAGCAAACACACTTTCTAAATCTGGTATAAACATAGAAGAAACATTTAATATTTAAATAATATTATTATAATAAGCTATTTGGCTCGTTACTGGATTTACTAAAACTTAACCACATCTTATTACCTATTTTGCTAAAGTAAAGCGATAGCTAAAAATCGTAAACATTTGCTTAGGAAAGGCAAATTCGTATTCGCTTTAGTGTATTTAATTTATTAATTTATTGCTGAATATTTGTAACATTCGTTATAGCTTTGCTCTTGATAACTACGAAATATTCAGACCGTTACTATTTTTATTTATTTATTTATATTTATGGAAAATAGAACAGTCAACAGTCAAATTAAGAATAAAATAAGTACAATAAAAGATGGATACTAGACTGAAGCCTAAATATGTGTTAACACGTTGACAATACTTACACAACTAACATATTAAAAATATATTCTAAGTAACAATACATATTGCACATTTTAACTAAAAAAAATTAGTACCTAACGAAAAAAGTAAAGATTAATTAATAAGTAATTGTCCTATTATATTTCAAAGTATTTGGTTACTTAAAAGTCAAGCGTTCGAAACGGAATATAATATAAATAAAAATGATATAAAAGAAATTTAAATTACGTTACAACTTATTTAACAGTGATGCTCTACAGCAAGTCCAGAGGTCTCCCCTCGCGCCGGTGCTTCCATAATATTTTACTCAACGGGCTATCACGCGTCATAAATCAAACATTGTAATGCCAGACTCTGCATTAAAGTAGGGAAGTCATCTATTTATAATCAGTGACGAGGCGAAACTGTAAAATAAATATTGTATTCATTTGACACAGTCACGAAGCACCAGTGTTTAAATATTCGACTTAGATTTTGAAGATATCCTACATTATTTATGTTTATAATTGTTAGCGTAATAATCATAAAACTTTGTAGGACACTACTGAAGTCATACAAATATTAATAAAATCAGTAGATACACATTTATGCAGTCATATTGCTTCCAACGATATCATTCGCATTTACGTACTTGTTAATAATAAAAAATTTAACATGAACAACTTTATTAAGACTGATAAAAAGAAACATGAAGTTTGTATTTGATAAGCTTAGTTTATATTTTTTAATATTTTTCCGTATATAGTCCAATTTCCGTATGTAGTCTGCTTTAGGCTCCGTCTTGTTTGTTTCTTCAAAGTACAGTTTAAAAAGATAAAGGTACCAAATACTAGGATTTATATACACGTAATATTATAGAAATCTTAATTCTAATAAGCTCATAGGTAGGCCATTACCAATCATTTGAAGTAAATGTAACTATTAATAAAATTTTGATCACTGTCTTATTTTTATCTATTCCCTTAGTTATTTTAATTATGAACTTCGACCCATATCCATGAAAACATAAATAATTCCAAGACGATAACGTGAAAACTGTGCAAATTTTATTTTCTCTATACAGTTTACTGTATAAATAAGATATTCCAAATGGTAAAAGTTATTCAGTTATTAGAATGCTTGCAAAAAGTTAACCAGTCTTTTATTCCGTTCCCCTTGATACTCAGCTTTGAAGCAATAACAGGCAGTTTGTGTTTTGGTTTATGCTAATAACACCCGTAGGTTTACACGTTCCGGATTTCAATAACACAGCTAAGTTTTGTTTACAATCATAGAAAGTATTTTCATTTTTACACTACTACCGAGAAAGGGGATTACGTAATTGATTATTTTCTATGAGGTTTTCGGAGTCAATTGATCTTATTTAATGATAATTTGAAGGGATGATAGCTCAGTTGGTAGTGTGTGCGGATGCCGCGTCAATGGACCGTGTGAATCCACCTGCAACGAGCTTGAGTTTTCAGTGAGCGAAAACATCGCGAGGAAATCATAGCATGGTAGAGAGAGCTTTTCCTAATGCCCACACTGCTAGCTATCCATAAGTTGAAAATCAGCCGTCAAATACCCATAGATGTGATTCGGCAGTTGTACTTGAGAGTCGGATTGTCCACTAGGCTTATCGTGTCTACCATCTTGGGATCGTCACTTAACATCGGGTGAGATTATAGCCATAAGACCAAATCTGTAAAGTATAAAAAAGAGTATTTTCTAGGAGGTTTTCCAGCTCAACTGATCTTATTTAATAGTTCTCTACTGAATTGATAAAAAATAGGTTTATTTTAATGATTATAGGTCAGTATGAAAACGTGGAGTAATAATTTCAAACACGACCACTTAATACAAAATTAATAAAACTTCTACTTATATGAGTAATTACATAGTATATTTACTCAAATATTTATGTGTTCATCATGCAAAAGTTTGTTGTCGTGGGGTTCGAAACGGACACATTCCGTTAAAATTATAGGATTTACTGACAGTGTTTCACAAAAAATTGTAACGTTTGTTTATTTTGTTAAATTTTATATTTTAATTACTAAATTAGATGCCATCAGCTGTACCTAAGTATAATAGCAAGCAAAACAGTAATCGTTTGTTTATACTTTTAAATTAATGATTTATATTTAATTAAAGAAGAAACTGTGTGATGTAGAGAATTATGCGAAACTAAACCATAAATATTATTAAAAATACTTTTGATGGCCTAAAACTAATGACATTATTCAGTACTTTTATTATTATTCCACTGCTTATATCGTGTTGACAACGTAAGAAAAATAAAATGAATTCTTATTATAAAAACTTATTATAAAGTAGAATCTACAGGGTACGATCAATAAAAGCGCTCTCTCTCGTAGTTTATGTACCGGAAAGCGAGTCGACCCTAGTTCACTGTTACATTGTTTTCTACTAAAATACCTACACGACTACCCTTATTCTATTGTCAAGAGCTAAGAAGTTTGTCTATATAATTTACTTGAATTTGAACTGATTCAAAGGAATTTACCGGCTTTGTGTTAACAGGATTTCCCCTTAAACGTTTTGTTATTGTAAGGTACATAAACTGAATAGTGATTATAATATAGAAATTAAAATCGGGTCTACAACACGACTTGTTTTAAATAATTGCTCGACGTTTCGTCCTGATTACACAGTTTACCCGTCTGAGACCCAGTTTTAATTTCTATATTATAATGCATACAATACGCGAAAGTGTTAAAAGTATAACTGAATAGTGAATTTGATTATTATAACAGATTTATTATAAATAAATATGCACAGCGTTTATAGGGAACACTAGTTTTTGATAATAAAGACATATACATATCAATACAGGTTTTACCTATATCTACATTTTATTTTTAACATGATAATAAATGTATATATTAGGTAGACGTATGTACATAAACTTCAGTGTAGCATAGGTAATTTAATTTTCTGTATTCGGGGTTCCAAATAGGTTTATGACGCAGTAATTATTTAGGGACGTCTTATAATTGTATATTTACTAAAATTATATGATTTTTTAATATATTTAAATTAGTTTAATTAAAATCAGTTTAGAATATCTATATGAAAACGCATATTAAGATTTATAGTTTATCAATTAGTTGTAAGTTTATCAGCTTCCCTGTCCAAAATGTAATTAATTATGTAGTTTTTTTTTAAGTTAAAACCAGATTATTAAATAGACAAACAGACAAACGGCAGGTAGATAAAAAAATACATATCTTTCAAGATCGGTGACTCATAAAATAGTATTTTTACAATAGTAACATTTCTAAACAAGTTACGTGTACAGACAGAACTACGGATTTATTACTGTAGATAATTTAAATCGCTGTTGATCTTTCGGAAGTAAACATATATTGTTATTATGCTCCAGTTTGTCACCTATTATCTATTACACAAAATTAAATTATAATAACGTAGTCACCAAAAAGAATAGAGCTTTAAGTAAATTAAAAAAAAATCATTTCTATAGCGACCTTATAAAATTTGATTTAAATATAAGTATATTATAGTAAGTATTTATATAATACCGTACCTAAATTGACCTGTATGTTCTTTCAGGTCAGTTCTGAAATTGCTATTTACAACGACTATTTCGCTTGATGTTCATGCTTTTAGCTTCAATTTTTAAATAAAAGATCTTTGTAATTATGACAGTACAAAATATTTATTATAACTTCGAATAAGGGAGAATAAGTTGAAAGAATATCAAACATTGCACCATCAAAAATAATTTAAAATTTAACTAATTACAATTAATATTTAATATTGTAAAGCGGAAAAGTTTGTTTGTTTGAACGCGATAACCTTAGGAACTAGACTGATTTCAAATGTTTCTTCTTTCAAATGTTTTGTATTTGATAGACCAATCATTGGGGAAGGCTTTAGGCTATTGCACATCACGCTGCCACCAATCGCTGCTTCAAAGCTGTATTGAAAAATTTCCGGAAATGACCAAAAATTTTAATTATACGCGCACGACATCGCGGACACAGCTATGTATGAAAAAAGTTAATATGCATCACCTAGAAATGTAAAAAAAATCAAAACGTACTGTTTCTAAATATAAATATATAGTTCATACTAATCCATAAATACAATTATGCGAGCATATCAAATATTGTATGGAATGTTTAATTTCCTTGTTCTAAATAGAATTCGATTTAATGATCTTAATATAATATTCATATCAAGTTTCGAAATCTTATTTCCATGACATCGCTATAATTTAAATTCACTTTATTACTTTCCTTTTTTATACACCATTTATCTTTACTATGAATCTCTTACTCAATTGTTTGCGTTTGGTTTTTATGTAGCAAGTTTCTGTAGGACAGCTTTTAAAGTGCATTTAAACTAAACAAACAATTTAGTCATCGAAAAAAATGAGTGTTGATACTGTTTTTTAAGAGAATCCTGGGTGAGACATATGAACGGGGGGTGCCAACTCATAAACACATTATTACAGTTGTACACCTTACTTTTAATGGCTCTTTTAGTAAATATATTTTCTTATTTTATTACAACATTGTGCCAGTATTGTCGATAGTCTGTGTATATATAATAATAATGTAAATTTTATCAGCATATACTTTTTAGATTTATGCGAAAAAAAATATTGCAAGTGACTAAGAATAAGTAATATCATAATTTACATCATTTTTTAAAATATGTCTGCTTGTTTATGCACGCATCACGGCTAAAGTACAACGTTTATGATAAAACATCATCAAGGAAATTATTAAAAAATTAAGATTGTTAAAAATTAAGAATTAAGAGTCTTTTTTTTTATTAAAATCGGTTAACTCTATCAAAAGTTATTGTAATTTGAATGACAGCGCGAGATTAAATAATTTTACTAGTATAAATATAATTTATGTGATTAATAAAGCAATATAATTTTATTAATACAAATGATGATACAATCTCGAACTGTAGTTGTTGCTACATATGTTTTTGTTCCCGCTGGTAACCCAGTACAAAATTATACTGATTTATATCAGTCATAGTTTATGATCCAAATTTTTAGATAAGAACCTGTATCCAATAAATATAACACATATGTTCTAGCGATTTGGTGTTTTTGTTAGTTTTCTTTTTTTAGCGTTATGGTCACAATCTCACTTGATGTTAAGTGACGATGTGGCTTAAAGAAGATGGACACGCTCAGTTAGTGAAGGGTCTAGTTCTCAAGTGCTACTACGGTTACCTACCTATAGGTATTTGACGGTAGATTTTCAACACGAGGGTGGTAGCTAGCCAGGCGAGCATTAAAAAAAGCCCTACTATAGTATAACTATATAGTAGTGTAACTATAGTATAGTTTAATCACGATATCTTCCTTCACCAAAAGCTCGAGCTGATTGTAGGTAGATTCGAACTCACGTTCCCTTGACACGCTGTCTGTACACACTAACTGAGCTATCATCGCTTAAAAGTTATGTGTGTATGACAAATAAAGTATGTATGTATTAATAATTAATTTTTGAGTCATAATATATAAGTGACTTACAATTCACTCATCATTGTATCTATCAAACTACGTAAACCACTAACTCGCAATTTGTATTAAATATTATGTAAACGTAAACATCCACTAAGAAAAGATTATGAGATGAGATAAAATTTTGTCTCTTAACAATAATTACACCAAAATTGACGTCTTGGTTGGTCTTGGTCTTGGTAAAAGAAAGTACCTCCTTATTTATATTTTACTACAAATTGTGAGTTTAAGAATGTATAGAAAGCTCATGGCATTATTCTAATTGCTCCACAATATATCTCATAACTGACATTTAGAGGTAGAAGCTTAACACATGGGCTTCCCTTCTTCTCCATCGTGATATATCGTATACATATGTCGGAATCTCGACTTGTCGCGTGTTCATGGGAGCAAACGGCACCCTTCCGTGAGAACGAGATAATGGTAATGGAGTGGAAAAACAAATTGATTGTGTATCGCTGACGCGAAGTTACAGACGACTCTGTCTGGCCAGAGTTCTTACCATTTAGTACACACATGTGCTTATTCAATTTATTTTGTACTGACTCAGCCAATGACTTCAGTCGGAGTTTGAACTTTGTAGGTTAATTCTATATTTGAGTATCTATTGCTAATCGAAATCAAAATTGTAATCACTGCCTATGAAATCACAGGCTATTGTAGTAAGTATTGTAGGTACGTGTAATGAAAAAGTTCTTATACAATTTATTATATTGAGAAAGATATCAAATTTAACTGGAATAATTTTCTCTAGGCGACAGAATTTTGCGAAGAAGTCTAATTTATACTTGCTACTACCAATGTATACTTTTTTGCATTTTATGGTTCATGCACTAGCTAGTTTAATGTCGTAGTTTAATTTCCTTTTAGCGAAATTATTATTATCTGTAGATAAAATAATAAAATTGATGATAATATATTAAAAAATCAGCAGACACCATAGTATACATTAAGCATAGAAATCAAATGTAAAGTGACGATGTGGCCTAAGATAGTGGACACGGTAAGCCTAGTGTAGCGACTGAATCTCAAGTGCAACTGCTTGAACACAGCTATAGGTATTTTGTTGGCAGATCTTAATACTCAATTTTAAAATATACATTAACATTTTAACAATTATTCGAAGTGATCAGAATTATTTTGCTACGTACACTCAAACATACCGTTGTGAGAAGTAATAACTATTAAACATGTGTAGACCCAGTAGCCTGTAAGTAAACGTCTCGCTTGTTAGCTTTCTCGTTCATAAGTTATAAGTACATTAATTTCTGACTTTAATGATTCAATGCTCCATTAAAACATTATTACGTATCAAAGATTATGCCGTTTAAATGATTTAATATTAAAGTCATACCACTATATTTCATCATGAGAATTTCCTTTACTTTTTTATTGCATTGTAAAGGACTGTTTGATGAAATTTCTCACTTACGTGTGGGGTCAACTGTTAATTAAAAAAAAATAGATCAAATAAAACATTTTTGATTGGTTTAGGGTTATATCTACAATCTCACCTGATTTTAAGTGACGATATGGTCCAAGATGACAAGACACGCTATGCCTAATGTAGGGAATGGCTCTCAATTGCGTCTATCGGAACGTAGCAATAGGTATTTGGTGGTACATTTGCAATTTGATCGTCGTGGCTAGCTAGTTGGGCATTAGCAAACCATACTACCATTTCCTTACGATGTTTCCTTCACCGAAAATTCAGGCTCATTGCAGGTGGATTCGAAGTCATATCCATTGATGCGGCGTCCGTTTTTATTATTTTTTGAGCCATCATGGCTTTATACAAATCATCTGTTATTTTATATACATTTTCAGATTAATAAATTTTAATAATGTCGAAATGTTGATCTTTAAGCGGTAACCGTTGATTTATAATTATATTGTGTTTGCTATCATAGTGTCACTTTACTGTACTTGCATCAAGACATTCAACTAATTAAGAGGTAGCATCGCTTACCGTTTACCGAGAATATACGATAAGCTTTTCATGTGAAATTGTATATATGAACACTTCATTACTTTAAGTAGTTTGGAAGTATGTACGAAGTCTGGCCTTTGTGACACGTGGAAGCACGTAGAGGGTACTGGAGATGTCATCGCAACCACTCCACGAGTACAGCTACACTTATTGAGCCTAGACTGTACTCTACGTGCGTAGATCGCATTGTCTCCCATGAGCCCGTTGAGAGTTACAGAGCCCGTTAGAGTCGCAACGGTAATTAAGTATCTTTTGTCTCTATCCTCTATAGGTTAATTACTATTTTATATTAATACTAGCTGACCCTACAGACGTTATTCTGGTAAATAAATTAATTAATTAAAAATACTCTTTTAATCAGATTAAATTTTGGATCTAAACTATTCTCGAATGAACGTGATTACATACATAAAATTGTATAAAAATCGGTTCAACTGTTTAGGAGTAGTCAAGTCACATAGAAAAGCACGTAAGAAATTTAATGTACTTACAAGATACGAATTTTGTTTGCATTTGTAGGAACTGATGTGCAAAATTTGTATTTATTTAGACTTATCTAATGGACTTGAATGTTGATTTTTGCTGCTTTATTAAATGGTATGGTGTATACATAAGAAGTTATACATTTCTTATTAATTTAAAAGCCTTATAGATTTCGTAGCCCACTGGTAGCAAGCTATGGTATTGAGTCGAAAGTTCATCATTTCGACCGCAATTCACGACTAACTTTTGTGAGAAGAACGTGTTGTTGTTTTTGGTTGTAAAATAGATATTTAACATATATAGGTAGATATATTCGTACATAATATCAAATTAGTTAACATATTACATACACTTGTTTGTTGATACAACATGTGTTTAGTTGAAAATTAAACCTGTAAACTTCAAGACAATTCATCTTCTGCTTTACCTTTAATTTTTTAATTTAATTTATTTTAATTTTTTAATTTTAATTAAGACATAATTTTATATCTGGTAAATTTATTTCAACATAAGCAAAAGTATATATTAAGACCTTCTATGCTAAGTTCAGCAAGTAACCACCTAGGCGAACATGGTCACTTATGAATTGGTGCGATGTTTGTCAAACGCAAAACCTATATAGAAAAAAATACCATTGTTTTGGGTTTCACATACAAAAAGTAAGTATTATACATTTTACTCTAATTGATACATTTTAGACTGAAACTGAATTAAATTAAGAATAATGGAATATTATAATTCTGAATTATGAACAAATATATTATAGCCCAAAATTTTATTATCATATATGTGATCAACGGTCACAAATAAAATGTTTCAAGTAAATCGTGATAACATGATTGATTTTATTAATGGCTTACGATTAAATTATGAATCGAAGTAACTGACCCGGGAAATGAATGAGGCAACATTTAAAAACGTATACAGTGAATTCATTCATGCATAGCTTTGACGTGGTACTAATATTTAATGTTAATAATGCTGTGAATTTTTATATCATATATCTATTAATACTATTTTATCGCAAATTTCAGGAAATTGCAGCATTTTTAGTTAAGATTTAGTTAAGACTTAGAGCGTTATGGTCAAAATCTCAGCTGATCTTAGGTGATGATGTGGCCTAAGATGTTAGACACGCTAAGTCTAGTGCAAGCGATTGACTCTCAAGTGCAACTGCCGGTATACACCTATAGGTATTTATTTGACTGCAGATTTTCAATTTGAGTAGTAGTGGTGGTAGCAGCAGAAAAGCTTTACTGCCATGTTATAGTTTCTATATTGTCATGTTTTTAGAATATTATTCAACACATGTAAAATTCTTTTAGTTAATAATGCAGTTGAGTAATAGCTAACCTACTAACCATATATAAAAACAAAATATTTTCGAAATCAAGGAGCGTACATATTATATAATACCATCACACAACAAACCACTGTCGTCTTTTTAATTTGTAACTGTGGCGTTTGTAAGAGTCGTAACTATATATAATCCTACTAGTATTGATTTTACATTTCATTAAATAGTTACGGAGGAGTTCGACCGAGACTGGTAGTTGCCTTCGATCGACTTTAAGTTATAACTTATAGAATGACGACGAAAAGAAAGACAATGATTAGTTTCAATACAGGAATATTTCTCGTGTTATTAAATTTAATAAGGCACCTCTTCGTTTTATATACATTTCACAAACTTCACTAAAAAATTATTTTATATATATAAAAAAATTATATATATAAATTAGTGTATATACTAATATATATATATATAGAATTTGATATTTAACAAGTGTTACATTATTGGCTGGTTGATACTTGATACTGGATGGTTAGTCATTATTATTATCGTCATTTCTTCAGAATAATTTTATTAAATCATTTTAATTCCAGCCGCTGTGTTTTGCAATGGCGGATGCGATACAGTAGGTCGCGCCACGCTGTCTCACAATAACGGGTTCTAGGCCACTTTCTGTGTGGCTAGTTGTGTAGCTTTATATAAAAGCTATACATACGACTGATAATCAGGTATTCTACAAAAAAATCAAGTCCGGTTTCATATTACTACTATATATGACTTAGTTACGATTATTGATTGGATTAAATTTCTAGCATCAAATTTAAAAATTTGATACGTATTGATGTATAGTAGTTTTACTTATGAATCTATTTTAGTTTTGTATTCAGTTTGTATCCCTGGTCATATTCATTCACAATAACAACTATTTTCAATATTTAAACTCAATAAATTGGGGCAAAAATGAAAAAATTATAATCCTTCATGAAAAGAAGTTTCTCTTTCGTTACAATCTATTAAGCCAACTAAGAGTGTATGTAGTATTATGGCATACATAAAATATTTATAACATTTCTGATGAAAAAATTTGGATTACTAAAGAAATGTTCAGCACCCAAGAGTGAGATATAAATGTTATTAATCCAAGGGTAAAATTGCACACACAGCCATTTACTTACCTAATATTAAACATAGCAAAGCTTGTGTTATGGTAATTAAATATACATATTTAACACCCAGGCGTACGAGGGATACTTATGCTAACCACACTAAAGTCAACTTCTCAGCTCATTAATAGAGCTCGCTACCACTGCGCCTTGAGGCCTGCCAAAATTATGATAATTTTTAAGTTATTGATATCATGTGCCAAACGTTGTATAATTTAATTCTATGCTCGTTTATATGCACAAATACTTCGTTAGAAAGATACTTAATAGAAATATTGAATTAATTATGACTGAGTAATTACATATTTGGAGGTAGAAATGTAAGCGTCAGGATCCTTCAAAGAGCCTAAGTGTTCATTATTGGAAAATACTAATTGAAACTATAGCGTCGTTTTATCATACCAGTATATTAATCATAGGTAACTAAATTTAGAATTTAAAATGTAATTAATAGTATGTTGTGATTTCAGAGAGATGTAGTAACCACTCTCATTTCTTTTATTTATCATGGGTAAATTATATTTATTCGTCCGTCTTCTGCATTTGTAAGGAGTATAGTAGAGATCAGGTGCGAAATATCAAAATAATCAATGTAAGTTCCCATGGTTTCCCTATACATACTTCCCCGAGATCGGGGACTTTGCTTTGCATTCTTTCCAAATTCTCTTTACTTCCATACTCAAAGTTGATATACTAAATACACTTTTCGCATTCCGGTCTATGATCTGAGTTTATGAGCTACTTCTTTTTCTATGTATATATAGTGTGTTACTGAATTTAGTTAACAAATTTCATTGAGGTTAAACGATAGAAAATACATTTAAGAAAATATATATTTTCGAACATTAGTTGAAATAATGTTGAATGAATTGTGTTAATAGTTTAAAAAAAGGTTGTAATAATAATAAAGAAGGAATAAACAGAAGCAGAAAAGTTGTGAAGGTTTTCGATCTAATCACAATTTCCATTCATTAATGTATTAATTAACAACTTTATTATTTATATATATTTCATGACATTATTAATAACCGACTAAAGTGTTGGTATAGAAAGAATTTGACCAAAAAATCGCCGACATTTTCACTCGGCCGATATTAACGTTCGCGTGGGGCTTTATTGTTCGGATGTGCTGATTTGTGAGAAATTTCTCAAATTGCGAGAAAACTTAACAAGATCTGGAATTTCATGGGACTGCTATTATGTGACGAAAATGAGAATACTTTAACATTAAAGTATATAAAGTATACTATAAAAATATAATAATCTAAATATTAATGATTAAAACCTCGATATTAAATCACATGGATTATGATTGATTTGAAGCGTTTTTTGGCGCTTAAAATTTTGTAACAATAAAAAAACTGTTAAGTAACAAACTCTTACTATACTGTATTTTACCTGTAATGATCTCAGTAAAGATGATTAGGCTGAACTTTGTTTAATTATAGATACTGTGTGAGCCAATATTATATTAAAATAGTAAACTGCTTACTTATTATAAGTAGAAAGAGATAAATTTGGAACGAAAAAAAAAACAAACTTAACGGTAGTGAAATTCATTAAAACATTAATATATTTTCCCTGGAAATATTCAACAATAGTCGTCCGTTAAGGTTTTCTAATTCTTGGCACAAGCTTCTGTAGAAAATACATTTAGTAATTATAGCATATACTGGTACTCTATATTATTTATGCACGAGACAATATAATATACAAAAAAGTTATTTTTATTGAAGTAAATAATCTACTACACATCTAAGACAAATTATGAGTTCGTTATACAAATAAAATTTTTGTTTAACTTCATTAGTTTTCGATTCAGTGGCGAAACTATAATAATGGTAGAATATTTGATTACAGTTTCGCCTGAAAATTATTTTCCGGACGTACAGTAGAATGATATTTTTAACAGAAAAAATAATGCTACTATAAATATAGATTACTTGTAATACATAATGATAGTAATTCAATTTTAATTAGATTAGAGCGCGTACGTGTGTAAGATACTTAACAACTGGTTTTTGTAAAAGCGTATGTAATTATGCTGGTACCGAAATTAAATACTAATTATGTTATTAAAAATATATGCCACTTTGCGGCATACGAAGGATCATACACAGAGTTTCTTGGGTAAAAAGCTTTTAATTTACCTTTAAATTCATAGTATTTATTTTTACGAAATACTTAGTGTATCCGATTGTTATCGTCAAGAAGTTTTGTTTACAACAGAAGTTAAACTGTCATGCATTTTGCCAGTATGATCTCTTACTTTTATGGGATACATATTTCTTATATATTAGGCCATGAGATTAGTTATGATCTTATGACCGTGCGAAATTTCAGCAAAATTTGTTTACTAGTTTCAAAGTAATGTCCGTAAACGAGGATACATAGACTGACGCAAATTCTGTAAAATAAATCTAAGTAAGTCCTTAATATCGATACCCCTCTCTGTGCATCCGCTAATGACTAATGTAAATCTATTTAAATTTTTCAGTGTTTAAATATGTACCTACCTAAAAACGATGTGATATAACCAGATCGAATTTCTTGCCGGTTCTTCTCCATGACTGAGTCATTTTCCGAACCGGCGGTAGTTTTGATGTTCATAAGCGCCATCCCGGGCCTAAAGTTAATAAAAAATTATATATAAAAAAAAAAAATATAGTTAATAAAAAATTAAGCCTAAAGAATAAAGTTTTTTGATTTGATTTGAGAACAAAATGAAACTCGTATTCGTTAAAAAATATATTATTGTATACATTTGTTTAGTTACGGTTATACCATATCGGCTATTTTCTATAAGTATAATTTGGCGATATGAAAGACAATAACAGTTTTTATTTGACAAATTCTATTTGATATTTCTGGCTGTTGCATATAGCTTATTTTTTGTTTGCTACCATAATGTACTGTATTATGCATGGAGTCTATAGCGGTTTGTTGTATTTTGTTTAATTGTGTAATGTATAATTTGCTTAGTAAACTTGTTATAATGGTAAACATATTGAAATCTTCTAAAAATGAACATAGCATATATAGCGAGATAAAACGTCCTGTACGATTACGTGCAGAGCACACACTCATGTACTATTGGCAGGAAAGAGGGAAGGGAATCATTCAAAGGATGTGAACTATTTCACTCAGCCGAGGATAGTGCGCAATCTGTGCCCCCAGTTCTAATTGAAAATATAATAGCCGTAATAAAGGGGTATTTGTACTGTTACAACTTATGCACGTATACCACCAATCTATCCAAATTAAACGTACCACAGTGACTATCTTGTACATACCTATCATATGCCGAAAGGTTTGTATGAAAGGCTTGTTTGTTTGCCGAAAGGTTGTGGTCATATGGCGTCATGGCAGTGACGACAGTTGAAAGGTTGCCAATCTACCGGTGGTTGCCGTAGTTTTTAAAATGTAGGTACTGTTTATATGGTATAGATCAATGCCGTCACTTATTAACCATGTTACTATAAAAAAGATTAATATTTATTAACCGCCAATTCTTATTTAACACCAGCGTGATTGCCACTTTCATTTATTGTGTTGTGTTTGAAAACGGTTTAGTTGTAAACAGGTCATTCAGCTAAATCAGTCTAAAAATATTTATACAGTTGCATGGACGTATAAAAACAATTCACAATCGAATCAATGATGGGTCAGCAGTAGAGTGATCTGATACTCTGTCGTTTGTATTATCCCAAACATGTAAGGGAGTAGGTAAATCACTGTGATTAAACAATAACACAGTGGAAGATTACCTTCTATTAACTGTCTGGATAACTACCACTTTCAAGTAGAAATGCTTTTGTCAAGTATAGATAGGTGTATTTCGGAAGCTGTACTTAATACAATTTATACTTTTATTTATAGGATTTACAGAAATAATTTTGCATAAGTTAGGTTAATGGCAGTAAAATATTATTATTACGTTCATTATCTATATAAGTGTAGGCTCATGGCATGCAGAATTGAACAGCGAATTTTCATTTAGTCCCATCAAGTGTCTATTTATCAATTTCGTTTGAGAGCTCGGTCTCCTGTGTCCCGCTGTCGAGTTGCATTAATAGTCTGTTGGTCCGAAATTGCAGCAATCCAGGCGAGTATTATCGAGTTAGATTAGTTAATCTCCCGGCCTGGCTGGGGCGGCTAATTCAGTATCCATAGTGCGCTTGCAACACGTTTTCGTGCTGTTTTACCGGAAAATTTTGACCTGTCTAGTTATCTTTTAGTAATACGTGATTATTCTAATTGGTTATTTAAAATTTCGTAAAAAAATGACCGATGTCAGGAAGTTTTTCATTGATTCTAATTCAGAACAGGTACTGTAAATTTAAATATATAAATAAAGAATCTATTTAAACTTGAAAATCTTTTATTACGCGATCTCTTTGGTACCGCAAGTGATTTAACATCAACATTTATTCAATCGTGAAAGGTTGACCAGAATGAAAATCACAGAATCGTTGTCGAATGGAAATGAGGCGGCTAGTCCGGAAAGGTAAGTTTTATTATTCAATACACATAGTATGAACATGGCACGACTTTTTTGATCATGTTGAGATACGCTTATCAAAATATGACAGTATCTTTGAAATTATTACCACTCCTAAGACTACGTTGCTCCCAATTCAACACTCTCTCACTACTCTCACTCTAGTATTGGATAGTTGATTATAATTTAATAAGTAACAAGGACGATTTAAGTTTATGCCTTTTTATCTTTTGTTATCATTAGTTACAAGATTTTACGTGCCGCATGGCACACGTTAATATTGATTTTGTCAAATAAATCGGATGACGCAATAAAAAGTTTCATACAAAGTTTATCCCTCTTTTTACCCCATTTTCAATAAGGCTTTAGCGAGAAAAAGTAGCCTATCACCGTCTCCAGGTTCCTATCTATCTTTATACCAAAACTCATCATAATTATTGAGCGGTTTAGGCGTAAAAGCGTGACAAACAAACAAACTCACTTTCGCATTTATAATATGATAGTAAGTATATAGTATATTATGGTTTATAATATTAGTATGGATGAGGACGCAATTTCACACACTTGTATGAATTTCTATGTTATCTTTTTCGTTACACGGTATAATATACATTCACAAAAAGATGCAAGCAGCATAATTAGCAGCTTCCAAAAAAATGTTTTTTCACAAGCTAAAGTTATGCTGATTACACAAGTCTTGGGTAAATAATAGACATGAGGGCTGTGACTTAAACATATTGTCCGTACTTAAATTGTCATTGAGGCCATAATACATTTTAAGCTCGTAACTTTAAAATACAACATAAAAATTTTATAGTACCACTTTGTTATCTGTTTGTCTTGAAAACGAAAATGGCTAGAAGTATAAGGCTTAAATTAATTACATTTGCGAACGTAAATGCCTCTATACAGCTGTAAAAATATTTTTATAGGTTAATGTTATAAAAATATGCGACAATTATTAGTTAAAATTCCACACTCTGGATTATCAAAACCTACAAGGTATTCGTCTAGTTTTGAAATCTGTCACTAATACAGAACTTTCAGCTCAAGATAAAAATAACGGAATGTCAATTCCATTAAGAATTATGATGGAATTTTCTAAAAAAATGAAAATCTGTAACTGTATCTGATGTATGTAATTGAAATAAATATTTAATAACAACATTTACATCATCATAACACTGAGAAATAAAAAATCTCTAGGCTGACGCTACAAGTAGATGCGGGGTGTTTTATTAAAAAAAATTGTTCGTTAAACTATCCATGACCTATACCTATAGGGATTTTTAGGATATGAACAATTTTGACCCCATTCATAGAAGATTTCTCTGTTATTTATTTAATTGTAAGATAGCAGATAGTAAGTATCTAGACATTCTGAGCAGTTCTCACGTAACATGGATTTATTTTTTTAGGGGACCTACGAGATTATTCTCATGTAATTTATAATATTTCAATAAAGATTTCTTATATGCTTTTCATTATTTATATATAGTATTTCTATTCTGTTTCTATTTTCTTCTTAACTTTTACTATATTTTTAAACAACTTTACAAAATATAGCTTAGGAGCTATACAAATTAAAATAAAATACAGCAATCGATGAAGTGGTTTCTTAGTTATAAGCACACTCACAGACAAACGGGCAGACCGATATGTGTCAGAGATTCTTATTATAATATACAAGCTATATAAAAGACGGGACAATAAGACGTGTTCTACTAGTTTATTTTCAGAGTTTTGATAAGGGCTCTTTACAGGACAGGGTTGTACGTCATGATTATTATAACACAATTTGGACGCTGTGTGTGAGGTGAAAAAAATAATTATTGTTGTGATGACTCTGGGTACCTATTGTTCTATATGTCATGTACTTTTGGGTTACTAAGTTTCATATTCCTAATACTTGACATATTTAACGTAGGTAAGACCTTTTACAGATTTCTCTCTCGGGTTTGCTTGGAAAAAATACGAGAGGGGTATATGGGACTCAGGTGTTGCCAACCAGAAATAATCAACATAGAGCCTCCTGGAGGCCATACATTCATTTCGTACTTTTCAGAGGTAGCTTGGTACTGCTATCATATTGCCATGTAATATAGAAAATTAATTCCTAATATAACAAATTTCCTACGTGAATGTATTAAATATTATTTGTAGCCCTTATCGCACTCACCCCCTGTTACGTTGACATTAACACTCGAACATGGATTAAGTAATCAGTCAAAAAATGTGACGTACAGTAGTAAATTGACAGGTCCTTGTTCTGCTCCATGTTGTATTTTCTCTTTCATGTTATAAACATCGAATCGTCCTAAATACCCGAGGTCGGCGACCGGCTGCCTAGCTCCGGTATGCCGTTGACAGGGGTGGTAAGCGATTAATTTTAAAATGTAATGGAATGTAGTTACGACACGCAACGTAATAGCGTGTAGGCGTAATAATTAAAAAGAAATTACAAACTTCCTTGGGTATTCAAATAAATATTAAAAGAAATAAGAAAATAACACCAAAAGATGCTTTTGGTGTCATAAATTATTGTTTTTATTACTTATTTTATTTTTATTTAACTCATGTTCTAGCGTCAAGTCTGAAATGAGAAATTTAGCAGGAAATTGAATTACGATCGTGTTCTAATTACGATTGCTTCTCATGTAAAAGTTTTTATTCCGCATCAAACTTTACGACGTGAACTACATGCAATTTGATAAGCAACAACAAATTTTGTAATAAAATATTTTTGTAGTTATCGGATAGAACAATTTTATACATTATAATTTATAATATACCCGGGCTTTATATAGTACCTGGCTGACCTCACAGAACTTGTACTAACTTTTCAGTAGCAATTACTCGACCACAGCGCTACGTATTGCGTTCAGGGATAGATACACTTATCGTAATAAAAACTATCCTATCTTTGTATTTCGACCAAGCAATACACATGTATAAAAGTTGCATTGAACTCGGTTGCGCGGATTCTGAAATTAGTGTGGACGAACATCATGATAAGCTATTTTAACACGCTTTTATTCTTATATATAAAATTCTCGTGCCACAATGTTAGATGCCATACACCTCTGAAATAGCTTAACCGATTTTTATAAAATTTTGTATGTATTTACGGTAGGTCTAAGAATCGGTCGTAATATATTTTTCATACCCGTAAGTGATAAGAGTGGTCCACCACAAACACTTATTTTTGTTTTTTTGGCAAAACAGGTATTTTTTCTTTATGACGTGGTATTAAAAAATACATACAACCCACAATTTTTATTCTCATACCCTCATCCTCTCATAGATATAATTTCTTAGACAGAACAACGTTTGTCTGGTCAGCTAGTTACATATAAATTTGTCATATGAAATCAATAGCGTCAATCTAACTTTTTGATACTTTTAAGAAAATTAACAAAAGTATTGGTCAACTTTAAATAAAATGTAATATTGAAGATTTGATTCAATATACTCATACATTTTAAATTACTATATTTATTTGTATAACTGATCCGCAAGTACATTGTACGGCGAAGTTAAATAAGGCAATTTTAAGACAAGGGTACTGGAAGAAAATATAGTAGAAAACGTGTTTCTTGTTTACTTAACAAAAATGGAAGTGGTTTTCTAATTAAAATTAATTCTTCTTCAAATTTCGTTATATTTTCGTTTATGGCGTATTATATACCGTTGAGGGATTCATCTTTCGATCTTTTAAGTGAAACGTTTTGAAACAATTTTAATGTTTTATCGCATCTTGTTACTCGATATTAGAACTTTTATTTATTACAAAGTATGAAAATTTATGTTAAACTAACTTTGTGTTCCTTTGTTAAAACTTTGGAACTGGGAGAATCCATTACACAAAAAGTGCAAAGGAAATCTTAGATGGCTAAAAAAAATGTTCGTAAGAGTTCTTTTGAAGACATCCGTTTTTTCATTGTGGCGGGTCGTGATATATAAGGCTGTGGCATTTTTTTAACATTTGGAACATTTTCGCAAGACGTGAGTATCCTTGAGTGATATTTCAAAAGAGAACTGTGAGATATTCCTTGCTAAGGCGTCAGCTTGCGTCTTATAATTTTCTTTTTCATTATGAGAAAAGGCTAATTGCCACTAGCATGGTGTACACAAATAATATACTGTATTATCAAATTCATATTTTGTGGTAGTCGTATCTTTTAATGAACACTCTTAAATTACATTCGGTTTATAGCTTTTGTATTGATATTTGTAATGGAAAACATAATTATTTTATTAGTTATAACTATAAAGAACCTTATTTTTAGGGTGACAGATGGCACAAGATAAATATAAGGAAACAGAAAATCATGTAATAAGTTGAGTTCTTTTATATATTTTGCGAAAAATTAAAAGTGAAATTAGATTATTACATTGAAAATACTAAATAATATTAGGTAGATATTTTTATGAAATAATTTCATAAAACAAAAACTATACTACATACATACTCAGAAAATAAACAATTATCAAATTGATAAGAAAACAGTATAACTATGTTGAATTTCTGATATACTGATAAAAAAGTTATCAGCAGGCGTCGGGAGTTGGTGACAGAAGTAAAAAGTTAAAACTTTGAACTAAATGTGTCTTTTATTTTCAAAATAATTGTTTTATGAAAAATTAAAATTTCATTGTATGTATGTGTAGTTGTGTATTAAAATATTTAACATTAGTTTCATGTTTCATCTATCGGTACTCCGAACTACAATACATGCATATTTATTCACTAATACATACGCTGGGTCGCGCAAACCCTAGGCAATATAAAAATAAACTAAAACCGCATAATAATAATTATACATTTTAATTCTTTATATCTAGTGTTTGTATTTATATGAATTTAGATGCATTTAATTTTCAACATTATTTTCTATGTCTTACATCACGTGACACATTAATGTCGGTATAACAATCGCCCAACATGCCTAAAGAAATATTCACGTCAGTAACATATATATTTTAATACTAGGTGTGACCGTGACTTGGATTCGTGAACATTAAACATGTTTCCTATAATTTTTCATATATATACTGTTCAACGATTCAGATACTACTCTTCTATCATACTTAACACGCACCCTAATTAAAATTACAATAAATTTTGATAGAGTGAACCGATCGTAATGAAACAAAGAGTAAATGTTAGACGAGAATATGCGTTATGATTTTTTTGCTAACATTTTATCGTAAGCTTGTTCTTTAACAGTGATGCGTGCATATACAAACAGACAGTCAGACGTTCCTTAAAATGATTATAGTTTATTCTATTACGTAGTAAGAATACGTAATCACAATATTTTTTCCCGATAAATCTGTAAGTACAGACACGATAAATATACATTCATATAATATATATAGATGTGTATAAGATGTGGATATATATAAAGATATTTAATAATAGAACAAAATTATTATTTCTGTAAAAATAAAGCATAAAATATTACTTTGCCACTCGCAACAAGATAAACACGGTGTATTTACCGTTTTAAAACGGAAAATCCATTCCAAAATACGTTCAGCGTGAAAGTAGTCTGGTTACACAGACACTCATTGATCAGAAGGCGGGCGGCGGCGCGGTAGGCAGGGTGCCAACGAAAGCGAACTTTTCATGGCACCAGTAACTAAAGAAACGAAGCGCCAACTTGATAAACAAAATAAACTTCTAACATTGGCACATAGAATCTATTTTTGTGTAATAATAAGGTAATGTTAAAACCTTTTAAGGCGCGAAAAGGGTAGTACACATCCAGTACAAACATCTAGTAATACAGTGATAGTATTCGTTTACAGCAGCGAAGATTACGGAGATTTTATACGATACGCTTTTGTGGATATTGACGGCTGCTTTATATCTGTTGTTTTCGTTGTTCATCGTTTTTAGAGATAGGTACATTGGTAATACAACTTAACTTTCAATTTATGGTTGTAATTTTTATGCTTTTGTATTTTTTAGTGTGACTTATAAAACTTCTAGCTGTTAGTATAGCTTCCTGCACACAATATTATTCATACATGGATTCACTTACATTGAATGTTTTAATTACTTCATGAGTACTTAGGTGTATACATTATTTTAAAGTTTTTTCATCTGTGTGCAGTCGGCCATTAGCACTATTGCTTCGTTTTCGCTTAGTCTATGTTGCATCCTAGACTTTGTTTGATCATTGCTCCGCTTCTAAAGGTTATGGCGTGATGTTATATAGCCTTGGTATATGTTATATAACTATTTACATAATGCGATGTGATACTATTGAAAGATAAATTCTTACAAAGGCAGATGCCATAATGGAAAAAGGTACATTTGTAAATATACCTTATACCAGTTCTAAGAGCTAAGTTATAATGTGGAGTATAATGAGTAGCTGGTAACTCACGACGTGTATAACTGTTGGAAATTTTAACGACAGTGAAAGTTTAGGGGGATGCTGCATCGTCTCGGCGGACGTCGAGACGCATCGTATCGCAACGCTTGATGTCTGAACGTTCACTCAACTGAAATAAAGCTTTACATTTCACAGTAGTTTGCACACATTTTTTTATATGTATCAAACAGGTATTTTACAGATCAGTTGTCATGGTCTTGTAATAATTTTCTCTTTTTCTACAATTATAAGGAAGTACTATTATAATTCTGATGCATAAAACAATATCTACGTATTTTAACTTCAATTTTTAATGTTATGTTTAATATGTCATTTCCTCCATAGTTAAACAACATTTAATATTGATTTTATTACATAGAAATTACTTTTTTAAGGATGTCAAGCCTATGTTTTAGCTAGTTTGCGAACAGCATTCACATGATAATAAGCCTATTACAATGACTCTCTTCTTATTTGTCGCATCTCGAGCTCAGCCAGTGTATGTACACCTGCTACCACTAGTCTTACGTACTAGCATAACAGCGTTGACTTGTGTTGGCCTCCTTTCCGACGGATGGCCGATGGAATTCGTAGGTAATACCATCACTCCGTCTTGCTACTTTGTAAAACTCACCAGAAACATATAGTATTATTATTAAATTTCGTTGTATTTTTGGTTAATAGTAATACTAGCTGTATTCTCGACTTCGTTCGCATGGAACTAAACTTTAATTTAATCAATTTCGCCCGATTTTGCAACTTTTTTCAATACATCTTTACTACTGTAGGTGGCCACGGTAGGTGGCAACGTGATGTTAAATAGCTTAAAGCCTCCCTAAAAGACAATTTTTTTTAATGACTCGTAGTTATAAGAAAAGCACCTTTCGAACAAACATCATGTAAATTAGAAAACATGTTTAATAGCTAAAGGAACATAACCTACGATATACTTGTATATGACAAGAAAATTTAATTATGTCATGTATATTTAGGTGGAATATTAAAGCGAAGTTATCAAGGTCTTTATATTTATATGAATATTCAATCATGTGATACCATTCGCTTTTCCTTTTGTATGTTAATTTTGCCAGTACCAAGTAAATCAACATAGATTTTGATTTTAGATTCTGGTGATGATATGACCATAAGCTTAATATGATCTATATCTGGTTAGCTGTACATTTGTATGTATATTTATAATCTTTTAAAGGTATTTAATTTAATATACAATATAATACTATATTACTGTAAACAGTAAGCACAAAAAATCAAAGTAAAATACATGAATGCACTACTAAAATACTGACCAAATATATGCACAGAAGTATAAAAAAAATAAGTTAGACAAAAATATAACAACAAAAGTGAAAGGAAAGGTTCTATAATGGAAAGCAATCTATTTAAGTCTATGTCTTAGCGCTTATTTGCAACAGAGATTACACTAATATTAATAGCTTTGAAGAAGATACACTATGGTTCGTAAGCTAAGTCAGGAACGGAATTTAACTCAATAAGCAATCAGTGAACTCAACTAAGTACAGATCAAGGTTTATTTTTATAATAGCATGGCGAAGTAAAGCACGGTTTCTATTACTAATCACATTAAAATTCCATAACTGCGGCAAACTTTGATTGACGGAATTTTCGTGCAAAATATTTGCAAATTTATGTAAATTTGATAGATATATCATATAATAGAATCACTCGAACACTGAACGTAATGAACAGTTCAACAAATACATAACACAGTTGGTAGTGTGTACGGACGACGCGTCAATCGAGGCGAGTTCGAATTCACCTGCAATGAATTCGAGCTTTTCGGTGAAGAAAAAATATCGTGATTAAACCATAGCATGGTACGTTTGACTAGCTTAAGCTGAGAATCTTCTGCCAAATACCTATAGGTGCGTTCCGGTAGTTACATTTCAGAGCCAGTCCTTCCACTAGGCTTAGCGTGTCCATCATCTTGGACTACAATGCCACTCAACATCAAGTGAGATTGTTGCCATTGTAAGCATACAAATTATAAAAAGAAATAAAAAAAACTTGTTTTATATTAAACTTACGTTAATCATATTTCATGCTATAAGTAGATGTTTACTAATACTATGACACTAATATTTACCTGCCGTTTGTTTTAAAAGTAGGCAGACGTGAGATGCTTCAAATAATCTAAAGCAATTAATTTACACGGAGAGATGTGAACGGAAATCGAACTCGGCCGTACTGAATGCGGAAATGAAGTATTCGCCCGTCGAAGTCGCACCACCGCGCCCACCCAGCGTACTAAGCGTTCAGTATGGCAGTTCTACATATTTGTCATGCTTGGTGTTTATTGCATTTCGATTAATTTTGTAATCTATTATGACTAGTTTCACTCGTTATTATTTATTCTATATAATGAGTATTTGCCTACTGCTCCTAATTCAACTCTAATAACCATGGAATATTTTTGTAATGTAACAAAAAAATAATTTTCATTATTTTTAAAATTTTTACCGCTAATACAATAGCTATGACATAATAAAAACAACAATCTATGAACAGGCAGAGTATATAGCATTAGACAGACAGACAGAGTAGTATGTAGCGATCACAATAGATCACCCGTGGTCGCAGTGATACAGATCTGGAAAGCCTGCATAGCTCCCCTAAGAATAACAAGATGAGTATATAAAAGTACTGAAATGTTTTGTCTTAACCTGTGTAAATATATTTGATTGTTCACCATAGAAAATCATTTGGGTTTGTACAGATGGGATTATTTACGGTAGTTACGGTTTTATAATAGTTCTGTTACTGTAGTACTTTATCAGTATAATCTCTATTAGGTGACGTTAAATGAATGACAGAAAATTTTGAAAATGACAAAAAGGTGGTAAGTTTGTGATTTGTAGGTAATTACCGAGAACCGTTAAAGTGATTAACTTGAATCCGTATATTTTTAACGTGATATACAACTACAGTTGTTTACAGATGCCCGCTGGTTGGTGGTCACGACTTTCTTGGACTACACTCTGGACAAAGTATTACTTAAAAAGATTAGCAAACTGCGAAACGTTTATATTAATGTAAATAATATTAACATAGATATTTGCTTAATAAGTTCTGACACCTTCAATTATATACCTAACAATACGTAAAAACGGTTATTATTTTAACTTTATCAAAAAGATATACAAATTGCAATCCGTATTTATTAATGTAGGCGACACGTTTACTGACTAAGCTCTGATGCCTTGAAATATAGATTCTTTATTTTAATATATAAATTTAATATTTAATTAATATTCTTTAATCTAGAAGAAATTCATAAATACCTAATTGGTTTTGAGGAAAATATAAATTATTTTGCAGAACTGTTATTTTAGGAGGCTGATCAGGATTCAAACGCGTCACAAAAAAGAATAGTTAAAAGGTATTTAAGATCTCTAATACACATGGTGAAGGTTTAATGAACATGATGCCGCAGTTAACGTGTTAAATATTGCATATGGCTCATATCAAAACTAAAAATATCTTTAATTCCAAAAAAAATTTGACTATAAAAATAAATAAAATAATTATATGAAATAAAATACTCATGCGAAGTAAATTTGTTATTATGTAATTATGCAAACTATATATACTAGGGTGGTCCTTATGAGGGTTTGTCCGAATTTTTTTTTCACGATAGTCCTAAATCGGTTCTAAATCTATCAAAAAAATTCATGCCAAGTTATAGCTCTTAATTTTCGTATGCAGCAATTGTATATTAGTAAAGTAGGTATTTATTATCTTTAAATAATAGAAGAAAATAAAAACAAATAGGAGTTATATTTAGGTAACGAATACATTTTATATTTATTACCATGTTGAAAAATAAATTTTCATTCTGTTTATTCTTCCATTAGCACAAATTAAATAATAAGTTGAGAATGAACGAAAGAAAACAGTTCAAAATCTATAGGCATCATAAATTAAATGTAAGATACATTTCGAAACATTCATAACTAAGCTACTTTTCATTATGAATTACTGTCCCAAAATAGATTTTAATGAATGCGAGGAAAGATTATATCTCTACGCAAGCTTGTGCTCGGTTGATTTTTCCCATCTTCTGAACCTACGATGTTTCGAGAGTTTGTTAAAATTCGTTGAACCGTTAGTGATTCTGATGAATTAGGGAATAAACTTCAGGTATTCTTTAGCTATGTTCTATATCTTTTAAAAATATTTTATATATAGTTTTACATTTACAAAGATTTTTTTCAAATTACAGTGTTTTTTGCATAGTAAAATGGTTGTGATATTTATGATAGTAAACATGTCACTATCATCCGTACAACACTTAATTCTTTTTAATTAATTAGGCAATTTTCGATGCTGGGTAAAATCCTTATATCTTAACCGTCTTGTTTAATATACTGCACGTACTATTCGGTTCTTCGTATCACTAATACTTCAGTCCACTGATTCGTTCTGGAGCTCCACTATGACTGCCTCGGTATTATAAGACGTATTTATATTGTCACAACCGGAAACTAAATACGCTAAAAGCGAACTAGTGTGAATATGATTATTAAACTATTTTTTATAAAATCTCATCATTACAATTTGAATGTATAGAGTTATTTTAACCAAACATAAATATCAATTTGTATCTATAAAGTTATTTTGATCTAACGTGTAAATATGAAACCCTTGTAATATGATATTTAAAGTAAAGAGACGAACAATGATAAAGCTAAAATAAAGAGGCGACCAATGAAAAAGCCTAATACTTGAAATAGATTATTAAAACAATTTATATAAAACCTCTTCATTACAATTTAAATTTATAAAGTTAAATATAACCAAATGTAAATATTAATTTAAATCCATGAAGTTATTTTGAACTAACGTGTGAATATTGAAACCCCTGCAATATGACATTTAATGTATGTATAGAGAAGATCAACGATAAGGCTAAAAATAAAGAGGCGGCCAATTATAAAGCTAACAATTGTAAATATGTAAGTTTAAATATTTGTCATCTTAGAGTTTCGTTACGGGCACAGTCCATTAAAATATGGTGTAGGTTTTATTCTAAATTACACATCTTGCATTTTATTTAATAGAATATACCCAGAACGAATTCTCAAAGCTAGAACAACCTTGTGTCTTCTCATAATGAAATTCTCAAACAAGACGTTTCAAAATCACTTTAATGATCCTTCGTGATAATTTTTTTACATTTCATTACTGACTGTCAAATAAATACGACACAGTCTTCCGCGTTCAATGTTTCTTGGTCGTTTATTTAGATCCATATATAACATTTTATGGACAGTATATTCGAATATAATTCTTTTACGGCTTGTAAATGTCCCAGTCGAAATTAAATGTATTTTATTCGCCTCGGATTCTAAAAAGGTATTCGAAAGTGTCAAAATTTTCTATCAACAGAGGCATTATGCATTTCAGTATTGTTTTTATAATTTTGCAATGTCTGCACCATTGTCGCCTCGCCGATGATGCGTGCTGTGGGTTCGAAACTCATACTGGACAATTATTTGGTGTGATCCACAAATCACTGTTGTAAATCTACGAGTTGCTTTGTGTTTGTTGCTTGTATGAATACCCTCACTTGACATTGGTAAAATTGCCTACATATGCAGATGCCATAATTAAAAAAAATATAATAGTCCAAAATATCTAAATTATATTCATTAAAAATTTATAAGTAAACTAGCTTTTACCCGTGGCGTCGCTCACACTAATATTGATTTTGTCGAAAGGATGACGTAATAAAAAGTTTCATATAAAATTTATTCCTCCCTTTACCTAACTTCTATTTTTTTTTGCGAGATAATGTAGCTTTATCTCTATACCAAAAGTCAGCACAATCACAATCGGCTTGAAAGTGTAACGAAAAAACAAACTCACTTTTGCATTTATAATATTAGTAAGGATGAGACTAATTTGAAAGTGTATAAAATGCGCAAAATCTCTATTTATATGTAATTTTCTAATTTTTTATTTCTTTTCAGTTGTTACTCAATACCAGCGAACAACATGTCTGGCGGTTCGCACGTGTCTCGAGCGACCTTCGGCGGAACTGAATCTGAAGTGTCAGGCGGCAGTGCTGCGCCTCTACCGAGCCCGGCGTCTGCTGGCGCTGCCCTGGTGTCACCAGAGACGCTCAGCCGACACAGCAGTCCTCCACCGCTTCCACCACATCCCTCCCACCAACAGCCGGTCCCGTCATGTTCTTCACACCGAGTTCATCTAGAGTCTCCGTTAAGGTTAGTTGACAATATTTTAAACAAACTTAAGTAGACATAACGAGCCTTTTTCAGAATTCAGTCTTTCTTTGTTGTTTATTTTAACTTGTGGTCGCCCAATGGTCGAAATTCCACCATAATGAATTTAAATTATAAGTTTGAATATTATTAAGGGTATGTTGTTAAAGACTGGTATTAATATAGAGGGTTATTTTTGACATTCAGTAAAGATAAACAATATTTATAATCTATTCTCAATTTGACCATAGACTTTAACAATAAACAAAAGAGTATATAAGCGTGTGTGTGTCAAATACATGGTGTAGTGTGTAATTTTTTTTTATTGATTTAATGTATTTTTTATGCATCATTAAAAAAATTGCATTTTGCACACTTTCTCTATAAAAACTATAAGTGTGAGAAATTTCATATTCATCGGTCCTCGCAGTTTCCGTAAAAAGGGGTACAACATTTTTGCCTCACGTATTAATGTATAGATATATATACCTTCTAGATATATATACATATGACTTGTAGGATTTAATCGATTTCGGTTTTCCATACGGCTATGAAATTATTTAATATAAGTAATTGATAATTTCATGTTATTTCAGTTATGGATATTTCGTTTCTAAAAGAATAATATTTAAAATTAGAATAGGTATTAATGGAACTCTTATAAGTGAACAATAACAATTTTGTTTTATAAAATTTTTACTTATATTTTAACCCTTCTTTGCATAATGGTGGAAATTTCCAGCATAATATTGAATGCCCAAAAATTATATAAAATAACAAATTCACGTTAAGTTGATCGTGTCTGGATACCTTTTTAATGTTCATTGCATAAAAAAAACATAGCAATGAAAAATAAGCAAGTGCCACTATCAGTAAAACGAGCTTAAAGTTGTCATTCCGCTTTTGTTATAATTGCAATAAACATATCATTTTAAAGAAAAAATCATGCAAAGAAGGGTTAAATTATTTTGATATTCGAAGTCTTACTCGACGGTGTTTCTCACCAAAATTATCGATTACGAAGATCTAAAAAATTGTTGCTTCAAATTGTTGTAACCTCCTAATGGGATATCTCTGTCGTTAGATATAGGCTTAAAGTTTAATTCATTTATTTTTTAAGACTGTATGTTTCGGCTGATATGAAACTATTTAAAATTTTATCAATATGTTAACAGCTAACACTTAAAAGGGTTAATTACTCTTAACTAATTAGACATAATAGCTAAAAAGAAAACGCTAATTTATTCACACAAAATTTTAAAACAAGGTTATGTTTAGGTTGTTAACGTACTTGATACGTAAATAATACGTAAATAAATCAAGGAGCAGACAGACTCCGTAGACTGAAATAGATAAAAGGCGGCTAAGACAAAGGTGAAGTTTCCTTTGTGAACGCAACAGAAACACCAGCAAGTCTCGTTATACTGTCAAATGAATGCTTCCTTTGATTTACTGTGAAATAATGATGTGGTACTGAAAGAAAAATTACCATTGTGATGAATTATAAACAAGAATCAGGGAATTTACGAATCCAGATAGTTGGTAATCTGAATACAACACACATATCCCGTGTGATAGTCGATTTTAATTTTTTTTTAAACAACTAAAGCACTGAGAAGTTGAGGAGTAATAGAACAGCTTGGTATGGCCTGATAGGAGGATATAACAAGAGAGACGTATAACTAGAAGAATGTTAAGTATGAATGGATGGATTTATTTATGATAGATTTACGTAGGAGTAGATGAAAACCAAAAAAGATATGGATAGACTGTGTGAGGAATTATATGCATATTAAAGATGTAAATATTAATACGACAGCTGATAGAGGCAGAAGAAGTAAAAGAAGACTAAAGTAACTGTAGCTATACAGGTCACATAATGTACATAGTGGCCACCATGCAATCCTGTTCCATTACTGGTATAAAATGCCAATAGAGCAGTTGTTAGCCTGTTTCCTTAGCGAAATTTTCATTCAACAATAGTAACGGAAAATTTACTATTTTTTTTTTTGTTTTTGCTTTATGTTAATAATTTTTGTAAGACAACTTAGTTAGGGACTAGCGTATTGTAATTGAGTATTAGTGGAGTACAATTATCTTCGCTTACCATTTTTTTTTTATTAACATGGTGTTTAATATCCCAGTCTCTATGCATTTTTTCATCGCCACGCGCAAACGCATTTCCCGGACTCAAGTCAAAGGCGTGAATGGATGTAGTGATTAATCGGTTGCTAATTAGCAAACACTACCCACTAAAACGTATAACGATAATGTTGTCAGGGACAGTTTACGCAATTCTTCTAGTTTTTTTTTTATGTTTAAGGTTTAGCGTTATGGCCATAATCTCACCCGATCTTAAGTGAAATTACGGCCCAAGTTGGTAGACATGCTCAACCTGTGGAGGAACTGGCTCTCAAGTGCAGCTGCCGGAACACACCTATTGGTATTTGGCGGCAGGTTTTAACTTGAAGGTGGTTGCTAGCCAGGCGGGCATTAGAAAAAGCCCTACTACCATGCTATGGTTTCCTCACGATGTTTTCCTTCACCGAAAGTTCAAACTCATTGTAGGTGTTTGGATTCCATCCATCCATCCATACTAATATTATAAATGTGAAAGTGAGTTTGTTTGTTTGTTACGCTTTCACGCCTAAACCGCTGAATTTATGGTGAATAGATGGGAAGCTGGAGACGTTAATGGGTTACTTTTTCTTGCCAAATCCTAAGTGAAAGTAGGGTAAACTTTGTTTTGCGTCAACCGATTTGTCTGACAAAATCAATATTATCGCGAGCGCACACGTAAAATCTAGTATAAAGCTACTATTCGAAAAATGTAGCTGAAAATTAAAATAAGACAAACGGAAAATTTATAATAAAAAATGTATTAATTAAAAGCCGTATTTTAATGTTACTTGTTGTTTTAAGGAAAACTTTTTTACATTTCTTTAAACACGAGAACGATAAGATTAACTTTCTAATAATAAAATGTGAATGCAGCTCGTTTATTTTAATTTGGTCCGCTCTACTTTAGATTTATGTGATAGTCTGTGTTTTGGTGAAACTTTTTACGTATTTCATAATTATCTTAAGGCAATTTCGTTAACAGTATGCTTTAATTATAGTTAATCTTAGGATCTTTTAATACAACTTTGCTCCTACTAGTGGTATCGTGATGTTATATGTATATATATCTTAACTGTATTTTTAATACATAAAATAAATATGTTATTATTACATTTAACAAAATAAAAATTAAATTTATATGGATTAAAAGGAAAACGTTATTATCTTTTTTAATATATCGCTATTTAATTTAGATTAATATATCAAAGCTAATAAGACAATTGTGTAATTTTAATGTTTTATAATGTATACAAATTAAACAATGTAACGTAAACTTGAACTCAACCTTCATAATAATATAACAAATATATAACGTATGCTCATAACGTAATAAAACATATAATATTTAAATAACGCTGTAACTATGAATATACCAATATTGTTTAAGGATACTTATTTGAATGGATTTAAACTTTAGGCAACTTGTAGTTGAATATACTTGTTATGAAGGTTTGCTTAGGATTACGGTCTGAATAAATTAATTTCGAGTACATATATATGCGTAAATGTTTATGGTATTAATTATATAATTACAAGTTTTAGCCGTTTATTTTGTATTCATATATTATAATCTCGGACTAAAACGTAATGCTAAAGAGTGCAAGTACTTCTAGAGATAATATATTAAAAAAAAACTAAGTTTTTGGACCTGTTGTATATACATGCTCATTATCTCTTAGTCAGTCATTCCAATATATTGCTTATCATTTTACATATCTCAAGTAAACCAATTCAGGAATTGTGAAACCGATGGTACTATAACAGAATTACATGTACAGAGCCAGAAAGTCACTAGTTTTATAGGCATTATCGTTAATCATATTATAAAGCGGAAAATGTTAATTTGGTTAACGCGCTAACTTTAGGAACAACTAGTCGGATTTCAAAAAATATTTTTATATTTAGTAGAGCACTCACCAAAAAGGCTTTAGGCTATTTAATATTACGATATCACCAGTAGGAGCAAAGCTGTATTGAAAAAGGAAACAAAAACTGGTAAAAATTGTTTATTAACTTTTAGTTCCAGATGAACGAAGTCGCGGAAACAACTAGTGCTATATAAATTTGCAACTATTTTTTTATCGCCATCACTCTGCTTACAAACTGAATAAATCATGAAATATATCGGTGTAAAATTCGGTTCTAAACCATTATTGTAAATAAAAAATCAATAAACGTATTGATATATCTAGAATCGATTGCCAATACATAAACGAGTACATTCAGTCAGCTAATGACAGGAATTCCCTGGTATTATATAATAATTCTTTATCCTTAATATAGGTTGTCAAGTCCGCCGTCAATGAATTTGGGTGGTTCACTCTCCCTGCAGCCGGTACTATACGGCTCCGCTGGCGGAGGTCCGACCCACGCCCCATTGCCACCGAGTCGACGCCCTTCACGGCCTTCAGCTACGATACAACATATACACGTCATCAGCCCGTAAGTTTTGTTGTCTTTAATTCATTACATTCTAATACTATTTTAGTAATTGAAACGATGATGGCTCAGTTGGCAGTGTGTCCGGACGCCGTATCAACGAACGTGAGCTCGAATACACCTACAATGAGCTTGAGCTTTCTGTGAAGGAAAACGTCGTGAGGAAACCATAGCACGGTGGTAGGGCTTTTTCTAATGCCCAACTGGCTATCTTTCATGCTCAAGTTGAAAGAATGCAGCCAAATACCTATGGGTGTGTTCCGGCAGTTGCACTTGAGAGCCATTCTCTCCACTAGACTTAGCGTGTCTATCATCTTGGGCCACGTCGTGTCATAAGATCAGGTGAGATTATAGTAGTTTATGCCATAGCTGAGTTTGGGACCATTTTCGATGTTGTATGAGGTTTTAGTTTATAAGACTGCATTTGTATAATATACATCTGTGTATTTACATAGTGTACATTATGAGTACATATCATAATCAAAATTTTTTTTTCTAAATATATGTAAAATAATTAAATTAAAAATTGAATTATAAGGTATCGTTCAAAATTATAGCTCAATGGATGTTTTCTCGAATTAGGAAAAGCATTGAACACTTTATGGGCGCTTTGCATGCAATATGAATATATTTCTCGAGTTTTATTGTATCTTTGTTGTATTATAAATTTTATGTAATTATGCTTAATTTAAATTAAGTTCTGTTCACACTATTTTAATGAATTCAATCATTGGAATTTTGCCTCAATAAATATATTAATATTCAGAATGATATAAAATTTAAAAATGAACAAATGATTATTTTCTTATACTACCAAATTATATTAAATTCGCTTCCAATGACTAATGACGGACATATAAAGTGTCTACCTATTTTATGTTTACCATTTGAGGAATGTCATTACACTTCATAATGATTTCCGTCGATGGCTGAACGGTAACATGTTTAGATATTGTGTCATTCAAGGGCGAGCTCAAGTTGAAAATATGTCACCAAGCACCTATTGGTGCGTTCCGGTACTTTTAAAACAATTATTCCATCGGTTTTCTTTGTTATCGTCTTGAATCGAACCATCACTTAAGACCAGATTGGGCTATGACCAAACCTTAGACATATGCACAGCAAAGAACTAATTTATTTCCGGAATTATATCTACATCAATATTATACAGCGGGAGAGTTTGTTTGTTTGAACTTGAACTACCAAGTTGATTTAAAAAAAATGTTTTGTGTTTGACAGAACGATGATTGAGGAAGGATATTAGGCTAATTACTAATAGGAGTAAAGCTATATGCAAAAAAGTTACAAAAACAGGCAAGGTTTGTTAAATAATTGTTAGTTCGTCGTGAACGAGGTCGACGGCACACCTATAATAGAATAAAGCCGAAAAGGTTTTTTGTTTGTTTTGACGCGCTAATCTTAAGGACTACCGCTTGGAGTTGAAAATTCTTTTCATATTTAATAGAACAATAATTGAGAAAGTTATTAGGCATCATGCTATTACCAATGGGAGTATAGCTGTATTGGTAAAAGTTGCGAGCACAGCTGTCACATTTAAAATCATTTTAGTATCTGTATTAGTTATTTAGTATTCTTCGCTATACAGAATTCACATCGCATCCAAACATTCTATTTTATAAGGTCAAGATTTAATCTGTTAAAGCTTAATAATAAAACTTTAAACTGCTTCACATGGTCATAATATTACTAATGAAATAGACAAGAAATAGAAAATCAAAGTGATTCTATTTCTAATAATAGTAAATAGTAGCTTTTATAAAAAATACACATATAAATGATTGTAAACTTACACTAAATTAAAACCGTTTTCATGGCACTGGAATGGCTTTCATTCCGTTGAACGAAAGTGTTCGACATATAAACAGGAATCGGAAATCCTTAATAAATTACACGTAGGAATAGCAATGAAGATTTTTGTTTATCTAGGCGAGAGCCGTTTGTCCCGTTTTAGTCGAAATGTTCGTTTGTGATGCAGACGGCGTGCTTTTTAAACTTGATTTGGGTAGGTGATGTTTTTAGTTGCTACTTGTTTTGGACCATATTCAACAGCAAAAATATGAAGAAGTAATATTAATGTAAAGTTCACACAATGACAATCAAATAAAGAATTTATGCGGTAATTTTGATGAATACGGTAAGTAGTTCCGAATATATCGCTTTATTATAAATAAGTAATAATACATCTACAGCCGTTATTAATGTATAAGCAGGTAAGTAAATCGTATGTTTTAACGTACCTCATAAATATTATATAATTACTTTCTGCTCTTGTTAGCTTCTGGTTAATACTCTTTATGCAGTAAACTTTTTACGATATATTCTATAATGCTAGTTTCTCTAACAATTCTTTATATATATGGGTACAAGAGTGTCGTATTTTACAACATTATCAGTAGGTACTATGATAAGTTTTATAAGGTTGAATCTGCTCGGTCGCTTAACCATGGCGCGAGAACAAAAAATCAAACAAACTTCACATTTACGACATATGTAAATATATTTCAATTTTTAATCTTTATCTTATTCAGTTATTCTAATATTCCCGGTAATATTCATTTGATACAAATTATTTTTATTTATTGCAGACGGAAGTTATGTAAAGTTATTCATATTATTATTGTGAATTCTGAGTTATGATATTTATTATATATCTTATAAATC
The DNA here is from genome assembly GCA_039707435.1 of Actias luna. NCBI lineage: Eukaryota > Metazoa > Arthropoda > Insecta > Lepidoptera > Saturniidae > Actias > Actias luna. The sequence goes on along the minus strand of JAZHAC010000034.1, from coordinate 5,967,662 downwards.
TTACCATGAATAAGTTTACCAGAAAAGTACATCATATACAAATACATGAAAAAAAAACTTAAAAAAATATTCAAGGTACTAAGTGTGTAATTTTCGAGGAACATGGTGTTTGCGCTACATGGTGATAACAAAAAAAAGAATCAATTACAATTAATTTTCAAATTCGATATAATTGAACTATGGTATAATATATTATGCATGTTATTTTCTGCAGATATTAGTAAATATAGACAGATTAAAATCATGAATTCTTTTTTATAGAATATTGTGTTAACTGTATCTGTCGTTTACTGATGCGAGTATTTATTTTGTATTTTATCCACGTATTACAATGTAGTGGTACAAAGAAGTGTTTGTCTTAATAATTTAGTAGCAACGAGTGCTCGGTGAATATTTTATTGTAGTTCGGAGTAATCCGCTGGGTGGCCTTGTTCATCTTTAATTTGTTTCTCTTAACTTTTTGAGACAGAATCAATGGTTGAAATAAATGTGTGATAGGTAATTAATAATATATAGTCTCATAAGATGTCGTTCTTAAAAAAATACGCAGGTCTCATAACACCAGACAGCGTGGTTATCATATCATATAAAACATGCAAAATGAATTAATGCCTACGTTATAGGAAATTATTTATGGTACCAACTAATTTCGGGTATTTATATATTTTACTACCTGTGCTTGCGATTTCGTTCGCGAGGAACTAAAAATTATGTTACATTTTTGCCCATTTTTGTAACTTTCTTCAATATAGCTTTTCTCCTATTGATTGTAGCGTGATGTTAAATAGCCTCAAGCCTTGTTCAATGATTACTCTATCAAATACAAAAAGTTTTTTTTAATCCCACTAAATACGTCTTAATATTAGTGCACTCAAACAAACAAAGATTTTTTTTTGCTTTGTAGAGTTTAATATACCTTCAACATGTATTTTGCACATGTATTAAATAATAAGTGATACCTAACATATTATATATTGTGATCTATTTGACAAAAAACTAAGCAAAGTTAGTAAATTGTATGAGTTCCTTTATAAATTTCGCTTCGAATCCTAGTAAAAAGCTAAGTAATGTCGAGATTCGTATAAAGCTCGTTGTATGCAAAAACATTTTTTTGCGTTCATGCGATGGGGGTAAGTATGCGAAATTGTATTCGTCGATGTGTGGGGACAATAACGCGCCACGACAAGCGAGCTTTCACCCGTTTCACGAGAATTTTTTATTAGATTCTGTTAGGTGTCGTGATATACGGAGAGTTGAAATACGCTCTAGACACTGTACTATTTGACGAAGATTTACTGTACATGTATAAAACAATAGCAGTATTTTTCTCGATTTGAACATCATGTTTAGAGTAAATATTTATATATTCACGTATCTAACAATGATAGCTCAGTGGTAGCGTCTACGGACGTCGGGTCAATGGACGTGTGTTCGAATACCTGCAAAGAGCTTGAGTTTTTTGCAAAACCTGCCTGGTTAGTTACTACTCTCGAGTTGAAAATCTGCTACCAAATACTTGAGGTATGTTCCGGCAGTTCCACTTGAGAGCCAGTTCCTCCACTAGCCTTACCGTGTTCAGATAGTGGTAATAACGTTAAACATATATACTAATTAAAAAAAAAAACTAAGTAGAAAAATGTTTTTTTTGCGGGAACTTGTCACGTTGTAGTTTTATTATTTAAATAAAATATATTATATGGCACTGTTGTTTAATATCGGTGATTTTTGTAATATAATTGTGTTATTATGCATAAGGGAAGTAAATTATTCGCACTAGTCCATATTTCTATTATAAATGCGAAAGTGAGTTTGTTTGTTTATTTATTACGTTTTCACGCCTTAACAGCTAAATCAATTATAATAAATTTTAGTATAGAGATTGATGGGAACCTTAGACGGTGATTAGCTACTTTTTCTCGCGAAAATCCCATTGGTAGTGGGGTAAAGAGAAAGATAAACTTTGTAAGAAACTTTTTACTACGTCATCCAATTTCTTTGACAAAATCAATATTAACACACGTGAAATCTAGTATACGTATAACTGGGGATACGATTTATGGTTATCATAAAAACTACTTGCATAAGTTTAATAAGATAATCGCTACATTAATAAAGCCACGTATGAACTCTCAAGATCTGTGAAATATTCTACGATTCTACGAGATATGTACATAACTTCGTACAAAGATTACCACTGAATAAGAGGAATGAACAAAAAGTATTAAAATTTCGCATGACGTTAAAGTTATGTTAAATTTATTTTTTATTTCATCCAATGTGTTCAATGTAAAATAAGCTTTTGATTTAAAAATAATTAGGATATGTATTTAAAAACGTGTTAGGTCATATTGGAGCGTAGGTCATATAATTTTAATGTCGTAAAATATCACATATATGAGTATACATAAAAGCAAAAGGTCTCGATTTCTTTCTGTCCACAGTAACCAGATAATAAATGCGAATTGAATGAGAATACTAGCACAAAAAAAATACTCTGGCCAACGATTGGCTAGGCGGTAAAATTGCCACAGTGAAAAATGTCGGAGTTCTGTGAGAGGCGCCGTAATAAATTACAAGAATACATAAAAGCTTACAACGTGGAGTGGTCTCTGCTTGGTCTCCCCTCGCAGTGAAAGTGCAGGGAAAGCTCTCCACATAGATAATACGATCGGCAAGGTTTTTTATAACAGTATTTGGGATGGACGCACTAAATTGAACTTCAATTTGGTGTAAGCGGAAAAGTTCTTTTATTTTTTATTCTGTTTACAATTTATTTATTGTTTTCTTTTGTTTATTTATGTAGCACTTACCCGGCCTCTTCGTATTCAGTAAAATGGTGAAATATTTATCTCATTTTAAAGACAAATGATGAAAAATATGCTCAAGAAAAAAAAAATGCCAAAAAATCTACGGCATTTATAAATCAAAGTAGTTTTTAATCATTTACAAACTTTTCCGATTCGAACGGTCAGACCTATATCGATATATTCGGTTAATTTTTGATGATTGCAAAAAAAAAGTGATAATCATTATTTATATAAAAGGCTCCGCACTTATTTTACCTACCTATTTCGATATATATTTCTCATTTCTAGGATAGTAAATTGTAGGGTTCAGTCTAAGACTAATATTGTTATTAATTTTAGCGAAATTTAGACGAAAAAAGGTATATTACAAGAGTGATAAGTGTTTTTTTTAATAGTTTACTGCTACTAACGTACTGCGGAGATCATCTACGCTAAGTGAATAAAGAAGTTATTGAAACAAGAAATAATTAGCTGAACAATATTTTTAATAATATTAATAATGTCAGGAGTCATAGGATATGATAACTGTGTCCGGACGGATCGTGACTATTGTAAAGTAGGTATAACATCCATTACATTGCCCAGCTTAGTTGTGTAGCTTTCCGGTATCCGTCGGTTCTTATTCAGCAATCAAATAGGGTGGGCGGGATTTATACTCAACTATATTACCGACAATATGTAGATGGTGACAAACCAATTACAGTGAATTACAATAGGTTTTCTCGTATTTTGTGGTCAGGCATCATATGTCTAGCTAACTAAAAGGTAACTAGCCAGCATTGCAACGCCAACCATCGATGTATCGTCGACCTGTCCATAGTCGTGAGTGACCATTTTTGAATTTTAATATGACTACCATCAGGTAAAAAATTATCTCTTTGTTGGGCTACTATATGAAAAAAGTATACGTTCATTTGTAGATCTAACAGACATATAATATCTACTTTTCAATAAGGATTGACAACATAAATAAACGTGTACAAGAAACACCAAGGGCAAAATATCTGTAATCTCAAAAAAAAAATAAAAAAAATATGCACCTTATACATCCCTATTTTCAATTGGCAGTGGTAAAGCAAATTGCATTTTCCGCGATGAATGTGCACTCTGATGAAAAACCCTTGATGCTGCGACACAATATAGCTTAATGTTCTGAGTTCAAAACAGCAAATAATTTTCATGGCTATAATATTGTTGACCTGTTTATATTTACTAACTAAACACCTTAATAAAAAAAGTACACTTTTTCAATTCTAAACAGTATATCTTAATAGTTATGCATGTAACGCAGTAGAAGAAAATTACATAGAGTTATCTATTTTCGATTTTGATATGGCAGTCAACTAAATTTTAGTGAGTTTAAAAGACGTATTGTTACCCTAGCTTTTACCCGCGGTTTGGCTCACGTGCATATTGATTACGTCAAATCGGATGACGCAATAAAAAGTTTCATACAAAGTTTATTCTTCTCTTTACCCCGGTTCCAATAAGTTTTTCGCGATTAAAAGTAACCTATCACCGTCTCCAAGGCCCCCTCTTTCTTTATACCAAAATTCATTATAATCGATGTACCGGTTTAAGTGTGATAGTGTAGTGTAACAAACAAACAAACCCACTTTCACATTTGTAATATTAGTAATGATAAGGATAACGTAGAAATAATAAAATTTCCTTTACAATAACTATTATCTTAAGAAACGAATAGCTATTCACGCAACTGGATAGATTTTTTATAAAATTTGTCAACATGTTAATTGATAGTACCTTATTATATAGAATAACTTATCACCAAATATTTGTTACTTTGTTTTTATTATTCATTACCTACTTATTCTGCAAAAAAAAAACAGTTAAATAATCTCGCAGGTAAAACCAGTGAAAATATAATATTAAAGAGCAATTAATTCAATACGGATCTTACTAATTATGACAGTTATACGAATTTCTCAGACGAGGGAAATTATGATAGGCTTTCGCTGCGTAGATGGTGACCACAGAATCTTTGGGACGAAGGCGGGTTGTCACTAAAAGTTTTGTAATTACGGATCCCTGCTTGTGACTTCCTGGAACAACTTCCTGAAAGTCATAGAACTCGCTAACAACTCTCTCTGTTCATGATATTACATTATTCATGAAATTTAAGAGTTACTAAATTTATTAATCTGGTGAATTAAGTTTCAGTTTGATATTTTTGTGATCTTTATGATTAAGTGTTCGTATATACGATATAGATAAACCTTAAAACTGTTTGACCGATTATTGGTAGAACTCAGTACTTTCCACGGATACGGTGTTTATGCTACACTAGATGTGATATCTTGGGCATAGGGCGTCTTTCAAATTTTTTATTCTGTTCAATAAAACTTAGAATAACCCTTTATGACCACGTATTATTTATGAGGAGCGTCTGAAGATAAATTATTTCATGTATTAAGAGTTCTGACTACGGTAGTATAATGTTTACATATTTTTTTTATAGTTAAGATTTAGCGTTACGGTCATAATCTCACCTGATCTTAAGTAACGATACAGCCCAAATTGGTAGACACGCTAAATCTGTGGAGGAACTGGCTCTCGATAGCAACTGCCGGAACACATCTATTAGTATTTGGCGGCAGATTGTCAAGTGGAGGTTGGTAACTAGCCAGGAGCACATTAGTAAGCGCCCTACCAACATGCTATGGTCTCCTCACGATATTTTCCTTCACCGACAGCTCAAGCTTGTTGTAGGTGGATTCGAACTCACGTCCCTTGACACGAAGTCGTACACACTACCACTGAGCTATCATCGATTCAAAAGTATCTATTTTTGACACAAAGTATTGGATTAATAAGAACGGGTTATAGAATTTTAAATTTTTCTAATATGAAACCTCTAACCACATACTATGAAATTTACCGTATATTTATTTGCTAGTTCAAGTGTCAATTGCTCTACAATCCACGAAAGATTTAGACACAATGTAGACACGCGCAATACAGGCAGAATATATAGATAGGTACTGATATATTATTACAGATAATAGTATCCTGTTATTGGTAGGCAGGGTGATAGATAATGATACTTATGTCCGATTGGAACGCGATCACCCTACAGTCAATTAACAACCACGATAATGTTATAACTAGGAGTGTCCCATTGCGACTTAGGTATATATTAATTAAGGCAGCTGATAGGAATTTGTAGCCACCTGGGTCCTGACCATCTTGGTGTGATAAGTCCGACAAAGCAGGTGTATATTAAGCTGCAGAAAGTTTAATAAAGAGAGGTACAACAGCGATGATTATCGGTGGTTTCGTTATAGGTATCTAGGTGTAGCTGTTGTTTTTGATTACATTGTGCTTACCATGAGCTTTTTCTGGAGAAAGAGAATGCCATCGTTGTCACCAATAATACAGTTCTGCATATGTATAAACAATTGGGTATTCATATAAATATAATCGCTGAACGCATTTGCCGGTCATCATGAAAACGGTATGCACACATATATGTAATTTTTTAATGTAGAGGGGTTTTGTTATCGTGATAGATATCCTTGATCGTGATAAATAGTCCGGTGATCAAGTTATTTATCGTAGGGGTATTTATCGAAGGGTAGGATATTGTTTTCCAGGTTAGCTAATCTACACATCTATAGTGATATTATAAAGAGGAAAAGATTGTTTGTTTGAACGCTATAATATTAAGAACTATCAGTCGGACTTAAAAAATCTTTTTGTATTTGATAGAGTAATCATTGCGCAAGGCGTTAAGCTATTAAACATCACGCTACCACCAATAGGAGCAAAAATTTGTTGATGAAAGTTACAAAAACGGGCAAAAATTACTGAATATTATTTAAAGTGTTTGAAGTTTAATGAAGTCGCGCTCACACCTAGTACTCATATTGTATATAAAGACGTTGGTTCACTGTCCCATCAACGCACATCCGAAACTACAAAAGCTAGAAACATGACATTTGAAATGGTGTTCTCTTTTGTCATGTAGCTTACTAAGAAGTGATTTATTTTTTTACACTTAGTGCATAGTGCAATGGCAGACTCAATGCCATAGACATTCTCTAAGTGTTTACCTTAAGGTGGCGTAGAGATAAAATGTGGTAGGTGTAAAGAAAACAACAAATAAAACCAAAAACTATCTACTACAATAGTAAGACTAATTATGGTACATATATAAACGTATACACTATTTATATATAAGCAAATGCAACAAAAAATACAATATTTAATTTTATACATATTCATTTCATGACGTAAACACCCACAAAGAAGCGTTATTACGATCACGCGGAGTTGACAAAAATAACACGATCGAAGTCGCGGGACATCAACTGGTTATATTTGTTATTAATCGAAACGATATAAATATGTAGTTCATAGATATACGGGAATTACCTGTTATCCTAATATCCATGTCATTATTGTATTAATAGAACCAATGATTCCAATGAAAAAAGATTGTAAGAGATCTGGTCAGAATTTTTGCAAAGGCAAAGGAAAATATTTCTATCTTTACACGTAAATAAAGACATACCACAAAAGACTTTGTAACAATATGTTTTGAGAAGAAATATGCTTTAGGATAACCCAACGTGATGATAAATGGCGGTGTTTTAGTTTTGATGTTTATGGATGGCAAGTTTGACAAATTATTGTGGGTTATATTCTTTTTTCTATTTTGGTTTATAAATTTCGTTTGCTGGAATTTTGTATATAAATTTAATGTTACATACTAAGTATACTTACATAAAACTCTTAATGGTACACTTAATTATGATGTCTTCAAATTCCAAGCATAGCATGTTCTAAGAAATTTTTCTGCATAGTTGTATTAATTTCGCTGAGACAATTAAGGACAACATTGCGAAGAAATTGATAAATCGAAGTTTAACGTAGCCAAAAGGTGGTGTGTTCAATTTTCATACATGTATGTAGTACGCTTATTTTTTTTCCTGTTAAACTAACGACATTATGTCGGTGAAATCTTAGAATAAAATTCGTCCTATTTATTTTTAATTTTTAAATTAAATTTCTGATTAAACTTTAGTTCTCATTTTACTCATAAACAACAAAGTAGAAGGAAATTTCAAATAATCTAAAAAATATAGATAATATAATTTAATTCATACTAATTTGGACAATATTAGATTAACTGAAATGATTAAGAAAAGCGGTTCATTACAAAATGTTTATAATACGCGCATCGCTGTTTCAAACGTTATATTGTGCCTTGCCTTGCATAAATATCTCTTACAACGAGCATCGTCAGCTCATGACGTCACGATTTAAGGCAGTTTATAAAGAGATGTTCGTTAGAAATGAAACTTTGCAGGAACTGTGTAGGAAGGTAAAATTTCTGACAGTGGGGAGCCAATAACATGCCGTTGTCATGGCAACGGAGCGTGTACAAGAGGGGATACTTCCCTGTGAGGGAACGTCGCGCTCACACGAAAGTCGAGAATATATGACGTCTCTGATTTTCAAGTACTAGTCCTATTGTCAAGAACACGGTATGGAATTTAAAGAGATCCTATAAATTTGAGCGAAGATTTTTATATTTTGTTTCTCGGTGATTGCTATTTGTATTTATTTTATTAAAAACCTTTAAATAATACAATTAAGTAATCCTATAAAATTTCGTTACCTTACACAGAAATCCGTGGTATGTGGGATTTGGACCGGCTATGTATCGCTTAACGGTAGTTAACTATCAGAACTTCATGACGTTACCGTCTATCTATACTTACCTACCTAAACAATAAATGATGTACAGTAGAAATAGATAATATTTCTATTGTTGATTATAGTAACGTTATGAATAAAATGTAATTACGAATTTTATGTGAATTGAATGTAATCTTTTATTTACTAGTCTACTCAATATCGACTACAATTGCTACAAATATAATACAGACTAACTAAATAGAGTTTTGTATGTCGGAATAGATTCAACCTTTTTTCTTTATAAAAAATGAATCATAACGATATTGAAAAATATCTATAAAAAATTTTATACAGAATTTGTAATTTTATTTTATCGCAAATAATCCGATGAATGGCGGATCAGAAATTCAATTTGGATTCTTGTTGAAATTGGGATTACGGCGGTCATTGTTAAGTTGATAAAAACGTGCGGATTTCCTTCGATGAAATTATATTGATAAAATTGTTGAGACAGTGATGGAATATTTCTTGTCATAAATATTTTTGCGTGAATAATACTTATTTAATCTTTTTAACAGAACACAGCAAATAGTTTTGGGACAACAAAAAAAATTGTTAATCTAAATTTTACTTATAATATTCCAGTATACCTAAGAAGCGATAATAACTCAGTTAGTTGTGTGTATGGACGGAAATCGAAGGACGTGGGTTCGAATCCACCTACAATAAACTTGAGCTTTCGGTGAAGGAAAACAACCTGATGAAACCTTAGTGGTAGGGTATTTTTTATTATCTGCCTGGCCATCCTCTAGGCCAGCTACCATCCTCGAGTTGAAAATCTACCACCAAATGCCTGAGGTATGTACATATGTATGGTAGTTGCATTTGAGAGCCAGTCCCTCCACAGGTTTAGCGTATCCATCGTCTTGGCACACATCGTCACTTAACATCAGGTAAGATTGTGGCCATAAGCTAAATCTTAACTAAACCGAAAGCTAAGGCTTAACCTTAACTATAAAAAAAACCTTAATAATATTAATCGACAAATACAATTCAGGTAGGCTCCATAAACATTTCTGTAACAGAGTTATCCTCCTGCGTACACATGTCGTTTTAGATTGATTGACATTACAGAATCGGGAAAATCTATCGACAGAAAACCTTTTAGGAGACTCCATCGTAGGAATGAATGCGGTATTATATTGAATTATTAATACGATTGCTACATAAAGACGTCCTTAAATAAATAAACCTATTTCCTTCTGACAAAATAATTAGGCCATTTAGTAGGGCTCCGTATTGTTACAGATACCTAATAATTTCTTAATTGAATAAAATTTACGTGTTCTATCCAAATATTTAGAAAAGGTTTTATCATATCTTGACAATTATATTAGAATATAATATATTCCTTTGCAATTATAAAGCCAATAAACTGAGAATATTTGGGACTTAAGTATAGTGATAAACTAAAATGATATAAATCTTAGTAAATATGTAATCTCAATCTGGGATTATTTATATTGTAATGATAAAAATATAAAATTTGATACATTATAATTTTACCATACAATAATTATAATTTTACAATACAATAATTTTACCAACTTAAATTAATTTTCAAATAAAATACACTACATTAAGTCCAGTCAAGGTATTTCACATATAATTTCGTCTTGTAATTAAAAAATCAATAGGAAGTAAAATAATTTGCAAACAAGTTATAGATATATCTGGGGTATTATACGAAAGCATCCATACATTTACTACGTTTAAAATGTATTTTACACTTGGAATATGAATTTTAACGAAATGTTTAATTACCTTTTACATAAATTTAGCGCGGCGCAATTAGCTCAATTCTGCGTGTAAAAATTCATACCTCTAATTAATCATTAAAAATATTCGCCTTTTAATAAAAACTATTGCCATTATATTTAGAATGTGTCGATGATTGAAATTTAAAAATATTACTCTAGTGTTTTGTTTGAATTAATTGGTGATGCGAATTATTGTAAGGAAAGTTTGTTTTCTTCATAAATTCAGATGATCATAGTTTTGATTCAATTTTGTTTAGTTTTGTAGATATATGAAAAACTCTTGGAACGGGAAAATACAAAGTTAATGATGGACGGAATAAGTTAATTATAGTAAAGAAGTATAGAGTAGTAACACGGTCAATTCGATTCGAGTTACGACGGTATAAATATAAAGGGTGCACGGGTAAATATTGGGTAGTATGAAGTGTTGTGTAGAGAATAGCTTTGCGGTTATATACTAAAAACAAACGACTCTCTGGATGGAAAGAAATTGAGGACTGCTCAGCGAACGTGGCTCTTCAAATTTCGCAAGTGGCGAAGGCAAGTTATGGGCATCGAGTGTTTCAGACTAGCTCAATATCGATTTGAAATGTGCAGTTTTGGTTTTTCGAAATTTCCATGCATTATAATTCAAATTAGTAATAATCTTAGCTGAAGGTAAAGAACCGGGTTATCTGATCGCCAGTGAAATGTTATTGTGCTTATTAATGCCCCATTGTGTGAAGAAAAATTTAGAATTTTTGATACCATATTGCTTGAAATCGCCTACATGTTTTCTCTCGAGGAAAGACCTTCGTCTAGGAGAATGAGTTATTACGAGACTGGTAAATATTTTATTTTAAAACGAAACACTTTGATAATGTTTTCTACAGTACGCAAAGCATTTGGTAATTAAAATGTAAAAGCTTTATTATATTTGACATTGGCAAAAGTGCAAACGTAAACAAACAGTAGCCATAATCAGAAAAAATGCATGTGTAATATATTTGGTCATAATGTCTTTTAAAATCGTATGAGATTCTAATTAAAAGTTAATGGTTAGTATTAAAAAGATGCTAAAGATAGATTTACCTCTAGCAAAAAGTCGATACAAACCTGTACAATGTTATAGCAAACAAAAAGATCATTAACTGGGACGCAGAATGATTTCCCCAGATTTACGAGATCCCGCTAAGACTGTCATCCGCAGTTCCATCATACATATTTATATATTGAAACGGTGTACCTACTGAATTTAATTGCCTTTCCTCGGATTCGTTGTGGTACGGCTAGTGCGGTTCATGACCTATAAACTGGATTAACTGGATTTACTGAAGTGTTTTGTCGTATGCGAGTTAATGAAATTGATACGTAACTCATACAATGCTTGATTTTGATATGAAATATATGGATATAATTTTAGTATATCAAAAATATTTAATTAGATGGAATTTATTTATCTCTGTCGTAAAATTGGAACGGATAGATAAACTTTTGCCCGCTTAGAAGGTTGTGTTACAGTGATTCCTATGTATGTCTTTTTGCCCACTTGTAAATTTAATTTCTTTCAAGCACAGTGGTTTTAGTGGTTGACTTATGGCTGCCATCATGCTAGAAGTTATATTGGTTCGAAGCTATCACAAGACATCTATTTGTGAGATCTACAGATGATCACTCTTCTACTATTCTTTGTTAATTAATTGTATGTTTCTGAAACCTTCGCATCATAAGGTATTATCTATAGTCCAGGCGTTGTGCACTAAATAGAAAGTAAAAATATTTTCTATGACAAGTGAAGAAAGGTTTAGTAAATTATATAATAGCAAAGAATTTTGTAGAGCTTTCTATACTAACATAATAATTTAAAAACAAAAGATTATACTGAGATGAAATTTTTCAGTATCGAGTGTGTCTTAAAGTTACTTGAATGTACTTATGAAATTTTATACATGAGAATATAGAGGATCAAAATAAAATTATTTTCACAAAATGAGTAATTATTTACATACTGGAAGTACATTATTGTTATTTGTTACGAGTCAAAAATGGTATTTTTTTAAATACATAAAATAAACTACGTATGATATAATATATGTAGAATTCAATGCTTGAATAAATCCCACTACTGCCAAATGATAAAGAAAATCTAATCCAATCTAATAAAAATATTAGATTTATAACTGACGGTAGCTACTTAGCATGTATTACAACACCCTTGACTGTTAGAAATATTAAGCTAGTTACGGATTCTGAATATAAATACTATTAATTAACCATTAAACGCAAGCTAATGACAATATGTAGATAAGGTATTATATTTCTGACGTTAATTTAATGCAAAAATTATTATTCTCGAATACTCATAAAAGCAGAAAAAGCCCGTTAGATTAGTTATAATTGAATTAGTTTTACTTAAACGTGACTTCGTAATATGCAAGCTAGCTCTGCAGACTTTTTCCAGTATCTAGTAGTTAATAACTTGATCAAAGTGCCATTTATCGAATTCAGATATAGTATACGTTTTTACTTCATGAAACACATAGTGAAAAATCTTTTAAAAAATTTAGAGCTTATGCTCCTATATGCCAAAATCAATTGAATATTAGTTTTTGATTTTAGATCTTAGAACTAATCCTCTCTTCTCTATTCTACAACAGAACCACGTGGTCGGGGCTTCGTTATCACAGTTTCACGATGACTCTTATAATATCTAGAATCAAAAAGATTGCCGACTCTTATTTCTGTCGTACCGCGAGGTTGTGCAACCGTCTTCATGTCAGAGTGTTCCCTTCTTCCTGTAATAAAGGGTCCTTGAAAAAAGGCGTGAAGAGGTATTTAAGCAGGCCAGCATGACAGTGGTGACTGGCAGTGAATTTAGGTTAATTGTCAGTCGCCGTTGATTTGGATTGTACTGTACTTAACATCAGGTACATTGTAAATATTTTGCTCCGCAACATAAAAAAATGTATACATAAAATCCTTATACAATATAGTAGCTTTTCTATATTGCTACATTGTGCTACAAAAAACAGTGGTTTTTGAAGTCGCATTCAATGATGTTCAACGACACCTATGCAAAATTACATTGAAATCTCTCTAGCCGATGCAGCGAGGGTGGTAGACATATATTAAAAAAAAAGCGTCTACATTTATGATATTACTAATGGGTTGCTCACCCGTTTTGCATTGCAGTAAAAAATATTCCATCTCTATTATAATAATAGGTCTAATACAATTTTAATATGTCACAAAAAAATCACAAAACTAATTTTTAATGCGCGTGTAATGATCGAGAGAGAGCAAGCCTTTTAATATTGCGTACTATATTTTGCTTTAAACATTTCCCTACTCCCGTAATTACGCTTGAAAGCAATGAATTAGGTTTAATAAAAGAGTAGATACTTTTTGTTTCTTTTATATGAACATAAAATTATCATCTATCTTATTCCACAACATAATAATACCAAGTCTTATTAGAACCCGCTATGATGTTGGAGGGTAATATACGAAAAACATTCAAACAAATATAGTGTAATAGTAGTAAAACCTACTAAGATACTCTATTATAAATTTATATGGTTTTTTTGTCTTAAAATAATAAAAAACAAATGGGAAGGAAAAATATCGTAAATTAACCGAAAATGTTGTGTCAAACTACACTTAGTTTACTGTCTTATCGGTGGGTAGTATATTATGGGAATCCATACGAATATATCTGATAAGCTGCGGTCTTTATCCCTAAGGTTAGTAGCCGGATAACCGGGGGTGTCCGGCTCGTAAAACAAAAGGGAAATATACCCAGACGTTGTCCCGGACTGTGTATTCGAATGTCGATAAATTACTTGGTGGAATGCAACTTTGTTGCTTTTGCGTATTTGTCTATGATAAATATTACTTCACAACTTGCTATGTGCTTCATATAACATATATGTATATACATATATCATCTGATGAATTTTTAATCGTCTTAAATATTTATAAATAATCATAGTGAAGTATTACTTTGACAATGATATGCTAATTATAATGCATGTTTATTTAGTTAATGACAAGTTTTTGTAGTAGGCATGTATGTAATAAACTTTAACTTATACATTGTACAACATACATTGTAACAATATATTGTACTGAAGGTATGTTATTTCTAAATTTAATTATGATTTTAAAACAGAGTTGGCAGACGTACAATAATTATTGTACATGTACAATAATTTTATATAATTTCATAATGCCTTCAATCCTAAGCGTATGATCTTTTTGTGGATAGCATCAGCCAATAACCAATATTACTTTAGACTAGTTTGGTTAGTTTTACGCTAATTAATGTTCAGTTAATATTTTAACAAACTACATTTTCAATAAATAATGTTTCAGGATAGAAATTAAATATATATTTTTATTAAGTACAATCATTTTATAGTCCTGGTGGTATAATAACAACTTATCGCGCGTCTGCAAACACTGTTACATACGCTAAATTATCTTATATATATATTCAATCTTAACATAGAGTACGTCACATACATATACTCTTCTAGTTATCGTCGAATAAAATCGGGAACTGTACAAAGGGCTGATTGACTTCACAGAGTGCTCGTGTGGAAAATGAAATTTTGATGTGTGACAATATCACATGCCGGTTTACTTAGTAATTCATGCCGACGTATAGCCAGTTACCTAGTAGATATAAACCTATATTACCTATTAAATTACTCGACATACTCAAGAAACAAGTTCCGTTGGAACAGTTATCTTTCAGGATTATAAAACCTTTAGTTGTATACAGTTTATAATCTGTTCATTGGCTTACTATTTCTTTAGGTTAATTTAATATGTCATGGAGTGAAATATTTTGGATTCGTGGACACATTATTTTTGTTGTCTTTTTAATGATTGATTTCAGTCGAGAACTATTTAATGATTCTAAATTATTTCGATTCTATATTTAATATTAAAATATGTAATATCAAATAAGGATGTTCCGATATAGATGACACAAGGACTGCTTTTAGTTTCATTGACCACCTAAAAATCAGTAAAATGTACCAATTAAGTAAAATATGAGACTGCAGACCTTTTAATAATTACTGGTATAAAAGTGAGACTGGTAGAATCTGTGCAAAACTCGATTAACTATACCCACAACTATATATACAACAATACCCAGTGCTCCGAACATAGAGTGTGTTCTTGACAACACGCAATGGTCCAATAGGTGCTTTAATTCAGTCCACACGAGAAGCAACCTATTATGATATATCTATAGGTTGAGCACTGAATATCAGGACACCTGTACACTTAATGGCTACTTCTTAGCGAAAAAAATGCATTGTGCGTTTATAAGCCCGTGACGGTCAGTCGTAGCGTGTTCAAAAAAGCATCTAACTTCGTGTTTCAATGTTATAATAAGACAGAACTTTAGGTAAAAAAAGTAAACATCATAACACATACAATAGCATGTTGGCAGAATATTTTGTTAAATTCGCCTCGCTATCTACCCCTATTAAATTGAAAGTCTGTCACCAAGCATCTATACAATGTCAGAGTCTCACTACGCTTAGCGTATTATCATTTTCGGCTACATCGTCATTTAACATAAGGTTTACAACATATTACAAACGCTAACACTACAAATAATAAAATAAAATAACATTTACTAATTTTGTCATTTATATTGTTCAAACAGGAGTGATGCATTAGCGACGACGTTGTCGGCACTATACGGGAAGTTACTCGTCGTGATGGGTATAGCTTTCCCTATGGCTGAGGTCATCTCCACATACATTCCACCCTCCTTTTACGAGGTAAGCGCGACATCCATTTGATATATTGTTTCCCGTTACATTTAGGGGACCGGTTCGTTTTTACCTCATCCATAATGCTCTCTCGAGAGCGTATCCCGATGGACGTGACTGAAAATAATTACCTTTGCGAACATTGTAAAAAATAATGTTTTTTGTATATTCGTATAGGATTTGCAACTTTTTTTTCAACGAATGAATATTTTATGTCCATCATAGTACTGACTAATTTACATAGGCTTGAAGTTTCGTTTGTATAAATACTCATTCGTTGTATACTTTAAATGCTACATAATTTGTTCAATATTGGAGTTTAAGAAAAAGACAAATATGATTGGAAGACTGAAAGGATCAGTAATAATCTATTATAAAGGTCTTTTTTCTTTCACAGGGCTTTTATTTGTATCTATACATAGGCAGTATGGTGTTTCTGTTGTACATGTATGCAGCCATAGCGAGAGAAAAATCCCGCTCTTCGAACGACAATGCCGTTATCACTAGTAAATATTACATTCTTATTTATATTATCTTAGTATGAAAAAAATACAGCATTGTTGATACTAAGCGCAATTATATCTAATATCAACCAGCGAATTGTAGTTACAATTCATTACCAATCGTCGTTGTTATATCGGCTCCTATTACGAACCCCACAAGAGCAAAGCATAAAATAAAAGTCGCAAATAATCAGCAATAAATTAATAAATTAAGTATACTAAAGCTGATACGTAATATGAATTTGCCTTATCTAATTACATATTTAATGACATTTGCTTTCACTATGCTTTTGCGACATATGTTGTAATTGTAGGTGTCATAGAAGTTGCTACGAATTTTAAAGATAATTTTTTTTATTTGTACGGAGAAGCAGGTCCTATATTTTGTTTTTAATAACGATTGGCCTATGATTGAAAATACTTCAATAAATCTATAATAAAAGTATTAAAGTATGTTAATTTTATTTTAGGTATAACCCAAGAATAAATATTCATGAACCACCACTCAGTACCTACTATTTCAAGGCTGATGAAAAAAATATTCCTTGCGACATCCTAAAGCTTCTAAAATTGAATGTCTTAATTTAGAATCATTCAAGTTAACGTATTCCTTTTACTGTTTCTTCTACAGTCAGGTACAAATTGCGTCATTACTTACTCAAAGAATCTAAGAAGGGTCTAATAAGAAAGACCGAGTTGGCATAAATTGCTACGAGCAATTTTCGAGTTAAAAGTATACGATTCGTTTTTACTTTCGTTCCTTGGTTTTATAATGTAAAAGTTTGGCTATCTAGTGTTGTGGTATATTTAGTTACATTTATATTTCATCTCAAAATATTTGTAATAAACTTTCGGAACTTGGACAGTATAGAGTCATTTTTGCAAAAGAAATTGATAATCAATTTCTTATTTATAATTTATTTATGGATCACATTCGTCGATTTGTTTTTATTGTAGACCTAAAACATAACCGCAGGAACTAAGCAATGTTCCGCTTCCTTATTTTCTTTAGAAAAATTAGGCAAGAGATCTAGGTGTCTTATATTTTAAATACCACTATAGAAGGTATTTAATGTGGTAATTCTGCTAAAGTTTAAAAATTATTAAATAACTTCCCAAAAATATAACCAAAATGTCTATAAGCATTGACATTATTTGTAGTAAACACGATACCTATCGTAACATCAACCGAGAATAATTTATATACCGAAGTGTTAAAGTGCAAAAATGGAATGTCTTTAATTTGAACCAATTTAAAATATAAATGTAGAAAATACTGATAGGAGGTTGTGTGTAATGATACATATTCTCAACCATTTAACTTCATATGAAAGGAGTAAACAGGAAACGTTGTATAAAACTATAATAAGTATGAGTTTAAAGTCCTTAAATAGTACGTCAATCCACATATGAAATACTAATGCTGAAAATCACTATGCCAAGCTAAGATTTACAGCGAACAAAAACATCATTATGATTAAACGTTAGGATATTAGTGCATGTTTTAACACCCATTTGGTCATCTATCACCTTCAAGTTCAAAATGTATCGGCAAACACTTATAATTGTATTCTGGCAACTATACTCAAATACTAATTCATCGAAGTCAATCGTTGTAGACTTATAAAGATATTAATAGTTGTTAGTAATGAATTATTAATAAAGGTAAGGTAAATATTCTTCAATTATAACTCCAACATAGCGACTAATAAAACCTTAACAGACTTTTATTCTATTATATACATTTCTCTTCCCTAACTGGTTCGAGGAGCCGTAATCAATACCAATAATTTCTGTTACCCAGAGGAAAATAACAAACGTATATATTAATTAAATGTAGCGTAAAATAAACAGTAAATAAATGGTCCGTGTTCTAGTAACTTGTTTCTTTGAGCAAGTGATTTTATTTACATCTGTGGTTATGTGATGTGACTAGCTCATACTTATTGAATGCTTATGTTTGTGGAAACGATGATAATCAGGATGAATAGGACCGAAAAAAAATCAGTGATGAATAGCACGAAAATAAATTAAAAACATATTAATGTTCTCTAAAGTATTTTGACTTAATCTAGTATGTCAGCTTACCATCGCTTTTCTTAGTTTATCAGTAGAAACACAATGTAGTTGATATGTCCAACTTTGATGTGATATGTTACTTATCAATAACCACTCATTCATAACTGTGGAGCGTTTGAAAAGATGGAATAAGACTTACCTATATTTCAAGAAAACTCTCAATTTTTCTGTAACTACCGTTTTGTATTATTTGAGAGGGTTTATTCGTAATATATTATTGCCCTGAATGTCAACTGAATTAATCCACAGATTTGTTGTGTAATTATTTAAAAAATCTCGTTATTATCTAAGTCGGCTTAATATTGTTGATGAAGATTTAGGTCTATTTTATTAGAATTAATTTTGATTACTGAACTTGTTTAGAATCAGAAACAAGCTCTTCCCCTTCCGAATCGGATTCATGTTCGTCGCGCACGGAACGCAGTACTGCCACTGCTGCACACGCTATTCCTCAGCTCTCGGCCAAACGTCTGTCTTTGGGCTTTGCTTTAGCATCGCGGACTCATCACTACGGTAGCTTTTATCTACGAATGGGAGCTGTAGGTAAGATCGTGTTGATTCTATATTTATAATAATTAAAAAAAATTAACAATGAAGATTTGCGCATATGTTTGTTTTATTTCAAATATAACGTCTACGTCATACTTGTATACAAATTTAACATCTGGTATATAGCTACCGATTATGCTCATCACATAAAAGTTACACATGTGCGAATTCAAACCAGCGAACTTTCGACTGTATATTAGAACTCGTCACTCGTAAAGGACACAGTCATTCGGCAAAACCATCAAATCAAGTAGTTCATGCAGTATTAAGTATGGATGTAAAAGTTTTTTTCTTTTATATATGAACTTTCTTGGTGCTATAAGGAACAAGGAATCTAATAAGGGAAGTTTTCTTTGGTATGTAGTTAACAAAGCGAGGAAATTTGATACTGAGATCATATATAAAGTAAATGAAACTACATCCTTTAACCTTTAATATAGTCTTACGTTTTTTAAATAAGTATATTTTTATATCAACATATTTTTTTAAAATAAACGTACGAAAAAATATAATACTACCAAAAAACAGTACATAAACAATATACCTATTAAATAGTTTGATTTTATACATATGATTGTACAGTTATGAACGTATAATGAAGATCTTTGACCTTCTTTATGAGATTACGACTAAGTAAATTATAACTCTGTGAGGCGTAAGAACTTACGAAATAATAAAACAAGTAATGTACTTAAAAGTACGTCAGTTTTAAAATAACTATTGCTGGATGATGGTGATGGTGATGATGGAGAATTATGTAGCTGTAATATGAGCTTTGTAATTATTATAGGTTGTATATAAAATTAATAAATGTTTCAGCTTTCGGCATAGGCTCAATGATTTATTCCGGGCTGGAATTTGGACAGTATTGGGAGTTGGAACGGAATACAAACTGTCACAACGTACTATTAGCTCTCACGCCAGCCACCCGAATGGCATTCATCTTCATACAAATGTACTTTATCTTTCTTAACAATGAGGTTTGTTGGCTTATTATTCATTGATATTAATGTTCGGACTTATTCTCTTATACTTCCTGAAGAAATGAATATACTGTTATTATAGAGGGGTTGAGTTTTTTATTTAAGTGGTTTACATAGAATTTCCTGTACTAAATAGATTGTGTGTTAAAAAAACGTAATGCATTTTGTATATGAAATTAAAAAAAAAAACTAATTAAAACAACAGAGAGTGTACAAATTGAAAATCTCGTTACAATTTATTCAGATTCAAAAAATTCCTTATCATAAGTGTCTTACTGATTATAAGTTATTTACGCTTATGTTATTTTCATGTTGTTACATTTACAAAACTGGATGCAGTCTATCTAATGTTATTGAATTATAACTAAATGTTATAAGTACAATACAATCAAATCACTGATATTAATGCAAAACTTTTCCATAGTACTTGTGGGAAAATTTTTGAACATCTACCTTAGGACTTACTGTTATAATTTATTCAATGTATAAATTACTAGATTTTACCTGCAGCTTTGCTCGCGTTAAAGTTAATTTTGTAAGATCAGATAACGCAATAAAAAGTTTCATACAAATTTTATTCCTTTCTTTACGCCTCTTCCAATAGGAATTTCTGGGAGAAAAAGTAACCTATCACCGTCTTCAAGGTTCCATTTATTTCTATGTCAAAATGTATGATAATCGATTCTACAGTTTAGGCGTGAAAACGTACCAAACAAACTGACTTTAGCATTTATAATATTAATAAGGATTATACGTTCCATCTCTCTGCGACAAACATCAATTCAGGAAGCATTAATGGAAAGGAAGGTGGTTCGTATCAGATTTGGACTACCTATCTATACATAACTATTTTAATTCAAATTGTATGAGTAAGGGAAAATACACAAAAAAAATTAAACCATTATATAAATTTTAATATCACGTTTGTGATGATTTTTAACATGCTTATTACAGATAATTATTGCACTCCACGATGAAATGTTTTTATAGTTATATTTATTTATGTTGCGAATTGATTTGCAGATGAAAGTTTACAAACACAAGATAGTTGCTCGATTCGGACTGATGCATATGGTCGGTACTAATCTTAGCGTGTGGCTAAACGTACTCGTTCAGGAGACAAAACACGAGATCCTCACTTTCTACGACCCGGAGAATAAAACCATCGGATTGCAACATCGACTTGGTAAATACATTTATTTTTTACTAGCCGTTTCCCTGACGAAATTTCCCGTGGGCAATATCTCAGGAACGTTAACCCTTAAGGGATGAATTCAAATTCCAATTCTTTACGCTTACGTACGTTATGTAAAGAGCCTTCATGCAAAATTGACGCTTATTAGTTTAAAGTTTGCGTTGTCTGTCAGTCTTAGGAATTTAATCACATATATACTTATTTTGGGTGGAGGGAATAATTTAATTCAAGATCGTTTGGTATGTTCTTTTGAATATAATCAATAATAATTATGCAAATTTCATAAAAATCTTTTGTCGAGTGTTCCGTAGTTTTCCAAATCTACGAATAATCGAGTCATTAAATGTGATAGAAATGTTGAATAATATTCAGTATTCACTGTAGTCAATAGAATAAATTATGTTACCAGTATCTTTAAAGAAGTCGTTATTTGATATATACATTCAACAGTTCGATATGGAAAAGTATAGTCTAAAGTTAAATAACACGTGGAACCTGCCGAGTAATGAATGTGAATGTCTTTTGTGCTCGCTGTGATTTGAAAAAATTTTTTGAATGCGTGTAACATACAAATGCATCATTGTGAAAAAAAATTTAATGTCTTTTTTCTTTACAAATATATTTTTTCTTTTAAAATGAAGGTTGTATGTTGCCAAACATTTTACTTCCAAACATAAAAAAATATTCAGAAGTCGATGTCCCTTGATATTACTCTTGTAATTAATCTAGCTTATATATCTGAAAATTTATATAAAAAGTTATAACTTTTCAATGTATAAGTATAAGTTATAGTTTAACATTTAAAAGTTATAGGTTATATAGTTATAGTTACTTTTCTTTTTCTTTGACTATTTTCAATAACTTACCTTGCGGTATCATGCGTTACGAACGTGCGGTAAGCCAATTAGTTGGGTATATTCCGTCTTCAACTTCTAAAAAAATCATTCTTAAAGTTGCGAAATCAAACTAAACGAGTGTTCGTATAATGTTTATAAAACTAAAAATTTTAAGAATGTATTTCCTAAATACTATGCACATGATTTCTAAAAAGAAACCCAGTTATTGCATTTATTGTAAACTAGTTTACCCGGTGAACTTCGTATCACCTAAAATCGATGTTCTTTGTTGTCGCTAAAACTAAAAACAGTTTGACCGCTTTGTATTTTTTTACATCTTGATTAGCTATAGTCAACCTACCAACTTCAATTCGTTAAGATCAATAGAACTGTCTATATTCAATATCGTTTCGGGTTTTCATTTCTTTAGGTTATTAACTTGTTTATAAGTCACTCGAAACTTGTTTATAAGTCCAATGAATTAAATGTCATTTAAATATATGAAATTTAAATATAGGTGGATTCGAACCCACCTCCCTTGACGCGGTGTCCGTACACACTACTAACTGAGCTATCATTCCTTCACATTTTAAGATAATTTTCATATTATAAGATTTAAAAAACATCAGTTCGTAAAGAACACAATAAAAAGAATTATTCAATTTGGTACACTCGTTCGGATGTTATTATCGTACCTAAATTTCGGCGATTCATTTTTATATAGGTATTTATAATTAAAGATATATGCTTATAATTATTTACGATTGCTAGTGTTCGCTCAGCGGTTAAAATTGAACCATCAATCACTATTGAAATTCTGAGGAAATTCTTGTAACACCAGGAAAAAAAATGTTCTTGCTAAAGCTCGTCAATAGATACTAAACAACAAAAAATGAAAATCAGTTGCGGAAACAGGAGAAAAATGAACCGAACTGATATACATTTCCTTATTTATGTTAAAATAAAATAATCTGAAACTGCCAACGCAGAGTGCTCCAATAACTTGGACTGTCAACGAAATGGACAATGTGATACAAATAAACCGTTTATTTCGTCAATATCCGCAATACGTCATGTTATGCGCTAAACTGTTGGATATGTTTAATGAAATACTCGTAAAGCCGAGCCTACCGTGTATACATTGAACCCGCCAATCGATATTGTGTACCTATAGTTTAGGTTTTCGAGTATAAAACAACAGCAACAATGAGAAAATAAATTCAATATTATTATTATTACATAATGAAAAGTTTCTTTCAGTGTTTAAATAAAATACAATTTTCATTAATATGATCAATTACAATTATTTTAAAGGTAATTTTTAATTTATCTTTTCCAATGTACGTTACAATACAAATTAAGAATACTAAAATGTTTTGATAGTAGTTTTCATCAAAGTATTTATATTCTGCATCGTTGATTAAGATATATATCATTTTATACTACGTAGCTTATTTTGTAATTTCGTAACCTAGCCGTATAAATAGTATTCACAAAATTGCTTCAAAAGCTCTCGGCGAATTATTAACGTGTAATTTGTGTTAAAAGGTAATATATGACCCAGTAGCATGACATGTTCGGAGTAAATTTCGATTTTTTTATATTGCCTGAAAATTCTAAAAGGACCTCACTCAGCTTCTGTATCACAAATAGCCAGTTCAATAGGTGCAGTTTTCTACAGTATATTTTGTGAAGGACTAATTGGATTATCGATTCTTTTTCAACACCAATTCAAACGGTAAACCGTCACGAAGTTCAGTTCTCATGTGATTTTATTTCTACATCTTTTGTTTATTTAGGGTAGTGAAAATGTATTATATTTATATTTATTTTTGTATGTGTTTAAATATTTAGTAAACATATCAGCACACAACACAAATAATGTAATTTAAATTCTGATAGGAATGCTCGTTCCCTATTTTTCGTACCATCCTTAACCCGACCCGTCCGCATAATTTGCTTTCTAATAAACCTCCCTTTGTCGAAATTTGTACTCGTTTGAACCCCTTTATATATTGACCCTATGTATTTTTATAAACACTGTAGAAATATATTGTTATTATAATATTTTAATCTTATATATTACACTATACACTTACTAATCTCATTATAAATATTCATTAAATGTCTGGATTCTATATATACATATGGTCATTTATTAAATATTTAAAAAGATACAAGTACAGTTTAATATAAATGAGTCGTTTATTGTGTTTTTTTAAAGTGACGCTATTTTTACGATCAAACATTTTACTAATATTCATTATAAAGCTAAAATTCATCTGATATAAATAAAATTCTATTAATAATGTTAGACTGATGTCGTTAATTAATTTTACTAGAACGTTCAAATTTTATAACGAGAAACCGTGTTGACCCAAATTCCTTACGCTCAAGCTGGTACCTTACCAGATAATGAAATTGATATGTCAAAAGATTTTTTAAAGTATTTTATTGTCCTATACTAAGGGCCATACATAATTCAGTTTTATAGCAGTTTTTAATTTAGTTATATATTTATGGCTAGTATATAATTACTACCGTTCTTAAATTGAAAATTTGTTGCCATGCAAAAATGTGTGTCTCAAAATCCTGTGGTTGGTTATGGTGGTATTTTTTTAGGTTTAGCGCTTATATTGGGTGTGCCTTGGTATTGTTTTAGTGAAATTCTAATCCTATAAGTACCTACAAAATATAAAATAGACTTAAGTTCCGTTAATAAAAAAAAATAAAGTACGAACACTAGAGTACTTTTAGTCAAAAATTGTTGCTTTATACTAACTTAATTTTATATGGATTTCAGCGTTTCAAAAAGCATTCGCTTATCTATCGACAGAAGTACCGCCTTCGCATCCAGCGGCAGCGCATCTAAGAGTACCAAGAGGATTGAAAGGGCCACATCATATATTTGAATGTCGACGCACAAATATCATGGGCTCTCTAGTTCAGGACGCCTCACCATTTCTGTTCCCTTGCACTATCGAGTACTCCCTTATTTGTGCTGCAATACTTTACGTAATGTGGAAGAATATTTCAAAATATCCATCGAAAGATGTTGCAGCTGCGATTGCCAAAGCTCGAATACTCGAAGGGCTTGCATATAAGAAATCACCGCATTTGTACAGTGTCGACTGCGCCAGAGCTCACAAAGGCCTTTTTTTCGGAATACTCGTCTTGGTTCTAACCATTATTTCCCTTATTCTTTTCTTTGTGCTCGTATCAAGAAAAGAGTATGCATCATTGGCTGTTGTTGAAGTGAATATGTGCGAACTAGCGTTATACGCTATGACAACATTTGCTAGTTTGGCGGGGATGGTGTGCGTTAGAAAGTTGAAGTATGATGGAAATCGAAACCTCGAGCTGGATAACATACTTCTAGTGGGCGCCCAGACCGGCATGTTTATATATGGAACATTCACTATAATAGGAGGACATTTTACTATAGAGAAAAATACCATATTAATTCTGATTACGGCTTTATCCTCATTAATACAGACGACTTGTCAGACGATGTTCATACTAGATGCGAGTCGAAGATCCGCCAAAACTCCAGAACAATTACGAAAGAAACCCGGTAGAGAGATAGTAACGTTTCTTCTTGTCACCAATCTAGCTATGTGGGCGATAAATACTCTTGAGAAATCCCGAGCTGAATCTCATCCGGTACAATTGCATTTTTATGGATTATGGGCTTGGACTATTATAACGCACGTGTCGATGCCTTTGGCGATTTTCTATAGATTTCATTCGACAGTTTGTTTATGTGAAATTTGGAAACGTGCTTATAAGATGAAACCAGCTTACATGTAGCGTTCGGTCCGTAGATATTGAAGTTAGGAGGAGTGTTATATGGACAGTATTTCGAAAATTAAACACGGCGTGTAGTTGAGTGTTAGTGCCATAGTTTTATCAGAGATGAATGAGTATCGGGTAGCGCAGTAGTCTTGTACGGATGAGGCCAGGTTACGGTATCATAAAGAACACTATATTAGTATCTTTCATTGTATCAACTATTTACACTTTATCACTATTTGCATTAATTTCGAAGTTGACTGCTGTAATGTTAGTTATTGTATTAAAATATTTTAATATGTTATTTATTTGTAGCTTTAATTAACGCTTTAACTAGCTGAACTGATGTTGTTTAAATCAGTATTTGATTATTAAACGGGTTGTATTTTAGTATGAAGTAATATTTTGCAATTGCTATATATTTTAATTTTAAAAGGTTATATTACATAGTGTCATTCAAATTATAACTTATGAATATAATCTTTTCATATGCTGTATTTTGGATAACTGTTTTATTTTTGTGATGCTCTGATTTCTCATCAAGGAATACATTTTTATGTACCTTATTTAAATGAATAAAACGTTTATTATTGAACAGGCATATATGTATAATTTTGGTTGCACTTGCATTTCTAGAAGTGTCATAACGTTTTACTCTAGTATATTCCATTTATTCAGTATTTTTTATTTATAAGTAATGTTTATTGTTGGTATATAGAGTTTTGGATTGTTAAAGATCTTCATGTCATGTGTTCGTACGTTTATCCTGTTTGTGTAGGCTGTATCGTTAGTATAGATTTTGTAGATGATAGAAACCGATTCTCACATTCCACTTTGATATGTTTTTCAGATGCAGTTTAAAATAATAAGGCACTTTTGATTCAAACAAACGTCTTCCATTAGGTTACATGTTTTTGTTATTACACTTTTTATTGCTATGCGTGGATAGCATGTATTTTTACAGCACAGTGGGAACAATAAATTGAGGAACTACATTTATTTTTGTGAGAGTTTTCTAATATTGTAGTGTCGAAATACATTGAAGTTAGGGCCATCGTAATATAACAGTCATGTATAGCGTAAAACTAATTTTAAAAGAGGAATATTAATTTGTATAAGATAAGAAGTCTTTGCAAAACACATACCTACGATTCACTAATGTTTATGATCATCCATTAAAATTCATTAATAATACGTTATCCTTACGAATAAATCATAATTTATTATGATTGCCGCGTAATTGTATAGTCTGAACAGATATTAGAACTTTTGTAGCTATATTTTTGTGAAGTAAATGTAGTGTCAGTATTTTGGATGAATTTTTACTAGTGAATGTAGAACTATTTGAGTACCAAGGACCCAATAGATAAATAAAAGGAACACCAAAGTTTTATAAAGTGTAGATAAAAATTTTTGGAGCTTATATTGTATGTAATAGATTTTGATGAATTCGTAATATAAACTCGATGTTTTAATTAAACACCAAAAGCATAATAACTACTTATGATTCGATAGACTTAGCTATTTCGTCCAATACTTTATATTTTATTTTGAATAGAGCGTGCTTATTTACAGTTATATAGAAATACTCAAATATTATTAACATTGTACTTTGTGTACTGTTTTATTTTTAGACGGAATCAGCGTATTGATTTATTTATTATATAACCACATAAATTTTTGCCAATGTATAAGATATTCATAAATATTAAATTAATTAATGTTTTACAGTAAAATTTTAAATATAGGGCCGTTCCTAAAATACATTCACATTTATGGAGACCGGTTGGGTTTGAGAAAACGTGATGTTCGCAGCTCATAAAACAATTTTGTAAATTTTACATATTACTACAGATATTCATTAATTTATTAAAGTTATATTATTGTAAGCAATGAATATTTAAAATAATTGAAATTTGTGTACCGCTTTTAATTGCCTTATACCATGTACCGGGGGGGTCTATCATTTTTATCGAAATATTTATAAGGGGGTCGCAGAAAATGTGAAAGTGTAACGAAGATGGGGATTGAGTCGAAATGGTAAAAACGGCCGCTATACTGTATTTACATATTTTAATTATATAATAGTGTACATAAAATTTCATTTATAATTAACGAAAATATGTAACCGAGAAAGTATATTACGTATGTAGCTTGAAAACAGTTTTTATGGCATTGATGAATTATGTTATTTGAAACGGATATCTGGTGCAAATATTTTGACTATAATTTCATATTTCATATTTTTCTATTATTATACTTACGCGTACTACGTAATTAAATAAGAAAATTTTATAATATAATAAATTGTTTGTGATGTGTTTAACTTATACAGTTTATTAATAATGGCAATAGTAATAATATGAATGAATTATATAATAAAATGAATTGGCCTGGTACCAAATTGTCGTATTGCAATATATTGGCCATATGAGTCATATAAAAACAATAGAAGCAATATTGAAATATTCATTATGGATTATCCTATCGTTCTTTAAATTAATCGAATTCTTATGAATAAAATAATGTTGTATAGAAATCCTTTTCAACAGAATTTGTTTTCTTATATGTTATTATTGATTATTGTTGTCTGTATTCTAAATAATAATAACGTGAACAAGTTTCCGAAGGAAAATGGATGTTGCTGGTTTTACGTCAAATTACTCATCTCTGAACTTATCGTTCTGTAAACTGTCATTAGACGAATTATATTTTAGTTAATCGATTATTGTTTAAATTTAGGTTGTTACCTTCGTTTACGGTGGTATGTATTATTTATATGAAAGTGATACGAGATTTACGAAACGAAGAAATTTTCAACAAGCTAAAATATTAGTGGTAGTGTATTATATACAACTCTATTAGCATGGCTTATATAGCCTAAAGAATATATAATGTAAGACTTACATAATATCTAAATTATAAGAATGCAAGTATGAAATGTTAGCTTTTAAATTAATAATATATTCTTAATATTTAAAGTACGTGAAAATATAAGTGTATTTTCGACATTTGTTATTGCTATTTGCAATTATGTGACATAGAGTGATTGACCAAACACACACAAGAATGTGGATTGAGATGATCGAAATAATAAAATTCATCGTCATTAAAATGAAATCCATAAATGTTTGATAATCAGCCACTTTTGTATGAAATATGTATGGAGAGAATTTTTATTTAAATGACAATATTTTACTCGAAAATCGGATTACATGTTATATTAATATTGTTTAATTATATTTCTATACTTATAAGACAGTGGAAGAAATCTATAAAGGCTATTTAAGTGGCTGTGTAGTTATCGTGGACTAGTATGATAAAGGAGTTTTTCAAGTGGGATGACGGCCGATGATATTCCTAAGCCGAATCTCAGTTCACAGAATGATGGAAAAAAGGTCTGCAAACTCTATTTAGGTTCAGCGAGAACAAGAAGAAGAATAATACATTGCTTGTTATATTAATTACTTAAATTTGTAGCCTATAAATTAATCCAATCGTAACATTTGAAAAGTGTTAGGTCAGCAATTGGTAACTTAGCCTACCAGTATCTTTATTATTTATTTTCACCTAAGAGAAAATAAATGTTAAAGATTAACCATTCTTCTAAATAAAACCCATATAGGAGGGGGTGTATCAAGTCGTTAAATTCTATTCTAATACTCTTATTAATATTTTTCATTGTTTTATATTAAATACTACAAAGTACAATACAAGACTCAAAATTAAGGCCTGAGATGAGACAAGAGCTCAATATCAGACTAAATATACATTTATGAAAAACTTTTGAAATGCCATTTTTTATGAATGTTAGCATTTTGTTGGCAATATAGGCATACTTTAAATTATAGACATATTATAATGTCCCCTTTTAATATTTATGTAATATAATCTCTTATATATTAGGAATTAGGATAGTTACTTGTTTTAATTTATTATATAGTTTGGTAGATATACATACCTTTATACCAAATACTCGTTAAATTCTTTATAATCATTAAGGTTTTTTTTATATTTAATAAATACATTTAATTAAGCCATAGTGATATTAGGTTAACGATTTAATATATATATTTGTAAACTATTTATTTGTTTAAAATGGTTCTTTGATAGATTTGCAATGCTCTAAATATTATAACACATTGATGTTTAGTTCAAACCAATAAAACTTCATTAAAATATCTTCAGTCGTAAAGAATTGACTTTCATTTCCTGGAAAAAACTCTACTTTTATGAATACTTTGTTGCAGTTACAATACAAACAGTGCATGGTGGTAGGGTTTTTTCTAATACCCACGTCGCTAGCTACCACCCTCAAGATGAAAATCTACCATCAAATATCTATAGGTGTGTTTCTAAAGGTATGCACCCATAACAGAAAAATTGTGAAGTAATAGTATAAATTAGCATAGAGTGGACGTTCGGAGAGATAAAGTTAGATATAATTAGTAGAAAATTAAGTATGAATATAGGAATAGAGAAAAATCAAGTATGGATGAACTGTATGAAGAATGATTTATGTATAAAATATATTTGTTATATTAAGTACGTAACAATTAGTACACTGTATTTCATAGTTCGCAACATTCAAAATAGGTATGAATATATTGAGGCTGAAAGCCATCGACACACTGTCACTAAATGTAGCTAACGGCATAGCTGCGGCATAGGTGTGTTTCATATACTTTTTTATGCTGTATAGGTTTAGCATTATGGTTACAATCTCACTTGATGTTCAGTTATGATGTGATCCAAAATTGTGGGATACTAAGCCTACCGGAGGGACTGGCTTTTAAGTGCAAATACTGGAAAAAACCTATAGGTATTTAGTGACTAATTTTTAATTTGAGGGTGGTAGCTAGCCATAAGAAGAGCGACCATAATA
Organism: Actias luna; assembly: GCA_039707435.1. Lineage (NCBI taxonomy): Eukaryota > Metazoa > Arthropoda > Insecta > Lepidoptera > Saturniidae > Actias > Actias luna. The sequence goes on along the minus strand of JAZHAC010000034.1, from coordinate 5,936,775 downwards.
AGAATATTAAGGTTATTAATTTGGGTATCCATTGATAGCTCAGTAATAGGGTGTCTGACACGACTTCGATCAACGGGAATTCGAGTACTACACTTATTTTTTATCGTTTTTAATAAAAAAAAAGGTAAATATCTTTACAAATTATTAACCTGTACTAATTTTATGGAAGTTACTTAGAAGGAAATGGATTGACTAGGATTTTTTGACTTTAAATAATTCATTTCAGCAACCTAAAAATATATTGTTTTAGAGATGCATTTTGTTATGTAGATCTAGCTAGCAATCATTTTCAAGTTTGAAAATTTGGCGAAGCCCTTCAGAGTCGGTTCTTCAGTAGGTTTAGTTAATTTTTATTTTCGGATACATCGTCGCCAAGCAGGAGAGATAGCTGCTCAATGTTAAAATGGTAAAAATGAAGTGTCCCAAACAAGACTTAATTATATAAGATCGACTATATATGCAAACAAAAAGCTTTTAAAGATGTTTAATTTTTAGACAGAATGCTTTTAGTATGCTTACCCCGAGTCGATGAAGTGAAAACCGTTTGAGGTGCTGTAATTTGTTGGTTCGCCTTATACGCATCAGATAAGTTCCACTTTGCCATATAAAGAGGTAAGAAACTCTCACCATTGGTTACGGTTATCGGATGGCATGAACGTAAATTCTAAAGTTTTTGTCACAGATTCATGTCAGTCCAGCAGTCTGCTGGCATAAATATCTACTCTACTTATCGCGGAGTTAAAAGGAACTCCATTTATGGTAGTTTCGTCAAACCTGTATTGAATAGAATCGTATGATTCATTGGGTACATTCAGTGTTATTCCAAATTATATTTATTTATGCAATGCTTATCCTGATTGATGTTTAATTAAATGAAACTACTAGCAAACTTGAAAGGTAGACTTTGTCCTGCCACATATTTCATAGCAAAAAAATAAATGAATAGCAAAATTAAATCTAGATGTCTATAGTAGTGATGCCATCTACCGGGTCAACTAATACGAAACGAAAAGTCAACGAATAAATTCGTAAAAAATATTCATATAATAAAATCAAATGGGTCAAACTGTTTGGGAGGAGAAAAAACAACATGACACCGGGATTTTTGCTTTTAAGTTATGCGTAAACTGTTTTTGCGAGTGAATTTACTGTTGTGTATAATATATTAACTATTAGATTTCTGTCATTTATATATTATTGTATCCAAGGTGGTGAAGTTTAATGTAAATTTAAAGCTTTCAAAATTATTACGAATAATCAACATTTTAGTTTACCTTTATCTATTGTTATTCAATTTAAAAAACGCCATTACATGGTATGATAAATTGACACTCTAAAAAAAAATGAGACAAGAAGCACGGGCTTAATACCCGAAAAATTGGGGGAAAATATCGTATTTTCAATTATAGGGGGACAGTGATATTCACAAAGGAAAGATTAAAAGAAAAGTAGACCATTAATCAATAAACAGTTAATCCGAAGAGAGGACTATAGAAATAAACAAATTGATATAATGGATATTGCTCTTTTTTGTTGAATGAAGCAGTAGCTAACATTACTTGCAATAATCTCCATCTAGCGACATTCGACATTGGTACAATTGGACCGTGGCGAAATGAAATAAATTAAACGTAGCTGTACGTATAACGAACTGAGTCAATGTCGCACGAATATCTTTTACTATTTCGATATAGAACTCATCGAAGCGGAAATTAATTAGCATATATACAAAATAAATTAATTTTGTCCCTTTATCACAGACTCAAGTTTATCTTCAGTCCTATCATCAGTTTGTAATCGCATTTAGAATGAAGACAGAACTAATTATTTTATCTTTATCAGCTTCTTACGAAATGCCTACATGCATTAAAATGTTTAATTATTGTGTTGTTAATATATCAGATATCGAATAAGCATCGCATTTTTTATGTTTAAGTAATAAAACATAATTTTCGCTCAGTGCTCGAAATTTGACAGAATCGTTATTAATTTGAAGCATGTTGGTCAAAGTAGAAATAAAATTTGTTTATAACATCACTGTAGTCATTTGTTAAACCCTTAATATATGCTTTTCTTCTGGAGACTTTTTCAATTAACAACTTACATTTAGTTATTTATCCTTACTTCTATATTGTTAAATACGTATATACAGATGTTAAAGTACTTGTGATAGACTGGTCGACTTCTGGTCTATTATATATTTTAAGTTGCGGCTAATAAGAACTTTTATCCCTTAGCCAGCAGGAAGCTTATCGGTTAATAGGATAAAAAGTTCTATATATATAATATCTATCACCGTGTCAAATTTCATTGAAACTTAGCTACTTTCAGAGTTATGCGTGTAGAAATGGACAGACAAAGAAAAATTAAATAATTTTTCGCCTCTATATCGATAGAGAAATACACTGATAATACTTTCAAAATATTTATCGTACAGTATTAGCCCTTTTACAGTTTTATTATACGTATGTATGTAATAGATAACGTTCGGTTTAAGCATCTTTCAAAAACATCTGTAAAGAACGTTCCGGTTTAACAAGCGAGGCGAGTTTAAGAAATGTCATACCTGTCTTTGACATTTTCTTTCACGAACAGCTTATTCACTTTGTATCTCATTAATTCGAACCTATTCCATTCGTTACGATATCTTAGCCCTTTTTCAATGAACTGTCATGACTTTCTATAATACTTATATACTATTTTATATATAATAGGAGAGCAATTGTAAACAAGGTAAAAAAGAATTGATTGTAGTTTAGAAAGCTTTTATAAAAGTACAAATATTGTATACGTCGCTATAGGTAACATTAAGTTGGTAGTATTAAGTGCAACTGAAGGGAATGCTTGTTATAGTCGACCCTTGATGATTGGATCAATATCCACCCTCCGAATGCAAACGGTCGATACCAAGGAAGAAAGTACAACGTCAGTAGTTTTGAGCTGAGCAAATAATATGTACAGAAATATATAAAAATGAGGTGAGATGTTTTCTATAGTATATATATTTTACGGATTGTGATTTCTTGTGTAGGTAATCTTAACGGCCTTGGAACGATCTAGAAGTGTTGTATTTATAGTGAAGATAATGAACTATCCATCTAATTAATTTCTATGAGTAATAGGCTAATAAAGTTATTATAATATAACAAAGATATAATAACATTCTTTACAAATAAATAGAGAATATTATTATACAAATTATCTTAAATATGACGTATTACCCTGTAGTTACGTTAAAATACATAGCTAGATGTTGAAGTAAATATATCAAAGCCACCGCATTTTGGTCTCAGACGCCCCTCGACGCGTTACGTGTACCTACTGCATCTAATGACTGCTTGAATATCTTACACCGCTTCTCAAACTTCTCTAGTATAATATTTCGATTAAAGAATTTTTATATCGTATCAATCACATAAATTTTTAAATTGGTTTGAAAATCCAGTAATATGGATACAGTGTATATATATATATATATATATAGTATATAATATAGTAATTCTTTCAGTAATATGGTTTTCATCTCTCTTTATAACATGCCTGTTCCACGCTAACCTGTTACTCCTCAATTTTTATGTCACTGGTGCTGTTTTCATGCTTTAGTTCTTCAGTCTATTTTATTTAATTTCTTGATCGTATGGAAATAATGAATTCAAATTGTAAATAGAGTTTATCTAACCGGTCTAGCAGATGATATTTTATTATTTAATCATTTGACCACTGTTCCGCGTATCACGTTCAGTGATAGGTCAGCATAGTAATAACTCCAACGGGAACATTTATATCTAACGATATTTCTGGTGACCTATCTTTAAGGCTTTAGATATTAGTATATAAGCATTTATCACATCTGAATTCAATCGTATATCTCCTTCACATATTATGATCAAAATTCAAGTCTAGTATTGACTAGTAGTCTAGTACCTTTCACAAAATTGTAGTACACTTTTCACAAAGTGTACTATCGTGCTAATATTAGTATGAAATAAATTTAGATTATTTAATAATGTAATAGATATATTCCGGATATCTCCTTTAACTTGTTTGAAATATAGCCTATCTTGAAAACTGCAATTGTAAGGCACGCACGTCTCCAACGTCAATGAATGAAATCAATAATGCATTTCAACTGTATAGCCATTCGTATGCTAATTGATAACTACTTAAGTCTTTCTGCACGTTAATACTCGTACAGCTCAGTAGGTCACGCTCTTTGAATTCTACTTTATTCAGAATCCGCGTTCTTGTATTATTTCCTTTTAACTATTCAATGCTTTTTGGTTTACCTTTCCTACAAACAATGTAATAAATACATAATGCATATGGCCATATTGGAGATGAATCTATAATTTATTAACGTTATAATTATACTAAGGTTAAATTCACCTGACACTTATCTGCATAAAAACATTCAACGTGTGTTCAATTTACAACAAACTCGTCGTAAACAAGCAACAGAACCAGTTTATAGGGAATGTCTATAATTACGTTTTCTAATTATTATTATACATTCCTTAGATGCTCAGTTGAATTAAAGATCTATATGGTTTTATTAATAGCAATTACTAGTAAAGTACTTTAACACCTCTGTTAATTAACTTTTATTCTGTGAACATAATTTGTAATTTTTAGCCGAACAAGTTTAAATAGATGGTAAATACTAGTATTTTCGATGAAATGCCATTTTAAAATTATTTTTAAACATTTTGTAAATGTTCGAATAAAATACAATTTTATATGATACTGTTAATAACACTTATCAGATGATAAGAAGGGATAAGAAGCGATGATAGCTCAGTGGTAGTGTGTACGACTTCGCGTCAAGGGACGTGAGTTCGAATCCAAGCACCTACAAAGAGCTTGAGCTTTCGGTGAGGGATAACATCGTGAGGAAACCATTGCATGGTGGTAGGGCTTTTGCTAATACCCGCCTGGCTAGCTACCACCCTCAAGTTGTAAAACCTGCCGCCAAATACCAATAGGTGTGTTCCGGCAGCTGCACTTGAGAGCCAGTTCCTCCACAGGTTTAGCGTGTCTACCAACATGGGCCGTATCGTCACTTAAGATCAGGTGAGATCATGGCTAAAACGATAAGCCTTAATATAAAAAAAAAAAAAAAAAAAAAAAAAAGGTTATTTTAAAACATATATAAGACTAAAAATTATTAAGTCTATGAACTAAATGAAATTGCTTATATTCATCCGAAATAGTTTACACAAGTAGCAGTATATACGTGTCTTATAGTAATGCCGGTCGCACAATAACGGCATTTTGTTCGGATTGACAGAAGCAACTTTTCTAAAATGCACGAGGACACCAAACTCAAGTGTACGCTGTTGTTACATTATAGATGCCATATAAAACCTTAATAGCTGCTAATTATTGTGTTTATCAGTAAATACTGGCTCAAATTGGATTTTAGTTTTGACGGCTTGAAGGTGAGTAATCGTGAATTCATTTTTTTATTCTCTGTAACTTTAAGGCTTGACAACAATTTCAATAGATATTAGATGACATTGACTTTATGTTATTAGGAAGGAAACATAGCTGCTTAGCGATAGATAGTTAACATGAGAACGGTAATTTGTAAGACGGCCACTAGACATTACAGCCTAATGCGTTGATTTTATGAAAATGTCTTCATTCGCCGAAAATTCTATAACGTATATCCGTATCCGAGCACGCTGTTACCGCTGTGTTGTTAATGTTACTATATTAGAATATAATAATTAATGTTTTAAAGCGTTAACTAAAACATAATTTTTAATTTTGTGTTGACTCAATTTATAAATACGTAATATAACAAATAATTTCCTAGGACTAAAGTTATGACAGTCAATAATAACTGGGACTAATACATCACAATAAATTATGTCGCTATAGAATTTATATAAACCATATCTATTGTAAATTTACTTGTAATTTATACAAACACCTACGCGTACGTGTAACGACTCATACAAAAACCCGTCCCACATTGCACCCACCTGCTACCTTTTTTAATTTATGAATATACTATCTGCGTCTAAGAAATTAGGTCAACATAATTATTTTTACTTACAACTCCAGGAACATCTTAAACTGGTAATAAATTTGAAAAATGTTTTTTTGTTTGTGCATGTTGTGTGGTAGACGGTGTGATACGAGGGTGGCGGGTATAGTTATGGATTTGTTGATGAAGGGAGGGTTCGCGTGTCTACCAAAGTACTAATGCACAATAGAAGCGGTGGTAACCATGGCTGCGTTTCGTTGAACGCGCGCATCGCGAGTTGCCAACGAGCTTCGGGCTTGATCGCGCGTTTGCATCAATTAAAAGAATTTGGAGCGCGCTTCGTTTGTTTTTTATTCTGTAAACAAATAAAAAACAGAACCGAACGATATACTACTTTAATTACAAACTGTACCCGAATACCGAACGTACTGTTTGAATAACGAAATTATTGTAGTGATTTCAGAAGCGGGTTATATTACAATATTTTTTTTGGTGCACATTCTGTGAGTTTACTTTTTTCATATACACGAATGGACACAATGCAACTTGTCTGCGAGTAATCCGGCACGAGAAAATGAAAGCGTAAGAATTGTGTTTTGTTATTTTCATATTATTATATCGTGTAAACCCAAAACCGGTATATGTACAGTGTTTCTATCCTACGTGGCTTTAATAATAAACTTTATTTTCCGTTTTAGCAAATATATAGAGATGAAACTGTATAATTACATTAATATGCACATATAAAAAATCGTAGAATGAAACCTGCAAAAATTAAAGACTGCCTTTACATCCGTTTCTAGGTTTCGCATTTTACACTTAATATAAAATGGATATATTTTTATCAGACCACTTTATTTAAATTAACAATGTTGTTTTACCATTCTATAAATAATGTTGTAGGTACTATAAATACTATTTGTAGGGTGACTGGATAGTATAAAAATACGGATACAAAAGACAGTAGATTCCACCAGCCTACTTTACTCTTGGGGGATATAGCGCTATTTCGTATAAGAGAGTCTGGTTTTTTATTTGTAGATAGGTAACATGCCAGGAAGATGTAACATGTCATGAATATATTACATGTCATGGATATGTTACATACAATAATTTTAAATTTGGATTGTGGAATGGTATGACATACGTGACCTGCTAGATTGCGGCTAACACACAGTAAATTGTATACTGGTTGTATATGTATACATAACAGATTTCGGGATATAGTATATAAGACATAACGTTGCACCGGCGGCAATTCTCAACAGAGGCTCATGGGTAGTGGTAGATGTTCTTTTAGTATAGTTACTTATTCACGATTAAGCGAAGGATAGTCTATTCAATTAAATGCAAATTATTTTGTATACTTAAAAAGATTATATACCATCGTTAGAAGCAAGTTGGCTTTTTCTGTTTTGATCTTAATCTGTTTTAGTTGATATTGTGGTTATCCTGTTTCTTTTTATTATTATCTTTCATGACAATATAAAGTAGGTCTTTAAAATACAGGATAAGGAATTATAGCCCGTGTGTGACGCATGGGCGTTTTGTATTAGGAAGCAAAAATGTAACAAATATTTAATGTTAAAAATGACAATAAATATCATAACACTATGCAAATAATCTCGAATTTTCCCCATTTACCTTTTCCAATAAGATAAAAAGTTTTCGTTGGGAACAACCCTTCATTATCAATTCAGCCCAGGTTATAATTAGAGTAATGGCGATGCCTTGGGATCGATCCAAATTCTATGTAAAGCGTCAATGACAGGTCTAACATTAGAATATTTTGACTGAAACCATTATATCGAAAAAAATATTATGAGCTTGAGCTTTCGGTGAAGGGAAATATCGTGAGGCAATCATACATTTTCTAATGACCGCCGGGCTAGCTACCACCCTCAAGTTAAAAATCTGTCGCCAAATACCAATACGTGTGTTCCGGCAGTTGCACTTGAAAGCCAGCCCCTCCACAGGTTTAGCGTGTCTACCAACTTGTGTCATGTCGTCACTTAAGATCAGGTGAGATTATGGCCATAACGCTAAACCTTCGATCGAAGGATCGTAAGATCGTTGTAGATATAATTTTTGTTTAGTACGTCGGAGCGTTTCCTTGATACACATATCTTTCAAATGAAAATACATTGAGCACTATGAGTGCTATTATTAAAGAAGTTAAAATTTGGTACAGATGTTATTTATACTTGGGTTTTTTTACTTTATCAGGTTATTAGCGTTATGACCACAATCTCTCCTGATATTAAGTGACGATGAGGCTCAAAGACGGTGGGCAGCCTAAGCCTAAAGGTTGGACTTAATAAATAGTTACTGTGAAGTAAAAAAATTTTTACGTGGTTAAAGTTGTTAGTAAAATCCGTTGTTATGATAATATATAAGTTAATATGGAAAAATATATAACATATTGAAAGTTATTGATGACGGTTATTCAGTAGAGAGTGATCATTTTTATCCTTGATTGTACATCTACATAAAATATGACTGTACGTCACGTTCGGTTATTGAAAGAAGTCGTTCAAGGCTCATGTTACGAGGTCCGTGTGCGTAGCGCGTGAACTCTGTTCTACTTACAGTTAACTTATAGAGCTTGCAAATCTTGTTAAGTTAAAACCTTATATCTTATTATTTTACCAAAAATGTATAATCTATCTTGTAAATAGATAGGTACTTATTGAGATATTATAATGTTCTTTCGTGAAAAAAAAGTGAAGGTACAACGATTATGGCGGAGATAATGAATAAGCCTAAAACCATATGGTGCGATTATTTATAAACTTTGGTATTCCTGAAAATGGCAGTGAAATTATACAAAGCGTTTCGGAAGTATTTGTTTGTAATGCTTTACATTAAAATATGCTTTATGTGTATAATATGTAATAATGAATAGCTATAATATGTTTATAACTGAATATAAGAGGAATTATTTAAATTATAAACATTATAATATATATTAATTTTATTTGATAATTAATTTTATATTCAGTATTATCAAAATTAAATGGTGATATTACTGAAGATGGTAACACAATCCTAGTAAGAGACTGGTACCTAGTGCAGCTCTCTGAACACACTACAACGTATAACATGGTGGTAGCAAGCAGTGGTGGGCATTGCTAAATGCCGTACCACCACTCTATCGCTTCATTACAATGTTTTCCTTCACTGAAATCCAAGCTAACTATTATATTTCAATTCATATCGATTGACGCAGTATTTTTATATATAACCATTGTGGCGTTATTGCAATTTTGACAATATTTTTTTCTAGCCGTAGTCGATGACGTGAATTAGTCTCTCTCTCGAAGTAGTCTCTGGTAATAATGGTGGAATGAGGGTAGTCGTGATGGCTTTAAATGAGTAATTGACGGTATTTCACAGGCGACGGATCCCACACGTCCCTCTACTAGCTCGTCCAACATATTGCAAGAGCATGTACATAAAAGTATTTTTTCACCACGTTAAGAAAAAAAAAGTACTCTATAATACGACTCTTATGTTTAAACTTGTGTAATTCCAGTAAATTTGATATATCGTCCACCGTTAATTGACATATTGAAATATCACAATGTACTAAATTTGCGTTAACATTTTTTTTCCATTGCATAATTCTCATTTGCGAAATTGCCGGTGTTCGCACGTATTAATGGTATAAAATTACAACGTGTAGCCTGCCGTCTGACACTTGTTGGCTTTTTATAAGAACAAGTTTGATTGTCTCCGCAAGGTCACCATCAATATGTCCGAGAGACATTGAATGATTTATCGAACACTTAACCCGATTGAGAACTGAACATCGTTGTTTGATTTTACTTTAACTAAAAGCCTTCAATACTCATTGACATATGACAGTTTACATATTTGAAAGATTGAGATTGATGGATACTAATCTTCTATCTATATATATACAATGAAAATAATGTTTGTTTGAGGCACAATCACGTCAAAAATATTGATCGTATCGACATGGGACCATGACATGGGAATTATATGTAGAGGGTTTAGGGCAATTCGTTATTTGAATTCCAATGTTCCTAGATCCTTTCAAATTCAAATGGTCCTTTATCTTTTTCCTGCTGTTTTACTTTTATGAACATTTTCTTCGTCAATAAAAACAAAAGACAGGTATTCATCCGGCAAAGCGGGCAGGACGGGCTAGTGTACAAATAGGTATAAGGAAAGTACAGTTCTAGGCTATTTACTTTATGGATTCTACTGTTGATATTTTGTTGTTATAGAAAAGAAGGACAGTGGATGACGTCACAAGCTGGATTATTTTTTAACACCTACTATTATGAAATAATAATTCTTGTATAATTCGTGAAATTGTGTTGTATATATGAAATTTCAGTTTTAGGTTTCTTAAACATGAAGTACTAGCAGCATTTTACTTTAAAATTCATTTTACGTTACTATGCTAAATATTAGTTTATCTTTAAGTCTATTTAACTGAACGAAATAAGTCATTAATCTTTTTTATTTAGTTCAAGATCATCTAAGTTGCTTGTCTGATATAGTGTGAGGTAAAATCGGTGTATTGTGCTGATGAATGTGTCTCTGGACCGTCAATCATTCGAACAAGAGGCCAAGACGTGTAAGGCCTTACAATTCAGACGTTATTGTCGGCCAAGTTCCCACAGTTAAGTAAGTATGTACACATGTTTTACAGTTAATTATGCCGACAAATCGACTTCTTGTGAATCAAGATACAACGTTGTGTGGTAACAACTAAATTCTTTTATTAATTCTTAAATCAATCATTCGTAACATCGGTACTTTTTAAGAAATATGATAGAATTTTAATGTATGTCTTAAGAGGGATTGCTTAATGTTTTAGGTATAAGGAAACTGAGATGGTTTTTTGTTATTTTGAAACTTGAATTTTATGTGTTATTATATAGATGAAAACTGAAGTTGTTAGCACAAATTACATGGGTAATTAATAGTTTATGTTTATAACACCACCATTAAAAAAAATTAGGTGTTATAAATAGATATATAAATTAAGAATGATCATCTCGTGATTTCGATTATGCTTCTCGATTCAAGAGATGTCTCCTACCTTAAATGTATGTAATTTACAAATTATATTTTGTTTATGTTGGATAAATAATAATACCGATAACAACACCGCCTTTCTCTTTTGCCTGTTATCGCAAATTAATAATAGTAAATCACTTAAACACTTAATTTATACGGATAATTACCCATTAATTTCCTGTCACCACTTTGAATTTCATTCAGCTGAATGTCTCAAACTGTAATTTTAAATGTTAATTGGTAGTGTGTACGGACGGCGCGTCAAGGAAGTCTTGAGTTTTAAGTGAAGAAAAAATCGTAATGAAACCATAGCATGGTGGTAGGGCTCTTTTCTAATGCCCTCTTGGCTAGTTACCACCCTAAAATTGATAAATTGCCTGTAAATATTTAAAGGTATGTTCCGGCTGATTCATTTGAGAGCCAGTCCCTCCACTAGGCTTAGCGTCTCCATCGTCTTGGGTTACGTCGTCACTTATAATTAGGTGAGATTTTAGCCATAAAGCTAAATATTAACTAAATAAAAAAATTGTACTTTCCAGTTTTCTAGAATTGTACAAAGTACCCTTTAAATTACTTTTGAAGAGTTGTTTAACGTAATATCTCTTCGTTATTTTACAACAGAAAAACATGTACTGGATTACTGTATAACTTTTTGTAAGCTATATCTCGGCATCATTATCTCAAAAATTCGATGTCATACCTTTGCCGTAATACTGTGAAGCTATGGGACCGTCGTTCAGATAATTTATCTTCTTCACATAACATAGATCATATGGAGTATACATGTATAAAGCACAATTTTAAGTAATTGTTTAGTGAATTACAAAAAGATGTGATATCCGACTGGTTATTCCTAAGATAAAGCGTTCAAACAAAAAAAAAACAACCAACTTTTCCGCTTTATAATATCTTATATTTTACGCAAATTGGAAAAAATACCAATATTGTGAATATTTTATATTCAAATGCACATTGGTTTTCAGACACATTTTAAAATCCAATGTGATACAATCATTTACATACAAGTACGTGAAGTCCAAGTCCCGTGGGATCGTTTAATGACAATGATAAATTGTTTGTAAATGTATGGCGTTGCGGTCTACTTGATATCGAGCTCCCGATGCTCCAGTATATGCAGTCCGTAATTATATTTTATTATTACGATAGCTGCGTATTTTCGGAAATAACAATTAATTTCGGAGATAAAACCCAAAAACCTAAGTTTTAACTCATTACCGAATGTAGTTGTATTTGTGTGGTTTTGGTTATAAAAATATATTTAAAATTTTGTTGACTTGATTAGGTATATTTATCTGTCCACAATATTTTGAAATGCGTATTTAAATATGTTGCATTTCATTCCATTCATATATTTGTGTTCGATTGGACGTTTTTGGATATATATATACAGTATCTTAATAGGAATACCATTATAATTGTTACTACTTAACTATATAAAATAATGTAATTTGACAAAACGACTCGCACACCAGTTATTATGCGGGAATTACAATACTTCAGAAATCTTCAATATTGAGACTGCAACTCACCAAACTTGAATTACAATAGGATTAATGGTATAGAATAAAGCATAGGGGACTAACAAAGATACACTTCCTTGTAAAGTTACTATTCATATGGACAAAATATTTAAATTTAATTCACGTATAATAATACTGTATCTAAATTATGAATTTGTATTTTATGTGTCTGAAATCTTATGCGTGTAATCATTTCTTAAAGGATATATTGCACTCAGGTTTGTTTTATTTATTTTTTTTAATTTTTACAGTTACAGTGTTTATGCAAAAAACTTATTAATTATTTTATAAAAAAAAAACTCTCCGCGTAATAACCGAAAAACCCTCACTCACACAAACATTTCCCTATATACATAGCAACTAATCTGAAATGAGACAATTTCCCCTTTTTGATGCAGTTCTAGCATGCGACGTGACCATCGAAAGGCTAACAATTAATCCGACTTTAAATGGGTATTCGGTTGTCAAGAGCGAGTAAGGTCTATTTCGGATGTTTACAAATGTTAGAGGTATTTTTATTTGAACAATTGCATTCTGCACATGTAATTGATGTAATGAAGACAAAAACCTATTAGTTTTGCCCTTGTATTGTAATTAAAAATATCATGCTATTATTTCATTAAAATGGCCAGAGAGCTGGATACATTACGTATAATATTTATCATTACATGTGTAGAGTATATGTATACATTATAAACACTATAGAGGCGCTACTGTGGCGGATGCGCCAATATATTTCTTCAAATCAATCTATTTCCGGATTTTTATTTCACCGGTTATTTTGAAATCATTCTACATTTCATACAGTCATCTTGCTGGGATTCTACGGTTTTCTAGTTTTTCTCTCCTTACCCTGTCTTATTATATAAAACTAGCTGTCCCTGCGACTTCTTTCGCGTGGAAGTAAAATTTTACTTAATCATTTTTAACTTCTTTTTTATACAGTTTCGCTCCTATTGATAGTATAGCATGACGATAAATATCAATCTCAGTAATTGATCTAACAAATACAAATAGACAGTAGTTTCTTAGATTCACGTTCAAAAAGAGAATATCTTCCGCTTTATAATATTAATGAATATAGATCATTTTGGATAAGTAAACATTATACTCGTTGAATATTTTATCGAACAAGATATCAGTACAATAAATTACGAACACCTTATTCTTGAATGCTGTGATTTAACGGCACCGAGATATTCACACAGAACTGTGATTGTTTTCTGCAGAGTAGTTTGACGGATTTGATATGAACGGGTTTTGAACATGGGTCAAGGATAATCGATGAATGTTTGTCGGACACTTGCACCCTCAAGGTCCAAGAAGATTGAGCGCACCGCGTGCACGTGAATGCTGTCAAGTCAAAATATTTTATAATTTTTTTTACATTTTATTTCTGACCAAAGCAATCATGTTGTTCTTAAAATACCTATACGATTTATAGAGTAAATAAAATTTAGTTTATATATTTTTACTGAATAATAAATAAAGCAACAGGTTATAATCAAAATTAATGTTTATAAATAAACTTCGCCATTTTACGTACGTAGTCACTGGTGCTTTTATGTGGAAAGGCTATAAGGTTTTTGTTTTGATGCGTTCGTTGACCTTAAACACCCTTAAAGAAGGGTGGCAGGCTGTCTGACGCACCCCTATTATGTGCGGACAAGCATGCGCTGAGATAACATTAAAATTTCAAAAAAAGATCTAAGCTAAGATTCTAAAACTGTTGGACATTGACTTTTTGAAAAATTATAAAAATTATATTTTTTTATTTGTAAGGTCAAAAGTGAAAATTTGTACCATCTCAAGAGAATAATCTCTAGTATAAACTTGAGAAACTTGATATCATATTCGGATATAGGAGACGTATTTACATAAATTAAGATTGGATGATTTTAAATATAAGTCATTCGTTCGACGGATTCTCATAATATAATAGTAATAATTTGTAATCAAATATCAGTTTAAGGGAAAATGGAAGTGGACATTTCGAAACAAAATATTGAATTCGTATCTATTATATCACAAATTGGATTAATTTCACTACTAAAACTACGTTATATTCTTTCGATTTTTCTATGAGAATACTTTTTGATTGTATTCCTTTTGTCTTAACCACCTACCTACACGTAAGGCGTAAAACATAATTAGCATATCCTTTAAAATTAACACTCTATTGTTGCCGTAGTTATGAAAGTGTGAACTAGTTTGTATAGATATTGTTACTTGTGTGTATAATAGGAAGGTGGATATAGATTAATAACTTTCGTTTTACGTCAAATACCTTTGTTATTTTATTGCGAACCCAAAACAGTTTTTAAATTTCTGCAACTTGTTTCCATCTTAATCGTTATATTTTTTAACACACTATTCATTCACACTAGAGATCCAATACTGTGGCTACATTTTTAATATATAAAAAGGTATACGTGTATACGTAGACTTTGAACAATCATTTGTCAGTCACAGAAATAATTGTCCCGAGTGGGATTCGAATCCACAGTACTAAGCACAGCACGGCGGTAGTGGCCATGGCTTATTTCTTTATATGAAATGATGAATCAGTGGCAACGTGTATGAAGACCGTGGTGATGGGTGTGAGTTGGAACTATATAATGAGCCTCAGTCCCTGGTGAAGGAAATCATAACTAATGCCCTAATGCCCGAATGGTTTTAGCTACTACCGTCAAGTTGTAAATCCTTCGCCAAATAGACAAAATAATTTTAGTTACATTAGAAGTGTTCCAGTAGTAGCACTTGGGATCCAGTTCCTCCAATAGGTTTTACGCGTCCACCATCTTGGGCCACATCGTCACCTAAATCAGATGAGATTGTGGCCATACAAAAAACCTTTAAAGTATTATGAGAACAATAGTAGTAACATATATGCCGTCTGCCTGGTGGTAAGCGGTTACCGATCTCTTTAAGAATCGATTTTTTATATAAGGCCTACGGTATGAGAAGTAAAATGAATGCAAGCAATTACTAATAAGCGTTACTTTATTCTGCGTAACGTATCATGCGCCCCTTACACTTCGACGATTATAAAATTGTTCGTCCCATGACAATCCTACTTAGGAGTAAACTCCTGTGGTCATCAGAGCTGACAAACGCACACTCTTTTTTTCTTTCTTTCATTTATGATATTTTGTAAAATTATAGTTCAAGTGCAACTAATAATGTAACATCATCACTTCATAATTTATACAAATACTAGATGTGGCCACAACTTTGTTCGTGTGGGACTAATAATTATTACATTTCTTGCTCGTTTTTGCAACCTTTTGTAATACAGCTTTGCTATTACGTGATAGCGTGATGTTTAATAGCCGAAAGCCTCAATTGCTGCTCTATCAAATACAACACGAATTTTTGAAATCCGACCAGTAGTTTCTGACATTAGCGCTTTCAATCAAACATATAAAGTTTTCCGCATTATAATATTAATATACATTGATTGATATTGCTATGAACGTGTAAAAGTGCTATGATGTAAAAGTGTCATGAGACGGTGAAGTATAAAAATATATTAATAAACCCACTGGCTTAGAGTCACATGTGTTTGCGCGACGTGTCGGTATTTCACGATTTCAGAGGTGAATTAAAAACAAAATAAAGCACTCATTTGAACCATAAAAGAAGTTATTTTGACCATACCGAGCATTGCCTATGTAACATTACGGGTTCGTTAAACCAGTTTCCGGTTTGTTGTTTATTAGATTAAGTTCAGGACTGTCAATAAGATAGTGAGTTTTAAGGTTTTAGATAACATCGTATTCTTCACGCCTACTTTAACTGTAGGCGGGTAGGAATTATTACGAGGTTGTAATACTAACTTGGTATGTAGGTACTAAGAGTAGGTAGATGTAATGTATTTTTACCTAAGTATATTTTGATGTGGAAGGATACATTTATTTTTAAGTATTGTCTAGTTGGTCCATATTAATTGTTTCATTTTAAAAACAACAAAAAGCGACATCATTTTGCTTTTATACACGTATGGGTTAAATGAATAAAACAATATGATGTGTTAAAGAAACCGTCTTATCTTCTATACACATAATAAGAGTGTAAATTTAACGTGTCTTTACTTTTCAGATGTATGTGAAAAAAATTATGGCAAGTGACTAACTAAGAATGATACTAACATTATAAATGCGAAAGTGAGTTTGTTTGTTTGTTACGCTTTCACGCCTAAACCGCTGAATCGATTATGATGATTTTTGGTTCAGAGATAGATGGGATCCAGGAGACGGAGATACGCTACTTTTTCGCACGGATTCTTTATTGGAAGAAGAGTAAATAGAGGAATAAACTTTGTATAAAACTTTTTATTGCGTCATCTGATTTGTGTGGGAAAATCGATAATAACGCGAGCGAAGCCGCACGTGAAATCTAATAAGTAATAAAATAGCTTTACATTATTTTTAGAAATGTTTGTGCACGCATTACTGCTAAAGTACAACTTTTATGATAAAACGTAAAAGAAATCGTAGAGCATATCCTCGAGTAACTTTAGTCTTTGTTTCATTAAAAACTATCAAAAGTTATTATAATTTGAATGACGGCGCATAATTAAATAAGTTTAGTTCGACACGAACGAAGTCGCGGACACAGCGAATATAATATATGATGTAATCTGGATGTGTCCTATTGTAGGTTTTATTTTAATTCATAAAGTTATATGCTATGTAAGTTTAGTGACATTTTACTTAGTACAGTTATTTTGTGCCAACGATGTTAAGTAGTTAAGTAACAATTAAGTTCTATACAAAATCTTTCTTGACAGTTGTAACAAAGGTCATCTTGTTCAAGCTAGGTTTGAAAATTATGTTTTATTCTTGACATTGACAAAATCCTTATATATTCAAAAGCCATTATATAACAAAATCGCATGTGAGTAAGTATTTTGTAATGCCCGCCTGGCTAGTTACCACCGTCATGTTGAAAATCTACCGCTAAACCCCTATCGGTGTGTTCCGGCATTGTTATTTGAGAGCCAGTCCCTCTAATAGGATTAGCATCTCCACCATCTTGGGCCACATCGTCATTTAATATCAGGTGAGATATTGTCCATAATGCTAAAACCTATAAGCGATAAAATATTTTATTACAAATATATTACAATGAAATATTGATTTTTTTTTAGTTCAGTGCAAAAACTGCATAGCACTTGATGGTATATATGTCGCAGTCTATCAACAATATCGACAGCAAAGAGTAAGGGTCTCCATACAAAAATTTCCACCCACACACATAAACATCCGATATAAAGTTACGATAACTTTTGATCACGTAAACTGTGGACGTGCGCACGCGTCTTCCGATACAAGATAATGCTTCCTTGAATAAACCGACAATGGGTAAGAGTAATACGATTGCATCGATGTTCTCACTTCCCACTAATCAAGTATAATGGGTCGACTGTGTGTATAGTGTTGCCACATGGCATCGATGCATACCATAATAAAACACAGATGCAGTTCATATTTAATGACAAGTAATTATGACTAATATTATAGATATATATGGAAATAATTCGATGTTTCAAGTAAAATATTTGCAGTGACGTATAGGCTAAAATTATATAGTGATGTAATATTCATCATCATTTTTTAGTTTAGATTATTGCAATTTCGTTTGAGCCTTTATTGTTCTTAATTTTTTTATAATATTTTATTGGTTTAGCTTTATGGCTATATCACCTAATGTTAAGTGATGATGTGGCCCAAAATGGTGGACACGCTAAACCTAGTAGCGGACTGCCTCTCAAGTGCAACTGCAGGAACACTCCTATAGGTATTTGGCGACAAATTTTTAACTTGTAGGTGGTAGGTAGCCAGTGCATTAGACAAAACCCTACCGCCATGCTAAAATATGTACTTACATGTATATGTAGTTGTGAAGGATAAATACGATCTTGGTAAATAAGTATTTTTTACGTAGTTTTTGTGGTTCAAATTTAATTATTATTGTTATGCGTTTGCAGGGTGGCCGGACACGAAAAGTGTATCGGACTGGAACGCGACTACAATATACCGGTATAATACCTGGCAAATCGGCATGCTTAGACGTGACTTATATTTGAGGATTACTCGGAATATATCCAGTTATCAACTTAAAGTGATTTTTCTTTTGATTTATCGCGTTTCAGAATTATTCTGTATACCTATATATACGTCTTTCGTGAGGTTAGCAAGCCGGCATGACAACGGCGATCGTCGATGTATCGCTACCGTTGTTTTTGATTGTATTGCGCTTACTATAATTCACTGTACCGTTATTTTGCCGCGTTTCGATAAAAAAATTACAGTTGCCTTACGGACGATTAGTAATACTTTTTGTATATTAAAGTTTTGCGTCTGACATGAAAATGTTTGTATATAGGTATATTAAAAAAAAACGTTTTTCGTCATATATAAGGCTTAGAGTATCACGAAAAGACAAATTCTTTTACCATAAATATCGGGTCACGCAGTAAAGATTTTTTATATGATAATGTTTTTATCTCTTTCGACAGTCGCTACTGTCCCTGGACCGTATTGAGCTGTATTGAGCTTACCATCAGGCGAAGTAGGTCATTCTGCCAAGCCAAAATAAAAATGTATATATAAGGTACAGAATTTTTGTTTTGATTGTTATGTCATAAGGACTTCCACAATTAACTTTTATCACCGTTTTATTCAACAACTTAACAAGTCCTAATTATCATTACCTTTAGTAGAGCTACCTTTAAAGATCAGCCAGTATATATCCAGCTACAGGAAATCTAACAGATCAACAACACAGTGATGTCCCTCGATCCACTTGTAATCTCTAAGTAATTACCATTACTTTTTGATAAAACTCAAGGATTCTTTAAATTTTTTCAGTCCGCGGTGCTCGTACAATTTAACTATGTTGTCTCGGCGCGGCGAACCGCGAACACTTAAGTTGATCTTTCGGAGTATAGTGAAGAGATTCGCTTCACGGCGCCCTTGTTCACTATCTACAGTACACCAGGTCGCCGCGGCGCACACTTTGGGAACCCAAACCAGTTAGTGTACACTATAACAGTTATAAATAAAGTTGGGAAAATAGGTCAATCTTCAACTTAAAACTTCCCGGGCTATATGTAAGAATCATAAAAGTTTTCTTTAATGTTCGGCAGTTTAAAGAGATCGGAGCAAGTGTGCGGTATGATAGATGTTAGAATGTCACGGTTTAATGATTACGATGCGACAGTATTTATAGGCAGATGGTGGGAACTACTATGATTATATGGGACAAAGTGAACCCCACATAATGCCCCACCCTCATACGCATCCTACGGAGCCATTGCAGTCGAGACGTTTGAGTAGTATGGATTATATTTTAATTGAAAGGAAATGTTATATAAAATCATGGCAGATAAATTATTATTGTGCTTATCAAATATATATAAGTAACAGTAAAATACTAAATTATGATTGTTTTTTTTTAACTGTTGTATTTCACTGTTATATTAGTGTAATTTATTTTTAACGTAACAGTAAAATGAAGGTAGTGCACATGTAAATTAGTATGTATAGTACAAAGGACAAAGTGATTGCAGGTTAAAGGAGTTGCCTTACTGCAACCGTCGCGGCAAAGCGCTGCAGGTTTAAGTCAAGTCAGGCTTATTTGTGTGATCCACAACTAACTGTCCTGAGTTTGGTCGTTACTTTGTGTTCGTTAATTGTGGTTATAAAGTCCTTCACACCTAACATTGGCGTGATTGCCGTCATAAGCAAATGACAGTAATTAAAAAAACATGACTATTATAGAAATATCAGCGATACACCAACGGTGGTCTCGGTGAAGAAAAAACATTGCGATGAAACCATAACATGTTGGTAGAGCTTCTTCTAATATCCACCTGGCTAGCTACTACCCTCAAGCTGAAAATTTGCCGCCAAATACAGGCGCAGGTGTGTTCCGACAGTTGCACTCGGGACCCAGCCCTTTCACTTTTTTAGGCCACGTCGTCACTTAACATCAGGTAAGATTGTAGCCATTTAAGAACAGCATAAATAAAAAAAAAACACCATAAATACTGAATGATCCCGGAATTAAATATAAGTATTTTTTATACTATGGTTTAATACCAATATTTATTGTGACCACAAACCAGTCGGGTATATATCATATACTAAATCTAATGTATTTATATATTCCTGATACGGATTTTAAGTGAATCATTTAAATTTATTTCTCCATTACGTGACTAAAGTTCATCTGCGACGAATTAAAAGTATTGTAAGTAAAAAACCTGTTAACTTTACCGTAAACAATTTTTAACGCAAATTCTGTCTGTTTTGTTAAGATAGATACTGTAGTTAAATAGTAAACACTTAAAATTTTAATACGGTAATCCATACATAAGGGGGTTACGAGCAATTGTTTGTGTTACAGTATATACTATTCTTATTAGATGAAAATATTTAACTATATATTTACATGCACTAATATTCGGTTAAAAAAGGCAGGTATCGTATACACATTTGCATTGTGGTTTTAATTCTATTTTGATGAAGCACTGAAGTAAAACTTCCATGGTCGCAATGAAAAATAAATATACGTATCCATACAAAACTTTAAGTGCATCACGCGACACGCCTACTATACGAAAAGCGCCGAATACGTCCGAATGTTTATGGTGTTTTTTTGTTCCGTCTCGCTCTTCCGCTGGGACAAAAACAACCATAGCTCATGCCGCGATGGCTAAAAGCTCAATATACGGGCCGGGACGCGTTTAAACATAGTGCGGACGAATGAGCTTATAGACGCGTTGTGTAAGGCTCGTATTTGTTGACAACAATGTTGCGACTCATTTGTATGTCGAAAATTGTTTTAATGTAAATGTGTAACGTGCCTCGTTACGCTGAGTTCGGCAAAAACAGTGCTTGTTTATACAGAAAATAACACATTGTTGTTTGGAGGCTGGAAACAAAACAATAACAATTATGTGAGTAATGGTTTTAAATAATTCTCGGAGTTATGGAACGGACGTTCGGATAGGGACTGTTATTTAAATGAATGTAATTGAATATTTGAATCGAATAGCAACTCCTAATTTTTAAACGAGTAGCTATTGTATTATATTATTTATATTATAAAGCAGAAAACTTTGTTTGTTTGAACGCGCTAGTCTTAGTAACTACAAGTCGCATTCCAAAGTATATCTTTGTATTTGATAGAACAATAATTAATTACGGATTTAGTCTATTTAACATCATGTTGTCACCAACAGGAGCGAAGTTGAATTAAAAAAAGTTACAAAAAGGGGCAAAAATGAATAAATAGTTTTTAATACCACACGTATGAAGATGCAGGTACAGCTAGTAGTAAATAAAGAAAAATAGTAATTCTACGAAGTAATATAAATATATAAGTAACTATGGAGAAAATAAACAAATTGTAAATATAGTAAAATTTATATTACGTAGCTAGTTCAACGATTAAAAATAAGTCTTGCCTTGCACACTAAGATTTCGCTGTCATTGTGATTTTCGCAAGCTCTCTCTTTTAAGCCCAACGCTCATGGTAACTTTGTTAATTAATTAATTATACATGCTTCAAGGTTAATTTAGTTTAATAATTGATATTTAAAGTGAAAACCGTTACGTTAATTTAGTTGTATAGAAACTATTATCATGGGATTGAATGTTTCCGTCTAATCAATTTATGCAAGCATCTGGTTACACAACTAATCTAATAAAATAATTAATTCACCGTGAAAGCAATAATATGCCACCGTCGTCTAAACTGTCTCATGAACTTATATTTGACACTTTTTATAAAATCGTACGGCCTGCTTGATATTAAACGGTTACTGGAACTCATGAATGTTTTAAAAGCAGAGTTATAATCAATAGTGCGTCTCTGACCTTAAAAACCATTTCACGTAGGAAATTTAGAAACCCTACGTACCGCACAAACACAGTATAAGGTAGGCTACGGTCTCGGATAGAGTTGGAGGTATTTTGGCTCCATTGGAGCTTCCTCAGATGGATACAAATCTCCAAAGAGAGTTTTCTGTGTCCTAGCTCTCTATATGTGGGAATAAAACATTATACTTTGTTTTAATCTAATTTGATAACAATTAATATGCTTTCTTTTAGCAATTCATATGTAATACGAGTTGTAAAGGTATGCCGACAAGTGCATTGTCTTAACTATAAATGGCTTAACCTGGAACGTGGCCGAGTCGTCTATTACTGGGAATTCAGGTTGTTTGCGTTTGATCGACTTAGCTACAATGTCGACTGGTCAACGTGTTGGTTTATTTATTCCTTAGTGATGAAAACCAATACCTTTTGTTGGATCTTTTCATAGGTGTTATTGAACCTGAACTATTGTTGTACATTATCAATGATACGGCTGTTAATTTTAAAATTAATATTTTAATTATAGTTTAAGCCGATATACGGAATTTTGTCTTAGCTAAAGTTGAAAAATACTTTTTTTTTAATAATAAAATAAGTACGAAAATATTGATACTTTTATTGAACCAAGAGATCGTGAGTTTCTTACCCGTTCGTGACTGACTTGTGTGATGAACATATCATTGTTACTTGTATGTATGTATATAAAATAATCTTATGTTTAGTATATCAATTTTTAACTATCATTTAGTTTGGAATTAAATGGAGACATGGATTAAATTGTGCCCTTGTGTAAAAAATAACATATATGACTAATAGAAGAAATAACTGTTTTGAAATTCTTTTATTGAAAGAATTTCAAACAAATAGAAAATAATTTAGAATTTATTAAATCATCTTTTCGCTATATTGACGTCCATTATTTGTATTGATGAGGAAACTGTATAATTATAAACTACGGGAGTAATATATGAAAATACAAAGACTAAATTTTTAAAAGTTTTACTATTAGAATTGGCAAAAGTTTTGAGCCAAATGAGGGAAAACAGTTTTCAAGCAACTGGTAGTTTTGCAATATTCAACGTTCTTAGTTCTCAGCAATAGAGTCTAGTGTTTGCGCGAAGAATTTTTTATAAACAGTCTTGTGTGAGTGACTGAGGCGATGTTGGCCGCAATCATGTGGATTACGGAGCAGCCGGTACACAACGGCAACAGTCCGGTGTGTGGCTACTGAAAGGCGAGCGCTCATCTCAGTTGAATAGCGGCCCAGCCCTCGTCGCTATTTGCAGAACAATGCAGGCTTGATATGCGCACGCCGGGCCGTTACCGCTGCCGGGAAAGCGCGGAGGGAAAACGCGCGAACCACTTGGCAGTCTCGGGCCGCGAGCGCGAGCGGCCGCGCGCCGAAGTAAGCCCCGCGACGCCTGCGCCCTGGCGTACGCCGACACGCGCCGCGCTCGCCGCGGCGTTACCTTTTCTGAATCGACCGACGACAGCAGCACTACCACCGTGACTGAAATTCAGTGTCAAAAGGTTGGTGACCCTGCTAACGTGCAGTAAAAAAAACACCAAAAATTATAAACGACTCAGCAGGAAATATTTTCTTCTCAGGTTCTGACAGCCACCGCTAATGAATGTAATTATCTTATACGCTTGAAACTTCAAAGTCTAAAAATTAAGATATCGTTTTAGTGATTAATTACTTAGTCATGATTGTTAAAGTGTAACTTTAATTAAACTAACACTATATTTGTATTTATTTGATTGTAAATTCACACAGTATCGTTGCAGTAAGTTAATACTAACTTTATGAAATATGGTTACAATTTACAATAAGTAACTTTATATTTTTGCTACACATTTCTTGAAGTAGATTTATTCATATAGTGGAATGTAATTTTATTTCTATGCGTAGTTATAAAAACCATTTAAAACAGAGGGCGACCGGAAAAATCTAATTCACATTTTATATCACGCCAGTCACTCGGCTGTATCAGATTTATTAAATGCTCTTTTGTATAATTCTTGGAAAAACTGAAAACAAACTACAAAACACCTACACATTTAATAATAATTAGTGTTCATAACAAGAAATTGTGTGACCCATATATCTGCGCTTTAAACTGAAATTAGACTGCAGTAATGGCGAAATATAAACATTGTGAGTCGACCAAATCACGCCAAGGGATATGTCATGCCCCAAAAATAATAATATAGTTTCAATGCTCGAACTAGTCGATGATATCACAGTATAAATGATATAAGATTTTATATTTTTAAGTTTAGTTAGCAAAAATAAAGTAGAAGTGTATAGAAAGATTAATTTAATGTATTTAATAAAATCACATTTAAAAACTAATCCTTAAAGTCATGTATTTACAAATTGGCTTTAAGTATAGCAAGCAATATATTGCTTAGTGTGCTTCGTAATTTTGTTTAGTAATTAACGTAATCTGACTTTGATTCTTGATTTTATTGTATAGTCAAATAATTATTAAGTCTTTATAGTAATTATATGGAATAGCAGTAAAACATTTAATAAGGTATATAACATATTATCTCACAATTTAATGGTACATCAGATTTGTCTAATAAAACTGTTCAGGTTTATATTTGTATTGATTTATAGACAGAATAACATTGTTAGGTGCAACATAGTGAACAGTTAAAGGCTTAATTGACGCTGACTTTCAGTCCAATGAACGTTTCAGGCGAGGCGCAGAGTTGACGATAGTAAGCCAGCGGAAAATTACGGGCGCACGGTAAACCGTTTATAGAGTTAAAATGAGGAGATTGGGAATTAACTCGAGTGTTCTGTTGGTGCGATTTATTTAGTACAGTAAATTTATCTTCGTACAGTTAGATACTAAATATTATTCAGACTTCAAAATCTTTATTTCTTACTATTAATTTTTGAAAGTATACATTTCTAGAATTTAGCTTCACACGCATAAAAAGGAGTATTTATTTATTATTTAGATAAAGTTCTGTAGAATTTATGTCATTCAATTGAAACGACTTTATAAGGAAAATAATATATATCTTACGAACTTAGTAAAATTTCAAATTCTAATAAAAAAAATATCTATAAAAGGATTGCTCCTCCTTTGTTATCAAAAACAAGCTTATGTCTAACGAACCTGTTTCTCGTCCAAGCTTTGTAATCAGAAAACAAATTACGTTGGATAACTTCTAAAGGCCGTGCAACAGGCAGGTAAAATGAATGGATTCTTTGATTTCAGAGAATGAACAGTCGGATTGAATGAAATTAAAATGTCTACTAAAGTCTGTGACTTGATTTAAACCGTGTTATTATAATATATATAAAATATATAAATTTCGAAATTGTAATTGTTCTGCAATTAGAATACGTCGCATAATGACACTATTTAATTGTATATATTTTGTGTCTGCTTATAAAAACTTTGGGTTGAATGATTAACATTATACAGAAGTATCTGCATATATTAATTCTCGGTGTTTATGTGGTAACACCGTATATTTATTTTACTTCTTCGTCTAAATTAATGAAAAGGACAATATTTTAAATCTTATACTTCCCGCTGTTGAAGAAAAATAATTCAAAATTAATGTTATCTTTGAAAATTTTTTTCATGAATTAATATTAATATTTGTCTTAGATCATGATGCGCTGCTTGATCACGATAATGTTCGAAATATTCGAATGAGCCAGCTAGTAATATATATCGGACAAAATTGTTAACAGGGTAAATAAATATTTAAGGCACAGAGCACTGAATTTATTAGAGTTTAATCGAATACTCTTATTATATTTGACTTTGATATAAATTAAAAATAAAGTTAAAATTCAAACATCAATTCAATAATAATTTCAGATTAACATTTTCGATTTTAATAGATGTTTTACGTTTTCATTTGACATTAATAAATTTTGGAAATTATAAGGTGACCTGTACTAATAGTACATTTTTATATAGTCTATAAGAAACATACTCTCTTTCCCTCTCTCTACTACTCTCCCTTTTTTAATTTAACTTGTTTCTATAAAGTAGTTGATATTAAATAAGTCGTGAATTGTAATACCAATGTCTCTTTTACTCGATTTGATAATGGAAAAAGTTATTACAATATCAGTGAGCGGTATTTTTATGTTTAATATATTTTAGGTATTCAGATGAAAAGGGTGGAACGGCTCGCTTTTTTAAATCACCAATGACCCGTTTTGAGGTAACGCGCCGTGTTTAATAAGGGTCTATTTATAAAGCGACTTACTATCCACACATTTCACGTAGGTATATACTTAGATGATAACGTGGTACCAACGTGGCAACGTGTTGACGTAACTGTCCCTTTGATGTGTATCATGTATTGCTATTATGTAGACACAGGCATCTATAATGCTATCTAAACCACGTTCTTTCTTTTTTTTTTCTTATAGGTTTACCGTTTAATAACCTTACACTTGTATTTAGTGATCATTTAACTTGAGTAAAACTCTAACCTAGATAGGGACTGGATCTCAAAAGCAATTACCAGATTACCTATTAGAGAAGAGCAAAACTCTGTTTTATTTTTTCAGTTTCAAATATATCGAGACCAATTAATTTAAAAATATTTAACAAATTATTAGCGACCGTTAAAATTTCAGCTGTAAATTTGAAGCAATTACAATTTCTTTTGGTAGTAAATTTTCCGATACAGGAACAAGTTGAAAATTAGTAAACAAATTGAGTCCTGATTATTTCTGTTTTTTTTTTTTTTTTTTTTTTTTATCTTAAGCCTCCTTAAAAAACATTTCTCAAACTACTTTTTAGAGAGGGCTTTGTAAACGTAATAAACTTTACACATATTCGTAGATGACTCTAAAAAGCAAACAGTCGGTTTTATACTTACTACCCTACTTCATATAGGCGCTTATTGAGAGGATTTCAACACGATTTCCAATCAGTCTGACCTTTACAAAAACTGATATCCAGCCAGGGTAGCCTTTAGAAAAAGCACTAACTAGATACTATGGTTCTATGAATTTGATTCTTCCCTAAAAGCTCGGCTCATTGAAGAATTTAAACTGAAGTGGAGAAATACGGGTTCCGATCACGCTACCACTTAGGTAATATAAAGAATCTTGCAACGAATAAGCAGTAAAAAGAACATTGACGTGACATATATATATATATATATATATCATCCATATATACATATTTATTATATTTAATTTTATTATAAAGAAAAAATGCATTTTGGGTCAACTTTATACCTGTGTAATACCTACGTACTTGTACGTACGTACGATACCTGCGTAAGTTAGGAAAATAACGAAGCAATGCTGTTTCAGTTGGTACTGTGTACGGACGTCGCGTCAAGGGACGTGATTTCGAGTCCACCTACAATAAGCTTGTGCTTTCGGTGAAGGAAAAGATCGTGATGAAACCATAGCCTGGTGATAGGGGTTAATATCCGTCTGGCTAGTTACCGTACTCAAGTTAAAAATCTGTCCCTGTTCCGGCAGTTACATTTGAAAGTTAGTCCCTCTACTAGGTTTAGCGTGTCCACGATCTTGAGCCACATCAGGTGAGATTGTGGTTACGCTCTACACCTTAACTATGAAAGCAATAATCTGGTGGTCGGTACTAAATTTGTTTTTGGTTTATCTTAATGTTTTCAAGGAACATTAAAACTGCATGTAAGCACTTATGTCAATCATAACAACAATGACTCAAAAATAATTAGTACAAATGTAAACACGTCTTATACAATTATTTATAGGAACGTAACGGGTGTTACCCATTAGGTGTGAACACTATTAATAGTCAGGAAGTCGGGAATAGTTCTGATCATAAACAAACAGTATCTGATGGATGTAAAGCACAGGGCTCGTACTAACACGTTGTGAAATTTAGGACGGATATATTCGGACTTCTCATTTTTTTCATTCCTTAAGTTTTTATTTAGCACTAGCTGTGTCCGCGACTTCTATCGCGTTAATATTGATTTTGTCAACAAATCAGATGACACCATCAAAATTTCATATCAAGTGTATGCCTTTGTTAACACCACTTCCAATAAGTTTTTCACTAGAAAAAGTTGCCTTTCACCGTCTCCAGGTTTCCATCGTTCTCTATTCTAAAATTTATCATAAGCGGTTTAGTGGGTTAGGCCGAAAGCATAACAAACAAACAGACTTACTTTCGCATTTATAATATTAACTACATTTTACGTGAGGCTTCGCTCGCGTTCATTTTGATTTTGTCAAACAAATCGGATGACTCAATAAAAAGAGTAATACAAATTTTAACCTCTCCTTACTCCACTTCCAATAAGGTTTTCGAGAGAAAAAGTAGCCTATCACCGTCTCCTGGTTCCCATTTATCTCTATACAAAACTTCATCGTAATCTAATGGGGATAAGGATACTATATAAAATGCAATAAGGAAATAAGAAAATTACATAATGATGGTACTTGTATTTGTCACGTGTATCGAAGCAAGATTAATACAGGCGTATTTAACTTTTACGTCTATTCGTCTTGTATTTATAAGTAATAATATACGATATAATAAAAGTATAACTGACATAAATGTGAACATTATTAATACTATTTTTTTTATAAGAATGTGGTATACCTCATCTACGTGAGGTGTACGTCTATTTATCTTTTCGTACATGCCTCAATTTGAAACAATGAATAGATTACAATGAAATTCGGCAAATATATAGGGTATCTTTTTATCCCATAGAAAGAAAGGGTTCCTCCGGGATAGATGATAAAAAAAACTTTTATTATAAGTTAACGTATTGACAGACTTTCTAAAATCTTTTATCTGTTCGATATATATCAGACATAATTAAAAATATAAGCTGTTATATCTCTTTTTATAATGATAAAAGTAGAATTTCGAAGAAACAATATTTATGAAGTGGCCGAAATTCTGTAATGGAACCTAACAAGAATAATTCAAACCCCATCTCAATTGTTGTGATTATTCCCTTCGTTAGTGTGTGTGTATTTATATGTTAGCACCTCATTTGTTATACATGCCGTATATTATATTTATTTGTAATACGTACGTACAAATTCGTACGTGCAATTATTTGTGAATAATCTGGGACTTATTAGTTGTTAGCCTAGATGCGCGCTTCGTGAACCGTTAGTCACTACGACAGAACATACAATTATGACACCGTGATTGAATTCTATATATCTTTATATATAACAATTTCGTCTTACGTTGTTTGTTTGTGATGAACTCCTAAACTACCGAACCGATTTTAATCAAATTATGCACACTATATGCAGTTTGATCCAACTTGAGAGATAGGATACTTTTTATCTTGATAAGTGATCATAACTCTATAGATGCCGCTGCAGTTGATGTGATTGACTGGGTACTCGAAAAGGCGTTTTTAATGCAATGATATCCGTTGTAACTTTTTGCACCGTTTTATTATGCGCACGTGTTTTGATGTGACATTGAGACATATTATATAGTTTATACAAAAATAGATTGTCGTTGAATTATATTTGTATCCCAGTGTTTAGCTGCTATTAAATTTATACAAGGTTATGATAACTATTGTACACTTGGTTACATAACGATTTATTCGGGAGAAATAACAATATTATTATTGTTCAAAATGAAGATAAAATCAATTATTTTTTATTGTTACTAATTTATTTATTTTCAGTAGAGTCACTTTACTGTGTTGATTATAAAAGGTTTGACTGTATCAGAAATCAATAATAAGTACCTAATGTTGTCATGTGTTTTATAAAATTAATAGAAAAAATATAAATATTAGAAAATATGTTGTGAAACTACATCATCTAACAGATACGTTATTTAAAATTTATTTTACGCGAAAATAAACAAGATATTTAATTATTTATATTTTATTAATTCATAATATGTTATATAGGAAGTTAAAATCAAAATTTCAGTAAAGGTAAAATTAATTCACTTATAAGAAATAAGGATCTATAACTACTTAAAAAATAAAAAAAAAAACTATTTTTAAGTGTATAAGATTATTTAAATCTATTTGTATATAAAAAATAAACAAAGACTATACAGGTCAATATTTTTTCTTCTGTTTGTTAACAGAATTTCTCTGTTTTTATTTAGCCTCTGTTGACGAGCTTTAGTGTTATTAATAAAAAATGATAAGTAATCGATGTAAGTATATTGTTCATTCTTTCGAGTTTCGACCAATAAATAAATCAATTTACCGATTGAACAGGTTCGTGCATAAACTTTATTTAATATCCGTCATTATTATGCAAAGAGCTTTAGGATTTAAATGATCGTTACAATAAAAAGTAAATTATGTTACAGTATAAAGCAGTTACGTTTTATTTCATTTTACTTGTAAATGTGAGAATACTTTTTTTTGTTTGTACGACATAATTTTAATATTCCTCTTTTTCTTTGTATTGGCAAAGAAGAAATAAAAAAAGTTCTGCTCTTCTCATGCACCCCAATGCTGCAATAATTCTAATGTATATGTATAGGTATACTTCGTCTGTCTACACTAGCACGTACAATATAATAAGTGCACGTTTGGTCTAGCAGTTTAGGCGGTCGCCTCGCTGACGAATGCTGTAGATTCGAATCCCACACCGGACAATTATCTGTGGGATACATAAAAAATTGTTCCGTGTCTGGGTGCTATTTTTGTTCGTTGTTTGTATAATATAAAGAATATGTTCTATAAAAAGCAATGTAATTGTTTTTAAAATTGAAATATTATAAGGCAAAACATCTAAATACATTATTATATATAAGGTTCAGGATCTCGTCAGGGGTCAATCAGAGGCTCCTGCAATCTGCCAGCTGCCTGGTTGATCATTATTTCGCCGCAGCTGCTCCATTTATTACCGTTCGAGTATTATTTGTTGAAACGTCGCCAAAAGCTCGCATAACGATTTGCCCTTAATGTTCCACCTGATTCCTTTATGAAGTTATAATCTAATTGAAACTATTAATTTACAATATACGATATTTATCAAAACGGTAGACCGGTTATATATAGAACAATTCCCGATAGTACACATAAAGCGGTGAATGCACGAGCTAAATTTAAAATTAATGGGGTTAACATGATGAATTAGTCTTTCATCAGTAAGATAAGGATTTTTTTTTATAGTTAAGGCTTATTGTTATGTCCCTAATCTCATCTGATGCTAAGTGACGATGTGGCCCAAGGTGTTGATCATGCTAAACCTAGTGTAGGGACTGGTTCTCAAGTGCAACCGCCGGAACACACCTATCGCTATTTGGCGGTAGATGTTTTCCTTCACGGAAACCTCAAGCTTATTATAGAAGGATTCAAACTCACGTCTCTTGACGCGGCGTCTGTACATACTATACTACCAACTCAGCTACCTACCGCCAGCTGGAGCTACCACAGCCAGCGAAAGTATGTAGAATAATAACTATTACCGACTCTTCAATTTGGTTAGAAATGAAGAACTGGCGAATAACAAGGTACTTGTTGAATGTAACTCATTTTTACACTGGGTGCATTAAAGCAGATGTTATTTATTAAAATATACATGAGAAATCGAATTGTAAAACTAGAAATATGGCCTACCATGATTATTAATATGATATAATGTAACAGCATAAGCATTCGTGTTATCCACAAGTTATAGTTTGGTGCCTGGGTGTTATTTGGTGTCCGCGAATTGCATGTTTGTAAATCGTCCCACTATACAGGAATCCCCAGTACGGGAGTTGTCTTTACAAAGTTTTAGTAGGAGTAATTATAATGATTGTATATTGTTTTATCCTAGCTCGGCATAAAGACTATATAACTTCACCTTATGGTAAATTCAGTACGGTCCAAGAACAGTAGCGACCACCGTAAGGGAAAATGACCTCCGTCAGTCGCAACTGCCATTCCAGCCAGCTAAAATATATTTGATAGTTTAAAAAATATATGACAGTGGAAACAACAACGTTACTGTGTTAATATTATTAGATTTAAAAATTGAATACTGTAAAATAATTAGGTTATAAAACATTAATGGCTTCTTGGTATTATCTTCGTTTACCACGTCCATCGATTTGCATTTCAATCTCAAGATGTTCTTGGGGTTTAGGTAAAGAACAAAATCGTGAGGTATCTGTCCCATTTTTTTAAACTTACTACCTTCATGTTGTAAGTCGCTAATTTCTTGTAGATATTTTCCTGCAGCCAGCCCGCACGCTTAAGCCAGTTTTCTCATTAGGCTTAACATGCACCATCTTCTGCCACACTATTCTTTAGTATCAAGCGATATTATCGTTAGAATAAGAGCAAAAACAGTTTGGTTTAATTCGTTAATTCTCTTTTAGACCGAAATTTATGTGAAAGGTTGCTATATATCGGAATTAATATGGTTCATTTTCCTAAATGACGTTGTTTCTAACTATCTCGGCAGACTTTCTAGCGAGTTACACGAATAAATGATATACTTTGTCTGATAAATTATACTGCAGAACCGTTATATGTTTACGTACGGTAGCTTTGTATAATTATAGTTAATAATGTTTCCAACAATTTATCAAATCTGTTTAAAGAAATTGAAGATATTATTTCATAATTAATGTAACAAAATTTATCATGTCAATTCACAAATATTTCTACAAATCGTGTTTGAAAGTTGACTAACGATTGAGTTTTAAATACCATCCAAATTTGATGATTATCTAAATATTATTAATTCCATTTTTATATCATATTGGTTCCAGTAGAGTAAGTCCCTGTACAGAGCCACGTAGGAGGAAACAATAGTGTTAGGTTGGTGAAAAAGCTTCTTCGCATTTTATAAATATTCGTAACTGACGTTAAAATCTAATTTGACCCTCATTCTTACTAATATTATAATTTCGAAAGTAAGTTTGTTTGTTTGTTACGCTTTCACTTTTAAACCGCTGAATGGATTGTGATTAGTTTCGGTATAGAAATAGATAGGAACCTGGAGTCAGTGATAGGCTACTTTTTCTCGCAAAAAACTTATTGGAAATAAAGTAAAGAGAGGAATAAACGTTGTATGAAACCTTTTTTGCATCATCCGATTTATTTTACTGAATCAATATTAATGTGAGCAAAGCCGCGGGTAAAAGCTTGTATAATAATAAATTTAAAAACATGCAAGAAATACTATTTGCATTAGAAGCATATCCTAGAGAATACTTTGTGGTTTATTTGATCAGAATGCTAATTTCTCTACGTCTAAAAGGGACACGGAAGTATCTCTTGCACCATAGCTTTGTAGATCAACCTAGTTTTGGTTTCCGTTTCAGTTGGTCGTGCTATTTGCGCACGATTCACGTTTAAAGATATGAATTGAAGTAGGTGACAAGAAAGTATAATAACTCAAAATATCGTGATATTTTTGTTTGTTGTAAAACTGTCTATGATAATTTTTTGACTATTTATAACTTATAATAGAACTGCTCCGTAAAAAACGTTTTTCCACTAAGCAGCACTTTCTTACTCAAATTGATGTTAAGCTAGGAACCAGGTATTGCCCACTTTGTAACTGTCTGGTGTATAACCAGGATGTAAAGTAAACTTTTGCATTGACGCACCTTTTTAGGAACCAGTAACAGAGGTGAAGAATACTATATTTAAAGATAAAACAATTAAAAAGAACATTCGCCAAACCAAACTATTTTTTTTCGCATTCACATACCTGTTTAGGAACCAATATCAGAGCCGGAGAATACTTTATTTAATGATAATAAAAACGAACACGGTATGTGTGGAACCAAACTATTATTTTTATTATGACCAAATTCTGATATAAAGCTAATTCAAAATTGTCTTCCCACGACCTTCCTGCTTTATGCGTAATTAGACATATACAAACCTACTCCATTAAGTGCCACAGCTTCGATAATGTGTTTGGTAATAACGTAAGATCACTTTGAATTTTGATATATCTATATGTATTTACTTTTGTCCTCACATTAAATTATTCTAAAGTTACCTTTTAAAATGCAATAATACATTACATAATATATTGGAAATGACAAGATAATGTAAAATGGTAAATTAGCTTTTGACTATAACATTAATTGTGTAAAATTTATATTCTTCTAGTAATTTTATAGTTCGTAATAAACTTGATTAATATATAAGTATTATATTAAAAAAATATATTTTCGAAGTGAATTTACGAACACGGCCTGTAAAAATACATATCTTTTGTAGATTACATATAATAAATCGAACGGCACTGTTCGAGTCAATACAAATATACTGATATATCATACTTAGGTTTAAATGAAAATAAGCTGCTAGACGAATTGAATTGCAAAATGTTTTATAGTTGTTGTTACAGTAACAGGTGCTTCGATAATAAAATTTTCTTTATCAGTCAATGTTGTTTAAATACAAATACACCTAAATGTATAATTTACTAATAGCTAAATGAATAATGCCGTTACTTTTAGATAACATTTATATCGACTCTTTATTCAAGAATTATGGTTCGGATATAAATTATTTATAAATGAAGTCATCCATTACTGAATCTAGTTAGGTTATTTGAGAAAAATCATAAATCCTAACCAAATTATATTTTTAACGGTATTACTCCTAAGGTGACGCCTTCGCTAAAGTTAATTTGAAAGTTTACTAGTATGTTAATAGCTATCAGCCCGTCTGCTATACAATCTACCTGATTTGTTTACATTATGGTTACTTTTACGGCTTTACAAAATATTGTACCTACCGGTTGGTCTATATATTTACAGCCATTATTTTACGATCAAACATTTAACGAAATATTCTCGTAAACACTATATTGTGATAAATTTATAAAGTATTTCGCAGTATAATTTTGTTATGTTATGGTGTGAAAATGATTTTTTGAAATATATATATATTATATATATATATATATATAAGGTTCAGCTTTATGACCACAATATGACTTTATGTTAAGTGACTATATGGTCCAATATGCTGGACATGCTAAGCCTAGTTGAGGGACTGGTTCTCATGTGCAACTGACGGAACACACCTCTTGGTATTTGGTGGCAGATTATCAACTTGAGGACTAAAAAAGCCCTACCACCATGCTATGGTTTCAGGACGATGTTTTCCTTCACCGAAAGGCAAGCTCATTGTAGTTGGATTTGAAATCACGTCCCTTGATACGGCGCGTATACAGTACAAAGTGTTCTATTATTGCTTCAAAGTTTATATATCTAAAGTAGTATAGTTGTATATTGTCCGTGTTTAATTTCTCAAAAAAATCCCATGTTTTGTACAACTTAAAATCGGTCGGTAAATGAAATTGTGGAATCCAGAAATATTAAGTCTGGCAAATAGCGATACAAGCAAAACAACTTTTTATAGTGGGTTCCTCCGAGATATATATAAGCTTAAATTACTATATTAAAATACGGCACACGGCTATTATTCACGGAATTGCTATTGAGATCTATTGTGTGTGTAGAGGTATGATAATGCAATAAGTTTATGATAGGTATATGTTTCGGTGATCAGTAATTCGATTTTTCTTTTGCTGGTGATTAGATTTTAACCGTGAAATTAGTCAGTTGATCTTACGACTTTTATTAGTAAGAATAATAAACTTAACTTTTTGTCTGTTAAGAAAATAATTAAGTTTGCTCCAATGCTAGCATTACTTGGTATTTTATTAGGTAAATGGTTGTCCATAATCTGACCTGATGTTAAATGATGATGAAGCCTAAAATGGTGAACACGCTAAGACTACAGGTACACCTACTTCTAGGGTACTTATACCTATGGGTCTTTGGCGATATTATTATAATTTTAGGTTAGTAGCTAACCAGACGAACATTAACAATTTTCGACCGCTTTGGTTTCATCATGATATTTCCTTCACTGAAAGTTCAGGTTAATTATAGGGAATATATATTCAGCATTATGGCCAAAATCTCACTTGATGTTAGTGGACACACTAAGCA
The DNA here is from genome assembly GCA_039707435.1 of Actias luna. Taxonomy (NCBI): domain Eukaryota; kingdom Metazoa; phylum Arthropoda; class Insecta; order Lepidoptera; family Saturniidae; genus Actias; species Actias luna. The sequence continues at coordinate 5,900,369 of JAZHAC010000034.1, read as the reverse complement.
TAATTGGGGGAGCGGCATAGTTGCATCTCCCAGTACAGACCTTTAGGTATTTGGCCGCAGATTTTCGAATTCAGGGAAGAAGCTAGTCACCAGACGAGCACTAGAAAACTCCCACCATGTTATAGTCTCATCTCGATGTTTTCTTTTACTGAAAGCCCAGGCTCATTGCAGGTGCATTCGAACTTATGTCCATTGTCGCGTGGTCTATACACACTACCAACTGAGCTGTAACCGCTTCAATATCTGTCAACGTTTAATAATTACCGATTCACATAATAAATACGCCGGTATTGTGTAATATTATACCAGTGTCAGATTGATCATAAATTACACAATTGGTATATTTATTGTTTGTTTATATGAATGTCTATTTTTTTTTTTCTTATGTATGTATATGATTTTTATTTTTGGATCAATATCAAAATTGGCTCAAATTTATTTATTTTGCATTAACTTTTGTTAAATCCAACCACTGTGGTATATTTACAGTTATATACATACAACATTACAGTTAAAACACAAAGTGGAAAACAGGATCTAAAGCAAATTTTGTTACACGTATGTATATGAAAAAAATAATCTTATAACGAATATAAAATTTTATAATTCGAAAACTATAAAATAGATCATTATAAATGATTAAGAATAAATGCAAAATAAGGGTGACTTCTTGATTATATTAGTAAATACATCAGGTGTAGCAAAATAATTTTGAAATGCATTAAAACATTTCAAATGTTTTAATAAAGTGTTATTGCATTCTCATAGACGTTACGGCTTGAGAGAGGTTGTAACAAAAAGCTCTCAAGACAGGTACTTTTGCCAAGTGCTCTACCTTGGTCATAAGCCTGGAAGAAACTTTTTACTGTCTAAACGTGAGGACGTCTTGAACTATCATACTAACTGAACAATTGCAACTTGCAAAAGTGATGAAATAAATAATAACTGAAATATATTTTGAAACAATAAACATTACACCAGTTAGTCTGTACTACAACCGTAGTCCAACTTGTACGTACAGTAAAATATTACATTTTAAATAAATTTGATACATCTTTACATATTATAAATCGAAATCCTCGTCATGTCTATCTGTTTGAGCGCGCTAAACTTAACAACTACTGAACTGATTTTCATAGAGTTTTTAATATTGAGCCGAGTATACATCGAGAAAGGTTCACATGTATAAAATTCATTATGGGTTTTAATGGATTCATTACGGAAAAATCATTTCTACTGGAAGTTTTACTGGCGTGGGCACCAATACATTTATATAAAAACAATATACTTCGGAATTGTTCATCTTATAAATATAGAAACCTTAACTATAAAAATAAATAAAAAATCTGAAATAATTTAAATATTAGTAAATATGTCGTGAAACAACCCCATCTAACAGATATGGTATTTAAAATTTAATTCACGCGAAAATATATAAGATATTTACTTTTTTATATTCTATTATTTAACACTCATATTTATTTTAGGAGTATATATATACTATTCATAATATGTGATATTGGAAGTTAAAGGTAAAATTTCAATAAAGGTAAAATCAAAAAACAAACTATTCTGAAGTTTGTAAGATTATTTAAATCTATATGCTTATAAAAAATAAACAAAGACAATACAGTACCGTATTTTTTCTAATGCCCGCCTGGCTAGCTACCACCCTCAAGTTGAAAATTTGCCGCCAAATACCAATAGGTTCAGTTGCACTTGAAAGCCAGTTCCTCGACAGGTTTAGTGTGTCTACCATCTTTTGCCCGTATCGTCACTTAAGATCAGGTGAGAGTATGCCCATAACGCTAAACCGTAAATAAATTGTAAAAATACCCACATACGTATAGCAGACTAGTAGTACTAATAATGCTTCTATGAGCATTGTTTGGCTTGGAATTAAATGGCCGTGTGTTAAATTTTCCTCATACTTGCTTTTATTTAATAATATGGTAAAGATCATTTAGAATGTACAGTTTATAAAAGGCTAATTAATATTATACTCTAGAGTAAAGAGGAGTGGTGGAAGTTGAGGAATGTTGAAGTGCAAGTGTGCTGACTGGCAAAGATGAGATAGTATCCCTACTACATCTATTTTTCCTACAATAGAGAAGTATAGCAATCTTTATATGAAATAACTGATTATGATTGGCTCTGAGAATGTAGTGATTTTGAAGTTCGTAATTCAAGGTTCCGAGTTTAAGTAAATGTATAAATCTTTACAGACCATTTGCTAGCTTGCTAATTCAAAGTGTTATTAACTTATTTACATTTATATGCCTGATATTGTAGATTTATTTTCATTATCAATGGATTAAATGATTACATAGATCAATTCTATGGCATGTCCACAATAAACAATCCAAACAGTTTGAACGAATTATATCACCCACTAATTATTAAAACTCAAACGCATATTAGGTGACATCGTTTAAATTAACCTTGAAGAATAATTGTTTTATTTAGTACTAAACTGTCAGTACGAATACACAAATGTATTAAGTTTCATGCACAAATACATTGTCCTAATGCCCCAGTTTCAACTGAATCGATTCAACGCGCGGTCTTACTGAATAGGAATACATTACATTTTTAACAAAGGATTATTATAGGAATTATTTGTTATTCAATTCTATCATATAGTATTCTGTATTAGTATTGATATATTATGATTAAAATATATAATAAAAAATAATAAAACTGGTGTACCAGAGATTAACCAATTAATCTTCTGAATAATAATAAGTATATACTACCATCCGTTAATACACAATCAATTCTCTTTTAATTAATTTCTGGGGTAGTAAGACAACTACAGTTGTATCCAACTGGATACTACATCAGATGTAACATTCACTTTGGTGACACGCTTAAGAATATCGCGCACCATGGTCAATGGGTGTTTATCCAACAATCGAAGAGGAGTAATGGATCTACTCGTTTAAAACGTAAGCACCTTAAACAGTTATAAAGACATAACAGTGACTCTTTCAGTTTGTTAAACAATGATCCTATGGCTTCCTAATTACGTATCTCGCAAAAGCGAATCGATAGTAAAGTCGCTAAATATTACTTCGACATAGCATGTTCGTTTCCTGTATCAACGTTAGTGTACTAAAAATGAACTTAATTTGTTAATTTATTGCCAATTATATGCGATTTTTGATATCACATGTAGTTTCGATTTTAGGTCTAACTTTATTTTTTATGAGTAAGAAAATAGTGGCTACTATATCTGCTATAAAATTATAAAATCATAATATGCTGACAAATAGTTTGAATCGTAAAGGGTATTTTTTTTAACCATCTAAATATTTCTTTTGTAATAGTCATAGAATCCAGTCCAATCCAGTGTTAGCAGGCTCGTTATTGGTACAAGTTTACAACTATAAAAGAGTTTTTATTTTATTGAGCTCCGACTATTCTTGCGTGATAATATTAATTGGTAGTTGTGTTTTCATATTAAAAATAGAAGTTATTATTTTTATCCATAAATAATATATAAAATTGTGTGTCTTTTTGTGTGTATTTGTTTTACTTGATTATTTAATGATGTAAAGGTTAAAAAAAATACTATATTAATATTCAAACCCGGAAAAGTTTGTTTGTTTCAACACGCTAATCTTAAAATCTACCAGTCACCACCAGTCATCTACCAGTCAATCATTGAAGACAGCTTTAGGCTATTTAGAAGCGAAGCTGTATTGAAAAAAATATGAAAATGGATAAAAATTATGAAATAAACTTTTATCTTATTTAATATAAAGTAGGTAGTATTATATAGAGATCTGCGAAACCAAAATTATATATATATATATACATTACACTACTTACATTACATTACATTACTTACACTACTATACGTTAATTGTACAAATTGTAAGTGTGAAAAGAACAAAATACTAGTTTTTATTGTCAAGTCGTTTTCTACTAATGTTCACAAGTAAAAACTTTTACATTGTAGTGGTTTTATCCATAACGACCATGAAGTGTTCGCTTTTTACATAAACAATTCCGAGTGCACATGACATGTTCTTTTACTATCAGTAGTTATGGTACAGACTAGTTGTTGTGGGACCGGTTTATCGTCCACGTTAGTATGGATGTCCCAGTATTTTCTCCGCACTTAACAAAAGTTTCACTCGATAAGAAGATATATTATGAATCGATCGGTGCTTGCGAAATCTCAATTTATTTTCATAATAAAATACGCCGTGCGAAGGTTTACTCGATGTATTCGATAGTACTACTTTTTGTTGGTCAATATTACTTTTATAAGCAATATACCAGGCAATGTTTGTGACTTTTGTATTTCGTGGATTGCTTTATTTAGTGCTAGACTCAAATGACAATAGACGAAGCATATTGTTCGTAAAAGTCTAAAAGCTAAAGTATATCCGAGTGGCGATAGTGCCGGAGTAAACGTTGATGATGCGCCACAAGGTAGACTGTCGACGTAGATGAATAGATCGTCTATTGACTTTATAACGTCCATTTTATTTCTATAATATTTAATATAAAACTTATTATTCAAAGTACTACTTCTTAGAGGGTTGTTTGAACGTTGATGATTATAAAATTATTCTATCCTCACGACGTTGACAGAATTGTGTACAAATATTGACATGAAATAAAAAGAAATCCTATAGTAAAGTCAGAATAATTCTAATTTTTTTGTAAAATATTTATTCCCAAAAAGTCGAAACTAATGAAGAACCTGTAAATACGTTATAATGTTTCTTTTTATTCCTATGTTACGAAAGAATTCCAAAACGCTATTTATTCGTCGTTCACATGACACTCAACAGCCTCATGATATCTATCAGCCAAACATCGTTCCAGAATAAAATGGTTCATTTGCATAACGTTACGTTCAAGTTTTACATAAATTTACATAGGAAACTTCATCGTAAAATGGGGCATAGGCTGCATATAAACCAACCTTTATTTCTTATATAGGTACTTGGTTTTGAAACTACAATATGAGACAAAAGTAACACGCTTCATTGCTGCCTGGCAAATAAAACATATTGATCGATGGGTATTTAACATTATTTGGTAAAAGTTAATAATAAGTTTTAATAAAATATCAAAGCGTTATGGCTGATTGGTATCATATTCGGAAAACAAGCTGATCAATGTTAATTCAAATTATATAATGTGCCAGAGGTTTTATGAAAACAAAATATCGTGATCAAATTCTCATTTCACAGTTTGGATTTTTTTTTTAAATCACAAGGCTCAAGTAGGTAAACTGCCACCAAGTACAGACGTATAGACGTGTTTTCTGCTAATAGTCTTCGTTGTTAAGTGAAGGTGCGACCCAAGATTGTAGACATACTAAGACTAGTGGAGGGACTGGCTCTCAGTGCAATTGCCGAAACACACCTATAGATATTTGGCTGTAGACTTTGAACTTGAAGGTGGTAGTTAGCCGACTAGAAAAATACGAAAGTTGTCCTTGGTCTCTGGTAACATGAGAGTTAGCAAATATTACCGTTGCGCGTTTAAGTGGGTAATGTCATATCATCCGTCAAATCTTGCTATAGTCCCCTCTTGGCTTGGCCTGAGCCAAGGTAATGTAATTACGCGTTGCGATGAGAAATTCCGTAAAGAATAGGATTTTAAGCAGTACGTTAATTTAAAAAAGTTAATTGATAGGTAGGCGGGCATTAGAATAAGTGATACCATAATGTATATATAGAGATAACTATAACAATGTACATCGGATTATAAATTTTAACAAATATTTAATGTACATATTTTGTGTAGCAACTCTTTTATTATATGTATTAATACTGTTACTATAGTAAATATCTTAAGGATTATGTGCAAAAATATCTAAACTTTCTTTATTCTTTATATAAAGAGTATATAACAAACATGTAATACAGTACACACCTTTGTTAATCCAAATTCGATTATAAATGATTACGTCAATAATATATTAAACAAAGATAGACCTATCGCTAGTTTGCATTCGCCACGTGTTGTCGCTACCATTTGCAGCAGTAATTCATGAGGCGTAACTTTATTATCATTTGAATATGGCGCATCGAGCCTGGTAGATATCACCGCTATTAAAGTCTATGACCTCTGTCTCCTTGGAATCTAAAAACTTCCATGTCGGCTTTATATATATGAAGCAATTCTGAATGAAACATTTAACTATTCATCAATATTGGTGGAGATTGATGGAATTTATCTTGGAATATATCTTAAGAATTGTCCAGCAATTGTAAAATGTTTTTATTTAAGTTACAGGATCACTTTGCTTTCCATCTATTTATTAGTTCGAAAGTAAAGATTCTGTTTCTCTAAAATGGTTTGGGTAGGACGATGCAAATTAAAATACTAAAGTACTATTAGTACTAGAAAAAATCAAGTTCCACGTAACTTATACCGATATAAATATAAAGATCTTCATATTAAAAATCTTGCTCATTAAGTGGCAAGATTAACAGTTTTTAAGTTATTTCTGTAAGTCTGGTAATCTATGCTACTATATACTACTAATCTGTACGTTCTGTCTGTAATTTTTTTTTGCCAAATGTTGCTAATTGCTAATTATTCGTTATAGAACTCATTGTTGTACATAATGCAATTTTTAAAATATTGTGTCTCTGTATGTAGTTGTATATCTCAACAACACTTGACCTATTTTGATGGAAATGTATACATTGAAAGAAGACGCTATTGCGCAAATGATGCGTGACGCATGATGATGGATTTACTGTTCCAGTTCATCTAATGTTATATTTATATGTAAAAAAAGGCTACCTATAATAACAGGTAAAAGACTAAAGTCACGACAAATTGTCATCAAACGCGCATCGCTGGTTGAGTGCTTTCAGCAAACGGACGTTGCTTACTAAAACAGTGGTCTGAAATGCAATTTAAATTTTATATTTTGGTCGTTCAATTTCGATACCGCTATAAAAGCATACAAATGTTGTACAGTAAGCCGAAAAGGAAACTACTTGGCTATGGAGTTCATCCGTAACAATCATTTAACCATATTTATGCAGCTCAGCCTATTAACACTAATGGAATCATCGCGTGTTAGACATCGTAAAACCGTTATGTAGTTAAATTTATGATCTTCCGAAGTCCCAACTACCGTAATTTTCGTATACAACGCTTTAGTACTAACACTTAGTTTACTTATTTCATGGATCACGTTGAACGTCACTTTGTGCTCATTATTGACTTGTGAACTGTCGGATGTTCGTAAGTTATGTTGTTCTGGTCGATAATTTGAGCGTCATCCGCTAATAACGAAAATACATGGGCGTGGCTTCCAAAGAATAAAGCATTTTGTTACATTTTTCTGATAATCTGTACATGTATGAGGAAAATACAGTCCCTTTGACCCTCAACGACGTCTAAACAACTGAATACATGGGATGATTTAGACAATTCAACGGAGAAATTAGGGAACTGTGAAACATATACACATTATTTTTGTCTTTAAATTTTGTAAACCTACTTATTGTATACTTCTGTTTTGTTTTCCGAATAAATACATAATACAAATTAACAAACCAAAACCACCTAGTGCGTCAGGCGTATAATGACTATTCTTTATAATTATATAAAAATCCGATTTGCTTGTCTTCGTAATTTTAGGTTTGAGGATACCTGGATACCCCTTTAATTTCAAACTAAACAAAGTTTTGTACACGTGTTAAGAAAACAGGTGATGTACTATACATATGAAGAATAGATAGATAGACACGCAACGGATAAATATACAAAGAAAAGATCAAGAAGCGATGATAGCTCAGTGGTAATGTGTACGACTTCGCGTCAAGGGGCGTGTGTTCGAATCCAAGCACCTACAATGAGCTTGAGCTTTCGGTGAAGGAAAATATCGTGAGGAAACCATAGCATGGTGGTAGGGCTTTTTCAAATGCCCGCCTGGTTAGCTACCACCCTCAAGTTGTAAATCTGCCGCAAAATACCAATAGGTGTGTTCCGGCAGCTGCATTTGAGAGCCAGTTCCTGCACAGGTTTAGCGTGTCTACCAACTTGGGCCGTATCGTCATTTAAGATCAGCTGAGATTATGGCCGTAACGCTTAACCTTAAGTATAAAAAAAACAAACCTACAATCTTTCGGCTCATAGATTTAACATTGAACTTTTTTGGGTGAGATACTGTTGTGGTTATTTTCGTACGGGTACCTTTACGGTATATTTTCTGAAAACTGTATAAAACTTATAATTTATATAAAGTAATCCGCGACCTGGACATTATTTTTATTATTTAAGAAATAAAATAAAACCTTCGAAATAGTTTTATTGAAAAATATATTAATATTATTTTTTATAAATGCTACAGAAGTTTTCATAAAGTAATGTTACTTCTAGGTGCGCGTTCGCGAATTCTACATCGCGATGCAGCGTTGCCCCTACATCCACGAGATGAAGGAGCGATTGCTGGGCGCGCCAGTCGAAGGAACTGAACAGAAAGACTCCAGCGAACCGGCACGGGAACGCACCGTGACTCAAGCCGTGGAACCCCAGGTCGGCACCATCGTAAAAGTGAGCTCATATCTCATTTTATCACCTCCAACTGCGTTGAACATATTAAAGCTACGGATTAAACCGTTCAAAGCAGTTTTCACCGCATTGTAGATTTCACACTTAGTGTATTTTTTTAGCAAACTTATTTTAATTTTGTATTAAAATTGCAATGTGGTTACTAAAATAGTAATCACGCAACTATAAATTTGTAATATTCGTTCAATAACATTATCTTAAATATTAGAGATTATGTGTGCTCTGTATTTATTTCATAATAAGAAAAATAAGTCTAGTTTATATGTATATAGGTATATAAGTAATATTATTAAAGCAAAAGGGAGTTTGTTTCCTTGTTACACTTTCACGGCTAAACCCCTGAATCAAATATAATGCGTTTTGGTATAGAGATAGATGGGAACCTGGAGATGGCGATGGGCTACTTTTTCTTTTCGCACAAACCTTATTGGAAGTGGGGTAAAGAGAGGGATAAACTTTGCATGAAACTTCGTATTGAGTCATCCGATTTGTGTGACAAAATCGATATTCACGCGAGCGAGCCACATGTAAAGCTAGCAAGATATATTTATCAAAAAGTTTATGAGATAAATTAATATATTTAAGACGTGTAATTAACATAGACCTTATAGTTGGTGTGTACTATTTACCTAATCACGTGCAATGTATGGTCCTGCTATAATACCCATATCAGATGCTAATTATAAGATTCTATAGTTTACGTTAATTCGACGTCTTAAAAGTTTGGCTTAATGAAATTTCAGCTGAATTCTGACGGATACGGTTCACACACATCACCTACACGAGCCCCACTAGTGATGGACGAGTGCGAAGCGCCAGCGGAGGAGACAGAAGCTCTCACCACAACAGAAACGGTATTGAGATACCGTACTTGTTGTCAACCCGACACCGTTCCTAAAAATGCCAAGTAAGTACAAATACAATGTATTAAGCTGTGCCTGCGACTTCGTTCGCATGGAACTGAAAATTATTTAACTAATTTACAGCCTATATTACTCTGGGATAATTTCGCATTCTAGTAGTGAAATAATATTTAAAATCGGTCCAACAGTTTTTGAGTTTATTCGTTACAAGAAAAAATACAAATCTTTCCTCTTTATAATGTTAGCATAATCAACTCGATGTATACTTTGCAAATTTCCAGCAATTAATTGCGACAATGTTAATTATTCTTTAGTAAGTATCATATTTCTTAATTCGGTTTTAAGCAGTAGGACACATTAATGAATTTGCTCCTGTGTAACGTATGTTCAAAGGCTGTGTAAGACTTAATTCTCTTTAATAGAAATAGAAAGACTTTGATTTGGTCAAACATTATATGTATGTATCATAGATTCTGATTAATATGAAAATATAATAATAGACTGAATTATTCACTAGTATTTTAATTATGTACTAGGTGTGCTCGCGATTTCATTCGAGTGGTACTAAAAATTATGACATAAATTTTGCTTGTTTTTGTAATTTTTTCAATACAGCTTTGCTCCTATTGGCGGTAGCGTGATGTTAAAAACCTTCCTAAATGATTGCTCCATGAAATACAAAAATATTTTTTGAAACCTGATTGGTAACTACTAAAATTAGCGTTTAAACAAACTCTCCTTTTATAATATGAATATGAACTTAACAACAGTTAAGATCCAAAATGTTGATATTCGGAATATATTTTGCAATTCTACACATAGCAACTATTATGACGTTATTTGAAAATATACGATATCAGTCAACAATTTAGCTTATTCAAATATTAATAACGTTTTGTTTTTTTTTTTCCTTTTACCACAAAGATGTTTACATTGTATCGTCCGTGTTAGAATCCGGTTTATTTCATAATATATTCTATGTCTGTTTGATCTGTCGACAAGTTCAAGTAGCACTTGTTTATTTTTTACACTCAGGATGACCGAAAGTAGGTATTTTCATATGTATGAGATCTCTTTCTCTGTTTGTACTTGGTTAAAGATTAGTTTGGGTCAAAGCGGACACCTAGACGTATTTATGAATAAATGTAGTAGGCTGCCGATTTAATGTGTGTTTTAGATCCGTCATGAATTATTAATCATTTACTACTGTAATAAATCAACGAGGCTAACCGAAATAATAAATTTTTGTTCTCATTTATATTATCGTTAGCAAGAAATATATACTAGATAAGACTTTCCCAACAACACGTTCACAGTATAAAACAAAAATTGTTTGCAATTAATACTATTGGATATCTATATTAATATTATAAAGCATAAAGTTTATTTGAACGCGCTAATTTAAGGAACTACATGTCGGATTTCAAGAATTGTATTTGATAGAGCAATAATTGAGGAAGGCTTTATACTAATTTAACATCACGCTACTACTAATAGAAGTAAAGATGTATTAAAAAAGCTACAAAAACGGCCAAAAAAAATTAAAATTTTTTTAGTTACATGCGAACAAAGTTGCGCACACAGATAGTATTAGTCTAAACGTGCTAAAACAAAACAATTCCATTTTCTTCACTGATTGTTAATCGATTTCTTTTTTTTGTTTAGCATCTTTTGGGTAAATTTGGTTAAACATTTTAATTATAGCATGAGAAAACATTTCTTTTCATCTTTGTAAGAATTTCCTTATATTTTTCCTAATGATTGTGGTCGAATTTCGCGTGGTCACAATAATCACTTCATAATAGATTCGTAATCTGCTGATTCTACGAGAAATGTAATAATGTAGATATACTTTAATCATTGTTATCTGTGTAGTGAATATAGTTTTTTTTTTCTATGAATAAATACGAATTGGAAGCGATGATAGCTCAGTTGGTAGTGTGTACAGGTGCCGCGTCAAGGGACGAGAGTTCGAATCTACCTACATTGAGCTTTAGATTTCGGTGAAGAAAAACATCGTGTTGAAACCATAGTATGGTGGTAGGAGTTTTCCTAATACCTACCTGGCTAACAATCAACCTCAAGTAGAAAATCTGCTGCCAAATACTTATACCTATAAGTAGTTCCGGCAGTAGCACTTGAGAGCCAGTCCCTCCGCTAGGCTTAGCGTGTCTATCATCTTAACTCACATCGTCACTTAACATCAGGTGTGATTGTGGCCATAACGCTACACCTTAACCATATAAAATGAATAATTTGTAGAATTGTTTATTTTAATTAATACTAAATAGTCACGCTATGAATGGCAAAATACGCCCACATCGATCAGAAAAGATCTCAATAAAGAATTGATAAAGAGAACAAAAGGGAGGAAGCTGTAATCAAAGCACTTTCACGTCGCATGGATGGACAATCGATTATGGACCCCGCATACCTATGTACACAATTCTAAGTACTCTCATTGATGACCAGGCATACTAATCTGAGCTTTGGACTGTACCATTAAAGTAGAAAATATAATAAGGTTATCTAAATAAAATCATATGAAATCACTGTGTTTAATGTGTCGTGGGTGTAGATAGGACGTGTACATGACTTTAGTGTCATAAATGTAGATATATATCATATATTAACTGTGCCTGCGACTTTGTTCGCATATATATTTTTTTTATAAAATTACCCTTCATTATTACTTATAACACCGGCATTTTGCCAGCGAAAGTCCCGGCGTAGCCAGAATTAACAAACAAAAATTTTTCGTATGCATTTTGTAAAAAGATTGTATTTTGACATTACAAACAAACACTTCAATTTTATTTATATGTGTAGATACTTTACCTATATAATTTGTATGTTGAAATGTCAAAATGAAGACACTTAAGGAAAATAAAGGAATATTTGTATTAATGAAAATCTGTACTCTTTGGTAAATTCTAATACCGTATTTTTATGCGTCAACCCAAATCCGCCCTTGAAACATTTTTTAAACATTTTATATGTAATAGAAAAGTTTCTATTACAAACATAAGTTATATTTATTTAAAATAGGTGATGACATATCCTAGAGAATTGAAAAAAAAAAGATTTTATGATATTCTGTTGATAAAGTAATATTAAGTCTTTGCAGGGTAGTAAAAAGTTACTTAGTTGTTCTTTTCCGACGCGACCAAAATACACTAATTGTACCTGTTACATTGGCAAGCTTAGAAATGTTGTATGTAGGATTTAGCTAGAAAGGTATATTTGGCAATACTAGCAATTCGTTCCCATCACGCTCATGATGATAAATTAGTGACAGTGACTTTCTTGTGGTTCGTAGCGTTTCGGAGTTAGACAGCTAATTCTAACTTCAAAGAAGAAAGAAAGAAGAATTATGAACTGTCAGTGGTCGTTGTTTAATATTTTTTATTTTACTGTGCTTACTATTCGACGTAGTACCGTGTACTATAAAAACATCTCACAACTTATAGCTTTAAGCCAAATACACGTACTACTATGTTATGTGCATTGTATGCAGAGCTCAAGGTTGTTTTTGTAGGCATTATGTCATTGATAAGTTTAAAACCAAATTATAATTGCTAACGCGCAGAATGACATTGTCTTGTCCGTTGATTGAGTGTTAATTACAGAAATTAAAAGATCCGCTTACAAATGCATAATTAATCCCTGGCAATATAATTGTTATTATTGTCTTGTTCAATTATAAAAAAAACCGAATCATTCCATTATACAACAAAGAGGTAATACAAGAGTTCCATTTTTCTTTATAAAATATAGAACCTTATACAATTATGATTTTTGTAGTTATATTCATATATAAATATGATAAAAGCTGGATTAAAAGTACAGAATACTAAATATTCTTAATGTTACTTTTAAACGCTCGAAATAACTTTTTACCTTCCGATAGCGAAATTATTTCATGAAGAGAAAAGAAAAAAATATAAATTCTACATCAATATTTCTATTTTAAACTATGACTTACTAATTTCGCAAATTAACGGAGTAAATGAATTCAAGTTTTTATACTGTGGAATATTAAATACGTGAGCAGTACATTTGACATAAAGTGAGTACTGCGGGCTATATATATTTATAACAAACCACAAAAAAGATCACAGTCCTGAGAGGTCAGTTAATAGAAGGTCGCTAGTTCTGAGAACTGAATTAGAACGCCTCGTATAGCGGTGCCGGTTAATTCTACTTTCCTTATAATTACGGTTTAGATTGCCACTATCATTAAATATAGTTGCGCTATGTTTTTTTTTTGTGTAATCGCTTTGTGAACCGTTTCGCGTAGCATAAAAAAGGTAAATATGAAACTGTAAAAAAGTTATGTAGCAGGAAGGTATTTTGAAGAGATGATTGCTCAGTTAGTAGTGTGTACGGACACCACGTCAAGGGACGCGAATTCGCATTCACCTACAATGAGCTTGAGCTTTCGGTGGAGGAAAACATCGTGGTGAAACCGTAACATGGTGATAGGGTTTTTACTAAACCCACCTAACTAGTGACCACTGTCAAGTTGAAAATCTACCGCCAAATACCTATAGGTTTGTTCCGGCAGTTCCAATTGAGAGCAAGTCCCTCCATTAGGCTTAGCGTGGCCATCTTGGACCATATCGTAACTTAACATCTATTATTATATCATTAGCTATAAAAAACACATTGGAATGACATGAGTATAATTTTTTGAACTAGAAAAACTAGTATATTACCTATCTATATTAATATAATAAAAAGGAAAAGTCGGTTCGTTTATTTTAACGCGCTGACCTCAGGAAATATAAGTCGGATTTCAAAAAATTTTGGTATTTGATAGATCAATAATTGAACAAGTCTTTAGACTAATAAACATCACTCTATCTCCAATAGGAGCAAAGCTGTATTGGAAAAAGTTACAAAAAACGGGCAATAATCAATAAATTTTAGTTCCGCGCATACGGAGTTGCGGACACAGCTAGTGTGTATAATATTTATAAGTAAATAATTTCGTACGTTATGTAAACGCACAGTAATGATGGATTTAAAAAATGCGACAATTTCCTGTATTCGTGCACTATAATTTCTTTATTCGTGAATCCAATCTATTGATCTAAATTATTTACTTTTATTTGCTAGTAAATTTAAGAAATAGGTATCAAAGTACTTTTAAAAAAAACTGCGGTCTAACCTGAAGTTCTTTATCGAAAGACGTTCGCTCACATATTACTAATATCTTTGAAAAAAATCTTATTTCAAGAGGCTAATTATGATATAATTAATTAAAGATTAACAATTAGTATCGATCAGAATTAAAAGGACTTATAAGCTTACAAAATAATACAAATATATCTTATCTTAATATATAAATTTTAATTACATTATAATACTATATATATTTCATTAATTTACTTTTATTTTATCTTCCAAGCTTGGAAACTGTCCCCCATATTTCCATATAAATTAGCATTCCCTATTCGCGGTATGGCATAATTAATAAGGAACTTTTACTGTGTGAAAATAATTGTTCTGAGTCTGGGGGTTAATGTTCGTAGCTTGTATAGCTATTCTCAGTTGACATTGACGAAATGGCCTACATAGGCAGATGCAACAATAATTAAAAATTACAATAATAAAATACAGATATAACCTATATTTTTAATATTCTCTGTATATTCCTAAATTCATAATCTTTACTAATACTATAAATCCTTACTTCCTTAGCCTTAATATCCTTATTCTTACTTATATTATAAACGCGAAATAGACTGTTTTTTTTTTGTAGATACGTTTACATGACTAAAACGCTGAATCTAAGTATTATGATAATTTTTGGTATAGAGATAAATAACAACCTGGAGACGGTGATAGCGTAATTTTTTCTAGCGAAAAACTTATAAGAAGCGGAGTAAGAAGAGGGATAAACTTTGTATGCAACTTTTTATTGCGTCTTCCGATTTGCTTCAAACTTCAGAGAATAAATGCTTGTCATTTTGAATTTTAGGTAATTTCATACCTACTTGTATTGACCAACATACTATAATAAATAATTTATGATAGAAAAATTATTTCTGTATTGATCGACAACCATAATTGGTTGACAAAATCAATATTAACGCGAGCGGAGCCTCGAGTAAATGCTCTGATACTTCATACACAAAATAAGTAAATGTACGCATTATTGTTTATAATGTCGAAATAGATTTTACGACGTTACTACTCTTGTACAAATAAATTTGCAGCTAAATTTAAGATTTAGGTTAAGTATTAGAAATGTTTTGAGTACCGCTAAAATTTACTGTTTAACATGGAGTATTTTCACGGAGGCTGTTCATAGCATAATTATTCAGTGTAATTAGTGTACGCGTGACTATTGTAACGTGTTTCGTTGCAGGTTGACACTAATTAGTGTAACGTCTTAACTTAATATATCTTGTTAGGATATACGTATAGAAAGGATCTACTGTCCTGGTTTACATATTATATTGGGTCACTTAAAATGTGATGGTTTGTGATCGATTTATTTTTTCATATAGTAGGTAATGGTTTAATGAAATTATATTATTTAATTTTTGATTTCATCTAGTTAAGGCACAGTTTATATTTAACTTTTAGTATTTAAATGTATTTATCCAATTTATCAAGAATATTTATAAATCAAATCACAAAATATATATTTTCACTGGAAAAAAGTCCTTAGATGTGTATATAATCCAAAACAAATCATAAATATCTAGACGTTGGTGTCTGTTTCATACTCAATATTGTTTCTGATACTAATATAATAGAGATTGTAGTCATTTTCTTTAAAAGGAAATCATGATACGTATTGCATTTTGTAATATTTACCGTTAATATTCTTAAGATTTTCTTATATTATTATTAGGTTAGTTGTTTGTACAGTATGTACGTGTTTTTTATACTTTTATAGGTTTAGCGTTATGACTACAATGCCACTGATGTTAAGTGACGATGTATCCTAAAATAGTGAACACTCTAAGCCTACTCTCAAGCTGAAAACCTGCCGCCAAATACTATAGGTATGTTCCGGCAATTGTACTAGAGAGCCAGTCCTTCTACTAGGCTTATCGTACCCACCATCTACGGCCATATCATCAAATAACATCAGGTGAGATTGTGGTCATAAGGCTAGTATGTGGCCATAATAGTATATAAACTATAAAAAAATGTTACGGTAACAGCTACTTTTCAATAACTTGGTAAGCTGATCTTAAATCGTAATTTTATATATATATTTATATACTCAAAAATGGTAATTAGTAGCTTTTTGCTAGATATCATTTTAGTTATTGGCTAACTGATAGACTAAATAATGGTTATATATTTTTAAACATAGTAAGTAGTCAAGGATTGGAAAATGCTCTTTTCAAACGTTCCTTACTTCAGTGTTTTACTACACTACCGGTTAACTATAAATAATATTTTTGCTTTATATATTTAATACGAAGTAATTTATTTTACGGTTACCAAAAGTAAGTACGTAGTATAAAATAAGGGTGTGTTTTGTTGGGTGAGGTCGGCGGGTCGGGTCAGTGGGACGCTCGCGCAGCTTCCCAATTCTCTCCGGGAGAGACGCGCCTCTATCGACCGCTTGTCGCCATTTCTATTAGGGCTGTCCCGTCTCTTGGAGTTTTTAATATCTTTCATTATCATTGTAGGAACGTAGATATATCCTGTTGTTATTTTTATTTAAAATTCTGATTTCATTTAGTAAAATTATCGTAGATAAACAAAAACGGATTTATGTAATCATTTAAACGGATACTACGTGTTGTAGTCGTATCACTCGAAATCCTATAGAAATGTTTAAAATTGGAAGGGAAGTGGTGGGAGCCTTTTTTACATTTTGTAAATATTAAACTTAACTAATATTATGCTTTAGATTTTTCATGCGGCTTGGCTCGCGTTAATATTGATTTTGTTAAGGAAATCGGATGGCTTAATATATAAATTCATACAAAGTTTATACCTCTGTTTACCCCATTTCCAATAAGGTTTTCGCAAGAAAAAGTAGCCCATCGCCGTCTCGAGGTTTTAATCTATCTATATACCATAATTCATCATAATGTATTCAGCGATTTAGGCGTGAAAGTATAACAAACAAACAAACTCACTTTCGCATTAATAATATTAGTAAGGAAGTCAGGATTATTATTATAAATTTCTCAATTCTGAGTTATCAGTTGTCCTGTTTGTTTTTTATAACACCAATGAGATACTGTGTTAATGCATTGTATGTTTACATTACAATCGAGTTAATATAGCGTTGATATCTATTAATTCCAAAGTCATCTCAAAGATGTACATCTATAACATTTAGTGGTGTACGTACAGTGTGAAAACGTTAGTAAAATCTCAGCTAGTACATGATGTAAATCCTATAAATAACAATACTTTCGTGTTTTCCTAAAATTATAACCCCCTTAATATATAATTTACACAAGGGAGTTTTCAAGAGGGAGTCACCCCTGAATCTCGGAGGCGCGCAGCATCCGTTACTGCGCAAACTCGGAGTACACTTGAATCAGAGGCACAGTACGGTCACCGCACCTTCGTACTTCCGGAGCTCTTTACCTTGAGAGAGTTCTTTATCCTACATTTATTTATCGCTGACCCTATAATGGGCTGCCCTTAACCCTTCCGTGAGTGTTGATTGTACTGAGCGATGGGGAAAGACAAGCATCAACATGCTGAAGCTGAAGTGAAGGTGGCCACAGTGGAGCTGAATGACGTGGATAATATGGCAACCCTGCCTGTAGGACAACACCGTCAGCAAGGCAGCGATATTGCGATAGCCGAGAAACATAATACTACAAACAAAGAGATGGAGCTTAAATGTGTTCAACCCAAACCATCTAAGAAGTATGTCATTAATGTGGTTTATTCTTTAAAGTTCTGCAAAATTGACCACACATTGTGATAAAATTGTAGACTATTAAGCAATAGCAATTTCAATAGGTCATTGAAAAAATCTCAGCTTACATTGTTGCTAATAAAGAGCTAATGCGGTGCAATCGCGAAAATAGATTATAAAGTGGTTCGAAACTTCATATAATTAATTAATACAATTTCTTTGTTAATAAAATATTGTACAATATACTACATATTTATTTCCACAATATTTTAATTCTGCAATGCCAACTTTTATGTTATTTAAAGAAATTGTTTGTCGTCAAAATAAAATATTATTATTTTATCACTTGGTTACAAACTCGTTTTATTTTACAGTATAGAATATTAGCTACATGAGTTAGAAATACAGCGGCCTTAGATTTAAACTAAAAATATCAGCGTGATTACATAACTTTAGTATCATTTCATCTCATTTCAGAACATCGCTATTCATCATCTCCAGTTTCATCTACGCGAAGCTCTTAGTTGTCGTTTGCATCGCTTATGTCATCAGCGATGTCATTACACACAACCTACCGTTATATTACTATGAGGGATTCTTCACCTATCTATACGGCATGAGCATATTATTCTTGCTCTACGTCTTCTGCTTTTTACTGCAAGGTCTGTATAATATATGATCTCTATTCTATTTAATAAATAATTACAACTAAATAAATTAAAACATATATAGAGAGTGCGTGCTGCAGCGGTAGTCCACCTAAAGCGAAGCCTCCACCAAAGGAAAAGAAACAGAAGAAAGAAAAAGAAAAGAAAACCAAAGATAAAGAAAGCAAAGAGGGTAAAGATGGGAAAGACGGTAAAGATGGCAAAAAAGACGGAAAGAAGGACAAGCGGGATAAAGAAAAGGAAGGAAAAGACAAAGCAACAAAGGAATCTAAAAAACAAAGTCAATTCCAGGTTAGTCTAAATATATTTTGTTATTCTTATATACGCAGCACATCCATTTTTGTATTTAACATCACATTTTTTTTATTTTGCTTTCGCGTGTCGTCGCGTGTCAGTTAACAAACACATTTTGTTTTAATATTAATTTGTTATTCTTTAACTTTGTGAATATGCAAACATCCGCAAAATTTTCGTTACATTCATGACTCATGGTTAGTGTTGTAAAAGCTTCGTCCAGAACGCAATAGGCCGCATGAACCCTTTTGTTTACGCTGCCTACTTTTTGTTTTTTTCCATATCATTTGGACAGGAGGTGTATCCCCGTAAGATGCGCGATAAAGTGCGTCAACAGCAATTGCAATTACAGATGGCGCAGTTGTATGCGCTAGATCAGGTGAGGTGTACCTATACATCTTGACGAATCCTGCTTGGTCATTTGTGTTTACAATACCAAAAGCTTTGGATGTGCTGTTGTTGTAGTTAATTTCAATAGTGCTTGTTATTCTCTGCTGGTGTATTATCTGCTTTTCCAATATAGGATTCGTTTGGATACCGTACATAAAGGCTTTGAATCCGCATCGAAATATCCCTAACTGATAATATTAACTCACCTACTTCATTTAAAGATACAAGTACTAATTCTGCATCAATGCAAGCTATAACGAGTTTATATTTTTAGTCTTATAAAAACAAATCAACGAAGAAGAACGAATAAAAAAACATCAAACCTTCCTATAGAGCTGCATAAAGGCACGTTAAGCAATATTGAAAAAAATAAATTACCAAATACGATGTAAAATGGTTTACATTTCTTGTTTAACATAATTTAATTATTTATTATTCGTTTCTCTTTAAACAGCAACAAGATATTGTGGAAATTGAATCAGGACCAGTTGCTAGACAAGTGCGTAGGCGTAAAACATCGCAAAATGATCACAGCCACGGTAGTTTTTTTCTTAGGATTGGTGCAATTGGTAAGAAAGTCACATGGACATAATTAAAACATTTAAAATATATGTTTTTAATTAAAAATCTTAATATTGATTCTCATTTCTATAGCATTTGGACTGGGGACCATGATTTACAATGGATTAGAGTTTGGAACATTCTTTGAACTGCCTTTAGAATCACCTTGTTATTTAATTCTTAAAGGAGTAAACCCTGTTTTACAAATGGTATTTACTTTCATGCAGATGTATTTTATATTCATGAATTCAAGGGTAAGAGATTTATACAATAATTAATATCTTAACTGTTTACCTATTGCTTTTAAAATATTTATTCTATATATGTATTTCAGCTTAATATTCATCGCTTCAAAGTGATCGCTCGATTTGGTCTAATGCACGTCGTAGCCACAAACATATGTGTTTGGATTAGAACACTGGTTTTGGAATCGCTTAAGGAAATAACTGATTATCACGTGAAAAATCCTCAGGGTGTCCCAGGAGAAGGCGTCCTTGGAAGTGAGATCACATTTAAGTTAAAACTCTACAAATTATTTGATCATATTCTGTTTATATTTTTGGTTTTACAGAAGTCATCCGTAAACACACCCTTAGGCATTCTGGTAAGGTATTCGGCGCTATCACTACTGCAGCTACTACGATTACGACAACAGCTATAACCACAGCTAAAACTGTTAGTGATGAAATATTGAATGTAATATCTACAACCATTTCAACTCCCACAACAACTGCAACAACAAGTGAGTGTATTTTATTCCTTATATTTGACTGAGCTACGAACCGTGGTTATGAGTGCTGTTACTAATATGCATGTTCTATCTATTAAAATACATTTTGAACTAATTTTCAGCGACTACTCCTTCATCTTATAATAACATGGGTAGTGGGTTTCTTCCTAAATCCAAACTAATCGACACTTTAAAGAGTACTGTAGGGTATGGTAATGGTATGAGTAGCGATTTTAAAGAGTGGCCTAATGATAATCCTTTCACCACTTCTTCGTTCGTACCCTTAACAACAGAGGTTGATAAAGCGACTCAAACGCAAACTGCTATGTTGGAAGTATTTCAATTCCCCTTTACTTCGACTCTTAAATCAATGGTACATGCTTTATCCACAATAACACCAAGCACAGCTTCAAGATCCTTTATAACTGATACAGACGAATGGGCCAATAACGTTGAAACATATCGTGTAGATGAACCACCACATTTAACAGGTTTGTCGTTGGAGTGTCGTTTTGAGTAACAATATATAGTCGTTGCACTTTTTATTTGCAGATTGCCTATTATTTATATTACAGTGGCTATTAAGAATTGCACATAGTTACATTATAATTGGGTCAGCAATAGACTTTTACTTTGCATGGTTTTAAATTGTAAAATTTTTAACAAACGGTCTTGAATATGTTATATATCGAAGTATATTACTTAAAATTTAGGGCCTGTATAATATTTATATTTTTAGATAATAAAACTACCGAGGTGTTTGAATCTTTCGATGGCCTTAATCCTGCAGCTTTGATTGCCAATATCGATAATTCTACTGTGTGCGGGAGAAATCCGATTATGGGAACTATTGTTTCGGACTCAGCACCATATCTGTACCCATTTATTATTGAGTACTCTTTAATAGGAGCTGCTGTCATTTACGTTATGTGGAAGCATATTGGCCGCTATCCCAGGTAAGCACATAATTTATTTATTTAAATAATATAGGTTAATCAATATTGTTAATTGGTACCTTAAGTACTTGCATATAATTATCTCAATGTGTTGACTTATTCCCAATATACAGATATTAAACGATTGAAAAAAATAATTATTAAACATATTTAAGTCAGTACTTATAAAGTAAATGAATGAGAGAGTAAACGGTGAGAATTTCGGGAATAGTAATGCGTGACTGACGCATGCATACGCGATCATTTGATTGCAGCGTGGCCAACGATGAAGATCTAGAAAGACGTCTGGAGGCTGTTCTCTCCCGCAGGGCTGCTGCCTTAGCTGCAGCACAACGGGGCAACCGTGTCGACTGTGCTGGCGCTTCTAAGGGACTCTTCTGTGGACTTCTTCTGTTGGTTACATCTCTAATCTGCTTGATCCTCTTCTTCGTCCTGATCAGACATCAAGACTTGAAGCGCCTGTCAATATACTTAGCTGATGTGTCCCACTGCGCTCTGATGCTGTTGTCTATAATAGCAATTTTGATTGGATTTATACGGTGAGACTTGCAAAAATGTACAAAGTGCTTGGGCTAATTGTATTGATTCTAAATTTATTTGATTTAAGTGTTGCTTCATGGCTACTTCTTTTTTTATTTTTTCATTATTTATGTTATTTTTTATTTCACTGTTCCTTTACCCCCTATATTAAATGTCCTAAATTCCTTATTTTCCATCATTTTCATTTATTGGCTCCAATACTTGCGCGGTTTTGCGCTGATCTAATTACATTTTAATGTTAACAATATCGTCGTTATAATGTAATAAACTTCTAATGAGTTCTACTTCCTCCATGTTATGGTTTCATTCCTATTTTTATTTGGTTTACCATTTTTGGTTCCGCTTATCTAGTGGTCGTGTGATGCAATGGAGCAATAGCCCTTCCTCCTGTACCGAGCCTATTCGCAGGGTACAATCGCTGAAGTTCCGCTCCGAAGAACAATCAGACTTGAACGACATCTTGCTTCGTGTTTCTGCATTTGGACTTTTCGTGTACGCTGTGTTCTGCATTATTGCTGGCGGAATGGGCGCCTTCACTCACGAGCCAAGCTTACTGGTCATGATAACTGGATGTCTTAGTGTACTTCAGGTAAATAAATATGTCGTATGTGTTATACGTGATACTGAAATTATTCTATTTATATGTGATTGTTTTTACATTTGTTGTTTGATGAGATTAGAAGGTTCAATTTTAAAGTCTTGAAAAATATCACACCACTTAAGCTATAGCAACAAAAGATCTACTCACTAGAAGATGTGTACATATAGGACTCGAACGAAAAAAGTGAAGATTGTACAAATATGCCGAATACTAATAATTGTTACTGTAATTACAGGTGGTTCTGCAATTACTGTTTATTGCTGATGTCTCCCGACGTCGAGTTCATCTTCCAGAACAGGAACGAAGCAAGCCAGCTCGTCAAGCTGTAACTTTCTTACTTATCTGCAATGTCACCATGTGGCTGATCTATACTTTCGAAGCACAAAAAGTTCTGGCTAATCCTGTAAGTGACTCTTTTCTTCAAATTTAACACTTTATTTTCGGATATCTTTAACAGTTTTTTTTTCAGGTTCAACTGGACTTTTATGGGTTTGTCGCTTGGTCTCTGGTGCAACGATTTACTCTGCCGCTATGCATTTTTCATCGGTTTCACTCAGCTGTCACCCTAGCTGAAATATGGAAGACCAGCTACAAAGCTCGTCTAGAGTGAGCAGGACAAAACGAAAAACGATTAATGTAAAGTTGTCCATTTAACATCAAATACCATATCCTAGCCTAATCTGGGATATTAATCCTGAATTAGTTCTAATCCAGGGCAGCAGTACTAAAATTAGTGGCAATTTATTCGCTAATAGTTACAAAATTATTTCATTAAGTGTTAGAGTAGATGTGTTTGATGGATTTAGAAAGTAAAATTCATGATTAGTAGAAATAAATAATTACTAATATGACCTCCCGGTAATTATTGTAGATTCAGTTTCACTCTTATTTGTATTATCACATTTTAATTATTTATCTAACTGAGAAATTATAGTTTCATATTATTTGTCACATTCCATATCCTTACAGATTCAATTCAAATTAGTTTTCTTGAAAGACTGACTTGCGAGACTTTGAAGTGACCAAACATACATATTTTCAGCTCATTTACTTTGTTAGATACGTAAACCGTTGCTCAGATTTCGGAAGTCTATATTATAAAATTGTACTGTCTTTAAATTTTGATGTGAATTTTGTAATGCAATTAATTAAACAGGAAGAGGAATGGGTATCGATTTCAAGTTGTGAGAAGTTCCCTCCTTTGTTAGAAATAATTTGTGTGCCATGGTTTTAGGCTTAAGACTTTATTAAAATTTGACAATATTTTCAATATTTTAAAATTTTGACATTATACAAATTTCAGAATATTTACGCTCTATAAAAACAGTGATTTTATGACTTTTAAATTATGTGGATAAGCACTAAACGTTTTCCATGCTATCTGCAATATATAATATAATTGACAATTAAAATATAAGTAATTACTATATAGTATTTCAGAAATTTTATTACCCCAGTTCGGGATAAGTAGATTTAAAATAAAATTTAAAGGTAATTAAATTAAATATAATAAAGATACTATATATTGAAAAATTAAATGGATTTATTGTACTCAAAGTAACAGAAGGAGATGAGCTACTTGAATTACAGAAAATGCTTGATATGAACAATTGAAATAGAATTTCGGAATACTTTAATTGCAAAGGGGCCATGAAATTATTTAAATGATCAAAGCCGCACAATTTACAGCGCTGAAGTAAGCAAGTTCAGAATAATATTATAAAATATGATGATATTATAAAATTAGCGGTAGAGTTTATCTCAATATAATTGAATGTTGTGGAGTAAAATATTGATATAATGATGTAATGTTTTTGCCATTACAAATTTTAAATAAAATGTTTTCGCGAATATTCCATTTACAATAACTAATGACAACCGTAGATTCCGTAAATTTGGTATAATAGTATTGGAATTATTGGAATCAATTGGAATAAAGTACTAATTAGGTGATCATATTGTATTGATCATGAATTGATTCCAACTTCGTTTACTTAATTTGCTAAGTTCATAAATGTTCTTGAAAATTGGCTACATTTTATGGCTGAGTTTTTTTTTTACAATAAATTATATTTTCATAACTATTTTCAGTGCAATCTATTTTTATAGGCCGAATGGTTTTGCGTAATAGAACTGGTACTCTCACAGTGATACGCGATATCATTTTGTATGTTATATATTTTGTATAAAGTAACTTATATTAGATTACTTATTTATAACGTTAATTATATTTATTGATTTACAATTAATTATTTGTAAGGTTTAAAGAATAAATTATTTCTTAAGTTAGAATTATGAGAGTAATGCGTGATTTTTTTCAGATTTCGACGTAACGTATTTGGTATTGTTTCATATTTAAAAATTATATTTTAGATACATATGTAGGTATGTATATCATTTAGAGACAAAAGTATAATGCCTTATGGGATGTATCAAAGCTCGTAGATTATTTTATAACTTGTAGTGGCTGTTCTACGTGTTTGGTTTGTTATGTCACTGCCGATATTTTTAAACAAGAGACCTGGAGTAATTATAACTTTGATAACACTATACTACATATTTCTAACTTGTATCAATTTTTAGGTGTTATTTACTCTGTACCTTAGTATTTGGAACAACATTTATCGTAAATTATTTTTAGTAATAACATACCTATTTAAGTATATAGTTATTCAGTGTTCTAGGTATAGGAAAACAAAAAAAAAAAATTATAAATTTGGAAATTCTACTCTATAGCATATTAATTGATAATTATTATGTAAATGTCTATTTCAATAAATTGAATAATACTTAAAAGTAACTGCTCGTTTTATTTAAAATTAATATCAAAAATAAAATTGCCACAATATTAACACCTGACGCATATGCCAGTTTTACTGATTTGATATCCGGAGCTTTTCTATCGTTGAAAATTGTCCTGTACAAAGTAAAAGTCAGTGGCGGATCTACACTTTTGCCGCCCGTAGGCTATTCAAATTTTACTGTCCCTGCCTACCTCTACAATTAGATTCCATATAGGACTACGTAAATCGTAGAAAAACAAACGATATAACACTTATATCTTAAGTGTGAAACATATTATGTAGCAACATTTATATATAAGTATGAATTATTGCAGTTTAAAAAAAAATCGATAATACCCCAAATTTGCCGCCTCTAAAATCTGCCACTGGTAAAAATGCAGAGTTTTGCACAGCACATAAGCGAAGCGTTGAGGTGGGTACTACTGTCACTTCACGCAAGACAACTGATTTTTCGAACTGAAAATGACTATATATCATATATTGCACTTGTAAAATACTATATACACACATATATCAAGAAAAAACACTATTGTTAAGACTCATGATATATTTGATGTCATTTTTGTTATTTAAACAGGTTAAAATACTGTTTAAAAAAGTTCTGTGCTGGACATCCGTATGTCTGTATGTATGGATCCTGTATGTTATCACGATAACGACCGAAATACTTTACTAAACGAGTAATTAATAGGACCTTATTACTTTTCACGGTCTGATTCAATGTGGTTTAATTTTTATTAAATAAACAAAAAAGAAATGAGATTATGAGACGTGCACTTTTGGATCTTCTAAACTTTTTGGGGTATACTGTGGAAGAGGAATTATCTTAATACGAACGCCTACATTACTGTCACTTAATAGCATTCATAGTCATTTAAAAAAAACAGTGTGTACTTAAGACCACACGACATGAGTGAAATATCAGTAAATCTCTCTTTTCCTTTAGTCGCCCCAAACCGACTTTAACCGAATTAGCGTACCCGAACGAGCGCCTCACAAATATGTTGCGGATCATAATTTCAATGTCTTCCCATAAGAAGTTTCACTTCAATAAAAGTAATGGGATAATACGAGTACTTGTGTCCAACTGCATAATAACAACCATGATTGATGTAGTAAGTATTTCTACTATTTGGTACTTACAGCTAGCCACGCGGTAGCGTGTCAAGCCAGGTTCAAGCTAACTGAACTGGTGAGCAGCGCCGAGGGTAACATAATATACGAACCATTTGGAGCCACTTTATATACACCCTCATAACTCAAAAACTATTTCAAATAAACATGTCAAATAGGGCTCACTTGCGATGACTTGAGAGATACATATATGCCCCAAAGGTCATCAACACACCTCAAACAGTTATTTAGATATTAACGTCCATAAAATCGTCATTTTTAACTCTGACCTATAGATCAAAACTCTAACCCAGTTCCAGATGACCTAGAAAGTTCAAATGTGGCGTCCAAATAGGTAGTTGTGTGAATACAAAGGAATAAATTAGAAAATTAGTAAATTTTTATCTTTTTATTATAATGTTTAAAATGTAATGTAAGAATCCGCAATAAAAATAGTTGACAGATAATGATTATGTGAATTTCAAGGTGTTCACTTGAATATACATATATATATATATATATATATATATATATATATATATATATATATATAATATAACGAGTGAAACACCACCCTTAATTTTTGTTAAATCCAAACATTAGTTTTAGTACTTACTATAACTAAGAGTATAGTCGACTTTCGTATTTATTACGTTATTAACTGGGATTTAGTCTGGGATGGACTGGGATTTAGATTTAGGAATTATTTCAAAATTCAATATTTAGCGTTCATCAGTGTAAGATCTTATTGTATCCTCTAACATAATCGTTGTACTTTCTATATTCTACTGCTATTTATTCTGCCGTATATTTAGCTAACTTTTCTTGTACCTACCATCTTTCATCATTTATAGAATCTAGTACCTACATTAATTTTATTTTACTTTACTTAATTTCATCTTTTGTTCCTGCTATCAATATTTTGACTTTCATAATGACCTGGGCTTAAAATGGGTTACCATAATACTGATAAAAAACCAAACATGTGATTCATTAATCTAATCTTAATCTTATCATGTGATTGTATCGAAGAATATACGGAAACACACTATGAAGCAAGTCTCCAAGAAATTCGGTTTGAATATAATGCGTTATCAAAATTGTGACAGATTTATTAAAACTATCCAGTGAAATTTTGTGATAACTATTATAAAAAATCTTAGTCCGTCTTATTGTACATGCTTACATACATTTAAATTTACATCTTCCACCTCTATATTACGGTGTTACTTTATTAGTGTCAAAACATCTTTATAAATATCAACTTTCTAAAAACCTCAGTTTCAAGTTTTAACACCCTTAACTCGTATCCATAAATAAATTAACACGGGTTAAATTTGATGAAAACACTTTAAAATAATAATACATTTATAATATCACTATAAAATCATGAACCAAATTTACAAAATAAAAATCCTCTATAGGAGAATTGAAGTAAATATTGTTTAAGTATTTCTGTGGAAAATATCTGACGTTCATAGAGGGTTTAACACAAATTTCAGTAACACATTACAACACAAAGATATCAAATTACTAGCCTTGAAATGACGTCCACGAAATAAAATATTGATAGAAGCCAATTTATTCCTTGAATATTTCTGACTAAAGAAGGAATTTATCTTATGTTATTTCATAATTTCCTAAGTAGATACAGTACTTACAGTGATTCCAAATTCATTAAAGTAAAAAATAAAATACGAAAATGAAATGGAATTAATATAACTAATGATTTCTTAGGTTTACGCGAATATTATTCATTGAAATAAAACTAATTTAAACGGATTTTATCGCGGTTATTTATTAAATTTTGATCCCGACGTTTCGAAAGCTTTTCAGCCTTCGTGGTCACGGGGCGGACTGAGGTGTAGGTTGTCCAGAAAAGTTTATGTTACTGTGTCTACCTTCAATTTCAAACTAAAAGATATATAGGCACCCGCGTAAAAGAACATATAGCTGATGTTAAACACCGACGCTCTACGAAGTCTGCAGTTGCTGAACATTCAGAAGAAGGCTCCAAACATTATCTTCGATTCGACAAGCCACAAATCCTTGCCATAGAACACCGATTCCTACCTAGGATGATTAGTGAGGCTATTGAAATTAAAAAAGATCCAAATTTCAATAGAGAAGATGGTTGGAAGCTAGCACAAGCCTGGGATCCAATTATACATTTAATTAAATCGGAACCCAAAAGACCAATTGCCAGACCTCAAGACACTGTGAGCTCTTTCTGCGTAGATCGGAACACTATCAATAATAAAAATTAAATTGAAGGTAGACACAGTAACATAAACTTTTCTGGACAACCTACACCTCAGTCCGCCCCGTGACCACGAAGGCTGAAAAGCTTTCGAAACGTCGGGATCAAAATTTAATAAATAACCGCGATAAAATCCGTTTAAATTAGTTTTATTTCAATGAATTAATATAACTGCTGATTAAAACAGGTTAAATAAGGTTAATATAAAAAAATATAAATAAGATAAAAAATCTTCCAAATACTTAACTATACTTATGTATTATTAGCAGAGACAAATATTTCTTTATTTACAAGTTAGATGTAATAACAGAAAAAATATACAAGAGCTATTTATATCCAGTATATTTTTAAACAATTAATAAGTAAACTCTCTCACGGCCGTTAGTAATTTTTCTTTCTATTTGAATATTATATTGGCTTTAAATTTTATAGTCTTTTTATAATTTATACATTTATTTCTTTACTATAATTGTATATGAGCATGTGATTTATTGCCAACATTAAAAATAAGAATGCCAAAATCTTATTTAGACTGTGTCCCGATATACACTGCGAGCACTGTTTAGTAAACTTACTGGGAAGAAATACGTTGTTATGGCTGACAGTATATTGGCGCAGTATCCTAGGAAAATATATGACTCATAAATCGTTACCATTTTGTACTGTGTATACCGGCGTTTTCGACGTAGGGTGCTCTCAGTGCTTTGATAATGTGATCAACAGCGTCCAGGAATTTGACAGCTTGCACCATTGACTATTTGAATATTGTTATTAAAAGATACCGACCGTTAAAAGCGTTTTTGAAGCGATGATAGCTCAGTGGTAGTGTGTAAAACTTCGCGTCAAGGGACGTAAGTTCGAATCCAAGCACCTACAATGAGCTTGAGCTTTCGGTGAAGGAAAACATCGTGAAGAAACCATAGCATGGCGGTAGGGCTTTTTCAAATGCCCGCCTGGCTAGCTACCACCCTCAAGCTGTAAATCGCGGCCAAATACCAATAGGTGTGTTCCGGCAGCTGCACTTGAGAGCCAGTTCCTCCACAGGTTTAGCGTGTCTACCAACTTGGGCCGTTTCGTCACTTAAGATCAGGTGAGATTATGTCCCTAACGCGAAACCTTAAATATAAAAAAAAAAAAACAAATATGGAACATTTCAAGGTATTGTATTTATTGCGGTGTGAAATCAATACTTTGTATAAAATGATCAAAACAAACTTTAATAATAAATAAACATTCATAACAATATCACTGCTTTCCGTTTTACCAGAAGTAATCAATATAGCTGACTGTAAAGGAAAGGTTTGGCAGTATACTAATTGACGTCACAACTTACAGTGTTCGCAGTGTATATCGGAACACAGTGTTAAGCCGGCCTCGTACATCCGGAATAGCTTTCTGCATTCATAATCTGAATTCATATAATAATTCAGAAAGCCCGGAATACCATACTATATCAGTATGCTCAACCAACATTTTGATTTATTAAGATTATTAATTTCTTAGAATGATCTGAAAGAATGATACTGACGAGCGTTCTGAACTCCGGATCGGAATATTTAAACTATGGTTTCATAACGCGCGTGTTCTCATACATTTTAATAGATCGACAAACACGTACTGAAATCAGATTATGATTTAATCCTTATTATTGCTAATAATAATTAATCTCGCCGTAATGTAATACTGACTCTCCTTTACTCTGTTCACGTTTAAAGGATGAATCCAGTATTTGCGTTTGCATTTTTTTTTAGTGCCAAATGTAAGGCCATTAGTATTAATTCCTCTTCTATAAAGACGTTTGCATGTGTCGGGAATAACGAGACTACTGATCAATCTAGATTACTAGATATGTGTGAGGTAAGGTGCTGGAATTTAGATTATGGATTTTAGATTTTGAATCCAGAGAGTCATTCCTGATGTCTGAGGCTGGCCTTAGTGTGTAATATATTCTGTCAAACTGACAGATGGCAAATCCTTTTTGTACGTAATAATTTACTTATAGTTTCAATCAAAAATTTATACACTTAATTGACGAAATTGTTGAGAAACTATATTATCAAACTTATGACGTTTAAAGCTGATAGCTTCAGTTTGTAATTATCAAAATACAAAATGACACCGTCAATATCATTTAATGTGCTGTTACAATGTGGTTTGTTATTATTATGTGCAAATTGCGTGAGGTTGGAAAATAACGAACATAGTTACATAGAAGATCGTGCTATGAATTTATGGAGCAGTTACTCTTGGTGGCCGTCGTTCCACAATGGAGCTGTGTTGCGAAATAAAAGACAAGCGCCTCCAGTTGATGTTGTAGGGAAAACCGAGGGCGGCGAAGTAAAACCTAAGGTCCAACCAGCCGAGCCACTGGCGCCCACTACAGTTCCTACACCAACTAGTATCCCTGCTGTACTTCCTACACAACAAAATAAGACTGACGTTAAAGAGGGACAAGCTGATTCAGTAAAAGGTAATATTGAAGTTATTAACTTTGTTGCAGGTTTTTTTCTTTTAAATATATGTAAAATATTACCCACTAAGTATTTTATCAATAAATAAAAAAATATTTATTAATTTATAAAGGAAAAAACTTTCGACACACTTAGTTTTCATAGTTAAAAGGTATATAATAAGTCGACTTCTATAAGGATAAATATACAATAATATCACTCATGTAACTGTAGTATGGTTTTCTTTTATTACATTAGAGTTATGGTATTGTATGATCTCATAGAGTGTTTATTTACATAACATTGTTGTTAATGTTTTTGTAAATCTTCAGGTAATAAAACAAATGCTGAGACAACCATAATTCCAACAGTGATGAAAGATGATGAAAAAAAAGTTAATGCAACAATTACTGACAAGTCAACAGCAAATGACATTGACTTTAATAATCCAGGAGTTTTAAAAAGAGGTTTCATTGTGTTTGGTGGATTCACTCTCCTGGCAGTGGCATATTTTATATTTTATAGGTAAATATGTTTATTTATTTAAAGCTCAGTAAAGTTAAATAAAATAATAATAAAAGTTTTACAATTGAATCTAATTTATCTATAAATTTTATAACATAATATATAATAATACTAGTTATAGTTAAATTGCAATTAACTATATCAATTTAAGTTACTTTTTTAGCAACTAATTGTTAGTGTGTGGGTTTTTCTGCTACCATACAATATTAATAACTGTATATTTCTTATTTATATTAACAAGCAGTCAAGTCGTTTACAAGACTAAGTTTCCAGAATTCAGTCTCTTAATTCTGCTCTCCCAATACATGTTAACAGTTTTATGTATGTCCACAAAAACATGGATAAGCTGGATTGTGTAAAAGACTGGTATGACTTAAATACTAGAAATCATGACAAACCGGTCACCCCATATTTTAAACTCAGTAAAACCAGTATTAGTTTTTTTAGGTAATAGTGTTAGGTTTTATACAAAAGTCCCAAAGCACATTACCAATTTGCCGGATAGTAAGTTCAAATAACATTTCAAGAGGGTTTTGATATCAAAAGGCTAGTACAGAGATGATGATTATGTGAGTGATGGTGATGTCTGGAATGGACACCCCTCTTTGTGCATGCACTAAAACTGTTGTAAATGTATTGAAATATGTACCTACCTAAAAATATAATATAACCAGATTGAGTTTCTTGCCCATTCTTCTCAATGACTGGGTTATTTTCCAAACCAGTGGTAGTTTTGACATTCATAAGCACCTTCCCATGGCCTAAATAAATAGAGTTTTGTTTTTCATTTCTATTGATTATTATATAGTGTAGTAGTTTGTTGACATTTCGAGAAAAAAACATATGTAATATTTATAGAATACAGTTGAAATAATGAAGTGAAATATTATGAGGTTGATTTGTGTAATGTATAATATATAGTACTTTTCTTTGAATAACCTGCATATAATATTCAGTATTTGATTATAAATATATTTGCAATTCAAGGAGAAACACTTGGTTATTAACAACTATTATTTATTATTACTATACTCACTTTCTTTTGTATTTCAATAGCCTTTTTCTTGAGAGGCATAAATACAATCCTACTAAATTTCTCAGACTATCTTTCACAGTGACATGCTTTATATTGGGTACAACGACACATGCTATCAGAAGGATGAGATTGAAGTAAACAATGAATGATTTTTGTTAGCTTTATTATGTTTGTGTGCTAAGCTTATCAACAATACTGGTCTACAATGAAGAATTTTATCTATTTCATCAAAAACTTCATTTTGAAGAAGGTGGATAGATAATTCACCACAAATGTTTATTGCATAAATGAAATCAATTAATGAAGGGTCTTCATTTTTCAATTACGTACACTTGTTATTGGTGTCACTTATGTTGGTTTTATATTTAGTTTTAGGCATACAGTGTATTACTTCACTGCTGTATAATAATATAAAGTAGAAAAAGTTTGTTTCAATATGCTAATATGAAGAAGTACCAGTTGGATTTTTAAATTTTTATTTTGTATTTGATACATCAGTCTTTTGATACAGTAATTGAGGAAGACATTATTCTATTTAACATCACATTACTACCAATAGGAGCAAAAGTGACAAAAATGATTAAATATATTAGTATATTAGTAGAAGAGTAATTTAATATATGTTAAAATACTTTATCATCTTCAACACTTTGATTACAACATATTTAACATCCCGTATTAATTTTAATTTCTAGAAGTAAAAACAAAAAGAATGAGTCAAGTAATACGCATAGCACAATCGATGCAAATCAATTCCGCTATGGTGTCCTCCAGTCAGATGATCAGAGGGACAAACTCGAATTATCAAGAGTACCGTTAACGATGGACTCAGATGATGATGAAGATGAAGATTTGGAAATATTTGACTTAGAACAAAAGAAAAAGTCATTGTCTTATGTCAATCTGCAAATGAATGATGAGGACGTTGTTTTAAGTCGATCAGAGTCTAGAGGAAATGAGATAGACAATCTTCTGTTGGATATTGAAGATGGTAACTCGGAAATATTGATTAATTGGAGCAGTAACGGTAATAAGTCAATATTGTAAGTTGCTAGTTTCCCGAAAATATTATGTCTTTCAGTTCCAATAGATCACATAGTTAATGGTTATAAAGGCCTGCCAACTAAAATTAATCTATTATAAGTCAAATATGTAATAGAGATTTTTATTTTTCATGTTTAAAGTAACATTAGTAACCAAATGCAGTTTCTATAACATCTTGTTACTGCAGATGGCAAATATTTATTCTCGCAAAACCTGTGTTGTTTGCTAATGACAAATAATAATAATGAAAAATTCTGAATTTCTTTCATTTGTGAATCAGTTCAATTAGATCTTTGAACGCAGTACAATGCATAATGTAAATACGCAATGTATATAAAACATTCCGTGTAGTGCGCGTTCGTATATAGTCATGTTTGTGAAGACGGTTTAGCCTTCAAATAATTTAATTCATTACGTCATGCATATTAGCAAAAAGTCTATTTATATTTTTTGGTATTTACTGATAACTATGGCTGTGTTAACTATCGATGAATAATTAAATGGTATCATATTACTGATGTTTTAAAGTTATGAACCTTTGGTTCATAATTGAGTGGATTGCTAACAGTAGGCACAATATGTAATGAGAATTTTCTTCAGACCGCAGGAATTGAGAAATTAATATTAAACAAACCTTACCACAGTTGTGCTTTTTCTAGAAATACTTGAAACCTCATTGATACTATCTTCAATTTTAAAATTATAACGAGCACATGATTTCAAAGTATTTAAGTTTTAAATAAGAATTTTGCAAGTAATTTTAGTATGTGTCTTTGTGCTAAGTCAGCCATCACTCATCACAAGCTTTTGGATGAGAGGAGGTGGGTAAGCATCTTATTGCTTATTTTAAGCTATGCTTATAACTTAAATAGAATGGCAAATGACTGGCTCAAAATTGGTGCCAAAAATATTTGACGTCTCCAAAAAAAGGAAGTAATGGAAACTACTTAGCGTAAAACAGGTTTCTAAAAGTGACTATAAATTACGTCACACGTTAAGGGGCGCAAGGGACCTTAGGGCAGTAAGGGCAGTAAAACTCCAAATGTGAACTATAAATTTGCTGTTTTAATTAAATAATTTTTTGATGTACCTATAATTGCAAAATATGTGACGTCATACCAGAGAGGAAGGAGTCTCGCAAATGTGACTAACTGTGACAAGGTCTGAAGGCTCAAAAAAACATGAAATTCGTGTGATTTATTTTTTGGGTGGTGCAAAAATATACTAACATATTAACCAGGAATTATTTAAAAATCTTTTCACATTGAATATGAAGGACAATATATTTACGAAGTAGAAACATGATGAAGCTGGTAGATGATTTCACAAGTTCATAGTGCGGCAAATATATGTCGTATCAAACTTCTTTGTTCGTTCAGATATAGCTTCGTAGCCCAGATCGTGTGATCCCCTTAGGCATGTTTATTATTAGAATTGTTCATACACGAATATTGAAAAGTGACTTTACAAAATTTCTGATTAAAACATTGATGTCCATTTTGTTACTACCTGCACACTTAAACTGCGTAAACTCGTTTATTGTCCATAAATCTTAGTGACATCGATTTTAATATATCACATTTATGTATCTTAATTTAAAAATTGTTATGTTATTAGTTTCATATATAGCCTTTTTTGTTGACGTCATGAAAAAATGCATTTACCTACTTTCTTTCGCAAAATGCTGTACGAGAGGGGCTGTTGGTCTCATTAGGTGACACCGTCAATAAATTACTAAAAAGACACCTGAAGAAGCGATGATGGCTCAATTGGTAGTGTGTACGGACGCTGCAACATTGGATATGAGTTTGAATCCTTGCCATGAGTCAGAGCTTTCAGTGAAGAAAAACAACATGTTGAAACCATAGCAAGGTGGTAGGGCTTTTTCTAATGCCCACCTACCTAGCTTACCATCCTTAAGTTGAAAATCTGTCGCCAAATAATTATACGTGTGTTCCGGCAATTGCACTTGAGAGCCAGTTCCTCGACTAGGCTTACCATGTCCACCGTCTTGGGCCACATCCTCACTTAACATCAGGTGAGATTGTGACCATAACGCTAGATCTAAAAAGTATTAAATTAAAACCACGGCGATATACAATCTCCCTTATTGCCAGAGACCGGGGGCTATTTTCGCACTTCTTTGACTAATATCATTATGAAGTAATGACGTAATGACCTATGTTTATTGCATTTTGATATTTAAACGTATTGGAGACGATAATGGCAGTGATCAATCATAGTTTAGTGGTAGTTTGCTTAAACATCGTTTCTCACGTGCTCGCGGCTATAGTGAACCTGAGCTTTCCTATTTTCGAACTAACAAAATACCACCTTCGAGGTAAATATATCGAGCCTTTTCAGTGAAAACATGCTAAGCGCCAAAAATCTTAAAAATGTTTTTTATTGTAACCTAGAAATACATTCGTAAACTAGAAGCAGTATGTTAATAGCCACTATTTTAATAGATCAGTGGTTATGCATTATGAACAACAAGTAATATTTTTTTTATAAAGATATGTAAGTATCAATTAATTACGAATAAAAAAAACCTCTCCTGTAAAATGCAAATTGTCGCAAACGATTTTTTCCTGAAAATGCTCGATATGTTGCTAAGTAATTGTATGTGTGTTCTTACAGTTGCACTTGAGAGTCACTTACCCACTAGGCCAAATGTGTTACCATCTTCGACTACATCGTCACTTAATATCAAGCGATGTAATAGCCAAGCGCTAAACTTAAAATTAAAATAAAATAAATAAAAAAAACTCAAATTTCATGTTCAATTGTATTATTTGATAGGATATGAACTATAAGTAATGTTATATAATCCTAATGATATATAATATATGAGCAAACTCCATAATTACGTATTTCTAGCATTCAGGTTTTATTTTATGGAGGATAATACCGTTATATACAATGAAACTAAATTAGTCGAAATAAGGTTCCATATCTATTTTTTTTTATTTATATAATATGTGCGATATATTTTTGATTCTCCTCTGTAATAGATATAAATAAAAAAATATACTTTTTAATTTGTGATATATTAATGTAGTATTTTTGTACTTGTATAAAATTTTAAATTTATACGCTACAATATACTAAAATTATTATAGTAACTTGAATAGATATTTAAGAACAGTAAAGATGTGTATATTTTATACATTCATTTTATTTTGATACATGCAGTTGAATTAAGGGAATATACTTAGAAATAATTGTAAAAGCTTAATCTGCCAGTGGAAAGAAACATATGCCATATAACTCTACTAGGTAAAGTAAAAATTGTAAAATACAAATTCGTGTTCTACGATACGATATCTACTTAATTTTATGACGGTATCTTATAAATAGCTTAGTTTATTGTGGAAACATATTAGACATATCTTTTTATTTATATATTGTTATTTTATTCCATTTACATGGTATTACTTTGCAGAAATTAATCATAACTAGTTCTTTTACATTTTTATTTACCTCTACTATATCGGCATGGGGAATTTTGCAAAAGTACCCCTTAGCTCTCAAGGATAGGATCTCGCTGAAATAGCAAAGAAAGATTTGGAAAGAATTACTGGTTCTTTTCGGACATCAGTG
The DNA here is from genome assembly GCA_039707435.1 of Actias luna. Classification (NCBI taxonomy): domain Eukaryota; kingdom Metazoa; phylum Arthropoda; class Insecta; order Lepidoptera; family Saturniidae; genus Actias; species Actias luna. The sequence goes on along the minus strand of JAZHAC010000034.1, from coordinate 5,862,512 downwards.
AATCAAAAATTATATATTAAGTTTCGTTTCTGACTTAAAAATTTGTTAACTAAATAGTTTAAAATTAGATTTAGTTGATACTTGCTAACTCTATGAACTTCGTATCACCTATAATCGTTATTTTTTAGCCTCACTAAAACTCAAAAACGGTTTAATTTTTTTTTTGTACATTTTGATTAGCAATAATCAGTCCTAATTAACCTACCAAATTCATTTCGTAGAACTGGCTATGTCTAAAATCCATTCTGTTTTTCATTTCTTTTGGTTATTGAATGAAATTTGTATATAAATCACGTTAAATAAAATGTTTTTTAAGTATATGAAATTTAAATATAGGTGGTTTCGAATCCACATCCCTTAACCTGTCGTCCGTATACTCTACTAACCGAGCTATCATCGCTTCAAACTGTGTTATCATCGCTTCATTACTTTTCGTATTATGATATTTAAATAAAATCTGTTCGTTTTTTTTTATACGAACCTATTCCTGACAATAACAAACACAATAGAAAATTGTTCAATTTTGTACAGTCCTGAAGTTATGCGCGTATATACATTTCGGCGATTCATTTTTGTATATATAAATCTTTTAATATCTCTTGAAAGAGTGAACCGATTGCGATGAAACAAAAACTAAGTAATACTCCAAGTTGCGTAAAATTTTTATGTGTAATAGTCATCAACATTGGCTTTGTACATTTTACATGATACGTGCACAGACAAACAGACACAAATGCCAAAAATGCTGAAAATGCGTTGTGTTGGTTATCCTTTAAAACCCTGGCTTATTTTCTTGCAATAATTTTTGATGTACTATAACGACTTTTCTACAGATTTATTACATGTATAGATTTATTGAATATATAAATACTTTTCAACGAAATATTGTATATTCTTGTATGACAGCCAAATTAAATGTTACTTTATTTTGTCTATAACTGATTGGGGTTCGATTAAACAGTTTTCTATGCTTGAGTAAAGAGTTCACTTGAGAAATCGAGTAAAAATAAAATAGATCGAAAATAAATGTCGAATATTTTAGTATGGTTAAATGTTTTATTCTACAAATAAGTAAACGTGCCATTTTGGATTCTTGAGAAAATAATTTCTTATTTCGCTAACGATATACAATATTTTTCAAATCTATACTATGACTTTTAACTATTATTAACGCAGGTATATAAACAGATTATCATAAAGGAAACGTAGCATTTAATTTTTTATGTGGTGTGTATAAAATTATTATTTTGTAAATGAGATTGTATCTAATACTAATCAACCGAACTAGCTTTTGGTCCATAGACATTTTCCAATATACTTATGATATGTATAGTGTTTCGTAACAATATTTTTAGATTAAATTTGCACATAGAGGAACATGCAAGTATCACGAATAGCAAAAATGTTATATTCCTCCACTCCTCCTTTTTATTACAAGTAAGCAAAGCTCATACCTACACTCGCTTGAATATTGGTATATATTTTTTATGTTTACCATACAACATAGAGTAAGAGCGAGGTTGCAATAACTATTTTTGAGAAATCCCGAACCATGTTTTCGCTTTCAAACATAGACAAGTGGGGCTGCCATAACATAACTTAATAAATTTTGCAAAAAAAAAAAATGACGTAATCTACATGTAAATGGGAGTGAAGATTGTAATTATTGCATTTATAAATCGACGCTGGTAAGTATATTTGTCGTGTCTCGCAAAATTGAACATTACAGGAAGGTTAAAGTACCTTTTCAAAATTTTATATTATACATATTTTTATATTAATCAATTTTTAGTTCATCGTATATAAACGATACTAAGTCATTCGTAGCCGTTTTTTCTGATTTAAATGATGTACATGACTCGTATTCGCATTTAGGTAGATGCGACCTTTATGCTTTCCAACGTCAATATATTCTTACTAAGTAATTACCACCCACAATATGAAAAAAATATTAGTATCATGGAAAGTCAGAAACGGAGATTTATGAATATTACCAGATAGAAGTCTGTAGCGTTACTAATATTTTTCGGTTGCCTATATTATTTTTAAGAATAAACCATGAAAAATATAGTATAAACATTTTGTTAGAAATTATAACCGTAATACCCAATTACCCAATATTGCACGTTTGATGTGTAAATGATTATCTTGTTTTTCGAAATATTTGTAGTTTTAAAGATGTTGTTAGCGGCACAATTACGCTGATTATCACAATGTTTATAAAGCTTTGGACTGTGATAATAGACGAGAGATAAACAATAAATTAGTTTTTTTTTTCATGAATTCGTGATTATATCGAGAGTTGTGATTGTGAATTTTGCTCTCTGTCTCATTCTGGTTGTTATCGGCGTACATTTTATTAGAATTCCATGTAGACATGAAAACTGTCCATGCTATTATGCAATAAAACAATGCAGGTAAATTATACCGAATACCTACTATTCATATCAGTTTTCAAAAGTGTCTATAGATGATCTTAAACTAGTACCTTATTGTATTTATATACAACATTTTTATTCTTCGTATATATTATGATTAAGTAAATATATGATATTTTAGTAATGAAAGTTCCTATTCGCCTCTTGGATAAAATATTTAGCATTTATTTATTACTTTTTTTCGTATGTTACGACAGCCGATAGACGCAACCAGCATGTGACAATTACTTAAGTCTAGATTATACATTAATTAGTACTTATTGCTTAATAGTCTACTGATTATATGTTTTACTAACCTTAAAATAAGGTTGTTTTTAATTTAATAAAGATGTATCGTATTTTAATTGATTCTTATTTATATTATTTTAGCAACAAATTCAGTCTTTAACTTGTTTTACCGGATTTATGAAATACCTCGTGACCGCTCACGAAATAACACTAACAGATAAATAGATATTCTAGAAATGGCATTTATATCCATTTATAACTAGACTTGTATTATTCTCATCGTTCGTGCATGATTGTTAAATTAATTTTTATTTAATGTCTTGCGCTATTAATATAAAAAGAGTATAACTTTTTGGTGTATTATTAATCAATCTCACACGGTCTGTGCAAGGTAGGTACTCAATAACTAATGATTTAAAGTTGTTTGTTCGCTGATCAGTATTCATATTTTTTATATAATTATTTTTATATAATAGGTTCAGTGTTATAGCCACACACACTAAGTACAGTAAGTAAATAAGGGTGTGTAACTAAGTGTAAGTGACGATCTGGCGTCCCAAGATGGTGAACACGCTAAACCTAGTGGAGGGGTTGACTCGAACGCAACAGCCGAAACACACCTATAGGTATTTGCCGGCAGATTTTCAACTTGAGGGTGGTAGTTAGCGGGCATTATAAAAACCCTACAATGATGCTATGGTTTAATCACGATGTTTTTATTTAACTGATAGCTCATGTTCATTGCAGTGATTCGAAGTCACGTCCATTAACGCGGCGTCCATACACGTTACTATTGAACTATTATTGTTTCAAAAGTACTTACTGCCCACAATTTACCTCCCGTAAGCGTTGAAACTCACAAATACACTCGCTGTCACTGATTTTGGTGTGATTTTATTTTAGATGCTTGTTTGTGGTGATCAATATAATAGTTGTAATTAAACAATTTGATTGCTAGAATTGAAATTTATGTAATATGTTTATTTTATCGAGATGATGGTTCATAGCTATTCGAGGATATGCTAGATAACAATCTCGAGTTATTAATGATTGAATGGGGCAAATCGACTGTGTCGACGTCGTCGATTGTCTGTCGGACCAGTTAATTATAATAAGTATAGAAGTACTAGTAACTGAATCTGATTGCAGAAAACTGAAACTGCAGAAAGGTCTCTCTTATAAATATTTTTAAGATTTTTTTTTAAGTTTGGTTTATTATTTTACAAGAAAAATATATTTGCTAAAGTGTCTATATTATTTACTAATTATGCAATGTGTGTAAAATTACATTGATTATACTTCCACACACCAATTTGCAATAGTACCTACTTACATGTAAATCTATTTATATAAGTAATAATACTATATGGCAGGTATTGTGAACTAAATCGGAAAACACAGGAATCGTACGAATTTATTTTTATTTCAGTCTCGTAGCCTGAAGCGGTGCACGTACGCGCTTGTTCATCTACTATATTGTGATAAACGAACCGGCATATTGCTGATACGGGAACCCTGCTTTCTTCACTGAATTTGCTAGCAGCAATGAAGGCGTTAATTTATGTAATAGGTACTAGGTATTGTTTATACTGATAAAGCAGCAATTAAGAGTAAACAATCAAACCAGTGAACATTAGATATGACTAGTAAATTCTACATTTTTATATAAGTTTTATTTTGATATCATTAAGTACAACTAAGAAACGCCATAACGATCCAATACTAAGTTCAGTCCTACGTGAATATGTATATCATAAATTCAATTAGTAATATTTAATAGGTTCATGGTAAAAAAAGATAGGGAGCTTGCAAATTGAAGAACTATCGCTATTTAAAATTACTTAACATATATTTGCGTGTTTAAACTATCAACTTGTATACTAGTTACGTCTGCGACTTCTTTCGTGTGAACTAAAAATCATTTCATAATTTTTGACGGTGTTTGTAACTTCTGTCAATACATCTTTTCTCCTATTGGTGGTGCCGTGATGTCTTATAGCCTAGTCTTCTTTAATGATTCCTCTATCAAATACAAAAATATATTTTTCGCAATCCGACGGGTAGTTCCTAAGATTAGCGTATCAAACAAACAAAAAAAAGAAAGTTATCCACTTTATAATATTAATATGGATTTAAAATACTATTTTGTCATTTGAACTATTAATCTTACTTTATGACGTATTTGTTTCATGATGGCGTTATTATGAGAAAATCTTTCATTAAATGTTAGAGTAGACGCACTTTAAACTTAGGCCTGGATTGATTTAATCCCGAAATTTATTTCAATTGAAATCAATTCCAAGCGGAGGTGCAAATTAGTGTCCACTCCAATACTCTCATACATAAGTAACTTTTACTAAAATTACTATATAGATTATTACAATTCATTAATAGTAATATTAAATTAAATTATAAGAATAGCCATCATAAGAATTAACAAAACATCCACGAATAAACATAGACTTTACTAAAATATTGTTTCAGTCCATTCCGCACCTACATAACTACTAGCAGTTTTGTACTGAATTTGGTGCTTGGCCTAAGTTTTACGAGTACGGCGAGGTTGTGGAAGTAAGACCCTTCATTCCATTATTAAATTTAAAAATTATACAAATTGAAACATGTTTATAGGAATACAAGTACAAATTAGATCGTTAGTGCATATCTAATATTCAGGCTACTTTCTGAATAGTTGTACTTTACAGACAGTATAGTTACATTACTGAACCGAAGTAAAAAGGTTGAGTATATAAACTACAAATTTAAAATTGAAAAAGTATAATTACGGGTTCAAATAGGTCGTGAAGATTTTATTTATAAATAAAAAAAACTCGTGGGCCTCAGATAGTTTACGGGAATAAAAGTGTCTACTGGTATTTAAAGTATATTTTCACGTTCTATATTAAGAGTTGTGCGAGATATTTTGAAATCATAAAACCCTTGTTTGATATAACATGAAATTTAATCAAGTGATTGATTTCGCTTATGTTACACGTCCCGGCCTATACGCCGGAGGGTCGAAAGGCCCACGGCCAGAGGGTTGGGCTAGTCCGGGCGGAAATGAAAAATAAACACGTCCGGACGTCGGGCGTCGCGGCGCCGCCCGCGGAAAATGGAAGGGCTGTCGCAACTCATGCTACACCTAATAGTTACATTCGTGAAAAATTTTAAACCATGTTTTTCTTGTTAAATTGTGGTCATTGACCATTAATGCATTCGGTGCCCACTATTGATTAACCGACGAGGCTCTGGCGAATGTTGGTTTCACATTTGGTTTTGGTCATAACAGCTAACTATATAATCCTTGATCCGTCATAGCTTAGTGGTAACGGTAAGGTTATTGCCCGACTGGTTGGCGACAACCTTTGTATTTAGACTGCCGCAAAATAAAGGTTCAGTATGAACCTTTGTGTTCTGGCATAGTGAACGAGAACATGGTGTTGCAGCTGTCCGTAGGCAACGGGAAGCATTTACCATCTGATTTGCTGCACATTAGCATAGAAAAATTCGATAGATAGGAAGGTGGTATTTGATTTTTTGTTACTTAAAACAGTGTAACTTTTAATTTATGTTCAAGTATTTCAGGTAAAGCACTGACCTGTAAAATTTGCGACGTTTATGGAAAGCGGATTAATATTTTTATGTAAGCAGTTGCTTTTCCTTATTAGTTCATAATGTAATCATTATTAGGCTTACTTTTATTTTACGAATATTTTTGATATTTTCGATTATATATTAATCCAGCACGATTTATGACAATATAAGTGACTATTAAACTTAGAAAGCTAGTTTTGAAGCGATGATAGCTGAGTGGTAGCGTGTACGGACGCTGCATCAAAGGACGTGAGTAGGTACGAATCCCTGCAATGCACCTGAGCTGTCGGTGAAAGAAAACGTCCTGATAAACCATAGCCTGGTGTTAGGGCTTTTTCTAATGCCCACCCGGTTAGCAACCACCCGCAAGTAGAAAATCTGTCGCTAAATGCCTATAAATGTGTTTCGGCATTAGTAGTTGAGAGCCAATCCCTCCACTATGCTTAGCGTGTCCACCATCAGCTGCCACATCGTCACTTAACACCAGGTGAGATTGTGGCCAGAACGCTAAACCTGTAAAGATTAAAAAGACGTAAATAGGTCCGTAATTGATATGTCAATTGTCGATAAAACTTTCATAGATCATATAAGGGGGAAAAATGGTATTTGACAGTAAATCGATTAAACCATTATTGAGTATTCTTGCACAAAACAGGCAGGAATTTTTAAAGTCTATATTAATGGTCAGCGATCTTACTATTAGAAAGTACGTGATTAATAAAAAAATGAACATAAAAAAAATACAATATGCAAAGGCAGAAAAAAGTTTAATATATAAATAAAAATAATAGTAATCTTTATGATGCTGTGACTATGTAATACTATTAATTGAGCGCCTGTAACGGGTTTCCATATTTAAACTAGATTTATTATCATTTTAAAACACTGATACGTAAACTACGTACTGTGGGAGCTGTTCTTAATATCAAACAAATAAATAAACAATTTAAATACAATAGGGAAATTTTACAACTTTGTACTACTCCGGTAAACCGGATTAATGAGGTTGTCAAGTACTGAATAGGTGGATCGATGCGTCAGCCAGGTGAATAGGGCGCGTATTCGTGTCGAACCAAATTAATTACTATAATTACTCGATTGATTAGCGACATGCTCTGATATTGATATTGAATTAATTACATCCTATTCAGAATCGCGAAGTAGATGATTATAGCTTAACATATCAAAGTTCGCTACGCGTTAAGTCCGAATATATTCTTGACTCAATTTATATAAAGAAAAAAACACAATGTTAGAAGTAAAACAATAAATTAAAAAAAGAAACAAATGTTTTATTTGAGTTAATTTTGGTGTAAGGGATATCGAATACCAGTTGAGTTTCCCAAGCTAATTCCATCTGCACGCGGTGCATCCTGCCGAGTAACCGACGAGGCTTTGACGATTGTTGGTTCCACATTTGGTTTTGGTTATGCGGACGGTTAACTATGTAATCCTTCATCTTTTACAACTTGGTGGTAGGTTTGTTACGCGACTGGTTAGCGACCACCCTCGGGCTTAGACTGCCGCAAAATAAAGGTTCCATATGAGCCTTTATGTTCCGGCATCGTGAACGAGAACAATCCGTTACCGCCAGGGTCAACAACATGTCTGTACCACACATAGTAAATGCAAGTAAAAAATAGATAATTTAAATATTGCCTTTGTAAATAAATAAATAAACAAAATCAAATGTCATTCACCAGTGCACAGGACAAAAGTTATGCAATTAAAAAACTGTATGATCATCACACATCTTATCAGATTGGTAAAATGGCGATGTTTGCGCAATGTGTTTGCCGCTCTACGCTCGCAACTCTTTTCGTTTGTGTTTCAACCAACTTTGATTGAAACTCTCTTTATTCTGGCAAATTGGTAAAACTTTCTCTATTGCTTTTCTTTTCGCTATTACCTGTTACTTTAATTTGTATTATGTTTGGTTTTATTGTAAATATTAGTTTCTTAGGTGTTTGCTGCCGGTGTGTTTACCTATACCTGGTTTACGTACTGGTACACCTATGTATATGCCTACTTTTATAAAATCTATATTGTTGATGAAACTTATATGGATGTAATGCAATTGAACCTTTATGTATGTCAAATCTTTATGTATGAAATGTATGTCAAAATCTAGAATAATATGGTGACAAAATATTTACCACTCCGCCTAATTTCTTAGATGTACCTTAGTTGACCCCACAATTTGATATGTCTAAGGACGTTACTTTAAGGATGTTACATCTGTTGTATAGTAATCGCAAGTCAATCAGATATTATAGTCGTGTACTACCACATCACACAAGTTAGCCTCACCAAATACACAGTGGGTCATCGTCTAATTATAAGAAAATATTATTTAGTCATTTTGTAATTTTGATTTGTACTTATAAATTCTGTTTTCATTTCAACATACAATATTCATTATTAAATTCTTCTAATTGTCTCAAGTTCATCTATATCGTAAATTTTCAGGCAGGTCTTTGTAAATTGCGCAAAAGCGTTTCATTGATTAAACACATAACCAATTTGTAATACGGTCCTAAAACCATTACAGGCAGCGCTCACATAAACCTTAGATAACTGCCGCTCGACATCGAAATTAGTTTCGTAGTACTATGTAATAAATCCGGCCCATCGGGGCAACGTTAAACCTTATTCACAATTTCTGGTCCGCACTGGAATATAAGAGGCTTAAGAGGTCTGCAGAATGGAAAAGTTAATTTTAATGCACCGCTTGCAGTTATCTCGTTATCCGGCTGTAGTTGACTGAATGTGCAGTCTATTCCTGAAAGGATTGAACAGACTTCATGCTACTAAGGTTGAAATAACTTTCTCTAAGTTTGCAATACTGGGCAAAGTTTTCCTAGCTTGTGGATTCTCATCTAACATTTATTGTACAAAAACTTTCAGATACCGTCGTAAGTGTATTAATTAGCTTCATATTTAAATATATAGGTAATTATGAATATCTATTGTAAAGTAAATGTATATAAAAAACATTAGGTTTGCAATTAATAGAGCTCGTAGAATTGTAATAAATTAGATTAAATTATATAAAATAATTGAAAGAAAAGTTAAAAATATTTGGCATATACTTATATATATTATATATAATACTTATATTATTTTTCAAAGAAATTGAGAATAAGCACTATCTAGACTTTTATTTGGGACTAGTCTATTTGGGTCTTGATATATCTTGAGATCTATTTCTACATAAATTTGCATTGAATAATTTTTTTTATTAATAGGTAGCAACTGATTTCGAATCTGAAAAAAGTTATAAAGTTAACATGGATAGTTAAAGTGAGGTTTTCAACCTTTTGGTGGTTCTAGTACATTATGACATTCTACAACCATCCAATTTATAGGAGTTCTTTATTAGGAATAGACTTTCCAAAATATTGCAGCAACAACGGGTTGCATTCATGGAGCACATTTCCGCACAATAAACCTGGGTAATACCAAATATATATTATAGAAAATTATGACAAGTGTTTTTACAATTTAAATATATTTTGAGTTACTTACGAATTACCTTATTTAGGTTCATAGTAAATGACGTAAAATTAAGCAATATTATATTTTAATTACAAAGAAGCTGCCAACAATCGCGAAATACCTTAAAACATATTGTTAAGAGAACAGGAAAATAATTGTTTGGGGTTATTTGGAGTTTTCTCTTGGCAATATGATAACAAACATAGTTTTGTTATTAGATACCGATACGAATTTTATCCCATATTTTTTATTACGATTCAAATTGAAAAGTTTATCCAAGAACACTAGACAAATTCAATAAATAAGCGAAATATTCCTCCGATCAGTTCTTTCAAGTTCCTTCAAGTTTTCTTTTATTTGGAAAGTTGTGCACGAGACCTGTTTCACTCTATTCAAGTTTGTTAAGTAATAAGGATCCACTGAAGTAAACTTACGAAAATCAATATGGGATAATAAAATAATAGATACGGTTAAGATAAATTTAAATACAATTCTCCTTAATCTAAGATGCGTTTACAAATATTTAAAATGAATTACGTCAATTGTTGAGACTTGTGTGAGCAACTTCAACAGATAATCTTGCCATATTCCTCAAATCCTTATCCTCACTAATAATATAAATGTGAAACTGGCTTTGTTTGTTTGTCACGCTTTCACGCCAAACGCACTCAATCGATCGAATTTTGGAATAGAGATAGATGCTACCTTGGTGACGGTGATAGGCTACTTTATCCCTATTTAAAAACTTATTGGAAGTGGGGTAAAGAGAGGAACAAAATTTGTATGAAAATTTTATTGCGTCATTCGATTTGTTTGACAAAATCAATATTAACGCTAGTTGAAATATAAATGTAAAATGCTATTTTTTAAGATACGTTAATTGTAATATTGCATTTGACGGTACATAATACAATCAAAAACTGACGGCGGCGATTCACAAATCTATAAGCTTCTCAGCAGCCGTTTTGTAAACGTGACAAGCCAAAAAAAGAGTTACTTGTTCAGGGGTACTATTTCGTACATGGTGGTTAAAATCCATGCGGTTAAAAATCCGTATCGCCGCACCTTTCATAAATATTAAAATTAGATCACTACCTGTTGTTTCTCTCAAACATTTTAAAAGCTTTGACGTATCTACCACTTATCTCTGACCAAACTATTTATGTACTTCTGGTAAAATTATCATCAAACAATTGTAATAAAAAAATGTATACGTACTATTTTTTGTGTTTTTTTATAACTTAAAACTCGAGCACGACTAATGTGAGTTTTAATTAATCTGTATAAAATTTATTTGCTTTATAAAATAGTGAAGCGATGATAACGATGGTAGTGTGTACGGACTCTGCGTCAAGGGACGTGAGTTCGAATCCACCTACAATGAGCTTGAGCTTTCGGCGAACGAAAACATCGTGAAGAAACCATAGCATTTTCTAATACTCGCTTAGCTAGCTATCACCCTCAAGTTAAAAATCTGCCGCCAAATACCGGCAGGTGTGTTGCGGCAGTTGAACTTGAGAGCCAGTTCCTCTACAGTTTAAGCGTGCCTATCAATTTGGGCCGTATCGTCACTTAAGATCAGGTGAGGTTATGGCCATAACGCTAAACCTTGACAAAATAAAATAAAATGTACATATTAAAAAATATGCAGAAATAATTGAGCAATATTTTATACTATGTTTGTAAGCCTATTTTGTTGTATTTACTGTCACCATTTCCTACATGAATCTATACACTGCTTCTTCCTTCCTTTACGGTTAGTAATTTTTCGATAAAATTTAATATATAAAAGCAAATATAATGTATTATAATATTAATATGAAATGTAGAAGGCGAAACGAGATATAAGGGAGATATCTTAACGATGTATTTACAGTTTTCTGGCTCGCGTAGTCGAGGTAATGGGGAAATGATTACTCATTTGCCGACGAGATTACTAGCGTGTGTAATGGAAAAAAGATTTTCAGGATATTCCTTTTTACAGGTTTATTTACGTATTCCGTTTATCCATCGGAACGGGAAATAAACTCTATTTGTTTGTCTACTTAAGCTGTATAATATGATAACTCGAATTAGCGTAACAAAGCATTAATAAGCATTAACTGTAAGTTTGTCCCAGCGGTTAAATCTTGCTACACCGCCGCGCCGAAGTGTTGTGGGTACAAATAATTGTTCTAGGTTTGGTTGTTACTTTGTGTTCATAAATCATATTTATATCCTTCTCACTTGACATTGGCGAAATTGGACACATAGACAGACATCATAATAAAAAAGCTGTCATTAAAATATTTCATTAATATATATTTTTTTATCGCATCCCGCCTAAGTAAGTTCTTTGTACTTGATGTATGTACAGTACATTTCGAAAATAATGAGGGCTTTCCGTGAAAAAGCAATCTATCAAAAAGGACAAAGTAAAACAGAGTTATTATGACGGATTTATTCAAACGTATATTGTAGTCTTTACTCAGTCGGGTATAGCATCTTATCACCCCGCTTACATATGCCGAACCCCACGTGTTTTTTGTATTAGAAAAATACTGTTTTTTTTTCTGAAATATATCAGATATTTCGTAGACGTTCTAATAGTAATATAAACTTGGTATCTACGAATACCTAAACCAGATCTTTAAGATATTCAGGTCACATATATACGTGTTCGTTCGCCGCTTGTCACGCAACTACGATTATTTATCCTGCAAATCGAGTGATACGGGTCTCAAAAGGATACAATATAAATCAACTCTTTTAACTTGTTCCTCCAAAAGGCGATGTATCAGGATTTGGTGTCGTTATTGAGGTGTTGAGGTACAATACGTCTTGTAATTTTACTGTAAAAGTAAAACGTTTCGCATAAATGCTGTTTTATAGCTATTTCTCTTTATATATAGAATTATTTATTGATATGATTTCTAAAACATAACTCTTTTATGTTTACTTTTGTCATTGAAATATAAATTGAATCAAGGATTGTAATTACCCCACTTCGTATAAGTTTTTCACGAGAAAAAATAGTCTATTATCGTTCCCATGGTCCCGTTTATCTCTATATCAAAATTCATTATAATCGATTCAGCGGGTTACGTGTGTGTCACACGTAACAAACAAACCCAGTTTCGCATTTATAATATTAGTAAGGATTTTCTACATTGTATATACAACTTTTGCTTTTATCTCAGTGTGATAATGTTTTCTAACTTTCATGCTCTTTTCACGAAAAGCCCGTTGGAAAGTATGAACCTATGTCAAATGTTGTGAGAAGACATTAACAATGTGCCACTAAGACACTATAACATGCCGTCGTAGACTATAAATTGTAAGTTGTTCCTACTCTGTTAGTACGAAGGTTTGAGTATCGCCGTGGTATCTTTAGGTTATTTGAGGGTGCTTGTCACCCATTGAGTCTTGCCAAACCCTTTATCGTGGCCTGCTCGGGTATTCCGATTACGTATGACGAGAGCAAGCCCATATATTATTTTTTGCCAATATAATGAAAATAAAAAAGATCTACACAGAACTGGGTCACAAACACTGCATGAAAACCGTTTTCTATAGAAAAAATACCCATATATCCCCAGGTTTGATTATTACTATGCTGCGACTTATAAGAAGCTAAAACATTCAGTCATCCGACATCGTGTATTGATACGGGATTCATATATACTTTAAATTTATAATGATCTAAAATCAAACAAATGTAAATAATGATTTAAATGCTTTCAATTCGTTGTTTCGACAGCTATATAATTCAGCTACAGACGAATCTGGCAAACAGTTCTAGATTAGACACGTAAGTGAAAACAATATTCGATGACCGAAAGCAAACTACTGCAGAAGAGGGCTGTGTAAGGGTGTCCATAAATGTGCATGTAATTTTAAATTTTATATATACCGACAATTTATTTTATATAACATGTGTAAATATACGGAATTTTCTTTACTTATAAGCGTAAGGTCACTTTATATTGGTGGTCGATACAACAATTTAAAAACAATCAACTAAAGCCAACTTAGTACATCGAGTAGAAGAATATCGGTGGTATCACTATTTATAGACACACCCAAGGTTGTCAAAATGAAAAAATTACATCTAATTTAAGCTCATAAACTCATAAAAAATATGACTTGTTCATAATTAACCACTGATCTGTTAAAATAGTGGCTTTTAACATACTGCTTCTAATTTGCAAATATATTTTTAAGGAGGTTACAACAAACAATCATTTTTAAGATTTTTGGTGCTCACATGTTTTTCTTAAAAAAGGGACGATATGTAATAACGTTTGCTGTCATGGGATGCCCGATGGATGTGAAACATTTAAGTTCATAATAGAATTTTTATTTAATACATACATACATCACGCCTCTCTCCCATAAGGGTAGGCAGAGACCACCTCCTTCCACTTGCTACGATCCTGACATACATCTTTCGCTTCTTCTACTTTCTTCGGTTACGGGTACTTTTGACCTGGCCTTTCTCCAGAACGTCCTCGATCTGATCGAGATATGTTCGCCTAGGTCGACCCTTACCAGCTTGGCCATTCACAGTCCATTCACACTATTTAATAACAGTTGATAATATATTAAAAAAGGAGAAAAAACCTTACTTATAAGATATAAACGTGTCAAGTATACTATAGTTGTAGATAAATAGTAAGCAACTTTATATATTCGACTTAATTATATTGTTAGTCTGAGTTACTTTGACTGATTCACCGGGCTTGCGAACTTACACAGAACAGCAACGAATTGCACCTATATGTGTATAGACGCGCACCATCGATCAATATACTTATCTTAGTTATCCATAATGCGCACATTCACAAGGAAGTCGAAAGCATTGGCGTAAAGGAGGCATAACTACATAAGAGAGTGTCGTACCATTTGCCGTGACAGCATAAGTGTCAATTTTATAGTCAATGACGCTAATATATGTTTCAAATGTAAAAATAAATATAGGTATATTTGCCGTTTATTGTATGCTTTCATACTATACAGAAAATATGTTTAACATTTCTTAATAGGTATTGTAAAGTTTGAAATACATAAACAAATAGCCCCGTGAGAGAGTTTCAACTCATATAAGACCTTGTGAAATTATGTATTATTAAACGAAAAAGATAAATTATGGCAAATAATAATGTATTATTAGTAATTAATTACAATAAGCAATAAGAACTGAATATGTTTATTACTATTTTACAGGAACTTTAATTATTAGAATTTATTTGTATGTTTGATAACCCTACTCAAACATGTATGATGCTTTTCCGTGTCCTCTTTATGACGATCCGATCACAAAGCTCAGTTTTTGCAAAGAACCAATATGTTCGAGTTCAATTGTACGGAAACAAGTCCTTAGACATCCACTATTTACTCGAGATCAAATACTACTTTGTCGTATTAAGGGAATTTATTTTATTGTTCATTATAGATATAAAATGTTTTATTGCATATCCACTTTTTATGAAGGCGAGTCTAATACCACTATTCTTTATATTGAGTTTTTATTTTTTAACAAAATTGGACAGTACGAAGTAACTATTTCAAAGTATCAGTTTGCAAGGTTACATGACTTAATTATTATATTATGTTGTTTACTGCTTTACCTGATAATTAGCTGTTTATAACTTAATTAGCCTTATAGTTTTTCGTTATTTAATATCTTTATCTATTTCATTTAGATTTTTAATTATGTAGAATTGTCAACTTTGTACACCTAGTAAGTACATAAAATGAGCAATGAAGTAAATAAAAGCATTCAAAATATACAACCGGTCAATCGTTTAAACGTTAGATCACTGCTTTTATAGGAAATTGCTTGAGTTGCATTTATCTTTACAATAAGAAGTATAAATACAGTTTCACCAATGAAAATAGCGAGCAGATTGTCCGCCGTCGTTGCCACAAACTTACGCTATTATGACAGACAAAAATAGTTGGAACTTTGTCCGAACTTGGCAACTAACGACGCTTGTTATTGCCTTACTTGGGCAATATTTTTGTTCTGTTCAATGTTCGGGGAACATTTTATAATAAGCTATTATAATAGTGACTTTTGTTGCAACGCATTAATATTAAAC
Source organism: Actias luna (assembly GCA_039707435.1). NCBI lineage: Eukaryota > Metazoa > Arthropoda > Insecta > Lepidoptera > Saturniidae > Actias > Actias luna. Next base: position 5,846,671 of record JAZHAC010000034.1, on the reverse strand, counting down.
GTTTGATTAGTTACTAAGATATATTCATTTTCATTAACAAACAATTGTTCGTGCTTATTTTATCTATATATCTATAATTACATATTCACTTTTCAGTAACAGTCTCCATCAAAATAAATAGTAAAAACGATAAGCAAAGAGTGTGAAATTATAACACTTTGTAGAATAAATAACTACGGGTAACTACTAACTTTAAGAACTACTTTTACTAGAACAAAGAAGTTTGTTAATTTTTATTATTTTCCACTTGTGGATATGTGAAATCGTCTCATAGTCAAGGTACACATTGCAGTTATTTTATCTAGTTGCAATAAAAATATCATAAGAAAGATTTATGACGTCGAATCTTGGTTTGATTTTTCTCTAAAGTAAATCCCAAGCGGTATTATTCAGTAATGAAATCCACGTACATCAGTGAAGACACAAAGGCTGTCGGGACCAAGATCCGCATCGTTCGAACAGGTAGACAAATTAATCCGATGCAATTTTATCTAGCCGCCCTTGCGCGTTTGTTCCGCAATGGTTCTAATGTTATATTTATTAGAAAACTTTTGGAATGACTGTAATTTCCCATTATTTTATTATTTATTTTATTATTAAAAATAATTAAATAAAAAGACGTTCTTCGATACGTCTTTTTGTTTTCATTATCATGCTTCACTCATTTTTCTAATACCAATTCCTGTCAACAACAAATTAGTTATTAGTTGTTAATAGCAGATATTGCGTATATGACCTCAATCTTACATAAATTATAACAAATAATAATAATAATAATAATAACAAATAAATTATAACAAATAACTCATAACAAATAGCAAAAAGCAAAAAGCAAACTAAAATAACCTTAATATTATTACATATCTAGAAACGAAAAATATGCTACATTAAACCCATGGGGATTTCTAAGCACAAATTAAAAAATATACAAAATAAGTATACATATTGAAATATTTTTAAAATGTATTTCACCTTAAAATATTCCTCAGTAAAAGAAACCACGATCAATTTGGTTGTACATGTATTGTCTAGGTGCAATTTGATTGATATTTTTTTTTTTTTGATTGATATCTTATTTAAGTGAAGTAATGATGTCAAAGTTTTACCATATGTCGTATTATGTTAGATAATTTACGTAGAAAGAGTCTATTGCAAAATATTCATAAGAGACCACGTAGAGAGTAGTTTGTTCATAAAATCAGTATTGATAAAAAACATGACAATGGTGCTATAATTTTTGGCACATTTCCTAGCAGCTTGTATATACTATACTATTAGATGAATTTTATTCTCAAGTTTTAATAAGGTAAAGTTCAGATTTATAAATGAATAAAGTATATATTTATAAATTTGCCGTATTTATTAAAAAATTATCAAAATGCAATATTTATATAGTAGTTTAGTGTTTTTTATATATAATATTTTATAGTTCATATGATCGAAAATACGGCCACGGCTGATATCTTCAAACAAATATTAACTGTTTATAAATTAAATTATGCAGAAAAGTTATATCTTTAGTAAACACTGTGGAACCACTGTTCCCATGTTTAATTGGCCGGCTGCTGGGTGATGGGTACTCCTGTTGTCCTTTTGTAATATGATGTGACCCCGCTAAGGCTGTACGCATACTAATTGAAAATCAGCTTGTTTTTCGCTCCACTTGGTGGGGTTGTAAACTGAAACGATGCGGTATGTTTAGGGGTTTGTAGTTAGTCGTATTTTGAACAAGAATAAAGTACTTCTTTTAAAATAACACATTCAATATAATAACAATCATCATTAATCGACAGATGTTTACTGTTGGAAATTAGTTTTTCTCTAAAATTACATCCTATAGGTCCTCACAACCTTTAAGCAAAATTTTAATTTACATTGTGACACTGCTCTTTTCTATACACTATCGCCATTCAAAAAATCCTAAGTGATGATAGCTCAGTTGGTTGTATCTACGGACACCGTGTCAAAGGACATAAATTCGAATCTACCTACCTACAATGAGATTGAGCTTTCAGTGAAGGAAAACATGATGGTAGGACTTTTTCTAATGCCCACCTGGACTTCCTACCACTATCAAGTTGAAAATTTGCTGCTAAATATTTATAAGTGTTTTCTGGTAGTTGCACTTGAGAGCCAGTCACTACACTAGGCTTAGCGTTCCCCCCATCTTGGGCCACATCGTCACTTAAGATGAGATTGTGGCCATAATGCTAAACCTTAATTGTATAAAAAATCTCATTTTATATCTAGTGCAAAGCAATTTAGTTAATTTTAATATTGACTCATGAGAATTGACGCAGAAAGTAAGTATTATCTTTATGACTAGGGTTATGAGTTTTGATATCAGTTTGGTACAATGCAAAAAACTGTATAATAACGAGTATTTGTAACTTATCCATATAAAACACAAATCCAAAAAAAATGTATATTTTAAAAATAATAATTAATATCATATTGATACTTCCCGTTTGCAAGGAATGGTAAACATGAATTTGAATTTTACATCTCTGTGTACACTTCTGTGACTTCGGAAAGTCAAGATTCCCTTGCGTATCAATTCTATAGGCCAGCGATGTGCAACCGAGTTGTTTTAAAGGAAAACAAGGGCTGGCCGGGATCGCCTCATTTGTGCCCATCTCACGAACTCACTTTGTTAAGAAAACAACCCGCCCTTTGACGTACGCATCAGATATTTTTAATGCATATTTCTAAAGGAATTATTGATAACTAGATACATCCGATCAGGGAAAATAGATTTATCCTTTTGACTTTTGAGAATTGCGGGAAATGCATTGCAGTTTTATTAACCAGAGATAAATGAATACGTAAGCTCTCTTTTTTACAACGAGGGTTTTAAAATACTGTATAATATTTATTCCTCTTTCCAATTTTAACGAGCACATGTAGATAATGATTTATAGGTGTGCTAATTTACGGAAAATAGCATTATATGTTTTAGTAAATATCGTAAGTTAAGTAGATTTACTGCATTGTGTCTAAAAAAAATTAATTGATTTTTGTGTTCTTCATATTCCATAAATATTCATATATCAATTATGTAACAATCGTATTATGTAATAATCAATTATGTAATAATTGAATCTATTATAGTTATAATTAATCGTGCTATATTATAACGGGTAACGTGAATGGCCGTATCTTTATATTTACGATCTTGTTAAAGATTCAGGTTTGAGCTGCATATATGCAAGGAAAGTTTTCCTATTTACACTTAACTTTCGATTAAAGTTGATGTATTTTTTGTTAATAAGTTGACGATAGTTACAATTTCATTTCAAAGATCCCAAGAGCTTTTTACCATGAAAATTCTACGTTTTCTCGTAACTAGAGCCCGTAAATTTTATAGACGCATTCCTAGCGTACGATAAAGGAGGTTTTATTAAATTTCAATGTGTTAACTTGTCTTCAGATTGTCGGCACACCTGCTGCCTAAATAACGCTTTTCTCGCTTGGCACGTGTTATGCTTGTTAACCCTAGATACTATTTAAAAGTGCTATTTGTCTGGGCTAGACATTACAATACGTTATGAAATGTTATATAAGTAAAATGTATAAAAATTATATGGAAAAGTAATATGTTCATAGTAGAGATATTTCTACAATAGTAAAAACATTACGCAGTTTGGTAACGTACATTTTGTACTAACTAACCCCAACTAGCCAGGTTGTCTTTCAACAATTAATAATGTAAAGAAAATAATAAATGTGTATGGTGACACGTCAGTCAGTCAGGCCAACTGCTTCGAGAAATTAGCAAAATGTATGTCAGTTGATGCTGATATCACATCTTTTTAGAGTTATATTTAACTAATAATTATGACATGTATTATATTTCATTACCGTTTATAACATATCATATATAACACCATTACTGAACTGTAGACCTCTTCAAAGTTATAATTAAATTTTATTGCGTTTACCAATAAATACAGCGGCGTCACTTTATAATAAAAATACATGTATAACATTTCCAGGATTTATGCAGTTATATTTTACAAAGCCAATTTGCAATTGAAGGTTTGAGTAAAAAGTTAAATAATTTTTCAAGAAATGCAAAAAATCCCCTTTCCTGTTTCCTGTAGGTTTCGATTCCGAATTTCTTATCCTTCATTCATTAGCAAGTTCAATCAGAGGGCCGCAGGCTGTGGTTATTTATTACCTTGCATCGGCCCTTACAATTACGGCTGAAGGAAAAACTTTCTCCATTACCAGCCACCCTTCAGTAGGCTTTCATATATAAAAAAAATACACGAGTGCGTGTAGTGCGTAATGGATTCGGGATCTCAGTTTCGATTTCGCAAGTGACGATTGTATGGCTTATGCGACTGTTAAGACCCTGTAAATCGGGTTCGCCTTCTTAAATATATGACTTTCTGAGGTGCTACGGTTGCTTATTTACTTAGAACTTAAAAAAAAGGTATTTTAATATCGCTTATATATTTAGTTTATTATTTTCAAACGAACTACCAAGTGCACTGATGGATGTAATAAAACTACTTAACCGAATAATAATAATCCTTTATTTATCCTCAACTTAATAGGGCAAGAGTATTCAGATATTTTTTTATAAAATATACTACTTATTTTTAATTAATGTCGTGTATACGTCGGGTATACGTGTCCTCTAACTGTATCCCCTTTTTCTGCCATCTTAATTACTCTCTGCCCTTTACTTTTTAAGGTCGTTTTTTCAGTGCTTTCGGGATCTGCCTCTTGCTCTTGTTCCCTGTAGACCTGACCATGACTTGCTTAGTCCATCTTTCGTTTCACATGTGTTAAATGACCAGCCTAATTCTATTTTAAATGCTGCGAATGTATATACGCATCAATAACTTTAGTTTTGCCTTTTATGTCTTTGCACTTGTGTTTATCTAGTAATTTGATGCCAAGAATTTTTCTTTCCATAGCTCTGTGGTACGACCGTATTTTTGTTTTTGTGGTCTTGTTAAAGATTCAGGTTTGAGCTCCATACGTAAGGCATGGCAGTTAACAGGATATCCTATTTCCAATTAACACTAATTTTCGATTAAGTTTTTTCCTATATAAGTTGACGATAGTTATTCTATTTCTTAAAATTAAGACATCCTTTAGTATGAACGTACTACGATTTCGCCTGATAAGCCGTTAATTTTATTGACGCGTTCGCAGCGTACGATGAATGGAAGTTTTATTAAATTTCAATGTGTTGACTTGTCGTCGGATAGTCAGCACACCTACAGCCTAAATTACGAATTACTCATTTGATACGTGTTATGATTGTTAAACCTGAATGCTACTTAGAAGTGCTATCTATCTATTTCCAATATACAATCTTACATTCAGTATATATTAATATTATAAAGCGGAAAAGTTTGTTTTTCTGTACGCGCTAATTTTAGGAACTGCCAGTAGGATTTTAAAAATTATTTTTGTATTTGATAAAGCAATCACCGAAGAAAGCTTTATACTTTGATATCACGCCAACATCAATAGGAGAAAAGTTGTATTGAAAAAAGTTACAGAAACGGGTAAAAATGATGAAATAAAATTTTAGTTTTATGCAAACGAAGTCGCGGGCACACCTAGTGTATTTTATATACAGATTACATAACTATATGTTCAATTAAATAATAAATGACTCTGCTTAACTTTTTACCACTATACAATAAATAGGGTTTATAATGGCTATTTGCGTCAAGCATGAAGTTGATGCCGATTTACTTTGTTCAGAAATGTGTCAAATAATGCGACTTTTATCACGTAAGGCTAAAATATGTCAATAATTACATGACACGCAAAGAGAGAGACAAGTTTTCTGTTTCTACAATCTTTAACGTAGAGATAAAAACAAAAAAAAGTATGTGATGACGATCTAGGCACTATATCGGCGACATAAATCCTGCCATGAAGTGTGTTAAAAAATACAAATATATTTGAAACACATCATGCAACTTGTTTGGAAGTTACAAAATCACTAACAGACGTCCACAAGATTTTTATATATAAAGATATTAGTATTTTAAAAATTATGCAGTAAACATTGTTGTGAAAATTATGATTCTCTGTTGCGTATTACTGTAAAATTACTATTAAGATTTTCATAATATATGACAAGAAAAAAAAACTTGTAAGGTATGTGGGTAGGTAGGTAAGGTAATCTTATCCTACAATACGAAAGGTTTGCTTGTCATTCTTGACAGATTTTGATATAATTTGTTCTTTTCGATAATCTACATCTTATTCAAAAATCTAAATTATTTATGTCTAATAGATATGTAATATAAGACAAACTTTTTGAAGCAGCGTCGGAACACTGTAATTTTGCCATTCGGTTTGTATTTATATCTGGTAAAACCCCAACTTGAAGAGGAAAATAATATTATGCGCTTTGCCGATTAATCTAAGATTAATAGTCTCGCGTGCAATTTGCATCTCTGAGGTATTTCTCTATTTTGGGTATTTAACTTTATTTGGAGCGATGATAGCTTAGTTAGTATTGTGTACGGACGCCACGTCATTGGACGAGATATCCAATTCCCCTGCAATGAGTTTGAGCTTTCAGTGATGGAAAACATCGTGACGTAACTATAGCATGGTAGCAGGACTTTTACTAATACCTACCTGGTTAGCTACCACCCTCAATTTTAATAATTATTTTATGTTAAAGAAATTTGCAATTTAATTACTCATATAAGGGATACCGACAAAAAAATTGTCCTATAAAATTTTGTAGTTTCGTAGGAGGATAGCTAGATTTGGATTTATTAAAGGATCCAGAAGGTTGAATTCGGTCGAGCAAAGTTGAAAGCACCTGCAGAGGAAATGTTATTATCTCATTAGAGGTGCCCTTTCCGTTCCCTCAATTTGTAGCAAACAAACGGAATTTTAATATTATTTCTGTAAAGTCTTGTGTTCAGTAATCCTAAGGCGCTTTGTGTTTAAGGATTCGAGGAAACAGCCGGTTGTTTCTGAAATTTATATTTTTGTTTATCTTGTTTAACTGATTTTACGTAATTATATTCTAATGTACTTATAAATAGCTTATTAATATTATGTTCTTTTTTGTTATGTAATATCTCATGTATTAGCTTGATAAAACTGGGTTAAAAATAAGTTAGATGCCATTATTAAATAACTATTAAACTTTAAACATCCGAAAAATTAGTTATACGGAAACATAATGTAAAGTTTGTTCTAGTAAACAGCATTTTCATATTCAAATGTCTGCCAAGACCCTGAGCTTTCGATGAAAGTAAACATTATAATGAAACTATACTGTTGTGGTAGCTATCAGCTTTCGGTGAAAGTAAACACCATAACAATAATGACAAATACATGTTGTGTTAAGTTATTTTCTAAAGTCAATCAGTAATTTTCAAGTTCCGGTTATAACTCCGTAAGCGTTTACTATGACGGAATTCGATATTTCAACTTGTTTCTACAGATTCTCCAATAAGAGCGGATGTATCTACAATAACGCTGTAAAGCAGTGGTATGTTACAAATATTAGTTAACCGCGGAATCATGAAGCTAAGAACAAGCACCTAGCGGTCTGATAGCTTCGCTTGAAAACTTGTTACCTCACTAGTTTTAAAGTACTACAGATAAATTATTATTATTTTTTTTTTCATGAAAAAAACGACCGTGCGCGGTTGTTGCTGTCGGATCAGCCCGATTACCCCTTGTATGCTTCATACTAATTATGAGAAGTTACAAACCAAAAAGAGACTGGTTTTTCATCTTATATTAGTGATGTGTATTCAGGTACTAGTTCCTCCATCGTACTCGATGATTACAAGACCTATACCGGTGAATACCAAAATTAGTAATGTCTAAGCGCGTCAATATATGTATTGTTAAAAATAAGAATGATAGAGATTCAATCGGGCATATTTATCATACCCTGACACCTAGAAATTCAGAAATTAGTTTCACGAATAACATACATAAAGTAGTACATTTTGATCGTATTTTGTCTTTAACGGAAGTATACTTGTACTTACTTTTAGTTTATTTGAAGACGAGCAATAATTTTAATGATATGAAAAAACAAATTTCTATAAAAATTCTATAAGAAAAAACACAGTAGCATTTACTCACATTTTTTAATATAGAGATCCAGAGTTTTTTTACATTCCGTTACTAAAGTTACTAGTTATATTACAATGAAAATGTCATGAAATTTAAGTAGGGAGTTATACAGAAAATCACATTTTTTCAGGGCGTAAATAGCAAGCAATTTCGAGGGTAATATTTCACGTGGCCCTTACCTATCGAGATCTACTCGTATCTAGATAAAGCAGTCCCCTAGTGGACGTCGGATCTCGGATAACAATGCAATTTCACGAGGCCAGTTGTAACCCAGAACAGTAAATAACTTGAAACTGTGAAAACCTTGAAAAACACTTCTGTATTCTGAGACAAAGAAACCGTTTATTTGCAACTGAAACTCGAAGTAAAAAGTTTTAAAACTTAACCTATTTATGTAAAGTGAATTCAATTTGTAAGCTGTGTTCTAAACTTGTAAACTACTTTATAGTACTTTTTTTTCTTTAAACTCATCTGACACTAATGTGATAGATAAATAACCAAAAACGAGATAGATAAAATATTAATTTAAAAGTACACAGATATTTTTACTTCTGAGAAACCGTAACATTTCCCCCTAAATTCTGATCCAATTCCAGTCTGCATTGTCAGTTAACTTGATTCTAGAGTAACTCGGTAGTGACGTTTCCCGTTTACGTGGAAACGTAAATGTTTCTGGCATCATGTTCCGCATGCCAAGCAAATGCCAGTCAGACAAATTGAGTGTCGCGATAGTGGAGCGACAGACTTACTTGAGATTGAACGAGGTACGTATGTGAGTATTTTCTAGTAGAAAGTGTTGCCGGAGATATTTCTTATTTGAATTATTTTCTTAGAGTTACGACTCACAAGTTTTTATATTTGTTTATTATATTTGTTTATTTTTTACACTGCATAGGTATAGCGTTTTGACTATAACGTCACCTGAAGTTAGATGACGATGTGATCCAAGATTGTGGACATGATAAGCCTATTGTAGGGACTGGCTCTGAATTGCAACTGCTAGAATACACCTATAGCTATTGGGTGATAGATTTTTAACCCGAGGGTGGTAGCCAGGTGAACATTAGAAAATGCCTTTCCGCTACGCTATGGTTTTATCACGACGTTCTCCTGCACCGAAAGTTTAGCTTCATTGCAAGGATTCAAATTTACGTCCATCGGCGAGGAGTTCGTACGCACTACCACTGAGCCTTCAATTAGTTCAAAATTTTGTCTGATGTACGATGGTTTTTTCTGATATCCCGGAATAAGGCGGTGAATATTAAACAACTCATCATTTTTTTTAACTGACATACGCTGTTAACCTCAAAAGCATATTTGACAGCTTTACCGAACTTTTTAGGGCAAGTTCTGAGCGGGCTCAAGGGTGTCACAACGACCGAACCTCGGTTTGGGCTGTTGCCAAAAAATGAACAAATATTCGCAAGCCTAACTAACCAACAGGTTCTAACTTACTAATTTACTGATCCTAACAACAACCTTATCGAGCAAGCCGCGCAAGGACCGCGGGCGTAGTCCCTTACAGAACCGTGTACTCAACGTTTGAGTGTGCAGGATTGGTATGCGGTGTGATGATGTATTTTCAGTGATGTAGACTTTCACTGTATCGCGCGAGCAGTCGCTCGAGGGCCCCTATCCGGAGGATCGAACCTAGGCAACTCATCATCGTGTATTATAAACTACTAAAAGTAGAATTATTAAGATTGGGAGAGATGTAGTTTTTAGTTGTAATTATAGTTTAAGAAGACCTTACTCGTAATACAGCCCATGGGCGTAAGATGGTGGATGCTATGATTTGTGTGAAAATAATATTTATCAACTCAGATTACATTGAAAATTGGTATTAATACTCTCCAGCATGAATAATGAAATACATGTCGATTGTGTTCAATCTGGTAAGTATAACGGTAGAAATAAGTTAAGTCTGTATAGAGTTTCTATTTTTCTAGTGAAGTTTAATCGCTGATAAAGTCAGTCCCAACAACAGCCGGATGATTTTAATATCAAACAGCATACTTACTAGTATATTATAATGTTTTATTGAATTCTAACTTTCTGTCGACGATTTTGCACATGTGATTTAGGCGCACTGTATACATAATTTACTGATTTATTTATATTATAAAATTATGTAGATTCAATTGAAAGAAAAAAGAAGAACATATCACAAAAACATGAGCGAAACCGAATCTGAAATACTAGTTAGTGGTTTATATACATGTGACGTTTGAAAAATATTTTTATTAGAGTTACAGGTAACATATATCGGCCATAACTCAATGTTATTCAGTAAAACAATGATTGTAAATTGAAAATTAAGTGAGCGTGTTGTTTGAACATATCGAATTAGTTATATAAATGTTAGTGTACCCTCATAAACGTCAAACGAGCCGGACACCCACCCGCGTTGAGTTTCAGTGACGTCATTACGGATTAGAGCGGAAAATTGTACAATGTAGTACTGTTTTACAAAATCGACCATGGTCCGAGTAAAGTACGTAATAATAAATAACAGGAACTTTGCGGATATGAGATTTGGGATCTAAAATAATTACCTAACGCCTAAGAGTTTTCTTAGGCGTATTTAATTGGTTTCCGAAATTATTTCACATATCCTATAGCTATATTTGTTCACTTATGCATAATAAATTGTTCAAAGGATTATATTATTTGATTTTTAGGTAGTGAATAATATTAATAAAAAATATTCATTTTTACTTCAATTTTAAGTCAGTTCGATATTTAAGTAGCCCTTTTATAACACCGTGCCTATTCAATTTTTTTTATAAAATCTAAGTTTTTTTGTGTTTTGTTTGCCTGGTTTTTGGATTTTTCGTATATTAAGTTTGGATTATGGCCTGCCAAATAAAATGAAGAAATTATGCATTGACTATTTGTTTATTTTATTGATAGAATGTAAGTTATCAAACGGAATTTTATAACCTTTTGATAATTCTAATCTCTAAAACGCAAAATCAATTATGCTGTCTGCTGCTAAAACTTTTAATTAATCCTTACTATTATTATTATACTTATTATAAATGCGAAAGTGAGGTTTTTTGTTTGTTACGCTTTCACACCTAAATCGCTGCATCGATTGTTATGAATTTTAGTATAGAGATAGACGGTAATCCGGAGACGGTGATAGGTTATTATTTCTCGCTAAAACCTTAATGGAAGTGAGATAAAGAGAGGGATAAACTTTGTATGAATCTTTTAAACTAAACTGTCTACATTCTATATAAACTAAATTATCTAATTAATATTTTTGAAAATATATATAAATTATTCTTGTACCAGTAGTTCAGTAATAGAGTCTCGGTAACTTAGCAAACTGTCCACATGAATATAATTATACTAATGAATGTTATATAATTATTAAAAAAATGGTTGATCCCACCCAATATTGGACCATATTTTTATTCGACTAATTATTAAATAGGATGCGAATGAGTTGAACTAGAGTATATATATGCTAACTTAACCGTAATTAGTCCTTTAGTACTGATTTATACATTGAATATGATGAGTTAGTATAATTGAGTTCGTAACTCTTTTCCACGCACGCAGGATGGGTTTTGGGAAACTTGGCTTATAATGTTGTACAGCTTAATATTGTGTCTATATAGTACATTCCCAATTTACGAACCATATTATAAGCCGTAGGCGCTGGAGCTAACTTTAAGAAATGAAGAACCTTCTCGTTGAACTTGATATTCATTGACGACAAATGAAAAAACTATCAAAGAATTACTCCGATGCAACACTTTATTTTAATGCTATATCTACATCTGATAACTGTAAACAAAACGAATACGTATTATTTTATTACTCAAAACCATTGAACGAAGTAAGAAATATAATACTTTGTAACAAAATTATGATCACAGACAGGAAAATTTCGAGAGCCGTTGCCAGTAACCGAGATCTTAAATTTGGTTCCAAAAAGAATCCATCCAAAACAACTGTTTGTATGACATAAAAAAATATCTGTAGCATTATTCTCCTTCGAGGTAAAAATTATTTACAACGTCCGCGAAAGCCTTTCACGAGGTCTCGCTCTCAAAGTGTCTATTGTGTTTTAGCACAAAGACTCGACAGGGCGTATCTTTCGGCAATCCACTGTGGCAATTTATTTTGTAAATACTCCATCATTTGTGGTTTAATATAACCATTGTTTTGTTTCACGGATATAACAAATTATGCGACTGTTTATTCACTGTTTAATTATGATATGAAAATGTTTATTTTTAATTAATTATGTTAAGAAGGACAGTTTTCCCGGTATTGTCAAAATGTTCCTATCTTGTTATTTTATATTAAAATCCAAGTTTAGTTATTCCAATGTTTTTGAAGCACTACTAATAATGTATTGAGTGACAAAATATGCATTTTATTAGAATCTGATAAATATGTATGCTCTAATATAATTTCGGTCATAATTTGGGATATTCCTGTAATAAAATTTAATGAGTACCTCTAACAAGACACGCTTTCGTCTGTACTATTTTTATCAGCACGTTTTTCGATAATAAAATATTAATAAACTTACTAAATGTATACTGTGTTTCTTGTCACTGTTTTACACGTATCTATTATATAGAAATAATAGTCACGAAACTGTACATCGCAACGGGTTTTAGATGTTAATGGATGAATGGATTGTTTCATCAATCCCCCAGACTCAAACTTGATAAAATGAACAATAAACTACGATATACGATTGTGTATTATAACATCCATATATATATATATATGTGTTTTATATACATATGTTTACATATTTATCAACCCCGTAATAGGACAGTTGTGTCTTACTGGAACATGGACATTGTATACCAGAGTGGATTGGTTTGAGATTGGTATGTTAGGATGTGTTAGGTTTAGGGATTAACCAGTGTTCATATGGTAATAATATCCATGGAAATGTTATTGTTTTAGAATTGTGCTGTCAAACTTAACACTGCCGCTTAACCATGTCAGGAAAAACACACCTGAGATGGTTGTCAAATAATACGTTTTCTTTTATCTCGAAAAGGGAAAATCATTAAAAATATGATAATACGGTTGATTTCCATTTCTTTTGTTATTCTAAATTCTCGCCATCTGAGATTTATGATCGAGTAATTATCAAGTCAAAGCGTATGTCAGTCGAGAGAATCTCTATAAGTAAATTATTCCGAGTCACGTTCAGACTCGAGTGAGTGAGGCTTCAGGCTTACACTGAAATTTTAATTACACATCGGACTGACTCATGTGGAATGGAAAAGATTTCTGAATGGTGAAATAATATCTCATACTACGAATTAAGCTCTTTGTGGATTTTTTTTTGGTGCAGATTTAAATTAATATTTTAGAATTTTTGAATGGCTGCCTTTAAAATATGCTTACTATTTCTGTAGGACCTTTTCGCTTGCGTTAATGCATAGAATTTCAATAACCTTGTCTCGTATGTACTGTTTATATCACAAATATAAATATTAGGTTAACTCACGAATACTTTAATAAATTAATTTTAAGTGAATTGAGTAAACAAAGGAGAACGCGATCTGAGTTACGAAAAAAAAGTTTTAACAATATTTTGGCTCAAGTAAAACAAGTCTTAAAATATGAAACATAACATTTGATTAAAAATCCCGGCCATTAATAAGAAATTATGCTTTGCTATACTTGGAAATTAAAGATCATTTATAAAATGATTTACATAGACGAGGATGTTAAAAGAATTTAACCATATTATACAATTAGATGTCGGGATATACTAATGAAATAACTAATGAGAAGTAGAACATTAGTTTTACATATTGTTTCATAATTCCTTAGACTTTTTATCGATGGATTGTATACACTGTAATAAATGTAGGTTAAAACTTAAAACATAACTTAGTTATATGTTTATCAAACAAGTAAAGGATGGTCGCGGTCGTTTCGATCCAACAACTTACTGAGTTATGTACGATATTACATAAGTTGTAGGCTGAAAGCTTAGTGAGGCTTTATTTATTTATTCAATTGAAAATACGCGTATTTAGTTTATGATATATATGAGTACGTATATATGAGTATTGTACAGCTTAAATTATATAATTTACTAGATTATAAAATTTATATAAATTATATAATCTTAAAAAAATCAAAGGACATATCTGAATTGTATGAAGAAAAAACATATTGTAAAAGTAGATTCCGATTTATTTTTCATAGGTTTTTTCCAACTGATGTTAAGTGATGACGTGGCACAAGACAACTGAACAGCTTAAGAATATTAAATACATTCGCTTTCAAGAATAGCTGGCGAAACGGATCATACTTGGTAACAGATTTTTAACTTGAGATTGATAGCTAGCAGGTTTTGGACATTAGAAAATATTGTACTATATATGCAATAAATTCATTATAATTTATATTACATCGAAATCTGATGATATATGTAACAGTAACGATTCGGAAATAGACCTGTAGTACCAGTGAGATTATTATATTGCTTTTTCATTCGTTTATAAACGTAAAAATTAAACCAATACTACGAAGATGTGCAAATTATTTTAATAAGCAAATACAAAAATATTAATTTGTTATCTGAACTCAATTATTGCCAAGTTAATTTTAATTACACGTAGTAATTTCTTATAACCTTTATTTTGGCTTATCCTTCTACCCTTTTAATGTATATATATTTACCCTAACTTATTTCCCTATATGTAGTTTTAATACTTACATATCAAAACAAATCACGTAAATACAACAATAGAGCAACTGTGATTTGTGAGCCTTTTATTAAAAATGTCATGGTCTATTCTTATCGATGTAATAATGTGAGTTTTCTTATATTCGAAATTCAAAGAAATGCGACGGTAATTTTTTAGGAATTGTAGACACACTTCCTTTACAATGTTGTCAATCAGTCAACGCCAGTGTACGTATTTCCTTTTCCACTTTTCTCCTCACTTTACTGATTTGATGGAAAACTTCCCTACCCACACACCTGAGACATTGAGAAAAGTGAATTCTTATTGGAAGTTACGTTTTCTAATAGTAGTTCGAAGTTGGAAAAATGTGTAACTACATGTTGTTATTACAAAGTGTATAACATCTCTAGTTTATTCTTAGTTTTTTTGATGTTTTTTGATGATCGATCATAGCTCAATTGGTAATGTATACGGGCGTCACAGACGTGAGTTCGAATCCACCTAAAATGAGTTTGAGCTTTCTGTGAAGGAAAACATCATGATGAAATCATAGCATGGTGGTAGGTAGGGCTTTTTCTAATGCTCACCCTGCTAGCTACCATACCCTCAGGTTAAAAATCTGCCGCCAATTACCTATAGGTGTGTTCCGGCAGTACCACTTGAGAACGAATCCCTCCACTAGGCTTAACGTGTCCCACATGGGCCACATCGTCAATTAACAACAGGTGAGATTGTGGCCATAACGCTAAACCTATTAACTATAAAACATTATTTTGTTATTACAAAGGAGTTTTACAACACTTATATTTTATTATTCGTTTTTATTCGCTTATAAAAGTGACAACATGGTAGGTGATGCTAACAGTACACTCTACAAATATTAGCAACCACCGAGGAGTGTATAGTCTATCGCGGTCGTGGATATTCTGGTGTAAATCTTTTGGCGTCAAAATCTACACTGGCTTTTCGTGAAGTACGGCAAACCAAAGTAGTTACTGTGATGAGTTTATCACCACGTGTAATGTTAGTGATAACACAGTCGGGAACTAAATATACACCAGCTGATAGCAAAACGCATTACTAAGATGTGTTTATGGGTGTATTATAGAAACTATTATTATAGGAACTGCACAGATATTACATCTATAGGTATAATGAAACTGTTACTGAGTTATTAAATTTGTATATCAAACAATAAAAATAAATGTAATTGGTTGGTATTTTATTATCGATATTGAGTTTAAAAATGTTTTGTATTGAATTTTTGCCCTTTTTTACCTGTGAACATGTATCCTCTTTTACGCCCCTCACTTTGAAATTTGTGAATAGATTTTGATTATTTTGTTACAGTGTGATAACTAATATTATAAATCAACATATAGTACACCTTTTATTCCATAAATCGAAATTATTTCTTAAGATAGGATGTAATTTTGACAACTTAATTGAGTTTTTTAATAAGGATATCATGAGAAGTTTGTATATAATTATATCATTATTAAAAAATAAGTTCATAAAATTACACCAATTAAAATTCAAGTCCTTTTGAAAGAAGTCACAGACATATCAAGTTTAAGGATATATATATCAATTTATTCTGATTACTTTGGCAAACTTAATCCCGTACAATATACACTCAAATAAAAGTTGACAACGATGATAATAACAACTCAAACAAAACAACTTGCCTCATTAAAACCCACGTATAACAGCCAAAAATTTATCTACCATTGGGGCACATCGCACCCGTGAAAGTTAAGCATGGGTTAAAATTGTTGGCTCAAATTCGTTTATTCGTCCCTATTCGAGTAGAACCGAGGTAGGGTAACGAACGTTACAATTGGTCCCAGGACGATCTGAGTTTCAGGTTAACTGGCTACTGTTCCCTTCTAACAATCGCTGACGGAATTAGGCCGAGTATAATGTGAAGATTTATAGCAACAAATGTGCTATACGTATATTAAATATTGCTCCTTACCTTCTAAATTTTGCGGAATACGGTAGTGTCATATACTATATATTGTAGATATGCATTATTGGCATATTAGATATTCCTAAGTAATTCCGATATTTCGTGATGGATAAATAAAGTAATGAAATAAGTATTTCAATATGAAATTAAAATCACCCTTGTTTTATTCACTTATTTTAATATCCAGTAGACGCCGTTTGAGCCTTAATCTGTGTTAAATTTTATAGTTTCCCGCTGAAACTTTCATGAATTTAATAAACGAGGAAAATTTCGCTATCATTTTTATTAAGAAAGTTTTAGCCGGTGTCATTATTAATGATTATATTACGTTTTATGAGGTGTTTTACGATGATAATTTTAGGTAGTTACAACAATTTTATTAACACCGATTATTTAATACCTATAACTTACATATTTTCATTTATACATTAGCTATTATATGTTTTTTTTTTGCATTTCTTAGTAGTAATAGTAAATATTACTGTATATTTGCAATTTTTCTGGATGACATTACAGTTTTAGGATACACTAGTTTTAAACTTAACGCGTGAATACATGCATTAAACATTATATCTTACTACAAAGTACAATTGCCGTTTAAAGTTTTATTGAAAAGTAGGAAAAATAAAGCGAATGTCTAAAAAATATTATTATGTAGGTATCCACTGTGGCGGTTTGTAAATATTCATTACCTAAATTACGTTGATCTGTTATTGCTCGTGGCCATTTCAAGAAAATTTGAACTTTTACCTAACTTTGCTTTTAAATTAGTTAATACTTTACTGTTTGTTTCTAACTCATTTCGAAATATAAAATGTTGAAATACAATAAGTTCTATCAATTTTTATATTCTATATTAAATTTCCTACAAAATACCTGTAAATTAATTTAGTCCTTAAGTAATGACCCAAAAGCTTTTAACTTTACAAGTAAGAAAAAATCTTGAAACTCCCATTAAACTCCGGGGAACTCCAGTCCCCGTAAACTTCTTAATAAATTCGTCCATCGGAAACCTAAAGACATTACGCACAGGCTCGGATCAACAAAGAGACGCCATTTGAAAGCCGTTCCTTCATCTATCAGAGTGACACGCAATCAAACAATACAATAAAACTTCTCTTCCGAAAAATACTTGAAAATAATTTCTCCATTTAAATTCAGGAGGGTGGGGTCTGTGTCGAGTTTGGCGCTAACAAAGGTTCCGCGTCGTGAAGGTAATAACTGTTGTGGCAAGGTAACTGTATATACAGTGAATCAAATGCACTGAATTTTCTGTTAAAAAATATAGCAATTAAGGTTTTATGACAAAGTTGTTAAGATTGGTTTATTTTTTGTTTTTAAATTTATAGAACAATTTTTAATCCGAACTTAGGCTATTCATATTCGGTATAAGAATGACAAATATTATAGGTACAACGTTGTGATAATGATAGAATATTAAATCATCAAGAAAATTTTGTTGTTCTATTTTTTTTGCTTAAGCCTTAATTGATACTGCAGTATCGATTTATATATGAACATTTACTACTTTTATTTATCTTAATAACATTATATTGTAATACACTTAACTTTCGTTTGTGTCTTAATAACTATTATTTTATGTATATGTTTAACATACAATTCTATAATGCCTCTGCAACTTCTACGGCATTATTTATATCAATATTATAAAGTAAAAACTTTGATTATTTGAACGTCTAATCCTAGGATCTACCAATTGGATTTCAAATTTTCTGTTTGTATTTGATAAAGAAATCATTGAGTAAGGCTTTAGACTACTTAACATGTTACCATCTGTAGGAGCATAGCTGTTTTGGAATCAGTTACAAAAATAGGCATAAATGTTAAATAATTTTCAGTTCCATGAGAACGATTTTACAGATACAGCTATTATTTGCAAAGTAATTGCTTTTGTGGTTCAATACGTCATGATGTCACGTTATAAAAAAACATTTTACAATCTCTTTAAACGTTTATTTGTGACATTTGACATTTACATAATTGTCTACATATGTGCTACGGTGATAATTAAAATTGAGTATAAAATAAAATAAAAACTTTGGCATTATCTTTAGTTTAAATTATAACATTATTCCTAAATATTGTTTATTTCATTTGAGAATCCTTATCCTTACTAATGTTATAAATACGAAAGTGAGTTTGTTTGTTTGTATGTCGGTTAGGCTTTCACGCCTAAAGCGCTGTATCGACAATGATGAATTTTGGTTTAGAGATAGATGGGATCCTGGAGACGAACATAGACTACATTTACAAGCGAAAAACTTATTGGAAGTGGGTTTAAATACAACTTTTGGAACTTTATTTGCATCTGCTTTGTTTCACAATATTAATATGAACGCGAGCGAAGCCGCATGTAAAATCTATTATTTCATAAAATATTATATAAACTGATATTTAATTTTATAGTGATTAAAGGTGCTCTGGGCATTGTGACAGTATAAAGGTAGGAATTGCGAAATGAGAAAGGCACACGGAGGGTAGTTTTAAAGAAGCAGCATTTGTTACGCTCGGCCCAGCGGTCGGCTGTTTTCTGTTACGCAACTTTTTACGAGACTGTTCCTTGATTACTTTTTCAGGTCAACTCTTGTGTTACTTAAAAGGTTTTTTATTATTATTCAAGCAATCAGTTAAACAACGTTTGGAAGAACGCGAGTTCAGTTAGTAAATAGAGTCCCTAGTCATAAGATCTTTTAATAATTGATAGCATAAAGAAAAAAATGGGATATGGGATGACACGTGTCAAATCATAGGTGTTCGTCACAATTACCTTTTTTACTGTTTTTATTATTAATATTTCAAGGGCAAAGACCTATTGTCTTTAAACGCTGTTTAAAATTTATATTAATATTATAAAGCGGAAAAATTGTTTATTTGAACGCACTAATCTTAGAAACTGTAAATCTGATTTCAGAAACTGTATTTGTATTTGATAGCGCAAATTTGCAAATACATAAAAAATTAAATAAATAGTATTTAATAATTTTAGATACTAGTTTTATATGTGGTTTCGCTCGCGGTAATGTTTTATAAAAAACGGATGACACAATAAAAGTTTCATACAAAGTTTATCCCTCTCTTTACCTCAGCTCCAAAAGTAGCCCATCATCGTCTCCAGATTCCTATATATTTCTGTAACAAAATTCATCATTATCTATTCAGCGGTTTAGGCATGAAAGCGTAACAAATAAACTCACTTTCACATTTACAGTATTATTAAGAACTAAAGTCAACCTATGTCAGAAAATGTTTTACTGATGTTAATACAATTAATCTCAAATCAAAATCGAAATATTAAATGCAGTAGTGATAATATATCACAACACATTTATTCAGGTTTTGTTTGACTGTTTAGGTAAATAATTTGGCACGATCAATGAGAAGTTGGTGTTGTGATTAGAGCGAAACAAGTCCCTGGCGAGGTGATATAGAACATCAGCTTATTAATTATATACCATATGTTAGAATTATAGGTACGCATGTAAATGTATAATGTACAATGCATGTAAATTAGAATAAACAAATCCTATGAGATTATTACATATTATTTTATAGAGATATTCTTAAGTTTTTCATATAAGGAAAAAATAATTCAATATTTTGTGTATCAATGATAACGTATGTCAACTATGCCGCTGGTATCATCACCGCTAGGGTTGTTTTCAGGAAGGTGTATCAGCATTTACAATTATACTTCTATCATTATAAACTATTATTTATAGGAGGCCATAAAATCTATTTACAAGGTGAGGAACATAGTTGGACAGCAATCTATGTCTTAAGTTTTTATTCAAAAGTAACGTAATAAAAAAAACTTAATCTTTCCTCTTTATTTCCTTTTCCGTAAGTAAAGTTCTGATAATACAGTAAGTTCTCTAGCGGTGAATTAAATTCCACAGTAATCATTACTGAAAACTCCAGTAAATTCTTATAAATGTAAGAAAAGGCTATTTCAATATTTTTTTTTATACCTAAGGTTTAGCGTTATGGCCATAATCTCACCTGATCTTAAGTGACGATACAGCCCAAGTTGGTAGACACGCTAAACCTGTGGAGGAACTGGCTCTCAAGTGCTGCTGCCGGAACACACCTTTTGGTATTTGGCGGCAGGTTCACAACTAGAGGGTGGTAGCTACCCAGGCGGGCATTAGAAAAAGCCCTACCACCATGCTATGGTTTCCTCACGATGTTTTCCTTCACCGAAAGCTCAAGCTCATTATAGGTGCTAGGGTTCGAACCCACGTCCCTTGACGCGAAGTCGTGCACACTACCACTGAGCTATCTTATTCTTGCTTTTCTTATTGGCATCGCTAAAGCTTGCTAATAATTACTAAAAATAGAAAACAGGTTCAAGAATAGATGAGAAAAAAATACTGAACCGTTTTATTTCTGTCTATTTATCAATCCTATATATATGGCATTGATAAACAACAAAACTATTTGATCGATTACTATGAAAGTTGGTAGATCTGAGTGTTCTTGCCATTATTGGAAAGAGCAGAAATTCATGTATTTCGATATTTTAATACAGACTACATTCATATGTTTTTTAGAAAAACGTGTCAATTTAATATGCAGGGATAAAATTAATTAAAAACATTAAATAGTCAAAATATTTCTTCAGTTTGATTCGCTTCAGATTTGAATAAATACTATCTCGGATAGGTAAAATTAATGATTTAAAACCTTATAACAGCTAGCAGTAAACAAGCTACTGTTTCAGTTTATTACGTTATTAAAGAAACTTTGTGATTACTGTTTGCGGCGTGCTTGCTACACTTTGAAGTCTACAATACAGTTTGTCTGCTAGTTTTAGTTTTTTAATAACTTTATGACTTGTTATATAAGTTTTGTTATAATAAACTCATTTAATAGTTCCTTCATCAAGCTGTGTTACCACCAACGATGAAGAATAGAGCAAGTTTACTATTATTATATATATATTTTACATGGCGGAAGGGTGTTTTATATAGGTGCACCTAAGCATGCGATATCGTTCGCGTGGAACTAAAAATTATTTAAATATTTGTACTCGTTTTTGCAACTTTTCTGAATACAGCCTTGATTCTACTATTGGTAGCGTCATTTTATATAGCTTTCAGCCTTCATTGATGATTGCTCTATGAAATACAAAAAGAATTTTTGAAAGCCAACTGAGAGATCCTAAAATTAGTGCATTCTAAGAAACAAACAAACTTTTCCTCTTTATAATATTTTTTTAAAGGTAAGGTTTAGCGTTATGGCCGAAATCTCACCTTATGTTAAGTAACGAAGTGGCCCAAGACGGTGGACACGCAAAGCCTAGTGGAGGGACTGGCTCTCAAGTGAACTTGCTGGTATACACCTATAGGTATTTGGCGGCAGATTTTCAACTTGAGGGTGGTAGCTAGCCAGGCGGGTATCAGAAAAAGGCCAACCGCCATGTTTCACCACGTTGTATTCTTTCTCTGAAAGCTTAATCTCATTATAGGTGGATTCGAACTCACGACCTTTGACGGGGCGTACATACACACTAGCAACTGAGCTATCATCGCTTTAAAATATAGATATATGAGAGCAGAATGATTACAACTGGAGAAGATCACATATTTGCCTTTGGATATATAGCATATTAAACGTTCAGAACTTAATTAAAATATTTTAATATATTAAGTATCTAAGCGAGTGATGTATGTAATATTTGTTTTCAATTTACGGGCGGCGTTCATACGACGTCGTCGTCACGAAATTTGCTTTCCATTAGGAATTTACGAATAAAGTAAATTAGATGCTTCCTACGTTCAGTATTAAATTACGTTTCATATTCCAAGCTGATGTCCTATTTAATAATACAAAGTAATAATGATCAGAAATGTTTTCACTAGGTAATAGAACATGACAATCCTGTACGGATGCCTCGTCAACGGACGTGAGTTCGTAAAAATAATATAATATTCCACGAATCCACCTATAATAAACTTGAGTACTCGTTGAAGGAAAACATCGTGATTAAATCATAGTATGGTGGTAAGGGTTTTTCAATCCCGCTTGACTAGCTATCACCCCCAAGTTGAAAATCTGCAGTTGCACTTAAGAGCCAGTTCCCCTACTAGAGTTAGCGTGCCCAATATATTGGATTATATCGTCACTTAACATCAGGTGAAATTGTGGCTAAAACGTTAAAACCTATAAAGTATAAAAAAACAGGGCATCTATCCAGTCGCCCCGGGCTAGGAAGGTATATATACATTAATGCATTAACGATCAAAAAAAGGCACGCATAGGTAATGAAACGGAGAGTTTAGAGTCTGTGTTACTAGAAGTACTTTGAAAGCGGTTCCTGGACTCTGACAAGTAAGAGAGGAATGTAGGGTCACCAGTGGAATTTTTGCCTTACATCAGTGTGCCTTACCGTACTCGTATTTCAACATTTGGTAACGTAAAGACAACACAAAAAATGTCTGAGAATAGCACAATCTATGCATTCTACATAGTTAGCTGGCATATAAGAACTATGTAAATATTATGTCATTATTTTATTGTCAATGATATGTACTATATTTTGAGGTTCTTATGCTACGGAGTACACAAATATAAAATCTTATCCCATAGGAACCGATGCAATTAAACTAAGCTCCTGGGTGGATAGAACGAAATAGAAAAGCCGCTTATATTATTTGAAATTGATCTGCAAGTGTACCGTCAATGTCAAATCCCTCTACATATCGTATTACTGCAATTAATTATGATTAAAAATGTATTTGCTGCAATGCATCAGTAGTATTAACAATGTATTCTTACTAATAACACAAGGGATTGTATTATGTACGTATTTTGTTTCTGATTAATTACACTGGTATTGATTTTCTTTCAGTTTATTGAACAACACAATAAATACAAATAACTTATTTTAATATTAAAAATACATAAAATAATTGTTAAAAATTGTTAAACTTTTCTCATTTGAAGTGTGCATCTCTACGAATAATAATTATGTTCACCTTATATTCGAGCTTTCAGCTTTCATTTAAGCTCAAATTCAAATGATTCAGAACTATTTTGAAGATAAGTGTTAAATAATGAACACAATAAGAAAATAATTATTCAATTTGATACAAACGTTCCGAAGTTGTACGCGTACATACATTTCGGCTATTTATTTACATATATTCATTTATATATATAGAAATGATTTAAAATGAACACGGAAGCACGCTTGAGCTTACGTTATATCATCACTGCTGTAAGTAAACCTGTAAGTGATAATTACACGAATCGAAATTGAAATCGGTAGTAATATTGTATTAATATTTATTATATGTATATGTATACAATATTATATTATTACGCGTATATTATATTATTCTTGTTTTGTAAGATATATTTTTGTTTTAATATATTTAATAGTTTTATCTACATTTTTTATGTAATAGTGGGGTAACGAGCAAGCGTGTCACCTGATGGTAAGTGATCACCTCCCCCCATGGACACCCACACACCAGAGGAATCGCGGGAGCGTTGCCATCGTTTATTGAAGGGTCTGGCTCTCAAGTGCAAGATTTTCAACTTGAGGGTGGTTTCTAGCCAGACGGGCGTTATAAAAATCCCTACCAGCATGCAATAGGCATTCTATTATCTATTGCACCTACTTTATATTGTCTATGCACCGCCCAAGGTTGACTGGGAGAGAATACCACACGCATTAAGTCCGCCTTGTATACAAATTGTATATAAAAGTGTTATAAATAAAATAAGTATAAATAAATATTAAGCCGCATTGTCGTTCCTGATGTAGTTTCTAGAGACTTAGTGTTTGACACAGGCTAAGCCTAATTGAGGAAATGGGTTTCAAATGTAGTTAGTTAACAACAATAGGTGATAGATAAAGGTAGATAGATGAAGATAGATAGATAGAATAATGATAGATTTGAAGCGATGAAGGCTCAGTTTCTAGTGTGAATTAACGCCGAGTTAATGGCACGACCAGTTCGAATCCATAGCTTTGGGTGAAGAAAGCTAAATACCTCCCTCAAATTAAAAATCTACCGATAAATAACTGTAGATGTTTCTCGACAGTTGTACTTGAGAGCCTGTCTCTTCACCAGGATTAGCGTATCTACCTGTCTTTTACTATCTTGGGCTACATTTTCAGTTAGTATTAGATGAGATTGTGGCCATAACGCTAGGTCTATCACCTATAAAAATATTTTGAAATTGAGTACGATAGCTAGACAAGTACGTTGGTATGTAGGTAGATTTTTAAATGAGCCCTATCAGCATATTTATATTTTTATATTCATATTTACCTTTAAATAAAGCTAAGCTCTTGAACACGAATCTACGTCGATCAACGTGATGCTACTGAATCATAATTCACTTCGAAATTATAACGTTGTAAATGTCCCTAAATTAAGTGTAAATTGTGATCTTGCATTACAATAGAAAACAGTTATTATTATTAGGTACTTACATTGCAAGCTTGCAATCTATATTAATACTATAAAGCGGAAAATTTTGTTTGTTTGAACGCGCTAATCTTAGGAACTAGTCGGATTTCATTTTTTTTTTGTTCGTTAGAACAATCTTTGAGGTAGGCTTTAGGCTATTTAACATCACGCTACCACCATTAAGAGCAAAGCTACATAGAAAAAAATACAAAAATGGAAAAATGATTAAGTAATATTTAATTCCACGCGAACAAAGTTGTAGGCACAGCTAGTATCTCAATAAAATACACAAAGTAGTTTCTTGCGTTAATTAGTAATGATGTGGTTTATGCATACAATACAGCGGGTAATCAAATGTTATTGTTTTAAGTAATCAAATTTCCTTTTCTGTATCGAATTCCTATTTATACGGAATAATATGTTACGGTTCACGTCTGGTGCACATTGAATCAGAAATAAGCCGCGCGTAGAGGAAAATGGGTGGCGAGAATGACATCGTCAGCCACAAGAGCCTCCCTAGTACCTTTTTATTATTTACAACGCATTTTCAACGTGTTTGCTTTGAATTTGACTTTGATTTCAAAGACCTGTGTGATCTGAATGATATCGTGGAACGTGGCTACTCTCAGTTGTATGATAAGTGCTTGCGTTGCGTAAATAGGGTTTTAAAGGGACAGGGGACTAGGCTTATAGATTTTCAAGTTTTAGGTTATGTAAACCTAGTAGCATGGTGGTAGTAAGGTTTTTCCTAATACCCGCCTGGCTAGCTACCACCCTCAATTTGAAGGTTTGCCGCCAAACACCAATAAGTGGGTTCCGGCAGTTGCACTTGAGAGCTAGTTCCTCCACAGGTTTAGCGTATCTACCAACTTGGGCCGTAGTGTCACTCAAGATCAGGTGAGATTATGGGCGTAACGCTTAGCTTTAACTATAAAAATAACCCTCTTATTATCCTAGAGTGTAATTCATTGAAATTTAGTAACGATCGGCAGTTTATACCCAAAGAATACAAAATCAAATTTTAGTCCATGCAGGCTAAGTCACACACAAATACTAGCATTTTATAAAGACTTATCGTTATTAGCAAGTACTATGCCGTGTTATTTATTAAGTGTATAATGCCTAAGTTTATTTTATCTACGTCTACTTAATGAAATACTTAAAGCTTAGGGATAACGGAGAGAGTAAACTGGTCGGTCTAGACACATGAAATTTTGATTAGGCGTTCCTTTATATAGATAGAGTAGGTGCTTGTTCAAAGGATTTTTAAAAATTCATCCTATTAGGGGTTTAAATACGGATGCAAATTTCTTGATATCCTTTTTTTACAAAGAATATAAAAGAGGAATAAAATTCTTTATTTTTACTTGAATAATGGTATTTAATATAGAAGTTTTCACCGATTAACTGATTCCCCGATTTTTATGAAATTTGGTACACACGAAATGTCTCCTATTTCTTAGTTCATAAGACTTATTTACAAATCACAAATTACTGGTAATAATAAAAACCCGCGACTAAAAAATTATACTGCGTAAAAAACTCATGCACAGTCACGGGTATGACTTGGTTATAAAGTTTCCGCGCGTGTCATTGGAAAACTTTTACGCCGATTTGGGTGTGGCTATGGAAGAAATGCTTTAGACTCATGCCATTATGCATTTAATAAATGGAGCATATCAATAATGGTAGAATAACTTCAGGAAAACAAAGCTGTAAACGTCAATTACTCCTAAATACAAATCCCACAAATATAACTTTGAAATTAGATTAACAAAACTTTTATCAAATATATTATAATAAAAAAAATACCTTTATTTATAGACATATAATATTATAAATCAAATTGAGTCGCACGTAAATTGCCTCCAAACTGATAATTCAGACGTATTCAGTGAACACATTAGTCCGTTTTAGACAGAGAGCGAGTGAAATCATGCAGTATTTATAACATACGGGCGAGTTATAACTTTGCTGGGACGTTAAATTCCAAATGAATAGGCGGCTACAAGAGAGCATTAACTCAACTTCGCGTAAAGTAGGGAAACGCGCTCCAACGCTCAACAAATTATTCTCAAAGATTAATGGAAAGTTAATAAGGTAATGTTATTTTATTTCGTTTACATATACTTTTTAAATCAAAGTGTAAATTTGGTTTTTATAAGGTAAATTTATATTTTAAATTGCGTTGTACATATATTTTCCCAATGTTTGTAAAACTTATTTCATAGATAAAAGGGAAAATAATGTAATCTTATAATCCATACTAATATCATAAATTCGAAATTGAGTTTGTTTGTTTGTTACACTTTCACACCTAAACCGCTGTATCGATTGTGATGAATTTTGGTACAAAGATAGATAGGAACCTGGAGACGGTGATAGGCTACTTTTTCTCGCGATGACCTTATGGAAAATGGGACAAATCAGGGATAAACTTTGTATAAAACTTTTTATTGCTTTATCCGATTTATTTGAGTAAATCAATATGTTAATATTGACGAAGCCGCAGGTAAAATCTAGTCTAAAATATAGGAACGAACTCAAAATAAAGCAAGTGTCTTAGATTAGTCTGCATATAAACCATTTAACATCATTGCTAAACTTTATTTTAGAGACTAACCCAAATTCTGCGGTTATTTATAATAAAGCATGACTTATTATTTATAATGAAGGATACAACTTAAGCGTGACTTTAAAGTCAAATTCAAAAAGAAGAAACCAGAGCAGAGTTCTGTACTATAATAGATAGAACTTATTTTGATATACCGGCTTAGTAAATCTTAA
Organism: Actias luna; assembly: GCA_039707435.1. NCBI lineage: Eukaryota > Metazoa > Arthropoda > Insecta > Lepidoptera > Saturniidae > Actias > Actias luna. The sequence continues at coordinate 5,818,688 of JAZHAC010000034.1, read as the reverse complement.
TTTACGTATGTACATAATTTATACATTAGTTTTGAACTTTGATCATTGAAATGTCATAAAATAAAATTCTATCCGCAAAGGCAATCGAAAAAATTATATGACTTTATCATTCCAACTGTGTGTGATATCTATCTTTTATTACATATTTGATATAGTAAATATAATTTGAAAATCTTTAAGGTAGGAATACTTATTTACCATTTCGAAATAACAAAGCAGGTGTTGCCTTAAACAAACTATGTACACGAAAGTATTAAGACCAGACTGCAAATATTTTTAAGGGACGGTAACTAGAAGATACTTTTGGTATTGGTGCGGTAACCATTTATTATCCCTCCCTCTTTTTCAACCCGATTCCACCCACTGGTGGGTATAGGCCCTCTCTCGCTCATACCATCTTTTTGGTCCCTCGCTAAGCTCATGCATTGTCTTCCAACAAACCTGTCAATATCGGCTGACCATCGGGTTGGTAGTTTGCCTCTGATTTGTAGTTCGTTTCCGATTGTGGTATAGTCTATATTATAAAACAAAGTCGGTTCAGTTACACCATTTATAATGGCAGTACGGCTGGACTAATTTGAATGATTTCTGATTTTTGGGATTTGTCTCCGCCCAGAATAGCGTTGTAAATTTTTGATATTACTTTTATTAACAAAATCCTATATTAGGCTTAGTTAAATGTTAACACGTTATTAATTGACTTTTAAGCAGTACGCAGGTCACCAGGTCAGCTAGTAATAAATAAATAAAACATGTAATTGTTTAACTGCTCTAAATTCGTATATTAATAACTTGGTAAAGGAGCTTTTAATGTAACGCCTATGTTATCATTATGATCAAACCTATCAAATTTAATATCAGCTCTACATGATTAATTGTTCTATGTTTGAAAATCATCTCTGATTCCCCTTTCATCGCAGCACTCGGTACTGCGCGCTGTACATTTGTCACTGAAATTACAAAAAGCTTGCGGCTCCGCGTCGCTCCAGCGGGGACGTCGACGACATAATGAGTTTAATTTCGTCAACGGCTCTTAATGTTGCACATTATTTAAGTGTTCAATTAGGATACAACATTTTACCGCATACAAGCTTTGTATCTGTAAGCTACATGCCTACTATTGAACTTCTTGAAATATTGATCTTGTTTTCTATATAATGACTATAGATAATATTATATTTATTGTATAATATTATAATTATAGATATATATTTTGATAATTCCGTAACTAAAATATTTTCCCATTGGAGAAAATTCAATTATAATTTTACTTTGTTGGTACCACAATGTTTTTATTTACCAAATAAAAAAAGTAAATATTATAATTGTAATTACTAAAAACTTAAATCATAAAATAAATAGTTGTAATATATATATCGGACCACTACCACCATACCATCAGACAACCAAAGATTAGGCATGAAACCCGTCGTAAGGGAACGCTAAGGCCGCTGGATATTTCATAATCAAGCAGGGTGGGTGTAAATGACTGGATTTTGATCACAAAGCATATATCGATAAGTCCGTCATACCCACTTTGTTTTTGTAGGCCTAGTACCCGCGACTTGTTTCGAGAACTAAAATTGTATTTACTATTATTGCCCGTTTTTGTAGCTTCTTTCATAGCAGCTTTACTCTTATTGGTAGTAGCGTAATGTAAAATAAGTTAATGATTAGTCTATCCAATACAACAATATTTTTTGGAATTCGGATGGTAGTTTCTAAGATAAGCGTAGCGAGTTCAAACAAACAAAAACAATCAAACTTTTCCGCTTTATAAGCTTTATATATAAAAATCTCGTGTCACGATGCATGGACTAATTTCCGAAACTATTGGATATGAAATTTCGCACAGATATGTAATTTTATCTAACTTAAAATATAGGATACTTTTCATCTCGATGAGTGATCGTGACGCAATAGATGACGCTGTAGTCGATGTGATTGATTACTCGAAAAGGCAGAACAAGGTCTGGCAAGGTCGGTTAGTATTAGTGGAAATTTTACATTCTCATTTTACATGTCATAGTGAACTATTCTAAATCTCTTGATAAAAGTCGCTGTTTTAGAGTCATATTGTGTTTACCCTCAAGTAGCCAGTCATCAGAGAGACATATTTTTTATCTATGTTTGAATGTATTTTACCTACATAGATACGTACAAAAGTAAACTTCATAAAACAACTCTTAAATAATTAATGAATATGTTAACAACCGCAAACGTAATTTATTCACATCAGTTATTAAATTGTGAAACTTGATAGAATTACTAACCATTTGCCGATTTTAATTGATCAAATCATGATTCCGTTTTAATTATCAATCGTAATTAGATTTTTCTTAATAATCACAGTTAAGTTTAGGCGAAAACCGGTAATACCTCGGAGATTTCTCACGCCCCTCCGGGTTATCTGTTTCCGATTAGACTAAGGAATAAATTTTATTGTAGGCTCTGAGAAACAAAAGGGCAGGATAGGGAAACTTTGAAGATTAATTCTGCCGATAAAATTTCACGCTTCAAATCTTGTTACTACCTACCGGGAAGGCATTGCTTGGACTGATATAGAAAACGTCCGTAGACTTAAGCGATTTTAGAATAAAAAATCATCGTCATCGAAGTAAACTGAATAATAGATTACGTAAAATTTCTGCATCTAAGCTGTTTTTAAATCTGTAGCATAACTTAAATAGGGTTAGAAGGCATGCTTTAACTGAATCCAGTTTTTGAAAATGAATATTTGCGAGTTATCTCTTGCGATTTTAATTAGAATTAATATTTTTCTAATTGTTTATAGATAAATTAAGATAACATATTGTCATTCATAAATTACTATTTTCATTGCAGGATTTAAGAAATAAATTACACTGTAATACTGCACACTTTTTTTTTAAATGTTTCAGAGGCCTAATTAATTCCATCTGAAGATGTGGCCCAATGTGGTGGTCACGCTAAGTCTTGTGGAGAAACAGGCTCTCAAGTGCAACTTCCGAAACACATCTACAGGTATTTTGCTTTCTACAAGTGGGTAGTAGCCAGTGGGTATTTGAAAAAGCCTTACCAATATGTTATTGTTTTATCACGATGTTTTCCTTTACCGAAACCTGAGGCTTGTTTTCAGGAATCGAACTTACGTCCATTGCCGCAGCGTTCATACACACTTCCATCTGAGCTTTTCCTTCATAGAAAGCTCAGGCTCAATGCAGAGATTCGAACTCATGTCTTTTGACGCGGCGTCCAACTAAGCTATCATCGGTTCTAGCTTCTTCCACTTTACTTTTTTATTTTTGGGTCTTAACTGCATGAATGGTGTAGTGGTTTAAGTAAAAACCTCATCACTACGGCCATACTAAGTTTTACGGATTTGAATTCCACACAGGACAATTATTTGTGTGTATGTTATGAATACACATTATATTGTAATCAATTATATGTTTGTGAATATTCCTACTATATAAAGTTTGGACTATAGTATGGTATTTATTGATTTTAACGTACTTATAAAATCTAAGTCATGCATTAACTATGACTTTATAAATTAATATTTCGCATATAATGATATACCGAATAAATTAGGTTCAAAGATCAAGGGGGTTTTTTTTTTGAAGTGAGACGATATAGCAGCTAACGTTTAAATGATTAAATAAATAATGTTTAGTTATCTAATCTAATACTGTTTATATATATTTCTGGTATCTTAGAAGCGGCTCTAACAATTTAGATGAAATTTTGTATTAAAAAAGAGTTTTAAATTATAAATTCACCTAAGTAGTTGCATTTGTCCTAAAAACGCAGTATTTATTTTTGTAATTAACATAAGACGCGCATTTTAAGATATTTTATATTAAACACAATTACAAAAACCCAGCTAAGCTCGGTCACCCAGGTACTATGAATTAACGTAGACTGTTTATACTTTGATGGGACATAAAAAATATATTTTTCCGGTAGGCTAATTAATACCTATTTATATTTGTAATTCTATTCTTTATCCTATTGCAAAGTCTACATCTTTAATTTGGCTCAGCGAGTAGGAAAAGAGAGGCCCGTGGTCCCCAGGGTCCCGCGGGACGCCGCCTTTTTATGGCTTCTTTCAAGCCGACAGCGCTTTAATGTACGCTAAGGAGTATTTTATCTCTTTTAGTTTCTTTTTTCCAAAGAAAAAGGGTTTGTTTAGCTTGTGTCACACTTCTGATAGCGGAAAAAGATAAGACCATCTTGAATTTATTTAGTTTTTTATTCTTTATCCCGTCTTAACGGTAACACAACTAAATAAAAGACTGGAAATATGAGGATGTATGTGATGTTCAGTAGGATAATAGAAGCGATACTGAGGGACAATAGTTTTATTTTTATCGAGAGAGACGAATAGCCTGCTGAAATTGGTGGGGGGTTGGCGCCGTACGTCCGCCTCAGTGAATGTATAGCCTATTAAACGAAGAACCTCATTTCATATAATATTACAGAGAAAAAATCATTTTTATAAGAGGTCGACCATGTAAACATCCCACGCAGAGACATCGACGAATTCAGTATAATAACGCCAATCATTTCGATAGGAGAATTATATGATTCGTAAACAAAGATAGCAAATTTTTTACACATACATGACCTACTTATAACCCTGGCACGATTGATACTACATAACACTTGATATTTGAAAAACAAAGTATAGTAACTAAACAAATATATTTAGTTTAAAAAATATGAACGAAGTCCGTTATCTTTTGTCAATAAATTTAATCATAATAGATTACATAACTACATACTATATGTGTTATGGGTATAGGATTACGGATCTTAGCTATGGATATTTTGACTTATTTATTTGTTTCAAAAGCGACATATTGATTGCTATAGAAAGATAGAAATCGTTTAATGCTAATAATAGACATGCGTGCAACAAAGGTAAACTATAAATAAAAACATTAAAAAAAACAATAAAAAGAAAATACATACATAAATTAAATAATTAGTGCATATCTTATTACTAGCATAGGACGTCCAGCTCAGCATATGCTGAGGTATCCGAAACACTCAGCGCTAATTTTCAGCTGGAACCCAAGTAGTTCTGGTGCATTATAAACTTGTTATATTAATCGTAGTAAAATTCTGAATAAAAAAAAAACAAATATATAATACACTACAGTAAATTAGACATTCCTAACAAATATGCAATAAAAAATGTATTATTATATGCAGGGATATAAATAATTGGGGTACTAATCCAATATTTTCCTTTTCAATAACAGGGCAGCACAATTAAAATAAAAATATATAGTTAAAAACGATATTGTAATCCTTATTATTATTCACTTTGCAATCATGTTCTATACAGTTTATCAAGGAAAAATGTATTTAATTGTTACTGGTACTGATAAATGTGAAAACGATTCTTCTATTAATCATGTTACATAGTAAATAATGAAATTTAATTTTGAAAGGTTATAGTTATTTTCTAAAAAGAAAATATATATTTTATTACAAAGCAATTTTATTTCAAAATTATATTTTAATCTTTACATTTGCGGGTAAATCTCGACGATTGTCAATTTATATAATAGTATATTTATGTTATATTGGTGCTTGGACAATTTCTCTTTGACTTACATTATAGTATATATTTTACATTTACAAGATTGTTATTAAATAAATATAGATTGTATTGATCAGTGTTCAAAGTCTGTTAAGATAATATGGTAAACATAAACACAATTATTTTATTCTATAAACAAGATTAATGAAAAAAAAAAGAAACATCCATCTCAATGAGAGCTATATTCGTTTTAATGTATTTTTATTGGTCAAAGAGCAGACAGCAAAAGGAAACCGTAATGAGAAAATGAGAATTGAATTTCCTTTGTCAGCCCTCAGCTGGAAACTATGCACATTGAATGAAACAAAATATAATTTACTTTTAATTGTAATTTCAAACTGTTTAACTTATGTAGTGAAACTTTTGTAGACACGTTGAAAATTAGGTGCCGGATTTTAAAAAAAGTTTCATTTGTCCATCATGTTCTCCGGACGTAGTTACAAATGTTTTGTATGAGCAAATATTTCAGAAATAAACCGTTCATTCAGTATATGCTAAAGTATCATATGAAGAACTTAGCGCTGAATTTCAGCTGGAACCGGGTGCAAGCCACAATACGTAAGACATACATCAATAAATAAGTATTAAATACAATACATACATATGTACAAACATAAATGTCCACATACATACAAATGTATACACACGAGAAAATGAAAGAATAAGTGAAACTAGTAAAATGCTTAATATAACAAACATTAGGTTATTATAGGAGGCATTGTAGGCGAAAACAAAAGTCATGCACACAAATTAGATGTTTTTAGTAAGTAGGTATTAAATATTTATTAACAATGCGTCATTATAAAAAATATATATTCTGAACGTGTTTAAAGCATTCACATCGTACATTGCAGAGGGTAGGTCATTCCACCATCGGATAGCAGCAATCCAAAAACTAACCCGAAATGAAGTAGTAGCATGGCTATGATTACATATCATATACATAGAAGCTCTAATTTTATAACTGTTCTGATCTTTCGCGCAAACTAGTCTTTTACACAGATAATTATTTGTGGTAATGGGTACACCAGAGTTTTGTTTAACAAGAATTATTGGAACGAAGTTCGTTATCACATGGTACAGATGAAGCTAGATAAATCAAAATGTAATTTTTCTCTGTCACGACCCTTTTTTTAGTCTAGACGGTTATTCATAGCGCGTATGATATTGGCTGTGCCCAGTCATAAATGCACGCTTATTGGTTCAAGAGATCCAGTAAGTTCTCAACGGCTGCGCAGATATAGTTTGTACACATTCTACGCGTCAGTTGTTTCGTAGCGTATTATATGTATCATAATAATTTAGATAAATTAAATTTAAAATGTTTATTTTTACAACTACAGAAAACATATTAATTACCAAATTTCCTACCATTCCTTCAATGCATTAATTATCTCTACGTTTCATATAATTACTCTCAGATGCTAGTAATTTATTTATTTGTTAATCAATCATATAAAACTTTTATGAATAATATTATACTACGTTAGGACATTTCTTTGAACCGAGTGTTCCACGAAATTCACGCATTTTTGTATATTTTATCATTATTTATATAGCGAAAATAATAGTTTAATAATTATTATCGGTTACTATTATTTTTACAGTGGTCTTGGCATGCAATCGTTAACAAAATCAGTAAAATGCAGTAACTCGTTATATATGTAAATTATCAATGTTGTTAAATAATTGAAATTCATATGACGGCTTTTGTTTACGTATTGCATTCAAATTACCTTTCCAATGAATGTAAGTGAAATAAAATGCATTCAATAATATTATGTTAAACTAATTGATAGCAGTAAATATATACACCCGAAATATCTAGTTGAAAAATGTAAATTTTCAATGGATTGATTCGTTATCCTATATTTTCTTGGTACTCTGTAATAATTGTTGACATTTCAAAATCAATAACTGATTCTTGCAAAGTCATCGCTATGTAATTACCCTTAAACTAGTAACCTTTTTTTGTGATTTATTCTGTACATTTTTCGCAGAATGACCTTATCTAGCTTTTAGGCTATTTGTATATATGTCAAACTTTATTGCGATCGGTTCAGAGTTTTAGTCATAGAACGGTGATAAGCAGACGGACAGATCTAATCACTTTTGAGGTTATAATTATAACTTTAAGAGGTATGTGAAAATAAAAAAAAAATATAATATACATATTTCTTTAGAATGATTTTCATTTTTGTTGTGAAATAAAAAATAAATTTGCTGTATTGTAGTCTCATCGAGGTCCTATACTCAAATATAATAGACATGACATTCTCAAAAATTAATCCTAATAAAGCTCTAAAATACTACTATACGAGGGCTCCATTGTCATCAGGTCGCTATTTTGCAGGATAGCCGATAATGGAAGCAATTAAAATGTATGGAGGCTTAACTGCAGTGCCCTGTGCCGAAATTAATTTATAGTCATGCCAAAATAGCCCCATTTTCCGGCTGTATCACCCTCACTCTGGCGTTCGTCGGCTTGTAAACGCTCTGTTTAGCCTTTGTTTGTAATTAAAGTTATTCTATTGCATTTGAAATATATTATCTAATATTTTGATAACAGTTAAGACTCAAAAATTATTTTCGAAATTGTATTAACTTTAACAGGGTTGGGCAGTATAAAGATAAACCAAGAAATAGAGCAGTAGATAGAGTGACGTATGGGGAAGATTTATATGTATAATACATACATATTACAGTAAATAAAATCCGAAAATTCAAAGATTTGTAATGTGATACGAAGTTAAACGGATCAGCTAGTTATATATATCTATATACCATCGCCATCTATCACGTTATGATCACTTATCGAGATATAAAGTATCCTATCTCTCAAGATTGATCAAACTGCACACAGTGTGCAAAATTTGTTTGAAATTCGTTCAGTAGTTTAGGAGTCCATCGCGGATAAACAACATGACACGAAATTTTTATAAATAAAAATATACAATATATATTTTAGAACCTTTCGAATATACTAGTATACTTTAAATTGCTATTAATATGTTGCGTTTATTTGTGAACAAAAAAGTATTTCAATAATGTATAATTACTCATCTATATTTCTTAATATTCTTTTTTATAGTAATATTATAACCGCATCTATTTATTGTCACCCTAAAATATCCAATTTATCCCTCACACCTCCCTGTCCTCCACAATTAGCGTTCCCGTTAAGTTCTTAAACGTCTCATTACCTGAATAGTCTTTAAGCGATTTCATACGAGTAATTAGATAGAATGGCTGTCATTTTTTTATGGCAAATCGAATATTTTTGCATGTGTAATAAGTCATTCCTTAATTCTGGTTTTATTTACACGGACTGTGAGTAATAAAAAATAGATGCAAATATATGTACATATACATAATGCAGTCTTCACGACACAAGTTTGAGCGATATTAGTATTTTTTTTAATAATTATACGGAAACCTTTTGGACAGGACCGTTCCAGATGGTACAGAATCGATGATAGCTCAGTTGGTAGTGTGTACGGATGCCGCGTCTAGGGACGTGAGATCGAATCTACCTACCACTAGCTTGAGCTGTCAGTGAAGGAAAATATCGTGATAAAGCCATTGCATGGTGGTAGGGCTTTTTCTAATGCCCGGCTGGTTAACTACTACCCTTAAGTTGAAAATCTGCCTCCAATACCTATAGGTGTGTCCCGTCAGTTGTACATGAAAGCCAGTCTATCCAGTGTCCACCATCTTGAACTACATTGTCACTTAACAACAGGTCAGATTGTGATCATAACGCAAAACCTTAACTATTAGAAACAAAACAGAATAAACCAAAAACAACGGTGTCCACTCGGAAATCAGAAATTCATCAATCGTCGAAATTCTCATTTAAGTTTACACATAAATCTTTGATACATTGTAACAATAATCAGGAACAAACTTTATTCTATACTGTTTTAAGGGTAAAAATATGTATTAAATATAATATTGCAGTTTTATTTAAAGAGCGTACAGACAAAATCAATTAAGAATTCATAAAAAAGAAAAAAATATATACTTTCGATCCAACACTTCGTAAAAGTAAAGTGCAACGGCATCAAAGAAAAGTCAATGCTTGTATATAAAACGAGCCAATTAGGGGGAAGCAATGCAGAGCAACAGATAGGGAGGGATCTATTCGAAAGAACCGTAATTCTATTAAATGATTAAATAATTCAACCAAGTTCAAAGGAGATGCGCTTTCACAAGCAAAACGAAGCGAATAGCTTCGTGAAGGGAAAGGAGGGAGAAAAATGTAGACGCGTTCGCTTAGTGTGGCGACCGACATAGTAACTCACATCGATGATAAATTTAAATAAATCATACATTTTTTATATAGTTAAGGTTTAGCGTTATGGCCACAATCTCATCTGATGTAAGATGACGATGTGACTCAAGGTGGTGGACAAGCTAAGCCTAGTAGAGGGACTGGCTCTCAACTGTAATGTTATCATATGCGTTAACAGCCATGGGCTTAAATTCTACAGTGTGCTTGAGATTCGTTGAAGGACTGTATTGCATTGGAAATGCTATTTAAATAGATAATCCGCAGCCATAATCAATCAACCCTTCAGCCGAATGATGTTTGTTTACTGTAGAACATAGACCTCGCTTAAAGATCGCTACAACAATTAGTCTTACTGTTTTACTCACGTTTAGCGACTTTTGTCGTTGTTTTATCGGGTCACGTAGCTTCTTTCTGCAGGATGTCGCTATTTTCAAACACTTCCATTACATCGGTCATCCGTTCTACCTGCTATATGGTATACCTGGTATGTTTTATATACCCTGCCTATTTTCGTTACCTTTAGAGATCTCATTTCTGATTCGATTACCTGTAGATACTCCGAGCACAGGTCTTTCCATTACATTTTGAATGATCTTGATATTATGATATTGAGATATTATGACAAACTTAAACAAATGAAGCACTCGAGAGCCGATCTCTCCACTAGGCTTAGCGTGTCCATCGTCTTGGGCCCCATCATCACCTTACATCACGAGAGATTGTCGCCATAACGCTAAACCCTAATTATAGAAATTAAAAAAAGACTATTTTTTACATCGTGCATAACACTATGTGCATAAGTTATGTGCCTAGGGTAATCAGGTTTTTATTTTACACAATGCTTGAAATACAGGTATTTGTCACATCGGATCTTTCATGTACCACACTTGTGTCATATTATTAATCGTAACTTGACCTCTTTGTCTAAGCGTTCTCCTATACATGACAAATATTCGTAAACACCTAAAGCATTTAAAGGTTGAAAAAGGAGTCTATTGTTCTTTACACCATGTGTATGTTGAATACCTTAAACAAATACTAGTAGAATAAGCTAAGAGAAATAATACAATTTTGTAAGTTTGCGTAATTAGCTATAATTCAATTCTTATCTTCCCACGTTAAAGTTCGATGTAATTAGGTGTTTTTTTATTATAAAATTACGAAACAAACTCCTCATTCAGTACAAGATAAAAGGTTTTTATCTCCCGCTACCCGATCGTTGATGTAAATAACGAACTCATTTTTTGTGGTTTTACGAGGGTAAAGGGAAAATTATTTTATAATTTCTTTTAACAGTTTCAATACAAGACGGGTCGGGTTAATGTTTCTTTTTACGTTTTATTAAAATCTTTTAGTATTATATTTTTAATAAGGATGAGATTTTTAAATAGGTGTTCAGAAAGTTTTATACAATATTTTAGAACTATGATTGTTCAGAACGTTTGTTTAGATGGTTTAGAATTTAGAACTATGATGGTAGTGTAGATTTAAAGGAAGATGTCTGCCATTGAATTTGATAAAAACCTTTATTTTGTGTATTATTCTGACATTTTCGTTACAGCCATTTTCTATAAATTATGTCGTTCTTATCTAGAATAATTATCTGTTTTCAAACTATAATAAAAATATACTTTTAATGTTCATGACAATGGAGTTAAGAAAAATAGTATTAATTAACAATATATTATGCGATATTTAAATTTTTGAATCGATGAAAGCTCAGTTGGTGGCCTGTATGGACGCCGTGTCGTGGGACGTGAGTTCGAATTCACCTACAATAAGCTGTGTCCCGGTGTACAATATGTGTGTTACGACAGTTAAACTAGAGAACCAATCCCACCGTGCCCTCCAGTTCTTAGTGGGTATACCATCTTGGGCCACATCCTTACTGTACATCAGGTGAGATTGTGGCCTTAACGCTAAACCTTAACTATGAACAAAAACTTGATAAAATTCCCATATATGCATTAAACTTATAATAATCCGTTGTTTTATAAAAGACCATTTCTGTTGTACATCAATATCATTTATATAAAACTAAAATTGCCATTATTTGTCAATCATATTGCATGTTTCGATTTGACAGCTACTGTTACTTAATTTTTAGGTCGATTTTTTTATGGTTATTTCATAAAAAATGTAGTAGATACTTATTTGTGACAATAGTTATAGCAATGGGTTGGTGTGTTCTATTTTATATGTTTATTGTTGTACATTAAGGTTATTCGTTTGAGCATTCTCTTCCTTTTGCTGACAATACATCTCTGCTTGTCAGGAATAGCTGCCATTTTGTGACAATGTAGGAAGTCATTTATATGCGTAAATATAAGAAGGTTTATTATTTAGCCTTTTTTGTTAAATTATATAATTAATTTTACTGGAAGTTAGTGTAGCTTACCGACAGTTTGCAAGTTACATCTTTTTGGAGTTATTGCAATCAAAATTTGACAGAATTATTTGTTTATTTGTTATTGGCAATCTCACTGAAACTACTGATTTATCGACTCGGGGCCATGACCATTGTATACGTAATTATTTGTGAATAGTTTAGCGATATTCATTATTTGAATTACAAATATCATTCATAATTTTATTGTTATTTTACTTTTATGAACACTTTTCCTCAGAATAAAAAAATACAGGCATTTCCTCTTAGTATGTTATCCGCCCGGCCAACGGGCTGAAACAGTTAGTTTATATATTTTAATAATCGTAAAACACCGGTAATATTAATGGTATGATATATAAGTGCAGATATTAAAAATGGAAAGGTCAACGATGTAATTATTTCATTGTTCATACAAGACAGATATTACGAGTATTATAATTTCAAATGTTAATCAACATCTACATAATGTTTTGTTGTAAAATGGTACGTTATAATTAGAATATTTAGAAATATGTTGAGTAAACAACAACGGGTTAGCCTTACAGATAGAAACGCACCAAGCTCGTCGCATGTACAAGCACATCAGACCCCTGCAGGCTATAAATCCACGCGTATTTAATGAGTTTCCTCCGTCGTTAAGCGTCGGTCCCCTGGCAATAATGCAGCGCTATCATCACACGACATTATCTGAAATGTTTCTGAAACATATGTGACGAGAGCTTCCACAAAGTGCCCGTTTTTTTGCTTCGATTTTGCCCATTATTTTAATCTTACTTGAATTATATGTTAGTTTATGATCATGTTGGTAATTTTGCGAATATCTTGTCAGAAATTTTAAAACTTAGCTATAATACAATGACCATACCATTGACAAAGCTGTTCGGGGTGTTTTTGTCCCAACTTACTTTCCTTTCTTCTGATTATTTGATCATGTCAGAATAAGATGACGTAAACGCATCCGCGCAGTTGACATATAGTCTTTGATTTTTGTCTATAACCTATGACAGACAGAGTAACTGTGAAAGTTCAAGGTGATACGGATATAGTGAACATATAAAACATAATAAATATTAATCAATGTTTGTGGGGACAATGAAGTAAACTGAATATTGAAAATGTTGGACAAGACATCATAATTCCGATCGAGGATCAATCGACACCGATTCGCATGCTGCAAGGTAGTTGTACTCTTTCATTAGCTATTAATTTATCTACAAATCCTTGGTGTCTTCTGCACGATTGTTAGTTATTATTCATGGATGGATTATAAAAAAATTAAAATATAATGTTGCTAAAATTACATAACATAGAATCAAATAGTGAAAAGGGTTTCATTTATGAGGGATCAATATTCCGTCAAACACTCTGTACTCTAGTTAGGTAAAACTATATTTATTTATAACAAATAAATAATAATAAATCTATAACTTCGAAATACGACCTCTTATTTCCGTGTATGGTATATGTTAATTTAGTTAGGTTGAAGTTAAAACCAAAATTAGTGTAATCATAAATTTTGCTTCTGTTATAATAAGAAAGCAAGAAAAGCAAAGATATCATCGAATAGTAGTATCGAAGTATTGTATTATGTTTATGAAGTACCAGGTTATTGTCCGCGTACTTTATTGCATCGTAAAACGATAAAAATATATCTAACGTTCCATTCATCACTATAATAAACTTCTATTCTAAATATCATTGTAGCTTGTCTAACCATTGGAGTGTGATTTAAGAATAAATGATCGAGCAAATTATTCCCTCCAGTTTTTAAGATACATGTTACCGCTAAAGTGTAATAAGTAATTTATGTTTGACTTATGATAACAAATAGCCTGAACTGAACTCAGAATTAGTAAACTGCTGATTGTGCTCGTTATAAAGGCAAATTATTTAATCTGAATATTAGCATTTGCACAATAAAAGCTTTTGAACTCCAGTGATAATAAGGATATTGCAATTGATTTTATTTATTTAAAGTAAATTTTAATAATATCAAGTTTAAATTTCGTGATAAATATAAAAATATTTACCATAAATCAATCACAAGAAATAAAGTTGGTAACTTTAATAACAATTGGGAATTTGATTGTACTTTCAACTTTTCAAAACGTATTGTTCGACGACCTTTCATACGATATGCTGTACTTTCCCCTATTAATATATAATATTATGTACTTTTATATTCATACTGATCAATCACTCTACTCGTTACTCGACAGCCCTGTTATTACATGCCATTAGCTGTCAGTGTTCCATTTAAAGTTTTCATTTCGCCTACTGCATTTAGAAATTTATGAATAATTAAATAATGCGTGAAGGAACTTTTGATTTTATAGACTAATAGCTATTTTAAGTAGTAGAATGATATCTTTTAAATAACTATATTATGAGTTTTATTTAGACTTTTTAAAGGCAAACGTTGGATAGAAAATATTATTTTGAAGCGATAATAGCTCATTAGTAATATGTACAGACGCCGCATCAAAGGAACCTATACAATGAGCACGGTGGTAGGGCTTTTTCTAATGCCCGCCTGATAAACTACCACCCTCAAGTTGAAAATCTACGCCCAATTACCCAAATAGGTGTGTTCCGGCATTTGCACTTGAGAACCAGTTCTTCCACAGGTTTAGTGTGTTTACCAACTTGAGTCACATCGTCACTTAACATCAAGAGAGATTGTAGGCAGGACGCTGAAATCCTATAAAATACGATAGAAAAAATAATTAAAATATCTTAAGTCAGAGGTTCTTTAATATTGATATTATCATGATCAACTTTAAAGTAACATCTACATAGTCAAGGCGTAACAAACAATTATAATTTGAGAAGCAAATCGTTTCACAAGTGCTTGAATTTCAGAATTAATATCCATTACGGTAGATGCGCCGTCTGTGCATCCTCTCAAGGGTGATGTTCGACGCTTCATGTTTATTATGTAGGTTCTATAGTACCCATATATGACCGATGTTCGTATTTGTGTAGCTAGAATATGAATTATAAGATACGGTGCGAGTGCCGGTTGTTATAAAAGGACCACGCTGCAAATTTTTATTGTTGTTAGTAGCAAGATGTTTTTTATTATCGTTTTATAAATGTTATTACAATGTTACGATTAAAATAAATAAATATTACAACGTTCTTACAAAATTTATTATATATTATTAGAATTATCGTTTCCGTAGGATAGTAACTTTACCTACCTAAGCGTAAATATATCGGGGTTGGAACACACCGTTTAAAATAAAAGTATGCTGAGTGTGAGTAAATGTATCATTTATTGGTACAATTTTTTCTCCATTTGACTGTTAATCAATTAAACGACTAAATTAAAATTAAATAGTTCAATCCCATGAAGACTCCGTTGTCATTATATTCATATAACTAGCTGTGTGCGCGTCTTCATTCACGTAGACCTAAAAAAAAATAGTTTTTATTTTTATTTATTTATTATATATTTGTTATACATATATGTCTATATATTTTTTTTAATAATAGTATTTACTCCTTATTATCTCAGCTATCTGCCAGTGTAAGTTTTGTCAACATCGGTCTATCCGTTTCAGAGGTTAGCCGGAAGACAGACAATAATGAAAAAAAAAATGATTTTTTAAACCTATATGTTACGTATATTATATTTCTATATTTGTTTAGTATAACGCTGTTGTTTTGACAGTATAAACAGACTTCAAACTTATTTATTTGTATAGATAAGAAAATAAAATAGTTATTAATTATCGTTTCATTTATAAATTCTTTTAATAAAACTGTATATCTTTTGATAAAATATTACTGTTCATTTTTTTTTAATGTAAATAACTTGTATAAAAATTTAAATGCCTCTCAAGTACAATCTCAGAAATGCAAATGAAAAGTTCATTTAACAAAGAAAATTCCTAACTTTCCGTCTTCAACGATATTAAAAGGATTTCACTCTGCTATGTCTCTGTCATTAGCTTTTGATCTATTTAGTGGTAGGTTTATAAGCTGTTTAGATATAAATGAATGTTTGTAAACGAACGGCGCCTGAAGGGAGACAGGTTGTATTAATGAAATCAAAGACACAACACTTCGCTTTATAGTCACTGATTGATGACAGCAAGGGGTTGTTTATTAATGCTAGCATTTTCATAATAATTAGCCTAATCGGTGTCTGTATTGTGATTTTAATAGATACTTATGTAATGGAATATATTTTTGCGAATAGCCTATATATAGCATTTTATATTTAATTTGTATATTCTAATTTCAAATTGTACTGTTATTTTTTAACCCGATAGTTTATTTATAGATAGATAGATAGATTATAATAAACTAACTATTCTTAGTAAATAATAGTAAGCTTTGAATCAAATTTTATTCATAGGCTAGATTTATTCATAGTTGACTCATTCGCTACCTCCGTACATAAGGTGAAACACCCATTCAATTTTATTGGACCACACTATGTTTACTATATTTTACACTGTTATCGTTATTATACTACTGTATAAAAAATGCGAGAAATTGACTATAAATACGATAGGAAAACTAATATATATTACATACGTTTATTTTTCGATAGAGTACTGATTTAAAATGAAGAACTACTTAGCCTGGAATTTTCTGAGTTGTATCATACCAAAATATTGTTCTTAAAAACGAATATTCCTTTTTTAGAACCAACTCAAATAGATAAATGATCTAACAGTTAGTAAAAAGCTGAAGAGTTGCAGAGTTTTAATATAGTGGCTAGGTTGGGCTTGAATAAAAAATCACTTGATCAAGGTAGTGATCCAGATAATACTCCTGATAACGTCAATCCTGTAAATACATCTCTGTAGATGATAATTATCAGACAAGTTTTAGTCGAGTTTAAAGTAGATAGTTAACTTCGGCGGAGCCATTCAAGTTTGTCATTTTATTCTGTAAAGACGTTTAAAGCGCTGCATTTAAAATCACATTTCCTAAAATTAGTCAATATTGTGGGATTTAATGCCATTTCATAATTATCTAACACGCTAAACATCATTAAATCGTGAAAATCGATTATTTCATTTTGTTAAGTTGTAAAATATACTTTTAACGAAAAGATAATGGAATATTTGATTCAAGGCGTCTTTATATTTTTGAAATCAACTTGAAGCTTGGATTGGGGAGAGTGACAGACGCTTTCAAAGGAGGTCTGCGGCCCGCCCTCCGCCTTGATTAATTCGAAGACTGCTCTTAAGCTAGATTAAAAGTTCCCGTACTAATTCATCGAAGAATGCGTGAGCTTATTATAAGAAATTAATAATGTACTCTCTATTGAAAAGAGAACGTACAATTTCTTTGTTATTAAGTTATAATTGGATTACTTATAAGGTAATATATTTATAATTTTCCTTTATAAAATATTATTTACGCATCAAATGTGTTCATCTTCGAAAAATATTGGCGACATTTCAGTCACCGAAAGTTATAAGATCTGATCAGGTTTCTAAACACAAGATACTTATCATTATATATTACAATACAACAATTAAAAGGTAATGCTCTATTTATATAAGGTATATTAAAAGTGGTGCATTTGATTTTGTTACAAAAATAAAAAATATTTAGATTTGAGAATATTTATATCACTATCATCATCATAGTATGCATATACAAAGAAAAAAAATATCACTATAAACAGGGTATACAATATAAATAACTGAAACATTAAACAAGTAAATATAATTATAACGAAACGTGACTTTGTATGTGAATTCTATATGTGGTCTAAAATTATTTATCCAAATGTGGCAAAACTTTGGATAATAGGATTTTATGACGATAGTTCCAGTAAGTAACATTTTTGTAGTTTCTTTTTTTTTTATTATACTTAAGGTTTAGCGTTACGGCCATAATCTTACCTGATCATAAGTGACGATACGGCCTAAGTTGGTAGACACGCTAAACTTGTGGAGGAACTGGCTCTCAAGTGTAGCTGCCGGAACACACCTATTGGTATTTGGCGGCAGATTTACAACTTGAGGGTAGTAGCTAGCCAGGCGGGCTTTAGAAAAAGCCCTACCACCATGCTATGGTTTCCTCACGATGTTTTCCTTCATCGAAAGCTCAAGTCATTGTAGGTGCTTGGATTCGAACTCACGTCCTTTGACGCGAAGTCGTACACACTTCCACTGAGCTATCATCGCTTCTTAAAGTGTAGCCCGGTATATCGTTTTATTTGTTTAAAACGAGTACAAGTTATCCTATATTTTCAAGAGCTTATTTCTAAAAAATATACGTATAAGGTTAACGTAAAATTTATTAGTGAACTCGCAATTAAATTATTCGTTGCCCGTATGAAATTAAAATTGACATTTTGCTGCCGCGGTCCAGTGCTGTTCCTATGGGGACTATACGGTGCGATTTATTTTATTAGTCGATTAAAGGCTTACAACAGATTGTATACGTGGCTACATTTATCAATATTTTAATCGTTATTACAAATAAATTACGTTGTTGTGGAAAATAAATGACCATTTTCAAACTGTTTTCCCAAAAATGCAGTAAAAAAAATGGTTTGCAGACATTACCGGAATAAATTACATGATTTTCGTTGTTTAATTAAATTTTAACCATCAACCATTTATATAACCATATACAAATCCATTATACTATTTATTACTATTAGTAATTTTATCAAAATTTGTCTAGTATTTTCAGAGTATTTCTCGTACAAGAGGACAAGAAGAATCCGATAAAAATTCTAACTAAATTATTTTCAACTTTGTTTCGATGAGAAAGTATAATCCGATTATAATTTTCAAATCATATTTAACATACATTTCTGCCTCAGTTACAATTTCATTACTTGTGTAATTTTATTAGTGCATCAAATTTAATTAAACCATTGTTACGTACTGTGTGGGTATATATTGCAAATCATAGCTACATACAAAACCGCTCTTTGTACAATATATGTACAATGTCAAATGAAATACATCAGCGTTAGATGTGGATTATAAATCCGCACAAGTATTGTCAACGAAACACCGCTAATAAATTTAGTTTTTAGAGTTTCTATAGAAGTGAAAACTTCTATAGAAAGGTTTGGATAGGAAGTGAATTTATGTAAGTCGACATCGACATGATCAAGTGATGTGTTAATGATAACACTATATCTGTTCTTATTAGTATAACTTATTGCGCTGTAAACAGTTTTCATTTAAGATCAAACAATTAATTTGGATATCCAAAAATAAC
The DNA here is from genome assembly GCA_039707435.1 of Actias luna. Lineage (NCBI taxonomy): Eukaryota > Metazoa > Arthropoda > Insecta > Lepidoptera > Saturniidae > Actias > Actias luna. The sequence goes on along the minus strand of JAZHAC010000034.1, from coordinate 5,799,200 downwards.
AAGTATTTGTTTATAGTTTTAAATTTTCACTCTTGTTGGCGAATGACTGCTTTGTTTTTTTTTTTAAATATAATTTACTTATATATTAAATTCAAATGTTAAGAGGGTTCCGTATAGCAATAGTTAGATTCCTTAAGTATATTATAGAAACTGTAAGTTATATACATTAGTGTTAAAATGTTACATGATTATCCTAAGGTGTGTTGAGGCTCTAAAGTAAAACAACAAATTATAAAAGCCAGTGGAATGGTTTTTTTATGGAATCACCAATGCAGGATAATTTATTTATGGTCCAATATTAAAAAACTGAAGTTTTGTGTTTTTAAAATTACATATAACTAATAAAAGTGTTGCAAATAATATATTATCGTGTTTGTTGTAAGTTATTTTTACCAGTCACGAATCATAACAGAACCTTATTACCAAATTGTTTTTCAAACAACAAAATTCACATGAAATAACATGTGAATATAAAAAAGTCTAATGTAAGCATGTTTAATATCGACTTTTGCAGAAAATAATACTACAACCATAAACCACTTATCTCATAGGAAAAATCATTTCTATACTTTAAAATATATACTCTCTTGGAATTCGGAATAGTGGACCTTTTAAAAAGGTATTTCTTATTCTTGGGTATTTTAATAGGATATAATAAGAATTTTGATCATAATTTATTTCGGTATATTTACTTGAAAATACTTTATTTCGAAACATACAATATCTTTTATAATACCTATCATAGTATTTAAAATTAAATTGATAACGTGTATCCCAACTGATTAAAATCGAATAATGTATAAATAACTTCATTACGCTAGCACGTTATGATACTTTTCCTCGTTAATATCGACATAAGTGTTATATAGTTGATCAATAATACCTGTACATGCATATTTAATTAGTATACAGTGCATAATTACACAACCCTTACCCGTTTTGAACTATGCAATAAATTGTTCTATGCAATTACGCTTGGAACATGCGGTTGGTGAAAGATTGCTGACGCTTCTATTGCACGGGTACCTTTAATACGTTATACCGTATAAATTTCAGTGCATTAGAGATATTAAAGCTGCTCACATAGTGAGAACGTAGTAAGCCCAGAACACACAGTCCATTGGCTACCATTATGAATTTTGGTAAGTTTTAATAAATACGGGCCTTAATACTTGTGTCTTAGGCTATTGCAAAAGATTTTAATAAACAATTCGTATGTTTAAGGCAATATATTGAATCAATGTTGGCTCAGTTGGTAGTGTGTACGGACGCCCGTTCAATGGACGAGAGTTTGAATCTACCTGCAATAAGCCTGAGTTTTCGGTGAAGAAAAACATCGTAAGGAAACCAAAACCTGGCCCTGGGCTTATTTAACGCTCGCCTGGCAAGCTAGAACCCTCAAGTTAAAAATCTATGGCCAAATACCTATATGCGTATTCGAGCATTTGCACTTGAGAGCCTGTCCTTACAGTAGGCGTAATGTACCCACAATCTGGGACAATATCGTCACTCAACATCAGGTGAGATTGTGGCCATAACGCTAAATCTATAAAGTATTAAAGATATATTTGCATCGCTACAAAGTATATTTTTCGCTACATATATGACGGATGCGAAAATAGTTTACAAGATATTATTTCAATACACAATTCAGGCGAAACTGTTTCGAATACTTACAGTTATTTTTTGAAATTTTTGAAAACACACTGATTTAAAACATTATTCCGTTATTCCTGTATTAGTCTAGGTACGGTCAGCACAACATGTTTTCTTTTTCTTATCATATCAGTATTCACGCTTTTAAGCACATATATTCCTTAGACAGTCCAAGCATACCTTCTTCCGCCTTCCTATAATGGTATATCCCTCCACCTGTATAATTAGCTTTCTTCAAGTTATGTAAGTTTCCTCTTTTTTATTTATGTGACCATATTACGCTAATCTATGACTGAGTAGCTGGTGCTTTTTACATATTTCATCTAATATACTCATTGTAAATGTTATTTATACTACATATCAACATTCGCCACTCTTTGATTTATGTTTTACCTTGCGCAACACTCAGATCCATACAATATAAAAGTTGTAGTAAAAACTATAAAATGAAGTTATTATTTATAAGAAAGCTTATTAATTTGCCAATTCCTGTGTATTTATAGTTAAGGTTTAGTGTTATGGCTATAATCTCACCTGTTCTTAAGGGACGAGACGGCTCAGGTTGGTATAGAGGCTAAACCTGTGGAGGGACTGGCACTCAAGTGCAACTACTGGAACACCTATTGGTAGTTACCGGCAGATTTTCAACGTTAGGATGGTAGTTAGCCAGGCGGGCATTAAAAAAAGCCCTACCACTATGGTATGGTTTCATCACGAAGTTGACCTTCACTGAAAATTCAAGTTCATTGTAAGTGGATCCGAACTCACGTCCCTTGACGCAGAGTCCGTACATACTACCAATGAGCTAACATCGCTTTAATTGGTTTTCTAATAGTTAAATAATGTTGATGAATAGTGTATTACCGATACACTAAATACGGTGTTAAGTCTATTCAGAACCATTTGATTATTGAATAATAGTGTTGATGGATATTTCTTTTAATATCAAATATTTCATTGATGTTTCACTTGTTTGTTTTAGGTTTTCGTTAAATCAAATATTTATCTATAATATTTTTTGTTGGCGCAAATGTATGTTATACTTCCAGAGCTAACTCGTACACTAGTTGAAGAGTTGAAGCACGTAATGTTTGTATTTGCCGCGAGTAAGTTGGCACATTGCGAGGTTTTATCTCGTACAAAAGTTGTATGGTTAATTAACCCGAAAAGCCCTCAAGTTTTCTCGGCACGTTACGCCGCCAGCGAAGAACTTGTTACGACGTGTTATTAGGTTCGCCTACCAAAAGGTCCTCTGTCATGAAACACTAATTACTCGTTTACCCGGACTCTCTTCTTTGTCATTCGACGGTGATAATTATAAGGAAAATTTAACATAACTTCCAACGACATAGTCTTAATAACAAATCAGAAATGTATACAATATTGTCATCGAAATGAATTGCGAAATAAGGGCTTCTTTTTGCTGTTTTAGATACATTATTATTAGAGTTGCATAACTTTCTTATTCGTTACATTAACACTGGGCTATGTGTAATTACTCGTGAGCGGTGTCTGCTACAAGTTCTGATAGTTTTCGGTTTCAATGAAAGTTTTGTGTTTCGTTGTGACAATATTAGTTCCACCTTATTTCTACAAGAGGCTTTACTAGGAAATGAAACTACAGGAGTGAGATTATTTATTTACACGTGTTACATAAGAATTCTAGTTTTTGAAATGGTCTCTTTTTTATTTTGGTATAATTTACAATTTTGTAACTAAACGGTATATTAGCAACATATATAATAAAATTAAATTTAGTCACACGGTACATCGAACATAAATCTTGCTATTTCTCGTTTTAACGTTAGAGTAATCCACCCTGTAATCATTCTTATTATTGTATATTATTCTTTACGATATATTTAAAGTCCAAATTCAACCACCTACAATGAGCTTGAGCTGTCGTTGAAGGAAAACATCGTGAGAAAACCATAGCATGGTGATAGGGCTTTTTCTGATGCCCGACTGGCTAGCTACCACCCTCAAGTTGAAAATCTACCGCGAAATACCAATAGGTGTGTTCCGGCAGTTGCATTTGAGAGCCAGTTCCTTCACAGGCTTAGCGTGTCTACCATCTTGGGCCGTATCGTCACTTAAGATCAGGTGAGATTATGGCCATAACGCTAAACCTTAACTTAAAAAAAAATACATAAAATAAAGTAAAATAAATATAAATATATCGGAAAATGAAAAAAAGAATATACTAATACCGATATTTGCAGAACTTCAAAATATTCAAACGAACACAGATAAAAAAGATGCATAACGAAGATAAACAGTTTCGTACCATCGCAAGGTGTCACCCATTTTATGTTATGACTGAGTTCTGGTTGTTATATATATTTTACCGAGTAATAATATTTGGCTGTGCTTAAAAATAAACATGTTATAAGTAAGATTTGATATGTTATTTTCAGTTTTATAATAAATTAATTCTTTCAGAATAAAAGGTGTTACGTATATTTTCTCAACTACTTGAAAAAAGGTACAAATTATAAGGTTAATAGGAATTAAATTAATAATACGTTTTAATTGGTCAAAGTCAAATAGCAGTATATATGTTTTCAGGCGCAGTGTGTTCAGGCATCGAGGCAAAGAATACTCATCAGAATTTAACATGGCGATGGCGGAGTGGCAGAACCGATAACTGAGTTACTTTTAGTTTGAAAAGGTTTCAGATCAGTCACTGTGTACATGATACTTGTAGGTCGGTATAACAGTGATAAATGCCGATGGACTAGTAATCTCTCGGTGATCACCGTTGTTTATAAATTGGAACTTATGTGTTCATTAGATGGAATGCCCGTACCACCGTATATCGTACCACAAAAAAAATTAAACTGGTGTTTTAGGTCAAGAAAAATATTTAATATAACGACGCCATAGTATGACAGTGATGCATCTCAAGAAATCGTTTATTAAAATTTATAATTCTGCAGTATTACCTACTCATGAGAGCTATCGTTTCGGTGGCGTTATCGAATGCTTCATGAAAATTTTTATTAAGATTGTTGTCTAATATATGACAGTTTTTGAAATTCCGCAGACTATATTTATACTTACTTACCCTATACACAAACAGCAGTTATTAAAGAGCGATTGTTACTTACTTTGCAAAAGTTTCGCGGCATTCTCTCGGAGTCTACCCAAAAAGAAAAGTATGTTTAAAATGCCGGCATCAGCATTTTGCGGTAAAACGTTTGACCTCATTTCAAAATAAAAAAAAACTTTTTCTCATCAAGTAAGATTGATGGTTTAAGAAAAAATATATATTTAAAAGAAGAACTTTGGACTAAACAGATTCTTGGAAGGGTGGATAGATGTCTACGTTTTCTTTTAGAAAATAATACTTTCAAATAAAATATACCTTTTTGTTCGCTGTTTACTGAAAAAAAAAAGTTTCTTCACGTGTACACAATTCACGTTAGTAAATGTTTCAACTAATATAATTATATAAATATAATTCTACTTGCGGTGACATATTATCCTAATTATTTACCCGAAGACTTCATTATTAGTTTAATCTCATAGGTGGACCTAGACCTTATAACGTTTCGAATGATATTACTAATCATTACAGCCAACAGCCAAGAGTCTTGTGAACCGGCATGATAGCGATGTCCCTGATAGACTGCTTATCTCTCGATAGTCACCATCGTTTTTAGATTATACTATGCTTACTATCAGGTAAATTTGTCTTCTTTAATGTACTAGTATACAATAATAAACTACAGTTTAAAACAAAACGCTTTAAAAGGGTGTTCAGTTTCACAAGGTGAATTCTATGATGTTTTTTATTAATTTTACTAATTTCTACAAATTAAACTTGTTAAATTTCGTTTATTCTAATTAAGATAAGCCATGATATTATTGTATTGCCATTACACCTTGACACTAATTTTTCAAACTAATCAGGTGATTCAAAGTTAGTGGAATTCGGGTCGCAAGATTTTGTTACATTGAATAGATGCTACAGGTGAAGCTATTAATAAAAAAAGCATGTGGAAATACATTTCAGAAAACTATTGTCGCTACCCTATTAAAATTGACAGATTCAGTATGGAGGCTCGATTCGAGGCTAGTTTGTTTGTATGATAACTGTGCTGCTGCTCATTGTAGTAATTTCACCAAAAACAATATTTCTGGTACGTTCCATTTTCCGTACATCACGTATCACAGTCGCAACACATTGTACAGATCATGATGTTATTAGCGGCACCAGATGTGCGTGTTCGTTTCCGATCTCACCCCCTAAACTGAAAGCAATTTACACCCCTATTGATTTATGATAGAAAAAAACAATGTTACAGCATTTATGATTTTCAGGAACATTTGTATGTATGTGATGTATCGCACATAACCCTTGCTGTGCCTATAAAAATACCAACTATATAAAAGCGTACTGTGTATATACTTTGATTGTGATCTACGAGGTTACTGAGAATAATATTCACGTTCTTATATAACCTGATAGTGTACGTAACGTACTAAGCCTCGAAACATCTGTAATTTGAACTATAGCAGATAAATATTTCAGTAAACAATAATTCAACTACAGTGTCATCTATCATATTCAGGAATACAGTCACCTGTGAGGATAAAAGCTATCGTTTCCGGAAAGTTGGCCCAAGCAATCAAAATGTTGAAAATTTCAATGAAATAGGTTGAGCAGATATATGTGTAGTGCTTGGTTCAATTTGACAGAATTAAGTCTCTGTTAATAAGTGACCCCACAACATAGGCATTCTTAACAAGTTATTGTTTACGGAAAACCTCTGCCAGTTCTGCTATTATTAACATAGGTATATATTTATGTATACGAAAATTTATTTCATTAGAAATTGTTCAGAAAAGAACTTATAAAAGACAGCTATATATTTTTATTACGTCATTAACTCTTCAGCTGAGGATATTTCTAAAATCGAATAAGTATTAGATTTATTCAATTTCAATGATGATAATTTAACTTTTATTTTTATAATGTATAGGTAACCGTTGTGGCCACAATCTTACCTGATGCTAAGTGACGAAATGGCCCAAGATGGAAGACACGCTAAGCCTAGCTGAGAGACTGGCTCTCAAGTGCATCTACCAAAACACACCTATAGGTATGTGGCGGCAGATTTTAAACTTGAGGGTGGTATCTAGCCAGGTGGGCATTAGAAAAAGCCCTACCACCATACTATAGTTTCCTCACATTCTTTTCATTCACCGAAAGCTCAAGCTCATTGTAGGTGGATTTAAACTCACGTCCCTTGACGCGAAGTCGTACACTCTACCACTGAGCTATTATCGCTTCAAAATAAATAACTGATTGTAATAATAAAAAGCAAGAATTTATTTAAGGCTATATAGTATACGTACTATGCTTGAAAATGAAAAAGCATCACTTGAACAATACAAAGTAATGTAATGCGATTTTAGTATCCGCTGATACAATCACAAAGGTTCCCGGGCACCCTTTGTGTGCGGATTGATAGCCAAAGATGTGCCGATCACAAAGCGATGCAAGGAATCGAAACGATCTCTAGCAGGAAGGAATTTACTGGGAGGTCAGACCCTCTAACACTGAATAAACCTTAATTTTAGTAACTTCTAGTAAAAGCAGTTTATAGGTTGTAGAAAAAGTAGGTTTAAAAAAAAGGAGCTTCGAAATTTAAAAAGTGTGCTATTTATTTAACATTTCTTAAAAGTTATAATTAATAGGTATTAACAAGATTATTGTAGATATGTATTCATATTTGCCGTCATCTTTGATACTATACATTAAATTGAAAACTGTGTTAATTATAAGAAATTATTTCACGGTAGCGAAATATTTAGGTAATTCTAGAACGAAGGAAAACGGTATTATTAATAAAAACTATTGAATTACTTGATATTATATGATTTTTTTTCCAGGCTGTATATAGTTGCTTTTAGATGTCATTATTCAATTTTTTATAGTATAGAATAAAGATTAATAGATATATTACAAAATATTAATTAAAATAACTAATAATTAAAATTATAGCTTTCTAATTATATGACAATAAAATAAGTTAATTTTTTTAGGACCTATAAAATCCTCAGCGTACATGCCCCATTGAAAGCGATCTCAACATTGGAAGTACGATCTATCAATTTGTTTAATTGGATTCTTTACTTTGTGATTTTTTTCTTGTTTTTTGCAAACAATGAACGAACCCATTGAGATTATTTAATGTTGTTACTTTTTTACGTTGTGTGTATTGTTTTATGTTATCAATTTGAAATTTTATTATCTGTACAACATATTTAGTATGTCGATTATATAAATTCGCATAAATAAATAGAATATTTTAGAGTATTTAGATTAACATAAATTAGTTGACATAATTAATAAAAATTATGGTAGACAGACAATATCCTGTATTTAACACTTGCACTTTTTTGGTTTTATATAACAGCGCCACTTACAGGGTCCAAGATAAGAAACATCCAGGTGAACCTATTATTAGACAAAAATCATACAGTTGACAAAAGTAGATTATATTAAAACAGTTTTCATATTATTTAAATCAGTATTATGAATTTGTTTATTCCTGTCCTAATATTATTTAATTATGATTTGTTTACTATAGCTATGTGAGACTTAATCTACGATATTAATTTTACAATTGATATATGGCATATTTATGTACTCTAGTGCGTAAACAAAACGAAGCATATATCTCAAACGATATATTCTTCCGCGATATATTACAGGTTTGTATTATTTAGCAGACGGAGAGCATCCAATAATTTGTAATTCGCAATTTCTTTATTACAATAATAATAAAAGCACACAAATTAGCTTAATAGGTGTGCTTATATTTAATAATTTTAATAAAAAGGTGAACGATTGGTAATAAAATGAAAAGGATGGTGCAAAAAGTGATTGTTTGGCAGAATTAACTGTCTGAAAGATTGATTGATGTATTGCTTTAGCTTAAAAGTATATAAAATTCCGCTTTATTTTAGATGAAATATAAAAATTTTCACAGCTTTATTAATGTGAATAAATACCATAAATCTCATCTAGTTGTGAACATTCATGTTTAAACCTGTTCGGGATATAATTTTATTTCGACTTTTGAGATTATTTTTACTGAAAAAGTATACTAGAGAGTTTTAAATAAATTCATATTTTGTATAAATCTATTTCATGATTGCTCCTATTTTAAATGACATGTATATTTATGTATACTATCAACATTCACCGTGATCTCCTGTAGTTTTGGTTCTTGACTACTCTTACAATTATGTACAAGTTGTAAGTTCGATTTCCGCTTTATTAACAAATTAATTTGAAATATTCTGGCCTGCTACATTGGATTAGTTTCTGAATTAACTCTGTACAAAAACATGCAAATATTACATGTTTATAATAAAAGACTTTTAAATAATTCAGTCTAGCTTCGAATTTTTTCCAAATTTTTATAGAAAAAATATGAATACAATTTTACACTAAACAAAAAAATAAGATAGATGATTTAGATTGAATACTTAGTGAATTTTCGAGAATGTACTCTAATAAATAAATACTTTTTTCTATTTACTGTATTGTATTAGTACGCCATTTCAACAGATAACATTTTTCTTGCGGTCTGAAAGGTGTCCTACTAATGCCCGAAGTTATACCCCTAATGTATCTTTAAATGCTTACCCTACAGACCATTACAAGTAAAGGTGCCTTATATACGAAAGCCGCATGTTGTCTTCCACGCTTATAAGATAACAAGAATGGAAATATATTAAGAAACTTAACTAGAGAACTTAGTCTAGCTGTAATGAGGTTTCGTCTGTTTGAATTAAGGACCGATTCCCATTTGTATTTGGACTATTTAGATTTATCTTTTTGTTGAAAATTGTTAATGGATTGACTACAGAGTTGTATAAAGAAAAGTTTCTAAAAGCTTTCAGTACTATCATACTAATATTATAAAAGTAAGTTTATTTGTTTGATATGCTCTCACGCCTACACCGCTGAATCGATTGTGATGAATTTTGGTACAGAGGTAGATAGGACCCTAAAAACGGACACAGGCTACTTTTTCTCATGAAAAACTTATAACAAGTAGGGTAAAGAGAGAGACAAACTTTGTCTAAGGCTTTTTATTGCGTCATCCGATTTGTTTGACAATATCAATATTAAAACAAAGATACTTGTAGTTTTTGCTTATGTGCACCCTCTCTTTTGTTTTTGTCGTTTAATCATACAGTCTTCTGTTCACAGGAAGACAAAGCGATATTAAGAACCGATTCTTGTAAAGGGATTTCGAAAAAATCTATTCTTGATCATCTATATGTTTATTTCGCTACCAGCGCTTAAAAGCCTTAGATCCTTATGAGGCTTATCGTATTTCCATCTCGGCTATATTATCACTTAAAGGTATAAATCTTTGAATATTAAAATAAAAGACGACATTAAGCGATACGCAAGAATACACTAAACTGTTAATATTGAAAAGGCCAAAATTATGGTTTGATAATTTTAGCCAAAACCGGAACCAAAACTTGGTTGATTACTATTGCTTATACAATTTTAAGTGAAATAATTGTACTGGCATATATTTTCAGAATGATCGTGGAAATTATACACAGTTGTTTAAAATTATGTAAGAATAAGCGTAGAATCAATTATACAACAAAGGCACCTGTACTTTTATTTTATGAAATTAAAAGTAAATGCAGCACAAAACTCTATACTACCAAGTTCATGCGGTCGTTTAAAAGAATTCAGTCGTTCTTTAAGAAACGGGTTGTAGTTACTAAATATTTGTCAACTTTAAGCTAATTACTGGACAAAAAAGTAATATAATAATCACAAGCCATCTTATACCTTTTGCTTAAACTTTATTAAGCTTTAGCAGTTAACTTCTCAAAACCATTCCTTTGGTCGAATCATACCCATGAGATAAAAATAAAAAAAATGTCAAAGATTTTTTCATTTTGAATTTTTAACTTTCCAAATAAGATTGTGTATAGTTTTGAAGTCTAACCACAATAACCTTATATTAAGTGATAATATAGCCGAGATGGAAATACGCTAAGCCTCATAAGGATCTGAGGCTTTTAAGCGCTGGTAGCGAAATAAACATATTGATGATCAAGAATAGATTTTTTAATAAATGTGGCAGCTAATCAGGGGAATATTAAAAAACACTGTACCACTATACTGTTTACACCATAATGTTCGAATCGACTTAATAAAGGTCTGGCTTGGGATTTACGTCTATCGAAACTGTTACTGAACACGTTAACACTCATCAACTATAGCTTTCATGATTAAGTATTTTATACAAAATAATAGATTTCAATCGAAAATCGTTTTTGTGTAAAAAACATATCAATAATTTACATTTATGTTTCAAAGACACTAATAATATATATCTTTTTACAGAACTGTTTTTTACCTCGTATATAAAAGTTAAACAATAAAACGGCCGGTGAAACAAACAGGTCTATGTAAAATAAACATGATGCTCGCTACCGAGTAAAATATGATGAATATATTGGACACACGTTGTTGTGCTGAAGCAGAGTGCTCGAGGCGGTTTTTAACCTGTCACCGCTCATGCGATGAATTTCAAAGTTAATTTTATCGTTTATATAAAATTATAAATGATCATTGAAGTGCATACGAAACATAAGTTGACATAATTTAATCGAGCAATCCCATTAGCGGCTGAGGTTTTTCAGTGAACATCTACTTTGTATTATTAAAACAAATGTCAATTTACATTAGCTTTTCTTTCGTTGAAGATTTATGTATGTAGTCAGTAAATTGCGTTAAAACAATGTAAACTATATAGAGTAATTCTACTACCTGACTGTTGCCGGATATAGTTTTCTGGGTGACTACACACGATAATTGTGACTTACTGGATCGCAACCAGCATATTTTTGTTATAACACCTATAATAGTGAACCACATAGACATATCGCGTTCAGGGATCAGCGGGTAAATAGAGCCCGTAACTAAAACTCATATTTACTTTGTCACATTACAAGAAATACCAGTATATATCCAGCTACGGAGATGCTTACAGGCTGGCATGATTTCGACGATCGCTAATTAAGCTCTCGGTGGTCGCCATTCTTTGCTATTGCACTGTGTCTACAATCAGATATAGTGCAAGTACTATCAATGTATACATGAAAGTTAAAAGTTAAAGTTAAGTGTATTTCAACATGTTTTTTTAACCAACGATTAAAGTATTAGTATTCTGATAGATTCACTTAGGAGCCTACTCTTTTTATGAGCTCAATATTCTACCATTTTAACGTACACTGTCCCTTAAATGAGGTATACCCGTAGGTAAAACTAAAATTTCATTATTTTTCATCATGAATAAAAATACATTGTATAATATTCTTCTTTTAATTATCAAAAACATATTTTGAACTTGTTTGCCACTTGTTGTTTTGATGCAAGTGTACCGATATTACTTAAAGTTAACGCTATATTCCATATACAGAATTAGAAATATGTCCAATAATTATTTTTTTTGTTTAGTAGCTGGTAATTAATATTTCTGATAGTTTGTTTTCGCAAATATTGTATTATTTGTCTTTAAAATATTAAATAAATACAATTGAGACGTGATTTACATGTGAATTGAGGTAATCATAACATAAGCAAAATAAAAAATATATGAGTATATAATAATTTGATCGTTTATAAAGAACTGCGCCTTACTAGGGTTAGGGTCCAGTTATTAACTGAATATTATATTAATATAGGTTATCTAACTATAAACTTGACGATAGAGAGAAATAATGTCAATAAAGAGATCGTGACCGCAGAGCATAGAATTACACTGTGCTGACACTGTTCACATAAATTGAAAGAAATTGTTTTTTATTCTAGCTTGGTAAAAACAGCAAATTGTAAGTGCAGTATTATACTTACGTTTAATATGAATATACATACATATTTAATAAACACATCATATTTTTACTACATTCTTTTTTATATTGCGCTTACACGTTATATAAACCTTAAAAGAGAACATTCAACTACACTAATAAGGCAAGTTTAATCATCACAAAGTAAACATGTCCTATTCCGTAACATTAACATTTATCCATTTTGTTAAATTCGCACAGAGCGGAACATTAGAGAGCGTCCGGAACTAAATTTCGCCCCGGGTAAATGGACTCTGCGTTCAAAACCACAATCCCGGGACTTGTTTAGTCTAAAACTACAAATAGATATTTTCATGTTGAATGAATTTAATGCATGTCGAAATGAAACACGCTCTGTTAGAAATGAACAGGAACTGAAATTAGTTTTGTGAACTAAACTATTCGACATACATATTTTATTATTAATTAAATGCTGCCCGCGATATCACTGACATGATTTTAGAAATCTATGTTTCGGGTATACTGTATGTATCATGCAAATTAAAAGATAGGTTTAGATGATTGCAAACTAATATTAAGTGCACTAGGCAACCACAAATATATTGTTTAGAGAAATATTTAAATTATCTTAATTACCGTTTAATTAATTATAATTGCTGAGTATATAGACGATTGTCTATATAAACTGAAACATCACTTCTTTAGTTTTGGTTATGTTTTTATATTCCAAGGGGGCGAACTCTTTCACTTTGTTTCTTATAATTTAATAAAATTATTTACAATCTGTACGATTTCACAGGAATAAGTAGCACTGGATTTGCACCGGTAAATACATATATTGAAAGTGAATGCCAGAAAACTCCATTAACGTTAGAAATTAGAATATAAATATAATGTATTTTTGTTCGCAATTGCTAATCTGCGAAAGTTCTGTACCAATATTTTAGAAAATGTTTAAGCAATGTTGCATCTCATTAATGTTTTATGAATCTAATAAAAAACAACTTTTTGACTCTTTATTATCAATATATTTATGAGTCTTTAAAAATAAAAACTATAAAATGGTTATGGAAAAATTAAAAGTCATTTATATTTTTCATATATAAAATAGATACATTTTTTTATTGCAAGTTTTGTTACAGAAGGTAATAAACAAGCTATAAAGATAAAAGTAAACGAAGATGACGAAAAATCGCTACGAATTTGCTTTCTTGCAACTCTGTACCTAAATAATCTAATGCAGAGGACTATGAATTAGAAAACAAAATTCAATTAACGTAACTCTGACTTTGAATTGAATAATTGTATCACAATAAATAGATATTTGTATGGTAACTTATTCCACCTTGTTGATTATGAATTTAGTATATAGACAAAGATAATTTGTTATAAATATTTAGGTATACGTAAGTTTAGACAAGTACAGTTAAAAAAAAATGATGCACAATATTAATATATTTTACGCAGGCGGAGTCATGGAAACAGCTAGTATTATATAAATTTGCAATATAATACAAATTAAAATAGATATGTACGCAACGAAACTGAGTTTCGATGTGTCTAGGTATAATACACTAAATTATTTCGAAATGTCCTTTGAATGTTTCAGACATTTCAATACAACTTTTAGAGAGCACCAGCCAGTTGCTTAAAGGTTTTCTCTTTACAACAAGGATATAAAAGTTCTTTAATTTCATATTAAATAATTATGACGGCTAAGTTGTAAGAGTTTTATACTTGGGATTTAACTAAGAAGTTAGTATCGTTTTAAAAAATTAATTTATTTAAACTTTATTTCACTTTCAGTATGTCGTGAAAAATTAATTTAGTATAAGGAACAAATAAATGTGTTTTAGAAGTTAGGAATTGTTACGAAGAGTTAGGATACGATGAGTGTAGCAGACTGAATCGCTACTACCATATATCAGCCAAGTTTTTTTTTATAATTCTTTGTAGGGTTAGCTTTATGCCCACAATCTTACCTGATGATAAGTGGCGATGTGGCCCAAGTTGGTGGACACGCTAAACCTGTGAAGTGACTGGCTCTCAAGTGCAACTGCCGGAACACACCTGTAGGTATTTGGCGGTAGATTTTCAATTTGAGGGTGGTAGCTAACTAGGCGGGCATTATTACAAAAGGCCCTACCACCATACTATGATTTCCTCAAATTGCTTTCCTTCACCAAAAGCTAAAGCTCTTTGTAGCTGCATTTCAACTCACGTTCCTTAATGCAGTCTGTGCGACTACCACTAAGCTATCATCGCTTAAATTAATCTTCTGGTTTTTGGGAAAATAGCAAAAGGACATAATTTATGGCTATGGTTATTACGGCCTCTTCCAGTTTCAGTTGATCGTTGCAGTTGAGGGAAGGGTCAAGTCTGGATGTGACGTATGAATAGACTTGCCCTTTCTTTGTCCCGTTAGATAACCACGAGGATTCGTATTGTCGCTTAAATACATTAATCATTAAAATTACTCTGAGGTCAGTTGGTTTTGGAAAGAGGCCTATACGAGGTAGGTTTCTGTATATGGGTCGTGAAATTTTAACATAATTTACAGATGTACGGAAATAACTTTTCTAATTGTAACATAGATACCTTATAAACATCGAAGAAAAAACAATAAGTAAATAATAATTTGTCATTTTCCTATAAAATGCTATTCAGGCCAGGTATAAATTAGTTTGCTTCTAATTTATTATAGTTTTATTTACTTTGGAGCGATGATAGCTCAGTGGTAGCGTTTACAGACTTCTCGTCAAAGGATATGAGTTCGAATCTCTGTAATGAACTTGAGCTTTCGGTCTTTTTCTAGTGCCTACCTGGCCAGCTACCATCCTCAAATTGAAAATCTGCCTCCAAATACTAATAGATGTGTTCCGGCAGTTGCATTTGGGATTAGATTTGATTTAGTGTGTCCACCATCTTTGGCCATATCATCATTGAACAACAAGTGAAATTATGGCCATAACGCTAAACCTATATAAAAATAAGTTCTCCTTTAAAGATAATTATAATCCCGAATTACGGCTAATCTGTTTTGCCCGTATATTTTTGATATTTTCATCTTTAACTAAATATTAATATATAGAAATAGCTCTGCAATTCTGTCTTTATATAATATTTGAATATTGATATATGTATCTATTATTAAGATCACTGACCATAAATATGACCTTGGATGTAAATGTAAACAATTACTACATAGTCAGTGCGCACAAAAACGCGAGTCACCTCTAGAAATGTACATTTATATTATTGATTAAATGACGACAATCATTTCTTCCGATTCAATGAAGATTCTTCTCATAGGGGGATCACGAGTTCACGGTCCATATAGCAAGCAAGAGGTATGCTGATACAAGATAAACTTGAAGACCATAAAATAACTGATATGTGCTATTAAAAGTAGGTATAGTCTAGAACATGAAAACTGCGAATGAATGGAATGTATATATTATGGATTGAATACACTAAGTTTAACACCTGTCATATTGGTCCGCTTAGGTATCCAAGATCAACCAGTTAAGATTGCAATAAAAACAGGGACGTGGAAACGTTAAATAAGAGGTCTTCTTTGGGTTTAGATTGTCCTGGTCTTAGCATCATTTATAGTGCAAGTATAAGTCTAAAGGACCTTAACAGTTTAACTGAGTTTTGTGGCAAACACAAAAGATACGTAGTCGAAATGGCAGTTAGCGCAGGGAGTCAAAGTGATAAAACCTAGGTTTGGATCGTGTTCTAATTCTCTTTATGATATCTAGTCTATATCAATATATTTTTCATTTTTTGTTTAGGTGCTTTTAACCGCAGTTATATCAACCGGATCATAAAATAATAATGATACTAAAAACAAACTGTCGTATATTCTTATTTATAAAATCACCTATTACTCTCATTTCAAATGCATTTACGCGTATACAGCCAAGGGAAACTAAAAGGGCTATGTGGGACTCACCCAGTAAGAAGCACCGGGAAAACCCACTAAGGCCCCACGGCCATGTGTAGCATTGCTGGGGTGATATGGATTCGAACTTGCGATTACCGCATCGATTAGCAATTAATCCACTAAACTTTTTAATATACTGGTAATTTGAGCGATATCTTACTAGCTTCTTGTTAACCTCATTAGAAGTACGCAAGCTGTCCTTTGCCTCTGGCAATATGGGGGATTAAGAGGCGTCGTAGAGTTTGTTTTTGGTGAGTTTTAGACGGTGTTTGTCACCTGATGAGTATTATCATTGGTAATTACCTGTTGCAAGGGAAAGTACGTAAATGGAGTAAAAGTACCCCGCGTCGTTGGACGTGAGTTTGATCTCCGTAATGAGCCTGAGCTTTCGGTGAAAGGAAACATCATGATAAACCCTAACGTGCTTTTAGAGATTTTTCTAATGCCCATCTGGTTAGCTACCGCCTTCAAGTTGAAAACCTGTCGTTAAATACATCTAGGTGTGTTCCGGCAATTGCTCTTAAAAGCCAGTCTTTCCACTAGGCTTAGCGTGTCCAACGTCTTGGGCCATATTACTACTTTACGTCAGGTGAGATTGTGGCCTTAAATTTAAATCGGTACAGTATATAAAAAATACTATTTAACTTATTGGCAAATATTATATTTTAAATTCATAGGAAAATAGCTGTTTACATCTATTACTGCCATATCATTCATTATACGAAATTTCGTGACAATAGACGCATCTACGGTCCAAGCACAACGATATCTCGAACTAATCTGAAGTAATTTAATAGGATGTATTGAAATACGCTGTGATCCGTCATAAGATGAACACAAAAATAAACTGTTTGTGAAATTGGAACATCATTCAAAAAATTACCTCTGTTCATTCTTTTTCCGAAGTGTCTTCGGTTTAAGTTATAATATAGTATAGATTACGATTAGTGGTTAACTATTTTGAAGTAGTAAATATTTTACGGCACAGACATTTCCATGTTTATAGGCTCGTCACAGTGACTCTCGTTTTCTTACATACGACTATGTTTGCTTTAACATATTACAGCACATATATAGCTAAAATTATCTTATACTAAATCACTTATGTGGATAGCTTTTTTTTTAAATTATATTAATAAAAAACATTATTTTAGTACAGAGCTAAAAAAAATAGAAAATAGTCTTTTACTATGAAGTATTTATTTTATAACTATATAAATATTACCGTAAAAAAGCGTAGATTTCCTAATATATGCAAATAGTTTATACTTCTTTTTATATATAAACAGTAATTGTTTTACACTAAATTATGTGTGCCTGCGACTTCGTTCGCGTAAAACTAAAATTGTTTAATCTCATGCGGTCATTCAAATTAAAATATTTTGCGATACAGTTAACTAATTTTAATTAAACAAAATCTTAATGTTACTCAAGGATACGCTTTATGATTTTGGTGACGTTTTATCATAAACGTTGTACTTTACAATGATACGTGTACAAACAAACAGACAGACATTTCTAAAAATGATGTAAATCTATTTTATGACTTATTCTCAGTCACTTGCAATATGTTTTTACATAAATGTAAATAGTTGAGACACGTTAAATTTACATTATTTTGATATGTATAGTTTTTTTTTTAATTATTGTCTAAAGATATCGCTACAATCTCACTTGATGTTAAGTGACGATGTAGTCCAAGATGTTAGACACGCTATGCCTAAGGTACTGGCTCTCAAGTCCCACTGCCGGAACACACCTACAGGTATTTGACGACAGATTTTCAATTTGAGTATGGTAGCTAGCCAGGCGGGTAATAGAAAAAGCCCTAACACCATGTTATCGATTCATCACGATTTTTTCCTTCACTTAAAATTCAAACTCATTACGGGTGGATTCGAACCCATGTCCCTTGACACGGCGTAGGTACACACTACTAAGTGAGCTATCATCGCTTCAAAATTGTTTGTATAGATAACAAGATCATTTCTAATAATCTTTAAATCTATGAAGCCAATGATTGGTTAGCAAAAGTTAATTTGGAAAAAAGAGGTTGAAGTAAATTATTTCTTGTTTATTTGTACCACACCCACAGAAACCTTTTTGGTGATCCGCGATTCGGGTCACGAGTTCTAGCTATGGGCCGTGTCCGATAGATGGCTGCTCATCCCGGATCAGTCGTAGAACGGAGATGTCCTTAATGGAGATTTTACACGTGATTTCCGGGAACCCGTCGACGTTTCAACCGATATATACCTGTTTATGATACCCATTAACCCGAGTAAACAGAGAGCCTTATTTCACGAAAGGTAGATAAATATCTAATTGAACCAATACGATTAGTTACTTTGTTCGTTTGATCATGACCGATACGTCACTTTCGGGTTGACTAATTATCTATTACTATAAATAAATAATAAAATTTATCATTGACTTTGGGTAAAATCTTCGCGTATTAATGATAAACTGTTTCAACCAAGATTAACTTCATTATAATACAACATAAGGTCTACCTCAAATTCATAAAACAAACGTGTGAAACTGAGCCATGTAAACAGTAAAAAAGATTACCAACATCTTAGGAGTTTGTTGCAGATAAAACGCAGGTAAAATACATATAAATAAAAATAAAATTAAAAATAAATTAAAATGGTACAGATCCAGAGACTGCAATGTAGGTAAAAAGAAGTATTAAACTTTTTTTACTTTAAGCATTTGATTAATTAGATACTCATTATAAAATTATCCATGTCCTACGATTTTGGCTGCGATAAATTAGCACTTCACATGGATAACGTTTGTAATTTGTAACGTGCTCTCATTTGCAAAATGCAAAATTGATTGATTATTGTCGTTGTTCTTTCATTGCTTACAGCTGTTGCTTAACTTATACTTAAGTTCTGCTTTAATACTTTGCTAGATAAGAAAATAATATCACTATCTAAAGTACTTTATGTAATTTAAGCTTCATGAGAGCGTCATAACTACCATTGACTTGAAAAAAGTCTCCAGCTATCGAAAAGACTGGGTAAAATATGCGATCGGGTTTTTCTTGATTAACTTCGTTCTTGCGGAATTAAAATTTTATGTAACCATTTTCACCTGTGCTTGTAACTTTTTTCAATATAGCGTTGATCCTATTGGTAGTAGCGTGATGTTAAATAACCTAAAGCCTACCGTAATAATTGCTCTATCAAATAAAAAAGAATTCTTGAAAACTGACAAGTAGTTCCTAGAATTAGCGAGCTCACACAAAAATTTCTGCGTTATTATATTAATATAGATGTGTAGAAAATTTAATAGTTAATAAATAATTTCTTTATTTACGGCGTGTGCACAGCTGGATTGTTTTTCAGACATCACTATCGTCCATTCTATAATAACATCTAAATAGTAAAACTTGGTCGACTTGGTGCCTGTGCTTACGAGATGTCCGGCGAATCGATAATGTGCTTGGAAAATTTTATTATAGAACTTAACATTGTTTATAGTACAGGAAGTTATCAAAGATTAGCACATTCAAATAAAAATACTTATGTTTTATGATGTTTTGTATAGATTTTTGAGACCCAGTCCTTTTATAGGCTTATCTTGTTCACCGTCTATAAAAACTATTAAAAAAACCAGTAAGCTGCAGAATTATTGGATATATTACTCTTAACAAATATATATATATATACATAATATATATATATTAGGTATTGTATCCGCAAAACCAATACCTTTATCATAATATAGGCACCATTACATTTTTATGAAGGAAAAACGCAACGTAATGCCTTGACGATGAATGGCGGCTTGTAAGCAGCGCGGTCCGACGCAGATTTCTGAGCTTTATTTTTTCAGGACCAGGTGATGGATGGCTCGGTGTTTTCTTGTGTAATTTCCGGACGCTAATTGCCGCGGGCATCCGTCACGGGTACGCGGGAAAAAATAACGCTATGTTACGGGTCGAAGGTAACAAATAATTCTTCGTATTGTTTGTTGTATGTAATTTGTTATAAATATATAAGAAATTACTTGCAATTTATGTTTTATAAATAAGCGTAACATTTATTTTAATTATTATCAATTGTATTGACATATAACTCGGTCTTTTATTGCTACAGCTACAAGAGCAATCAGTTTTGCATTGTGTAAATAAAAACACTTTAAAAACGACATGTATAGACTAAGTATAGTACGACCAAAATATTTAATTCATCAAATATCTTATTTTGAAATAAAAGCGAGGGGTAGAATTTAAGTATATTATAAAACATATAATTAGAATAAGACTGCCAATAATGACTGTAAATAACACGTTGCCAACGTTGCCAACTTTGTATTAAATTGTATTTTTTTATACATATAATTCATAATTACCCTTCATGATTAGCCTTCTAAGCTTAAGCTTTTATCTTATAATTACAAACCACTTTCAATTTTGTTTGTGTAAATTATAATATAGACTTTATTGTCGGGAAGACTAACAGCTATAGATATAAGGGTTAACAAGGTTTTCATAAATATGATACAAAAAACACACCCCTTGCAACCAGCCTTTTATGATCCAAACACTGTGAGAAGTGAGAAAAAAACAGAGACAACATTTAAAAAATACACAAAGTAATGTAAAGCAAACAATTAGAAATCATAAAATACACACCACTGAGAAATAATGGGACTATTAATTAGTGAAATAATTTTCAGAATTTAATCTCTGTGTAATTCTTCAAAGTGATGATAGTTCAGTGGTAGTGTGTACGACTTTGCGTCAAGGGACATGAGTTCGAATCCAACCACCTACAATTAACTTGAGTTTTCAGTGAAGGAAATCATCGAGGAGAAACCATAGCATGGTGGTAGGGTTTTTTCTGATGTCCGCCCGGCTAGCTACCACCCTCAAGTTGAAAACCTTTCGCCTAATACCAATAAGTGTGTTCCGGCAGTTGCACTTGAGAGCCAGTTCTTCCAGAGGTTTAGCGTGTCTGCCAACTTGAGCCGTATCGTCACTTAAGATCAGGTGAGATTATGGCCATAACGCTAAGCCTTAACTAAAATAAAATTCTAGAGGCTACTATAATAAACTTATTTTTACACAATAGTAACCCGGATATAGTTTATCTTTGAGGAAAAAATAGTTATTTTCTATGATTTAGGTTAGGTTTAGTTTATCATGCTTATTTTCTACCTCAGAATACATAATAAATATTAATTTAATAGTTATTGATAAATAACATTACATTTATTATGGCAGTGTTACAAAACAGAATATTTTATGAAACTAACACCCAAGTATATATGATAACTGCTATGCAAAATAAGAACTAAAGCGTAAAAAAAATTAGTACATCCACCATAACTAACTTTTCTTGTCGCGTAGTAATTGTAAAAAGTACATTAAATCTCTTTCGTAACAAAAGTACAAGACGTCGAAGCGCTTAGCGGAAAATCTGCGCATAAAAGAAAAGGAAAACATTAAGAATTTAGATTGGTAGTAAACTTTGAATTGAGTTTTGTTGAAGTAAGTAAGTAATCATGTTCTTGAATAATTCATGTTAAGACCGTGGGTTTTTTTTTAAGTTATAGATAAATTAAAATTTTGGTTTCTTTAAACCACTTTAAATTTAGTCACTTAAACTGATTTATAATCATTAACAAAATTATTAAAATATATGTAAGTGGTCTCATTTCCTAAATTATTATATTCTTTTGTAATTTTCTTTTATCTTTAACGTCAAAAGAATCGGAATAAATGAAGAAAGGAATGAAATCATTTACAATGGACTCTCAAAAATGAGAGATGATTTTTGAATAATTTCTATATTGCCAAATTGGCACGGTGTGCTTGAATACATTTTTATATGTAAACGCATACTACAATGTATGGAAATTGTTTCTATTTACAAACATACAAGGTATTCTGTATACGGTATAAGTAGTGTTTAAAAATAGATTGAAAACTAAAATTATAAAGTTACTTCGAGGTGATATGGTGTGTGTGATATGTGGTCGAAATGGCGATTTTCTTTGGCCTATAGCGGTGTCATATTTTCCAACATATTGACTTAAGATATTATCATAGCATTAAATAATCTAAATGTCAATGAGAATTTTATCGATATATACTTCGTGCTAATCTTTTGTCTTTATTCTCGACTTATATCTATTACTTATCAACGTTTTTCAAAACTTTTCCAAATTAGTCGTTTTTAGATCTAAGTGATTCTTTATAATTGTCTAGAACAGCTATGAAAAGTTTTGTACGTATTACCAAATCGTGACTATAATAATTCATCCCTTTGCTTAATAAACTGTGGTAGGAGTTAAAGAAACCAATGTTATTTTAAACATAACAAATACTGATATGCTTGGCAGGTTTGGCAACGAAATATTGAAGATATAGTTTTATTTATCTAAATCTGGAATCATTATTAATTATTTAACCACGAATACTATTCTATTATGTTGTTGTCGATTACATGTACATAGATAAGCTGTATTAATATTATAAAGCGGAATATTTTGTTTTGTTCGGTGTTTGTTTGAACATGCTCATATTAGGAATTAAAATGTCGAATTTATTTTTCTTACTCTTTGTATATGATAGAAAAATTATTGACGAAGGCGGATATTTAACATCACGCTACCGTCAATAGGAGCAAAGCTGTATAGAAAAGAATTACAAAAACGGGTAAAAATGATTAAATAAATTTTTAATTATACGCAAAGGAAGTTGCGAGCATAACTAGTATCAGATAAGCTATACAAGTTAACATACTTCAAGTATATCGAAATCATTTTAATATAGTTACTAAAGTTAGATGTAAATGTGGTCGGAGTTTGAGCGGTCAGGTTTAAAATATGAATATAAATCGAGAAACTTCGGTGTTGTTCAAATCCATAAGGAACTTTAAAATTATTAACACAACGATGTTACAGATTTACGCTTCATAAATCCGTTTTATCACGACCGTGGAAATGTTGTTTTGAATATTTTAGAAATATGAACTTGATGTTGTATTTCAAGGAATTTATTACTTTTAATCTTTAACTTTATTTGTGAGTTAGTTAAAAAATGGAAGAGTATTTAGGATTTTTAACATTTATTTTCTTTAAACTTTTACAGGCGTTCTTACTTTTGGTGATATTACGGATAAGCGACTATACTATACCTGAGGTAAAACTGAGTATAATTCTAATAAAACAGCAGTTACCATCGCGTTGACGATAATTCATTACTAACCCTACTGTAATACCAGGCTGGAAAGGTGCTTATTTTTGACTGGATTTTAAGTCTAGCGGGAATCCCACGCGGTAAAATTATTTCAGTGATTTACAAATAATTGCTCTAGATCTGGGTGTTTTTCGTGTCTGTTGCTTATATATTTATTCATACTTCGCATTAGCAAAATTGCCTACAAAGGTAGATGCCATAATAGAACAAAAGTGTCTCTTTACATTTTGCTTGAAGAAGTCTAAGTATTGATATACAAGCTAGAATACAGTTCTTCAGCTTTACCATACGACAAAGATACGACGTAGACAACGTTGTTTTTTTTTTTCAGACCAATATTAAGTCTTCGGAAAGTTGTAACTCCTAAGCTCAGTGTGTTATTCTGTAAACGCATCCCACACTATGTTTAGAATGTTACCATTTCTAGTACAACATCACTTAGAATCAGATGAGTTAAACCATTAATCTATAAAAAAGGATAGTTTGCTCATTTGTTATTTTCTATTTAATTCAAAAGATATTCCAGACTTATTTAGATATTCTTTTCATCAAATTTGCATGTTATTCATATTTTACCCAAAACGCTCCCACCAAAAAGCCAAAATATCTTATAAAACTTATTTTTACATAATATTTTTTTGTTATCGTTGAAGTAAAACACAGTTAGGTAACCATAGTTAAACCATTTTAGTTCTTGCTGTGTTAGGTTTTTATACTACCCGCCTGGCTAACTACAAGTTGAAAATCTGCCTCTCAATTTTTTTGAGGTGTTATACGGTAGTTGCACTTGAGATCCGGTCTTTCCAATAGCTTAAACGTCTTTATCATCTTAGAACACATTATCATTTAATAAATCAGGCGAGATTGTGGCCATAACGTTAAAACCTATTAAGTATAAAAATTTCTTGACTCAGTTGTGTAGTCGTACGTAGCACCATGTTTGGTTCTTAAATATATACTGGCTGTTCCCAAATTCCAATTCACTTAAAAGTGCTACGATGGTGGATGTTGGACGGTGATTGTAGTGGCTTACTACCCAGTAACGTACACAGAAATGTTACTATACAGTTAGCACAGCCTTTGCATAGTTCAGCAAGTGAGACAGAATTTGCAATAAAACTGAAATTCTTTCATTCGGATCACGTGGCGTATATGTACACTAGCAAGCGACGAGTCGGCGAAGACACGAGCAAATTTATTTGAGTCTCCAATCAGACCCCTAGACGTTCAGAGACAAAGCGCCTTCTAGAAATTCTACTGAATTGTGTCAGACCGTTTGGAAAAACGTGTGTCGGTTGTGACATTGTTAGTTCTGTTTAAATGCTTATCACGTTTTGTTTGATCAAATGAAAACTTTTTGGTTGCAAAAAAATATTTGCGGAATTTCCTGTATTATAAACCGCAGCGTGCTTTATTACTTGCTGCTCAAACTTATTACGATATATAAAATATCAATATAGAAAATAAAGTTGTAGGTATATTTGACAGTAAGTTGTTTGTACTTGTAAATATGAGTACAGATATCGCTTAAATCAAATAAATTAGTATATCAAATTGGTACTAATGACCAGTGAGAATGCACAATCAATTTACTATGCGACCTTTTTTAATTAACAAGATATGTCATACGGGATTTCCTGTCCAGTTTCCAGAAATTTTAACATACAAGGTCGTCAACGTTTTAGTGATACTTCTGATGCTATAAATGTCCTTAGGCTACGGTGACAAATTTTATTGAGACAGGTCCTACACTTATTGGCACCGTATCTGTATATAATAAACATTGATTTACAGCTTTCAATAAACATAATAAAAGCCCTTTTAGTTTATTTTTTCTAATGACCGATATAAGGTCATCGCGAGCGAAACCCATTTCACGTCAGTAATAGGATTACTGGTTTTATTACATGCAGCAGAAATATCGTTAGGAAGCCAATTTCGGCGTCAGATATTGGCTATTAGCGCACGCAGTAATACCTCTTCGATATTCATGTAGGTATAACGAGCTGAACTTGAGCATGTCTGCGGCTCAGTTATAGGTTAATGACAACATTATAACGTTTTGCTCGCGTTGTTCTACGATTGCTATTACGTTAAATAGGTACTCCACAAGTGCGAAGCATTTAAGAAAATTGGTGTTTCAGTTATAGAGATCCGAAAACGAGTTCTACGTTACAGTGGTTAGTATGATTGGAGCGATTATGGCTCAGTTGACAGTATGTATTGACTCCGCGACAATGGATGTGAGTTCGATCCCTACAATGAGCCTGAGCTTTCGGTGAAGGAAAACATCGTGATGAAACCACAGCATTTTTCTACGGCTTTTTGTAATACCCACCTGTCCTATGGGTGTATGCAAATACCTATAGTTGCATTTTGGTAGTTACGATTGAGGGCCAGTCCCTCCACTAGACTTAGCGTGTCCACCATCTTAGTCCACATTGTCGCTTAACATCAGGTGAGAGCGTGGCCATAACGATAAGTCTATAATCTATATGTAAATGAAGGTCATTTAAACCTTCATTTCAACTCTACGCTTATAAACTCTTTTTATTTAAAATATGTATTTTCTTTTTTTAAATCTATATTATCGATAGTTGTCTATTAAACAATGTATACGTCAAAAATACTTCATGAGATGTCATTACATTAAATACATGAAGAAATAATTAGATAATAAATATTAAGATACAAATAAAGTGAAACAATAGCTTTAAATGTTGTTTCTCTTTATTACAGAGCAACTATTAAGCTTATTGTTTCGTTACCCTAATCATCTCTACCGCAGAAAACATTACATATATATATATATAAAACTTTGTAAACTACACGATCACAATTTACAGGAGAATAAGAAAAGACAGATACAATTTTAATTTTAGTCTTTACAAAGTTATATTAATTAAAATAAGACCTTTACGAAATTAATTAAACGCAATCAGTAACCCGACATCGTAACCTCTTTTCCAAATAAAAAAAAATGTTTCCGATAATATTTTGTACTGTAAATTTAACGAACGAGTATCGATCACGAATAATGAGGTCAACTCTCCATCTCATTAACTTCTTAATTAAGAACCATAGACGTGATCTAACTTGAAAATATTCAAGTGCTCCCTATATTTTGTTTTTGGAATAAAAAACGCTGAACTGGTTCCGAGCACTGAAGTGGCTGCGTAAAGCCGGCCAATTAGCGAGGTGTGTCGATCTACAAGCCTCCGCTGCGTGGGTATTTCAATTTGTTCGTTGCAGACTTTAGTGATGTTTTATAGTAAACTTTCGGTCCCAGCGTGATAATTGCGCGGAACTGGACGCTTTATGTTTGGCGGTGCCCTCGTAATTGCTACGTGAATTTTCGGGACAAAACTTCTGTCCAATCAGTTATGGTAATGAAGCGGTCGCCGATACTCGGGGTTCTGATTTTCAAGGGGAATCATTTGCATTACGTTGATAGATACTAACATTTTCTGTATGTAACAAATAATTACAAATGAAATTTAATATTTACTCCAGTTGTATATAGATAACTTTTTCATCAAACTTCTTTGTAATTCATATTTTAAGTAAAGGGTCCGTATCGAGCTGTTTGATAACATCTTTTCATATTACATACTGGCGAAAATATTTATGAGTACTAGTGCATTAATTTGTCTACTTATATATCCAAAATCACTTAATCTATGCATAGGTTTTTTTATAATCTATGGATATACTCTCCGGTTAAGTTTTTAAGTAAGTTATGAAAATAGTAGTATGCTAAGATAAAAAGATTAATTTTGCAGTAAGTTTTGTCTTGCAAAACTATACCCAGTTCATTATTTATTTATATAACACATTATATGAAAAGTTGTTTAAATCAGTATTTTAAGTTCAGTAAGTAAAGCTGCAAAAACTATAAGTAGATAACTTAATTATTTCATAACATCTGTAATTAATTTTTTTTAATCTCTATATTAATTAAAAGAATATTCTTTACCAACTTCTGCTATGACATATTTTTTCTGGTATTCAAAGTGAAACGACTCATGCGCCACCTACTTTAAAGTAAATAATATCAGTTCAGAAACCCTTAATTATTTTACGCCATGTACAAATTTCACCGTAATCGAAAAAATGGTGGAAGATCGCACAAAAGACAGAAAGAAAAAAAACAAAAGAAATTAAATATTTACTAGCTTTTATCTGCGGCTTTGCTTGCATAAACATTGATTTTGTCAAACAAATCGAATGACAAAATAAAAAGTTTCAGACAAAGTTTATCCCTTACTTTACCCCATTCCCAATAAGCTTTTTGCTAGAGAAAAATATACTATTACCGTCTCCAGGTTCTAATCTATCTATGTACCAAAATTCATCATAATTGATTCAAAGGTTTAGGCGTGAATGCGTAACAAACAAACAAACATACTTTCGCATTTATAATATTAGTAAGGATATAAAAGGAACATGTTTGTCAATTTGTGATTTGTGAACGAGGAATCGATTGGAACAGCATCTGAAATTATGAATATGAGAATACAAGTAAAAAAAATATGGTATTTTAGTAGTTGAGTCATTATATATTGTTAAAAAATATTAATAAATTACGACAATGATGTAATAAAATTAAAAAAATCTTTTATTAATCAATACTTAGTGTGACTTAACATTAAAAATCTTTACGGTAAATTAAACAAAATTTTTATAATAAATAAAAATTTAACAAACCCGTCAATGTCAGGAACTTCGTAAACATTCACGATCCCACGGGTGCCTTTCCACATAACAGCACTAAAGTTATCACACGATTCGTTGAGTTCGCGCTAATGAAATTAACCCCCATTTACCCCGGGAACGAAACGCTAGTAATGAGATGTTTCCACTGTAACTACATATATGTATGTTAGGTATGAACGACTGACCTCAAAGTCATTACCCGGATGAAAGATCACAAATTATGTTAACTTTCAGTTCCTATAACAAGAAATCACGTTTGTTTCTGTTAAGTGCTTATTGCATATTTATAAAATGAATTTTTACTACAGTGTAGTATAGATAAAACACAAAATAATCAAAAACTAAATTATCAATAATACCTATAATAATAATTGTATATAACCACTGTTTCAAACCACACTTTCCAACATACATGTCAGATTTCAAAAAATCTTTTTGTATTTGATAGAGTAATAATTAAGGAACGCTTTAAGTTATTTAACATCACGCTAGTACAAATAAGAGCCAAGCTGTATTAGAAAAACTAACAGAAACAGACAAAAAAAATCCCACTAGAATGAAGTTGCGGGCACAGCTGACATATAAAAATATTATTAAATAATTAATAAATTGTTGACATGATCAAATCATATTTTTTATACTTAAATAATAATTGGCGGTTTTACAAAAACAACACGATAAAAATTAAGAAAACGAGTATTTTCACTTTTCACCTGTCTTCACTTTTACTATAATAAAGAAGTGATCACTTAAATTTGTAATACCACGCGTAAGTTTATATAGGTACTTACATATCTTCAAAGTTTTGCTCAGTCATTATGAAACATGAATAGTTAATATAGGTTTTGACAACTTATACACAGAATTCAGCGTCATTGGTTTTTAGCCAGGCCTTGGCAAGTTTGTTAAGACTTCCGACGGCACACTAAAGTTATCCAACTAAAAGTCAGTTCACGTAAAAAAATGAATAATATTGTAAAAAACGGAAGTTTTCTTACTGGAATTTTATATCGAGATTTACCAATCCGATTCTAAAAATCCTTTCACTAGTAATAAGATATGTGATGTGTTTAAGCTGAGTTATATACTAATTTTGTTCTTATTAAATTGAATAATATTATTAAGAAAGGCAGTTCTAATTGCTATTTAGTATTTAGGTAGAATTTTTTAGGCCAGTTCACTTATTATGAACTGTACTTTACTTACTGAAAAATTTAATTTAATTTGCTAGGACAAGCAAATTTTTTTGTTGAATTATATCTAACATAACACGAACAACAAGTTAATCTCAAAGAAAACAGGGACTTTTATGAATTATGACTACTGAGGATAGTCAAAAAGAAACATTTAGTATGATCAGCGATACGGAAATGAAGCCCTTTGAGAGTAGATAATAACGTTTCAGTAGCAGACGTTGCCTTGGACGGGACTTGGACAGGGTTTGGTTGATAGGGTGCTATTCTAAAATAAACCGATAATCAACTCGATATATTACATTTAATATTTATTTTGTGGTTTCCTATGTAATAACGTCTTAAAGTTAGTAATAATACGTTTGGGCATTGCGTTGATCGATATGGGTACAAATCGTATTCATGAAACTTTTACTAAAGAAACATATTTGTGATGAATTCATAATATTGTTATAGGATATTTTCTAAGAGTCACTTCATTGGATACCATACTTAAAACCTGTTGCCAATCACATGCATTATGTTGTATTAAATCAGCTGCACTTGATAACCAGTTCCTCGTTTTTAAACCCATCCATTTTGGGTTTCATCGTTACTTCACCTAACACGAAATTGTGGTCAAATGCTAAATATATAAAGAATTTATTTTATTTTTAATTCATTCTTAGCAGCTGATAAAAAAGCTATATTAACTAAAAATAACATAACTATATTAAATTTCCCAAAAAGATACATTTTCTTTTTAAAGAAAATATCGAAATAGAATATCTATCGAAATTAATCGTAAGATTGAGAATAGTTGCAGAACATATATCGTATCCCTTAGGCTAGGACTAGAGCCGTTGCTTATGGTAAGTATTAAATGTATGTCTTTATTTTCTGGTGGAAGCTTATCCGTCAATACGTATATACTATATGTCAATTTCTATTGTATAAAGTAGCAATGAGGTGTACATCTCTACAACTAATATTTATTTATATTCAAACTTATCAAGAACTTTTGAGGGTCGAATTTCTAATTTTGTTTTATTTCTATGAGGGATCTATTTATTTGGAATTATGTTTAATCCAAAAAAGAAGAGTTTCGTATGGTCGTCGATAAAAATAAATTCATAAAGATTCTTTTACGGATTTGTTTATATAATTGTACTAATAATATTTTGTAATAACTTTGTATCGCTCGATATATTATTTACAGTGTATGTGAATGCAGTTCACATCTTAGTAATAGTTGAGAGATTCATACGTATCAGAAATTTCTATTCAGTAAATAAAGTAATGTATTAGAGGTACAAGGATACGGCACATAGAGATAAGTTTTTTATATATTTCAAGATAAAGATGTTTTTTTAAACTAAACTTTACGATGCTTGGCATCAGTCACGTCTGATGGAAAGTGAAGATAAGGATAAAGATGTAGCGCGTTCGTGCAACAGAAACTGGTTTACTCTTCGTTTGAAGACGCCAATGTTCTAAGACTGGAAAACCATCGCAGGTAGTGAATTTAATTCCTTGGCGGTTCGCAAAAGAAACGAGGATGAAAATCGTTTAGTGCGAACAAATGGGACATCGACAACATACGGGTGAAGGCCCACACCACTTTGAGTATTTCGGAGGTGATATGGGGAAGGGGGTATTATAAATACTATAAATAAATGTAGTTCCTGCGAGCATTAACGGAAGTGCAATCGATAAAAAACTGTCAAACAAGCGACTTTTGCGACGATGCTTCAGTTCAAGCATTCTAACATCTGTCAACGAGTACCAATTAGTCTTCTAGCTCGTCGACCGATAGAGTCTAGTGCTGCTAGCTGATATTTGGCAGTCCCGTCCCAGATGTGACAACAATACTCCACACACGGCTTTATTTATGAAGTTTTCGAGTTTTGGAAATGATCCAATCATAATAACTGCGTTGAAAAATACTAAATATTTACTTTTGCTAATATTTCAGACGTTCTTATATAATTATATCGTCACATTATATCATAACAACGGTACACCAACTAAATATAGGTTTGCCTTCGAGTATATATTTTCCATAGTCGCATATAATTTAAGGATTTGATTAATCATGAACAAATTTCATCTGAACAAATACCATCAAAGTTTGTAGTATCATAAAGATTCCGCAGTCTTAAGCAGTTATGTAAATAATACCCTAAGTTCTTACGACTTCGGTTAAGACGATTATGTCCCTTTTCATTGTGCTGCGTAAACCCAGAACTCCCCGAGGTGTATGTTCATATGCGTTCCCTGGCTAAATTACACGTGAACGTGTCTAGGTATATGAAATGTTGATTCAACTCTGCCATGATATTAGGATTGTCAGTACAATATAATTTTGATAAATTAAATATATAAAAAAGCAACAATTTAAAAGAGATGAAAATTATTTAATGGTTTATCTACTGTTGGGAAAAGGTCGTATATTATATTGTAGTACAACACTTTTGTGTGATGAGCATAAATTAAACAGGGTACAAAGTTTTGAGTAATATTAAATCTTATATATAGTTCAAACTAAACTATGATTGGCTCTTACAGAAAAGGCAAACAAAAACCGTTATATAAGAACAAAATTACTTACTTTCACATGGGTACAGTTACTTTTAAAAACCAATCACCATATTCATATCTTATTTTGTTTTTACTTAAGAGTAATAGATTATAAAAAAAAACTTATAAATACATTATATTATATTAAAAAATTATAAATAGGGTCTGAAAAATACTTGTGTACCCTACAATTGTTCTAATATGTTTTAATTCATTAAAGTATAATATATACTAAAAATATTTTTAGCATTTTAATGATCAAGTTAATCATATGAAAATATTAATAGAAGCACCTGATTTACAAATTTTTACTCTCATTATCGTTTTTACAATTTAGAATTCTTTTAAATGTCGTTAAAATATTTCGTCGTATGTGGATCAAAGAAAGTGTTTTATATGTCTATAAATATTTTATAGAAATACATAAACAGACAAAATCTTTAAAACTATCTATGTGAAAAATGTTTTATCTCTTGGAAGTCCTGTATCGATTTTTTTTGTACAATTTACAGAGTCGTATGTGAATGTAATTGTAGAGGTAGTTAGATACGGCAAAATTTGACCAGTCTACGGGCGGCAAAAGTGTAAATCCACCACTGATAAAGACTTATTATGTATTTCTTTAATAAAGTGGAGGGCACTATGCTTGTGTAACCAGAAAAAACTTTTGAATCAATTTATGTCTTGCTCCCGTGTTACCGTAGTCAAAGTAATAAAAATCATAGTACCAAGGAAAATAAAACTATGTCATTATTTTGAAATAGACATGTATTCTGAAATGTAAATTGGGAATGAGATTACCAACATTGAGATATTATTGAAATAATATTTATAAAATTTGATGGATAAAAATATTCTATTACAGTGAACTTTGTTTTCATAATGTTCATCACCGTACCTAACTTTATAAGGGCTCAGCAGCGTATTCACATGCGGCTAATAAATCATGCCAGTGCGGTTTGCCTACCAGTTTCAATTTAACTTTCGTCCCGGCGAGCTCAGTCTGGAGGCACTGCGTAGTGACGTCATAAAACTGTACTAAGTTTAACACTAAATTTGTTATACGTCACGTTGTTGTTTCACTTGAAAATTGATTAAATGTTTTAATCAATAGTTTTATTGTCAATAAGTTTTATTTAATGTCAAGAGAACATTTTTGTTTGATTTTTTTTACTATAAAAATGTATAAATGTATTAGTGTAAGTTACTGTGGATGAACCTTTATTAATAAATAAATAAAATATTATTCTGTAATCTTATTTTGATAATCTAATCTGCAGGTCTATGTTATCTATTAACCTATTTTTATTTATAACTGGAATCAAAAACATTAATGAAGCATTCATTTAGAAGAGAAATAAAACTGCTAGTACTATGATTAAAAAATGCTTTCAACGCTGAGTACACATTCACGGTAGATCTATGGTGATACGTGGTGCACTGGTAAACAATGGCTAAAAGCCGAAAGCCACATCTGAATTAAGCCCATTAAGGTGAGACCGCAACAATCGGACAGTGTGTCCGTCCGGTGTAATGCACCGGCCGCCGCAGCCGGACGCCACTCCGTTTTCCGGTACATCGAACCAGTGATTTTGTTAAAACCTCTACAATGTAATTAACTGTAAATGTATGATTCACAGAATATAAAAATAATAAAATTGAAATTTTAATATTTCGAATACCAATGATATGAAAATGTAAGAATAAGTTCGGAAAATTCCTGAAAAACTAAGATTGTTTTTTCTCTATTAGATTTTTATGAACTTCAGTTCAATGTTTTCTTTTGTTAACCTTTGAAGAGATACCAGGAAAAATGATCAGAATAGTTTGCACTGTACTTGGAAAAATAGAACGCTTGTATGTTCAACCACTGTGTAATAATTTGCAAACAGAAATGTGTACATGTTTTGCATGATTTTAATTAGACCTGTACAGCTGTTAATGTAATAGGTATTTGAAAACATAAAAAAGCATTAAGATACCAATAATCACAGATAACCATTACATGACGTGTTATAGACGCTTCATCAATACTGAATTGCTGTGGTAATATTACAGGAACAATAAAAGCTACTGCGCGAATCGACATGACAAATAGCTGCGACCGCTTGCATTCTCATTAAATATGCAATGTTATTAATATCGATGCCATTTATTTTGTTAACAATTACATTATACATGCAATCCTTTCGTCGTATTCTATTAATACCGTTACTATAAATTGTTATAGTACATTTGATTCATTAATAATTTAATTTTCAGAATTAATATTAATGCTTACTTTTTCCAAGAGTTACTTTACTCTCTTGAACGTATCTTCTATACTACTAGATATACGTTAATTTAATTATGTGTTTTTTTAATATAATGATTTATTTGAATGATAAATAAAACAACATTCTTATAATAAGTTGAAATAATGAAGATAAAGAATAATTTACAGATTTAAAAAAGTAAAGAAATACTATTGTATTTGGATATCATTATACTTAAAAAACAATTAAATATATAATAAAACAATGTGACTTACAAACTGAATATATATCATAATGTATTTAACATAATACTAAAATATTTTTTCTCTAGAGATAAACGTAAATTCGAAACGAAACAATAGTCTCGGGTGCATCACGTTTATGTCCAATTCTATTGATCCACAGGGTGTGGACTAAATATAAAGTTCAATAAAAGTCCTCCCTACACGATAGAAAGTCCCGGATTTATCGGGCTAACCCCATATAAATAAATAAAATGGAGAAGCATGCATTCCTTATGAAGGTGGCCGCCGCTCGAGCGGGTTAGGAAAACTATTGATTCCAATGTGGAAACTTTGTTATGATTTACTTTGTTTTTTTTTTTTTTTACAAATACTTGAGAACTCACTTATAGGAACTATAATATTTTGTTATAATTTTAAAATAAATTGAAACATTTTCTTATTCCCTTCCTTACTTATTAAGTACCAGCTTTTACTCGCGGCTTCGCTCGCATTGTAGCCATACAATAAGTACTATTATCTTTCGTTAAAAACATTTTTTTCAATAAGAGGTATCCCATGTTACTTGTAATACCTCCAAGAATATGTGTACAAAGTTTCATGATGATCGGTTAAGTAGTTTTGTAGTAGTTAAGAAAGCGTAACAAACAAACTTACATTCACATTTATAATATTAGTAGGGAAGTATATTAAACCTTTTTATTGGAGTACTGACGTCGTTATAGTAATTTGGGATTATAAATTGAACTTTCATTAATGGAGTTATCGCAGTGAATATTAACAAACCTCATCAGTATTTACCTGGCTTATTACTACCGCCATAAATGCCTTTGGAAATAAGCCACTTTTTAAATGAGTACATTATCGGTTCGATCATCATTTAAAATCAGAAGAAAATGTTACCCTATCACTCTATATAAAAGAAAAATACCGTTCCTGCTACACTCAATCACTTCAAAATTTAAAAGCAAATTAAATTCCATTTAGCTTTTTAAGATTTTTATAATTCATTTCAATTAAAAGTAAGTTAAAGTATTCTCAAGATCACAAAATATAAAGCCAAATAAAATAAGTTTATGAATTAAAATTAATCTCTTATTATAATAATTATATCTTTGGCATTATAATACAGATTTGAAGGAAAATATGAGGGAAAATGATTTGGCTAATGAATTGTTTAAAATCTCACACGTATAAAAGTTTCTTAGTTATTCGATGTTTAACTAAATCTTTCGGTTCCGATGCATCTAAGTTAAGGTTTATCAGATTAAAGGAAATTTAACTGTCGGTAAGCTTCGATTCGTGAGACCGGAAAAAAGAAATATAGCGTCAGGTAACAGGGACTCAATTCAATCAACTCCCTTGCTACCTTCCTCCCTGTGATTTGATGAGATTGTTGAAGATCTGAATGGGTTGAGAAAAACTTGCTCCGTTACTTGACAAATGGAAATTCCGTGTTGGTAACGTTTGAGAGAAAGTTACGTGTGAGTCTAAATTTAGTCTTGTATGTATTTGTTACCATACAAAACTATATAGCTACTACCTAGTACATCAATTTCTTTTGTCTGTCTCTTTATGATCGTGTAACTTGTAAATAAGTTAAACGATTGCAATCATATTCAAATAATAAATAGTGTTTTATAGGTATTTCAACTATTAAACTATACTATTAACAATAGCTAATATATATTAGTTACTCTAGCTATTTAACTGTGGTCAATTTATTAACAACCGAAGAGGCCAGCACAACGTCTGTTCGACCAGCTAGTTGCCTATAGATTTCATTGCTATTTTTGGTATTTCTTTAGTTATATATTATTGACGTTTTGTTAGTAATTGTTAAAAAAACAACTTGGTTAGGGCCACTGTTGTATAGCAAACAAAGAAGTTGTGGTAGTGCTCGATCTCTTACTTCCTACTCATAACTCTAATAAGTGATTCGTTTAAAACTGACACTTACTAGATACAAATTAACTGTACTAAATCTCTTAGTATATCCTAGGCAAAATCAGTAATAAAATATTCGTGAATAACACGACTAAATGCTGCAAGATCTTATAGCCCTTATGGTATTAACTAACTATTGATACTCATTTACAGTTCGCTATAAACTCAATTTACAA
The DNA here is from genome assembly GCA_039707435.1 of Actias luna. Classification (NCBI taxonomy): domain Eukaryota; kingdom Metazoa; phylum Arthropoda; class Insecta; order Lepidoptera; family Saturniidae; genus Actias; species Actias luna. The sequence goes on along the minus strand of JAZHAC010000034.1, from coordinate 5,762,416 downwards.
TCATTTATCATCAGGAACACTAAACGGGAAGCCATAATATCTATTTATTTGCAAATAATTTACTTAAAATCCGTTCCTGGTTAGAGTATCAAGTGAGTTATCGCAACGTTCGATTACAGTCGTGAAAGATCGAACATCAAAAAGGCGGGCCGGACCCGATGGTCGATTTGTCAACATCATTGCGGTTGTCCTACTGTCGTCCAAATAAATTGGATGGGGTTTAAAGGTGCTTAAATGTACTCGGTAACGAATGAGCTTTGGTTTTTGTTCGACAATTTGTTTACGCGTTTAGCGGGATTTGTCAAAAAAGTAATCCTAAAAATTATATACATTTAAATATATTTCACATAAATCATAAGAGCTAAACTTTTGAAGCGATGCCAGCTCAGTGTTAGCGTGTACAAACGCCGCGTCGAGGTTTGTGAGTTCGGATTCCTGTAATGAGCTTGAATTTCCGGTGAAGGAAAACATCATGATAAAACATTGTGGTAGGACTTTTTTTAGTGCCCACGTGGCTTAGCTACAATCTCACCAGAATCAACGATCTCAATCACTCAATCAACAATGAATCTCAATGGCCACAATCTCACCTGATATTAACTGACAATGTGGCCTAAGGTGGAGCATATGCTGAGTCTAGTAGAGGGACTGGCTCTCAAGTGCCACTGCCGAAGCACACTTATAGATATTTTACGGCAGATAATCAACTTGTAGGGTGGTAGCTAGCCAACATACTATGGTCTCATTACGATGTCTCCTTTCATCGAAAGCTCAAGCTCATTGTAGGTGAATTTAAAATAATGTTACTTCACGCGGCGTCCGTACAATCTACCAACTGAGCTCTCATCGCTTGTATGTATTGTTCTTATGAACTCCAAAACTACTAGACCTCGTTTTTACAAAAATTTCAGGCAACATTCAGATTAGCTCAGTTGGTGATTTCTTGAAGTTTGATAGCGATCATATAAACAGTTTTAATTTGGCATCTGGTTATAGATACATAATTAGTTAAGGCTTTCCTTGCAAAGCTAGTCGATAGTCCTTTGTAAAAATTGACAAATAGGCACTGTTTATTTGAAAATCATACCAAACATATTTGGGAATAATTGACAATATTAATCTATTTTTCAACATTCTAAATCAAAAATCTGATATTGTTAACATTGTAAATTTTGAAATACTTCTTATAAATATATAGTTTTTTGTGAGGTTTGTGAGGTCCCAAGTGTTTCACTTCATCACGTTTCGATTTCTTGTTCTGTTACATGAATAACGGATAACGTTTTTACTACAAGTATTCAAAGTACGTTGAAACAGCTGCACCGACGGACAAATAAATATTCACCATGTTTCTCGTATCGCATTACTTGTGTGTGGGTATAACGTGTGGGTATTCAGTGTTGAAACATTTAGACCACGTTCCGGGCCTCCGCCCTATGGGTAGGGAAGCTAGGGCCGAGCCGGCCTATTTATATTGTAACATGTACCAAATTTGACAAATAAATGGCAAAAATATTTGTATTTTATTTTATACAATCCTTACTAATACCATAAATGCGAATGTGAGTTTGTTTCTTACGCTTTCACGCCTAAATCACTAAATAGATTATGGTAAATTTTGGTACAGAGCTAGATGGAGCCTGGAAACGGCGATAGGTTACTTTTTCTCGGTAAGACTTTATAGGAAGTGGTGTAAAGAGAGTGATAAACTTTGCACGAAACCTTTTATTGCGTCTTCCGATTTGTTTGACAAAATCAATATTAACGCGAAGCAAGCCGCAGGTAAAAGCTAGTGTTTATAAATAAAATACAAACTTAAAAAACCTTTATAGATCTTGCAAACAATTAAAGCTGCAAAAGGAAAAAAACTTATGTTAAGCTTCGTAATTAAAAGAAAAAACATATATTATTACTTGAGTGTTTAGGTATTATACTGTAATTACTATTTACATATTTTTCTATATTATTATAATGTTTAAACCTTTATATCAATTGATAACTACCTTTTTTAATATATAATAATTTTATCTTATTTCACAAGTTACTAAATACATATTATGTATGTGGGTCTCATTAAATATTGGTGTCTTATTATGATGTTCTGTATATACAATTGAACGTCCACGAAATTTTTATGGCGACCTTTAAGTGGTAGCGTTTTGTTCAATGTTTATAAGACTCGGGGATGTCATGTCAGAAGGGGTTCATAAGCTTCACAGGCAGAGATAGTAATCCTAAAACACGGTAAATAGAAAGAAAATTACTGTGACGGGATTATCGTCTGGCCATGATAGCCGTGAATCCAGTTAGACATAATTTTACTATCCTAATACTGAATATAAAACTAAATCGCTAGAAGCTTTATTTTGCTATTTTTATATATTTTTTTCTTCCTCGTGTTAAGTATCGATTGCCATAATTTGATTACGGTATACAGTCACATTAAAACATATTTAGTGTTATATTTATATTAACACGAAATTAACTTAAATGTATTATATATTAATATAAACATATAGATATATTAATATAAATGTTATGGTAAGTAAAGGTTTAATAATTATAATATAGAAAAAAGGAAAATCAAATAATAGAAAAATAACAAAATAAAAGCAGAAGCAATATATTCCAATAAACAGTGTTGGTTAATGGTATCCAATTCGAAGCTATGATAGCTCAGTGGTAGTGTGTACGACTTTGCGTCAGAGGACGTGAGTTCAAATCCACCTACAATAAGCATGAGCTTCCGGTGAAGGAAAACATCGTAAGGAAACCATAGCATGAACGACTTTTTCTAATACCCGCCTGGCTTGCAACCACCGTCAAGTTGAAAATCTGCCGCCAAATACCGATAGGTGTGTTCCGACAGTTGCACTTGAAAACCCGTTCCTCCACAGGTTTAGCGTGTCTACCAACTTGGGCCGTATCGTCACTTAAGATCAGGTGAGATTATGGCCATAACGATAAATCACAACAGTAAAATAAAAAACTGAATAACAATATAATATAAGGTTTTACAAATCTTAACTCTGGAAATAATTTGAAATGCGAGATTTATTCATTGATTCTAATTAACAGTATTGTGGACAAATGTGTATCAAAACTATATTGGGAGCGCCGCTTAAACACAAAAATAACAATACACATTCATAAATATAATGTGTTACATATTTACCGTTTTTAGTTGTGGCCTGCGGTTCGACTCGCGTTTATTTTTTGCTTTTAGTGGACCGGCCGAACCACCCAAGACCCCAGTACTTCGTGCAACAATATACGGACCGTCCGACCATTACTTCGTTTTGGTTAAGCTTCCTTTCTTATCTACACTCTGTATGATAATTATTCCACCTCTAAAGGCCGGAGCTGATTTTAGATATGTTACAACGCTACGCTCCAACTTGCTATGATAAATAGGCAATATTATGTCAAATACAAATTTGCCAGTTTTGCGATTTAAAACAAACTAATGAATATATTTCGGTAATTATAATACTAGTATAGGTTTAGGTTCTTTAGAATTTATACGTTTCATTAGGCAGACGCTTGAAATGTAATTTTATTATGATAAACAACATTCAGTCATTCCTTATCACTTAATAGGTTATTTTAAATATCATTAGTTTAAAAAAGTGTAGTCTGGAGGTTTATACCTATATATCTTAAACTTACATTATTATTACTTTTATCTTATATGATCTAATTTTACTATTATAAAACCTTATACTATAAAACCAAAAACATAGGCAGCTCAACCTAAGTTTATGTTTGTGGAGTGATAAGTTACGGAAAAACACTGAAAAACGATGCGTTTTATGGGAAGTTATCTTTTATCGCTAGTTTCTTCATTTATTATTCATTTATTTCGTGGTTGGTGTGTAAAACTACACTCCACACGCTTATGAATACGAGTAGCGTGTTTTCAATACATTTTCGTGCCGTTTGAAGGAAGTTTTTTGAACTGTCATCGTATTATGATTCTGAATAGGATTTTCTGCACCATATTATTGTTTCACAAATATTATTGTTAATATAATATTCTATTCTTAAATATATGAATTGTTATAGGAAGAATCATAGTTGATTGTAAGGCTATTTATCAGGTCATATTCCACAATTCTGAAATAAAATTAATTGTTATTATTGTAATAAAAAGTAACTTACACTTATTAGTTATACTAACCCCAATTTATTATATGACAATAAAACAGTCACAAAACTTTAAAATTAAGCATGTCATGTATACTTCGCGTAAACAAATGTATCAACCACTCTTCAAAATACAATCTAAACCGTTAAAACCCAAAGATAGTAGTTCCAACTGTTAAAACAGTAATATAACCAGAATTTTTAATTAAGAGGTATTAAATGATCGCCATTTCTCGCTTCCTCTTTTAAAAAATCATCAAATATCACTAGTACTATTATAAGCCGTCATATTAACGTGTTATCAAGGTCAAATTATCTATCCTGAGGAGCACCATTTTCTTTGGCTGAGAGCGAGACAGACTTTGTTCTTTTCGTACGGAATTGAAAGAGACGGGATGCTACGCGATGATTACACTTGATTTTGAACACTACCTAGCACGTATGACAATCGAAAATGCCTAATTAACTTTGACCTACAAATGTCACTGAGTAATTATGTTATTTGCCGAATCTTAAAGGAAAGCCGGCGGGAATCAGGTTATATGGACTCTTCGCCAGTGATACTCATACATATACATTTATAATCGAGACGGGAAATAGTTACATCTTTTTATTTAAAAATGTACCAATTGTCCCAGTAACATGCATAAATAGCTTTTATTTCAAACGAACACGAAAAGTCAAACATTTACCTAAATAAGTGTAATAGTTGTAACTATACCTATAACAGTGCATATCCACTTAACAACTAACCAAAGATAAATCGTTTCCACAAAATGAATAATGCATGTACTATTCACACTCCGTAAGCTAAATACAAAAACTTTCAAGTATATGTAGGTACTCGTCGCTTCAGGTTTGAAATTAAATAACATTTAAGAAGTACAGCTATTGAAAAGAATTAATGGGCATTTTTATTTATACTGAAATATTTTTCATCCATTACCAAAGAAAAAAAAACTATGTATTTGTAAATATGAAAGTATATGTAATTTATTTATAAATTTTGTGATAGTCATTTAAGTAATGCTTATATAGAAAATTAAAAAAGTAACGATGCTAGTTTATTTACGTGATAACTACGAAAACAATGGATTCTTAGTACCCGATAAATATAAATATATATATGAAATAGCACCGCCACGGCTAAGTCTAATCAAATCAAATTAAATATACAATAAATCTCATATGGCATAATCTTTTAAAATGACTATGTAACATTAGATATAATGATCAGTATTGCCTGTTCGGATTTTAAGCTTTTTTCTCTATGTAGCTTTATATCGGGTCAATCCCAAGCTTTTGTGTTGTTAGAGGTTGAATGGTTTAGAATAACAAAATATGAATTTAATAACCTAAACTACAAACCCGGCGTAGTAACAACGAAGTTTTTCGAAATTCATGTACATTTAATAATTTGAATTTATATTACTATCGGCTGATGGTGATGAAAAACGTGTAGAGGTAAATCGAATGATTGAAAAATGATTTTTGTGTGAAAAATTTTCCGTTCTGTATGAAAAAGATCCAAAACTATGGATTTCTCAGTGTTTGAAACTATCTATATGTCGTGGACTAGCGTGGGGATTAAGTCCGTGATTCTTTCTGAAACTTTCGCCTATTTCAGGGCTATCAACCGATTGGTTATTGTTAAGTTTAAATCACTAATATTTGTAATTATTATTTATCAAAAGTAATACCAATTGCGTCTTCATTGGACTTCTAGAATGTACGTAGAAACTTCCTAAGTTGTTTAATTTAGTATAACACCGAAAATTAATTAGAATGTTATACATAATTTTTTGATCATAAGCCATAATCTAACGTCATCGTCAGTCATAAGTCATTTTATCATATACAATTTTATTAAACAGATGTTTTTGGTAATGCTAATTAAAGAAAATATTTTACTACATCGTTAAATATAATCCCATCGCTCAACTAAAATAAATATAAAAAAGGAAAAAAGTTTCATTTTAAAAACTTCAGTTCAGAGTAACTATAGAGAAATAGTTTGAAACCAATGACTTTTTAATATCTAAAGATATTCTATTCCTGGTTTATCATATCCTTTATAAGCTATTCGCATTAGTGGATTACAAGCAAAAGCTTTCTGCATTACTAAGTCGACCTGTAATAGGCTTGCTGACCCTTTCTGCGAATAGTGGGTAAGATATATCGGTTGGGCGCTGAGATTCAAAATTGTAATGAAATGTGTTTGGTAAGTACGTTGAGGAATAGGGTTATTTTTTGGTATATTATGAGTAGATTTATATTAGCATATTCTAATGAATTAATACATTATTGCACTTTAAATATGTAAAGTGGCGAGCTTAATGCCATAAGGCATTTACTTCCAGCTAACCCGCAGTAATGTAGTAAAAAATATACTACCATTATAGGTAATGCAAATAAAATAATTCGTGAAATAAGTATATAATAATAAATGTACTAACTTAATATAAATATTGTTCCATTGTTTTTAATGTAATATCTTCGTATAAAACGGATCTCCGAATTTGGTAAATATTTTCTTATGTAAAATATACTTGTTAGCTTAACAAATTCTTTATGAACACAGATAATTCCATGTATTACTCCAGCTTACCAAACTTTCCAAAAGTTACTTGAGAAAATTTAAGTTTAATACTTGTGGCTTATTCATAGTTACATTGAAAGAAAATATCAACAATATATCAAAAAATTACTGTCTAAAATATGTACAGAGTTATTAGCCCTATCAACAACCGTCTTCAAAGTTATAAATTGAATGCTGTAAGAAAAACCTAGCCAGTAATATATTCCTTATCCGGACACACTGATAGTGTCTCAAGCAAGTACCTGTTATAATTTTACTTAAATAAACTTATAACAAAATTTAACCTGCAAAGCAATCATTGGTATAAGAAAATGTGTGCCAGCAACAACAAATGTTCACTGCATTTTTGTTCTCTATGCAGTATGATATCTACGCGGACGAAGGTTCCAAATGCAAATAACAGAAATTTTAACTGATCGTGAAACCAAACACTATTTTCTTTCAGTATTATTGTAAAGCATGCTATGCACAGCTAAAAATTTATAAATATTGATACTACCATAAATCATTACAATATAATAACCACTTCATAACAACTTAAATCAAGGCATGTGATAAATTAATTAATAATGTAACATTTACATTCATTATATGTTTTCGCACAGTCCTTTTTTCACCGAAACAGCTCAAAAGCAGTTGTGGAGAATGGCTCGTAAATAATGGAAGGATTTCGAGCAACGCGTTGAAGCCTTTTCCTGTATTTATGTTTTCCTTTTCATCGCTTCCTGCGTGCTCAGTTTGAGGTTACTGTTCACACACAATCCCACGCGAGCTCGATAAAATAATGTTTATGTATCACATTATTATTCTATTTGTATGTACAAAGTTCATTTGGTAACATATCGTGGTTTAGTAAGCTAGGCAATATTCGAAATCTTATTGACATATGCTTCACGAATTATTTTCGTACTATATGATAGTGATTGTATAATAATATATGGAAACCACGCTACCAAAAAAAAGGTGACACTGCTCGATTGAAATTGTATTATTTCTTTTCATAGTTTATGGTAACAACGTTACCTCATGTTATGTGACGCTTTCAACCACGATGATAGACCTGCTAAGCCTAGTAAAGAAATTGGCTTTCAAGTGCAACTGCTGGAACCTACCTATAGGTATTTGGCGGCAGATTTTCGTTTTAAGGTTGGCAGGTTGCCAGGTGAGAATTAGGCCCTACCATAATGTTATAATGTTTTCATTCACGGAAAGCTCAAGCTCCCAGCAAGAGTTCGAACTCACGTCCTTTAACACGGCGTCCGTAGACGCTACCACTGTTGATATGATTTGTGTTTTTAACATTCACTGAATTAAAGTATACGTTCATCAAAATCCATAAACATTTACTAACGCACTATCATATTTTATTATTCTATTTACAGAAAGTTAATTTTTTCCTTACAACTGGCTTATAATAATGGAATTCACTATTATTCATATCCATTTGCAGGTCGCGGACCGTCCGATTTTTTTTTCGCGGGCATTGCCCCCTTGAAGTTGAAATTGACTTTTGGGAGTCCATATGGATCACTTTAGGGACCAGGAGCTAAAGTATATCCATCTACCGCAAGGCTTGCAGACCGGTCTAACAATGGTCTTATGATGAAATGCCGATCTCTCGGTCTATGTATATTATCCGGTGCACTCATATTCTAGTTGGTATCATATAATAGTCATTTCACTTTGTATTAAAAAACATATACATTTTTTTTTAATTTGTTTTTTATTGCTATTTATAAATTTACTATTTCATAAATACCTCATAGATAAAGTTACTGAAGTGTTTAAATACAAAGTTGATTTTTCAAAATAAAAGTAAACAAACACTCGTGAGATCGCGGAAACTTCAGAGATTTTAAAAACAAAGTTGTGCACTAGCGTGAAACTGCTAGAAAACTTAAAAGCTGGTTAAACCTGCATACACACGGGCTTATATTTCATCAAGCATAATTATCAAAAATAAATTATTATACTGATTAGTTAATTTTTGTAGATATTGTAATTTGTACTTTTGTTATATAAATTGATTGTGTATTCTGTATTCAGGTTAATAAAAGAAAACCGGGTGACGTTATTTTAAGTACATTATTAGGGAATTTATTAGCTACCACTGGTCACGTTGATTATTCTATTTAGTTATTATTTTTTGCAAAAAAAAAACTCAATAAATTCTTCTTTTTCAACCATAAAATAAATACTCTTAAATTTCTAAAAATGTGTTTTATGTATCGAGTACGTTTTACAATAATAAGTTACACGATATCTTATTTCGAACAACAGTAGTGAATATTAGGAAAACACAAATATCTAATCACTTCATAATTCTTTTTCCATCCCTTACTTTAGCGTTAATGCCACTATCTCAGCTGATGTTAATTGACGATATAGCCAAAGACGGTGGACACCCTACACCTAGTGGTGGGACTGGCTCTCAAGTACAATACAACTATAGGTATTTGGTGGCAGATTTTCTACTTGAGAGTAAAAACTAACCAAGTGCCAAAAGCCCAGCACCAGGCTATGACTTTATCGAAATCTCAAGCTCAATGCAGGGATTCGAACTCACGTTCATTGACCGCGGCGTCTATACATACTACCAACAAAACCATCACTACTTCTTCATTCTTTATGGTTTGTTCGTAGTATTGTAAGTGAAAATTATGGCCAGTGTATTTAAGCTAGTAAGCCGCCATCAGACAACACCTTGGCAGGCACTCCGACGAAATTGGAAGAGAAAATAAACACAAAAGTTCACGTAGAAGATTACATCTGAGAAGTCGTATGCAAACATGATTTCGCCAGGTGCTCGGCTGCGTATAGCTGTGTTACTATCACGTGAAAAATGAGAAACTATGAAAATGAAAATTACTCTCACACAAAATGACAAGATGTTCAATTTCTTTTTTTTGTGTCGTGCACATGTGTCTTTCTTATTTATATTATGTACTGCGTTCATTCAGAAACATTATCTTCCAACCACTAGTAGATAATAAAGTAATGCTGTTGAATTTGTTAAGTATATTAATCATATATTTTCTATTGTATACTATTGTGTTATTATTTTTTATGGTAGATTTCACAATGAAATTCCAATACAATCAACTGTACGCCATGATTGAATTTGTCGAATCCTTAGATTATTAAATCATAATAACAGGACACACTTTTTTAAAATAATATGAACGTTTTATATATTTGATTATATATATGTACCATATAATAAATAAATTTACATGTTCTCTTTCTGAACATAAGTAAAAGTAATAATGCTTATAAATATAACCTTTATTTTTCTTTTTCGGGCAACAAAATACATTACGTACTTCCTCTGAGAACATACCAGACTAACCACAAGAAGAGCATATGGGTCTCTTCATCAGATGTGAAGCGCCATCAGGTTCCCACTTTTTTTTATTCTTGGCAACTCATTCCTCTTTAGAGACTATTACTGCCATTTGCAAGTGATAAGATTTGGGCAATTTGGACAGATGAACATATCTTCAACGAGGTGGTAACTTGGTTATGGTTAAAGCTTTCTTGGGAGTTTTTGTGCTAATTAATATAATCATGTCCCGAATGATAATTTATACTTCACTTAACCTATGCTCTTCAGCTACACTACATCTCGTAAGATATCACCTAAATTACACAATACAGGGCTATATAACTAAGTATATCAATTAAAATCAAAATCACAATATGACATATCAAGATTCCGCTAAAAACTTCAGATACCTACTTAAAAGATATCATGGCTACTCTCGATCCTTTATACTGCGAGAGACCAGAATCAACTTTCATAATTCTTCTAATCAAGGCATGTTTGACGTAGAATACATTATAAATAAGTTAATGATAAATATAAAATTGCATCTATACGTATTTGATCTGATATACGTATAACGGGTTATAGGTGATATATGTTGTATTCGGTGCTTAATTAGTAATGTCAAATATATCATTATACAGCTGGAGGTACGGTGTATAAGTAAAATAATTTATAATAAATACATTTAATTACCACCTATGTTGCATTACTTCCTTTTCTAAAACGTGAAATGTGCTTTTTAAACTCAGTTTACCATATTATGATATACGCAAAACAAATCGAACAACAATTTATATTTGGTCACAACAATTAATGTATATTTATTTAATCGACGTGTTTAAAATAGTTAAAGATGTGATTGTATTTTAAAGCGATAAATGCATAAACTAATACCTATCTAAACAAGTTTCACAATAAACGTTGTTCATTTAAATATAGTGGATATATTAGAAGTCTTACATAACTAGAGGCACGACAGTTTCAGGTCAGTTTCCCGCGGGATGATGAAGGCATGTGATTTACTGTATCCCCGGTTACGCTGTGACAGATGGGCATTCGTGTCGCGGGCATCCTATAATCTTGGCTATTCGAACAACGGACACGGTATCTTATACAAAATAACATAAAAGGTATTTCACGTAAATTTAAGCCTTTTTGTTTCAAATATGTTTCCATTCATTTTGTAACAGTTTATAGATTTAGCGTTATGACCACACTCTTACCTGTTATTAAGTGGCGATGAGGCCCAAGATGGTAGATACATTAAACTTGTGGAGATGACCGTACAGGCTACCACAGACCTATCATCGCTTCAAAATTTTTATTTCCAGTATTATGATTAAATATATTTAATTCAGGAATTCAGGAACTTATAAGGATTCTGAATTTTATTTAAAGTAATACACAATTGATAATTGAAAAGTATTTGTTAGTATATGCATTATTTTTAGTCGCCAGATCCGACGAAGTATCGTAATAAATTAACATAATTCGTTACTCCACATCACTAAATGTAGGCCTCATTTACTAGAATATCCGGAACATCTGCGACCTCGTGACTATTTAAGAAGATTTATTATTAGCATTACTTCTAATTTTACATTGTAATTAATTCAAATGACAATCTCTGTGCTATGTAATTGAATATAAATGTTTTTATTTTTATATATTTTGTGATTACATCACGATAAAATATTCGTACTGAAGAAATATATTTTACTGGTATTGTAACTGTTATATCTATACTAATATTATAATAGGAACGATTTGTATATTGGTAAGTTTGTAACAAATAAACTCAAGAATTACTGGACTGATTTCAAAGATTCTTGCACCATTATCCCTGTGTAATATAGGCTATATTTATTACTAGAAACAATTGGGTTTAAATTTAAGATTGTTTGTTTTTAAAATAAAAAATATTTTAGTATTTGATAGAGCAATCATTGACGAAAACTGTAGGCTACTAACATCACGCTACTACCAATAGGAGTAAAGCTGTTTTGGAAAAAGTTTCGACAACGGGCAAAAATAATTAAATAATTTTTAATTCTATGCGAACGAATTTGTAGGTACAGTTAGTCTACTATACACATAATAAAAATGTCAATTTAACGCGTATACAGTTTTTATATTTATGTGAAAAAATATATTGCAAGTGACTAGGAATTAGTAATCATCATTTTTAGAAATGTCTGTTTGTTTATAAGTGCACGCACCACTGCTAAAGCACAACCTTTATAATAAAACGTCACCAAGGAATTTATAAAGCGTATACTCAACTCTTTATTCCATTAAAATTGGTTAACACATTCAAAAGTTATTGTAATTTGATTACGATATTTAGTTTCACTTTATATATTAGTTTCACTTTATATATTAGTTTTCAAAATTATAGAAAATAATTTTAGTTCCATGCGAACGAAGTCGCAGGCACAGATAGTTACTTAACATAATTCCAAAGACTGACTAACGGAAAATACACATTTTCCGTTAGTTTTACAGTAACCTATTAGCGGAATATTTTCCACAGTTGTTGCTTTCGATGTAAGAAGAAGGAGCTAAAAAACCTTATAAAGGATTTATGGAAAAATATTCCTTACGGAGTTACTCGGTATATATTAAATAAGATAATACTTAACATGCCATCGATTATAAAATTCATTGTGCACATGGCGAGTATATTATTCTTGAAGATTGTAATGTACTTCTCTAAGTATCTTGTTAATTATGTGACGCAAAAACGTACGGACCGAATAAACTTGAAACATGTTATACTTATCCACTATACTATACTATACTATAACCATCAGCAAAACAAGCAGTTTTAATTTTAAGAGTGTGTACAACGATTATATTTTTAACTTTCTTTATTATCAATTTTGTTTTTGATACAGTTATAGAGATGTCACGTTTCCTTGCCTGTACAAAAATATTGTTCTTATTTCAAGCTACCGAATTAATTAAAATGTACTTAATCTTAGAGATAAAAATATCTTTATATTAAAATATTGTTTTGAATAAATGCTTACATACTTCATTTATTTTCGTTAAAAAGCGAGATTTGATATACAAAATGGAATAATTTCCTGCTTTCGAAAACGTTCAAGTGTGAAACTCTCCATTATTAAAATCTTTGTTGCGAAGGCTGATGCGTAAATTTTCCTATCCGTGTCGAATTTTTCTCCATTGTTCTACGAAATAAATATTCGTGATATATTTTTAACTGAAATATCTTGCTAACTATTTAATATTCATATCAATTTGATGACTTTATTATTTTTCATATTTCAAAGCAACTAGGGCAACAATGACTTTGTGCTAGCTTAATATTCCATGTAGAGCGACGTGGTTTCAATATATAAATTGTAAGTTGTTTATGTGATAATGAAAAGAAACTATTTTTATTTGTAAGTTTCCATTAGATATATTAAAAATCAATTGCAAATTGTTAAAACTAATACATTGAAACTTAAATGTTAAATAATAGATATTTCAACAAGCAAATAAAAGGAAGTGGCTTTGCATTAACAAAATAGGTAGTTTCAAATTGTGGTAAGTTGGCTATCTCAAGCAATATAATATACACTAATATTTACAATTTTCCAAACATTGAAATCTGCCACTGGACACCCTTTACAAAGATAGAGCCATTTACAACATTGATGAAGAGAAGACGCACGAGTAAGTTACTCGTTAATCTGCCAGCTTGTCTGCATTGTCAGTAAAAGATAATATATAACTCCATGCAACAAATTTTTAACATAGAACATAAAACACATGAAGTTGTATAAAAATGTAATATTATGGTTACCTATATATTAATACGTGAAGCAAAAACTTCGTACCCCTTTTTATGAAAATTGCACGGATGGAAGAGTATGAAATTTCGCACACTCATACTTTATATAGAGAAGGAGTGCAGAATGCTATTTTTTTTAATTATGCATAAAAAATACATTAAATCAATGAAAAAATCGTTACATACATATAATCTTTTGTTTATTGTTAAGGTCTGTGGTCAAATTGAGAATAGATTATAGATTAATATTGTTTATTTTCACTGAATGTCAAACATAACCCTATATATTAATACGAGTCTTTGATAACGTATATATAACTCGTTATATACTAATAATTAACGTAAATAATAATTAACGTATAAATAATATTCAGAATTATAATTTAAATTAATTATGGTCGAATTTCGACCATTGGGCGACCACTAGTTTATTATATATTACATTCCAATATAAAATATTTTCTACTTGATTTGAAATAAACGTATAAAAAATATTAAAAAACATAAAAGTGTAATAAATTACCTAATATTTAGATGCTTTTTGAATAAAGTTTTTTAAGGTAAAATTCGGAGGTCGAACCCTGCTCAGCGTCATACAAAAACAAACATTTACAACTAAGTAAATTCAGAAAGCAAAACAACATTCAAATAAATAAAATCGCTCACTTCACTCACATATTATTAAAATTTTAATAAAAACTATATCACACGGGGTCAATGTAGCTTTGAATTAGTAAATACATTCTTAGAATCGGATTAGTAGTTCATCACATTGCCTCTTACAAATAAAATAATATTACCTCGTTGTAACAGTGGGAGATATATCAGAATCTATAAGGATGTTTCTATTCATCCATTCAAGTATTAATATAAATGAAGTCAGAATAGTCAACGTACATTCAATTTGTTTTAGATGAGCTTATTATTCTTTTCTTTGTCTATGACCGGTCCAAGAGTACGGTAATAGGTACCTCAGTCGAATGCTCGGTGTTGCATTGACGATCCCCCTATCTCTCCAACTCACGCCGAGTCCTGAAGCGAATTATCCAATAAACATAATGAAAATTTAAGCCTACAGACGCTGATAATAACGTAGAGACGTCGCCCACAGATAATCCTTGCCGGTTTCGTCTCAGTCGGAATAATACGTAAATTAGACTAAACTAAAAGGGATCCGGATAATGGCTGTCGCGCTTCACAAATTATATGTTTGTTTTAGTGATATTCGAGAAAATCCATCATTGGTAGATTTACAGGATAGACAATTTAAAATAACGAAGTTATATTTCGTAACGATTGCATTCTTCTAATTAATGTTTTTCCTGGAACGTAATTCAAAAATACTTTTTTTGCTTTATCTACCATTACTTAGTAATAATAATCAACTAATAATTTAATTAATGCATGCATTTGTTACTGTATAGAGACGGCAATATTATTTGTATTAAATTAAACTCAATTTATTATAGAGTATAATGTACTGATGGAACAAAATCTTTTTTATTACTAATTTAGAAAATATTTTCACTAAAAAAGTAAATATAAATTCTGAATGCTTTTCCTTTTTTGTTTTTACCAAATTATTAACATAACAAGTAACTAAATAATTATAATTAATCATTAACACCATATAAATAAGAATTAATGATTCAAGAAATTATTATTTTCTCAATAAATTTGCATTCATTCCAGTTATTATCAAAATGCCTAACTGCAAAATTTCCCTCATTTGTATGTTGAAATGACTACAATATTTTCACGAGTACATTGTTTTTCGATTTTGTTTTACAATCCAAGCGATAAATGACGGTTGTTCGATTGGTGAAATGCCCTCAGCTTATAGAAGGTCGCAGTCAGCTAGCATTCAAGGTTTGTAACGCGTTAGTGATGCATCGGGACAATAGACTACAATAACTGATGCACTATACGCTTGTTATATAAAAAATACAGTTATTGTAAAACACATTAATCGTATTCAATAAAAACATATATTTACAAACACAGACGTATTAATGAGCAAATAATTATAGCTATTTCGTTATGGTTAACAAGAATTGATTACTTCGAATTAATATCGCCGGCTCCATGTTACATACAACGTGACATGATTACCCTAATCCGGCAGACTCGTTAACGAATAAAACATTTACACGGGCCCCGGGCACTCGCCCCATGAATATTAATACCTTACTTTCTCCACGCTACCTGAAAGTTTATTTCATTAGTGAAAACCTGCCGAACGGTATAAGGCCCAGTTATGAATATGAGTTATGTTGTTTACATATTGACAGGCACCGTGTGGCATGTTTCAAGTGTTATGGGACTAACATTGTTTATGTATAATTTGTAAGTAAATGTTTATTAACAATTCAATTCCACAGTTAGTATAATGTTTTAAACAGTTGTCTCGCCGCTACCGCAACGCTGATTGTTTTGAGTTGGAATCACAAATAACTATTGTTCTTAGTCTAATTGTACTTTTATGCGTCATTTATTTTTATAAAATTCTTTGTATTAAGTCATTTGGGACCTAGTGCAAAGATTGTCCTTAAAAATATAATATAATGTATTTATATATTATTAACTGAAATATATTTTTTTCTATAATAACATACGTTAACAAAATAAATCAATTGCTAATGTAATTTAATAAATAACAAGACCTACCTACATATATGAGCTAATAGTAATTATACACCTACTTATACTTCCTTTTAGCCAATAATAATAAAACTACAATTACATTTTAATCAAAGATACAGCACTGAAACAACATTTTGATAATATAAGAAACGAGGTGGCATTTATTTTTACATGCAAAACCATTCCAACGTTTATATTTTAAATACTGTATTAAGTTAAAAAAAAACTATAAAAAAGATAATAGAATAAAAAAGATGGTTATAAAACTCAAAATAAATTCAAAATTGTTTATGCATACTAAATTATTGAAATAACTTCACCGTGTGAGATTCGCCACTGTACTGCAGTTTCTTTTAAATAACTCTAGTCTCACCATCGGTAAATCAGTACTGAACCTGCCGTAAGCTATTATTTTAATAAACTGTAATTAAATTCGTTGGCGAGGCGTGTTTGGTGTTAACAATATACCGACTCGGTATCACGGTGCGCACGCTTTCGCAATTTCAACAACGTTTCACGACTTTGAACATGCTGTACTTGTATACTTCAAGTTGGGGCCATGAAAACACCGTTATAATCATGTTTGTTATGAAATAATAATTACAATATTACATAAATGTAATTTATTTAATATCTATTCGAAACATAAATGCTGTATTATCATATATGATAAAACGTAAACCTAGATATATGTAAGTAGGTATACGTATTTTGAAAAAATAAAAGCTATTTTTTTGTTCATTGAATCTATTATCACAAAATTTTTATTTTTAGAAAATATAAATCTTTATGATAAATACAATATATTTCATATGCCTTACATAATTATTTTCTTTTAAAAACATTAAGCACACCAATGTATCTATGTAATTATATTAAACTATAATTATTTAAAGTTGACATTTTATATATTTATAGTCAAATATTTCTACATAAAGATTGTATGAAATTGTGCATGCAAATTGCAGTAAAAAATATTTGAAAACACAACGAGCATCAAAATTAAAATAAAATGTGTACAGTAAATAATTTTATTTCGTAAGGCATGGGCACTAGATTTAAGAGATTAATAAAATTAACAATAATTTAATGGTTTATCGTTTTAATGTCATTTGAAAGTCAAACAAAGTAGTATTAAAGTACTTAAAGAACCCATAGATATTTAAATGCATACTGGAATTAGAGTAGAAACGGTCGTGTAAATATTTAGTCTGCTTAATATGCGTATTGGCAAAAAAAAAGGAAAAATAAGTGGGTTATAAAACCTCGTGTGAATGAGCTTATAGAATGAGATGAAGGGATTACCACCTACTTGTATTGTATTAATGGCGAATGAGCGCTGCGACGATTGGTTTTGATGGCTGATGATTGGAGCAAGAATTATTGTTTATTGATTCTCAAAAAAAAAACACTAATCACACACAGAATACCATACTTTTTTGTTGTTTTCCATTATTTCCGTATCAGCACTGACTTGCGGATTCAGGTATTGTTTCACGCCAAGTGTTTTTGACTCGAGATGTGACAAGTGTATCACATATGATACCTACGTCATGCACTTTTTTGGTATGAACATGTATATACGTTTTAATGTTCATCGCTTAATGATGCTTCAAATTTTGGACGAATTTTAATAACATTATGTGGGCCAGTAAAGCTTTATTATTATTATAGCGACTGAAGCGTTCAAAGAAACGTGTAAAACGAAATCGCGAGTTTAATGGACGTACATTTATATGAATAGAATATGTTATACAAACACAACAATTTACTGAAAATTTCTCACGTACAAGTGAAAATAGCACTCTCAGTTACAGACTATCAGCAGGAATTTAGTGCTTAAGCAAACACGTACACGGAAAATCTTCATTACTAAGAAAAATTTTAATGACAATTCTATAGAATGCTTCAATGATTTTAAAATTTAAGATTCAAATCTGTGGGCAACACTTTTTATTGAATTGGAATAATTGTTTTTACTATGTATTCAGGAATTTTATAAAGATGTACGATTATGAAAAGATACATATCATGGATGAATAAGATTGTCGTATAAAAACATATATTACATGAGTTATGAATGAATAAACTCATTTAACTATGCTATATTTATTTATTTCATATGAAGTACAAAATAAAATAATATTTATATATATATACCTACTATAGCTGAGTTATAACGACCTAACACTTTAGAGTGAAAAGGCTAATGAATTTTAAAAGTTTAAATGCTTGTTAAATAATAAAAATATCGTACAAAATAATAAGAACATTAACTAAAATATATTAAGACACTTAATATATAAAGGCAATTAGAAAAAAAATCGTCGTTAAAATTGGCTATATTTACTTTAGATATATAATTTCAATAACTTAATTAACTTCCATCCAAAGACTGTATATGTATGGATTCAAACAAACATACTCCCATTTGCTTATTGAAGAAAAATTTAACTCCACGCTGCAATTGAAAGAAGCGAAGTAATAACCATAAATATCAATTAATCTGGCACGATTAGAACAAAACGGAAATGTATCACTTGAACTTAACGCAAGCGAAACCCCGGTATACATTTCGTGGTTTAAAAAGCGCTCATATTTATTCGCAGTAGGTACGTGAAACCGGAACTGTTTACGGTATAGTTGGTTTGTAAGTCTGTATATCTACAGTGTAAGATCAGAACATGCAGCGCAGCCATTATTTCACTACCTATCTGTCAGATAAATCTTGTTTCACTTACGATTAAACCGTTTCTAATGTTGCATTACAGGAATTCTACGAACAACAGATTATTAAATGTTCTTTTGCTCTAGTGGTTTAATGATAGCTTCTTAGTAAGCTTGCTAAGTTTAAGTTAAAGTTATATAAGAATTTTTTTCAACATATATAACATATATAATATTGAAACATTATTTCATGTGGTATATAGTATTAAAATATTTATTGTTATTATCAATCAAAGTTCAGAGTGGAAACAACGTTTAAGCAATATTTGTTTATATTGCTTATTGTATTTGTTTATAATGTTTATCTAGTTTCAAAGCTAAATGTATCTGTTCCTATTGGACTTTTTAATTGTATTAATTCATCTAAATAATATGTTTCTCGGTCTTCGTATGAATGAAATATTCGTATTAGAATAAAATAAATAAATGCGATATAACATAAAATATAAAATAAAGAAATGGAACTTGCACTCTTATAAAGGTTATACAAAAAGGTAAGAAATTATTAAAACGTTGACACAAATAGCTTGTATATGAAAATCATTGTGATAGCGAAGACGGGTGTGCATGTGCGGTAACAATAAAGCTATAAAAACTTGAAATTACGCCGGCCTATTGTTGGGTTCCGGAGTAGAGTGCTCTTACGAGTCCTCGCGGCAGACAATATGCATATTCACCGCATTCGCTTTCTACCTATGTATGTACATATATACGTTACACATGTTATACGTCTAGTACAGAAAGTCATGTCTTCAAGGAATATTTAAAGATGGTACATATTTTGATGGTTTTATTTTCAGTTTGATGATTAGGAAGTAAATTATTGTGCAATAAAATATATGAAAAATGCTACTCGTGGTTAATGATGGTGCCCATATACAATGGCTATTGTCTGTTATATTTACTAAACTTTGTGGATTGTGTTGAAGCATATAATCTTATCTAATACTTCTTAGAGGGCAAAATACTTTTAAATGAGCAGTTCTTCTATATACATAAATTTCACGTATCTCGGAAGACGGTTCTAACGATTTGGATGAAGTTTTTTATATAGACAGAATCTTGTTTTTTTAAATTCACTTCAATGGTTGTATTTTTTGTGAAAATGAAGTTTTCTAAGCATATTATTTTATAAGAATTTCAATAAAATGATAAATTATATTTGTGTTTTATTTATTAAAATACGTGTTCGTACATAATTCATAAGAATACAGAACCGTAAAATATAGATGTGAAATGAATACGTATCTAAAAGTATTATTTAAAATAAACACAGTTTATAATAAAAAGATCACTTAGGTACTGTTCCATATTATTGCATATAACCGGATACATCCTTACAGTTAGTCTTAGTATACTAAAACAGGTACTTACCTAAACTAAGTGTTACTATTTATGTTTTTGTATGTTACTTATTTGGACCAATTCTATCGCTGTATCTCTTATCGCCAATGACGGGGATAAGTGATCTAACTGACTGTGGCCGACATCCTTGGTGCCGCCAAACATTAGAAAAAAAAAAATTCGAAGCGTCTTCATGGCGACCATCAGTTGTTATTTTTCTTCTTGGTTGTTCATTTTTCGGAAGAAGATATAAATATACATGGAGTATTATATACGTTTTATGCAAATATACTGAAGGATAGCATTTATTTTCAATAAATTTTGCACTAACATATGTGCCACGCCACTTTTCTATGTATTTATTAGGCTTTACACGAATATCTACAATAAGCTAAAACCACATATGGACCGTTTATTTTGAAAGTGGTGTAAGTCCATTTTCTTTTGTTTTGAGAAAATCAAAGGTTACTATATTTGTTGATAATGAAATTTTAGTTACTGACCGATTTTAAGTTGTACCAAACATGGGATTTTTTTGAGAAATTCAACACAGACTAGTTATATATAAAAAATTTACATTAAATTAAGCATGAATTACGTGATAGCTCATTTTTCTCAAAAATGGACTTACACCACTTTCAAAATAAACGGTCCATATGTGTGCGTTGTGGATGGCGTTGGGTTGGATTTTATTGACGCTAATTCCTCATCTGGAACCTCGGACCACCACCAGGTTAGTGGGACTTTGCTTTTCCTCGGTATTGGCGAGAGGGGATCCAGTAGTGTAAGTACTCCCAGTAGTAAACCCAGCCTTACAGGCTCTTTGCTGCTTATCCCACCGTGCCATTTAAGTCAACATAGCGATGGGAAAATATTATTTCTATTGTTCCACGATCGCCGCTACAGTACTTTCATTCAGTACTGATTCTATGGGTTAGTAGAGGGAAGTAACTTCTTTCTACGGGTAGTACCTTCCTAGTTCGGGTTGCTTCCACAGTAAAACCTAACATGATTTTATCTTTTTCAATTATACGTTCCTTAAAGTAATTGGTATTCTTTTACTCAGTTCCAACGTGCCCAAATTGGCTTAAACCGTAATTTCATTCTATACAAGAAAGTTGGCTCTCTAAATGTTTTGATTAAGTTCCAATTCTGTTGAAAGTTTCCTATTCTTTTACTCCAGAAAAGATAACATTTATCATTTCCTTTCTATAATATATTCGTGATTTGAAATGTTAAAACAAACTTTATGCTGGTCCATAGCGAGTACGTAGGTTTACAGTAACCGTAATAACAGCGGTAGTGTGTTCGGTTCGGTCCATGTAAACCCACGTATGCCTGCTTAGACCGCATTTATATTCATATCACCCTGTATTTACATTCCATACGGACGAGGTTTCATTTCTGTTTCGTTTCGGTTTACGAATGTGGAGCCCCCTTGCGGATTCCTAAACCCTTAATACGTGAGCCGATACGCAAAGTATACTAATCAACAAGATTTCAGTATGCCGAATTGTATGTGGTTTATTATAACAGAAAATCGTTCGCAATAGTATTCATAAAACCAAAATGGATGTCTTTGAGATTATTACGTCATTTGATCCGAGAAAGCGACACGCCTAAGCTTGTCTCCATACCGAGTATTTTTTGAGAGCCAGTTTCACCTCTAGCTTAACGTGTCCACAATTGGACTATATCATCACTTAAAAACAGATGAGACTGTGGCCATAACGCAAAATTCTATAAACTATGAAAAAAAAAACATCCCTCTGGTTGTCTTTTTATGCAAACCATAGAATAAAGAACAACAAAGAGAAAGTATAGAATGACATTCTACACATTAAATAGACGACATATCTCAACACTAAATTCCGTAATCAGAGCGTTAAAAACATAAAAAATTACAAACAATTAAAAATCAACACTAATTTTTATTTTACAGCTGAATCCTTGTTAATACAGTGGACCCCCGGTAATCTGACAAACATTTTGCAGGGCAGTGTCGAACTATCGAATTTGTCGGATTACACATTACTCCCTAAAACCCCGTACACGACAAATTACAGATCCAATGGTAAGATTCTATATGTTATACTCTGGTGTACAAATCATACTTCATTATGTATGTTGAATTTAGTAAATTAAACAACACACATGTAGTCAAATACAACTATGCAATTAGAATCAAGACAATACCTACGCGTCGTACAATAGTGGTAGCCTATAAGTTGTAACCTGTTCAATCATGCATTATCTACATTAGCGAAGATTGTCAATAAAATATTCAATATTAATAGATATGTCGGATTACAGGGGGTGCCAGATTAGACAGGGACCGGATTACCGGGGTCCACTGTATTATAAACGCGAAAGTTTGTAACTATGGATGTATGGATGTTCGTTACTCTTTCACGCAAAAACTGCAGAATGAATTTTAATGAAGATTTACAAGAATATAGTATATGCATCAGAATAACATATATGCTATAATTTATAAAGATATTATATAAATTGTCCAAAATATAACGATAAATGTCTAGTAAGTAGGAAAAAAATCTGCCGCCATCTAGAACTATTCTGGCGTACACTGCAAAAATTGTTAGAGTTATAAGT
Source organism: Actias luna (assembly GCA_039707435.1). Taxonomy (NCBI): domain Eukaryota; kingdom Metazoa; phylum Arthropoda; class Insecta; order Lepidoptera; family Saturniidae; genus Actias; species Actias luna. The sequence continues at coordinate 5,739,214 of JAZHAC010000034.1, read as the reverse complement.
GTAAAATGTATAATGGAAATGTGTGTAAAATATATAATAGATATGTTTATCTTAAATGACCCTACAAAAAATCCTGGGACAGCATATATCTGTCTTTTATGTGTTAGCCATTATCGCCAAAATGTCGAGCCCACGTACAAATCACTACGAGTACAAATGTTCTTATACCATTCTCCTTTGATATAATTTATGTAAAATAGTGGGTACCGGAATCAGGATTGTTTGACAAAATCAATATTAACGTGAGCAAAGCTGCGGGTAAAAGCTAGTAGTAAAATTTTTTAACACGCTCTGATTATGTGATATCATATTGACATATTTCTTCGATTTAGTATTTAGAATGTTATTGTATAGCTAAACTTTATGTTTTCTCTTTATGCAAGTGAATGTAGAAAAGACAACTTGACGAGGCGGTCTCGTAAGTAATGGTAGCAATCCTTGGGACAAAATTGCAGTGGATTATACTACACGTAATAAATATATAAGTAAAATCACATACAACCTTGTCAAACACATTCACTGTAATAATTTTATACTCAATTTTATTTTTAGTATACGATATACAGTTAATCACGAAATGTCAGTAAAATAATGATAAAAGGTTTTGTTAAAGTAATAGTCTTAATTTGTAAACAGTATAAAAATGGGTCCCCTAAATATTACGTGATAAATAAAGCCCGGTTTATCTTTCACTCTTACAGTAGTAATGCTGTCAGGCTGCTGTAATACCAACATTTCAGTACTATGTATTGCATTTCGTACACCTCATAGCATTGTGTGATGTAGATAGCGGTATAATTTATTATGTACTGAGAACAGATATTGCAGCATATTAAAATACATATCTATACTTATTGATTATGTATATAATGCTTAATAAACATAATTTGTTTTTTTTTTTTATATATACACCGCTAATTTCAATGCAATTTTTATTAAGCAATCACGCTTTCTAAGTGTTATTTGATTTTTTTTTATTATTATTAATTTATTATTAATTATTTGATGTTATTTGAAAGAAGTTTATATTTTTTGTGTGTACGCTTTACGCCTAACCCGTTGAATATATCATAATGAATTTTGATATAGTCATAGATGGGAACCTGGACCCGGTGATAGGCTACTTTTTTCTCGGAAAACTTCTAGGAAGTGGGGTAAAGAGAGGCATAAACTTTGTATGAAACTTTTTATTAGGTACGTAATCCGATTTGTTTGACAAAATCAAGATTAACGCGAGCGAAGCCGTACGTAACGTCTAGTAACCAATAAGAGAAAAACTGTATTAAAAAAGTTACATAGACGGGCCAAATATATTAAACAATTTTTAGTTTCACGTGAACAAAGTCACAAGCACAGCTAGTCAATTATAAGTAAAGTAATTGATACATATTTAGTATATCTGTATAAGCCCTTTCTTATTAGCTTTTCTTTGAAGCTCAAATAAAAGTAAAGCTAAAAGTAAATTGCAAATTTATACAATCCAAATATATACTTGAATTTTAACAATGTAATAGATGTTTCAGGCACATTACATTAAAAGCAAGTGGATACCAATAAAGTTTACTTAAACATAGTTCCGGAACGAGTGTCTTTTTCTTTAGACTAGAACATTTCTATGCAAAGGAGCAGTATCTACTGAATAGAATTATAGTTCTAAAGAAGGAATTGAATTGTATAAAAAGACGTCTGCAGCTCGTTGTCGCCGAGCCATTAGCGAAATGGGAAGTCAGATATATAGGAAGGATTTATCTCAATATATATTATTGCAGAACTACTTACTACATGCATATATTTATAAAGCGCTGTTAATTATGAAGATGTAATTCTAAAATCATATATAATTATGAGAAGAGATAATTATTCATTTTTATAAAAACATGTTCGATGTGTTATGTAAGTAATGGATTCTATAAAAATAAGATAGTTTTGCCTTAATTCGGAGACCTGAAAAACAGATTAGGTAATACTGTAATTTTTCGTTACGCAATAGGTACAAAATGGAGTTCAGTAATACAATTTTAATATAAATTTCCTACTTTAAATGTATATTATTTATTGTATGTGTCGGCAAACTTTATTCCTTTAGAATATTAGACATATAAAAATACATGAGTGATACGTATCATGAATGACACCTGAACCTTTCTAAATACTATTCCGTTTTACAAAAAGTTATGTCCAAATAAGTCGGTGAATATGTACAATAAGATTATCAAATATAGCTTCTGTATTACTACCCCCCAAGTGCAGGTCATGGATCGTAAATATCTTTAAAACGGACATGTCTATCATATCGTGCTAAATATCGAGTTTGGTCTCCGTCAATCTGCACTGGTGTTGGTTTGGTTAAAAATGTTGTATCATTCCTTAAATCTATTTCGTATGGTAGTATATAAGCGGGGTTTAGTCTATCAATAAATACAGATACGTCTTTGTTTTTGATGTTTATCTTGTACAGTTTTAGTCCTCTGTCTATGACATTGTAGGAGCCCGCGTAGGCTGGTTGAAGTGAGCCGCGGAGAGTATCGTCCCGAATAAGAACGTAGTCACATATTTATAAATCTTTTAATATGAAAGTTTTTACTTTGGTATAGCGTTATGTAGGAGTCAGTGTTAACTTTTCTGCAAAAGGACGCAAACGGACGAAAAAATCAGTTATATCAGTTATTCCATTTGAGGTGCGTTCGAAAAACTCTCCTGTTAATCTTAACGGCTCGATATATACGATTTTAGAGGATGAAGTTTAAGGGCCATGATTGTAGACACTTCTTAAAATATACACAGTACGTACATAATAAGCTGTTAAACAATCATCTATAATATCTAATTGTAATTTGAAAAATTCTTACGATTAATATATTTTGATATAATTTGCAATCTTTACTTTTTTTCAAATATATCTTTATCACTTTTATTTTTTATTCAGGAGTAGAATAATGAATATAATATTGAAGAGTATGAACTAAGTATTTTTAAAAACGAATGGAAATAATTATGTTAATTAGAACATCTGCGATGAACGCGAGTAATAACAGTAACCACGAACGCTCATTAGATTCTTAATGAAAATACAAGCTTCTAGTACTAGGTAAAGAAAAATAAAGAAACGATATCGATACCCCATTATCAGCAATAGGAGACCGTGATAATGGGATTAATCCCATATTAGTTACGAGAGAAACATCGTTAGGAAAGCAATTTTGGCTTCACATATTGCCTATTAACAAGTTTCAGAACAGTTTTATTTCTACTTTTTATTATTTTGTTATTATAACAATTATTACACATATTATAATAACCCTTTAAGTGAGACTTGATCGTTCTGGACACTGTCATGAAACTTAAAACATTCCAACGACAGTAAAAAATACATTTATTTTTATGTATCGTTAGCAAGTACATTAGTTTTTTTTCGTGTTATTTTTATTTCTTATCTAAAACTTTAATGGCTTTTTTTTTGTAAACAAACACGGAATAAACATTCGCATATATTAAATAAACAATAACAAAAAATAGCTCGTACCTTCAGTTAGTTCAACGACTGAAAATATTTGAAAACACAATATTTTGCTAATAGAAAACTGTTACAGTTAAAATGTTTGTTTTTTATTTTTATAATAACAATAACAAACGGTATTCGTTTGAATATTTTCAGATAAAAACGATTACAGTTATTGTTTCATTTCGAAAAAATACGTAATCCCTAGAAATGTTCCAAACTCAATTTCGTAACAAAAATATGGCAAGTTAGCAAATCGTCGGCGCACCTGTGCTTGAGTAAGGCGCCCACATTTGCATCTAATATCTTTAATAAATCTCACAAAACTTCTAACATATTCATATATCCTTTACGGGGGCACCAATGGATTTCATTTGTTAGAAAAATGAAGAAGGTTTTTGTCTTTCTATGCGTGCCGTTTTTGTGACTTTATTATCCATTTTTATATTATATAATAATAGTAATAATAATAATAATAGCCTTTATTGCTGAAAATGATTTTACATATTTTATTTTGTATTTATAGCATTGGCAACCGCTTTATCTCGTCTTTTGACGTAGGCCTTTTGCTTTCGTTATCTAATTCTAATACCATTATTTGTAAAGTCACAGGGCTTTCTGCTACAAAAACAGTATCATCTGCGAATCTCAAATGATTTAAGCGTCTACCATTTATATTTAAGGCAGTTTCCAGTTTAGTTGTCTCATTACGTTTTCAAGTACCACTAGAAGATCTTTGGTGACAGAGGATCCCTTTGGCGAACTCCTCACTTTACATAAAATTATTCTCCTGTTCTCTCCAGTTGTATTTTAGTTTAACTACCGTTATACACAAATTTGATAATTTTATATATTTGTTTATAACCCCTTGGTTACAAAGTGCTCTCCATATTTCATTGTGTTTCAGTGAATCGAAGGCCTTGTCAATAAAAGCTATGTGATATATTTTCCCATATTCTTTACATTTTTCTACTATTTGTTTTATAACTAATATATAATCCATAGTAGAGAAATGTTTGCGGAAACCTGCTTGTTCTGGTGGTTGGTTTTCTTCGAGTAGTTTTATTATACGTCCGAGCACTAATTTAGGAAATAATTTATAAGTATTGGTCATTAAAATAATGGGCCCGTAGTTATTTATCTGTTTTTTATCACCTTTTTTTGAAGCAGAATTATAGTTAATTTTTTCCATTGTTCAGGAATTTCTTATGACTTTAATATCTCATTAAATAAATTTGTGAGTGAATTTAAAATAATAGCAAGAGTGCCTTTCAGTGACTCATTTGTAATGTTGTCATCACCAGGTGTTTGACCCATATTCGAATCCACTTCAGTTAATGATTGTAGCACTAAAAAGTAAGTGGAACGGGTAAAGCCGCGGTCGTGAGCGTTGTGTACCCTAAGTGGAATATTGCCCCGATGTATGGTTAGTCGTGATCTGTCTATCTGATCAATATAACTGTAGTATTCTACATCCAGCTCTATTGTACAAAGTACTTTTGTGTGTGTTTAACACGAAATACTTGTTAAGAAGTACACTGGGTATTTGCTTTATTAAATAAATGCTTCGTTTGCATGGAACTAAACATTTATTTAATATTTTTTGCCCATTATTGTAAGTCTTTTTCAATTCAGCTTTACTCCAGTTAACCTTCTGTCATTGCTCTGGTTTCAGTGATTGATCTATTGCATCCAAAACTAATGTTTGATATTCGACAGGTAGTTCCTAAGATTTTTCGCTTTATAATATTTATACATATTCATCTGTACATGCATACATAAATAAACAATTTCGTCAAAAACCATAATGGGCACAGTGAATAATTGAAATAGTAATTTTGAATGAATGTATGAATGCTGACCGCACGTTTTCAACGCATTCAGCTTGATTAAAAACCACAGGTGAAATTAATTATGAAATACACGAATTTTACTAACGAGCGTTCAGCATTGACTAGGTACTCACATATTATGTACGTAAATATATGTGAATTTATTTATATATAAATATTAGAGTGACATGCATCTAATCCTACATAATATTGTCATAGAAACACAAATTGTGGTTGTTAATACACTAATGGTGTGATAATGTGGTAATTGGTGAAGGCAATAATGTATATACAATAAACCTTTAAAGTAGCCAAATATGTACCTTTTTTAATTATAGTTGAAGTTATACATAGATATTGATATGTATATCTTCATGGAGAAGATTCTTATACTATTAGTTAATAGTTCCAGAGTACTCAGTTACTATCAAATTATTTATAAAATCTGGATTTTTTTAATAGAAAACGACTGCGCTGGCAGCGTTCTCAGCGTTTATGGCTAATAAGATATCGACGTTCTTACAGTAATATGTGACTTAATGTATGTAGTAATATTTGGATTTTATTGTACGCTGAAGTAATGCCAGCAAAATATAAGTATTAAACTCGACTGAATTATGGATAAATAAAAGAATTGTCAACAAATTTTATTGTCGATGAATCAAAACAATTCAACCTATTGCAAATTGTATAACGTTTAAGGGTCAAAATAAATAACAATTCCAAATTCTACAAAGGACAGAACTATTCGTGATAACAATTCATCCCACGTAAAAACAAGTAAATCCATACAACTAATACAATAACTGTATACATACCAGACAGTTACATATAAGCAATATACAATAAAACCTGTGTTAATGTCAACACCACAGTTAAAACCAGGAACATATTAATCAAAAGATATCCAGCTCCTGTTTTTTATACAGTAAAGGGTGCTTTTCAATAGTTACCCTTCCAAATATTGGTTTTTATCGGCTCGCTCACCGCGGTCCAGTAAGAGCAAAGCCATGTTTTTCCATTTACAGCAGTACGCACGTCCGCGATATCTTACTGCCTGTATAGAGGTTTCTCTATGATGCTTTTATAGTGCCACGTCATTAAGCGTTGAATATAAAGTGAGGGAATGACAAAACATGAATTAATTTCAGATATGTCGCACGGTACGATGCACACCCCTAATGCGTGCTACACACGGACGCGTAGACAGTTCTTCCAACAATATATTCTAGATATCTATAGATATATAAAAATTAATCGCACGCTTATCTTCCGAACGACTGTACCTAACTGAATAATCCTTTTTTTATTGTATTCGTTATTGTGAGGACAAGGTTTGTATAAAGAATAAAATAAAAAAACAACAAAATTTAAAAAATCGGTTAAACCATTTTTGTGTTTTAGCGAGAATAAAGAACATCGATTTTAGGTGATACAAAGTTATCGGGTCAGCTTGTTTTAAATAAAATTTAAATAAGTTATACACTTTTATTTGTATACAATAATTGATAAAATTGTATATAGATATAACATGATATAAAATATATAGTTATTATTACAATATTTATTTAATTGATATATATTTAAATGACATACAATACAAAAATTGCTTAATTAAGCCATCATGAGAAGATAGATACTTACAAAATAGGGTATATTTGTTCAAACTAATAAATGTCAGTAAACTTAAATTACAAAAGAATGTCGTAAATGAAAATCAAATCCGTTCCCTCGAGTAACAAGTAGCAATCGAGAGAAGGTATCTTAATAAATCGATATATATCAATATTAGATGAATCCAATATGTCAACGATAATAAAACAGTAGAAATAATTAGAATTAAAAATGTTTATGTACTAATGCACGCACGCGATTTTTTATACATCTTTTACCCGAACATAAAAGATAAAAATTTTACACGTTTTAATAGTTTTAAATTGAGTTATAAATAACAAATAAGATTATATTCTTAAAACAAAAGTTTTATTTAATTAACATACATGAATTATTAAAATATACTGCCAGTAAAAACAACAGATTTATAATGTTTATATTTTAAAGTTGATACATTGAATATCAGATAATGAGACGAAAGACTTTCAATAAACTTCCTGGTGTGGTCCATAAGCGCAAGCAATTTTCGTTTCAAGTTCATCATTAATTTTAATCTATTTTCTTAATACACTAGAAGTTTAAACTTTTTGCATCTTTATTAGATTTGCCAATAGTTGTACAGTTTTTTATATTTAAATACAAGTATACTTAATTGACTAAATATACAAACTAATTTTTGGCTAACACACTATGCATTAACTACTGGTTTTATGTAAATGATTTTTTTTTTCTAGCTGACATATGCTCTTAGCCCTAAGGCCTTTGACAGCTTCACCGAACTTTTTGGGGCGAGTGCTGAGGGCACTCAGCTCCGAGGCAGCGAGCGCAAGGGTGCCAGAATGGCCGAACCTCGGGTTGGGCTGCTGCGCGAAAAACAAACAAGGATTCGCAATTCTAACTAATCAACAGGTCCTAAGTTACTAATTTCGTGAATCTAACACGACCTTATCAGGCGAGCCGCGTAAGGGCCGCGGGGGTAGTCCCTTACAGAACCGTGTACTTAACGTGTAGGTATGCATGGACGCTATGCGGTGTGATGATGTGCTTTCAGTGATGTAAAGTGTCACTGTATCGTGCGAGCAGTCACTCGAGGGCTCCTATCTGGAGGATCGAACCTAGGCTCAAGCGTCTGCGAAGGGAGGCCGCGACGGGTGTGCGGGAGTGAAATTAACCGCTCGGCCTCGGCGGCGAGGACGGCGGTTACGCGGGCTTGTACGCGGACACGTTCGATTGGTGGAGACGGTAGAGAGAAGCGCGTTTAATTTAGTTATTTTATCGACGGGATCGGTGAAGCAATTACGTGGCCGGCGCGCGAAACCTTTGGTGTACGGATTGACATTGTAGCTAACTGCTTGTACTATTTTGGGGTTGGGATGAAATTCGGCATTTTCGAAGAATTTCTTTCTAAGGTCTTTGATATATGCATATATGGACAGCAGATCCATATCTTTATAGAGATCTACATTACGGACATAAGGAGGGGCTTGGACGGCTATGAATCCCATGAATACCCATGAATCTATTTTGCAGAACTTGTAGTTTGCGAAGGGTGGTGTGCGAAGCGTGAGCGAATACGCGACAATTGTAGGTAAGTATGGGTCGGATGCATACTTTGTATATTGTGAGCTTATGTCTGAGTGCCATTTTGCTCTTAGAGGAGGTGAGATTGCGTAGTAGAGCCATAGCTGTGGTGGCTTTTTTCTGTACATAATCTATATGTTTGTTAAAGGTGAGATGCTTATCTAAAACTACACCAAGATATTTAATTTCATTAGCCCAGGGGATATTGACACCAAAAAGATGTAATGTTCTTTTTATATTCTTCCTCGCGTGAGGATCGAACATAATAGCCGCGCTGTTGTCTGGATTTATTCCTATGCGCCATTTGAGGCACTAGGACCCGAACGTAGAGACAGCCCTTTGGATGCGGTAGTATAAATGTATCCTATTCCTGCCTGAGCTGAAGATGACCGTGTCGTCTGCGTAAGAACCTACTGTGACGTCAGGGAATTCGGGGATGTCACTAACAAATAGGTTGAATAGGCAAGGGGCTATGATAGAACCTTGCGGGACCCCTGATCTTATTGAATGTGGTGAGGATATAGCTCCATCTGCTTTATAGCAGAAGATACGGTCCGATAGGTAAGCGAGGATTATACGGACTAGTCTGTCCGGGACTTGAAAGAGATTGAGTTTAAATATGAGGCCTTCGTGCCAGACCTTATCGAAAGCTTTGGCTATGTCGAAAAATACGGCAAGCGTGCGCCTAGGACGGCGTGGCTCCGTCAAATTGGTGAAAATATGCTCCGTGAGGCGGAGCACTTGGTGGGTACACGAGTGATTCGGTCGAAAGCCAAATTGTTCGTGTGGTAATAGACATTTCTCTGAGACAAAGGATTGAAGTCGGTTCAGAAGAAGCTGCTCGTATATTTTACCTAACGTATTGAGGAGGCTTATTGGGCGGTAGCTTTCTGGGAGAGATGCCTTTTTCCCGGATTTACGGATACCTATTACCGTTGCCTTTTTCCAAACGGCTGGAAAATGGCAGAGAGTTATGGCCGCATTGAAGATATAGACCAGAAGAGCTATGAGTTTATCAGGGAGAAGTTTTAGGGCTTCGTTCCTGATTCCATCGGGACCGGGGCTTTCCTTGGCTTAAGGCGTCTTATGATCATGACAACTTCGTCAGTTGTGACCGGGTCTAAAATTTCAACTGGAGGGGTCTTTCTTATTGATTGAATTTGTCGATCGACCCTCCCGATGTGTCCAGGTATGTAAATGGTCTAAATTGTTTATAAACTGAATGATCTAATGAACAGTTTTGAAAACAGAAGTAAATCATACACTATTGTAAAATTTACAGAATCTTATTATTGTCAATAATTAAAATAAAAGGCAAAAGTAACTTCTTAAAAATAAAATAAATGTTTTGTGAACATTACAACCATGCGTCACAATCGTTTGCATGCACGATAACAACACCCTCTGTGGCGAACGCGAGGAAATGCGCTCAATTATATCACCCCAGGACAGCTTTTTGGCTTATTTATCAATCAATCTCTGATCTAGGCTGATAGCCAACACCTCAATGTCAATATAATTCCGGTAATGTTCCGTCAATTCACTTAAATTAATAGAGACTTTTTAGTAATAAATAAAATATTTTACAGGTTTCACTATTTGAATATAGTGATATATGTCATTTATTACCATTCTAATACTTGTGTTATCTCGCAATGCCTTTTTTTTACATTTATATGTCGACAAAGTTGTTGTTATGACGATTTGTTGATTACCGAAAATTAGTATTATTAATTTCCCTAAATATCCTTGAAAAATATAATTTAGAATGATAAACCCAAATATGATTTTTAATACCTTTGTGGTTAATATAACTTAAAAATCTGTCATCCAGAATCCGTAAACTAACGTTGTTAGATTTTTTTCAAATGATAGCCTATATATACGTATAATAAAATGATATACGTGCCAAATCTGGGAATGAAACATGTTTTAAAAATTATAATCAAGGTGATTTAGTCTTTTTTGTTTTTCATAGATTTAGCATTATAGTTACAATCTCACCTGAAGTTAAGTGACGATATGGCCCAAAATGGTGGACATATTAAACCTAGTGGTGGAACTGGCTCTCAAATGCGACTGCCGAAACACACCCATTATTATTTGGCAGCAGACTTCGAACTTAAGGGTGGTACCTAGCTAGTTGGGCATAAGTAAAAGCCCTACCACCATGCTATGGTTTCCTCACCATGTTTTATTCCTCACAGAAAGTTTAAACTCTGGTAAAATCGACCTCACGTCCATTGACGCGGCGTCCGTATATGCTATCAAATGAACCATCATCGCCTTCCAAAAAGTCTATTTAGTCTATCTGTCTTGTACGCACATCACTATGAAACTACGGGACAGATTAAGATATAATTTCCTTTCATATAATTCACTAAAACATCTGAGAAATTTTTCATTTTTCTACGTTATTAGAATTCTAAAAAGTACGTCGATAACAAAGTTTTATTGACCGAGTCGAAAATTCTATAGTTTAGTGTAGCAGGAACATTCAAATCTCATCCCGTTGGTTACCTTTACTCCTTTTAAATATTGTGTGATTTTGTTATTGAATACCTATTATGTGATAAATAATAACATTTACCAGGCCAATACCTAAATTTGAAAAGAAAAGCACGTACAACCGGAAATATTTAATGACATGTCAAAATAAATTTGATTGGAATATGCACTCAACTATTTATATTTTCCGAGTCGTTAATAATTTGGCAATAGGTGGTACTAACAACAATCTCCGTTAGTGTGTACGTATGTAATACACATTAGAGGTTGTGTCGGCACGTGGCTGACACGTGTCTAGGAAAGGACACGTCATTAGCCTCACGACTCGTCTCAGGGGAAAAGCTATAAGTTTTTGTTTAAACCCTAGAATTAAGACATACGCTGTAGCAATTTTTAGGACCAACTTTATACTCTTTTGTTTTATGTAATAATTTTTTACCTTTACCTTATTTATTTATTTTTGAATATTTTTTATAGCTAAGGTTTTATAGCATTATGACTATAATCTCACCTTATTTTAAGTTACAATACGACCCAAGTTGGTAAACCCGCTAACCCTGTGCAGGAACACACCTATTGGTATTTGGCGGCAGATATTCAACTCGAGAGTAGTTGCTAGCCAGACGGGTATTAAAAAAAGCCCTACCAGCGTGCTATGGCTTCCTCACGATGTTTTTCTTCACCGAAAACTCAAGTTCATTTTAGATGGGTTCGAAGTCACGTTCCTTAACACGGAGTACATGTACACTACCGCTGAGCTATCATCATTTCATACCATCGCAATATGCCAGTTCTGTCGTAACTTGAGTATAAATTACGATAAAATTACGATGAAAATTACATCGAACAAATAGTAAACTATAATAGATATATAACCTGTTTCGGTAAGAAGTTAATTAACAATTACAAGAATAACTTTAAAATATCAAAGAACATTTTGGAAGCATACGCAAAGATTCTGCCATTCTACACATTCACATCCTTCTTACTTTTTGATTTTATAAATATTGAGAATATATGCACTATCATTATATCTAAATAATACTTTAATATTTGAAATCAGTTACAAGATAATATTAAACGAAATATTATTATTGGAGTATATATCTTCCACATTAGATTCTTTAGGCTGCGTTTACAAGAACTTTTTTGTGACAAATCAACTATTCCGTATTATCAGGAACGATAGCTACAGCTCTGATCACTTAACCTGGATAAATTATTTATGATCCAAGATTTTTTATACCGTTCACACTTGGATATCGATTCCTCAACAATTTTTAAACCCGATGTTGTTATGAACTTTTTCAACATCAGTGATAGTTTTTTTTCACCCTATTTGTTTTTATTATTAGAATTGAGATATTATATTTTACCATGCAAAATTAACAAACAGAAACGAGACATAAAATATTCTTAGGATACTTTCACTTTAATAGCACACTGGACTTAAAGCGAAGATTAAATTAAAAAATCAAACTGTAGGGTTCCATTTTCTAATGCTTCACAATTTTTAAACTGTACAAATGGAAATGATTTTAATTTACCTTTATATTCTCAATAACGCGAGAGATTTTTTATTATTTATTATATATTATTTTAAAGTGCACAATAAAGCGGAAAAAATATATTGTGTTTTAACTGTCGTCAATATACTTGTTACAATATTTGTGAATATACGAGAAAAAATAATAAAATAAAACAAGGACGTTATTAAATACAAAAAAAAACGCTTTCTGTTTGTCACTTGATCACAGAAGAAACGAAAAAGGGGTTAAGAGTAGGTAGTTCTGATTTTTTATAGTTTCCAGCGAAGTGGAAGTGTTCTCATTAGGTTGCAATTTAGTAATTAACACCGGCGGGTGTTAAACCAACCATATATATTTTATATGAAAGCTTCATTTTATTTGTAACAAACAATAATGATGCTAGATGTTAGAATAATAATACATGTGTTTATGCTATGAGTAAAATTATTTATATACCTAACATAATATTTTAGAATAGTAAATAATATAGACATGTTAATATTTTTGTCCCATAATAACCATCAAATAATTAGGATATTTAATTCGAATTTTGGTGTAAAATTATATATATACATTTTTTACACACATTTTACATATATTTGCCGCCAAATACCTATACATGTGTTCTGGAAATTGCTATTCCTATTAACTGTAGTAAAAAAACATGTTGAAAGAAATAAGCACAGACTTTTTTATGTATTTTAATGTAGATATAAAAAATGCTAAGCCAAGAAGGTGGAAACAAACTAGTCATTCGTATTTAATATTTTTAATAATAAATCATTGAAATAACAGGTAATTTTGCAATATAAATAAATAAAAGAAAACTTAAAGAACATTCAATAAGAACAATGAATCCCGTTCTGGTGGTAATAAAAGCTGGCTTTTAAAACATTTATATGCTGTATTTGTGCTTACTTCGAAAACTAGTAATATTCCCTTTATTAACATCACCTTTGTCCGGAGACCGAACTATTTAAAACGCAATTATATCGTCAATATAAAATAACATCTTACCAACATTTAACTACATTATAGATCTACGTCCCGTCAGAAAATAAAGAAAGATCGAAAGCTACTTGAATTAAAATATGTTTTATAATTTTGTTTATCATAATTCAGAAAATAATCCCAAAATAAGAGTAAAAATTAAAAATATAAATTTTCATAATTCGTACGGCATTGAAAAATTATCTACGGGTTTTTCTCGAGAGAGCCCTTCCTTATAATTACGTCTTTGTTCATCCGCGCAGTTCTTTTGTTTGAAGGTAAGCCGGGAATAATAACAAAAGGCTACGAGACGAGGGAAGCAAACAATGATGTCTGCTGTATAACCGTGCCTTGGATATATTTCTCATTCATGTCATCAAGAATCAATACGGTGTCATGAAAAGATCCGGTGAATATTTAATTACGGTATATATTATAAATTATTTTCATGATGGTAGGGCTTTTTCTAATGCCCGCCTGGCTAGCTACCTATCTTAAGTTGAAAATCTGCCGCCAAATACCTATAGGTGTATTCAGGCTTACATTTGACAGCCAGCCCCTCCACTAAGCTTAGCGTGTCTGCTATCTTGGGCTACATCGTCACTTAACATCAGGTTAGATTGTGGAAATAACGCTTAACCTTAATATAATAAATACATATAGTATTTGTATTACTTACGACTACAGTCCAGTTACTAGTAATATTTTGTGTAAAATTTAAATGTATCCTTTAATGATAAATTTATATTTCAATGTAGTTGCATTGTAAACTTGAAACCAACCAGTAAATTTATACTGAACGTATTATACAAAGTTGTGGATGGGAAATAGCAACTGATGAAATATTGATCCGACGTCCATCGAAGGCATGTCATGTGTATCAATGGCTTTTATTTTTATATTTATTAGTAATTTCTGTGAAGTCATTATTACTATTAACAGATACTAAAAACAATCCACCTAGAGGAAATATGAACTTTTGATAAATCTCAAATTTCCATTATAACTATGTATATATAATATAATCAATTAACCATCCACTCGCTGAACACTGTATTTCTAACTTTCTAACTTTATTAACTTGTTTACCATTCATATTTGTTTTACAACGTTGACACTGTTTGTGTACGGATGGATTTTTTAAGTAATAGTTAATAGGTTTAGCGGTATGGCCACAGTCACACTTGATGTTAAGTGACGATATGGCTCATGATATTTGCAGATTTTTAACTTGAAGGTTGTAGCTAATCAAGTGGGAATAAGAAAAAGCCCTTCTACCATGCTATGATATTTTCACGATGTTTTTCTTCACTGAAAATTCAAGATCGTTGCAGGTGGATTCGAACTCACGTCCCTTGACGCGGTGTCCGTACATACCACCATCTAAGCTATCATCGCTTCAACGATGTTATTCTGTAGTAAAGTGCGAATAAAGTGATAGAATAAATTAATAGACGGAAATGAAGTTCATGGCATCAGCCAGTTCGATAATAATATACAAAATTATAGGTTCTTGATACATATACATACTCGTGTCAATAATTAGTGAATGGATTTACGATGAATAAGTGTACATCTATTTATAGAGTTATTTTTAATTGTAACATCTCGCTAGATATAACCCCTAAGTGTACTGTTAATAAATAAATAAATATTATAATGGCACCTACATATAACCGCATGTTGCATCACATATTAATAATATATGATAAATAAGATAAGCCCTTATGACCTTTATATGGAAATTAACCAAACGAGAATTTCTTCAGAGATAGTTTTTCATCTCGCAGACATAATGCTCGATTAACACTCCATAACGGTCAAGCGGAAGTGTGGACGCCATTTTGGCGGTGAGATAGCAGAAATATATCACCGGAAGTCGGCAGCCATTATTCAGGAAAGGAACCTTCCGTTGTCACTTCACATGAGCTCTTATTTCGGGAATACCTTTAATAGTGAGATAGTAAACCATTTAGATAGTGTTAATTAGATAAAAATACTATTCGTCGGTTATAAATAGGCTGCGTATGTTTGAGTAATTAGATTTGTATAGATTTAATGCTGGTAGGTTCACTAATTGATGCTTTTGAGATGGTAGTCTAAGAAAAAGAGATTTCATACATAACATGGCTATGTTTTACCTCTTTCAAGAATATCATAAAATCATGACAATCACACATTTTTATATACAGATCGAAATTCGATCACAGTAAATATTTTAGTTGGGTTATTAACTATCAAACAAAAAATATTGCATTAAAATATGTAAACAAATAGAAAAATAACTTTTTTTATTTATTTTCGGATCCTATACCGCAGCAGCATTCCCCTTTCATAGGATAAAAAGTATCCAATCAATTGTATCATAATACTATTTACCACTGTGCCAAATTTTATCAAAATTATTTAACATCCAATTGTTTCGGAGTGATGGTACTACTAGTAGACAAACAGACAGACAAATAAAAATGGAAACAAGAATATTCTGACTTCCATACCGATAATAGAGTACACACTTATCGTAGAACCAAAAAAATATGAAAGCTCGGTTGATAGTATGTACGTTGGCCGTGTCAATGGACGTAAGTTTGATTCCACCTGTAATGAGCCTGAACTTGGTCAAAGAATACATCATGATGAAACCATAGCATGGTAGTAGGGCTTTTTATATAACGTCCGCCTGGTTAGCTACCACCCTTAAGTTGAAAATCTACCACCAAATACCAATAGGTATGTTCCGGCAGTTACACTAGAGAGCCAGTCCTTCGCCTAGGTTCAACATGTCCACCATCTTGGGCTACATCGTCACATAACATCAGGTAAGATTGTGACCATAATGCTAAACCTCTGTGGCTATAACGCACTAATAAAAATAAAGTCTGAGTTATAGTTTTATTATATATATAGATACTGAGTTATATTAATTATGCTAATTTAAATTATTAAAAGGATATATTGCTACCTATGGTTTAATATGGCTAATTTCTTTATTTTTTTTATTTTTATTTTAACTTCAGTGCTTTTACGTAAAGAGTAAACAACGAGATTTTTAGGATGACACAAGTCAAAATGATATTAACAATCTATTTAGAGTGTCATTTGACACATTTTTTATTTTCTTTTCACGTTAACACTTGTTGAATGAACTTAGCTAGGGGCACAGATTTAAATTGAATTCAATAAAACATAGTCACTGCATCAAACAATCAAGTAATATGTTCCCGTATACTTTTATTAGCACATGCAACGGTGTAAAATCAATGGTATCGCAGGGGTAACCAACCTTTGGCTCCCACGGTCTTGTTGCTGGTATGATTTCGCAAGTGACCGATTATGCTTTTTCCAATTATGCAGTCAGTTAAGGATATGCAGTCTATAATCTTGCATTTTCTATCCTTAGAAAATTTTCTTTGATAGCTTATTACGTCGTCATTAAGTCTTTGGAAGGTAATATTAATACGAGTTTTACTTACGTAACTGACCAAGTTATTGATTAGCTTTCTTTATAATTTTTATGTTTGTGACAAAGAAATTTATCTTCTTGAAGTTTGTTCTAGGTGAGTTTCAGAATCGTTTTGTAGTAAGAAAAGTACTGAGAGACATGGTTTGGAATCCTATAAAGTGCCTACATATAGTTCTTTTTAATTAAGTGTATTGTGCAATCTTAAAATAAGATAATCCTTTTTTGCTATAACCAAACATGTGATGTTATAAACATATGAATTAATTCTATTTTTGTATCATAAATATGATAAGTCAATACACTTGTTATCAAATAAATTTTTTTTTTAATTTCTTGAATACGAAGCAGGACATTAATCGCATATATGATATTCTATGTATTTATACATCTAGATTGAAATCGTAAATGGCTTGACCGACTTTTTTTAAAGTTTAACGTTTTAAGTTTTGACGTTATTCAATATAAATTCGCCCAGCTCCCCTCCCCCCCAATTAATATGATTTTTTTCTCAATACTTAGCACCGATTTCAAAGAAATGTTTTTGAATATTTAATATATATTGTTATGAAAAATATTTTTATAATTGATAGTCAATAACCGTTAATCATTCGCTTATGTTATTCCGCAATTGATAGGCTATAAGTTTGTAATAAACACATTTGAATCCATGAGCATAGCCAAATATTTTATAAAATAAAAGGCGGTACAGAGACATCAGATATTAAAAGTTTTCACATCAGTAAGCCTCAATGCCAAACTTCATCAACAAAGCTTACATACAAAGTAAGCGCGCGAATTCTTGCGTATTACGCGTGTAAAGGCTTAATTAAAATGCCTTCTTCTTAATTAGGTTACAGGCGGTACAATATTCTCGGAAGTTGTAAGACAATAAGAAGGAAGTGATTAAAATATTACCGTACGAAGTCAGATGTTTTGGGTCGGTTATTACTGCGCTCAACAAGTTTAATTTCTTACTCTCCTTTATAGTGTAATATAAATGTTTATTTGTTTTAGTTATAAGTAATTTTGAAGTCAGCATTAATTAAAGTAGTATATGAGTCTTAATCAACTATTATCAAAATTAGTTTCCATAACAGATCAGAACTAATTATAGATTATTCAAAGTACTTCTAAAGCAATTTTTTATTCTTTACAGTTTTGTGTTTTTTAGTGTTTGGTCTTACTCAATCTAGCCTGATGTTAAGTGATGTTAAGCTAGGCGGGTACTAAAAGATACTTCTCCATAATAGTACAGTTTCATCACGACTCGTTATTTCATATAGTTCTGTACACGGTGCATTTGAATTATCATTGCTTCTAAAACAAGTTGAATACATATTTAAATTAATTTAATTATTTGAAATGTGAAAATAGTCGTTGTACGATAATATTTTAAACATATGTTTCTTTTTCAATGAACAGATACTACACGAGAAAAAGAAATGAATCACAGACGTAATAATATGTATGTTTCTGTTGGTCCAAACAAAGTAAGAACAACAAGAGATCACGTTTTTCGAATTTTATATTTTTTTAGCTTCACAACATATTCCGGTGGGTTGCCACCGATGAGGGTACAACG
Organism: Actias luna; assembly: GCA_039707435.1. Lineage (NCBI taxonomy): Eukaryota > Metazoa > Arthropoda > Insecta > Lepidoptera > Saturniidae > Actias > Actias luna. Next base: position 5,720,616 of record JAZHAC010000034.1, on the reverse strand, counting down.
CGGTTCAGACGCGCCGTTTGCTTCGATATTTACCCACGTGTACTCTCCCACGGAACACACTGTTATTCAGCATTATGCTAATACAACGCACACATTATTTTACGTACATTTGTGCGTGTCGTTACTTTTTGCACGTTACGACATACACTTTAATTTTGTTCCGTGTTGCCCTTTTATGATCTACGGATGGGCCTGTTGTTAATTGTGCGGTGCGTTGAGAACCGCTATACGTTTTGTAACAGTCATGAAGCCTATATATTCTACTAAAATATATATTTGAATTAAGATGTGGAAGTATTTATAACCTTTTTCATGGTAAATGGTTACCGTCACTTATAAACAGTTGTAAAACCTGGGCTATACCAGCTATGTTGCTGACCTTGCCAAAAAAGTCTTATCACTATGCTATGGTTTCACTGTGATGTTCTTCTTCACCGAGAGTCAAGGTCATTGCAGGGATTAGACTAACGTACTTTGATGCGGCATCCGTACACGCTACCACTGAGCTATCACCGCTTCAAAGATATTTACATTTTATCGTTTGGACGTTAAATGTAGTTAACTAGATGAAAACGGTTAACCATTAAAAAATCAATAAAAATAATATTTTACATTTCATAATATATGGAATTCTTAAAATAAACTTTATAAGTTACTGATTGATTAGTTTAAATCGATGTCATTTCAATAGGTTAAGTACTTAAGAGTTACATTATCCTCGCTGGCTTCATTCGAACTTTGGCCAATGCGAATGATCGCTACGAACTTGGACCAGTTCCAAATTAGAGGTGAAATTCTACGAATAAAAAGCCAATATTATTGAGCACATTAATGAACTGCGCCTCGATTCAAATTGATGTTTTTATTACAAAGAAAAACCAACTAAATTTCAGTCATTTAAAGTCGATTTTCCTTTTGTGTCGTATTTTGTGCTCTGTACAAGATAATATTATTCCTTTATCAACTGCTAAAGTTTTTGAATCCAAACCGTTACGTTTATTACACATAATTTAAAATGCCTAATGCAATAAATCTTATACGCGAAAGATATTTGAGTGTCACTTTTATGTGATACAGGTAGGTTCCTAACCGCTTTAGCTAACGTTTCGATTATTACAAAGCAAGAATATGATGATGGCCTTTAAAATAAAACTTTCCAATTATCCTCGATCAAATTTATACGCTTTAATTCGCGTGATTTGAAGCTTATACGTTAAACTTACTTAGTCATGATTATATTTATTTAAATTCTTTTCATCATATATTCATACTATTAATAATTGAATTTAATGTTATTATATTAAATATAATCAATTGTTTAAAATTTCAAGAAACCGCCTTAGGTGGTTTTTCCAAGTAACAAAGTTACAGACAGTTGTAAGTAGAGGGTAAGAAAGACCCCATTTCATTTTCAGAGTACAACAAATAGGCGTAGTCTACCAGTCCCACAACTGTTCCAATCTCCTTATATTAAAAGTAAATGAAAATAAAACACATAAATTATGTTTGATGTGACAAACAATACTTGATTATGTGTTGTTTTTGTTTATATCATTATAAAGCATGCATAAATTCCAAATATTGAATTTTACTTAGAAGACTTTTGATACTCTTTGAATAGTAGGTAGTTGTAATTTATTCGTTATTCTTATTACCCTATAGAAAAGTATACTCAGATGGTTGCTAATCCATCTTCTAGTAATATCCTATATTAATCTGATAAATATTCAGATTCCTGTAGTAGCCTTTAAATTATACAAGCACATTTCTTGAAATACTTTTAATGTATTCAATCGTTTATTCTTTAACACCTCAATACATTTATTTTCCGATATATTATATTCACCGTAAATGCTCGTGGCTTACAGAAAATAAAATACGTATCCGTATTTGTTTAGTAGCATGGCAAAGTAACTACATTGCACCTGACGGTGAACACAACATAATCCAAAAACAATGGCGACCACCGATAGATCTCACAGAATTGTTTTTCGCTTACTACAAAGAAAACTGTAAACAATTAGCCTTGATAATATGAAAAAGAAAACAATTTAGGATAAATAAGGTTACGTAAATATAAATTTCAATCCACACGTTTATACGCATGAGGGGCAAATAAGATCCCATAATTTGCCCGTAGACAGTGAATAGGCGGGTCGCCGCTGTCACATTGTTGCGACAATTTCTTCACTTATTCATGGTAATTGACGATCCATTACAGTCAAGTGATAATGGCTTGTGCATTTCCATGTAGTCGTTTTATTACTAAAATACCCGTTTTATTTGATGTAACGAAATATATCACGTTTTAATGCAGCACATTAATTGTACGTAACTCAGTTTAATATATATGTTCTACATGTATATGGGAATATATAATACAACTTTTACTATACTTTTTATTTTTTGTAAACGGAACCTTCTTTTATCTTCAATATAAAAATTTCAAAGAACGCCTATGGCATTAAGTCTGCCATTGCAATATGCATAGTCTAATGAAATAAATAAAAAAACATTAGATGTATGATGTTTAATTAGTTATACTATGTGTGCATTTTTATCTTTGTTTTTTAAGCATCCATGACGTTGTACATATTGATAAGTTTATTTCGAATACAGTTGAGATAACGACGTATTTTAAACAATAAAACAATAGCTAAAACCGATTATCTACATAACTACAAAAAAATGAAAACAACAGATACTCAATTTATCAAGCTAACTCGATTTGCATCCCAACGGTTCCGCTGTAAAACTCCATTATGATGTAAAAATTCATTTCTTTATCTACATGTACGGAATATTTAAGCGTTCATTAATATTTGACTTTCTTTCCCCGATCTGGGTTGGAACAAAACTCATAAATATGTAATGGTACACCGGTGCGCGGGCTATGCAAAACACATAGCCCGCTTGTTCATAAACAGTTCTGTTCTAATGTTATGTAACGTTTATTTAAATCACAATCAGATTTATTTAATGAGACTAATTTTCTCATTTGGTATTATCTGACTGTTATATAGCCCTCATTACACATAACACCGTGGGTTTACAGTGGGTATTACCGGCGACTCCTTCGCCGGTTGAGTCTGACATACCTCTCTCGACCCATCAGGGAGGTGATACCCAAATGCAATTGCTATTTCAAATAAAAGTTACATCGTTATTTTTTAATTTGCTTATATTGTTAAGCCTTAAGATGAAACCACCTGGCTTCTAAATCAATGAATGTACAATTTACGTTTGTTGAAATGGTATGTACGTATTATCAAAATAAGTTATAAAATGTAACAAAATAATGCATTAAAAAGTAAGTAATTTCCGCAAAGGTCAGAAACCTGCATGGTATACAATTCTGGTGTTGTAGTTGTCCATAGACGATGGTAACTATTCACCATCAGACAGGTCGTTAGCTTGTTTGCTGCTCATTACTAAAAAAAAAGGAGAAACAGTGTACTAAGTAGAAACTAACTTATTCTTCCCCTATTTTCTATTTACAGCCGCTCCTGGTTATTAAACTAGTCTTAAATGTCAAAGCAACTGAATGATTTCATAGATAATGATATCGCCATGTCAAAACTTTTCTGAGAGTGTTGTGGTATCATAGAATTCATGTTTCACATTATTATTTCATATACTCATCACTTATACACAAAAATCGTGTTTAAGTACCTGAAATTGTATCAATAGTTCATAGATATGATTAAACACTGTAAGGAATAACAACTACATTAATAAATAAGATCCTGTAAAAACTCAAGTGTATAGTTCTGAACGAGTAAAACAACAAGTTAATTTAATTAACTTAATGTAAAACTATGGTAGTTAAAATGTAATCAGTGACTTGATCAAATAGTATGTGATTGGACATGTTTAAATTTCTGGAATTTCGAAGTTACTAATTTAAGATTAATTAAGTGTCAGACAACATCAAACAAAAATAATTTGATGACACACGAAACATACATGCGCGCCTTACTATCCGCAGTGTATCGAGAGAAGGAAAAAAATTATCGATATTCACTAAGACCTAAAAATATTTCCAAGTAATATTATCCTTTAGTATTAACAAAAAATATTTTGGATTATTCAAATAGAAACACCATTTCCGACTAAAAAAGATAACAGCGCTAGGCACATTACAGCCTGCAACATTATCATTGTATAATCTATATAGCCACAAATTAATGTATCTTTGTATGTTTATCCTCTATAGTCTACGTATTCCTAAACCATTCATACGATAGTTATTAAGCTTTTGTAAGATCTTTTGCGTACGACCGAGAATGTTTCTGGACCAAAAATGCGTATGTCGAGTATTGTCTTATATTGAGGACTGTACGACTTTATGCAGCCTACGTCATATTTATTAGGTTAAGACTAATGGACGTTCAATTTCATTTTCCAGGCTAATAGTACTCCTCAAAGTTCATTGAAGGTATGTTTCTAGACCGTTAAAAATAAAAGAAAAAAATATAAAATAAGACTCAAGGGTATGTAAACCTAATCATATATGGAATAAGATTAGGAATATATAAAAACAGATGGTTTAAAAAACTTACTCTATGCTTATTACCTTGTCCATATAGTAACATATCTAGACATAAAAAGTACAAGCCCGTTTCACACTGAAAGTTGAACGATCATATTTTTATTTATTTAGATGTTTATCGTAAATACCAAAGGACACTGCCGAATATTCGTACCGTAGATATTTCAAGCAACTTTATAAAAGGTCAAGAATTCCATTTGTCTCAACGAAATGTCGATTTGATCTTATTTATTAAATTCCTTGTGCCCTAACGTTTCGAGATACAGAAGCGAATTTTATATTTAAAAATTTCTGTCGTTGTTATGAGAAAAAATACCATGGCGAGACGCAATGGAATTTAATTTAACATATATCTGCGGAAACTGATGGTCTACTTCTTGTAGTTATAGTTCAATATTTTATCATATATTTTGTTGCGGTTTGACATGCATAATATTTTTAATTAATGCTAGCAAAGTATCACAAATAATTTTTATTCTTAACGGATTACTCGAAGAAAAAATTAACTCACTAAAAAATTAAAATAAAATTGACAGAGATATTTCAACATGGAGTTTGTACTTAGTAAAAGCATGTGCCCATTAGAAAATATTCCACAATAATAACAAAATATATAAATAAGCTATCACAGCTTGCTAAAAAGTGTATTACAGAAGTAAATAATAAAAACAATATTCGTAATTTCATCAAGACAAAATTATTAAAACTAAATATAAACTCTTTCCCATCGATTATATAACCTAGTCTGTCTACAAAGTAAAAAACCTTCATCAATTAATGAAATATATTTTTTAATAAAATTGTCTGGACAATAAAAACAAATACGTTAACATTTTTTACGGTCCATCCGGTTATATTTTTATTTTATTTTAATGACAATATCTTCTTTCATGAATGTCATCATGTTAATATTGTAATTTAATTACCAGATGACAATAATAAAATTGAACTAACTACTTGTAAATGTAATATAATTTACTTTTATTCTACGACTTCACTGTCAAATACGTACGTATAAAGTTAGTTTACCGTAACATATCCAAATAAAATGTCACCCCTTTCGCCTGACCGCGACCCACGGGCGCCAGGTTCAATAATATCGTCATATTTTTTCCTAACATCGAAATTGGAATAAAAGGACGGAAGGGAGGTCCTCGTTCGAAATTGCCGGGGTCGTATACTTACTATAAATAATGGACACAATCTGTACGACTGCTCGCCTGTGCCGATGTTAGACGTGCGTGTCGTGTCCGAGTCTACAGCCATAATACTCATATTACTATAATGATATCGCGTAGTACATGCATATGGTAACATTAAACGACTACTAAAACTACGTAGTAATTTCATGTATTAATAATGTAGTATTTTAACCAGACAACTAGAATTTCTGCATTATAAATTACAGCTTTTTTATAGTTAATGTATAGCACAATATCATCTGATGTTAAGTGACGATGTGGCTCAAGGTAGTGGACATGCTAAGCCTAGGTGAGGGACTGGTTCTCAAGTGTAACTGTGCAACACTTATATGTAACTTATATGTATTTGGCGGTAGATGTTCAACACAACGATGGTAGCTACCCAGGCGGGTATTAGAAAAGTAAATCAAATAAATACTAAGATCACTAACATTCACACAGGAAGATATGTTTACTAGTCTACAATGATTTATAATAACAGCTAGCGAAGTTAGAAGTTACGCAATTTTATCATTACGTTTATATTCCTTTTCTATCTATACTGTTCTAGTTGGGTTTGTAGACGTTGTGCTGCCTTGGCCAGTAGTTAAAAAGTCGACCCGAGTATTATCTATTACATTCAGGGATTATAATAACCTTCTCCGTGAAAAGAAAAACATGCACGTGCCAATCATCAAAGCGAAGATGGTATTACATATATTTTTTAAATATATAGACACAAATAAAAGTATCTTAGTGATTATAAATATTCTATTACTAAAATACACATATGTTATAAGAAAACTTAAATAGATTTTTTCTTTGCGAATATGTTGAGCGTTATATGAACAAACATGTATTTAATTTTTTTATAGTTACATTGAAAGCTCATCTCAATAATAAATATACCAGATGTTAAAATAAACATTGCTATGAAATATAGAAAATTAGATCCGTGAACACTCGCACGTATTTGATAAAACATTTAATCAAACATATGAAATATATTATCATTTTGTTTCTTGTATTTCCATCCCCAAAAAACTATAATTCAAAGTATTGCAACACCTACATACACTGATTAGGTATGATTCATTGAGCAATTAGCCTAGTTCCGATCAGTGACCACAAGCGCACATAGATCGGAAATACATTCACAGGAAGTGGCTGGCCATAACTCAAAGAGAGAACATCCGGCGCTCATCATGATAACGTATTCGAATTCAGCCTTTGAAGTGAAATTTCTTGTAATGAATACGAGAAACGTTTTCAATGCTATACAAACACACGTATTTATCATACCTCAACATAAAATAGATATTACGGTATCGGTGCAAGATCTAGTGATAAATTGAAATATCTACCCAAATTCAAATATTTAATAGTTCTCTCCACACAAATTTTCATCTTTTATTTTACCCCTACATATTTTGGTGACAATAAGAAGATTATGTCTTTCTCCATTCTCCAATAGGTATTCCAAAATTCATTGAAATTGGTCCAACCGATTAGGCGTGAAAACGTTACAAGCACACCCTGTTATTTGACCTTTATAATACAATCAATATAATCTCTATATATTTTAAAGCAATGTCCCTCCATCACGTCTGTCTATCTGTCTCTTTGAACGCGTTAACATCAAAAACTGTCGAACGGAATAACACTACAGTTTATACGGATAGACAGAGTATTTCATGAAGAAGGTCTGGGAGTAGTGTATAATTCATTACGGTTTTGTTTAAATTGACTGATGTCACGATGATCTAGAATGATCACGAAGAATTAGTTTTATTTCAATGAATAATATTCGCGTAAACCTAAGAAATCATCGTCGAAGAAGTCAGAAAAAAATTATATCAGTTGAAAGTTTATTTGGCGTGGTGGAACCAGTAGAATACCAACAGAGTTGTTGTACGAAATTATTACGAGCACGAATTATTATGATTATACTAGAAATTAGTATAATACCTGTAGCAACGCCAGAGACGAACTTCATAGAAAACCATGAATTCACCGTGCTTGGGGTCCATCGCATGGCAGAATAAGAAAACTTATGACACGGAAATTTAAGGAGCCCCTTTCCGACTCGCATTAACACTCACCTTCACAACTCGTGTTTCTCTCCTTGCCCAGCCCAATTTGGTAAGAGCCTGCTAGCACAGCTTCAGAGATACGTTCTATTATATAACTTACTGCAGTCCTAGACGGGATAAGATCTGTTAGAAAATTATAGAGAGATTAAGCTGGTATACCTCTCGCTCCCACTTCGACCACGTTCAAATTAAAGACGTAGCCATTGGTATTGGGGTTATTTAGTCGCTTGTAGTATTTAATTGTTTTTATACCGTGGTCCTTAGGTATGTTTTCATGATACAGTAAGCTCAACCAGTAAGCTATATATTTAGTTGTTCTAGCTGTCATTTGAAATTTACTTAATTATCCATGCAAAGCTGGAGCGGGTTGCTATTAGATAATAATTTACAATTAATATTCTAAATGGATTAAAGAAAATTATTTTAACTCATTTTGGACAGCATTGTAGTCATGGTGACTTATGTAATCATATCCGTACGTTGCTTCTTCTTAATAATGGACTATAGCACGGTGGACGTTAACATAGTACTAGATAAAACCTATTAATTGATTTTGATTTAAAATTCTATCATTGAAGTATTTAGATATTTATTTATTGTTATTCGCATTTCTGTCGGTTTCTATGAGCAGCTGAATATCATATTTATATTTTTGTAACCCATTATTTAACTTTTCATTGAGATTATGTTATAATATAACTATTTCATTATCATAATAACATATATTTAGGCAAGAAAATGTAATATCGTTATTACCAAAGTATTAATGTAGTTCTTTAACATTTAATTGTAACTCCGATAATGTAAAAAAAACAGCTTGAACCATACCCGTTATGAATAAATTTTAAACAAATTATTTTCAATCCAAGTATAATTAATTAATACACAAAATAAATTTTGAAAACAAGTAAATAAAGATTGAATTAAATTATAAAGAGAGCCTACACTTAACTTTAACGTTCGAGCTAATCTAATTTAACGCGCCTAATCATCGGGGAAAATTCATTCTTTCCACGTTTTATAGCAGAAAATGTTCACAAAATGTTTTTATACAGCGGCCTGTCTTAAATAATTACGTACGTGCAGTCTCTGACCCCCTCATTTCAATCTAAGAAAGAAAGAAAAAGGCGGGCGTGCGTAACAGCTTGCTGTAACCGTTATTTATGAAAGGTCCTCGAGATTTCGGGGCAGTTAAAAAAGTTTTTCCATTACGAAACTTAACCGAAATACGGTGAGAGGTAGCGAAACATGAATAATAATTAACAAGCAGATTTAAGTTGGTTTAAAAAATTATATATTACGGTTTTGCGAAATTAAAAATTTAGTGCAATGATCTAGTTTAATAACGGAAATCCTCAAAGATAAAATACATTGTACAATTTATTTATTTGCTAATTATTATGAAATAATGAAATTATTCTCTTTATAAAGATGGTAAAATTTATAACTATACTATATAAAGCTTTTTACTGTTCAAAAAAGCCGATCACACTAACAAAATATGTATCCAAGACGAATACAAAATTGGACTATCTTTTACGTCACATTTCGGCGAGAATCAATTAAATATTCTTTATGTGACCTGTATGAAAATGGAGGACAAATTTAGATTAAATTTATTTGTATGATGGTTACTGGACATCTTTTGGTTTTAATTTTCAAATAATAAACAGGAAAATGCTACATGTATTCTACGACATTTATTGAATTTATACACATTAATTTAATATAAAAATTATAAAGTATTAATTTCGTTTTGTGATTTCAAAATATGTTCATATTTCGAAAACTTTATATTAAGAACGTTTTAAATAGCTATTTCAGATACTGTGATTCGACAAGTAATCGGCAGTTCGCCTGCAGAATATAATTAACACAAAGAATGCTATTGCTATGAAATTCACGGAAGGCGTCAATAACTTGATTACTTTTATAGGATGCTATAATTATCGCTGGCATGTTATGTAGAGTAAGTTTGAGATGTCTTCATTGAAGCAAACCAGATGTGCCTGCGGTCTGCAGACCTCGGCACCCCGCCACATAAATTACGGAATGTCGGCCCCTCGTTACATTGTAAAGAGAACAGCTCGGGAACATCATTCTGTCTATTAGCAGCTTGTTCAGACAAGTACCCTGGTAGAATTAAAATAAATTGGTTCTTTAAAGGAATATTTTAATTTAAGTTATATAGAATAAAAGGAAACTATATCACTTGTTGACATTTTTCATTTACATGAGTTAATCAACTGGACAAGGACTCTGAAATAAAAACAAATTGTACCAACAAATTGGTCACATAAGGAGCTTTTTTCTAAACCTATTTAACGTTTTATTTTAACACACTGCTATTGATTATCTAATTTAAGTCTTCTCTGTGAATAATTTAATGTATTTGCTTTTGAAGCGTTGATAGCTCAGTTGGTAATGTGTACGGACGCCTCGTCAAGGGACGTGAGTTCGAATCCACCTACAATGAGTTTAAGCTTTCGGTGAACTAAATATCGAGGTGAAATCATAACATTGTGATAGGGTTTTTTCTAATGTCTGCCTGGATATCTACCAGCTTCAAGTAGGAAATCTGCCACTTACAATGATATACACCTCCAACAGTTGCACTTGAGAGCTAGTACCTACTAGGCTTAGCATGTCCACCATTTTAAACCCCTTTCTCACTTAACAACAGGTGAGGTTGTGTTCATATCGCTAAGTCAAAAAACTATAAAAAAATATATATTATAACAGTTACCACTTTAATAAAGATGAAATGACTAAACTAGGGGGAAGTAATAGCATGGAGTTACGAGATAAAAAAACTTCACGTACCATTTTTAGGAGTTAATCTCGTATAACATTGTGTTACGTAATGCTTAAGATGTGGAAGCCAAACGCTTGTACAAAGTTTTGGTAGTCTCGTAGCGCGAGCGGGAATGTTGTCTGGCTAATTGTGTAGAATAACACAGAAGATTGGGTTGGCTCATAGCCTGAGGTCGGGCCAACGCGACGCTGACTCCGAGTAGCAAGTTTCTTAGTAGTCTGACTTGGTTAACTACGATAACATACACGGATATCAAAACTTTTGAAAAGATATGAGATTAGAGAGACTTTTGTCTATCAAACCAATATTTGTACTTGTAATATATATTAGTTGACCTGGCAGGCCTTGTTCCGCCTTTTCGAGCACTCAATTTAGTTATGATCACTTATCGAAATGAAAAGTATCCTATCTTCTATCTCTATAGTATGGCACACAGTGTACAATATTTGATTAAAATCGGTTCAATAGTTTAGGAGTTCATCGCGGATAAACAACGTGACACGACATTTTTATATATAAAGATCTACTTACAAATACATACCTTGATGTAACTACTAATGTAACATTATAAATTACACATTCATTTCGAACTGTATTTTATAATTTAAATACTCATTGAAGAAACGTATTACAGACTTTAAATTTTGTTTTAAAAAATAAACTTTGTTTTAGTTAAATAATTAACTTAATTCAAATTACATTACACGTTAGTTTTATAATATAGAAAAAAGGGGTTTTATTAAAAAAGACATTGTTTATAGATTTAGCGTTATGTCTACAATCTCATCTGATGTTAAGCGAGGATGTGGCTCACACTCGTAGACACGGTAAATCTGTGGAACGACAAGCGCTCAAGTACAACTTTCGGAACACACCTAGAGGTATTTGGTGGCAGATTTTCAACTTGAGGGTGATAGCTTGCCAGACGGCTATTAGGTCATGTTCTACCTTCATGCTAAGATGTCATAACGATGTTTTCCTTCAATAAAAGATCAAGCTTCGCCTACGCACACACTACCAATGTGCTATCATCGCTTTAAAATACTTGTGAATTTATCTTTAATATGCGATTTTCTTATAATTTTATTTTAAGATCTGTATTATTAATATTACTTTTTGTAGTGAACCATTTTAAAAGCTATTTTTACACCACTTAATTATTACACTATTTGATTTTAGCAACAACTTGAATATATACCAAATAATAAAACAACTAAAATAAGTAACGGAGGAGGGTAGTTTGTTAATACCAATTGGTATATGGACGCGACGCGAGCGCGGTTCTGAGTTCAGTCAAAGCGAAGTACTCAAGGCCAGATATTCACATAAGATTTATATTTTCTATTATTGACTAGACTGTTTTAATATATTTGATATTTATGTTGTAAATCATTGTCGGGAGTGATTTATACTGGATTGAGAGAGTAAACCCGAGCAGCGAAGGTGAGTGTTGACGATCGTCGCCTTAAACCAACCAACAAGTGTTCGGTGTTATCCTCTCTGCCACAGCTGCTAGATATATTATTACTAACAATGTTAAAAACACGATTATATTTGTAAATAATGGTGTATTATTGTATCTATATTAACCGAACTAATAGTTTAAGTAAATGATTATTATTACTAGTAAATACATCTAGAATGAAATAATTTGACGGTCTAATATATTATATGAAATTTAATTGACACATCTAGAACAAACTAGATGCATGTGGTTATAATACGAATAATAACATCTTGAAATTGTTGCTTGTAGTTTTCGGCTTAATATGGATACTTAATTACAGTGTTTATCTGCAATTATCCTCTTTCTATTTTGGTGGTTAAATTAATGGAATATTAGATATTATAACAGAATAGTAATAATCATTTTCACTTTGTTGAATAATAAAACTTTTATCGTGACCTTAATTCGATATCCGTTAAATTTGGTTAAAGTATTAATGGATATTTTCAATTAAATACAATTTTAAATCCATTATATGTTCAGTTGTTTTATTTATAGTCTCGTTTAATTTCTTTTTATTTATGGTTATTATTTTCACATTATAAGAATACTAAAAGTAAATGTATACATTTTAATTGAAAAATAGTAGAATCCTTACTTCCTTACTAGTCATATTCTAAATGCGAAAGTGAGTTTGCTTGTTACGCTTTCATGCCTAAACCGATGAATCGACTATAATGCATTTCGATATAAAGGTAGATAGGACACTAGAGATGGTGATAGGCTACTTATTCTCGCAAAAAACTTATTGGACGAGAGGTAAAGAGAGGAGTAAGCTTTGTATGCAATTTTTTATATCTTTATCCGATTTGAGAAAATCAATATTAACGTGAACGAAGCCGCGGGAAAAGCTAGTAATATTATAAATTCGAAAGTGAGTTTGTTGGTTTGTTTGTTACGTTGTCAATCTTAAACCGCTAAATCGAATATGATCAATTTCGGTATAGATATAAATGGGAATTTGGAAGTGGTGATAGGCTACTGTTTCTCTCGAGAAACTTATTGAAGGTGGAGTAAAGTGAGGGATAAACTTTGTATGAATTTTTATATTTCGTCATCCGATTTGGTTGACAAAATCAATATTAATGCAAGCGAAGCCGCAGGTAAAAGCTAGTATCATATATTTAGACAAGTATACCGTATTCTAGATCTAGTGTCTGATCAAACACATAGTTGGTTCAATTACAATTAAAGCCAAATGGATTTGTAGTTCATGTGTTCTAATTGAGTATCTAGCAAAGTTTCTCCTACTGTTATCCGAAGTTAAAGAGAGGTTATATATTTGTATATAACGTCGGTTCGTACAAGCATATAGGTCATACCTTATAAACGAAAGTTGTGTTATTGTAAACGTAATTATATATGAACATACTTGTACAATAATATAACAATACAAAATCACACAAGGTTTTTTTAGCTTTATTTTCTTAATTCAGTGAAAGTACTGGTTACTGCTAATGTATACATGTATAGGGATATAGTTATGAGAGGGTGGTTTGTAACAGAATTTAGTTATAGAAGGGTAGTTTATAATACCGATTAATATAAAGTGCGATGCAAGCGCGGCTTTGGGTTCAGGCAAAGCGAAGCACTCGAGGCCAGATATCGTACGTAGCTGAAACGTTATTAAAGAGACGTCGAGATTTATATTTTCTATTATTGACTGCAAATCATAATCGGGAATGATTTATACTGGGCAGAGAGAAACACGAGCGGTGAAGATGAGTGTTGGTGATCATCGAAAGGAGGCCTATTTAAACCTACATCCGAGTCGCAAGACTCGAACACTGTCTTGCGTTAAACTCACTCTGCAACGATTAGTTTTCACGATGCATCCGGTACCCGCACGTTGAATCCGTGGTTTATTAAGAAATTCGTATATCATCCTGACATTATTATTGTTTCGATTATCTTTTATACAATTAATAAGGCTATCTAAGAACGTTATTGTATAGATTTTTCTGTAGTGTAGATTGGTAAAGATATATAATAAATATAGTAAATCACATAGGTCCTACACGTGTGTAATATAAAATATGAAACTAACAATTCTGAAATAATTTTCCGCAATTTGAACGTAAAATTTAGCATAGAATAAAAACATGGTTACGTAAACAGGTAATAAAAGAACTTTAAAAATAATAACGAGTGCATCTTAGCTGTAAGCGACGACGAACATTGTAAGGTTACGAAGTATTCACCGGGGAGTCGTAGACAGGCTGCTACGGGCCGTAGCACAGACGTAGCTGCTACGGTAACGAATGTAGATTTGCGAGTTTTCAGAATAACTTTTACAGTATGTTCTTGGCGGGATCTTGACCTGTTATATTGTTATTTTATTTTTATTCATATACTTAGTTATTTATTTCTGACTAGAATAGACGACATAATACGTGATGTGGTATAGCTATAAACTATAAGTAAAGTGAATTATGAGTAATCATTCGGAACATGATATATTAGTTGCAGCAAAAACTACCAAGAGAGCTCAACATCTGGTTGAAGATAGTTTCATCTGCCTAAAATGCCCAAATCTTATCATTTGAAAATGGCAGTAATAATCTCTAAAGAGGTCTGAGTTGCCAAGGCTAAAGAAGAATAAAGAACTTTTACAGTATTCTGAGTTATCATAGCATGCACATAACTTATGTGTATATTATATAATGCAAATGGGAGCTAAAGTAAAAAGACAAAATTCTATAGTTTAATTAAGACATATTGAATATGGTCATTTTGATTAGTGATTTGTATATTGACCCCAATACGCTTATAAGTTATATAGAGGCAAAAGTTACAATATCACTGCATAAACGCGTTTTTTCAAAACAGTTTATTTCTGCGTTTTCAACTCGTTTATTTATTTAACTTGAATTATGTTGAAATGTGAAATTGCTGACTAGGATTTTACATGACTCTATTGATTTTAATAATTGATAACACCTCGTATGGTTATTGTAACGAGTTATTTTTCTAATAATAAGTATGCTACATACCTCTTACAATTTTGTATAAGGTTACCAACCAAAATGTTGTCCTAACAAGTATATTTTATTTAATAGCTGTACATTCTACAATAATCATAAGGCATGGTCGAAACGAATGTAATCAGTATCGTTCATCGCCCCCACACAACCGGTAGTTGGATTTCTTGAACCGTGAAATTTTATCACGAGAATTAATCTCGTGGACAGCGTGCTTTTTTTTCATTCAAACCTAATTGATTTTCTTCTTACCTTTGGCTTGTTTTAATAAAGGTCAGTTTTGAAACGTTCCAGATCAAATCTTTTAAACGAGTTTTTCAAATTATAATATATTAAAACCCAAAATGGTGTATTCATAAAATATTTATGATTGGAATGTTTTAGAAATAAATGTAACAGATTATTTGTAGTTATTTTATTCCGATTTTATAAATAATAATAAACAGTTTCTCTTTATTTTCTTTTTTTTAGTTTACATTTTGTATAAATAATTAATTATATTCAATGTTACACATTAATATAGGTTCAATGCGTTGATCGACGTTTTCCAGATATATGTTGGAGTACATATGTGATATATAATAATAATTTTATCTCATGTGAAAAGAATAGCAACTAAAAACATATTCCATCGTTTTATTTCTTTCTATAATATATTAGGGGCTTTTATGCAATTGGCACATGCCAGCGTGATCATAACATAATCTAACCTAGTTTATCACAATTTTTTTAATAATAAGATACAATCTATTTAACACACACAAAGTGCTTTAAAAATTAATGTATCTCTTAATAATTTATTCCACGTACTAACGTCTAGTATATTTAAGCCCAAGGCACGTATTAAGTGTATACTATTTTGCTCGAAATGGACACATGAAACATTATAAACATCATTGACTATCTGACATAGGTCAGAAAGACTTAAGAGTACAGAGTACGTAGACTGTACATGAATATGGCAGTATTTAGAGATCACACAAAACAGCGGACAAATATTTAATGATATAATTGAGTTGAAGCCTCGCATACCCTTCGCAGATGATACATTGCTGTTAAGTTTCCAAGAGCACTCTCCTTCATTGTAGTGTACCAAAACTCCTAAGTACCGAAATTGTATACCACCGCACTTGTATCCCAGTAAGTAAGTACGTCACCGATTTAAAAACTTAGAAAGATATAGAATAGTAAATATGTTACCGTCTATAATACAATTTATAAACCAGAACATATATTCTGTTCTTTTCTCTCTAATACAAATGTTTCAATCTATTACAAGATTTTTTTTTTTAACTGACATCGGTTTATTTTGAACCTTTGACAGTTTCACCAGAGTTGGCAATACAAATACAAATTGAAATAAAGTAAATATTCTTGCATAAATACGTAAATATACGTATACATATATACGTTCATAAATATTATACGTAAAGTAGGTGTGATAGTAAGAAATTCTAGAAACAATAAATCGAATTTTTTGAAAATTTAGAATAGACAAATCTAGTAATATTTACAAACACAATCTTTGCTACAGTTTTTATTTTTTATTTATCAGCATAATAATTATCTTCTATTTCAAACGCTATTGTTGTTTAGCTTTAAGGATGCTTACATAAGTATAGCATTTTAATAGAAACGTTACAAAGAAGCGAATTCAGTTTGATATAAAATACTTCGCGCCCGACCAAAGGGAAGTGTGTAATTACTATTTGCAACATGCAAAAGGCGTTACCCCATTTTCCTTCAATATACCTTTTAAACTGCTTGTTAACTTATTTAGAAGTAATATAAATACACTCCCATGAGGATTATGTTAATATTATATTTTTCATACCAATTATTACGATAAAATACAGTTCATATAAATTGGATAGATTTCAAATTCAAATTCAAATTCATTTTTTTTATTAAATACCTACACACTTATAAATTACATTATAAAAATAAATGTATTTTATTACCAATTTCATAAACAGTCAACATAAAAAATAACATGTTTTGTTCTTCATAGGTGAAGATTTTAGGCACCAAAATAACTGTTACAATATATAAAAATGGTTAAAATTGTAAGCTATTTAGTAAGTTTGTACTTTATACTTATTCACAATTTACGAAGTAACCAAGTAATTTGTAAACTATAAATATTATAACTAGCCATTTAACCTATACGTTGTATCCATCAGTAAACTTTTATAGTCAAATTTCATTCTCAAATTAATAATCCGCCTGGCATAAATACATATAGACAAACATAGCATTAACTGTCGACCGTTCTACCGAGCAATGGCATACCTTCACTGTTCTGTCTATTAAACGTCACCCTGTAAAATATCTAGGTACTCACGTGCTATAATTAAATGTTTATTTATCTTGTAATAATCTAAATTACTAAAGTAGTAAGATAGAAAAAAGTAGGCAGTCGTCGAGGGTTGCTGAGAGAAACTTAAAACCTTTCAAATAACAGTATTTCTAAGGATGATTTTTTTTGTGAATAGTCCATTATTTATGCATTAAAAGTGCAGACTTCTTACATATATTGAAAATCCAAATTACAATTATACACATTTTATATGATTTATTTAATAATTAAAATACAAGATGTTCGGCGCAATCACAGTACAATGTATAAATACAACTTAATTGACATAATAAATATGCCTTACCAGCTAGTCCCGAAGAGGTTGTTCTGGTTTCGGTAGTTAATAACTTAACTATAACGGCCTTTACCATATCATAAAGTAGCTATGAACCATCACCTCGATAAAAGAAATACATTGCATGAATTTACTTCTATCAGTCAATTTGTTTAGAAGCTACACAACCACGAAAACATGTACACAAGATTTTTAAATCTAAGGACAATATGTTTTACTTTATATTTGTATAAACGTTATTTTTTTTAGTTGAGGTTTAGCGTTATGACCACAATCTCACCTGATATTAAATGACGATGTGGCCTAAGATGGTGAGCACGCTGTCTAGTAGAGGGACTGACTTTCAAGTGCAGCTGCCGGAACACACCTATTGGTATTTGGCGACAGGTTTACAACTTGAGGGTGGTAGCTTGCCACGCGGGCATTAGAAAAAGCCCCACCATCATGCTATGGTTTCATCACGCTATTTTAGTTCACAGAAAGCTCAAGCGCATTACAGGTAGATTCGAACTCACGGCACTTGACGAGGCATCCGTACACACTACCAACTGAGCTATAATCACTTCAACTCCAATTACCTTAATTAACGTTTAACATTATTTTAGAAACAGCACGTTGGTGACGCGACATTGAAGATTTACTCGCCCAAACATCGCCTAACGAATCTAAAGTAGTTTTAATTATTATTATTTTTAATATCCTACTCTGAATGGACATGAATAATAGAACCGAAACGAATTTCAAAATCGTAAGGTCTCTTAGACAGTCTGCTGGGTTTCCGCGTAACGTTTTAAATAACACAGTATACGTATAATTTCCGTAAAGAGAAATATCGTGCTGCACGAAACGATAGCTATTTTATAGTGTTTGTAGGTATATTTTTAAACAAAATTTTAATATTTATATTTTCCTTTGAAAGTTGAACTACTATTCTATATTATTTCATATAATATGGTATTAGATATGAACAATGAAAACAAAACTACTTTTTTTTTATTGTTATTCAATAAATACATGAAAAAATGAAGTTATTTCAGAAGTGAACACACCACAATAAGCTTTTGGAAACTTTTGTCTCCTCTGCCGCCTACCAAGGCTGTGGTATAATTATATCTCAGTAAAGAGGCCCGAGTAGTTTTATTATGAAATAAAAGGAGTCTGTCAATCAATCCTTAACTCTTAATTATACGATTTATTCATTTTGTAAAATAAATCAGAGTGATATAATTCACGTTCTTGATTGAAAGAAAATTGTTTGAAAATTCTACTATAAATATGTAATATAAAATAACTAATAATCAGTATGCTCGAAAACATCATGTAAAGAAGAGCATGCAAAGATAATTTTCTCAAATTAGTTCAAATATATATTTAAAAAAAAATTAACAAATTTTTGAGCGCCTTTTGTGTATATCCCATTGTCCAGCCTTAAACCTCTCAATTATATTTAAATGATAAATAGTATAAATGTTAAAATATTTTGTAAAATCAAAAAAATCATGCCAAAAGTATTACGATATTGATGTTTTTATAATATTTTTTTTTTCATTGCTTTGGTATTGGTGTCATCGACCTCTAGGGTCACGGCAAACGACTTATAAAACATTCATGAACGCTACTGTTATTCATTCATGATGTCCAGTGCTTGACAGCGATAACTCAACTCCCAGAATATGGCAATATTTATTTTCTACTCTGTATACTGGCCCTTTTAAACAAATGAAAATACAATTAGGATCATTAATAAAATTTCGAGTTTTTTTAAGTTCCTACTTAAGAAAAATTTCACACATTTAATCGTTCTAGAACGTTCTTAAAAATTAGAGAAAAGTTGGAAAGACGAAATAAAATAATATGACAAACTTATAAAAATACTAGCTTTTACCTGCGGTTCCGCTCGCGCTAATGTCAATTTTGTTAATGTTTCAGATAGTCCTATCTTTACCCACTCCCTATAAGTTTTTCTCGAGAATAAGTAGTATATCAACGTCTCTAGGATTCTATCTACCTCTGTATCAAAATGCATTACAATCGATTTAGGGGGGTTTAGTCGTGAAAGAGTAACAAACAAACTCACTTTCGCATTTTTAATATTACTATCTATTACCCAGGGCTATACTCGCGTTCATATCGGATGACACAATAAAAAGTTCTATACAAAGTGTATTCTTCTTTTTACACGGCTTTCTATAAGTTTTGATTTTTATACCAAAATTCAGTATAATCTATTCAGTTGTTTAGGCATGAAAGCGTAACAAATAATCAAAAAAACTCACTTTCGCATTTATAATATTAGTAAGGATTCAAGATTAAAATTCATGTATTATTGAAACTCAACATGAATTAGCACTCCATAAAAAGTTTAACTTTCAGCTATGGTCGTGGTATGTCACACCAGCGAACAAGTTCCGTTTCAGGTAAAAAATCGTCAAAGTTTTCTCAAAAGACTAAAAAATATAGTTTAAAAATACGTTAATTACACCAGCCCACAGTATACAAGTGATACTATTGTTTCAGTAAATACTTAAATCCTTTTCTCGTTTCAAAGAAACACAATATCGCAATGACAAGAAATACGCGTCGAGACGTTTCGAATTTTCATTACCAATAGATTCACCGACAAGATGAGTAGATGGAATCGCAACAATGCGAACATTATAAATGCAAGGAAGGCTCGCAAATTTATTGAGAAAATATTTTAATGCTTGACAGAATGTTCAATTACTTCGGAATCTGGAAGCGGAGTCTGTTAATATGCGTCTTGATGCGCGCATAACACCGACTGGCAGGCAGACGGAAATGTACGCTTCCATTTGGACAATGTATGGAAGAATCTTTATACTGTTTATAAGCGCTACTATACTTATTGTATCATTTTTTTGTTGATATAATTCCTTATACTATTATATGTTTCTATTGTAGTTTTTTTTATAGTTAAGATTTAGCGTTATGGCCACAATCTCACTTGATGTCAAGTGACGATGTGGCCCCAGATGGTGGATACGCTACACCTAAGGAACTGGCTCTCAAGTGCAACTAGCGGAACACATATATATTTGGCGGCAGATTTTCAAATTGAGGGTGGTAGCTAGCCAGACGATTGTTATAAGAATACTTACCAACATGCAAAGGTAGAATGTTATGGAAAATTTATATATCCAAAAAAATAAAGTACCTGACCTATTGATTTAAAGGCTCGGCCGCTATTCGTTTGACAACAGATTATCCGATCATACGTAGATAATGATAACTACATAAATGGAGTAACGGGCACCAAGTACTTTTTACATTTAATGATAAGATTTGCTAATAGATTATTATATTAACATTTAAAACACTACATATTTATTAGGATCCCAGAAATTACCTACTAATTGTAAAAGCTTATTAAAAAAGATAACAATAAAAGGAAGAAACTCAGTTAAGAACACTTTCGCAACCGTGGTAAATAATCACTTAGGAAAAAGTTGAAATATAAAAGAAAAATAATTAATTAGCTAGCTCTGTACATCGAGTAGTCTTTGATAGAAGCAGTGATTATTTATTTGCACCTTAAAAAGGCAACTCCATTAGCAGAATGAGCGACGGGAATGAATAGAGGTCATTCAGGAGATGTCGCTTGTCGCGGAAGAGCGTAAAGGGAAGCTCGGAGGTGGGGTAAACGGGCCCTTTTCACCATGTATATATTTATATAGGTGTATTTAGGTACTCTAGTTTTAAGTGGATTAAGTAAATGAAATGACATGTTAAATTATTTAATTTTACTATACTATAATTATTAAGATTATCATTGTTTTGCTATTGTCATGAAATTTTAATAATTTGAAGTAAGAATAGAAGACATATTTAATAATTTTGCGTATTAAAATAATGTGTGTTAGGCTAGGTTAGATTATGATAAGGCATGATAAGGCTGATAGGTTCAAATTGCACAAAAGCCTCGAAAACATAGTAGAAAGAAAAAATCATTCGTATGGTGATACCGATTACTTAAGCATTATTTTCTAAATTTTATATCCTTTAAATATTTAAGAAATATAATATTTCATGTAATAAAATAACACGAAATAGTTATAGCATTGTATAAATATTAAACCAATAAGTTTTTTTCTTTAAATAACCGTGTCCCATCATGGTCGGACTTTACAGTCGATTGACGCTGAAATCGGTAATAAATCAATTCGTACAGGAAATTTATTAACGTTGGCCCCAATGACATTTATAACTCTTGGAATCATACGGAGGGTACCTTTTTTGTCATGATACATATGAATATGATTTACAATTTATTGGAGTGGGGTATACATTGGTTATTAGCATTTTATTCAGCTTACATTGATTCTTTGTCAGACATACCTTTCTCCCAAGATCTTTACTTAATATTTACTTTACTTTTTAGCAGAAAGTCAATTATGTTCTGTCTATGATTGACAAGAATAGTATAACAATTATTTATCATTTTAAGACTTTAGGATTATAAAATACATTCGCTAAATTCGGAACGAGTTTCGTTCTATTCTTAAAAATCAGAATGTATTATAAAATAGCATGAATAAAATAATAAACTATATTTAAAATTATGTATAGGGATGTAGTGTGGAGGTAAAGGATTCACCGTCTCATGACATGAAAAATCTTCGTTTTCCAATTCACTACTTAGATTCTTATGATACTTTTATCGAAGATTTGACTTTTTGTCCGCTGAATTTGGATGTAAAGTTCTTCACACTTGAGCTATTAATATTTTATTGGGAACTAATTAATTGACCACACTCTCTATGATATAGTATCTGTTGAATTTTGTGATTTAAAAAGTCTTAAAAATCAGTCAGAAAAGTTTTAGTATGATTCTGTTACTAAAATTAAGTAAATTTTCCTTTTAGAATACCATTACATATTTTATAATGTAAGGAAATGCATTTTATTGTGAAGAATACGGATACATTATTTAATGGTGCATTCGTTTTTAGCTCAACACGCAAAATGTTCCTTCAACGCACGAGTTTACGGATATGCGATAACGAATGCAATTTTCCAAGTCCGTGAACAGAGTTTAGGTGGGCTCGCTGTCTTCCCTGGTATCTACACGTAACTATTACCTGGATTGCAAGCGTTTGCCACTTTGTTTTATCTCTTACTGCAGAGAGTGTGATCGCTGTAGGTTTGTTTTTATTTTTATTATTAAGTATATACTGTCTTGATTTGAACAAAATATTCCAAATATATCTTTTCCTTTCATCGTGTTCCCTCTTTCCTATGACATTGGGCCTTTCAAAAGAGGCGTGATGAGGTACCTAAGCAGGCCAGCAAGATAGCGGTGACTGGCAGTTAATTTTGTTAATTATCAATCGACGCTGTTTAGGATAGCACTGTTTATCGAGCTCGAGGTTTGTGACGTTATATTTTCAAACTGGCACTACAAATGCGACATCTCAACAAACACATTAGAGGTGAATTTATTTGGTAAGATATTATCCAACCAGATGCATAGTAAAGTTTTTTGTTCAATTTAAATTTATAGCATTATCAGTTGACCGTGACAAAAACATTATGAAGTAAATTGAAGAGTTTAGAAAACAAATATTCTAGTTACTATTAATATAAATAATAATAATTAATAGAAATTATAAATTGCCAATACGTCATAAGCTGCTGTTATGATCTTATGTGGTATACTTACTTGTTTTTGTTTATAATTGTATTATTTGTAATATGTGCATTTACACCTAACAAATTTAATTCAATTTTGTAGATGTGTTCTATTTAAATTAAAAATCGGGTATAAAATGTATCAGTGCACAATACGTGTTCTGTATATAGAACATGAAACCCGATAAATCGATAGCCGATACTTTCCTATTGAATCGGCTAATGCGGACGGTTGGTCATACCATAATAGAGTTAATGCCCCGGGGATCACTATTTAGTCTGCATAATCCCCTTTTAGAGAAAAATGAATAGACAGAACTTTTATGTAAATTAAATGTAGGGATCGCATGTGTCTAGCATTATCCTAGATGGGGATGATCGATTGTTTTATATGGAAATTGTTGGTAATTCCGTACCAACTGTGCCTTTTACTCACTTCTTGTATAGTATTACAGATACTTAAATGTGTAATTTTTATACAGTGCGACATATGTAACATTTGCAATGTATTTTTAATAATTCTTAAAAGTTTTAACGTTTGACTGTAGTTGGACCTAGCAACAACAGCTGTTGGATCATACCTATATATACTTTAGAATAGATTTTCAACCTGAAGGTGGTAGTAGCCAGTGAGGTGGGTATTAGAAATACCTTACCAACATGCACTATTTGTAGATTTCAATATTATGATTATTATCACAACTTAATTGGCAAAATTTTCGGACAAAAATACTGCTATGTTACTCTAGGTCATTATATGGTAAATTGTGGTAGCTAAAAAAAATTATATGCGCATCAGTTGAAACATTTTGACTCATTTTGACAACAACAAAGTTTTATTTATGAAGCAAAGTTTAGGAGATGTTCAGTTCTACATACGTCTCTGATGTCATTTATATTGTTATTATGTTCTGATGGAAAATTACGATAGTAATTCGTGATGAAAATTTCAAAAACATATTCTATGATTTTTACTGGTAAAAAAAATGGTTGAAAATAATAATAAATCCTTCGTAAAACGTACCCACGATTATTCAACATACCTAAATATTTCAGTATATCCAGGCGTTAAGCTCGAAAATCGATGGGGCGGTCGTGTCTCCCCCGCAACAAACTTTCTAACGACATAACCGCGTGCAATTGATATGCCCCAAGAGTAGGCCCATTGTAAAGAAAGGAAAATCCGTATCCGAAAATATTCGGAGAGTTACGAGACTCGTCTGCATCAGTATTCTGACGGCGTGCCCTCCCGGTGTCGGTGGCCCTTCCCTCCGCCCTCCGCGCCTGAGACCGGTAAACTCCTTCAGTAATTTGACTTTGTTGTTATAACTTAGTTTTAGTTGTTTGTCGTCGTCGGCAGATTTATTACTTTAGTGGGATCCGTTAAGTAGTGACAACTGCTACGTTATAGTTTACAATTTAAGGAAGCATGATAATACATTTTTCTACTTCATTATCTATAATATCCTGACAACATGGCATTTACAATTTATGGACCTACTGTATAAATAGACTGAAATATAGGAATAATTTAGGTTAGAGCTTAAGCAATTTTGTCTGAATGTAATATTCCCGTTGTATATAAGCCTTGTATATAAAATTCTCGTTGTATAGAAGCAATGTTCATAGCTACGATATAATGAGGTTGGTTTAACGTAATTTCATAATACAGCAAGGTATAATCCCCGACGTCGCAGTAGGCTCCTACGCAGACGACACAGTCATCTTCAGCTCGGCCAGGAATAGGATTTACGTATACCACCGCGTCCAAAGAGCCGTATCTATGTTTGGGTCCTGGTGCCTCAAATGGCGCATAGGAATAAACCCAGAAAAAAGTGCGGCTATCATGTTCGATCCTCACGCGAGGAGAGATATAAAAAAGACATTACACCTATTCGACGTCAATATCCCCTGAGCTAATGAAACTAAATATCTTGGTGTAGTTTTAGATAGGCGCCTAACCTTCAACAAACATATAGATTACGTTCAGAAAAAAGCCTCCACGGCTATGGTTCTGCTACGCAATCTCACCTCCTCTAAGAGCAAAATGGCACTCAGACATAAGCTCACTATATACAAAGTATGCATCCGTCCCATACTTACTTACAGTTGCCCCGTATTCGCTCACGCTTCACGCACCACCCTTCGCAAACTACAAGTATTGCAAAACAGATTCATGCGCATAGCCGTCCAAGCCCCGTTTTACGTCCGTAATGTAGATCTCCATAGAGACATGGACCTTCCGTCCATGTATGCATATATTAAAGACATTACAAAGATTTTTTTTGTAAATGCCGAACTTCATCCTAACCCCAAAATAGTACACGCAGTTAGCTACACTTCCAATCCACATGCCAAAGGCTTTGCGCGCCGGCCACGTAACTGCTTCTCCGACGCCGTCGATAAAATAACGAGATTAAACGCGCTTCTCCCTGCCGTCTCCACCAATCGCACGTGTCCGCGCACACGTCCGCGTAACCGCCGTCCTCGCCGCCGAGGCCGAGCGGATAATTTCGCTCCCGCACACCCGCCGCGGCCTCCTTCCGCAGACGCCTGAGCCTAGGTTCGATCCTCCGGACAGGAGCCCTCGAGTGACTCTGCTCGCGCGATACAGTAACACTCTACATCACTGAGATTACATCAACACACCGCATACCATTCGTGCACACTCACACGTTAAGTACACGGATCTGTAAGGGACTACCCTCGCGGCCCTTGAGCTACTTACCTGATAAGGTCGTAGTTAGTATCACTAATTTGGTAATAAAGAACCTGTTGGTTAGTCAGGATCATGAATCTTTTTCATTTACCGGCAGCAGTCCTAGCCGAGGTTCGGCCGTCCTGGCACCCTTGTGCCTGCTGCCTCGGGGCTGAGTACCCTCAGCACTCGCCCCCAAAAGTCCGGTGAAGCTGTCAAAGCCCTTGGGGCTAACAGCGTAAGTCAGGTCGAAAAAAAAAAAAAAACAACGTATAATTAAATAATTATGATTATTACTTTGAGATCATACACCTCAATTCCGCTGGATATATGATATTATTTGATTTAAGCTAAAGCGACGGTACTTTAAGTGCACAATGAAAGAGAAGCAATTTATCGGACGTAGTCACTTTATGAAAGTCTAGAAAATGTTCTGTGCAGCTGGATATACTCTGGCTCTCTTCGAAATATAAAAAACGAAAAGAGAGTGATTCTGATAAATGTATTACCATGTGCATGGTAGTCGTGATGACACTTTTTTTTTGGTAACATGTTCTCTTACT
The DNA here is from genome assembly GCA_039707435.1 of Actias luna. Classification (NCBI taxonomy): domain Eukaryota; kingdom Metazoa; phylum Arthropoda; class Insecta; order Lepidoptera; family Saturniidae; genus Actias; species Actias luna. The sequence continues at coordinate 5,693,923 of JAZHAC010000034.1, read as the reverse complement.
TTTTACAACATGTTCTTTTACTTTACTCTTAGGGGTACATCATCTCCTTTATACCGGGCAGGCCGCAAGAGGAGCGTGTGGCAATAATAAGAAGGGAAGTACTGTCACATATCCACCAAAAACAAACTACGGTGATTTTTAATCCCACATACTGCCAGACACTAGGGATATCTTTGACGCATCTTTTAAAACACGTCTATGACCTTACCACTCCGTTTAATTGATGGATAATATATAACTACTGACTAATTTCGGAACGCGGCTTGCCTAACCTTGTTAATATTGTAGATTTTAGGTGTAGACATCCGCGACAGATGACCGTGGGGTTTTCGTGGGCAATCCCGGCGACTAGCGCCGGGCGAGTCCCATGTAACCCTCTCGGTTATCCGGTGCTGGGAGCATATTGGTAAATGAATTTCCCTACGTCCCACCTAGTGTCTAATAGTTAGTATCAGTGGGACGAAATTGTTGTCTCCTAACAACCCTACCTATTAACCAATTGATAATTACCAAATAACGGTTTACATATTATAATTATACTTAGTTGTCACGTGAATAGAAAACAATCATTATTAAATTAATGTTACACACGAAATGTAAACAGAGAAATATACATATATTTACGTATATTATGCATCATTTGAATAACAAATCGGTAATGTATAGTGCGTAACTATATCGCAATACATGTTTCTAAATTCTGTGTATAGCGGTTTAGTACCGTTAAATGACCGGCCGTATTGTCGTGGCCGGTTTCATACAACCTGAATAGAGTACATACGTAGTTGGTTCCATCAAATTGCATAGAATTGAAGTTAGAGCGCTCATCGAACGTGCCGTGCCGTGTTGAGGGTAAAAATTTGAATGGAATATACGTAGAGAGCGGATGAAAAGGGAACACCGTCGCTTACCACGCTCATCGGTACTCCCGACCACTCGGACGTCGCGCACAATGGTTCAGCGCGGACTCAATCCGATATTGAAATTGGACTGAGCTTTAATTTTCTTTTGTAGAAACTTCTATCTCGGACATCGATCAAATTAAATTACTAACTTTGTTATTTTATATTTTTTAAATTTCTAATATGATGTATGCTTATGTATGTTAATGTGATTAGACATTTGTAATGGTGTATTAGAAATAAAAGTTTCTTGATATTGTTTAATGTTTAAAAATTTATACGACGGGAAAAAACAAGTTGAAGATTACAGCATTGCTTAATACAATACTTAAATACAATCCTTAAATAATTATATGCTTTTAGTAAAGGAAGCTATCATTGATATGTTTCAGCCATTCCACTTGAGATTCAGTCTCTCCACCAGCCTTAGCGTGTCCACTATCTTGGGCCACATCGGCCCACATCATAACTTCATCACAACTTCATCTTTCAACACACTTTATCACAACATCATGGCTATAACGCGAAACCTATAAAAATGGACCTACTGTAGGGCATACTACTACTCGCCTGGGTAATTACCATCTTTAAGTTAATAATCTGTAGGCAAGCACCTGTAGTATGTCCTGGCATGTGGCCCAGCATCTTTAGTATGTTCTGGAGCTTAACGTAGAGGCAGTTAATTTCCTAGAATTACAGTGTTACCAGTTTGGGTATATTAACTTGTAACTAAATAAATTGTATCTTAACATTAAATATGATTGTAGCTGAAGAATAAAACTTACAAAGAATTAAAAAAAATCTTTTTATGCATTATATGCCTTTTTTTGGTAAGATTTTTGCTAGATTTCTTGCTTGTTCTCTGAACGAGAAACTATACTAAGATAATTACTAGCTACTTAATAACCTCCATATTATTTTTGCTTTAAAATCACTTGCTTAGTTTACATATTCACATATATGTACATCGATTGACGTCGGTGTCAATGCATTCATAGTCACGGAGGGTTCTGTCACCCCAATCATGACCCTACTGTGATCATTAATGATGCCATCCCTCACTATATTGTAATATGGGTCACTGTGCAAACAGTTCTCGGGGGTGGTTGTCCTATGGGGAATACTTTAAGACGTGTGGTTTGTCGGATAAGTTCTATGTCGTTTTTAATTAATTGAACTTTGCTGACTGGTAGGGCACAAGGTTCGTGTATAACTTGATCACAATCACAATATAGAAGGCGTAATTCGTAGCATATATTAGATATAACACCAGTTATAATGGTAGTCTTAATAGTATCGTGTTGCCTTTCAACTACTGTATATATCATGCCCACTTTGTAAAGATCTTCACCTGTTTGGGTCGTGGTCACAAGGCACATGTGGATAATCCTTAATTTTTGGTTTTTCGTGTTTTAGGGTCATTTAGTGTGTATGTAGTTACTGAACCGCTGGCATGAATAATACCGGCGACCGCCGATGGACTATTAATCCTTATATTATCAATGTTGTTTCTAGTGTGAACAATCTTTTTCAAATGCGACTTCTTCAAAGCAACTCAATAATTGGCCGAGAATAGAAAATGATTTTTTTATGGACACGTCTTGTGTAAACACACTTTGTATCATAGGGGAGAAGAAAGAGAACTATACTATACATGTAATACGGAGTTGAGTGTTTTTGTAAATTCCTTTTTTTATAACGTGTATCTTTGTCACATATGTGCCTGGGCGGCTTCAAGACGAATACTTGAGGCTCGTTTTTTGCTAATTACTAGAAATACCCGCTAAAAATTCTTATATTCCTCGCTTATTTGCTAGATATCTTGAACTGCTTCCAGACTCTATCAAAAATAGAAGGGATTCTGTACGTGCTTTTTTCACTTTTATTATTATTAGCTGTTTATAAATTATATTACTGTGATACATAAATCTTTAAATTAAGTTTGCTTAGATCTCCGTAATATTTATGCCACTGAATTTATATTCAACTTTATATATAAGATAAGTTGATAATATATAATCCTACACCCTTTCTTCTAGCTATAAATTAAGTGAGATCGTGTACTTAGCAGACGCATGTCGAGGCTATTAGAATATCCCTTGCAGTAGACGCAGTAATGGGCTCTACCAGAAAAATATATTTCTGATTTGACCGTTTTTGAAATATACGATACAGAATGGTATTCATTGTGTTACAAGGTTGAAAGTGTTGTGTATGAGCCACTGTACTTGGAACTTTGGAATATAAGCTTTATTTCATTAATATTTGAGTTTAAATTGCATAATTTATAAATCCATAGATAACTTAGTGACCTACATCTCTAGAGAGGAACTAAACTGCGTTAGATACGAGTAAATCTGTAGGGAATAATATTTATAGGGTGCATTATGCACATGACATTTTTATGTTTTCAGCGTTGCGCTAATGTTATGGCGTTTGTCTTTCTGTCTAATGTTAAAGTTGCAAAAATATTCTTACAAACATACATATTATATATCTCTGAACTTAATTTCCATAACAATTGATTTATAGTATGACAAATAACAATGAAGCGATGATGGCTCGTTATGGCGCGTTAATGGACATTAGTTAAAACCCACCTGCAATGAGCCTGAGTTTTCGGTAATAGAGAACATCGTAAAGAAACCCTAGCATGATGGTAGAGCTTTTTCTAATGCCCATCTGCATAGGTACCATCACTCTCAATTTGTAGATCTGCCGCAAAATATCTATAAGTATGTTCCAACAGCGGCACTTGAGAGCCGGTACATCCACTAGGCTTAGCGTGTTCACCATCTTGACCCGCATCGTCACTTAACATCAGGCAAGATTGTAGTCATAAGGCTAAACCTATAAAGTTTAAAATACCTGTATATAATGTGAACAATAAAACATAATACTAACGATATTACCGTATCTATTAAATTCTATAACATACTGTAGTTTTACATCACTTTCATTCAATGCCGGAGTTCTTAACAGTTCTAATAAAGTAACGGAAACGGCGAGAAATTATTGTATAATCCTTCGTCTCATCTTGAGAGGGGACAACGCAGCTGACTCTCAATTGTCTACTAAATTACTGTTTGTATTTCACTACAATGTTATTTGCACATGCAAATCAGCATTTTGTTTTCACCCCGTCTTTAGATGAAGCGGGAAAGAGACGATGTACATCGAAATTTGTTTGACACAGATTTGCATAAACTATTAAGAATTAGCAGCTGAGTTTAATATATTCTGGAGTGTTTTAGTTAGCAGTCGGATCATGTTCAATTTTAAACGAATACGACATGTGCGGGCGAACTATATACGTTTTAATGTTTGCAATATTTTATAGCTCTAATTATGCTACGTCAATACGCTTAAAATAATACGGTTCTTGTTAATTCCAACGTGTGAAAATGAATATTGCCAAACTTGAGAGTTCATTATCTTATTTATATGTATGTAAAGTGAAAAGATGATAAACTTTATGTTGAGCTCAAATAACATTATTTTATAGCTAATAGGCCACTATTTGGCCACGATTTCACCTAGTGTAGTGACTGGATCTCAAGTGCAATGCTGGAACACAACTGTACAGATAATTTCACGCTAGGTTATAAATTTGAGGATGGTAGCTACCCTGGTGAGCATTATAAAATACCCTACCATCACGCTACAGTTTCAGCAAAATGTTTTCCTTCACCAAAAGTTCAGACTCATTGCAAGAATTCAACCTCACGTCCATCGACGCAGTGTCTGTACTCTCTACCACTGAGCTATCATTGCATTAAGCGGTGTTAAAAAATTTCCTTCTACTACTTATAGTTAGTTATACCATAGAACCATGAATTTGAATGAATAATGATCGAAAATAATTAAAAGATATTGGTTCTGTTTACTTTTGCATCTCTCACTCACACTTAATAATGAAAGCTTGTAAAGTATATTTACACTTGATATATTAAATAAAGTGAAAATGTATGTTCTGAGAGAAAAGATGAATTTAACTCTACTAGCTTCGTCAAAATACGGTGTAAAATCGATATATATTGTTGCGTCCCCTTTAATGTTATGATGGATCGAATAGCACTTATCTGTCGGCGACATCACTGACCAGTGTAAACAATTATTTTCAGTGGTCTTTTGTTGTCATAACACCTATCCAAAGTACTAATGTATTATGACTCGTGACAGTAATGCAAGAGATTCATGGTTAGTTTTTAATACATGACCATGATAATAAGTTAAACTGGACCATCTTAGAAATTAATTTTTAATTTTTAACTTATCTAAGTTTTTTCGGTCATTTAAAGTACATAGCATATAAAACTGTTCTGATATAGTGTTAACATTAAAATATTGTTAATGATGACAATGTAAAGAACTAACAACCACACATTTATTAACGAGATATATGCATGTATGTATGTAGTTGTAGCCCCAGGGCATAAACTTTTAAATATTATATGGCATAAAAAATCTTGCATGAACGTAGCACTTGTAGAATAAATATTTTGTGTTAGTTGTATATCAATAGAATCTAATACGACTATGCAAAAAAAAGTTAAACTGAAGGTAAATATTGTTATAGTAACACAGTAAAGCCTATGTCTCGTAGTAATCGCAGTAAAATCCAAAATCAACTGCAACCACTGATAGATCTATTTTAATTGGCGGTCGTCATTGTGATGCCGGTATTCAATCCTTTCGGTAGCGGAATCTATAAATGGCTGAAAAGCGGAAGCGGAAAAGTTTGTTTGTGTTTTTGAACACTAATGTTAGGTACTTGCATTTTGATTTTAAAAAATCATTGAGGAAGTTTTTAGAGTATTTAATATCATGGTACCACTAATAGAAGCAAAGCTGTATTGAAAAGTAACAAACACAAACAAAAATGATTAAAGTAAAATTTACGCAAACGAAGTCGTAAGTACAGCTAGTATGTGTATATGTAGAAAGTTGACAAACAATTAATGTAATGGGTTTATTATTGTTTAGGATCATCGGATAGGATTTACGAGCTAATTGAGTTCAGAACTCTTAATTACTAAATTTACACTCTATGATCCCAAAAAGTGCCGAAATGTTGCAAAATATGTAGCTTATATATAGCTGTCGCGATACAATTGGTTTCAATTGGCGTAACTTACCCTGCACTTAATATGTAATTAAAGCGTACATAATAAGTAATTGGCGCATATTTTAAATCATACCTACCTCTTAAACAACCACAACTCATGCCTGTATCACGCGATAAGCCCAGGGCAGACGTGTTCTAACTTTATTCACTTAATTCTCGCATCCAGGGTCATTGTCAAACAGTAACGTCCTAATAAAGTGACGATGACGATTGCCCAAATTTAATTACGCCGATGCATCCTAACCCTTTGGAAAGGGGCAAAATGGGTTCTAAAGTTCGAACGACACATGGGGCCGGACTTTTGTAATTTTATTAATGATGTAATAACAGTTCTGTCAGTCGCATGTGCGTGCCCATGAACGATAGTGTAGTCGTTATTTTAGACGGGTTCATATTAAGGGGCTAGATTGGGGATCATCTATGAAATCCATGGTTTAAATGGCAATAAAAACGGTAGAACTTAAACTTTTTATTTGAAACATTCTTAATTATTCCATCTATCATATATAGTTATCGAAAAGTACTGTTTAATTTAAGAAAGATGTCCACACGAGCCTTTGGATATTCAATTATCGAAGGACTTGTAAGGATTTTTTTATTTTTGTCTTGTTACCCACAATTTTATAGTTGATAATCTTTTACTTCGAAGTGGTTATTGTACTCCAGTAGATGAGGTTAAGAATATTATTCTAGGTTTAATCATCACCTAACATTATATAAGATAGTAACTAAACAGTACCTTGTAAATTCATATAGGAGTATTATCATAAACCTATGTATAAGTAATTGGACTATGAAAATCAAATAATAATATAGTTTTGATCCACAATTGCAAAAATAGAGTAGAAATGCTACCCACAAGAAACGTACCTACTCCCATATATTATTGTAAATCACTAGCTGACCCGGTGAACTTCGTATTACCTATAAACGTTGTTCTGTAGTCTCGTTTTTTTTTCTCTTACACAGACCTTGTCCTTACAATAAAGAACACAATAAAAATAGAATTATCGAATTTGATACACTCGTTCGGAAGTTATGAGCGTACATACATTTCGGCGATTGATTTTGATACATATATATAGATACACTTTTTAATATTCTGCTCAACTTCCTTAATTGTTTCTTTCATTTCAACCTTCTGCTGATAATAATTAACGCAACAAAAAAAGAATTAGCGAAATTATTCCATCCGTCCACGCGTGATGCGATGACCAAGGGAAATAGAGATTCGTTTTTATATATATAGATTATTTAATCAAAAATTGACAAAAACAATTCGGTTTTACGACACAGCAATTGTGTCAGAGTACATCATGAAAACAATACACTAGTACCCCTAGTCAAATTCTACTTTGTCTTTGTTGAATATCATATGATGCCATCCCATACGTTTCTTGTTTTCTCTAACGCTAAGATTGTAGAAAAAAAAAACAAACTTAGTTTGGTACCCAGATTCCCACCAGAACTGGACTCTGCCAGACACTACAAAAAGTGTGAAACCTGTCCCTGGTTTTTAGCAACACTGGAGGTTAAAATGTCGCCGTGGTGCTTTTGAGTGGGTAGTTTGACGGTACTTGTCACCCGATGACTTGCAACACACGTCTCTCACCTTGGCTTGAGCCCTGAAGGTGCGTCTAAGCATTACGGGAGGAAGACTTTAAGTTAGAATTTTCACGATGTTAATAGAAGTATCTGTAGTCGAATGAATCGAGACCATAAGGCAGTACTAGACTGGGCTGTGATCACCACGCATATGCAAATCAGTCACAGTACTTCCCTATTAGTTTTGTTACGTTTCAGGGTCAACATTGATCCGCTGTGAAAATGTTTTTTTTTTTTTTTTGGTACTTAAGGTTTTATCGTTATGGCCATAATCTCACCTGATCTTAAGTGACGATATGGCCCAAGATGGTAGACACGCTAAACCTGTGGAGGAACTGGCTCTCAAGTGCTGCTGCCGGAACACACCTATTGGTATTTGGCGGCAGGTTTACAACTTGAGGGTGGTAGCTACCCAGGCGGGCATTAGAAAAAGCCCTACCATCATGCTATGGTTTCCTCACGATGTTTTCCGTCACCGAAAGCTCAAGCTCATTGTAGGTGCTTGGATTCGAACCCACGTCCCTTGACGCGAAGTCGTGCACACTACCACTGAGCTATCATCGCTTCTCGAGGTCGCATCTCGATACGGTGATCGCTATATGTTTACCTATCTTTATATAATCGCATGACATATTTTGATTGCATATACTATCCTAGTAGACATAGTTGTTGAAATAATACAAAAAAAAAATTACGTTATGCATCATATTTAATTTATTAAAAATTAGCTTATTTATTAGGCACTATCTTTTATCGCATTAGTATCCTAGAGTAGTGATTCTCAATATATCTATCAGTTTTGGTATATTCATGTAACACAATCATATTCATTCTTATAGTATTTGTAACCGTTACAAAAAAATCTGACAGACGAACATAATTGTTTTGACAATGCATTATTTTTTTCCCCTGCATATCTAACCAAGTTTCACTTCAAGAAAACTAAAAAAAAAATATTTTCCTGTTTACTTTGCAGAATTGAGGATACTGAAAAAATAAGTAGAGACTGTTCAATAAAATCTACAAATGTATAGATATCTGTTAAAGAAAACATAACTTTTTATGAAAATACATAAAAATATGAATGAGAACCAGGTTTAAATGTGAATGCCATTTAAAAAGGTAACATTATATTGCGATAAGAGTACACGTACACCGAGGGTACGATATTAAAAGGCTTAGAAGTGTTGGATCTGAAAAGCCTCTGAACATTTCTGAACCTCGCTCACTTAAGCACAGTATTAAGGGCACTTTGGGTTTAAGGGTGGCTGTATATTATATCCGTATTTTTCTATAGCTACAAAAAATCTTGTCATTACAACTTTTCCAACTAATTAATTTTTTCTTTATTAAAAATCGATAAAAGTTTAATAAATATATAAACCTTTCTATGACTGATTTAGTAAATATTACAGATTTTATAAGCTTATTTTTTATCATTATTAGTTTGTTATCATTAGTTTCGAGCCCAAAACTTTTGGTGCAAAACGTTACACTTGCATTTAATTAAATCAAATTCATCACACTACTATTTAGATTACAATACATCTACCTACCTTGATATTCCGTTATTCAAATGCAAATTAAGTTATAGCGTCTACGGCGTGTATGACGCGTATATGGTGTAAAAGTTTCTAAATAAAAAATAATTGTAGTATATTTCTAATTAAAATATGATTATATACTTCTGTTCACCAAACTCGGAACTAACACTTCTGATAATATACTTAGTGTTCCACTTACACATGCCTACCACATTTTACGTAAATCGGAACCAGCAAATTGGCGTATGGACAAACGTTTTCCATTACCGAAATTGACACTCAAAACACCGCACCTTTCCTGTCGAAATCATATTTCAGGCAATAGAACAAGGTCCCCGATGGCCGGCGCTTAATCAAGCAATTAATTTCTAATTGAATTACATCCGTCATCGGGTCGTGAGTGGACGCCGACCCTCATTTAGGGATAGATTCAACTGAAAATAAATTTCCGATGTTCTATATTTAGTGTAAACTGAAATTTTTAAATCTTTATTCCACTTTTTTTTTTAGTATTGAAGTGAAAACTACTTTAGACGCGTTAGGCGATTGTTGATTATTACTGCTCTTGTAACATCAAGGTCGCGTCACTGAAATACTTGCACCATGTGATACAAAGAAAATATTGTTAGAAATTAACTTTATTGAATTTCATATGTCAGAAACATTAAGTATAAATATAATAAATGTGTAATAATTATGATGCAATGGCTTGCGCTTATTATACTACTTAAAAAAGAAACTCTATGAACATGTATGTATAAATTGTTGTTCCGAGTACCAATAGATATTAAAACGAGATAGATGTTAAAATTTTAATTTACGGATACTAAATTTATAAATTTTCACTTCAGTTGGCAGCTCTCGAAAACTACCATTTTTTTTTCCTTCTACCTTTTTGCTAAAAAGCTTAAGATTTGTCTAATAAAGATTCTAAATTGATGGAGTTACAAATAAAAAACATGTTCAAACATTATCTTATAAGGATTATTGACAACGAAACTGCAGCCACTTTGCTCTATAACACGGGCGTACCGTTCACAGCATCTTGCAATTTGATAGTGGGGACTTATTTATATGAATTAAATTTAAAAATAAAAGGACGTGACATGAATGGGCATTCATAATAATCGTATCGTTTAAATACACGCCAAGTTAAATATTAATATTGAAGACAATCTATTGGTTTAGCTTAACTACAAAACTATTTGCGTACTTCCCTATAAGTTAACAAAATATTTCATTCCGACCCCTTGCATTTTTTATTCGCACGTCCGTTCTCCGGCGGACCTGTTCCAGGCACGTCGCGTCGCTGATCAGTTAACTTTTAAAGCTCATTAAAATAGACGGTTCATTCGGTTCGTGTAAATTTCCATGCTGGCGGAAAATTAAAATGACACCAGCGGCGCTCCGGCCTCTGCGTCTCTCACATACCGACCATTGTGCAAATATGCAAAAGTGGAGCAAAATAGAAAACTTCGCGTTTTCATACGTTTACCTAACTAAAAAGTTTATCGTGCTCGCGTATACGAGTTCCACGAATTTTCAAATTTTTTTTTTCAACCTCTCTGTTACTCGACTATGTATCGAATATTATTTTAGTGAATAGTTTTTTGTTTCAAATGTTGTATAATAAAAACGTGGATTTTATTACAGCATTTTAGGGAATTCTATCTCTTTATAGTTAAGGTTTTTAGCGTTATTACACAATCCTATCTGATATTAAGTGACGATGTGGCCCAATATGGCAAGTCTAGTGGAAGAACTGGCTCTCAAGTTCAACAACTGCCGGATCACATCTTTAGTTGTTTGGCGGCAGATTTTCCGCTTGAGGATGGTAGTTAGCCAGGCTTGCATTAGAAAAGCCCTACCGTTATGTCGTTAATATCGATCGATTGTTGTCGTCTTGTTCATCTGCAGTTGTCATGTAAAATCTTATAGGTAACTACATTGAGTAAAAGGGATATTAACACGTTAAACGCCGAGTCAAGCTTAGTAGCTTTTCCGTTTGGGTCATGGGGCTCACCGGTGTCCACGAGACGGGCTCGTGTTTAAGCTCAATTTTCTCCCTGGAGGACACAGTGCTGATACAAAACTATATTGATCTTGCCCAGCGCGGTCCTGGAGAACAGTTTAAGCATACCAGCTCGTTTCGAATCTAAATGTAAAAAACGATTTTTTTGCTAAGTATAAAAGATGTGGTTTTAAAATAAAAGAATGTTTACAAAATACGATAAATAAACAATATAAGATAAATAATAATAATAAGTTAAGATAATAGATAAGATAAATAATAATAGTAAATAAGATAAAGAAGGCGGTGGGGATGTGGCCGGCGCGTCTTGACCCCGCGGACCCACTAGGAAGAAAGGCAGATTTCCAACGGCATACGCAATGGTGGTCACCAGTGAGTGACAGCAATTATTTTGTTATTTTTTTTGGTAGTAATAAAAAAAATATTATTTTACATAGGGGTTATTGAGTATTTTGAATCATATGAGCCAATAAAATATAATGTGTAAAATTTGCAGAAATCGTAAATGGATGTCGGCCCGATTGGAAAGTATGGTGGTGGTCACCGATGACCTCCATGGCGTTCAATATGTTAAAAAACACAATAAGGTAATTCTACAGGAGCCACTTTTATTAAAATAACCCTTAACCTGGTGGAAGTTAAGGTTAATGTGGACTTTAGATTGTCTAATTAATATCGATAAATTGTTGTCATCTTATCCGTCTGTAATTGTCATGGAAAGTCTTTTGTACGGACACCGCGTCAGGGGACCTGAGTTCGACTCCAAAACCACAGCATGATGGTAGAGTTTTTTCTAATACCCGCCCGGCTAGTTACCACCTTTAAGTTGATATTATTTAGTGTCTCGTATAAAAACAGTACAAAAAAAATTAGTTGATATGATTTTGTCATTTAAATGTCAATAGTTATCCCTTCACGTTGCACGAAACAATGCGGAATAGCATACACGATTGGTATACGCCTTAATGTGGGATGAATATTCGGTTATCAGGCAGTTACATACGGCTCGACCGGACCACAAGCTGCTAAATACCATTCAATAACACACCAGTACTTATGACGAGTGTAGAGTTGAGATTTGATTTATGAATTGCTTGTAAATTGAATAATCTATGTCAACAATGGCGCCGCGTACTTTTGTTCTATTTGATATCAATTCATTCATTACTAGGCGTTTATTATACTTTTGCCCGCTGTTTTCATTCAACGGTTTCATTGTAGTTTTTATGCGATTTGAATATCATTATACCATTTTAATCGTCAGACATTATACAATTTAATTCAATTTTTAATAGTTAAAAGTTCTAGCGTTATGGACATAATCTTACCTTATGTTTTTCTTTACCCAAAGCTCAAGGTCATTGCAGGGATTGAACTCATGTCTGTTGACGTGACGTCTGTTCATAGTACAGAATTGAGGTATCATCATTGAAAAAAGTGACAGATCGTGAGTTGGTAAAACATGACGATTGCATTTGATTGAATTGTGACAGATGCAGACCAGGTGAATAAAACACTCGCGATTAAGTTTGTCGCGTTCCTAATCAAGTGTATTATATTAAACAAATTGAGACAATTTCGGCCCAAACTATGATGTTCTCAATACCTCATCTTCGTTGCAAAGTAAAACTAGGGTACGATCTTCTGGCCAGTGTGAATACACTCCTCCTTTGTATGATATTGGGTTATTTTACCGTAAGATCAGTAGATATTTATAAACGCCAGCATAATAGCTGTTACCATCAATGGATTGATTACACCGCAACTGTTGATTGATTGTCGATATCTCGGTGGTAACATCCCAATTTTTTAAATGTACTGTGCTCCAATAAAATAATCGTACAAAAAAGAACAGGTTTATTGCATTTTAACTAATGAAACCTTTTTAAATGGCGTAATGAATAAAATAATGTTAGTAGTGATTTAAATTATTTTTATTAAAAATAGTTATTAAAAGATTAATACAAAAATTAAAATCCAACTCATTGAGACATATTGTTCTGTCGATTCTTATTACCCCTAAAACTGGTATTTTACTACAGTTTTTAATTAACCTTTGCTTTTTCATAAAACTTTAATAAAATCTATATAAATTGACTGAAGATTGAAATCAAATAATCGCTACCCGTAGGTTATAATGCTGCAATAGTTATTTCTACACATAATGCTGGCTTACATTTATGGTTATGCACGTTTGCTGATTACTTAACATAATAATCGAAACTTAAATTAATATCATTTTTTTTATGTTGCGCAGCATAGAGACTGTACTGCACCAGGTGTTAAGTATAGTACAATCTAGAACAACGGTGATTGACAATGATCCAAAATACACAATCAGTCACCGCTGTCATGCTTGCCTGCTTAGATACCTTTTCACGCCTCTTTATATTTATATTGATTTAGCTGTGCTTATATTTTATAGCAGTATTAGAATCTTTGCTTTATTAGAAAAATATAACATACTAATGAACCTAGAAACTTCATGTAGTTTTCTATTAATCAATTGAAATTTAAATATTAGTACAGAAAGTTTTGCATATCAGTAACTATTTAGTTGAAAACTAAATATGTGTTCTGTTAATTATAGAGCTTGTGATTGCTACAGTTTTAAATAATAAAGTAACAAATCGTATTGACTGAACAATATTTATGTTAAATCTAAAGTTAAACTGATAAATGTATAATTATTTACAAAATAAAGATCGATCTGAAAAAGAGTCAAGTGCCAGTCAAATTTGGAAGCGTCCTAATATAATAATAATAATAATCATATATATTTACTAATACATACCTAATACAGTTGATATGCAATAATATAAGTTGTGCTATTTAATTATTATAACAAGTGGTTATATCCATAACTCATATCACATTATCTTACGTAGATTACACTTTTAGTTTTGTAATAGCTTTTTCATTTTCAATTCACAACTCGATTGTTACGTTAATTAAACATTTTTAGCTACAAAAGTTACAATTATGGCACATGAAATTAAACTAAATTATATTAATCTAACGTTACATTAACTTAAGGTTTAGTTAAATAAATTAATATTTAGTAGGAAACGAAGTTATCTAACTTCTAACTTGGACAATGGACTACATTTTGTATTTACATGTTGTAGGTAATACATATTTTAGTTTCAAATTATTGCCAAGCGTTAATTTGTTTAAGTTTTCTAAGAAATATTTATACTTATACTAATGATATCATGATTAAAATTCGTTTATTGATATTCAGACGGACATATCAATTGAATTGTATCAATTCCGATAATAATATTACAAAACACAGAAATCAGAATTGATATCTTTAATTATAACTATTTAGATAATTAGAATTTATCAATAAAAATTATTTACAGTAATTATATTTACAAAATGAAAAATTCTACATATATAAGACTAGTCATTGAACCGAGAAAATTAAACGATATATTTTTAATTTTCATGTGCTGCGAAAAATTAGGCCTATAAGTCGTTATATTAATATTTGTTTCCAAATATATTTTACAACAGCAGAAAAGGTATCACTTCTTGTCTTTCGAGTGCTACTAAACACGAGTATAAAGTACATATTAAGTTCTTTACAACACTAATAACTTTAGAACGTGAGGAAGAACTGTGATCTTTCTTAGTAACATCACTACACTACTTAGGAAAACACCGATCTATACGTCCGTTTGGCACAGTTCGCCGAATACCGGCAAGGCGTGATACTACCGGGTTACAGAGTCTATCCGTGGGTGAGGTGCTGGGGGAGGATGGATCGGTGCTTGGGACGGCTTTGAAGACGTAGTCACGACCCCTTGTCCGTGTCTGAATGATGTCAACCGAGCAAGAGTTCTAGTTCCATCGTTGTCAAAATTAGGTCTTTCGTACTGATGTTGCGGTCTTTGCCGCTGTCCTTGAATTGTATGTAATTCATCGTAACATCCTTCTTCGATGTAATTTTCATCGTCAGACTCATCTTCGCCGAATGCACGATATGTAGGTTCGGTCTCTGAATTTTTCCTGGAGTTTATACCATAAGTTCTACCAATAAGTGACTGCGTCACATCTGTTTTACTGTTATTATCAACTTTGCGCTCTTCTAAACTTTGATTATATCTTATTTGTGCTTTCTGTGTCTTCTCCAGGGAAGGCAAATCGTAAAATTTTAAAACGTTAGTTGGTCCTTGAAAGTATTTTTCACTATAGACGTTACGATTATAATAACCCCCGTTGCTAGCTGGATATAGTTCCTCATCAGGAGCATAGCGGTTATCAAATGAATCAACATTCTTTCCCGTTGGCGGAAACCATCCCTGTTAAAAAAAGGATACATATTGGTACACAGATGGATAACCTTTTGTGAGCTACTTATATTAGAGTACTATATATTAGAAATATTTAATATATGTATATCGATACTTGTTAACTATTCAGTGTTTTGTTTACATACTATTTAGAATGAAAAGGACGATTTATTTTTAAATGGACCTTGCTATGTCCTGTAAAAATCTTCCTTTTATTTTTCCTTTTTCCTACTGTGGAAGCTTAGAAAAAAATAACCTTAATTAATTATAACGGTTATGAATTAATCCTTTACAACGTTAATATATATTATTATGTCAATAATAAAAACGTTCTTAAAACCAAATCGACTTCGTTAAAGGTCAACATGCCCTATATATAGTATCCCAATATTTTATATAAAACATTTCTGTAAGTACACATATATATGGACCGTTTATTTTGAAACTGGTGTAAGTCCATTTTCTTTTGTTTCGAGAAAATTAAAGGTACTTTATTTGTTGATAATGCAATTTCATTTACGGACCAATTTTAAGTTGTACAAAACATGGGATTTTTTCGAGAAAATAAACACGGACTAGTTATATATAAAAAAATTACATTAAATTAAGCATGAATTCCGTGATAGCTCATTTTTCTCAAAAACGGACTTACACCACTTTCAAAATAAATGGTCCATATATAAACACCCAGTAAGATGATTCTAAATACTGGTCAGATAACTGGCTTACCAAAGAGCTCACGCACTGTCTTGTATTCGCTACTAAGGTAACTGAAGCATACGCAGCTGGAGAACTAGCTGTTTTACTTGTATTCCATTCACCAGCATTCACTCGCGAAGATGTTACCTCTGCATATTCAGGTAAAACTTGAGCAACTTTGTCATATTCTGAATTAGTCTTTTCTTTACTTTGATTCGTTTGAGTACCAGACATGCAAACACCAGGTTGATTTTCCATCCAGAGCAACGATTCAGTTTTAGTCACTGTATTTTTATTATAACAACTGGTAAGAGGATGTGACAACGATACAGCAGCTTTTATATTCATCTGAGTAACTAAACTTGTTCCGTTGGAATCTAAAATAAAAATAACACCTGATTTAATTCAAAGAAACTATACAATGAGAACAATTCAATTAACTATGGATTTCATAAAGGAAATGTAAATGATCTCGTTTACCGTAGTCTTAAAATATGTAAAAGAAGAATAAACAAAGCGATGGAAATTGGCTTAAAGGTAACTAGGTGAGTCAACAAACGGATCGCCAAGAGAAAAAAAATAGAAAACATTTACATTTACTGGGTCTTTATTTCTCGGATTTGTATCATTCCTTTGTATCCCGAATGTGAATGCAAAGTGAAAGAGATCCACTGCGCTCGCGAGAGGGCTCGTGCTACCTTTCAACTCGAAAGTAATCTAGCGTCCTCCCCATAGCGCATGGCAAAACCTCCATCAAACAAACGTTCGGCGCCCTGTGCCACCCCACAACGCTCGTGGAATGTTTTTAATTTTGAAATACTGATGCTGATTCCAAAGAAAAATAAGCGTTTTGAAATAAACTGAATATCTTTTTATTATCGAGTTATGTTATCTAAATAATATATGGTGACATATCAATATATTAGCAAATATGAACATTGTTTGAATAAAGTTCCATAGGTTCAATTGTTTGAACACTATAACATAAAATAGGGACTAAGTATTCTTGTTTTTTTTTATTATTCACTATTCTTTTACATGGCTTTTATATGTATGCCAGTCTTGTCGGAGCATTCACCCATATATAAAATACTGTTATAATATAAATCATAAAACTAAATAAAACGCTGCATCTTTTCTTATTATTCTGATAATAAAGATCCATAGCATACTAGCCCAATCGGACGTCGGTTCCGCTAGTACACCACAGAACATGTGTACGTCTAAATAACATAAACCCAAAATCCAAAACCAAACAACTTTTAGTCCTCGTAGTTCTGGTACAATCCACCAACAGTTGTTGGGCTGTCCTCAACTTTTTAATAACTTTCACATTTTGGTGAATTTACTCACTTTGTATACTTGTGTTACTGAATAATATTATAAAATATTGTAATTAAAATTGGAAATTTATAATTTAGGTTTCCGTATGTATCTATCATACGTATCCATAATGTAATGCTATAAACAGTTATAAACCATGTTCCAAATATACACAGTATTGTACAAAAAGATTATGAATTTTAATTCGTACCGTATATATTTGGTATAGCTGTCTTTTTTGCAAAAATATTATGCTTCCGAATGTAAATTATGCCGCCAATCATAATTATTTTAAACAGAACAATCGCTGCAATCAAAACGTAAAACCATGTTTCCATCACAAAATCCCCGGCTACGATGGATACTTCGCCGTTCGTCGGGTACCTGCAATGACGTTAATTTATTAGGAAAGTTACACAAAAAGTTTGCTTTTACTCATTCAATATTCGGTTAAAACTAGTTTTACCTCGATAACGGGTCTAATCCAACCGAACGTGAGTCGATGTTCAAATAAACTTTTTGACTAAACGGCCCTAATCCAACAATATTTTCAGCGGCGATTTGGACTGAATAACTGACTCCGGTTGTCAGATTAGTCATAATTAGACTTGTGGCCTGATGTACAGTCGTATTTATAGCGACCATAGATTTATTTGCAGGTATATCCAACCAATTCACAACCACATTATAACCAGTAATAATTCCATTTTGCAAATATAACTCTGGAGGAGACCATTTCAAATGTACTGTTGTAGTGTTCACAATAAACATTTCTATATTTATTGGTGGGCCGTCTGGTACTGTAACAAAATAATATATATTATTTGAATAAAAAATTAACACTGTCAATAAGTAAATACAGAAAATAAATACCTGAAATGAATATACATATTCATGTACAGTTCAATTTTCCTCTATATAAATGATAAGGTGATTATTTTAACAATCAGTATCGAAATAATTTAAAGAATATAATAATTAAATCTCAATATAAACGTTTTAAATGAACGTCGTGGTAATTTTTTAATGAAAAGAACAAAATTACAACCACCACACTGACTATAAACAATTCCCAAAACATAAATTTCTACTGTACATTATTTATTAATAGTACTAAATACAAAAAGACTTACCATCATCTAATGTTTGAGCAACTCTGGAATTCGAAGGTTTTCCTTCAAATTTCTTATAAAACGGTATAAGGAAAAATTCATATTTTGTAAACTTCCTCAAAGACGTAATTTCATAACCGGAGACGTCGTTAGAATGCAAAATAGTTTTCATTTCATATTCTGTTGTTGTATTATCAAGCGGTCGGAAATATATAAATAATCCTTCTAAGTAGTAAAAATTTAAAACTTCCCACATAAGTTTAATTGTTTTGGAGTCAATCGGAGTTGCTTCGATCAGCTCTACGATATTGTCAGTTAGTATATTATTCCTGAACTCTGTATTATTGGAATACACCCCAGTTTCCCATAAAGAATTAGAATCATCTCCGACAATTACGGAATCTGAAACGGGACTAGGGCCTGAGAGTCCATGAGAATTTTCCGCACGAACAATAAACATGTAAGTGATGCCGGGAGTGAGAGATTTTGCTACATAAATAGTATGATAAATTCGCTTCGTCATAACCACCCAACCTCTCGAGTTTCTAGGAGTATTATTCCCTGACAGTGTTTCTTTTGAAAAAACTTCAACTTGATATCCAAGTATGGACGAAGATCCAATTTTATTATTTTGATTCCATGTTATTGTAACACTGTTTTCTGTGACATTATAAATTATTGGTTTGGTCGGAGGTCCAGGCAAGGCTGATACGTCAGCTGCCCTAAAGAAATGTATATTCGGGTTTATGGGACTATCAACTAATAAGACACCACTCCATACATATTTACCATGGCGCGACGAAGCAACGCATGTATAAGTACCGGTGTCGCTTTTATCCAAATCCTTCAATATGAGAGTTCCATCATTACTAACATTCCTCCTGTGATTTTGTATTAATGCTTCCCCTTCAAAATACCAAGCTATGATTGGCTCAGGTGTACCGATAGCTGTACAGGGGAACACGGCCATCGATTTTATAGGTAACGTTTGGTTAGAGGGCCCGTATGTTATGATTGGCGGTGGGCGATCATCGTCTGACGTCACGGTTAACTTTCCTCTAATAAATGAACTACCAGCATAGTTTACAGCCGAACAAACTATAGTATTCACACTATCGTTTTTATTGGTATTGTTAATTGTTAGCACAGTAACTCCGTCTAGGACAGTTGAAGCATGATACTTTCCCCTTGAGGTTCCGGGAAATATTATAGTTCGGTTTCCTTCTATGCTCCAAAACATTGTCGGTTCAGGTCTGCCGGACGCAACACATGTAAACTGGGCCATATTCCCGCTTTCAACGTTTAAAGAACTAGGTCTTAGTGTTATTGCGGGAGGATCTAAAAATAAAAAAAGAACATTTTTGTTTCTTATTCGTATTGGAGTGCCAGATGTGTATATAATATATATCTTCGAGCAAAAAATAGTACGTGTAAACAAATTCGAAGATAACGTAATGTTTAGTATTTTAACAATATTACAAGCATGCCTTGTCCTACTTTTTGCGTTAATAAAAATTCTGCATTTCAGTTCAATATACAACAGTTACAACTGTATGTAGCTATTTTAACTTATTATAAATGATTAAATAGGACACATAAAGTGCTTAAAAGTTTAATTTGATGATGGAAATAAAATAGTTTCTTATAATTATTTAATTTTAAATATTTACCATAAACTGTCAAATATCCACTAGCACTAACAGCGCCAACAGTATTTTCAGCCTCACATGAATACTCTCCTTCATCACCCAAAATAACTTTATCCAATCTAAGGCTTCTGTCATCTAAAACTTTGACACGACCGAGTGGCATGTTTCCTCCTCCAGCGGTTCTTCGCCATAAAACGTCTGGAAGGGGGTCCCCACCCACCCGGCATTGGAACGTCACGCTACCGCCGGTCTGAGCCACAACGTCCTCGGGGCCCGTGATTAAGTACGGCTTAACTGTGCAGTGAGAAATATCCGTCTAAATTATATGACAAAAGAGGCGTTCACGAGAAATGCCGAGTTATAACAAAAAATTAGTGAAACTCGCAGCTTAGCGATATGAATGGAATAAGACTAATCTTTGTCGCATAAACGAAGCGTAAATTGGGGTATTAATTAGCCCGTATATGTTGATATATTAAACTTACTGTGTATTTTTAGAGTAGCTATAGATGATTCTCGGGTTCCTGCAGCATTTCTTGCTATACATTGATATCTGCCTGCGTCAGTTTGCCTCGCATCTTGTATTACAAGATTGCCTCCGTCTACTAAATTCATTCTGCGGCAATGTAATAATAGTTTTATTTATGTAAGTTTAAGTTTTCATACAAAACAATTTCATAATGTACCTTCTGTTTGAGAAAAGTTCAATGTAACAATTGATTCAAATCTATTGAAATATAGGGCGGAATAATTCAATAGGAAATTAACATCTAATAAGGGGTCCTGTGAGTCAGAACTATTGAGATTTTTACTTGATTGCTTGTCGACCTCTTCAAAATATCCCCTTCTTTTATAACTTTGATGTACCCTCCCTCAGGCTGTTAATTATTTTTATGCTTCGCCATACGTAACGTACGTAATAGCAAGCGCCCTCAAGATGCGAGTACAAACTCATAAAAAATTCATGGTGTAAACAAATGAAATAAAATTGATAATAGAATATTTGCAAAGATTATTACTTTAGTGTTTTAGTTACTGGTATTTTAATCGTAATTTTAAAATGATAATAGATTTGGATGTTACTCTCTTCTTGGTGCGTCAATAGCCTATTAATTTTAAAGTAGCAGAGTTTGAATTCATAGTAAGATAAGTAGCTTACACTGTAAACAAAATAACAGACAACATTTAGCAACGACCTGAATAATTATGTAAACAATAAAACCTTTAATCACAACCACGACAAAGTTACAGGATCATAAACTACGGCATGGAAGAACACGGCATGCTCGTTAAGCTCTGCATAAATTAGTAGCTTTGATTATTTGTGAAATCACACAGTGATTCAATTGAAATACCATACGAAGTATCAGATGTCAAACGACTATATTCGGGTAGCTACTCACAAGACTATCGAGTTACTACTATTCCACTTAACAGCATAAGAACATTTACAGACTTCCTTCGAATTTGCTCGCAACTACGCATTTTACTACTATTAGTTGTTGGAGGTGGGTAGCGACATATGAAACTTTGTTAGGATCGCACTGCCTTTGTTTTAGTTAAGTAAAGTAATTTATATAGAAATACTTTTGAAGGAATATTTTGATCACATGAACACAAACTACGTGATTGAAATATTTAGAGTTCTATACGTACCTAGAGTCACTATCGAAATGCAAAATTTGACCATTCTTCTTCCAGTACACGTTTGGATCTGGAGACCCTCTAGGTGGAGAGCATTCTAGTATCACAGTATCTCCTTGCGCTGATTGGGTTGATACTGGTTCTAATCTGAACTCTTCACGAAGTACTATAAATAATTAACATTAATAGATTTTTTTTTATTCTGGATAGAAAGTACTAGAAAGTACTAGAAAGTACCAAAGCATAGAAGAAAATACTTAGGGATGGGCTGAAGGTGGTTTAAAAAATAATGAATGAATTTATTATGGTTATGTTTGACATTCGTAAAAACAAAAAATATTAATCTATAATGTATTCTCAATTTGACCTCCGACTTTAACAATAAACAGAAGTCAAACTAGTGTAAGTAGATATTTTGCTTTTTTCGCACAGAATGTTCGGCATATAATCCATATTTTGGCCGGATTTTGAGTTTAGCTCAAGTTGCGAAGAATCGGACAAAGCCAATATAAAAAAAAAATTAACTCATCCCTAAAAATAATCGTTGTATATGATCAATTTTTTTTTTGTCTCATAAGTTCGTATGACTAGGATATAAATTTTCAGGTAAAGAAACGTATAATTTGATTTTAATTACTTACCGGCAACATGTAATGTGGCGTTACGGCTTCTAGCAGTTCCATAAGGGTTGGTTGCTTCGCACCAATATACGCCAGCATCTGAGTGTGCTCTTCCATGAGTTGCTCTCAGGAAGAAGAGACCACCAGCAGGTAGAATACTTCTATGGGTATCAGAGACGACTAAAGTGCCTCCTTTGTACCATTTGATAGTAGGAGTTGGCATTCCACCAGCTCGACAGTTTAGAGTAGCTGGTTGATGGCGGGCTACGGTGACGTCTATGGGTTGTTCCATGATGTAAGGAGCCTCTCCGCTGCCAACGTAGTCATCATTCATGCCGGCTTCAATTTGGCCTATATAGAATTTTTATCATTACTTATATAAACTATTATAAGATGTTTGGATGTTTTTTAAAGTATGAACAACAAAAATAAAAATATTTATTTGGATGTCTTACTAAAACTATTACGAAATAAATAATTATTAACGTGCAAAGTCGGTATACAGAAAAAATACCAAATGACGAATTTTAAACTTAATTTGTAATTACTAAACTATAAAACTATATTCTGAAAAGTATTTTCTATTATTTTAATCATTATTGTTAAATACTATAGGTTGATAAAAATAAAATGGAACGTATATCGTATCCTGTATTGTATCGATTACCATATAAACACTTGAAGTCAAGTATTATTACAGTTAGCGTGCTTGCCCAACCGTCTGTTGAAAGGCGACGCTTGGTCTCGTACGGTCACACCCACAGCAATTTTCTATCGGCGCACGAGCTTTATTTTAAATATAACCAACAAAGCCCTTTTACAACAGTTTATTATAATAATAGGTGGAGTATGTCATTTGCAGCTACTCTAAAGCGGCGCACAATAATAATGAACCGTAAACATAGGCTTGCTTATCGTCCCCTAAGGATGCTGGTCTTTACCCCCTCCACTGTTTCTGCAGTGAAACGCGCAGATGTTAGTTTTTGACACTCGAATTGATGTATATCTATTGTTGTGCTACGCTATTGTATCAACGTAAAAATCGATGGGCGAAAAAAAATTCGTTGTGTGTCCGATGTGTGATGTGAACCGCGTCTGACTCGATTTTAGAAGGTTATTTCGAAACGAAATCAATAGAGATTACTCTTTGTGTAATTCTGTATATTTATTCACGTGTCCCAGATCTGTATATGCGGTGCGGTACAACAGCTAATATATAATTGAATCTGCGTTTGATATACTAGGTGTTGGATTGCTTTTATGCAGCACGGTATTCATTTCTTTACTTTGAATAAGATTGTTTTACAAATGTTCATACTGGAGGGGTAGTAGAATATGCCTTGTATCCATCCTACTTAATCGCAACCACCTTACACTAGTTGTTACAGTCTGGCGATACGCTTAGGCTTGTTGTGTGTCGTTATCAGCCGACTTATATCCAGCAATCAAAAGGGATGGTAGGGATCTGCACTGGATGGGATCACACCATACTGGGATAAGCCTATCAACGCGGTCTATTTCAGTTTGTCACCATTTGGAATAGGCCAATGTATATCTAGCTGCTGACAGACTCGGGTGGCTAGCATGATAGCGCTGATCTCTAATGCACTATTGATTTCTTGGAATTTATCATTCTTATTGCGCTGTATTTAACATTAGATACCATGACATTACTGTGACGGAAGTGTACAATAATTTATACTTAATATTCTGAACACAGTTATATTTATTTTGTAGCAAAAGATACCCTTGTAAATTTAAACATTAAAATTAAACTTGAAGCATTTCTAGTACTCTTCAATATTTTTTATAATTATGTCTTAATAAATATCATAATATACGACTTAAAAAATGTAATGCTAGCTTATTGGTAGCGTGATTTTTGATCGACATGTATTGTATTCTACAATAAACCATAACTTTTAGTACAGAAAAACGTTGTGATGAAATCATAATATATTGGTAGGATGTTTCTAGTGTCTGCGCTGAATTTGAAAATCTTCTGCCACACAACTATAGGTGTCATTCAGTAGCTACACTTGAAACCCAGAAATTGTGCTTTAACACTAAACCCAAAATACACTATTGGCAGTACGTAAGTGATAATAACCCACATATTGTATAAGTGACTTAAAACTTTTGTAAGTAATAAATTACTGACTAAAGTGCATCACCTTTGAGAGTAAACAAATTTTCTTGCAAAATTCTGCTATTAATTTGGATAGTCACACGAATAACATCTGTTAGGTATTAGCTAAGTTATAAATCACTATGAATGAAAATATTTATATCATTAATCATAATATTTTACTTTTTTTTTTATCAATCAAGAGCAATTGAACACCGATGACCATAGTAAAAATGCTCTACCAGTTATCGCTGACATTAAATCTTATGAAAAAAGCCACCAGACAAAGGCTAGTTTTAAGAGTCCACCATCGCTGCACACCGCTATCAGAAACATAATAGCTGTAGCAATTGTAATTAGATTACGTTCAAAATATATGTATAATGATACAAAGCAATTTAAGTATATATAGGTCATATGTAATCAATTTGAGAATCACAATCTTTGATCTATTTCAGTAAAAAAAACTTTATTTCTATATTTATAAATAGCCATATTTTTCCTATTTAAGGCTGAAGTGGGAAAATGTGAGATTGACGTGTTTAACTCTGTACCAATTAACTTTAATGATAAATAATAATTGCTATATACTACTGTCATTTAGTTTCCTTAAAGTGTCATGTGAATATGTCATAACGAATCATAATAATATATCATGTGTCTGGTATACTATAGATGAATAGATAGAACTACGAGCCAAATGAATTGTTACCACGGAAGAGCAAAAAATATTAACCATATTACAGCAGCTTGCGCGACAGCGATATATTATTAACTGTCAGACATATAAAACTAGTAAGTGCAGTTATGTTTTTTCATATAACTTATCGATAAACCATATTCTATCATTTGTTTTGATTTAGATGAGTGTAAGCCGTGTTCATTATTAGATTCATTACTATGTCAGTTTATTTGATTATAAACGTACCAGTGCTTTTATAATGTGGTTTGGTAAAATGGTTACTTATTAAGTACTATACTGTACTGATTTAGAGTACCGGTTAAGTTACTTGCAAATCACTTAGCTTTGTGCAAGCATAAGTATTTTATAAAAACAAATCTGCTGATCTTTTATACAGACTTTACAGTAAGATGCACATTACACAGATTATGGATCTACAAATTACTCATAAATTGCCTTTTTTGTAGGATTATGTTTTATTTAATTTCTCTACTTGACTATGTAAGCGTGAATTTTCTAAGAATGGTATACTAAATTACTAATAAACGACACAGTAATCTCAAATCTCACCAAAATAGTTTTCTTTAAACTCCTTAAAAGTTGATGTTTTTAAAACACGTCTTCATACTCATTTAACTCACAAAATTCATGTATTGTTCACATCTAATACTTGAAGATACAATTAGTGTATTATCATTCCTTATAAAATATTTATTATACACTAGTGGACCTGGTGGGATACAGATTAGTATGCCATGAATTAAATAAATATTAATTTAAAAATAGTTATACATTTTAGCAAGCTTATATGGACACTCCCACTCTTTGGTTTACAACTAAATAGCTGCAGTTTACGTAGTTAATTCGTTTTCCTGTAATTTATGATGAGTGATGGAAAGTTAGGAGGAGACGTGATTTGTACGTACATTGTTTTTTTTATGGAATAGGGAGTAAACGAGCTAGCGGGTCACCTGATGGTAAGTTATAACCGTCGCCCCCATGGACACCCGCATCACCAGAAGAATCACAGGTGCGTTGCCCGCCTCTAAGATAAGCTCTCTTCTTGAGGGTCCCCATGTGGAATTAGTTCGAAAATACCGTCGAAGCAATTGGTTCCATAAGATAGTCGTGTGAGGAAAAAAAGTCCGCGCGAAACGTACCGTCGCGGATCGCCTTTCATTCAGATGGTGGGGATGAAATGTAAGTGTGTGGCGCATTGTGCGGTAGTGGAATCATGCTGCAGGTATTAGTTCGTGTAATTCCTTGGCACATTCCCATGCTATATGCGATAGAAGATGCAAAGAGATGCCACGTCTCTTCGAGATGCCAGTGGATCATATCGATCAAAAAGAACTTGGTTATTATGGAGACGCTCTCCGTTGGATGTGGTCAAATGGAAGAAGCTGATACTGGGGTGACGCTGTCCAGAGATGAGAACAGTATTCCATATAAGGCCGGACCTGGGCTTTGTAGAGTTTAAAACAATAGTCCGACGTGAAATACTCTCTCGCTCTACTGAGCACACCAAGCTTTTTGGAGACCAATTTAGCCTTATTCTCCAGATGACCACAAAACTGAAAGACACTCGAAATGTCGACTCCAAGACTTCCGATGCTAGGCGAGGTACCTAAGGGAGCGTTTTTGAACCAAAGAGAAACGATAAAGCGGTGCTTTTTAGCAGTAAACGCGCAAACTTGTAACTTATTAGGGTTGAATTGGAATAAGTTTAGTCTGTCCCATTCCGAGACTTGCTCCAATAAATTTCCTTGTAGGAATCGTTTAGTAATTGATTTCTCCAAATTTGAAGGTTGAAAGATGGTATTAGAATGTGTATGGGAAACAATATCTCTGAATTTAAATATATTCATAAATAAGCAACTGATGTAAAATTTGTATTATATAGATATTTAACAAAACTACGTATATACTTAAATCATTTCCATTGAGAAATAAAATATTCAATACAAATAAATTTTAAAAAGTCATATCCAAGTTATATTTGTAATATATCACATGTATTTTAAGATTCATGCTCGGTTTATAAATAGTATAGGTAGCCTAATATTAACACGGAAAGAAAATTTTGTGACGTACTATAAGTGTCAGATTATTACAGATCATAATTATTTACAAAAAAAAATATCGAGTTACAGACATCACTAATAGTACAGCATTCATAGACACAAGACGTATAGCGGGTAAAAATAAGATTTAGCAGATTGCGAAGGTCATAAAAATATTGTTTATGTTTATATTCGATACGTTCTTTTATTACACGTAAAAGCTAACTTTATTACATAGTTGTCCGTTACAAGTATATCGATTATTAGATATTTGGTGCAATATCTTTTCGGAAGTGTGTAGGTACACTGCAATAAAATATAGAATACAGTGTATATACTATAAATTGTATACTTAAAACAAGTTTAATTAAAACTAGTGAACATTTATTTATCATTTATATATATACACAATATAAGTATGTCGTTCACTGTATAATCTTTGTGATGGAATTGGTTGGTTTTAAAAAGTGAATTATGTTTTCTTTCGTATACATTTCTCACCTCAACCGAACTTCACCGACGAATAATTTATTACGTGAGCTAAATCACAAAGAAGCTAAAGTTGAAAAGATATCAACCGATATTTATAAGTACTTATAGATTTAAAAATTACTCATGGAAATAAATATAATTTAAACGGATTTTATAGCGGTTATTTATTAAGTTTAAGTTTTAAATATTTAGTTAACGATTAACTACATCTCAGTCCACCCCGAGACCACGAATCCTGAAAAGCTTTCGAAACGTCGCGATCAAAATTATTAAATAACCGTGATAAAATCTGTTTAAATTAGTTTTATTTCGTATAAGTCACTTTATTTATAATAAAATAAATGAAATTGAATTATTAGTAGTTTCAATTTAACTAACAATAAAGAAGTGATATTTTACATCATTTTCAAATATCGCGAAGAATAAATTCTTATCTACATAATTATGATTTTACAATACAGTGTATTTATTGCCAGAATAATTGAATATTTATTAAAAGGTTAATTTTAGTTACAAACGAAATAAAATTCACAGAAAATGCAGCTGACATTGTATTCTCTGTTACTTTTGTTTCCTTGGAAAAGTAAGTCACGGTAATCGTAAATAAATATGTATAAAGTATGAACTAAGTTGCTAACAAAAGCTCACACACGCCAAAGGGAGTGATTTATCAACTCGCACGCGAGTAGTTACGATGTATTGTTCAAAATATCTTTGTTAAAAAAATATATATGTATACATCGCGAGGGTGATGTTGTCCCCTTGCTAATTTATACCACTGGCACATGTTGACACGTGGTGTAAGAAAAAATAAATAAAAAAAACAACGTTACGCAGATACAACTTTCGCTTTCAAAAGTTTCAAAGCCGTCGGCCACGCGGCCTGACGACGACGCCGAATGTTTCAAGTCCATTTCAAATAAATCGTTAATGTTTTTTGTTGGTTTGAAATTGATAGCACTCGACTGTGAACTGTAAACTTTCGGGTAAATTGTTATTACCTTTCAGTATAGGTTTATAGTTGTATAAAACTTGATCCCTTTGATTCGTAATTTATTGCAATTAGGAATTGCCCAATTACAAACATCAAACGACTAAGATGTAAATACACACGTCTGGAAATAAATTATGTAGATATGCCTTAGCGTCAAAGTGATCTGAAAGATTTTATTACATTTTAAAATTCATTCTATGTTACTACTGTAATGTTTTTTTTAATCTTATAACTAAGGTCGTTATAGCCACAAACTCACCTGATTTTAAGTGACAATATGGTTTAAGCTGGATCTGTGGAAGTACTGACTCTGAAGTGTTACTGCCGGTACACACCTATAGGTATTTAGCGGTAGATTTTCAACTTGAGTGTGGTAGCTAGCCAGGTGGGCATTATAAAAAGCGCTACCACCTTGGTGTAGTTTCATCACAATGTTTTCCTCCACCGAGAGCTCCAGCTCATTGTAGGTGGATTCGAATACACATCCCTTGACGCGGCATCCGTAGACACTATCAACTAAGCTATCATCGCTTCAAACGAAGTGTAAATGTTCGTTTTTATTTAAAATATAAGCATATGGTTACTTTTTTGTTACTTGATAGTTAGCAATGTTTTGTACCTATAGATATATCAGCGGGTTGCCGCTAGCTAATTCACCACGATACCTCCCAAATTACCTAGATCTGTTTGACATTATATTTGACATGCATATACCTCTGACATCGTAAACAACTACTAAGAACGTATTTAATAATCAGAAGCAACATGTTGTTTTATAAAAATAACAAAAGATAAAAGAAATAAATTTAATAATGATACAAATATCAGGAAAGTTACTTTAATCATACTAATATTACAAATGCGAAAATAAATTTGTTTGTTTGTTTCACGCTTAAACCGCTGAACCGATTATGATGTATTTTGGTATAGAGATAAATGGGAACCAGGAGACGATAATAGGCTACTTTTTTCGCGAAAACCTTATTGGGGAGGTATAAACTTTGTATGAAACATTTTATTACATAATCTTATTTGTTTGACAAAATCAATATAACTGCAAGCGTAGCCGCACGTAATATCTAGTACTATATTATAAAGAAATATGGTTTATTGATATGTTTAGATATAATTAGGTAAAATCTATGATAATACAGAAATTAAAAATTAATTTATTATCAAACAAAAATACTAATGTTACAATGTGAAAAACATTTAAATAGTTCTATCACCCCAAGTAACATGACAGTCATTTGATTTTCGAATATCTAATTCTAATAGCCGTGATTGGCTCCCTTAGGAGGTAATCAAGATTTTTGAAAGTTTTGAACACGTGTTCAATTTTGGAACCCTCTCTGCAATATGAAGCCAGCCACGTTATTACGCTCGAATGCTATCTAACTGTGACATTCGAGTTTAATTGGCTGTGATCAAGGAATTACGATGGGAAGGCTTTTAATACACATTTTTTTACAAAAGCACGGCAAAGCTATTACTCTGCGCCTGGTGGTAAGTTCTGTATAGTTTAAAAACAATGACACATACATTAGATAAGGAGTTCGATTAGAAGAAGTGTTAAAGCTGTCCTTAATGTTTGAACACAGGACTTTGAAGCGTCGCCGTGGTGGTTAGTGAGTAGTGTCGGGTGCTGGTCACCCGCTTGAACTCGACGTAAAAAAAAAACATATAAGGAAGTCGTCGCTATAATGTGGCGGCTCTGAGCTGTATGCACTGTCTGATCCTCGAAACGCAACGAACCAAAATAGAGTCACTGTAGCAGGTTTATCATCATGCGCTTGTTGTTAACCCAGTTACGTACAGATCAGTATCAACTCGCTTGACTACTGGATTTACACCATCTAATGCAGATACGCGATGAGCCTAATTTTGCCACTATGTTGGAAATCATAACTGGTATATATATGGTAATTGCGATCCGTTAGATAGAATGGTCGTTACCTACCACTTCGTAAGATATGTCTTTATTAATAATATAAAACGGAAAAGTTGTTTGTTTGTTTGAACGCGCTAGTCTTACGAAGTAAAAGTCTGATTTTTTTAAATATTTACATATATAGATTTCATAGAGCAATCATTGTTGTATACTTTACGTCATTTAACATCATGCTACCGCCAATAGGAGCAAAGTTATATTGAACACAGTTCAAAAACGGGGAGATATTACGAAATAATTTTTAGCTCCACACGAACGAAGTAGTGGGCACAACTAGTATAAAAAAAGCTGATTTGGCTATTGTTTTGTAATCGCTCGTTTGAGAGTATCGGGAAAACTGAAACGCCTTTTCAATAACATTTTTGTATGAAATCAGTAATGATGAATATAATTTCAGATTCAGGATAGTGAACTGAAACTATGTTCCGAGCGGTCAAGATTCGTCTGTCGTACTATGCCTATAGTGGTGTAACTTTGTCGTATGTTAATAGAAAATAAATATAGATACATACTGACTGTTATTAGATATAGGTATACTGTAGCGTAGAACCATTAATTTCGTGTCTACACATGCATGTGATATTTCAAAATAAATGGTTGTTTAACAGTAAGTAACCACTGAACGAGAAACAAACATATTGGAATGTCACGGCTAATGAAATAGCACTTAACGGTGCAAAAAACTTTACAAGCATCTCGCCTCGGCACATGTGTTCAGAATTAGCCGTTTAAATTCAACGGATGGATGGATTACTTTAATATGAGTTTCGTGAGTTACAATGTTTATCTTGTATGGGGTCCTGAAGGGACAAATTGTTGATACAGTGTCATCTTTCATAGGGTCCGACTTACCTTTAGAGTAGCTTTTTTTTAATCTTGCAGGATACATGTTGAATTTTGAACCTTATTTTTGTGCAATAAGAATCTCGTTACTCAACTATAGTGTTATATATTTCACGACATTACTGTGACAAAGTTTAGGTAAATATTTCTGTGACAGCTGGAAAGTTTCCTACTAGGTTGTTTTGACTTACGGCGCGTGGGCACATGTAACAACATATCGTGATACAACTCAGGGACGTAGTATACATTAAGTTAGTTCATTATAATGATTATACTATTTAATACAACTTTCTAGGAATTGACTATATAAAAAAGATGATTACCTAATTAACTTATAGAATATTTATAGAATACTAGCTGTGACAGCGACTTCTTTGTCGTGAAACAAAAAAATATTTAATAATTTATGTTTTTTTTTTCAATATGGCTGTTCTCCTATTGGTATTTTTACCACAATGTACAAAGTTTTTTTAAAATCCGACTGGAAATTTCTAAGATTAATGCGTTCACACAAACGCACAAACTATATAATGTAATATAGATATAGGTATGAAGATTCGTACTACAAATATTTAGATCGCAACTATTTAAAAGATATAACTATTTCTCTTTGGAAAGTAGACGAGACATAAAGACGGTCTTGATTTATTATATGTATAAAAAAAGTGTAAAACCAATTTCATGAAATAAATGCTAGTAAGGTAAAGTTAATAAATGTTATACTTAGCTAATTAATTAAGTTATTCGTCTAGTACTGAAATTAGTTTGTGTAGCGCGGACAGAAAATTGTTCTATTTAACGACAGATCTTGACAATGATTCTACACGAGAAGCCTATGAAAAAAAAATCAATAGAATAATGTTTGAGCTTTGCGTGTTCAATACAATAACGCTTTTAAAACATTAGACATCCACTACTCGTTAGTGCATTTAGGAAATTTGTGAATGGTTCCCTCGATTTTTTATGATGTCAAGTTCAAATAGCATCCATTTTTAATAGACTTCCCGATAATCCCAACTCGATTATGAGAATAGGCAAATACGTACGATATTTGATTTATAATGATTGTTCGATAATATTAAGTAATGGGGCGTTTCGTTATTTAAAAAAAATACTTCATTTTTTTAATATTTTGTATTAAAATTGTCTGTCCATTAAATAGTTTATAGTTTAGTTTTATTTGTGGTACTCTTGTTGCCTGATACAGAAGTGATAATTTTTTTTATATCGTCTCAGATCAGTAAATAGTTTCTCTTGGTTATCCTGTTTAGCACTTATTTCAACGAAATAGTAAATAAACAAGACCCGGCAAAACAAAAAAAAAGATAAATATAAGGAATAAATAAAAAATAATAATAATAAGGCAGCATCTGATTTATGAAATATACATCAAATAATTATTTCAGCAGGTCGTAAACTTTTATGGTCACTTAAGACTGAACAGATCTCTATTGTGTTCCGAGTGATTTTATTAAATAATAACAAATTAAAGAAAGCACTACAATTTGAAATTAGAGTTACACACATTTATCAGAATTATTGCTGTGTTATAAAATAATTAGGCTTCAATTTTAAAAAAGCATTATTAACAGCCAAAAATGATTCAATAGTGTATGAAAAATGTTTGCAAAACTCTGATTTGACAACACAAGATTAAACCAGTTAGGAGGAAAAGCCCGCGGTTCGGTTTATGATTACAAAAAGAAGTGATTTGCGAATTTTAAAATACATAGAAATGGAAAAAGTTGTTTTATATTACAGCAAAACTATTTGTTTTACTGGTAAAAACTATGATGCAATGTACTACTACTAGTCAAGATTGATCTCAAGATTGATTATGATAATCTAGTACCTCAATTTTACGTTCTAACTTTTTATGAACGATGTTATTTCAGTTGATATAATTTAAGTTTTACCTAAAAGAAGTACATAAATATAAAATAAACCATTTTCAACTACATATTTATTATCAATATACGGTGACTTCGATAAAAATGTTGACAGTCTAAAGTGTGGCCGGTAACATTTTAGAGGCTGCCAATATGTAATTTAAACAACCATGACATAAGCAATCCATTATTGGTTCTCGCTGTAATGCAGGCTTACATCCATTTCGGAAGCTGTATATATTGCTAAACATTAAAAACCAAATAAAAGTCATTTTAACAGATTTATAGGCATGTATGGACCACCATGGTCACAACCCTGTCAAGTTCATCCGTGTGTTTATTTATACGTTTTGAATATTTGTACCAATGGCTTCCAGTATTTTTTGTTTCCACACTAATAAGTCTTATCGTATACAAGCACAAACGAATATAAAAAAGTGAAGTTTGCAAAGTGTAAGCTATCTGATCGAGGGCTTGTGAGACCGACTACACAAAAGGATTTTTGACGATCGTCCCTTACGATAACGAATCCTGATTAGTTCCCTGACATCTATATTATAGGATCAGCGAACACGATAAACATCTGCAGACGATACAAAGCGGCGACCTATAGTTTATTACAGACTTACAGTTATACATTAACAAATTCAATAAGACCCACCTACACACTCTCAACAGTGATATTCGGGGATCTTTTAATATTAGACACGTTTTACCTTCGATTTTCTCTTTTTATACCGATTTCCGCCTGCTTCATACACAACAAAACTTTAAATTACACGTTTTATATTTTAGACGTATAAAAGTTCATTTTATGGGGGTCACGTGAGCGTCAATATTCATAAAAGTCAGTTTTGTTTAGCGTTAGATTTTTAGATAAGAATCATTTTTCAATTCTCCGCGTCGAACACAATGACGGGCGCTATGAGAGCAAGTCTCGTCTATTGTAAGACTCCGAGTTTACTGTGTTTATTTTTATTATTTCTTTTTACAACATTTTACGCGGCATTCATCACGAATTATATACAAAAGATGTGCGTCGTTTAACATTAACTTAACTTCTTTACGCTTTGATAGTAGCCTGGGGTGCTCGATTTTTATACCGACACAGTTTAAATAATTGAATTACTGTGACACCATTACACTGAGGGATTCATGATGTCCAAGTTTCTGGTTTCTATAGTCTGTTGATTGTGAAATATATATGCAATAAACAGATGTGGGTTGGAAACGCATGTGTGTTTTGTTAAACTAATTAGATTAGGCAAAGTTACGCTTTCCTCTGTAAAATATTATTCTCGGGAGTATCATTATGGTCTGTTTATTTTTAAGGTTTTTACAGGGCAAAAAATATTGAGCCTCTGTTTTACAAAAATCTGTTATGAATCAATAAAATCAAGTTACTTAATTATTAGAGAATAACTAATTATTAGAGAAGGTCAAATTCCCTTTTTTATGGTTTTACAAATGACTATGAAATATGACCTTAAAGCCTTTAGACCTATATAATCATATTTCATAAAAGGTTAAGTACTGTTATTTAAATAATTTCTCAATAATTCTAATATTTCTTTGATAGTATTTATAAATAGAAAAGATAATATGACAAAATTAACATACTTTATTAACTACACCAAAGGTTGAATTTTCGGCATAAGCCCACTAGTTCTAAGCAAGCAATAAATAAAGCAATTTCTCTAGAATGACACGGTTATTTTCGTTTCTAAGTGTTCCCACAAATCTAAGTTGGTACGGCAAGGCACTAAATATCAAATAGCACGGGGAGGCCGACCCCCAAAGGAGGGCGAATGCCGAGCTATTAGCGCCTCGTGAACTTTAATTCCAATACTTCTTTTAGTGATTTTATTTCAAGTAGTCAGCATCCTATTTATCAAAAGATAATTTAACAACATCAATAGATAATTAATTATATACTTACATGATTACATATTGCTTATAATAAACGTGGATATGGCGTAATTAAATAGTTTTTTTTGTTCAATTATGCAAACCTTTGGAATCACAATGGCGGCAGTACAAATAATATTAATTAGACAAGCTTTTATTTTTCTTTCAGCGAGAAAAAATTTACAAACACTTCATAACCTAATATCAAATGCAAGCTTCATAAAACTAATATTTATTAATTTTTTGCTTTGTTGTTTTGTTAGGTACATTTTTTTAAATTTATGTCATTGTAACTGTAAATGTGTGAATTTATTTACAGATTAAGGGTTATTTCAAGTGTAAATTGCTCTACATCCAATCTTATATGTGAAAAATGAAACTTTTATTCTACATTGTTTGAGTAAATGTTTCTTTATTACGTATCTATAAATTTGTCAATTTGTTTATTTGGTAAATTCATTTTTATTTTTATTGATTTATATTTGATTTTTATTGATTTTTATGGTCAGAATTGGACTAACCTGAATATAGGCAAATGAGTCCCAACAAAGACGTCACCACTGCTAAGGCTTCCATTATGTTGTCACTGCCACATCTTCATTTCTTACTAGTAGAAATTATTGACTCATACAAACTCTTCAGGTTCATCTGAAAATAATTAAAAAAAACTGTCAAAGGCGATAGAATATTAAAGAAATGTAAATGAGGTAGAAAACAAGCTCATCATTTATTACATTATTACTTCTTCTCGTCGACGGTTAAGATTAACGTCGATTCAAGAATTTCATACAACAATTAGCAATCACTTGCAGAGTTTTATCGATTATCTCAATAATATTCACTTACATATAGTATCTATAGTGAAATGTAGGTGTTCCTTGCCCGTATGAAATTTGGCCTAACCTGATATTAACTGACAATACTTCATAAGATAGCAACACGCTTAGCCTAATCAGAGAACTGGTGCTAAAGTGCAATTGCCCGAGCACACCTTTAAATGCTTAACAACAGATTTTCAAGTTGAGGGTTTCAAATGAAAACAATAATATTAATGTTAACAAAATTATGTTGAATGTTAATCGTTCATACCCAGAAATATATCTCGGGTCACTAGTACAAAAGGGTCTCATGTTTCTTAGTTATGCAGATTTCAGTTTATAAAATTATATTTGAAATTTTAAAATTGAAAGTCGAATTTTTAAAGAAATATTGAATCTGCAGGATGGTAGAACAATACTGGCCCGTAATCACTATACACATATTTTGTAGATCACCTTTGTTTTTGTACTGTTATCATTAAGTACAGTGCAATAAGTTAATTATTCATTTACCGCATACGATAAAAAAAGAGTACTGTGATTTATGTATGTACCTAGATATGATAGTATCACAATAAATCTGTCACTATGTAATGACAATGTTGTCACTATTAACTAAATACTACGCATAATTTAACAAGGGTGTCGTAAATTAAATGTAAAGTGAATACGTATTTAAACATATTTTGTTTTACCTATAAGCAATCTAGTCAAGTTAATTGACTAATACAGGAGTGTTAAATTTTGTTATGTGTGAATTTTAAGGGACTGTCCTTAATACAGTTGCCGTACACTTTACGTGGAATTTCATAAAACCCTTCCCCTTTATTCAATATACCTAACGAGTTAACCGTACCCGCAAACCTTGCATTACAGTAAATTTGGGACAGAGAACTCTCATCTGCAATTCCTCTTTAAACTTACTACGAGTCCTACTCGAAAGTAATTCGACGGGTTAATAGAATCTCGTATTTGATTTGGCTCAAACTTACCAACTTACATATTAAATCATTACTGCTATTAAACTGGATGTAACTCATACAAAACTTGTGTATTATAAATTTATAGGTTCTTTTTTGATTAGGCTTGTAATGTAGTCTATGCAGTATATTGTTTCCTGTACCAGCACGTTAGTGTTGAAAACAGTAAAATCTGAAAACAGTGACTAACAATGAGTGATCAATTCTGTCATAATTTGCGTAATGGTAGCCCGTAAGTCTCTACCTAATTGAAAGAAAGAAATGTTGGACAATATAAAATAATCACACATTAAATGTAATTAACTATCCACCAACAGCTTCATAATATACATAATATATAATTTGTTTTACCTGTACAAAAATAAATCCATACGACCATAATTAAATTTTGGTCGATACTATCTTAATCACTTAGTACCATATCGCGTAATCAATACTACCTACGAAGTTAATTTTAATTCTTTGACTCTATACAAACATTTTTTCAATAACCCGGTTAAGAAATGTTTCATAACCTTATCTTCTATAATAATCATACTTAAATTAATATAAGTTCGTTCAACTACAAGCGTTACAAGGTTGATTATTAGTGGATGGTGAATAGTATATATTAATATCAGGCATAAACTTAAGAATATGTTATGGTAAGGGACAAAGTTAAAACAAATTTGTTTCATTGTACAAATAAACGGTCCTCTAGAATTAAGTTAGATGAACAAATAAGGAGCTTTTATCAACTGATGATATTTTCACGACAATTCTTTTACGTAAACACCTACTTGAATTATCATAAAGACCGGAACCGACCGCCAAATTGGCACTTGAATGCTGTTCAGTTGTATATACATGAGATAGAACTAAAATAGTAAATTTGTAGGCTATATGAGGACTTCAAATAATACAATATTTTAGAAACATCGCATTATATAATAACAAAACATCATGTAAGATTGTGGCTAAACGCTAATACCTATAAAGAAAAAAAACCTAACTTCATATCTGTCATATTAGTTTACATATATATATCTATACATATAATAAGAATGTCAATAAAAAATATATTTCAAGTGACTAAGAATAAGTAATAAAACATATTTACATCAATTTTAGAAATGTCTGTCTGTGTATTTGTTTGTGCACGCATCACTGTTAAAGTACAAACGTTTATCATAAAATATCACCGAAAAAAAATTTGAAGCGTATCCTCAAGTAACATTTAGCCTTTGCTTCATTAAAATCGGTTAGCTCTATCAAGATATTGTAATATGAATGACGGCGTGAGATTAAATAATTTTAGTTCCACGCAAACGAAGTTGCAGGCACAGCTAGTATATATGTATATGAATATGTGTA
The DNA here is from genome assembly GCA_039707435.1 of Actias luna. Taxonomy (NCBI): domain Eukaryota; kingdom Metazoa; phylum Arthropoda; class Insecta; order Lepidoptera; family Saturniidae; genus Actias; species Actias luna. The sequence continues at coordinate 5,655,263 of JAZHAC010000034.1, read as the reverse complement.
TATACGTTAATATGTCATATATGTATATTCAAATTACCACTTTAAAATAGCTTGTCTTAGAATTCGGAAAAGAAAATCACAATTTATTGTTTTTTGTCTGTTATATAACATTTGTATCTTCTAGAAATTAAAAGTAATGCATTATTTACTTATATGGAATTTTATTAAGTTTTCTTATAGCGTAGACTCATAAATGTAAATTCAATTTACATATAATTGATTGACGGTACCGTTTCAATTATAATTGACAGTTCCTCCAATGATCCAATATATGATATGTCTGATTGAAAACAAATATATTTAAGCGAAAGGCAATAGACATGGTTATTTAACCCCGACTGAGATAAAACACTTGTGATGCTGCGGGTAATAGATTTTATCTCACATACAATAGGATTTACTTTGCATTATGTAACTTTAACTGTGACCCCGATTTAACTTTTGACTTGTTCGAATTAGCTTAGATGTTTCACTTAAACGCTCTTGACAGCTTCCGCCATTGTCAACGGGATTATGCTTATTGATTTTGATATTTTTCTTTTATGTTATTTTCGTGACATCTTTTCTAAAAGACTGTTTAGAAATAGCTTTATAATATTAAATAGTATTTAAATAACAAACGCATATATACATAGCAAATTTTATCACGATTTGAAATATTGGCAGATTTTGCCACCGCACAAACTTATGTGTTAATCAATAGATTATTACTGTTAAATCAATAGCAGAAGATAGCTTCAACTTTACTGTATGATATTGATATTATACTGAAAAAATAAAATAATAACACTAATATAGTGTATATTAAAACTTTCAAAAGCATTAATAATATAATTATAATATATTTACCTGAACATACATTCTATTATTATTTATTAATCTCTTTATCCAGTTATGATATTTGTATTAATATTCAATTTTGACAATTCTGCTGAACAATTTCTTTATTTTATTTTATAGGAAAAAACCTGCATTATACATCATGTTCAGTGTTGCTGGAGTCTTCACACGAACTAATGGACAGACAAACAACACCCAAAATCAGAACAATCATTTGGACATCACATAAAATAAATAATTGTCCTGCGGAGGATTCGTACAAGTAAAGCCACTACGTTATCCGTGTAGTCAACCTATAATTATTACAAAAATAATGACATTTTCTTAAATTGTTTTACAATTTCAGTACTTAAATTTACCACCTAACAATAAATGTTCATTAATTCATACTAGATAGATTTATAGATTTCAATAAAGTTTGAAATATAAAACTGATGTTATTTCATTTAATGACAGCGTCTTGCAAAATAACTTATAATCAGTTACCCTGTTATAATATCAATAGATATTTATACATAAATGTTTCGCGAAAAACTTTAGTTATGTTATTAGTCCGTAATTAAATTCATAATCCAAGCAGGATCTAAAATTCAATGAAATTTCGTTTTAATAGTAGAAATTATCAAAAGCTCTATATGTTAACTGCTTTAATTAATTAGTTTAAATGATCGATAGCGTTAATTATAAAAAGCATAGTCCTGAAGTTCAATAGATTCCGTCACACATTGGATTAAAAGATAATGAGAAGACAGTCCATTTAGTAAGGCAGTCTACTTCAATAGGGAATTAATATTGACATTAGACCAGATTATACAGAACTGTTTGCAAAATTCAAATGCAAACGACTCCTAAACTGAAAATTATATTTCGAGCATTTAGGTATGCTAGCAGTGCTGTAAACAGATCTCTAGTTGTTACTGCGAATAGAGTGCGGTACGGATACATGCCTCTCGACAGGTTTTCATTTCTTATGAGAAAAAGTGTATCACCTAATTGCAAAACGTGTGGATCGATCGAATACTTGCAACATTTGTTACCGAAATGTAAATGGAACCAAGCTCAAAGGAAAGCTATCATAGACCATTTAGGACTTAATATAATGGATCAGGTCATGTTCCTTAAAACCTTGGCTGCACCTGTATATAACGTAGCCAGGATTTTATAGAGTTTTGTCATTAGTTCTAATTAACTTTTGTAAATATTATAAAGCCAGGGTACGATGAGACTGACATGTCTTGTGTATATCGACGTCCCTAAATAAAGTAAAAACCAAAAAATTACTTATTTAATTACCGAAATCTAGAACGGAATAAGGATCTAGATTATTTTAAACAGATGACTTAAATATTTATAAATATATTTTTCTATATCACTGTTGGAGATAAAAATAACATTACAATAGTACCGTAAGATTGTCAATACAGCATTCTCATTTTATAAAAATAGAAGATAAAGTGTCTTGTTTATATATTCAAGTCGACTGTAAAATAATCATAGATTTATTTATTTTACAAGGTAGAAATTTAAAAATATATCATAAATAATTGAAAACTCTGTTACTCCCACACGCAGTATGTATTATAAAAACAAAACATGTGTCTCTCTTCATGATACATTTTTAAGACAAACTTCGAAATTTATGTGTAGGCGTGAATATAGGAAAACGTCAAATTTTTTATATTGGTTTGTTCTTAACTCCCCGATTTCACAATTATGTGAAAATATATGTACATAAATTATAAACATAAAACGCAGAAACACTGACTATAAAACAGTTTCAACTTTCCACAATTGAACATTTTTTGCTTTATGTGTAACAGTATAACGTGATAGAACATCGTAAAAACGTTAATTGTTGAAAGGCATAGTAAAACTTAAGCTTTATTATTATTATACTGTAGTTTTCTACAAAATATTTCGTTGTAACTTGATACAACATCATTATTTTAATTACACTTTTCAAACAATCATATATATATTAGATGCATCGTAAATATAAAGTGTTATGGTTATTTGTGTTTTAAAGTTAAGTAGGTAAGCAAAATTTATATCTTCGAATATAAAAGGTTTCTCACGATGCACATATGCGCCGAATACAACGGAGTTAACTAAAACAAACGCGGCCAAGGTTAAGTTTATAATTTATTACCACTTGAACGATGTCAGGACGTCAGTTACTCGAAATATGTATCGCTCCGTATAAACAATGGGCTCTTACGGTAAACATTATCGACCGATACATAAGTGGCAATAGATTGAAGCACTATGAACTTGTAAAAACCGTAATGGGTTATGACGGCCATATCGGAGCAGAGTTTTTAACATACAATATCCACTACGCCTTGCGTATATCTGAAATGTAGGAAGAACTGTTAGAAAATATGTAAGCAAATAACTTAATAACCAAATACAAATTTGTAAACGTCACAAGTTTCTTTAAAAGTAAGTGTAACAAACGACGTCATTAGTCTGTAACGACACTCGAAGACATAATGCGACTGTTGACTTTTTTACTTTAAAGGCGCGGTTTTGAGATAACTTTAGCAAACGCACTAAAGCGTTGAGCGTCATAATATTTATTCTTCACATACTGCTGCGTCAACATACTTTATTAACGTTTGAAGTTAGTTCAAGCATACAGAACTAGTTAATATCATTGTTAGACTAATGGGAGACGCCTATGTAATATATGACCCACTTATTATTTCTCAAAAAAAAAAAACTGCATTCTGTTTCGAGGTGTAACAATCACAGCACATTTCCAATTTAAGCATTATAATATCAACCTAATAAGTAATGTGTCTTCTTATACCAATAAACGAGCGTATGAAAATATTTTGAATGTAGCCTTAAAAGTTTATAGGAGAGTCTCACGAAACCTTCGTTCACGGTACGATCACACGCCGTAAGCTTTTTCAAACGTGGGTGTATTACAAAAATAAATGAAAACATACTTTTGAATAATGTTTGTTTTGACGAGGGCTACCATATTTACGGTGCCATGAGAGGCGGGTGACGACGTGCGATAGACCCACACAAAGAGGGATTGATAGCTCAGATCTCGTAAAATATGAACAGCGCTCCAATTTTGGAATTGATTAATTGTTACTTATGTGACTTCTTTGATGCAAGTCTCCGCAATCCAATTTAAGAATCGTCTGGGACGGTTGATTGTCGGCAGCTAACTAAGTTTTAAATTGATTACATTATCAATCGCTCGTTACCTAAGTTGATTTAAAGATACCGATCTCCAAATTCAACGGGCAATTGAAATTCTATTTATCATAATATGCATTGCTGGACTGTTCGCAAAACTATATTTGACAGGTACAGGATTAGAGCGGTTTAAGAAGGTTTTTCTTTTATCCTTTGCGTAGATGCGTGTATTGCCGAAATTGCACAAGTTTTTACAAAAGTTTCGGACAAAGCGACGTTCACCGTCGACAATAGTATATTTTTGTTCGTGCGGTTTCTACTGACAGCTCGCGTGATGTATTGAGCTCGGGTATGGATTATTTTTACCCATTTCACAAAGTTTGCACTGCATCTATTGTATGAGGCGGAAGCGGCTCTACAAAGGGACCTTTACGAGAGTTGGTACATTCATAATTGTAGATTGAATATACAAAAGTATTAGTAGGTGAATCTTTGATTTTCATATTCTAAATTAAATAAAAGCGCAAACTGATACAACACATTTTTGTGTTTAGTGCATGTTTCATTGTTTCTTCAAATGTTATTAAGTTCCATTATTAACTATTCCACTTTAATCACATTTTACTTTATCTTTATTTATTAACTTAATTGAACAATAAAATAAAGAATGATTATATGCTTACATACACATACAGTTATTGTTAAAGCTGTATCAAATCCCTTATGTTCTTATATTTTTATGAAGATTATAATCGGGATACTTTGATATCAGAACAAAGGTAAAGCATTTTTTTTATTTATATCTGTTTGTCTGGCCTTGGTACGCGCACCGCATTGAAAATATCGCCCAGATTTCGATGCTATTTAATATAAGTTAACTAATATTATGCAATACCATATAGATTACTTTTTATCCTAAAAAACGAAATGTTTCTCGGAGACAGAGAATAAAATATAAAATTAATACATATAATAGATCGTTGGGAAAGTCGTTTTTGTACGTTGAAAATATTTCCAAAAAAATAGCCAGCGTGTTAAAGGTGCCTGTTTATCAGTTTACGCTTCACGTAAAATGTAGAAAACCAACATAGATAACTTTTATACTTAAAAATTGTACGCAACTTGGAGTATTACTTAGTTTCTGTTTCATCGCAATCAGTTCACTATATCAAGAGATATCTATCGCCTAAATGTATGTACTCGTATGTCTTCCGAATGACTATACTAATTTGAAGAATTCTTTTTTATGGTGTTCGTTATTATCAGGACAAGGTTGGTATGTTAAATAAAAATACGAACAATTATTTTTTAATCACATAATATAAAAAGTAATATAGCAATGATAGGATAGTTTTAAGCGATGATAGCTCAGTTGGTAGTGTGTACGGACGCCGCTTCAAAGGACATGGGTACGGGACATGGGTACGAATCTATCGACATTTAAATTTCATATAATTAAAAGATTAATTTATTTCATTACAGTTATAAACAAGTTTCATGCTATAACCAAATGAAATGTAAAATAGAAACGATATTAGAAATAGTCAGTTCTAATGATCTTAACGAACCGAAGTTAGAAGGCTGATTAGGATTGATTATAGCCAATCAAAATGTAAAAAAAAAAAACAAAAATCGGTCAAACCGTTTTTAAATTTTAGCGAGAATAAAGACAATGGATTTTAGGTGATACAAAGTTTACCGGGTAAGTTAGTATAGTAATAAATGGTAATTTTTAATGATTTTATTTGTTCTATAGCTATCAAGTTATTTTAAAGTTAAGCTATATTTTAAATCAGTATGGTTGCTAAATTAGTAAGTAAAAGACGAAGAATGTATCATATGAAAAATGGCCTACCTATTTGTGTTTAACAGATATAAAAATTGAAGTAAAAAATTACCACTAGTCGAGGAAACATACTGGTTGCACTCTTTTCGTGAAAAATACAAGACAATGATAGATAATTAGATAAAATTGAAGTACATTGTAACAACTGTATTTTAGTTGTCGAATTTGTAACGGGAGTGCAGCAGTCTTTTGATGTTTTCACTACTCTTGGCAAAATTAAATTACATTTATGAGAACTGAAGCACAAATATTTTCACATAAATAAGATAAATATAGTATAAACACTGGTTCAATAAACTTCAAAAGCATATTTTGTACTTTAGTATGCTCCGTCGACACGTTCGCAGACGAAACAAAGTTTTGTTTTATAAATATTACGGTTTGCGCAACACCAAGTAGGTGACTAAGAACTTTGAAGTTTGTATAGGAACGTCAAATGGTCAAGTGAACATGTGAGTCGCCAAAGTTTAGTTTACGTTCGAGCCAAGTTACTTGTTTCTCGACAGGGTCCGGTCGAAATAATCAACCGATTTCTAAAAACTTTATTTATAAAACTACCTACTTATTTATAATATATTAAAACGATTTAAGCAATATACAAATTTATAAATTCTAGTTCAAATCAAAAATTTTACTAGCATAACGGATGAAACAGAATGTTACGATTCTCAAGCATCCCTTTCATTTCTCAAATATTAACAAAACAAGTTTTAAAGTATATTTTCTATTACAGTTGTAGTAAATGAACCTAAAGCCGTATCAGACCGTGATGAAAAGAGTAATGTCAGTTTAAAATTACTTAATCCTTTCGTATTCATATTTTTCATTTTATCATGTAGTAGCAGTGTTTTTTTTATATGTTGAAGTGTTTGATAATGTGTTAAGCCAACAACGAAAAACATCCTATGTAAAAGTATTCTACCCCGAGTTGTTGGTACAAAGAAATAATGTAAAGAAACGATAACCCATGACACGCGTTATCCTTTTATCTGTAGACAAGAATTCCAGATCTTGGCTCATGGTCATATTAAAATACGACGAAGCACTTGTATATGAGTGGTGAACTTAATTACAAAATAGATTTTTATTTTAACAGTACAGTGCTATGACATATAGTATAGCGTTTGATATATAGTATGTATAAATGTGAGATATATAGTTAGTAAATATAAAACAGTTCAGTATCTTTATCTCCTAGTTTTATGAACCAATTTTTCCTTTCCTCATTTGCTATTTAGTGTGAAAGAAATTAGGTAAAAGTCTATTCCCAACTTTATAACTTTTTTAAAATTTTCAATAATGATATGGTCGAATTTAGACTATTAGAAGAACTTTAGTACTTTATAATTTTGTATGTTCTAACCTCCAAATATTAGAGTGTACAAATCAGTTACTTAGGTTTATTTACCTTCACTGCCTTATATATAGTAAAACTTATCTTCATGGTAATAAGATAACTAACTATTCACAGACCAATCACATTTGTGTACTTGTTATGATACATTAGGAACAATTAATTATATTTAACGAGTCGTTATACTAAAAATCAATATTTACTAAAAGAACGCGGACTATTTTTATGGTGGTATTCAAACTAATCATTTGCGATTATAACGGAGCGGTTCTACTAAAACCATAAAACAGTAACTGTCATATAGATATGTTATAAACAGGCGGTTATAAATTTCGTCGGTCGTCAATAAACCCCAGTTAGGAAACCGAGGCAACACCACGCCGCGTCGCGCCGCACCGCAGGCGAAGTGTCAAATTTTCCACATCACTAACCTTCTTTTAACTTTCAAATTATATCTATAAAAATTAATAGTCTTACAGGTCACGACACAAATAATAAGACTGAAATTACTTCTAGGTACAAACAACTTGTGTGTAAACTTTACATGAGTGTTTATTATTAAAAATATATAATTTAAAATTAACATATTAAATTTAATTTCTACATTTTGAAAGTTGGATAGTTGCAGTATACCTCGACTTATTCATTTTAGTTCCTACAAATGAGTTCATTAAATTGTCTAGTCTAGTATATGAATATAATATGTTAACATCGGTGTCTATTAAAATTAACGCTTTATGAAACAAGCCAACTCTAACAAATTTACATACTAGGCAATTATTTTAAATGAAAATAACAAATAAGATTTCGCAAAACCTGCTTTTGTTGTGTAGGAATTTCTCGAGTTAGGGACCGATACATACCGGACAACTATTTTAGGCGTTTGTTCCTTATGACTCGAACGAGTCCAAAGTGCCGAAAACTCGGTTACATTTGTTTTGTCCGAGTTGTTAACCATAGAGATTAAACAACCACATCGGTATTGCACAATGTTTGACCACATGTCTCTACCGGCTGCGAGACCGCGCACCACGCGCACTATCAAAATATTGACCCTCTTATCCGCATCGGTGCTGTACTGTAGCACTTTAAACACAAGTGAGCACTTTTATTTACACATACCATTAGCTAGCACTTAATGTAGCATTAAAAATATTTGGTCAAGTCGACGCCGCATAAAATTAGAGAAAAATTTCGCTTTATCACACTTCACGACGAGTTACGGCTACCTAAAAACCTTTTTTGTAGAACCAAAATTCTAAATCGCCTTGTTAGGATCGTTTATTTAGGCCCAATTTTTTGTTGTGCCACCGTGCTTAACCGTAAAGGGTGGCCGGCAACAATTAAGAAGCCCGTTACAGTTAAAAAATGTCACCCTTTCAAAGGTTCTTCACCAAGCGTTGTCCAAAAAAGAGGACACTTTTTATCACCTGGTTTGGAAGTCACAAAATTGTTTATCGCCACTCTACGGCATGTTGATTTATACTTCCACCCCATCCAGGACTGGGTTTCGACTGAAATGAATTAGATTGTTTAATTGGTCATTTATTTTCGAAGATAATGGCCATTCAGAACGTTGTTTTAGGATACTGAAGTGGCACATTGACGAAAGCTGAAATATATAATCCCTAACCCAGCACGGATATATATTTTATATATAGGTCCATTCAGAAAGGATACAATTTCGAAAAGATACTACGGCGAGCGGAGTATCATAAATTTTAATAGAATTAATTTAGGCATCAGCTGTTGATCTAACTTAAGATTTATTACACGTAATTGCTATGAGATGCACGATATCTCATGCATTATGGATTACGTTCGAAAAATATGATATGCGCTAAGGGAAAAGGTACAAAAGTTGTTACAAAAAATGTGCCTAATGACCAGCTTACATTTTCCTTAAGCCCACCGGAGACGTAAAAATTAAAGGCTTATCTTAAATTATGCTTAATTGGAGGGTCTAAAAGTACAGATTGAATTTCAAAGAGTTGATTGATAGCTTTACGCTAAAGCTGTGTTTCTGATAATAGTCCAACAAATATCGGTATTTATTAGCCTAATTACCATAAGCTACGATTAATGGGAAGAGTTGAATAAAAACGTTGATAACGACTGCAACAGGTTTTAATTATTTTTTTGTGTATACATTTTCATATACCATAAATAACACCTAATTACCTAGACCGTGTTTCATTTAAAGTTAAATAGCAATTAAATTTTGGGCAGCATTAGTTTTGCAATGGTAAGCTTTACCATTGAATCGAAAGGTCCCTGGTTCGAACCTTACCCACGAGTGACTTTTGATTGATTATTACAACAACCAGTTCTGTGTCTGGGTTTTAATTATCAGTTCAAAAGCCGTATCTGTATACACTTTCATTTATTTAGATAACATAATACAAGCGCTGTTTAATTTTGAATTAAGTAACCTTCTGTGAAAAGCAAAATATTTTTTTTAATTTAATACACAGTTAAGTTGTAGGTGGGACGTATCCCAGGAAGTATCATATTTTAAAAAGTGTTCGAACAGTTTATTTGGTGCGATCCCATGAAATTAAATTCCCATATATCGAGTGCAATAGCACATTGCGGCTGTATGTATGTTATTTGTGGAGAAACTTACATATTTGGATTCGTGTCTTTTAACCTTTCCTCATTTGGATACACAGAGTTATCCTAATTTGGACTTACGACTATTGTTGAACACTATTTATGTATATGCTAAACAAAATACGTCTAAACTCAAATAATCGTTACTGGATATTAACTGTAAACGTCAATTGGATCGTAATATTTCTGATATTAGAAAATTGGTAAATAAAACTTAATGATGCCGTTCCTAATTTCCACGTGTGACATGATTCAGATTGTGATAAATTATGGTAATATCAAAAGCTCCGGTTTCACAACGAATGTTTTACGATTTCGGTTTAGAATCCATTTTGTAATTTATGGATGCCCGAACCGATGCTGTAGTATTTATGGCACAACTAATTACAATCATTTGCATTTTACTGTTTATTTTCCCACAGTAACACCATGTACTTTCAAATATTATCTATAAAACTATAAATATATACATATATCAATGAACTCATTTTAATGTGTATTTCGAAGTGTGATTTTAAAAGTACAGTTATTTTCACAGAGTAGCAAATAATTATTTTTATATTTATCAGATAGGTTTACCGAGAGACTTAATTCGATAGACACAAAAAGAAATTGATCTAGGTAGACTAAGTAATCTAAAAAGATTATATAATTGCATGCCTCATAAGTGAAGCGTTGAGGTGGGTAATACTGTCACTTCACACAAAACAACTGATTTTTCAAACTTAATATGTCTCTATTTATCATATATTGCACTTGTAAAATAATGTATACACACACATATCAAGAAAAAACTCTCGGGATATTCTTGATGCCATTTTTGTTATTTAAACTAGTTAAAAAACTGTTTTAAAAGTTCTGTCTTGGATGTCGGTGTGTCTGTATATGCGGATCCTTTATGTTATCACGATAACGACCGCAATACTTTACTAATCGAGTCATTTTTTTTCTTACACTTCGGTATAATTAAGAACCCTATGACTTTTCAAGGTCTGATTCGATGTCGTTTAATTGTTATTAGATAAACAACAAAAAGAAATGAGTTTATGAGGAGTGCACTTTGGATTTTCCAAATTTTTCTTAAGAAAGCGATAGCATCATTCAAAATCACTGAGAAATACTGAGCTATTCCAAAATGGACATACCGAATGAGATTCGTTCAAAGGTTTAATCATTGTGCACATGGTCTTTGATTAATAAAAGCGTCACTTTGTCATTCCATGTCATGCGTACACATGATGGTTGTGACCCCATAACGCGATATACCTACCCAAAAGCATGACACTACTGAAGTATTGTATGCTTGATATATACGGTGGTTGTAGTCGAACACATTTGTCGTGTTTAACCACCCTTCCATTTCATAATGATATCCCAATATGTAATGTAATTAAAATCTATAAAGCAGTTTTTTTTACTATTTTCTGTCTTTTTTGGTTGTGTAGTAGTAATTTCACCAAATTTTATAATAATGAGTGACTTAAGATGAAGGAAGACATTCATTGGTGCTGCTAAGAGATTAAACGTAAGAATGATGATAGGCAATGTTGGCAGACGTGCAATAATTATTATACATGTATCATAATTTCCTAATTTTCATCATTTATTCAATCTTAAATCCCAAGTCTACAATATTTTTGTGGACAGAATCAGCAAATAACAATAATATTTTAGACATACATTATTACTAGCATTGGTTAATTTTACATTGATCAATGTTTACCTAGTATTTTAAAATACTAAATTTTCAATAAATAATGTTTAAAGATATAAATTAAATGTAATTTTATAAAGTACAATAATTTTACAGCCCTAGTACAATAATACATTTTCACAGGTTTGCAAACACTAGCCAAGTGGCTAGGAGACACTGCTTTGCTCTAGTTTCATCACAAAAAGTTTAGGCTCATGATAGGATATTGAATGAACATCAATCAACGCCGTATCCCTCTACAATATTACGTACTCATAGTCACTTGTAATGAAGAACATATTTAATATATGTATATGTACATTACATATGTAATTACAATAGTATACACAATAAATGCTTACTTGATTTTAAGAAATAATTAGGTTCCGAATAATAAAGTGAACCCATAAAAAGTCAATTGTAAACCGAATACTGATATTACGTTTTCACACACTAATAAAAATAATAGAATTTATTCGTTCTAACACTTAACATATATTAACATACTTTATGGGTTGGGTTTCCTTCCAGCGCTTTCCTTCACGATTGTTACTAAAACAATATACCATAATGTTATTGTGTGTTGTATTTGTTTACTACTTATGAATCATATTCACGAAGAGAAAGCATCTGAGAGCCTAGGTTCCCGAACACAATAGTTCATTGTTCCCCAAAACTGTATACAATGGTCGTACTGTTCCTGATATTTCTCTCTTAATTCCGACCAAATCCTCGAAATAAAGGGTTGCTCGAATGTAGAGTGTGGTTAGATTGCTTTATTATGGAATTGACCCATTTCAAAGAAATTAAAACAGTAACTAATAAAATTATTCGTCATTGAGATTTGTATTGAATTATTTTTTTCTGAACAAGGAACTTATATGGCGATCTAAGTTATGGTAAACATTTGCTGGTACAATATACTGTGTCGGTTTTTATATGTAGTTATAATAAAATATCTTGACATCGACATAAGATCATAACTTGGAATATATGTACTAAAATATATCAATTATTATATACATACAATACCTATAAATATAGATGTGCGATCTATCGACCATGTTCACAAAGTTATCAATATTAATCGTTTTGCATATACAAAAATTGTTGTTGAAGTTTCAAACTAAAAACGAAATTATAATAGTAGCTTTTTTATTAAAAAATTGCAAATATCATAATATCTATATATTTATAACCAAAATAATTAATTAGGATAATCTTTCATTGGAATCTATTGCGGTCTTTAGTGACTTTCCACCCGGTCCTTGAAAAGAGATGTTCAACTGGTCTCGACTCGATGTGACTACAATGTGTATTATAAACGTATATTATCTATATTAATATTATAAAACGGAAAAGTTTGTTTGTTTGGTTGTTTGTTTGTTTGAACGCGTTGACCTTAGAAACTAATAGTCGTAATTAAAAAAATATTTTTGTATTTTATAGAGCAATCATCGAGTAAGGGTTTAGGCTATTTAACATCACGGTACCACCAATAGGAGCAAAACTGTATTAAAATAAGTTACAAAACCGGGCAACACTAATAAAATAATTTTAATTCCACCCAAACGAAGTCGCTAACACCACTATTATTATGTTGGTAGAAGGTGACGTATTCCGGGTTCGATCCCCATACGATATTATTTATAGTGAAAATAATTGTTCTCTGTATAGGTGTTTGCGTACGCATCTTGTGTAACTATTCTCACTTGATATTAGCGAAACTATGTACGTATATAGGCAGATTACATAGTACAAATAAGGAAATGTAAGAATCTTCATAATCACAATGCATAGGGCTTTATAGCTGTTGAATCATTTTCAAAATTAACATCAATATATTTTGATATTTAATGTTATTATTTCGATGTTGAAATCAATAATGTTTCGGCGGAATTATTAGTTTTCAGCACATCATTGTTAACCTAACTGCAGGTTTTCTAAAATGGTAAAAAATATATATTAATTTATTTTCAATACATACATAAATATTGTGTTAAAGATCAAGTTATATAATACCAATACTACTCTAATATTATTTAGTGAATTACAGTAACACACGTTTCTAATAAAAATTGTATTGACTTAACTTATTTGAGTTGACACAAAAACTCACTAGTTCTCAAGACATCGGATAAAGGTACCCAGAAACAACAACAGATGGTTCTAAACACATCTTAAGCGTTTTATGGCATTTTTTACATTATTCTTGAATCTGAGGTGGTCTGCTCTAGGATTCTTATATATATGTATATATAACTAGCTGTGCCCTCAACTCCGTTCGCGTGGAACTAAAAAAATATTAAATATTTTTTGCCCATTTTTGTAACTATATTCAATACAGCCTTGACCCAATTGGTGGTAGCTGTTATTAAATAAACCCTTGTTCAATCATTGCTCATTGATATACAAAAATAATTTTATTAATCCGACCGATAGTGCCTCAGATTAGCGAGTTTAGACAAAAAACTTTTCCGCGTTATAATATATATATAGCTTGTTTACATAATCGGAGATTTTTATGTTTACATTGATACTTTTTTTTTGTCATTTTCATGTATTTACCGAAAACAATTTAATTTTATACAATTGTTATTCAAGTTATACTTAGAAAAAGGAAGCAAAGTTTATAAATATCAAAGTACGTAGGTGGTTTGCTTTTAAGCAACAGATCTGACTTTAAAAACTATATCACTACGAAAAGGTTACAGCGGATTCTAACTCCTTTGAAGTTTTCTCCACTGGAGACATACAATTCCTGGACCTAAGTAATTGTATAATAATTTACCAACATAATGTATATTTCTGTCCAATATATAAATACGGAATAATTACTGCGAAACCTGGAAAGCGAGATACAAAATTATATTTGGAACTATTGTAAACAAATTAGAAGAAGCCATCTGCATTTTACTTAACTGTGGTAAGCGTGAATTGATAGAAATAGATAAAATAAAAAGATGGCCTTCAGATGTGGGCGGGAATGAGACAGTTAATTCTAATTATGGCCGTATTGTGTGGCGAAATTTTATTGCTATCTCATTGGCGCGCTCATTACGTTCGCCAAACGTAATTGTGCGCTATTGTACTCTCTCCCACGGACCTCAATTTTTCTCCCGATCCGTGTGAATCTGGGATGGAGGGGACATCGTCTAAATCGCGGGAAGTTTCCGCTGACTTTTCGAAATTAATTGCTGATGGAAACTTTCCCGGGATTGAATCACATTGCGATAATTCAGATTTTTAAATCGAAGGCCACGACACCGTTAGTTTTCTTGTCGGTTTGTCTCAAATTATTTATTTTTATTATTTTACTGAAAATGTTTTATACACACAATATAAGGAAAAAGCAAATAAGCACATGTCTCGCCTAATAGGAGATCTGTATCCGAGATCTGTAGATGCGTGTATCGCTAGTGCATTTTCGTCTTTAATATCGGAGTCCAATAACAATTACTAACTGATTGATTACAATGTTCTAAAAGAAATACAAGTCAAAAGATGAAAATTTTAAATAAATGAATAACATTTCTAACAAATAGTACAAATGTTCAAAAATAAGCCGTGTTGGTATTGAAATAGAATTGAGCCCATTAATACCCTCAATCGATCTGGATTAGTAGTAGAATCGATGAACGGTAGGAAATCTTAAGTAAACATTGTGTGCAATGTTCATTAAAAGTAACGAGCCTACTCTCGGGGGCTTTCGCTAAAAGGATAACAAAATAAATAACTATCGTTATTGTGTATCTATTTCGGTATGAACACACGTTGGCCTTTTAGACTACCGCTGATGGCCTCTAAAGTTTCATCGCGGCCTGTCTGAACGATTAGCGGTCTGACAGCTAATTTATATACTCAACTTACTATTCTATTCCCGGAGGGATACGCGTAGAGATAGCTAAGTATAGACACGACGTTCAAAAATCATGTTTTGTGCGTTGAAATATTGATCGAGTAACGTACTTCATTCATGAGTCACGAAGTCTGTATTTAGTAAATCTGAAATTCACAGCATACCACTTAGAGTTTGTATTTTTTGGGAGTAACATTACCACTTAGAAATTTCTCATGGCGTATATGAGTTATTTAACATTATTAAAATATTTTCTCAACACCAGACATTTTTAAAATATATTTTACGTAAATAGAAAATATGCATTAAGGATACTAATTAGTTAACTAACACAAGTAGCCAAAATTAATCTCCGATTTCCGTTTTTATTTTTATATTTTTTTATACAAAGAATGTACATTTATGTATAAGATTTACATGTTTCATAGTTATAACATATTTTAGGTTTAGATTTACATTCATAATTGTATTCATATTAATTGATAGTTTGATTATTTGAACGACGTTTGCAGTGTTTAAACTGACACTAATAACGGAAAAGATATAAAAATGTTAGTAACTGAAATGATAAGATGGTATGAAAGAGACTCCGTGAACCCAATCATTGATAGCCTATATGAAACAAATGGTGATACAAAAAAGATAATAATAACATCTAACAAGCATAATCAGATTTGTTTCACTTATACGTATGTTTTCCAGTTAGGTGTAAAGAAAATTTTAGATTGAATGATTTTAAAAGAAATGTATTTGCCATTCAAAATGAAGTACACATACGTAAGTACGTATAAGTAAACACGTAATACATTTATTCAATAAATTGAGTACGTTGAAGTTATATAAAAATTACAAATACAACTAATTGAATAATTACAAGCACGTATTTCAGCAGAAAAGAGTAGGTACTCCGAACACTGCAGCAAACAGCGTCGTTATCGAACATAACGCTGGCAGATGCGTGGCGCTCACACCTCATTACTTTTTCCATGACATTGCGCGATACCATAAAAGATATTGAATTTTGTGATATCGTAAGTATCTACCGTGATTTATGCAATTTATAACAACAAAACAACATGATTTTTTTAAATAAAATAATATTTATTTAATTTATTTCTCTGTCAATATCCTTTAACCTAAGTACATTATAGCACATTAACATTCTATTCAATTAATACTTTTAATAATTGTATACATATAGCAATCACATCACCGTAGGAGTAAGTTCTCCACTAAAGAGAAAACTCCACAAAGAGAGGAGTCAAATGGAAGCGTTAGCTTAATCTATCAAACTTCGTCATCGACCGATATTACCAATTTTTTCACTTGTATGATATTAATAATAAATATGTATAAAAAATAATCTTCCTGAACTTCTATGTTATTGTTAGGACTATAGTATAGTTCGACACTGTCTCAGATCGAACCGATGTTTCTAGCGTCACAATATACCCTTTCAAAACTAAATCTGGAAACAATCTAAAGAATGAACAAACGTGTCAAATAATTTCAGTACAAATTGGTCTAACAGCTTAACCGTTAAATTTCTTTGTTACAAATACCACATTCTTTGCCTTGAATCCCTATTTCTTGGATTACTTCTTAGTAATGGACATGGTAAAAGTAAAAAATATCTTTATATGTAAAACTTCTGGTTTTTTTCGACTCTCATATATATGGTCCTAAATATAAGTGGTATATGAAGTAGGTAATTAAAAAATAATATCTATTTGTGAATTTTTTGTTGAGTATAAGTCTTTAGAGATAGAAAAAATACGTTTTTCTTATTTTTTAAATTTTCGTATAATATAAACAGTGATTATTAATTATCTTTAACGTGGTTTAATATGTATTTGTTGCAACATAAAACTTTATAATTTATTCAATTGTTCCGTAACACCGTTCCTATTTTTTGAACTACATAACACGTAACAAACTTTCAGGTATGAAAAAAATACTAACCACTTATTTAGTTGCTTGAGAAAATTAAAATATTTGTTGTTTACGATAACTAGATGGTAAAGAATTATACGCAATTAAACACGCAAGAAATTGTTATACAACTAACATGCGAACATGCGTAGGACCCTCCTGATAGTAAGCGGTGACAGTAGTGAACGAACGCTTGTAACACTAAAGGCATCTAGCGCATTGCTATCAAGCAACCACTCTTCCCCAATGAAATTCTAGGAAACTCTCAGAGTAGAGATTAAAACAAAGATTTTTAGATATATTTTTCTTTACAATGAAGGAATTTCATTAGCCGGGCTGTACTACTTGCCACTGTAAACTTTATTTTCCTTGCTATAAATAAAAAGTAAGTTAAAAAAATTAAAACCCAACTACCGAAAAATCACGCTCTCAAAAGTATGAAATAAGAAAATATTGTTGTCTGAAATTGTTATGTCCAAACTAGTCAGTACTTATTGTCTATTAAATAAATGAATTAAACATAATATATTTGAATTTAATACATATACATGGTATTTAACGGATGGCCGTGATTCGCCGTGATCGGATAATAGAAAAATGCATGATAATAATCAATATAATCGCAAACAATTTTACTACATAAATTATTTTTAGTGTCATACCCATACGAGACGTAGCTACCTATAAATCATAGTAATAATAACAATAGAAGCATCGTTTCAAATGTTTATATTAATAACGCTTAATTAAGCTTTAGATCGTCTCAGATAAAACTTGAAAGAAATTAATCCGATGCTTTATTAAGCAACGTACATTTACCGCCTCAAGCGAATTACGAGTTAGATAGCTAAAGACTGTAATTAGAATTAATTTTCCATGCACTATCAAGTTCTACCGGGTAATTTATGACGTAGAATACTTTACCTGCATCCTGACTAAGTTACTCTTGTTACTTGCAAATTTTAAATTTATACAAAACTATCTTCTATCCATGGCTCCGCTCGCGTTAATACCGATTTAATTTTAAGTAACATTATGTTTTCTAACTTTATAAAGTGTCATACAAAGTTTATTACTCCCTTTATCCCACTTCCCATAACTTTTTCGATTTACCATCTCCAGGGTCACACCTATCTCTATACCAAAATTGTGCCAAAATAATCGATTCTGTGGTTTAGGCGTGACAACGTAACAAAGAAACAGAATTTCGCATTTATAATATTAGTAAAAATATACTCCTGATAAATTATAACTTGATTCATAAAACGATTAATGAAAATGAAATTTTAAATTATTAGTTTAGTAAAGCACTCTCGCTTAGTTTTTTTTATGGTATAGGAATAATACTATTTTGGCTGTAAAATAGCAAGAAATGATTTGATGATGAGTTTAAGTATTCTTTCATTATATTTATTGCTGTTATTAGCAAGCTAATCAATCAGTGAATGTAAAATAAAAGAGATAATTAACTCCAAAAACAGAAATGGAAATGGGCTACTTTAAATAAATAATGTCAACTAGGAGACAAATATAGTGTGCAATGCAACGTATCATCCTAACAATATAAATAAATCTACCAAAAAACGTTATACTGTTCCATCACCCTAAAAGCAGGGTTTGTGTGCATTGCATGCTCGTAAATTACCCGGCGACGGCTCACTAAAATAGCGTAACACCCCAAACAGTCATGGGAACGCAGGACCATCCTCACCCCATGGGCTAAATACTTACAAATCTACACTTTTGGGCCCCAATCAAAAAGACATCTACAGAGACGTTCCCGCTTCGATTAGACATGCTCGTTCAATAAACAGTTTATAGGGGCCAATGAAATTTCTCAAACACAGCGAAACCCATCAGTCACGCGATGAAAGAAATGGAGTAAATTGGAATGAGGCGGAAGGATGAACAATTAATTAAAATCCCCAGCCCAAGGCATTGCGAATTTTTGTCCGTTATTCCAACAACAATGAGAGGCTCGCCTAGACTCCGCCAGCTTTTGTCTAATTAATTATCCAGGAATCAAATAATTAAGCTCGAATTCGAAACTGAGGTTGTAGCGACAGTATGGATATATTAATTTCAAGTTCACATTGTTTGGTTATTAACAAATTATTTAGTAAAGTACTAAATGGGAACGATTTTATAATGAAAGTTTGCTAGAAAGTTTTGTAAATACGTATACATTTTTCCTTCTTCTCCTTCTTCCACCTTCTTCTCGCCTGTCAACTGATTTTTTTTGTATAATATCTATTTGAGCTTTACTGTTAGTCTTAGTAGAATTTATCTCGTCTGGTTTTATTTTTATAGTATAAAGGTTTAGCTTTATGACCATAATCTCACCTGATCTTCAGTGACGACATGGCCCAAGTTGGTAGATACGCTAAGCCTGTGGAGGGACTGGCTCTCAAGTGCTACTATCGGAACACACCTATTTCTATTTAGCGATAGATTTTCAACTTGAGAGTAGTAGCTAGCCAGACGGGCATTAGAAAAAGCCTTTCCATCATGCCATGGTTTCCTCACGATGTTTTCCTTCACCGAAAGCTTAAGCCTTCATGCCCTTTGACGTGGAGTCCGTACACACTACCACTGAGCTATCATCGCTTCAATAGTTTGCTACTTTTTTTTTTTTTTTTTTTTTTTTTGAATTGACATACGCTGTTAGCCGTAAGGGCTTTGACAGCTTCACCGAACTTTTTGGGGCGAGTGCTGAGGGCACTCAGCTCCGAGGCAGCGAGCGCAAGGGTGCCAGAATGGCCGAACCTCGGCTTGGGATGCTGCGGATAACAACAAGGATCGTGGGGGTAGTCCCTTACAGAACCGTGTACTTAACGTGTAGGTGTGCATGGATAGTATGCGGTGTGATGATGTACTTTCAGTGATGTAGAGTGTCACTGTATCGCGCGAGCAGAGTCACTTGAGGGCTCCTATCCGGAGGATCGATCCTGGCTCAAGCGTCTGCAGAGGGAGGCCGCGGCGGGTGTGCGGGAGCGAAATTAACTGCTCGGCCTCGTCGGCGAGGACGGCGGTTACGCGGGCGTGTACGCGGACACGTACGATTGGTGGAGACGGTAGGAAGAAGTGCGTTCAATCTTGTTATTTTATCGACGGGATCAGTGAAACAATTACGTGGCCGGCGCGCGAAACCTTTGGCGTGCGGATTAGCATTGTAGCTAACTGCGTGTATTATTTTGGGGTTGGGATGAACTTCGGCTTTTTCGAAGAATTGCTTTGTAAGGTCTTTGATATATGCATATATGGACGGAATATCCATATCTTTATGGAGATCTACATTACGGACGTACGGAGGGGCTTGGACGGTTATACGCATGAATTTATTTTGCAGAACTTGTAGTTTGCGAAGGGTGGTGTGCGAAGCGTGAGCGAATACGGGGCAACTGTAGGTAAGTATGGGATGGATGCATACTTTATATATTGTGAGCTTATGTCTGAGTGACATTTTGCTCTTAGAGGAGGTTAGATTGCGTAGTAGAGCCATAGCTGTGGTGGCTTTTTTCTGTACATAATCTATATGTTTGTTAAAGGTGAGATGTTTATCTAAAACTACACCAAGGTATTTAGTTTGGTTAGCCCAAGGGATATTGACACCAAAAAGATGTAATGTTCTTTTTATATTCTTCCTCGCGTGAGGATCGAACATAATAGCCGCGCTTTTGTCTGGGTTTATTCCTATGCGCCATTTGAGGCACCAGGACCCGAACGTAGACACAGCCCTTTGGACGCGGTAGTATAAGTGAATCCTATTTCTGCCTGAGCTGAAGATGACTGTGTCGTCTGCGTAAGAGCCTACTGCGATGTCGGGGAATTCGGGGATGTCACTAACAAACAGGTTGAAGAGGCAAGGGGCTAAGATAGAACCTTGCGGGACTCCTGACCTTATTGAATGTGGTGAGGATAGAGTTCCGTCCGCTTTATAGCAGAAGGTACGGTCTGATAGGTAAGCGAGGATTATGCGGACTAGTCTGTCCGGGACTTGAAAGAGATTGAGTTTAAATATGAGGCCTTCGTGCCAGACCTTATCGAAAGCTTTGGCTATGTCGAAAAATACGGCAAGCGTGCGCCTAGGACGGCGTGGCTCCGTGAAATTGGAGAGAATATGCTCCGTGAGGCGGAGCACTTGGTGGGTACACGAGTGCTTCGGTCGAAAGCCGAATTGCTCGTGTGGTAAGAGACATTTCTCTGAGACAATGGATTGAAGTCGGTTCAGAAGGAGCCGCTCGTATATTTTAACGTATTGAGGAGGCTAATTGGGCGATAGCTTTCTGGGAGAGATGCCTTTTTCCCGGATTTGCGGATACCTATTACCGTTGCCTTTTTCCAAGCGGCTGGAAAATGGCAGTGAATTATGGCCGCATTGAAGATACAGACCAGAAGAGCTATAAGTTTATCAGGGAGAAGTTTTAGGGCTTCGTTCCTGATTCCATCAGGACCAGGGGCTTTCCTTGGCTTAAGGCGTTTTATGATCGCGACAACTTCGTCATTTGTGACCGGGTCTAAATTTTCAACTGGTGGGGTCTCTCTTATTGATTGAATTGTTCGATTGACCCTCCCGATGTGTCCGGGATCTATGGTATGATAGTCATAGGAATTGGGAGAACACTGTTGTTCGAGAGTGGTAGCAAGATACTCTGCCTTGTCTATACTTTCGAAGGCGGGCAGATTGCCGGGGCCTCTATCCAGCGGTGGCATTGAGGATGAGTAGCTGCTCTTTTGTTTACGGACAAGATCCCAGAAGGCAAGATGAGATGGTTTGATTTCCTCTAAAAGACTGTCCCATCTTTGACCGCGGAGTTCGGAGATACGAGTTTTAACTAATCGTTGTAAGTTACGTAGCCGTACGCGATTTTCCTCCGTCGGATAAGAATCATGGGCGCGAGTCGCGGCGTTTTTTTCCGTGATCAGTCTTCGA
Organism: Actias luna; assembly: GCA_039707435.1. NCBI lineage: Eukaryota > Metazoa > Arthropoda > Insecta > Lepidoptera > Saturniidae > Actias > Actias luna. The sequence continues at coordinate 5,633,037 of JAZHAC010000034.1, read as the reverse complement.
ATGTCATCAGGGAGTATGAAACGGCGATCGTTTGCCACCTTTACCTCTTTCGAGGTTTCGCTGATGGCATTCTGGAGGTGACCGACCAGGGAGTCAATTGCCACATCGGCATCGGTCACAGACTTTATCTCGTCGGGGATCCTATCTAAGAAAGTGGAGGAGAGATTATTTGAAAGATAGTGTTTGAGCTTTGGATAGTCAGCCACTTTGACTGAAGCAGGTGTGTGGTCACCCGGGTGACCTAGTTGCAAAACTACTGGGCGGTGATCGGAATCTAGTTCATGTACGACATCGATTTGTCGTACCTGAAGCGCTATCCCTTTTAAAATAGCTATGTCTAAAACTGAAGGGCGGCAGTTAGCTTGATAATGAGTTGGCTCAGAAGGAGCTATTACGTCGAACGTAAGCGTATTTTCTAGCCAGTATAGAGTCCTACCATTAGTGGTACTACGCGGGTTGTTGTATTGAATGTGCCCGCTGTTTAGATCGCCAGCCACTATAACAGAGTCACCGAGCGCGAAGAGCGTCTCCAGATCCGACTGGAGGAGAGTTTTATTAGGCGAAAGGTACGCGGAAACGATAAAGATAGTGGGATGACCGGTCATACCCACTCTACATACCGAGACTTCTAAATTTGTAAGTTCGGGAGGATCTATTGGCATGCAATATAGTGACTTTCTGTAGTATATGAGCGTGCCGCCGCCTCTTACACCGGTACGGTCATTTCTTACTATCTTGTAGTTCGCAATCGCGGGATTACGAACGCTCGGTTTTAGTAGTGTTTCTTGTACAAGAAACACGTCTATCTGTCGCTCCTTAAGGAAGCTAGCTACTAAGTCTCGTTGGGGTTTCAGGTTACGTGCGTTAAAAAAGGATATACAAAGGCCACGAGGTCTGATCTTATCCTCCATTGCGAATTTATTTAGGGGAAGCGCGGATGAGGCGTTGCACGGTCTTTGCAATGCCTGGGAAGCACCTAATAGCTTTAAGACGGCCTAGATCCTGACTAGCACTGAGCATTTCGTCGAATGCGATGATGTCCTCTACTGAATGTTGGTCAAGAAGTTCAGCGAGCCAGTCGATCCCTATTAGACCAATAGACGGGCTGGACGTAGTGGTATGTGAGGGTTTAGCCTTTGGAGGCTGCGGTTGGGGCGCCCATGAGGTGGTTGGAGCTAAAGTGGGATTCTGAGACGGAGATGTATTCACGGAAGTGACTCGCGCGGGTTTAGACAGGCTCGGGAAAGCCTGAATTGACTTGAGTGGCGGTGGAGCAGGATGTGCGGCCGTTGTTTGCGCTGAGGGCGCCTGATTAAAGGAACGCGTGTGTCTTGTGCGTGGAGCGCGTTCACACCCGCGATAGTTCGCGGGGTGCCCGGCTTTACCGCATAAGACGCAGCTCGGTGGAGTTGGAGAGTCACGGGTGCGAGAGCACTCCTTAGTGGAGTGGTTTTCTAAACATTTGACGCAACGCGGGTTGATAAAGCAGTTGCGAGCGGAGTGGCCGTATGCTTGACAGTTATGGCATTGAGTGGGGGTATGCCTCTTATGGGGGATCTCTACAACTATGCCGGAGAGGCCGCAGACGGATTGGAGGGAGAAAATTTCTTTTCCTTCCTTGGATCGGTCCAAAGTGACTAGAACTAGGTCGTATAGTTTTTTTGTTATATTATGGTACATTCGATGTACCTCGTGGACCGGGAAGTTTTGCTCCTTAAGGGAGGCTAGGATTAGCTCCTCGGGGAGCTCTTTAGGAACGCGCCTAAGAACGACGCGCAGAAGGCGCTCTTCTTCAGTTGTGTAGGTATAGAATTGGTGTTTTCCTTCCCGGAGAAAGGACGTTAAATTCTTATAATCTTTAATAGACGGGACTTTAACCTGTATCCCTGAAGGGGTGCTGGTGGCCCTAGTGTATGCAATTTTCCTTGAGTTGAGCTGGGCCGAGATGCTGACCCAGGAAGCCTTATCGCAGATCGTAACGGGTGGCGGTGGGCGTACCGCTTTCTCAGTCGAGCTAGCGGATGTGGGAGGTTGGGTCATTGGGGTATTAGCGTTCTCGGATGCAGTAGGGACGCGCCTTGTTTTTGCGACAGCAGTTTCAACTGTTGAGGGTGATAGCACCCTCTTGTTCTTGGCCTTGGTGACTATTATAAAGTCGGCTTCAGGATTGCTTTCAGGTTCCAAATCGAGGTCCCTCATTTCAGCCTCGTTTTCGGGGGTCGGGTCGGAGGATAATAGCGAGAAAGAGTTCGCCGTTGGTATTGGCCGTGGTGCGTACGATATTTGCTCCTCGAAAGGACGAGGCGCAAGCGTAGGGGTGGGGGTCGCTGAAGGCGACTGTGTACTTGTTGTGTTGACAGCAGGTGCCTGCGAGTGAATTAACACAGGCGAGCGGGATCGGGAGCGTGAGTGTGGAGATGCTGGGCGCACCGGTGCTGTCGCTGCGGTAGATGGGGTGCGGAGGGGTAGTAACGTAGATGGGGGGGACGCCGGTCGAGCACGAGTTGGAGCATTCGCTGCGGTCGGTGGGGTGCGAACGCGTTGGACTGGTTGGGAGGCGAGGAACGCCTTGAGCAAGTCTGGTTGCTCTCTACCTATGAAGGCACGTAGCCTTAAATATAAATCTTCCGGACGATTGGCCATGGTCCGGATGTAGGACTTGGGGTGAGAAAATTTGCTCGTAAGCCTAGGTGAAACCTCCCTGCCGGAAGGGCAGGGGGGCGCGGTTAGCAAAAAACTAACGAACTATCCCAAGTTCGGAGAAATAACATTTAATACAATCTACTGCACGTGCAAAATCAGAAAGAAAAGGAAAAAAGAAAGAAAAAAAAAACAATAAAATATCTATGGCCTGGCCTGTAATAAAAGGCTTAAGGGAAAGTAAGTTTTACCTTTGTTGGTAGCCGGTGACCGGCGTACTTACAGTGTCGGCCCTTTAATCACTGCACTAAATTCACAATGACGAAAAGCAATACTTGGAATTCGCAATAATAAAGTAAGATATCTCTCACAATATAAACTTGACACGATAACCAAACAATAGGTTGAGATTAACAAAGGACTAATTATCGGTAACGCGAACTGAAATATCGGCAACAATAGACGGATTATTGCCGATAAGACGTAAGAACAGCACAAAGAAACAATAGGCGGCGCGGTAAGACGCAGCCAGATCGGTTTCGAGAACAATCAACGAGAGCTCACGGACACGTCCGTTCACGACCGCGGTTGAAATCGAACTCTAGTTTACTACTCTTGTATATTAAAAGCTAATAATCAGAAATAACGTGTTCGATTGTTACTAAGTTCCAAGTCTGTCTATAAGTTTCAACTGTCAAGCAACTCTATAAGATTATGTACAACAACCATCAGTACTTAGAGATCATCAGTTCTTGGAAATATTGTATGCAAATTTATTGAAGTGCACAACATATTTATTAAAAAAATCTTTATCCAAGCTGAATTTGAAAGATCTCACTCGACTCAAGATATGTTATACATTTTTTATGATATTACATTTGTTTATCTATATAATCGTATTTTTTCAATATTGAGATTATCTCAGAACTACCCTTTATTTATTTTACCCGCGGCGTTGCTCGCGTTAATTTGATTTTGGTAAACAAATCGAATGACGCAATAAAAAGTGTCATACAAAGTGCATCCCTCTTTTTACCCTAATTTCAATAGATTTTTTGGAAGTAAAGTAGCCTATCGTCATTTCTAAGGTCCCGTCTATCTGTATACCAAAATTCATCATTATGGATTCAGCGGTTTAGCCATGAAAGCGTAACAATTAAAGAAACAACCTCACTTTCGCATTTATAATATTGGTAAGGATAATAAAGGCACTGCTGTTGAAAGCCCTAGATTAAATAATCCTAAATAAATATTATAATTTGATCCTTCAACCTCAACCTGGTGCTTTAGAACGTAAAGAAGTTGACCACTAAACCGCAATCGAAATCAATACAATCATGTTGTCCTATACAGTAGTATTTAATACTATCGTGTTCAGTGAAATGAATATATCATAGCAATAAACTGAATATTAGTTGGGTGATCAGTCACTTCCTAACACCAGTCTCCGTTTACCGACAATCAATAAATATCCATAACTTCATGACCATCAATCAGCAACGTTCGCAGTACAGCTGATAATGTATCGGCAACAACCCAGCATTTAATTGTTGATGGATGACAGGCCGGGACAGGCGAATTTCACGGACGAATATAATATTTCTGGTAAGGAATTTTTTCATTCGTTCCAGCCGTGCATATTCGATACGGATTTATGATTTTCATCTCATCTTACCCTCTTTAGAGCTCGGAAGCGATACGTAAAATGACGGAAGATATGAAGGGCGGTAATGGGGGGAAATTGTACTTTATTCGATTTTGATAGACTTGATCGTGGATTTAAGAGCCGCTGTCACTCACGGGTGATAAGCTAAGGATTTTACCCTTTCTTATTTTGTTTGTACGTGTGTTATATGTTAAGTGGAATGAAACCTCAGTATAAACCACAGCCAAAGTATTTTAGGTCATCTAAATTACCTTAAGGGTTTGATTCATGATTCTTTATAATGGATGCTTGTATTTATAAAATCACAAAATTCCATTAATGTTAGACTAATCAAAATGAAATGCACGTATATGTATTATTTTATAGTAAGGGTTATTTTTAGCTATCGTTAAACCGTTATAGTCGTGTTATTGACCTCTGAAAAAAGAATGACAATATCTGTCGGACGAAATAATTTGTAAAACCCGAATTTATTCCTAATATATTAAATAATATCAATTATTAAAATTATCAAGATATATAAGAAGTTTAAAAAAACCACTTTTATACTAAATCCAAATTACTATAACCATGATAAATAAAAATTAATTGAATTTAGAGTATGTATAAAATAATTAAGACATAGCCTTAGGTATTTTGTTTCTTAATATAAGTATGGACCAAAGGTAACTTTACGTTTCGTATAATTATTATTAGAATACTATATTAACAAGAAATTTTCATAACATACACTTTGCAAGATTAACCGCCTCTCACTATTATTTTTTGTAGTAAAAAAAGCGAGATGGGTGGCAACATGATCATAAAACTTTATAATATTTTTAAAGTAGGTACCTTATCTAAGTTAGGTTGTAAAACTTCTGAAGTAGCATTTTAATATATTTGCCCTCCTGATAAGGTCGTTAATATATACATATATAATATTTTCACGGTGAACACTGAATATGTCATAGAATAAGATAAAAACTTTGTTATGTATTTTCTACATTTGAGAATTATCATGGATTACCTTTCGTCAACAGTCATCAAATTTGTTTGGAACGAATTTGAATTATATTACGCACAATTAAGGCATTGATATCATACTATCGATATTGATCTGTATATTTTATATGCTAAGGATGAATTTTATTCTGACATCTAGAATGATGTGTGGACAGTGATTTTTGGTAGTTGAAATGAGTCTTTTTTCGTATAGAATAAAGATTATTTTCAAATGTGGATCTTGATTATGTTAACAGTTGACGGTTTAGTATTTCTGCATAATACGGTACAATTATATTAAAGTTTTCATCTTTCACTAACTTATGTTTGGACTTATTGTATATAGAAAGTTCTACAGATATAATAAAAAATGTCACAATAATTGCATATATTTTTATTAATATAATAATTGAGGCAATTATGTAAAATCTTTTAACATTTCACATTACCATTTACTTCGATAAGAAATCCTAAATAGATACCTATCTTTCATCGGGCGGGTTAAGTAGGACAACTAAGAACAACGAACCAGTTACTAGAACCAGATTACCTTTGTTACGCACCTGTAGCTAAGCTCTTGAATATCTCCCGCATATACTCCCGTGCCATAGTCCGCAGCGTGACAATCATCTGCCTGACTTCAACACCGTAAAACAATGATGCTTAATCAACAAAACACTTCTTGGACAACTCAAGATATACTACCAACACTAATAAAATAGTGAGTCCAATATTCTATAAACAAATTTAATTTAAACCACATAGTATTATCTCCCGGCGACCGTGTTCTCGAAAACGGTGATGTAGACAACCAATTACCTATTCGATAAGGGATTTATTTATGAACCCTGGCGGTCGGTGCGACCGAATTAAAATTCATTGTGTCTCTTATCCTGAAAACGAATGATATACCGAGGTCACTAGATATCTTCGCTTTATCTGTATAACAAGAATCGGCTTTTAGAGAGGAGGCGATTCTGATAGCAAAGTGGGGGAGGAATAATTGACTTCTCCGTAGTCCGTGTACGTCGGAGGATTCTGATGTATTTGTAAAGTTTATTTTTAAACCTATCACGTATCCGATTTCGTAAATGTAAAGTTTGGATAGTTACGATTAAAGTGTATTAGATGACAAATGATAAGGACACTGTTTTATTACTTTGAAAGAGTCATTTTCAATTCTCTAACATTTTAATGCTCATTTTATGTACAATTGTTGAACTATTTGTGAAGCGGACATTATTAAACTGTAGGAATTTAGTATGAGTGCGTTCCATTGCCGTTCTGATGGACTTTTTCAGTTAGTCGTGATTGATGTAATACATATAACGTGACATTTAGACATGATTCTTGTGTTCTTTGAATCGCGACTACCGTACATTATGTGTAACATCCACTATCCGTGTAGCATATCTAGGCGTGCCATGTTCTGGAATTAGAGGTTACATTTTATAACCAACCGGCTAATAACCTGTACTTGACCAAGTTGGAAGCACCATCCACTTAATGATTAGCCCGTCACTGTGACTCTATTTTGATTGGCCACGTTCGGCAATTAACTAGTTTACATCGAGCTTCCAATATGAAAGCGATAACGCCTGAACCTGCGACGTAGACTGCATTGACATTAGTTTTAGACCTAAATAAATAATCATAAATATTTCTATAATAAAATATATATAGCAATCTAGCTAATAGACTGTGCGTCAAATTTCATATTTCATTCAAATCCAATCAGCCGTTTTTATTTATCTGTGTAACAAACATCCAAACACACACACTTTAACATTGTAAAATTATATTAGTATACTAGTATTTGTAGTCACCATTGGTTTTCATTTATTTTATGCAATCCAATTTACTGTGCTTAAAGTACATATTAAAAATATCGATGTGAATATTAGATTTCTTAATACATATTTTTAAGTGTTAGCAAAATGCATGATTATGTTCGCTTCTAATAAACAATCAGGTACATATGATATAAGAGTTTACAAAATCTACCATTTTTTACCATAAATCTCTTTATACATCCCACTGGAACTAATTTGACGTAGACTACATTATTTTTCCATTAAGAACTAAGAACTTTGTAGGTCATAGTGTGGGTTGATAGTGAAATCGTCGTGTATGTGTATATTAAACAACCAAACAGTTATAATATCTATATAAAGTAGTATCATCTTTTTTGAAAATTATTATAGTCAATTTGGGGTTAACAGAAAAGTATGCATGTAAATTATAGGAAAAGTAATTACTAAATCTTAAGTTTTTTTTTATTCTGCACCTAAGATTTATAATTCTTGAAATTATTTTGTGGTTAGGACGTCTAGACGTCGTGACATTTTGTTAATATACTCCAATATCGAGTTGAGAGAACGCGAAATGAATCCCCGCCCATCTTGCTTACTATTGTTTGTATGATGAACACGGACGTCAGTTGCCTGAGTATCAAATATAATAATAATAACAACTTTATTGACAAGAATTCTTTTTTACACTACAATACATAAAAATTATCTTAAGACATAGTATCGCTATACATTTTTGAATCCTAGCGCCTAAACTAGGCCGAGCCTGTATCTCAGACGCTGTTTTCTTCTCGTGGCGTATAATAGTATGTCCTAGATATGACTTACATATATTTTAATTTAACTACAAGATATATAAATATATCCTGCTGTTTACGTATATGTATCCATCCGTCAACTGTTTAGTTATCACTATACAAATTTTATTAAGTTCTAACGGCATTTTTTTTATTTCGTATCAATATGAAATATTAACATTAATATGTTCCTCTACCATGTCAAAATCAAAAATTTTTAACTGACTTCAAATATTTATATAAATACATATTATTGTTAAGAATTATCCAGGCATAAACACTCTATATAAAAGCTAATAAAACCAAAAACGATGCGTGCGGCCTATAAATATTTATAAAAAATATACTGTTACATTTTAACTTTATTTTGCATTTTGCAAAGTAAATATTAAAGTACAGCATTGTCATACCCTCGGTAATACTCATTGTGGTAAATATGCGCATATTTCTATATTGTATGGTAAACGTGTACCCACAAATAGTGTTGTATGAGAAGCATCCGTCTGTAACCGATGACGACCTTTGACTCTACCACGAGAACATTAAGCGACAGGATTTAAAGCATTATCCCATTCTCGTACGAACGTTCTGAATATGTACATAACAAATGATAAGATTAGATTTAGTTATTCTTTCTCTTTATAATTTTTATTTCTTTGTCAATTCGTTCATGTGTTTGCTTTAACAGCTTTCTTGTGTCTCGACTTTATTTACACCGAGGTACGTAAGAGGTAAATAAACGTGTGGTTTGCTTAAAGGTAAACAATTCCCGTATCTTATAGTCGCTTGTGACACCAGCATTATTACTAAGGTGGTACCAACATTAAATAACCCTTCTGCAAAGAGTTTTAAAAACCTTACAACAAGATGCTATTTAGCTGTGATTTTCTACAGGTCAAGGTTAAGCAGTTGGAATGTTTCAAGTAACAATACGCGTTGTAGTTGAGTTTGAAACGAACTGTTTTTAAAATCTATGCGCTTAATATTGGTAGATTACACAGAAAAATTACTAGTTTTAGGTCACGCAGGTGTAACAGTGTATATTATTCCAGAACAAATATTCTTGATTACCAAAGATAATGATCGTCAAAATTCCGCAGGTTTTTGTCGTGTGACACGATATACGTTTACCAATAACGTTTTACCCAGATCTCAACTAATATTAAGTTACAAACTACATTGTTTCTTATAATTTAACAACTTTATAAAAATGTATGTTATTTGTTTCCCTGGTTTATATGTGCATGATTTTTACAGCACTAATTAAAAAATTGTATTACTGGAGTAATTTATATACTTATTAGAAACACTTTTATTCATAAAAACTCTACAGGAAAACATTCTTGTCCAATAAGGTTATAAATATTTTAATTGCACTTATTGTTTAACGAAAATGTTTTGTATTTTTTTTCATTCTTATTTATAAAATTTATATGTTTACATATTTAAAGGAAAATAACACAATTATAGTATAAGTGACGGCAAAGTGAAAAGGGCATTGAAAAAACTCAACAAATAATTCAAGTAATTGGTATTAAATCATAGGGATTCATAGATAACTTGATTATTATAGCTAGAACTTTAATATGAGTAATAGAAACTACCTCTTAGGCCAGGGGCTCCCAATCTTTTGCAATACGCGGCACACATACATGTTTACTATTTTGCCGCGGCTCCTTAACCCATCTAGCTTGTTGAAATAGATGTATACAATGATAATACTTAGGGCACAAAAATGATAACATCCACATTATGAATCTAAACTGTTTATCACGAAGGTGAATATAGCGAGCGCTCGAACTTTAATTATTTATTTTGTACCCACGAACATTTCAGTTGAAGTTTCGGAGAAAGATAAAGAGAATCGCTTCATGGCGACTTCTTCACTCTTTACAACGCACATGGGCACTGCGGCGCACACTTTGGGAACCCCCTATCTTAGACAATGTTAGTAATATTTTTACGTTAAGGATATTAGCGCAATGGTTAAGTTCCTCTATTGGATTAAGTACTGGTATTTGGTAAATGTACCAAAGTTAGCGTGATCTTATAAGAAGATTATTCCTTTACATCTTTGTATATTAGCTTGACATGACTGGAAGTAATGCGAAAGCGCTTTTCGATCTCCTGACTAATAAAGGAGAAACATTAGAGTTGCTACAGGGATTTTAGGGAATTTTATTGATTTTCTTTAGTCAAGTCACTCAAACACTTTTCGAAGCCTGACTAGGTATATTCAAGAGAGAGATCCGTAAATGGATTTACTCATATTAATACACAAAAGGTTAACTCCTCATGGGCTACTACAAAACCAACCAAAAAAAAAATATATCAAGGAACCTTGTTACTAGTATTTTTATTAGATCGGTTTAATTTAATGATGGTATTAGTTAGACCGTAGACGACTGAATTTTTTAATCCAAAAAACCATTCAATGGTCTTTTATTCAAAAATGGCGTTGTCGACTAGAGGCGGGGGATAAATTATTCCTCTATAGACCCAGATCTTCCTCCTGAACGGAAAACGAGCAATTACAAGTCATATACTTGTTATTGCCACGTTGTTACCTTAGTGAAACAATAAAATAAATAGTATGTTGATCAGGGATTTTTTTGTTTACTCGGTGTGCGTCCTGTTTCATATATATTTGATAGGATGAATGTATATCTATATACATTTTATGGCTAAAAACTACTTTAAAAAGTATGCGTATAGTGTAAAATTTGTAAGAAACCATTATTATTTTGACTAATAACAATTTTAATAGATAAAAAATTAAATAATGAATTAAATTACACTCTCGTATAGCAATGTCTCTAAGAAGTATAACTCCAAGTCTCTTTTGCCACATTTGTCTCCGTGACTGGCAAATCTGAGACGCCAATGTGATGTTTTTTATAATAATTTATAATATCATACTACATTTTCTACCAAAACACCTAATGAAAATTTACTTCAAAACTTCACACTAAACTATTATTGTTTAACTACTACATTCAGAATTTTCTTTCTTTCGAAATAAAATAACATATTGTTGCTGGATAATTAATCTGGTTTTAAATGGTCTATTTTCACATATTCAATTAATAATAAAGAACTAAGACTACTAAAAGTATTGGATGGTAAAATTACAAGAATTAATGTAGCTATTTGTAGCCCGGGATCGCTTCCGGCCTTTTACATGGCATAGCTGAGTAATTAGGATTTTTAATTTACGTTCACAGTTTTTATTCACGTGTACCTCTCAGTGTTAAATAATTGATAATATAAAATCACATTATATTTATTGAATAATATGTTTCCAGTATAAACATTTATTACATTGTATTTGCATTTTATATTTATGTATTTGTAGTTGTTAGCCCAGAAATTAATTAAAATAAACTGAATATTCATACTAAAGTATATGTACGTACTGTCAAACAAAATTTAATTTGTCTTGAATGTTGGATTGTTATTAGCTGCTTAACTACTTATTATTACCTATTATTAACTATTAATTACGTATATTTAGATGACAGAGTACTTCTAAATTACAATATATATAATGTTACCTGACGACCTGCGTGTTAGAAGATATTGGCCTACCACATATTTTGCTGGCCAATAAACATACTATAACAATACTTGAAAATTGAGGATTCTACATTTAAGTGACACATAAATATATGTATAAAATGTTGGGTAAAAAATCTGATTCTAAGGCACCATTTATTAGGTTCAAAATAAAAATATAAAAATCGGTCAAGCTGTTCCGTAAGTCAAGAATAAATATTTATTCTCTTCTCATTTGCTGGTATGTATATATCGCATACACTTTATACTTAAACTACGGTTTCTGATATAGGTATCAATTATTTGGCATATTTTTATATATTTTTAATCATTACCTATTATTGTTAATAAGCTTAAGTAAGACGCCAGAAAGTTTATATATATTGAAAATTATTAAAAAAAAAGTATATTTGAGATGCAAAACTTTATAAAAATATATCTCTATTTACGAGTAGAATATAGAAAAAAAATCTATATAAGTCACGGTATCCAATCATATATGTACATACGTATATTAATAGTCACCAGACCGGGCTTTTAACACTATCTTGAAAGAAATTTTATAAAGTTTCTTGATTTTTTTTCTGAGTACATTTTCGCTAATTCATCTCGTCGCACTCTGGCGTCAGTAAGTGGAGTACGGTTCGTCCGGAAGCCGCTTTTTTCATCCCGCAAACTCTTGAGTGCTCCGCAAAATGTCTCCGAAATGACTTTTTCTCCTTTTTAAGTATATTGGACATTTTTTGCTCGTATTTTTTAACATTGGTGTAGCACTTAAGCAGGTTATGGTTTTGTGACAATACCATTTGCTCTGTTGATGTGGAGGTAATAAATATAAAGCTATTTGATTTTTGGTTGGTTGGTTGTTATTTAAAGTCGTTATTTTGTGAGAAGAATAATCATTATTACCAATGATGAATTATATTTCCAGAAATATTAATCGACAGTGTTTTTTAATTATTCAAATGCATCATATTTAATCAACTGGTTGTTATACAATAATATAGTCAAGAGTTCAAAACTTCTGGAAATCAAAATTTCAGAAATACTACAAATGTCAAGTTCACTTAGATTTCTTAATAAACCACGACATATTAAAAATAAATTCTCAATTTTTATTCTTCATGTTTGAAAAAAACATAATGAATATGTCAATACAAATATTGATAAATAGCTAATAATATTTTAAATTTCAAAAAGAAATATTCGCAAATAAGCTAGATATATTTTTAATTTGTAATCTAAATAAAATCCTATAATACAATGATTTTTTAAAATAATTTTATGAATCTATACAATTTTTATTCATAAAGACGTACTCACACTATTAAATATCCTTGTGTTATTCACTCAAGTCTTAAACAGTCACTGTTACACAATAAATCGACTTTAAAGTCAAAGTCGCACTTTGAAACCACTAACGTAATATACCATTTGAATTTCGCTCCAAACACAGAGAACGCTCGTCACCCTATTCGCGTGAACGCTGCCGAGCAACTAACTTGGTCTGGCAACTAGTCTAGACGGGGGCGGTTGGGCGGGCAAAGGGCGCGGGGGAAAATCACGAGGGCGAATCAACCCCAGCCAACATTTGCCCAGAAACCGGCCAAGCTCAAACATCAATAAGGAAGTATCCGATTAAGTTTTAAACTGCGTCTTTGTACTCCAATTAACCGATATGATATCCAAAACAGACTTAGACCGTCGTTTAAAGTGATTTAGCGTCAATTTGCCTACGGCACATAATAATTAAGACTGGTAAATCAAAGTTTTAAAGGTTCGCCTGCGGAAAATAAAGTTTCTTTTGCGGATTTATTAATACCCACTTTGTTTTCACCCTTTATCTTTTACATTATCTTTAGAACGGTGATGGTTGAGTTCGTAGTGTGTACGGATGGCGCGTCAATGGACGTGAGTTCGAAACCACCTGCAATGAGCCTGAGCTTTCGGCAGCGAAAAACATCGCGAAGTAAAAAGAGCATGGTGGTAGGGATTTTCTAATACCCATCTGGCTAACTATCACTAACTAAATTGGCTAAGTTGAAAATCTACCGACAAATACCTATACGTGTTTTCCGGCAGTTGCACTTGAGAATCAGTCCCTGTAGTAGGATTAACGTGTTCACCATCTTGAGCCACTTAACATCAGGTGAGATTGTAGCCACAGTGCTAAACCTATAAAGTGTATAAAAAACCCTATTTTATATAAATTATCAGAACTATGCTGCTAGTACTTTTTTAATAAAATTATAATTGAAATTTACTCTATAATTAGCGATTTCTGTAAGGCTGCTTGTCGGTTCAGTGTGTAGTAGCCGAAATAGACAGACTGTCTATTAATAAAATGTCTGCATCGTCAGTACAGTGAATAATCCGTATTGATCTAGTTTAAATTTAGTGCAGTTCCGCCAGTAGATCTCGGATTGCAGACACGCTGTATGGAACGTTGGAAGGTATTTCGATTCGCGTAGTTTATGATAGATGATGTCTGAAAAATCTAGTTCCTTATATGATTAAAATTACATAAAAATAATATTTTTAATATCACTTAAACTATCCTAATGGTCAGTGATTTATACCTACTAGTTTACAACGATGAGCATCGAATGTAAATTATATAGATTAAGAAAAAAAAGATTGAATAATTTTGAAACTCAACAAAATAATTAAAGATAGATTATTTTTTAACCTGTGGTTACATATTATGTTATAAATTCCATATGATTTTTTTAAGCATAAGTTGTGGGATAAAACTATTCCTGCTTTCTCCTGTCACCTCTAGCGTAATCCAAACAAGAGATGCGGGTGAAATGACAAATTGATATTTATATGACGTGTTGTTTTATTACGTGCTTCTGTTTAAACTGACACTGAATAATAGAGCTGTAATGATGTAGCAACTTCATCATTACTAGTTCAGTGTACCTCACCGAATTTTAATAGGTACTCGACTATAGTAATAATAAACGTGACAGCTCTATTGACTTTACTTTTTTTTCTCAGAACCCGATACTACATAGATTTTTTGTATTACTTGCTACTATTTATCAATATAAGATCAATAGTACAATTATAAAAGAAAAGCAATATTTTTTTTTATAATATCTAACATTAATAATAAAATATAATAAGAGAACCGTGAGATTATAAATTAATACTTTATCCGGCAATTTTCGTTCTTAAATAATTAGAAAAAAAGGTAAATAGACTTCCCGAGTTAAATTACATAATAAGGATTAGGTAAGCTTGTGCGGCAATATATACACACAGTTAAGCGATAGGTACCTACTACATTATTAATATAAATTAGAATTAGGGTTTTATTAAATAAATCATGCCACAATTTTAGTTAAAAAATATCTATATACTATAGAATTTTGTACTGAGCTCACTTAAGCTTCCACCTAGGTGGTGCTTTCGGCTGTTTACCGGCCGCTTGGCGCCGTACTACGTACGAGGACGATTTTATTATCTCTTAAAACAGACGACTAAATTCTACATAAAATATAAAACCGGTGGTTATTACAATATTGCACGCCTCATACCGCGAAGCGGGTGCAGTAGTGCTCTGCTCACGACACGTCAACTTCAAGCAATTCTTTACTCTTAAAGTGCCTCTACCACAAACAATTTGCATTTATATGATATATAGATATAAGAAAACACTTCAAATGAAAAATTTACGCGGACGTCCGGATTTTTAATACGATGTGGTCAACAAAACTACTGAAAAAATTGACGTATCGGGTTTCGTATATTATCTTTAGAATAACATCAACCAGTTAGATATTTTATATCAATAGCTTTAGTGCCAGTAGTCTAAAAGAAAAGAGGATTTTTGCAAACTGAATTTTAAAATTATTACATTTTACATTTACAAGTTCTTAGTATTGCCATTTTTTTTTCTTTTTAACGTAAGGCAAATATACCGAAACCAAACAGACGAGTTAAACGTTATTTCATAGTAAAGAGGTGAGCGCTTTAACATGATAGTGATTCTCCTGTTAAAAAAAAACTATCTACGGAGTTTTTGTGGCAAGCAATAAATAATGCTTGCTTAAAGAATATAGCTTGCTATACTTAAAGAATTAATAAAATCTGTATCATTACTTATATTTTATTTCAATATATAGGTAAAGGTTTAGCGTTATGGCCGTATCACACCTGATCTTAAGTGACGATACGGCCCATGTTGGTAGACACGCTATACCTTTGGAAGAACTGGCTCTCAAATGCAATTGCCGGACACACCTATTGGTATTTGGCGGCACATTTTCAACTTGAGGGTGATTAGCTAGCCAGGCGGGCATCAGAAAAAGCACTACCACCATGCTATGGTTTCATCACAATGTTTTCCTTCAACGAAAGCTCAAGCTCATTGTAGGTGGTTGGATTCGAACTCACGTCCCTTGACGCACAGTCGGACACACTACTACAGAACTATCATCGCTTCATAAAGAGGAAATTTTTGTTTGTAACGAATAAACTCAAGATAGTTCTTGAGTCCAGTAGTCTGGACCAATTTCTAAAATTCTTTCACTATAGGAAGGGTTTATTAGCTCTTAGTAATATATGCTATATAGCATTTTTTTTATCAAAAATAACTTTGAAAATGTGACTCGTAGTTCCTAAGATTAACGCGTTCGAACAAAGTTTTCCCATTTATAATATTAATACGTAAATATTAAAATATTATGTACCTCCCAGTTTAATATGTACATATAATTCACGTATTAATATTATAAACTGGAAAATTTTGTTTGAACGCGTTAATTTTTAAAGTTTAAAGTTAAAGTTATTTTTGATAATAAAAATGCTATATAGCATATGTTACTCAGGGCTAATGTACCATTCCAATAGTGAAAGAATTTTTGAAATTGGTCCAGACTACTGGAATCAAGAACTATATTGAGTTTATTCGTTACAAACAAAAATACAAATCTTTCCTCTTTATGAATTTATAATTTCTGATTACATTCACTCAACTGTTTTTTTTATACCTGTATTTAACACACGACAACTTTTCTCCAACATCTTTTAAGAAGTTCCTGTTTTCTTTTTACATATTTTTACTATGCTGTGGATTACAGTTATATGTAATCATACAGTTAATACAAAAATATCGATTCCACACTTTAAGACTCGCGTTATAATGTAATATCATTTTAATAATAAGACAGAATTATTCATCAAATTATATCAACTTACAGTAACTTTATTTCTACAAATTTTAACGGCTTCGGAAGTGTATGTTGCAGGCGACTAAAAAGCGTCAATGTATGATATAGATATCTGATTCTCAAAGCTTACAGATTACAACTTAAAGATTGACCTTAAATATAATGTTTTTTCTACGTTATCCTTTAATAGTGGTTCGATATGTGAAACATGCTGATGTCTGAAGTTGACACTCCTCTCTGTGCATCCGCTAAAGGAATTGATCAATGTATTAAATTTTAATCTTTTTATAGATCAAGTTTCTTGGCGGTCCTACTCGTTGACTGGGTTATTTTCCGAACCATTGGTAGTTTGGACGTTCATAAGCACCTTCCCAGGGCCTAAATTGAATAAAGTTTTTATTTTTATTTTGATTATAAATATAGGTAAGACATAGAACAATGTTGACAACATGCCAATGATAACTATAGTATATGTACCAGTGTAGAAATACTACAGCAATTTCTTCACCACCTTAGCAGTACAAAAACTTATTCCTAATTCTAAATCCTTTACCATTAAAATATTTTTGAATGCTGTAGGTGACCACCGTCGTTCTCCACTGGATGTTTACCAGACGGTCCTGGAATCGTTCCAAAGTTACACTACCGACTCATTAACGCACTAGTGTTAATGCTGGATGCCCGTGAAATCTTTTAAGGCCACTTCACTAACGTTTTAATTCTGTCTGTACATTGCTTCGTTAAATTTGAGTGGTTATTTGGCTAGTGTTTCGGAGATGGAAATGAATTTTGAAAAAAAAAAAACTGACTTTTTAACGATACAGACATTACACATGTCTCAATGACTACATGAATTAACGTACATTTGCTGTCTAAATAATTGATTCATACGAATAAACCTTTTTTAGAAATCTTGTCCAGATTTTTACTACAAAACCAATAAGGTACTTGAACATGTCCATTCAAATTTTTATGTTCATTACTTAAACGTTAAAACCATTTATTAAAGCTGAAGATGTAAATAATACCTATCAAGGATCAATAATAGTGATTATTAACTGCAGTTTCATGTTAAAAATTGAGAGCTATTTTAAGTAATAAAATTTAAAAACTAAATTCAAACTTTGCTCTTTTTATCAACAATCAATATCGTGTTGCGGCCTAAAAGTTTACAGGATAATAGTCACTTATAGACTGGACATTATTTATTACATAATATGTGTAGAGGCTCGCTAAAATGAGATCTTTTTGGTTCTTAATAGCGGAATATGAAAAACTTGAGGAATAAAGTTACGTTTTTAAATAAAAAAATACTTAACAATGTAATTCAGTTTGGATGATACCTTTAATTTCGAATTTTACAAAAGGCCTGCTCGTAATCTTAAAATTAATGATCTAAATTCAATTTTATATTGTGCCTGTCGTATAGGTCGTCTTTATTAAAACCCATACCTCATCCCGGTCCGATACACATCCTCTATAAAAATATACAGCTGCTTCAACAAAGCGAGTATCTACGCAGTTCTGATGGTCACTCATTGTTCAACGCCGAACATTTACAATAGGCGACATCACAGATCACCCAAACTCCGACAACAATACTGTTTCGGTTTTGTAATAAGCTTTAGAAACGATCACAACTATACATTTATTTCCCAACAAAATACTTTTTCGAACTTAAACGAGACAGGGTAAAATTATTTTCTAGGGACAATTGGACGCATCGGGGACATACCTGCGATTAAGTTTTAGATATTCGAACCGCAGTATAGTAATAAACTGTGTTACGCGTAGGCCGATACACTTTTATTTTGACAAACGGTCGTGAATTCCTATTGTTGCTTTTAGAGGGATAAATCAACGGCTGACATGTGATTTTTCGACTAAAAATGTCAAAAAAATATTCGTGAATGATCGAACGGATCTTTTTCCAATACGTTTCTATGGATTTAAAAAATACGTATAACGATGGTATACGTTTTTGAAATGGAATTAAACATTCCACAGCAACTTGACTAGGTATGTTCTAATAGTCAGTAAAACAATATTACATTTACATAAGAATTATCCCTTGTAATCGGGACAATTATTTCAATGGTTTCTTGTAATATTGAGTCGGTGATTTATGACGTCACCAATAGAATTTCAATGCACAAGACCACCCGCCAACTTACTAACGATGTCATTTTGTAGACAATACTGGTGGCACAATGCAAGAATAACGACCTTCCAAGCCGTGTGCCATTGATACTTGCGCTGGGCTAAACAGCCAAAAACAAAAGAGGAATATAAATCACTACTACCCTGTGCCCCACGCGTTCGAAATCAAATCGGACAAGTTTTCTGTCAATTTTCAACAGAAAGTAAATCAACAACGTACTCTGTTTGAAATAAGGTTCATTTTATTTATATACTGCATTGTGAATGCATTACAAACGCCAGTGCCAACAGTAACCACTTCCAAGTAAACAATAGCCGCTTTAGTACGATGTTAGCATTACTTAAACGACCGCTGTAACATAATCATTGGTCCATTGTTGCGTGGACGATTCTCCAGAAAATATTGTTAACTACCCTGATAATTTATCGCCGGTGGACTTTGACGTGAAGTACAAAATATTTTTACCGCACAGTGTAACGGATCGATTATTAAAGACGACAAATGTTTCGAGCATACTTTTTTTGCAAGTTATTGTTTAGGATTTTAGAAGAAATAATTAGAAATATGAAGAAATAATGAATATACATTCATTTCTTGTATACAAAATTAAAACATTAATATATTTGCTTGTCATATACTTGGAACCTTTTGGTTTGTGATGAACAATGAAAATACTGTGAACTAGATATTTTTTTTATAAACATACCTTCTACTATAATATTGACAATGGCTGATGTCTATACATATTCTTAAGAACCACGCCACATCTGTATATCTGTCTGTACATAATAAACTTCAAAACAGATTTTCATGCGGTTCTCAGTAACGGACGGAATAATTCATGGGCAAGGTCAACAACTTACTAGGTGTATCCGCGACTTCGTTCACGTGGAAATAAAATTTTATTTAATCATGTTTGCCAGTTTTTACATCTTTTTTCATTACATCTTTGCCCCTATTGATGGTAGCATAATATTAAACAACCTAAAATCTTCCTCAATGGCTGCTTTATCAATACCAAAAGAATCTTTAGAATCCGACAAGTAGTTTCTTAGATTAGCGTATTGAAACAAACTTTTCCGCTTTATAGTATTAATATGAATTAAGATTTTGTGTATATTGGCTGAAACATAACAACACATGCCAACTAGGATTACATTCCACTTAGCCTTCACAACGCTCATGCCCATGACCGCAGTTTTCCCGTTCTACTTGCGTTACAATCGCTAACTCAGGTAGGATAGAGTATTCGCACTGAGCCGAGGGAAGATGGATCGGAGTCCCGTCTTCCCATTGCACTGGTTCAGCCGTCTGGAGGACAGTTGGGGTGTAAAAAGCTGTCCCCACTTTAGCGCCGGAGCCCAGCCAGAGCGAGCCGCTGGGGCGAAACGGTGATTATTAATAGAATCCATATCGGCCCTACTTATGCAACGAGGGTACACCGTAGATTTTTAGTGGGTATTCCCGGTTGTCACCAGGTGACTGCCATATAACCTGCTCGCCTCCCCATAAACGGATTTCTTCACGACAAAAACAAGATGGAATAGAATATGGGTTCACTCTTGCAAATGATCTTTGTGACATTGGCGTGAGTAATGACGTTATAAGTCACATTTTCACTGCAACCACAACGATCGTTGTCGTCAATTGGAACACCTGCAATTCGTAAACCAATAACGTTACAGTAGAACCTCTTTAAGTCGAACCTAGGTAAGTTTAAAATCTCCAAATCTTGAAAAAATATTTTGTTCCCTTCGCTTCAAACACCAAAACCTCCATTCTCTTTAAGTCGAAAACTCTATAACTCAAATTTATTGGCGACTCCCTTGACGTTCGACTTATAGAGGTTTTCTACTGTATATGAAATAAATGTACTGGTGAATTATTCTTCTTAAAAAGATCTATTAAACTGTACCAACGCTATGTTTCTATCTTCTATTCTAAACACAATTACCCATGCAAAACTGCGGCGGGTTACTAGTCTGCACTTTTGAAGACCTACCAAAAACTAAGCTACCAAAAACTGTAAGTTTGTCAAAGGAGAATACAGTGTTTGAAGTTGTTGGATATCTTAACCATGTGTACTAGTTATATACGATATGATAGTAACTATTAAAATAATAATGATACCGAATTTTCTTTGCCTTTATATTTTGACTTTGGGAGCCGTTCATAGATAAGTCACGCAAAAATTTACCTCTTTACACACCCTCTACCATTTCGTCTCGCTACGTCAAATTTTCTGCGACTCCACCTATCATTATTACGTCACAAATGATAGACTCTCCCGTACATGATATATGGCAATTAATAGCAGTACATGTACTAATATACACGTACATATGTACTAAGGGGCAGACAAATTTCTTAGCACCCATGGACGATTCACCGTGCGGGGATCGGTTCCATAGTGTGGCAGTGAGGGAAACTCAAAGTAGTTTCTGAGACTTGTGATATGGATGTAAGGTCTATAATATTAAAACTTTAATAAATATCTGTAATAAAATGTAAAATTTTCAAAATTGTTTTGAGCTGTTAAAGTCAAATTTTCTTAGAATCACCCGGCTCCCATATCACATTTTGTAACAGTAAGCCATCCCCTTCCCTCAAAAGTAGACACGTAAATTATGTACGACTCCTTGCTGTCAACTGTAATCTAAAGTCACATCTAGGTAAAAATAACAAATAATTAGCCTTGTTAATTGCGCTTAACTATTACCACATAACTTAAATTATCACTTAAAATTAAGCTATTACGGACAACAACGAGTAATTAATTCACGTAGGCATCAATTTCTATGGATAGAGCATAAAGTAAACTCGTAAACTTGACCACAACCGTAGCCTAATTACCCTGTATCGTGCGTCCTTGTCGCTCGTTAGGCAGACAACGCGGGGAAAGTTAGATAGATACCCCCCTTCTGGACAATTTACGCCGAGGAACGTTCCTGTTAATCTAATTGGCGCTTTCACGTTCGCTCCGGTGTCGCCTTGACCTTTGTAATGTATTTTGTATGTTGGTTTTTGACGTGACGGGACTTTCAAATAACGAAACTTCCAACCGCGGAATTAAACTGTCAGCAGTTGTTTTATCCATAGCTACTTGTGTGTTGTTTTAATAATTAACAAAAGGAAATGAACTTCGTTTTGTTATACTTAATAGGTTCAGTGTTATGGGTACAACCTCACCTGATGATGTGGCCCAGGATAATGGACAAGTGTAGGTAGTGGAGGTACTGGGTCTCATATGCAAATGCCTGCACATACCTAAACCTTAGGTATTTGGCGACAAATTTTCAACTTGAGAATGGTACCTAGCCAGTTGTGTATTAGAAAAACGCCTACACCATGCTGTGGTTTCCCGACCAAGTTTTTCTTCAACGGCAACTCAACTAAAATTTTGACAAAGCATCCGTACACGCTAACACTGAGCTCTCATGGCTTTTATTATATAATTATATTAATGTTATATATTTATTACGTAAATAGATATTTATATATGAATTAGGTAATAAGAAAATAAAATTACATTTATCTCAAACTCATTTACAGTCTTAATAATCGCGTGCTCCAAAAAATGTTATTTTTGCCGCCCCCGCAACAATTGGAACTGCTCATCGCATGACATCGCAAATTAACACATCTTCCAATCCCTGTTCCCTAATATTACACACGTAAGTAATTACTCGGACAAGTTTTCCAGCCATTAGCTAAACACACAATGAAACTGTTAGGTCGGCCGGCACAAAGTACCGTTATGAATTAGGAAGCTTTATGGAGTGTGTGGAACAATTTTTTGTTACAAATGTTATCTAGTGTTTGTTATAACTTGAAGATAGATGCATGGAATAATATCATTTCCTCATCTAATTGATAAATCGGAGCAATTTGTTTATTTGTTATATAATAACAAGGCTTTAAGATAATAGTACAGATATAGATCTAGGAGGAATAAAGAGAATCTAGATAAAGAGGAAAGAGTTGTATTTTGTTTGTAACGAATAAACTCAAGAACTACTGAACTGATTCCAAAAATTCTGTCACTATAAGAATACTACATTAGCCCTGAGTAACACAGACTATATTCCATTCTTCTATAAAAATGGTTAAATAAAATTTTTGTTCCACGCGAACGGAGTCGCGAACACAGCTAATAATATTATATAGAAATTGTTAAAAATTGTTAAATATGTTAGTTATCGATTAACGGATACTTTTATTGTAATGTATAGTACAATAAAATACAACTCTTTGCTATTTATAATATTAGTATAGATCTATATCTATATCTAAAGCCTTGTTATTATATAACAAATAAACAAATTGTTTCGATTTATACAGATAAAGTTTATTTGTTTGTTTGAGCGCGTTTATCTTAGGAACTACAAGTAGCATTTCAAAATATATTTTTTTATTTGATAGCGCAATCATTAACAAATGAATTAGCCTATTTAACATCTCGCAAAGGTGTATTAAAAAAGGTTAAAAAACTGACACAAAATATTAAATAATTTTTAGTTCCCCGCGAACATAGTCGCGGGTGCCACTAGTATTCTTATAAAATGGCAATTAAGTACATTAAACGTTATTCGTCATCATATTAAAATTTCAAATTTAGTAGCATCGAAACTATTGAACTTCCCAAAGAGTACTTAGTTATAATAAATATAGAAATCCAACAAGCATTCATGATTCCATTGTTTAAATATGAAACGTACATTTGACGAACGGATACCACCAAGGTGAATACAGGGGTACCAGAAAATTTTCGTATTGCGTGCAGCGAGACTCCGATAGACACGCGGATGATACACACGCGATCATATTTCCTTAGCGGGGTGAAAGAAAAACCTTTACAATTTACCGTCACGCTTTACAAAGAATTATTGTTTGTCATATTATTGAAAGAAATGTGGTAGTTTCGCTATCTGGTCGAATTATCCTCATATTACTAGGTGGTACAGCACGATACCAGCAGCAGCTAGGAATCAAGTTATACATGACGATCACGGTCTTTGTGGATGAAACGAAAACATCACTGATGACTTCATTGTTTTCACTCACGCCAATTTCACAACGAGCCAACTCCAAGATGGACCCATTCTACTTGAGTTATTGATTGCTCGCAAGTAAATGGAACGGGTTAAATGCGGCAGTTTGCATGATTGTTGTGACTGCAAAGTGATACGTAGCATTAGTATTGATGCGTCGTGGTTGGAATCTATATCCAACGGGGTCACAAACACGATACACATGATTATATATGTATAATGGTAACTTTCTCCTGTATATACATGCTGTACATACAGCAGTCGAAAGACTAATACACATTCATAACAGTGATGACTGGCGGTTGATGAATGCTCATTTCTAAGTGGTCGCTATTAGGTCAAAGATTGTATTGTGTTCATCCATCAGGCACGCTAAGTATTATCACTATACCGTGATACTATAAAAAGAGAAACGTTGTCAGCTGTATTCAAACTGTTTGTCAAGATCTAATTTATTATTCCCAATGTTAGTTCTGTAATGGATCTGTAACAGGTCACAACTGTGTCCGACTGGTTCTCAATCACTATATACCGGGTGTAATTTCCGTCATAGTGGTACGCTCGGATGAGTAGCGCTCCAGGAATAGCTAGTAATTAAGAGCGGGTTAGATATCTGTACCCAATAAGGTCGCAGCCATGATACGCACTGTGACAAACTTGTTACAGTAACTGTATTTTGCTTTGTAATGTTTCGGGAACAAACAGTGTACAAACAGTAGATGAGTGTCTTGCAGGCCGACTTAATAACCACGACCCACCTAAACTTTTAACATTTTGTGGTCATTATTATTTTGAGATTAACCTCATTCACAAAATGATTATTATGCAGCACTTCTACTAAAAAAATCAACGGAATTCAGAGGTAAAAATATTTAAACAGGACATTATTTGAAATAAAGTTAAATGTGATTTAGATACACTGAAACTTGTAGCATTGTAACATGAGATCAGCTGATATGGCGATATCTACAATTTACGTTGCAAGAATAGAAGCTATCTCAACGGTGGATCTAGCTAGCCCGATGTCTGCAGTTTGAGAAACAGCTTTAGAATTATGGCTCTCTAGTTTACTATGTTGTTTACCAAAGAAGGTTAATACATAGATGGAAAACTTAGTACCCGGTAGACACCTCATTACGTTTTTCCGAAACTGTGATATAGTATTTACATACCCATAATTATTGTAGTGTTAAAAATAAATATAACTTCCTTAAATATTTTACCAAAAAAGAATATCGAGCAAGTTTTAAATTACTACTTCAAACATCGTAAGTGCTGTATAAAAATGTAAATTAAATAACTCTATATTTCAATTTGGTCCAAATATGGTGTTTACTTATGAAAATTTACACTTCAACCTATATTAGTAACACAGTGATAATAGAGAGAACTAATAATAAACAGTATGATTATGTTTTCTTTTTAGTTAAAATTATTTGGTTAAAATTAAATATTTACGAAATTATAATAATATTGAATATTACTTTCGAGATTCGACAGCTCACTGATGAAAATACGGCACGTGTACTTTATTTTACTTATTTCCATAGTGTTATGTCGTACAGTATTTTACTGTAGGGACGTGCTGCTGACGTTCAAACAGTTTTCGTGTTGCAGAAGAGTGCTGTTCGAGCACTTTATAATTTATCCAATAAGCACTCATTAATAGATAAATTTAAGGTGACCAACAAATTAACAGTGTAATGTCAATACGTATTTGATAATATAATATTTACTCATAAACATGTGGGTAGTTAAAAAAAAACAGACATTTTCTTAGTTGTAATTTGTAATAATATAAATAGACATAATCTTGCTGTGATCCACATAAGGCTAACAAAAATACATAAATCGTATAAAGGACAATGTGTCCGCTTCTATAATAAAATCCTTCACAAAATACGTAAACTGCACATAAACAGTTTTGTTTTCGTAACGGTACTTGATCTTTGACTTCAAAAGAGTGATATTATTATCCTATTTTTGAAAAATAAACAATTTGATTTAACTTAAATAAGTATATCTTCTTCAGGGATCATTATAAGGATACTTTTTATTTTAAAATGATGATAGCTCAGTGGTAGTGTACGACATCACGTCAGGGGACGTGAGTTCGAATCCACTCCACCTACAATGAGCTTGAGCTTTCGGTGAAAGAAAACATCGGGAGGAAATCATACTATGGTGGTAGGGCTTTTTCTAATGCCCGTCTGGCTAGCTACCACCCTCAAGCTGAAAATACCAATAGGTGTGTTCCGGCATTTGCACTTCAGAGCCAGTTCCTCCATAGGTTTAGCGTGTCTACCAACTTGGGCCGTATCATCACTTAAAATCAGGTGAGAGTATTGTCATAACGCCAAACCTCAACAATTATATATATATATATATATATAACAAGCGCGTATGCGAAATCGTGTTATTACAATTTTTCTACTACCTATGTTCGATATAAACATAAATAATATTATCTCAAATAATTACCAATGGGTTTTGTTGATGAAATCATTTGGCATTTACGGCCTTTTCACAATTTCCTGAAAGATTCACTTTCATCAAAATAGGCATCCGTGGCATTACGCTTTCTTATTACGTCCATAATATTTATTTTACGCATACACACAAGTTTTATGGAATATAAACTTTACGACTTAGTTCATAAAGTTCGTTCTTGTGTGAATTTATGAGGAATTCAATGTCGTTTCAAGTTGAGCGAGTCCATTTCTTTCGCCGCCCATAATAATGTTTGGCGATTTATCAAATCGCAATTTCGTAATAGATACCCGCTTGATGCCGTTCATGATAACAACTTATAAATTGTTCTATTTGTTTTGTTCAAACTGTTACTGATGTATCTTCAGTAGTTATCTATACATATAATAAAACAGTAATTGAGCCAATTCTATCTAAACAATTAATATATTTGGAAATTTATAATTACGGTGTACTTTGTTTGTGATATAAAGGCCTACATTGTTTTATTTTTGTGTGTCTACTTTGACTTTATTTAATAAATTTTCATTAACATGAAACGATGTTAACTAATGGTAAGAATCAACAATATTTTAATAATGATAGGTAATAATCACTAATATTTTGTATACGTGAACTTTTTGTTTGATATCAATAAATTTTTCTCTATTTGATATTCGTTATTGAGATGGAATTAGACGTTAACGGCAATAATATATGTATATATATATATGTGTGTAAACAAAATGTTTGCATATATAAAAACACTAAACTTCAACATCAATTGAAATCACCATGAAAATTCATCTAGTCAAAGTTAATGTAAAAACACTAAATAACTCAATACCAAGCGGTACGACATCTAAAAATATTATTTACCATTTTTATTACATCGTACTAAATATTTATCTTTGAATAATATAGGTATAAAATTACATAAACAAATAGAACTTTGCATTTATTCATATAGACTACTATGAAGATTAACCATTATTCTTCAAAAAATTGAACGTTCTCATCGATACTAAATTAATTCCAGATTTAAATTGTTGATTTTGACAAAATAAACAATGAGCTTCACATACAAGCATAATGCGCCTCTCAGAAAGAACACTTCTTGATTATTTAAATATTATTCTTACTCCGTCGCTATCTCGACCAGTTGAATCAACACCCCTTAACATAGAATTTAAAAAGACCAACATAAATTACTCCGAGGCTTTTTAGACAAACGACAATGTTTAACTGATACATACGGGATAAAGTCATTTAAATCCATTGTCATCTTTAGGATACATCTTGTACTGTACTGAAAGAACCAATAGATAATTGTAGTTCTTAAAATAATGTTTTACGAAAATGAACTTAACAGGTATCGAAATTCGGTTATAAGAACGATTTGAATGTGTTATAGAAATAATATTGCCAGGTATACAAAAAGGTAGCGATAAAAAAGATAGCCGAGTTACAAAAGCCTATAACAAAAGATATTATTACGTATAAATGTATGGCAACCCACGCCGGTTTTGTTCCAAAATAACCCTGGTCATATATCTTATGCGGCGATATAAACAAGTTTCGTTAAGTTCGAAACATCACAACATTGATTTCATTGAAATAGGAAGTTTATTCCATTTATTTAGCATAAAATAAATGATTATTCTAAACTTAGACTTAGTAACTGAACTCTATATGAATATTAAAAAGCGGAAAAGGTTCTTGTTTCAACGCGCTAATCTATGTAAATGCCTGTCGGATTTAAAAAAGTCTGTTTGTATCTGATAGAGTAATCATTGAGAAAAGTATCAGGCTATTTAACACACGTTACCACTAGTAGAAGTTGAAAAAGTTCAATAACGGGAAAAAAGTATTAAATAATTTTTAGTTCCACGCGAACAAAGTCGTGGGAACGGTTAGCATAATTATATAGCTGATGATATATTACTTTAAAAATAGAATAAATTTTAAACATCTTATATATGAATAGTAAATATTTACTTATGTTATTTGCAAGACATTTCTATTAAGTAATTCACTAATAGGATAACAGTTCCTTTTAAATACATATTAGGTATATCGGTGACAATTTTATAACTTAGACTATCTACATCCGAGAAAATACACTCATGTGATCTACAAAAAAAATAATTATTAAATAAACTTTAAAAGGTTTATTTTGCACTAAAATTGTAGGGCTTTTTGTACACAAAATTTATGACGGAACCATTGAAATTAAACAAAACTAAATATCGTGTTAAATGCTTTTAATTGCATTATTATATTATCAAAAAAATATATACAATTAGGGATCGTCAAATTGTTTTGGTAATTAAATGTATTAAAATTCAGAAAGTTAAGTTAATCGATTTTGCAAGTCTAGCCTTCATGCGTCAGCGTACTGTCAGCGTAACTTTTAGAATTATAAATATGGGTACTCAATTTCTCTCATAACTATTTAATTTTAGCCTAATTAATATTGTATCATGATAACTAAACAGCCTTTACTGTATCTATATATATATATATATATATATATATATATATATATATATATATATATATATATATATATATATATATATATATATATATATATATATAGATATTTAATAGCAAGACACACAACAGACAATAATGATCATCATGCGAAACTCAGTCATACGCAAGAATTGAACCCTCGACTCCTGGACCTAGAATCCATCCATTATCTTTCATTTCATTAGCATGATAATAAACAAATTCCTACGTCAATTGGAAAATAGGCGTTCTAGAATCTTGTTTATATGTTTAATTGCCGATTATAAACATATTAATTTAACCCACTTTAACGGTTTGAATATTGTAAATTCTTTTTTTAATTTACATATATTATAAAAGTCTTTAATACTATGAGTATTATGGTACCATAGTGATTATTACGATTCGCATTGGCGGTATTTGCAGATAAAATTTCCATATTCACTTCCACGTAATATCTGAAATGTCGTACTACATTAACTATATTCACAGCCAACGATCATGCAAAACATCATAAAGAGCATCACAAGCATAATCATAAACCTATCGAAAATATAAAAAGAATTCTCAGCCTTTATTTTCCCAATATTTCGTTGATCAACGTAATGTTGTGTAATTTTATTAAGGTAACGAATTCCTTCTTAAAAATGTCATTTATTTGAATGTGTGACATTTATGGAATAAAAACAAATTCAAATAAATAAATAACCTGTATCATTTGCACTAATTTTGTGGATATCATATATTAGAAAAAACACGTATTTAATTAATAATACGTAACCTTATTAAACAATACATTAAAAACTTTTGAAAACAACATGTAAAAAATTTAACTAAAAATAAATTTTTCGATACAAACTCACCTCACAGATCCACTTTTATGTCAGATATATGATAAGAAGTTCAATCACATTAAGGCATTCGATCACACACTTTGCAACACTGAAAATCGTAAGTAAACGGTACCAGTTGCAGTTCTTACGATGTCGTGGGCGGAATGTTCTTTCGTGGTACGGAAAGCGTGCACCCCTCTCGGCTTCGAAAACGATACTAAGGGAGGGCCAAAGCCTCCCGGAGGCTCCCAATAACAGACGCGCGCATCTTGTACCTTAAGCACACTATATAATATGCTTAAGTAGGGTCGTACCTTCATATGTTAGTATTGCAATACCAGAATCATGTAAGATATGGTCTACGCGACTGTGAGAATAGTATACAATACAGTATTATAAACACTATAACAAGAACCGTCTTCTTTTCATCATTTTTATATCGAGCGTATTTCTACAAACATCTCACCATGTTGAGGTGTTACCTCAACCTTGAACATAAAAACAACTCATATCAGTCTAGATATATTTTTAGAAACCACTATTTAAAACTTCGTAAGAATCTATTTAATTATTATGTAAGTATGGTTACGTATTACTTTTAATAGTACAATTTTAATGGACATGAATGATAAGATTTTGGAAAATAACTAAGACGTTACTTTTGATTAGGCTTTTTTTATTTACTTTCTTATTCTTTATTGGTTTAACCTTATGGCCAAATTTTTACCTGATGTTAAGTGATAATGTAGATCAAAATGGTGGACTTGTTAAGCTTAGTGAAGGTACTGGCTCTCAAGTGCAACTACAGAAACACCTGTAGGTATTTCGTAGCAGATTTTCAGCTTGAGGGAGTAACTAGCCAGGTAAGCATTAATAACCTTATCATGCTAAGCTTTTATAACGATGTTGTCCTTCATCCAAAGCTCAAGCACATTGCACAGATTCAAACTCACGTCTATTAATGCGGCGTCCGTACATGCTGCCAACTGAGCTGTTTTATTATCATATCATCAACAGTAAATAAAGTTTATGCGGTGGTGTCTCCCGTTGGAAGATGCAATAAAAGTTGACGTTCACCGCAACTTTTTAACTAAAAATGGAGTATCTAAAAATACTGTACTGTACTAACATATTTGAATTCCGTATATAAATAGAAAAAATAATTTTAAAATGTATTCAGTTTTTGTGGTCCTGAGAAACATTAGCCGACAGGTAACCTTGGTAAGATGTCAATGCGTTCTGCAGTATGTAAAAGTTATTATTTGACTGTACGGTTGGCCTGGCGAAGAAACCAGTTGCCTCGATGAAACCACCACTTCAAAGTATTATGGGTTTGAGTCTCGCACAATACAAATATTAGTGTGACTCACAAACAGTTGTTTTGTGTTTGGTTCTTACTTTGTGTTGTTACTGATGTTTATAAAGTACTTCTCATTTGACATTGCGCTAAAATGGTTTACAAAGGCAGATGCCATAATATACAATTTTTAAAAAAGGATTCAGGATGTATTTACTAACTTTAATACTCATCTTTGACAACTTTTGATAAAGCAAAACCTTATGACCCGAAAGATGATTCAGAAGTATTCTCTTAGTGCTGCCTCTTAGAAAATGTATAGAATTAGAAAATATTATTTAAGTAATTATATTAACCAGTGTTCTTTATAGACAAAATTCCTATGTGCGTATTTCTGCTTCTAAATGGCATGACCGATTTTGATAAAAAATCTGTACTTTTGGAGTCACGTGAATAGTTGGATACAGTAAATGTCCCAGTTTTCAGTATTCCAAATTTCACACTTTATTTTTATGACTTTTCACATAAAACGTACCCAACCCCTCCCCCTCCCCTAATTACAATATAAATTATTTTATTTTTGTATACTAACTATTGCATTATCGTAGAAAGATTAAGTCGTTATTTACGTGAGAGTAAGTACTATTAATTACTGCCTAATTCTCTTTTACTTATAATAAAAACTAATTCAATCAAAATACAAATGATATTAATTTGCATACCTCATTAGGGAAACTTAAAGGCTTTTAAATTTATATTTTAACTTATTAATTTTGACATAGGTAAATAATAATCATTTAATTAGCAAAACTGGTCTAAGTAAAGTAGCAAAAACTTGACCATTACACAAACACCTTCAACATGAATTAATTGCTACGGCAAAACCAACAAAGCGCCGTTTTATTGTCGGCAGAAGACAAATGCATTCGTCGTGTCACATGTCGACCGAGCAAGTAATATATTTCCTGTACTAAGGAAAAATTACACACAATAAAAACTTGAGTTCCCGAGAAATTAACGATGTATGAGTTGACAGGACTCGGCGAGCTTATCTGCGGGTTTAATGGAGAGGGAAAGTTATTGTGCCGCTTTTTTTCGCTTTCGAGCGTTAACTGTGTTTTCTTTTATCATAATGAAATGTTTTTCGGCGTTTAATTCCGTTCCTTTTAATGTTCTTTAAGCCATTAGCTAACAATGTTTTTTGAGAGATACAGCGACCGGATTTTGAACAATACAGGCTTTCAGTGAAAACGGATAACGCAAACGAAATCATTATCATTAGAGGATTTTTGTTGGACAGTTTAGTTTGTTATTGTGTAACATATTTTCTACTTTATAAATACAATTATGCATATCTTTAATACTTTTAAGGCTAATGTGTAGCCACAAACACTTACTACTACGACACTAAACTAGAGTAGACTAATATTTTAGAATCATGAACAAGAGACTATGTTACTATGTTAGAAAGAGAATTAAATTATTTAAGCAATGAATATATTAAAATTTCTACATGAAATTATATTTCAATTTTCTGGGTTACATTTTACCTTCTTTCCAAGAATTACATTTTGGTTTTTATAACTCAATTCAATTTCACCTTTTCGTATATTGTACATTATTACACGCTTTATATTATTAATTTTAAATGTTCAAAATTTAATGTTACATGAATTATATTTCTATATTATTAGTATTGTAAACTTTGTCAATATGTTAACACGTATTTGGGTTTCAGTCTATTATTGTTTTATCTTCATTCTATTATTCATATTTCATTCTTTATCTGAGTGTCAGGCTTGTGTTAGCTATTCTTACAAATAAATAATTTAATGTGGCATAAAAATATAGAATCATATCATTGTATATATTTATTTACAACAATACAATAACACTAAACACACCGGGCAAAGCTCGTCACCGGTTGAATGAGCCTATCCCTATTACGCTGTCTGGAGTAACCCCTCATGACGGCGAAACCGAGCACAATTGTAACAAAAATATTCCCACTATCACCTTTATGCTCTATAGGTACTTTGCTATTATCCAGGCAAAAACCACGACATTTTTTATTTTACTTTAAATCACACTATGTTTTTTTATATTAAATAAGTAATTATCAAATAACAAAAAAAAAAACAAAAAAACTCCTTGTTTAAATTTACGTTATTAGAACGCTATTTGTTTACAATAAAAAACGTAAGGTAACTTAGTGATCCAGTGACATTGTTGGGGCTTCTATATCTCTTACTTTGAATAAAAGAGTTTTATTTAGTATGAGAAATTTATACAAATTTTACTATTGCACAGTACTGTATTATTTTAGATTGTGCTATACATGTTTATCCACTGTCATTATAATACAACAGGCCCAGTTAAGCCCACGTGCAGGTGTGTATATGTTCAGTCTTCTGTTTTAACATCCGTTATCAAAACCGTCTCTAATTTGAAAAAACCTTTACTTACTTAATAATCATCTCTCATTGGAATATAAAACACGACAGCTGCTTCTAATTGGATCCCGATCATCATACTCCAAGTGTAACTGCTATCACGATTTAGTACCCATCCAGAGTATGCTGGATGTATGGTGGTAGTATTCCATTTAATTCTCGTTTGGCTAGCTACCACCTTCAAGTTGAAAATTAATCCCAAAGCATCTATTACCGAATACCGGAACCTTACCTAACATCAGGTGGAATTGTAACCTATAAATGATACCGATGTATGATTACCAGCTATCCAAAGATTTGCAGGACGGTATCATAATATCTACCTAGATTGTTGATCTCACGGTGCTTTTGACTGTAATTGTAATGGAGATTTTACTGTGCTCGCTATCAGACAAAATTTTATATTTTGCTGTACAATTATATACCAATTAACAGTCAACAATTCTATACAAAATAGTGTTATTGATAAACATGTTTTTTTATGATTATTTCTATTTTATCTAGAAGGTATATATTTACCCTTATTACCTACGATAATTATCAGAGTAATACA
Source organism: Actias luna (assembly GCA_039707435.1). NCBI lineage: Eukaryota > Metazoa > Arthropoda > Insecta > Lepidoptera > Saturniidae > Actias > Actias luna. The sequence goes on along the minus strand of JAZHAC010000034.1, from coordinate 5,599,070 downwards.
TAATGATAACTAATTCATTAATAATAAAACTTAGCCTTTCAAATCACGAAGTAACCCTTCAGAACTTTGATTGTAAGCTTAAGGATTAATTAATTAAATAACAAGGTGTGCACTTAAAAAGAGAATCTCGAAAAAGGCTTAAGTGGGAAGTTTCACGTTGCGGAACAACCACGAGCCCTTAATCCTATCATTGTCTGTCGAAGCCTGGAAAACTGTACCTTTGGAAATTCGGATTACAGCTGTAATCTGGGAATAATGGTGAATATGCGCTGCGCACTCAATATATCCTCGTTCAATATTTCATTTAAATGTTTCATTAAGTCCATGTAAGCGGGTGAAATTCTATTTTTGGTTTTATGCCTTTATATACCAACACAATAACAACAATTTTTCTTTTTTTGTTTCTTATATACATTTCTGTACTTTATAGGTTTAGCATCATAGCCACAATCTCACCTGGTGTTAAGTGACGATGTAACCCTAGATAGTGGACACGCCAAGCCTAGTGCAATGACTGACTCGTTGAACATTAAGTACCTCAATTTTCTCTATATGAAAATAGTAGGTACATTATTATAAAGTAATAATAACTGGTTTATATTAACCAGGATAAATTAAAAAAGAAATGATATATTTTTCACTAATCGAAATAAATCTAATTAAAACGGATTTTATCGCGGTTATTTATTAATTTTGATCCCGACGTTTCGAAAGCTTTTCAGTCTTTGTGTTCACAGGGCGGACTGAGGTGTAGGTTGTCCAGAAAACTTCATGTTACAGTATCTACCCTCAAAACGTCACGTAACCGTCGGGATCAAAATAATAAAGAACCGTGATAAAATCCGTTTATATTAGTTTTATTTCGATGACTAATCTTCGCGTAAACATAAAAAAATATTTTATGTTCCATGTTACATACAATATAGGAATTTTCTTAAACGCTATTTTGTAAATTAAATAGTTCATATATTAATGCGAGCACGTGTTTCGTAGTCATATACGTACATAGTACTCATTTAAAATTATAAATGAAGTCAAATTATTTATTACTAACTGTCATTGTCTTACAATTATTTATTATATCTGTCATGAAAATAGTACAGAATAAGAAAATGGAATATGTCGTTATGCATTTAATTAATACTAACCATAAACATCAAAAACGGCATAAACTTGAATTACGCGATGTACGTCACTTACAGAACAATTTCATAAGTACAATATAATAAATTGAAACATTATGAACGCAGAAAATCTCATTATGCTCATCCTCACGTCTGCAATTAAAATTTTGAAATTCCTCCTCAGTTTGCGAGTTTGAAGCACCACCTATACAAAATGAAGGAAGGTGCAAAACTCGAAACAAATTGCGTTAAAACGTAATAGAAACTCGTTTCCCGTAAAAGTTTCCATCAGATTACGACGCAAATTCAATATTTAAGATTGATTTGGGCAGATGCTTGAAGGGCATCGTCGGCGTCTCGCAAAAGGGCAATCTATGCATATAGATACATATGTAATTTGTATACATATTTATAACAGTTAATACAAGCGTTTGTTTGTTTCTTACAAAACCAGACATACTAGCAAATAATAGATTATTTATTAAACTTTATATGTATACCAATAGAGTTATAATCACAATCTCATCTGGTGTTAAGTGATGATGTGCCCCAAGATGATGGACACGCTAAACCTAGTGGAAGGACTGGCACTTAAGTATAATTACCGGACTCCACCTATAGATATTTGGCGGCATATTTTCTTCTTAAGAGTGGTAGCTAGCCTGGCGGGCGTTTGAAGAAGCCCTACCACCATGCTTTAAAAATATACGAAATGGCAATATGATAGTGTTACTTATGTGAATTACTTAGTTACAATTTTTATAACTTGAAAAAAAAATTCTATAACAATTTCTAAACCGAAAATTATACTACACTATACCCACGCAGATAATTCTCGGTCAATTAAGTATTTTGTTCATGAAAAACAATCCCACCTTTGTTAACATTGTAAGCGAGACGAATGTAAAAGCTTTTTTACGACATGACCCAAAACGCGAAGAAAATGAGAGTAAAAAATATAAAATAAATTTCATACTTAAACCGATGGAAATTTGCATGATATTAGAGCTCATCTGCCTTTATAAAATTTTGTGTATGATGACCAACAATCCATAGCGAGAAATTTAAAATAACGAATTATATATACTGAACATATTCGCTGGTGTACCACTTAGCATTTACTATCTTTTGGAGGATAAATTATTGATATTACGTCTGAACAACTTTTATTTAATATAATGAAGGTTTAGCGTTATGGTCACAACCTCACCTGATGTTAAGTGATGATGTGGCCCAGATGGTGGACACGCTAAGCCTAAGGGACTGGCTATCAAGTGCAACTGCCGGAACACACGTATAGGAATTTGGCGGCAGGTTTTCAACTTGAGGGTGCTAGCTAGCCAGGCGGGTATTAGGAAAAGCGCTACTACCATACAAATACATGAAATGTATTCATTTTAAATGACTTATTGACTTTTACCACATATATTTTTATGTAATAGCGAGCAAACGAGAAAGCGTCTCATCTGATGGAAAGTGATCACCGTCACCCATGGACACCCACAACATTAGAGGTATCGCGGGTGTGTTGCCAGCCGTTATTGGAGGGTCTGGCTCTCAAACTACATATAGTTTTGTTGACTTTTGTAGACATATATCAGTCATGCACCCTTACAAATGAAGCATAAAATGACTGTACCACACGTACATATCTTGAAAATTATGTCCGTGCCCCCGTTTTTCTCCTAAACGCCCCGAGGCATCCAATTTAGAAAAAAAGAATCCCACAAACACACTGTTTCTCGCTTGAGATCACACCACGCACTATTTGAATTTTCTCCCAAACGAGGGTGGAATCAATTTAAATTTTAACTCACACTTAATACACCCTTGTTTGGTGTCTAAGTGGTGTGTTTCAGCCACCCCTAGTTTCAAAGGAATAATACGGTAAAAAGACAAGACCGACCATCCGGTGCAAGTGAAGAATTGCCTTCTTGTTGTTTTTGTAATTTTCTATAAATTTACATTGCCTAGTATAATTTATACTATAACATACATACGTCAACGACATTTATTTATTGATATTTGTAAAAACAGTGAAAATTAGTGACACCTCGTTTTTTATTACAGCACTTAAGTTTATACAATCGTGTATTATAATTCAATCTTTAACAATATTATAAACAGTAAAGATTGGTATTTTTGTTTCTAACGAATAAATTCAACAACTACTATACCGATTTCAAAGTTTTTTTTGTCATTAGAATACTATATTAGCCGTGAGTAATATAGGCTATATAGCATTTTTGTATGAAAATGATTCAATAAAATTTTAGTTTCACGCAAACGAATTCGCGGACACAGCTAGAATATAACATATGTTTAAAACTTGACTTGCTGTATGTATCTTACAATCCTTACTAATATTATAAATGTAAAAGTGTGTTTGTTTATTATTAAACTTTCATGCTTAAACCGCCGAATCGATTATGATTAATTTTGATATATAGATAGATGGGACCTTGGAATTAATGAATTTCACGATATATATGCATAACGATTATACTAGTTTAAAAGTAAATTGGTGAATAAAAGCAGAAGAGAAAATCGTGTGAAATCTTACTTAGGTTACAATAAACGCGTAATGAATATAAGCTTTATTATTTAATTGCAGGTGTCAACGACTTGTTCTTCCCTTCAACTGTCTATTAACTAAAAATCAATTCTAAGCAAATGTCTATGTTGTGATACATATATGCATGCCAAATATCAAGTCTATCGGTTGTATAGATATAGAAATCTGATGAAAAGAGGATAAAACCTCTTATATGCATTTATAGACAACTTGATTTATGGTTGTACATTATACAAATGCATATCACAAAATGAAAATGTATTTATTACTCAAATAGTAAGTAATATGAAACGCATATCACCGTTTGTTTTGGTATCAGCAACGCTATTTTAAATTCAAATAAATGTCAACCATAGCTTTTGTTTAAAGATCTCTTGAATATCAAGCGGGCTTTGGAATGCATTCGCTAAATCGTTATGCACCGCTAAACTTACAAACCGTATGAGATCTTGCCGTCGCCGCGTCCCAACGTCCAAATAGAAATTGTAAATTTCACAAACATGTTGGCTTGGCTCCCGCCCATTTTCATTTTCTTGGATGACCCCGTGAAAATAAATTCACGGTTGGTATAATGGGAATGCCAGTCTTAATGTTATTAAAGTAAATGTAATGGTGATGTGTATGTGGAAGTGCTAATGGTGTAGATTTATTGTGGCCAATGAATAAAATAACTTATTAATAATAGAGGCACAGAAAAAATAGAAAAGCAAAAAAAGTGATAATGAGCAACTTTAAATATGTGTAGGAAGAATAACACCGCCTAAAATAAATAATGATATTGTCAATGAATTATTCTTAACAAAGTTGATCAAATTTTAAAAACGCCCAAATACGTTAACACTATATGAATGTTTTCACTGTAGTTTTCTCGTTACGCTCTGGAATTTATCTTATCAGAATTAATTTGGGCATCTACTCCTCGTAACTTACTTAATTGAATCACTAATTGAACGTACATAAAATTTTATTTTTGTTACAGATAAGTAAATGTAAATTTACGATTCAATTGTACAATATTTTGTTTTGTCAAACGATATTAACCATAAGTACACACCTGATGTATTGATGGAACTGAATAATTCGCGATTGGTGTGGCAATGACAACAATAGATGAACCACCTAATATATTTTTATTCTCTTTACTTGGGTACTTTTTAAAAATAGATTAAATAAAATTATACATAGAAAGTCTACATTTTATTTTAATTTAAATAGCGCCTACCGATTCGCTGAAAACATACCAATTTTCGCTAACGACAGCGCAGAACTACATAAAGATAACTTTAACATTCAATTTAAAGTCTGTAATTTACCGTTGAAGTGAAAATAGTCCCTGAATGCAAGCGTGGAAGTCGGCGTACAATTGCCTCGACTTGTTTAGCATAATACAGAGATATCATTAAAGCACAAAAGACTCTCTGACTTCCCATTCAAGAAATTATATGAAACAGATTGTGCAAAGATTCTGAATTATCTTCAAGGAACGATGAATTTATGAAATATATTTAAATACTAGCTTTTACGTGCGGTTTCGCTCGTGCTAATATTAATTTTTTTACCAGACTTCATATAAGTTTTTATCAAGTAAAAGTAGCTTATCTCTGTCTCCAGGGTGCCATCTATTTATGTACCAAAACTCATCGCATTCAATTCAGCGGTCTAGGCGTGAAAGCGTAACAAACAAACAAACTCACTTGCTTTTATAATATTAGTATGGATATGGATGAACAAAATTATTCTAAGTGTAAACAAAATTTATGACAGACCATAAAGAGTAGTTCACTCATTATTTATTGTCACAACAACGACACATTCACATATACTGCATAAATTTGATAGCATAAGGCCTTACCCAGTTAGATATCTTATAGGTGTAAACATCTTACATTTCTAACAATAGCACAATTCTAACAATAACAACTCAAGTGCAGACAACTAAAACAAACTAGGGACTATATAATTTAAATAATATTGAGTGAAACTTCTAGAAGAAGCAATGATAAATATCAATATCACTAAGACTGTTATTATAAAATTCGTATTGAACTGTTTCATACGATTTAGTGGTGAACAGATATTGGTTCTCACAAATTCTACAGAAAAAGTATTTTGTATATGGAATCTTGGAAAATTTCAAGGGACATTTAGGTTTAATTCTTGTAATAAATAAGGCACCGAAACTAATCCATTTATAAGCTTGTACAAAAAAATAAGATCAGAGATTTTGCGTCGATTATGTAATATGTTGATTTAAAATGCAGTAGACGAGTATAGTAATCAGCACTGTAAGGACAACTATGTTATTTGCGAGCGAAGAATTTTGTTAAATTACATGCGCTATTAACGATTATATAATGGGGATTCCAGGTATTTGTTCCATACTCTAAAATGCTTCTGACTAATGACTTGTAAAGGTGTAATATTGTTTTCATATCACGGAAGGCGTTACATATGCGCTTAAAAACCTACACATTTTCCAAGCCTCAGAAATTGTAGTGCTTATGTGATCAGTAAATTGCTATCTATTTCAATTCCTAGATCTCTCGTCCTGGTTTTAACTTGTAAAGTCAAAAATTTTGAAGTTGTTTTTTGAAAAGTGGAAAAATACCATCTGGTCCTGGAATTTTTTTAATCGCTTTAAGACATCACTTTCGGTTATTGTACTATTAGTAAATGAATTCTGTGGAAAAGTAGTATGAAGGTTAGTAGAAATAGATTCACCGGTGCTAACAATAGTATTGTCTAATGTCATATCAGTAGCTATATCTGAGTCTCCCTCCTCCTTTATTTATGCGTGACTAAAAATTTTTTGAATGATAAGGCTTGACTTGAATATACTTCTTACATAATTATTATAACAACATCTGATCGCCGTTTCAATGCGTTTATTTAATAGTTTGAATTGTATGAGATCTCGAGGGTTTTTATGTCGTTTATATTTTAGTCTACTTTTTTCTTTTTCTGAAATTAGTGATATTAAAGCTCTTGAATACCAAATCAGTATTTTCGATTACGCAATTTTATTTGTGGTACTGTACGTTCTATTATAGCTTCTATAATATCACAAAATTTTCTTGTTAAGATATTGACATTCTCACTACAGAGCTCTGATTTCCAGTTTATCGTACTTAATTCAGGATTTACTATTTTATAATCGAGTTTAAGCATATTATCATTTGTTTCTGAAAATGTTTACCAAATATTATTTTTAATACTGCTTAATACTAAAGTGACATAGCACTGAACGTTTTTGTTAAAAAATATTGAGTAACTCACATCAAAACTATTTAATCTTAAGACAACTAGCAAAACAAATTGTACTGCTGACGTTCGCGACTAAACGTATATACTAACTACTATATGGACCGTTTATTTTGAAAGTGGTGTAAGTCCATTTTTGATAAAAATTAGTTATCACGTAATTCATGCTTAATTTAATGTAAATTTTTTATATATAACTAGTCCGTATTTAATTTCTCAAAAAAATCCCATGTTTTGTACAACTTAAAATCGGTCGGTAAATGAAATTGCATTATTAACAAATATAATAACCTTTAATTTTCTCGAAACAAAAGAAAATGGACTTATACCACTTTCAAAATAAACGGTCCATATATAAGTATATAATAAATATTGATAACGATAGTGTCAAGAATATTGTATTATCCTAATTCTAACCATTTAATATTATAAATGCGAATATAAGTTTGTTTTGCTTTCACGCCTAAACCGCTGAATCGATTATGATTAATTTTTGTCTAGAAATATACTCTAGAGGCCTAGGCTTATAGGCTACTTTAGCTCGCGAAAAACCTATAGAGGAGAGTAAGAGGTAAATTTTGTATGAATTTTTTATTGTGATAACAGTTTGCTTCACACTTAGCAGAATTATATTTCATAGCTAATAGTCTAAATCGAAAGACAACTATAATTGTTTGACAAAATCAACAATAACACGAAAGCAGCCGCTGATAAAAGCTTTTTATATCATAAAGTGTCATACAAATTATTCACTGTTTAAAGTACTATTCCTAATCTACACTTAAAATATTAAAAACCATTAGTGCCTATATACATACTACTTGGCAAGTACGATTCTTCGCAATAAAATTATAAAAGCCTAATCATTATCGGTAATTACATTAACAACTCCAACAACGTACGCAGAACTTTTAAAAACACAATCCAAATGCATATAAGTCTTAAAATGTATTTCTTGGAAGCTAATGGGCACTTACTGCCTTGCGCAGGTGCTTGAGTATTTATTCAGTTTTTAACCCGTATTATAAGTGTGTGCACAGTTGCAAGTAATGTAGAAAGTCTTGTTATCATTACTGTTAAGATGCTTCACCTTGTTTTCATTTGCGACATTATAAAACGCAAGTACGTTCTTCAGTTGAGATTGACATTAAAGGCACGTTAAATAGTTATGGTTTCAATAGCAAATTGATAGACTATTATTATTTCTCTCATTGATCTGTATTATTTCTTACTCAATCCGTCCGTGCTTCAGCAGTATGATCGATTTAATAATACTGAGTTACATTTTTTTAATGTTGCTCAATGTCATGCTGGTCTGCTGGAGCCAATATGTTATGTAAGAGGGAACCGGCTGACAGGAAGACGGTTTCGCAACTTCACAGACACACACACTATCTTTCTACACTTTATTAGGTAATTTTATATATTCCGCCAAAAATCAGTTTCTTTCAGATATAGACACAGCATCGACAAAAATAATTTGTGAGCAAAGAGTATCTATCCGTTTTTTCAGTCTTCATTTGTCCATGGGCCTGGGAAGTTGTCCAACTGTCGTTATCCAACTCAGGCTCTCATTCCAAAACCCTTTGGTCTATTACCTTTTTAAAAACGAAACACTGATAATAACTACTGTCTAGACTACACCTTACCATCAGGCTTGTCTATTTAAAGACTAACTTCCATACAACTGTTTTATACAATTCCACTTTAATCTTGTGACTCTAGACTTAAATCATGGTCACTTTTTTATTTGTGCATTAATAATAGTAATATAATCATAATTTTGATATATAGAACCTATCATAAACGATGAACATCTATAGCAATACATAGATTAGTGCCTAAACATGCAATGAGGAGAAGGATATTTAAGTAATACATTAATATAATAGAATTCAGTAACATAGTGCGCCCGAAGCTATCACAGCGTTCTATAGCGACAACGTTTGCGCTTGTCTTGCTTTATCATTCCATTTACCGGTAAATCCTGAAACACGAAACACTGCTTTGCAAGTAAGTTTGTAAAATGCCTTAGGATTCAAATGAATGTAATGTGAATTTTGAACAATGAGCAATGTATATTCTATTTATACAATCGTATATATGATGCGATGGTGGTTCAGATGGTCGTGTACAGGGACGTCGCGCTAATGGATGTGAGTTCGAATCAATGAGCCTTAACTTTCGGTGAAGGAAAGCATGGTGACCAAACTATAGCACGGTGGTAGAGCTTGCCTAACTAGCGAGTTAGATAGCGATCTAGCACTCTCAAGCTGAAAATATGGCGTCAAATACCTATAGTTTTGTTCAGGCAGTTGCATTTGAGAGTCAGTCCCTCCACTAGGTTTAGAGACATTTTTTTGAGACATATCGTCACTTAACATCAGCTAAGTTTGTATCCATAACGCAAAACCTGTACAATATAAAAATGTTAACAGTCACTTTTCTTAAAATGAGTTTTAATTATCCACGTTGAAAGAATACATTTCCATATATATTGCTTAATTTGTGTGTATAGAGTTCATTATAACCCATTGTATTGAATTTATAAAACTCAATTAATTTATAATGCGTATAAAAGACTAGTATAAAGTATAAAACTAATTAATATTGTAACTCCATGTTTGTCTTATCTTGATTTTCTCTTTTAGCCTTGTGCAGTTTATCCTACTATGTATTTATACACAATCTTAATTGGAAACATGCTATGTATTAATTCAGTTTGAAGAAATATATAAGTATTCCATACGAAAAGACGATCTATTTTATTAAATAGATGCTTAAGTTGTATTGATTTATAGTTATATTGATTATTCCCGTAGTTTGTATTAAAAATATGTTAAAAATTAGTCTTTAAAATTTAAAAGCAAAAAACCTTACTTTAAATTGAGGATTAAAGCCAATAGCCATGAAATAACCTATCTTTATGCCAAAACGTGCAAGTCGGTTCATAAGTAAGTCAAGCTTATAGCCCCGGATCACAAAGTCGATTCATTATACTTACAAAGATTTATGATCTTTGGAAAATCATTTATTAGAATTTTCAGAAAATGTTAATGTTCGATACCTCAATATCTTTGTCCTTTGTTTTATAAAGAGGAAAAGCACTTTTATAACAATTCCTTATTAACAAGTATTTTATTATATACCTTTGAATAAAGAATGTAGTATTTTTAACTTGTAAGTGTGTTCCCTTTCTGAGCAGTTGCCTATTTTTGTTTCTGTTCTTCGAGATGAAAGGATTTGTGTACCAACACTTATAATATGTTTGTACTAATTCAGATACCTTCATGAGCATGCCAAAGATGACACAATAACACTTTTGCATTGTTGCATTTTTATCTAGAGAGAGGGACGAACTTCATAGCAATCCATGGCTTCACCGTGCGGATGCCGGGTCCATCGTGTGGCAAGGAGGGAAATTCCGACCAGTTCCGGGAACATGTCACACGGGTGTTAATTTTTAGGGGCCCCTTTCCGAAGTGCGGCAACACTCATCTTCAATACCCGTGTTTCTCTTCCTTTTCAGGTAAATTTGGTACGAGTCTATTCGAGCTGCTTTGGAATCATATTCTAGTATATAACTTACTGCAGTCCTAGAAAGGCCAAGATCTCTACAAAAGTACCGTAACTAAATACTGAGTTATATGGCAGCTTTTATTGTATACTAGATTTTATATTCGGCTTCGCTCGCGTTAATATTGATTTTGTCAAATAAATCAGATAATATTAGTATAATAATCAATGGTCTTGGTAGTCCAAATTGATAAGGTTAGTGGCAAATTGCATGGTGGTAGGACTTTTTCCAATGCTTGCCTGGCTAGCTACCACACTCATGTTGAAAATCTGGAGCCAGACACCTATAGGTGTGTTACGGCAGTTGCACTTGAGAGCCAGTCCCTCCACTAGGCTTAATGTGTCCACCGTCTTGGGCCACATCGTCACTTAACACCACATGAGATTGTGGCCATAACGCTAAAGCAAATAACTATAAAAAATACTAAAAAAAATTATATATATTTATATAAAGGTATTATAGGGAATTATAGGGAATAAAAAGGATCAATGATGATGTCCTATTATTATAGCTCATGTAAAATAAAATGATTTACGATTGTTTAAATTGAAATCTACGTTTGTGTGAATGAAATTCATCGTATAAAATATTACACATTACCAGCCTCCTAGGAATTAAACGCATATTTCGTGAGTAACGACATTGACCTTCAGTAGTCTCGTGTCTGGTGGAACCTAGAAATTAATGTATATCAGTTATTTTGAGAAATCCCTTGGTAGCTAGATATCTGATTTATGTAATTATTTATACTAGAAATATGAATAGCACGTGTGGGTTTTCTCATATTGGAAGTAGGCAATATCTATCAACACATTGTACATAGAAGGCAGATGACACGGCCTACCTCTTGTATTCGTGTTATTATGAAGGGAACAATTATATTATAAGTAAAAAGGCGTTTTTACTGAAACTGTATTTATTTTAAGTGTAAAAATGTCATAATACGTGCTTGTTGAATAGTTTGCAGTAGATGAATATCGATTCAATGTGCAAGGGTGCGAAAGTATCTACATACCTAATATTTTATAAATTTTAATTTAAAATTGTATAGCACTATCGATTGATGGTGAAGAAAAACATCGTGATGAAACCTGATTGTCTTGATTAACTATTTAAGATGTAAAACAAAATAGAGCTGTAGAATTTTTGGTGATTTAAATAGTTCATGGGCTGGTGTAGGGATTAAACTTATGCTGTCCGTCAGAATAACACATTTATCAAAAAAGCGACGTCAACAAATATATATTGCTATAAAGGAATTAATTTTCCAACCACTAACTAGTTCAGGTTATCGATAAATAAGTTGAGTTTAAAAAGATAACATATATAACTAAATAAATTTAGTATCAGATTTATTGGAATTCAACTGAATATTAATATTCAGTTTGGTATTAACAACCGTCAACCATATCAAAATAAAGATTTTGTTAATTAAAAGTTTTATATATTTTGTGAAACTACGTTTGAATATTAAAATTAGAATACCACAATGAATTTGAGATTCATTACTTTTATTTCATAAGATTTGATTAAGTTTATTAATTGATTTTCCGGTTTGAATCAAGCAAACGAGACTATCAATAAAATTAATATGAAGAATTTGAAAAAAAAATAAAGTTTTTGTTCTTACATTTTCTTTTATACAACAATATATAAGCTCGGCTTATAAAGTAAGGTAAAAGCTTTCAGATAAGCTTCGGGTGAAATGTATTTTTTCAAAAGCCTAAAGTTTCGGGAAATCCTTAAGTTACGCCTATAAATCACTTGAATTTACAGAAACGAGAAAGCCTCAGAACTCAAACGTAAATGAGTCGGTCACATTTACGCTTGATTAATGCCTCTTCGAAAGGGTGAGTTACAGTCAAAGCCATTTTACTATATTTATTGAAGTTATTTTAATGACAATTAAAAAAAATACCCTTTTTGAATATGAATTAATAAAAATATTCTCCACTACACTGAAGATGTAGAAATTGATGGTAAACCAGTTGTTTTTTTTTTAATTCTAATATATTTTTCAGCTAAACTAAAATTATTACTATAATCTATACTGTTTTTGGCATTTAATATATTAGATATAAAACTAGTTGACCGTATAATGGCATGCTGAGCCACCTTCTAAAGTGAATGTACATACATTTGTTTCTCCATATAACAAAAATACATATTAATCTATGAATATATGGCCGCCAACAAAAAACATTATGGTAATTATTAACAAAATATATCATAACAATCAAGAACTGTACTTTCGTAATTAAGAGTGTTGATATTCATTTTACAATGTTTATTTAAATACCTATACTATTAATAGAATCTTAAAATGTTTGTAGTATTGTTTATAAATAAGCGAGTTTCAATACAATTCTTTAAATACAATGAAACAGTCAGCGTCTCACTAAGCCCTATGATTTTTTTGAAATATATTATGAACCCAATTACTAACGATTATAATGACATTTGGTTAGACAATTAAGACATAGGATTCCAATTTTGATATCGGTGGTAGGATCTAAAGCAGTAGTAATATATTTATGATATGAAATTTTACTAACCTTTAAGGCTCTGTGTCACATTTTAAATAAATTCAGTAAAGTTACGTATTCATTGTGATGAATTCGAAAAGTATCCGCATATTTCGTCGTTACATTAAGTTAAGTGCAGATTCATTAATTTGGTGGAATATCTATGAGTTTCTCTCAATGTTTTATATAACCCTAAGATCTGTTCGCGAAAGTCAAATAAATTAGAAGAAGCACTTACGGCCAGTTTTTGCTCTTTTTCCTTTAGAAGACAAACTTTAATTGTTTCTCGAACGTTGTTACATTTTGACGTATTTGGAAATTTTAAAATCTTTTTGTTGGACTTCTTTAGCAAATTTCGTCACTAAAGTAATGTTATAATTTGACGTCAAATGTTTATTGTATACATTTTCCTTAGTAAAATTAATTTTTAAGAAATTGCTCAGATAAAATCATGTCTCTAAGGTAAATAAATTTAAATATTGGTCGATTAAACTCTTAATAAATTTTTAACAGTTGCCGTGTAAATTAAATCAAAGATTATTTTTAACTAAATAGAATTTATAATTTATATTAATGATATAATTGGATTCAAGTATATACTTTAAGAATAGTTTTATCATAAATTACCTAGTCTCATGCAATTCTGAAAATAAGTAAGCCAAGACTTTTTATAGTAAAGTTTTTTATATAAGTTTACAAAAAGAAAAGCAGAATTATAAACTCTTCACCTATCTTAAAAATTAATAAAAACGTTTATATTTTATATACGTTATAATTTATCTGTTGTATATAGTATTCGGTAATACATTTTTTATATCAGTGTTTGTATATTTATAAATGTATTTATGCTTTTTCTGTAATATAAATTATTGTATTTGTTTATTCAAATGATATTATTTTCCTCAATATTGACTAGTTAAAATCACGAATAAGCTAGACTCTTATTGTGAGGTATTGTTTTGTTTTCATTTTCATATGAGTTTATTAAAAAAGAAAACTAAAACAAACAAAGTGTATTAAAGACAACATTAGCGAATAATAATTGGCATCGTTTGTAAAATATCACAAGTTCATATTTTAATTGCTATCTCTTCCTTATAGGGTTCGTTAAGTACAGACTAGAGATTATTAGTATCGTTAGAAACTATTCAAGTATGCTGTGCTACGGCTGCTACGCTCGGAGACGATGGAAAATTCAACGCGTCCTTATTTTAAAGATTTTTGCAATCTCTATCTTCGTTAGTTTTAGTGAACCATTTTTTTTCTTTGATTTATTTACTAGCAACGCCATACTCGAAAAATGGAATAGGTTCCTATAAAAAAAAAAGGGAAATATTTTCAAACTATTCGTATTAATCGCTTTATATGAACTTAGATTTGTAATTGATATATAATTTATAACATACTCACTGTACCCGCGATTTCGTTCTCGTGGAACTAAAAATAATTCAATAAATTTTGCCCTTTTTTGTAACTTTTTTCAATACCGCCTTACTAGAAAAAGAGGTATTTTAAGGAGCATGTAGGTATCCGCTTCATATTTACGTAAAGTTATTGCATTCTTTATAACTAGAGGTTGAAGAAATGTGAACGCTGTCCCTGATCTCTGGCAACACGGGCGTTAGAAGTGTCGCCGTAGTGCGTTTTGGTGGGTAGTGTCGGGTGCTTCTCACCCGTTGAGTGCCACATGCGGCATGCGTTAATGTGTTTACGTGTTGCCATAAGGAGATCCGTTATGAATAGGATGTTAATCACCATGTTAATAAATTAGAAAAAGATTATGAGATTCTATATTCTTCTTCTCCTTTTTATTTTAATGGTGACATGTAACAGGTGCCCAATTCCACTCGTGTCATGTAATTAGGAAATAAAACGAAGTAGATTGAACGGTGGCATTCTATGTCATTTGTGATTAGTTATGACTTTTTAATAGATACTTTGAAAATATTGGAATTCCTTTAAAAAAAGTCTCGTTTGCAAAAATATGTTCCTAAAAGTTTTTTTGTGTACCCATGTCTAAAAATTATCATGGGAGTTTGGAATATCTACAAACATACGAGTCATAAATCCAACAAGTCTTGTAATAAACTTACCATATAATATGTGTACCATAAACCAAACTAGATAACCAATAGTTTCGCAGTCGAGTTTCATATCAAATTAATAATAAAGAACATCATCCAAATTGATGTCTCAATAAAAGAAATAGAGTTGGTGACTGCTTTTAATAGCCTTGAAGGTATACTTAAGTAATATGAACCACTTATTAATAAATTAATACGACTAAAGTATTTCCCAACACGAAAACACAGGCTTGATACAAAAGCGTAAAACATGTTCACTAACGAAGTTAATTAATTCACGTTGTAATATTTATTCAGTAAAACACACTAATGTGCTCGGCTACTGGAGCTTATGTGTTAACTTCGCGTATGAAACTTTACAGTGGATAATATGAATAATAAGTAACCACGTTTTGTACTGATATTTTCGCTCTTAGGTAAAATATATAAGTCAACAGTTTATATTCCCTTTATGCTTGTATGTATGGCATTCGGGTCATGTTTTTCTTTAAGCTTAACTTAGAAATATGAACTTTTAACTATCCTTTATTAATTGATACAACTTAGAAATAAATTATTTCGCTTTCTCTCGTGAAAATGATTAAAGAATTTGGTTTCATAAAAAAATTTCAAATGAAATCTATGTACAGAAGAAGGCAAATATTTCAATGACAATATTAACTAAATTGCTAAATAATGTTCGTTTCTATGAACTATGCATTACTTAACTCTACTATAATTATGGATAGAACAAACGTGTATGGAATAAAGGGAAAAGGATTCCAAATATTTAAACTTTAAATTTACTACACTCATATGTTGAATAAACAAACTTAAGTACCTCGTACATTTGTCAATTTTTTCGCTTGTTAAAGATGTGCGATGATATGTATTACTTCGATACGACGAGTCGTGAAGGGAATCTCTCAAAGCGTAAAGAGAAACACCCTAAGTACGACGTAAAATAAACATAAGCCACACGATGCACAAACGTTCTTGTTTGTTAACTATGATAAGTCGTATTTTTCTCTAGTATATATTATATTTTTTATTGGTAGTAATAACTTGATACGTTAACATCTAATAACTGTATAAGTTTTTACAGTATCATTATCCCTCCTACGAAACTATCAAATCTTAAGTCTAATATCATGATTTTGTATTGCGTATATCTAATTGGCTTCTCGCAAATCGCCATAATCATTTACATGACCATCTGAAATTATCTAGGTAGTTATTTTTTTGTTATACGCCCAGCAAATTTCAGTCATCCAGATTTTATTAAATAACGACAATATATATAAAAAATAAAAAACAATACTTCAAAATGTTGAAACAAAAACCAGAAAGAATCACATTATAACCTACTTTAATTTTTGATAAGTTATTTATACATAAGTGCAAGATATTAATAGCTACGTCAGACTGACATTTCTTTTTGATATCATCACGCTACGTAATATCTTTATATATCGTGTTAGACAGAACATAATCCAAAAACAATGGCAACCATTGACAGCTAATTGATCAAGGGTCATTGATGTCAAGCCGACCTACGAACCTGTCAGTGACTGGACATATATACACTGGATTATCCCATAACATGTCAAGCCAAAAGAAAACCATTCTGAAACACTTTACAACATGTTTATAGTGATCGTAACCTAGTTGAGTACAGATCCTTCTATCCAGTTTGATTGAACGGAACCAGAATGATCGGGATTCGCCTAAGTATGTCAATATAACGGGGAATAAGCTAATTAGTCACAAGTTTTCGTGGGGCACACGTAATATTTATCACGTTTGATAAAATAAGTATTATTGTAGGTAATATAATAATAGTAAAATATCATCATATCATAATATCATATCATCCCCACAAACTTTATGATTGCAGATTTGAGGTCGTTAGTTACGATTTTACATATTAACTACTAAACTAATGATCATTGAAATCCGAATGCACGTCTGAAATACAGAAAAGTATATGGGGTAGGTAAATTCCACTCTGAAAAAAAAAGTTATCCCAAAGGACAGAAGAATAATTATATATTGAAAAAATCGGAAACCTTAGCGAAGCCACTAGCATAACTAGTTAATATATATTTTAATGTATCAATAAACGAAATATAATTTTACAAGCTGGTTAGCTTTGCAACTCGCGTACACAAACAACTCGGTCGGATGACTTAAGACGACAGGAACCTCTCCCCCTAATATAATTAAGACTCAGCCAGTTTACATGCCGTTTTGAATGCAAGAGACAAGCCACATTTACGAGTGGTTACATTTGTTATTTAACAACCTGTTATTTAGCAACTGAATTGTCATTTGATAATGCTTTTAGCAAAACGGCCAGGTTTGTTTAACAAATTCACTTTATATGTATACTTTATAGGTTTAGCGATGTGGCCATAATCTCGTCATGGTGTTAGATAAAAATGATGGACAAGCTAAACCTAGTAGAGGGACTGTCTCTCATGTGCTACTGTTGAAACATACCTATAGGTATTTGGCGGCAGATTTTCAACTTAATGGTGGTAGATAGCCAAGTGGACTATACAAAAAGCACTACCACCATGTTGTGGTTAATAACAATGTTAATGGTTTTTCCTAAACTAAATTTAAAATATTTTATTAACCATTAGGACTACCAAGTTCCCCAAAACATAGTAAACATATAAACTATATGTGGAATTGAAATCTATATTCCTCAAGTGTTATTTACTAACATTGGTAGTTCAAGTTCGACAAAGAAAATAAACACTCGGTCGAAACTAAGCCTTTGAAAGTATGATGACCTAATGGTAGCGATCTTGGAAGTGGCTTGAAATCTTACAATTATTCTAAGCTTTTGGTTAAGAAAAAACATCGTGGCGAAACTATTATAAGGTGGCAGAACATTTTCTAATAGACAACGTACTGTCTACTTTCCCTTTACTTTTACCTTTACTATTACTATTTACTATTTACTATTTACTACCTTTACTATGTCACCAAATACCTATAGACGTATTGATGCGGCAGCACTTGGAACCCAATCTCTGCGCTAAAGTTAGCGTGTTAATAGCTCTACCTATATCAGCTACGCAAAGCAAACTTATAAGGAGTAAAACTGATTCAGGTTGAGTCAGGTTTTTTTATACTACAATAACAGTAAATAAGTCTGCGATTCAGCTAATGGTAAATCACGTTTAATTTGTAAAATATCGGCGCCTGCAACTCCAAAAACATCACATGCTCGTTTTAGACAATATTTTTTATCTTAGCTCAACACAATGACAGTACTTCACCTAATGGTAAGTGCAGTACGGTCTAATAATAGTAAACACTGCCGTACGTTAATGACCTCCGTCATTCGCGACTGTCATACCAACATGCTAAATACCTTTTCAAGCCTCGTTTAAAAGACCCAATATTTTAGAACGGAGGCAACACCCACACCCAAATCGAAAGAAGGTTCCATAGCTCTACAGTGCGACAATGACAAGACTTTTCAAACTTTTTTTAGTGGAGGTAGCTGTGGCTACCATAGAGAGACCATACGGAGACCACACTTTAATTACGTTCCATAGACCTTAACGGCCAATAATTAAGGTTGGTACTGATTCCAAACAAACACTTAACATGTGGCATAATATCACAATCATAATACCGTTTGATTAATCCCCGATAGCGACTTAACGTCGCTCTTCTAGAATATTCGATATGCGCTTACATAATGTGATTATACGGGAAATTGTCTCCGAGTATTAGGAAATAATGTCATTAAAACTGTGCTTACAGAGATGTGATTGATGAGTGTTCGTTTGTTGTTCGTTACCGGTTACAATCACCGTCGACGTGATTTGAATGTGATTTTTAACGACCTTTCAAATAACTCATGATGAATCACTTCACAATTCGACATCATTATATATATAAAAGGTGCTGTGATAATTAAAAAAACCAACGTTATACTTGTATGTAGCTATATTTATAAGTGAAACTAAACAAATGTGCAATATAAAGCAATAAAAATATACAGTAATATTTTTTGGAAATTATAATCAAGTATATTTTCTTATTAATATACGAGATAAAAATATTGAATTTTGAAACTGTTATCCTTTGTACACGCATTTTTCTGAAAGTATTCCTAAATAGTTTCACTGGTTATGATGATTTTTTTTTGTGTACTCTTAGTATAATCTTGATGTCTCTGTAGATCCGATAGTGGCACGCTGTCGATATGTGCAATTAATTTTCTTAATTAACACAATATTTTTACATAAACAAACATAACCATTAATTTTCAAGCTTCGTGTATGAGTTCCCCGTCCTTATAACTTCTTCCTCGCGCTTATAAGTTTTTTTTTGACGCTAAAATGATACTAAGTTTTAAATAAATCCAATTGACTGAATTAGGGTCAAGGACCACATTAGCCACTTAATTAAAAAAAAAAAAAACACCAGTAAGTTGCCTACAAAAGTAATAAGATGTCCCCAAAACATATTTTAGGTCAAGCTAAATCTTTATTATTTAATGAAAATTAAGTACATCAGAGATAGCTGAGATAACAAGAAATGTGTGTCATGCGTGGGTATCGTAATCGTTTCGGGCAATTGGTTAGTAACGCCTACCATCAAATCTTTAATTGGAAAATTACTGTTCCTGTGGTTCGAACATAATTTAATGTAAATATTCTAATCCTTGCTTATTTTTCTAATATACACTAACAATGCCAAACTTACAATAACAAATAAAGTACACAATAACAAAAGAAAACTATACAACATATATTTTTAATGTTTGCCAGGTTTTTAGAACTTCACCACAATTTGATAAAAGACCACCTAAATGATAAAACACTTGGTCTAGAACAAAAACTGGCTCTCAAGTGGAGATGCTAGAAAAGACCGATAGGTTTATGATGGTAGATTAAAAACAAATGAGTGGTAGGTTAGTCAGGTGATTAGTAGAAAATGTTTTCCTGTACCGAAAGCTCAAGCTCACTACAAAGAATTAAGATTTAAGAAATTCGCTGCATACCAAACACTGCTTCGAAATGTTCTTGAATTAACACTTTTAAAATAGCTAGATAATGCTTGCATTGTACGCGAAAGTAACGACGTATTTTGAGCCTTAAATAAATAATTATTTAATATACTATAGAAAACTTTGACTTTCTTCACCTTGATTCCTAGAGAAAGAATTATTAATAAAGTATTTATTTCTTATAAGAGTATCAACAAAAGTATACCAAGGTTTCTTTTAAAATATCGAAGAAACAACTTTTCCCGAGAAGCTATTACATTATGCAAGAAAAACACATCAGTCACTACGACCGATACACTTCCTTACCCTTTCAACAATATTAAATAAAAGAAAACGAAAGTTGCTCCCCAAATGTACTTAGTTCCGTTTATGAAAAAAGTTGCTTACTTATTTTTGCTTAACTCGTATGAGGATGGTATTGCTCCAGAAAAACGGCTGTGCCTATTTTCGAATCATTTCTTTAGAAGAGAATATAAACTCTAAAAGATATTCACCGACAAGCAACATGCTGAATTATTCATATTTTCTATAAAATGTGCTTATTTAACCAATTTGTCATAAACTGAAGTAATACTTTTATGAATCTATTCCGATAATTGTAAATGTTGGCAATGGTTAATTAATTCAAACCAACCTTTCATTTTACTGACTCTCATCTGCATATTTCGTTTCGGTCCATAGAGATTTCAGTTATGCATAAATTACGAAAACGGATGCACGCAAAGACACTAATTTCCCGTTTAAATATTTACATAGTAACTTAGAGGTTTTACTGGGCTAATTAGAAAAGTTTTTTTAGTATAATTACCAGCCATGGCACCCTTAAAACTGTTAATTTCGTGTTAGAGTTAATGTTGAAGTTTGTCTTTTAAAATATTTGACTTTTTTTTATATATTTTCTAATAAGAAATAAACTAATTTTGTATCTTTATAAAAATGGTGATAGCACGTACGGACACCGCGTCAATAGACACGAATTCGAATCTCTGCAGTGAGCCTGTGCCTTCGGTGAAGGAAAACATTTCGATAAAACTATAGCATGGTGGTAGGGCCTTTTTCAATGCCTACCTAACTACTATCACCCTAAACTGGATATCTATCGCTAAATGCCTATAGATGCATTCTAAATAAACCGTCGTCGATAGTTTTAATAGAAACGCGACTACGTTAACCTATTATCTTTCAAACGACCCTTTTATACATAATCGTAAAATAAAAGCTTATATTATTATAAGGATAATTTATCACCAGTAGTATAAATACGATACGAACACAGCCTCACTTCAGAAACTGGAGGCACTCGAGGTTATCGAAGGGACGTCAGTTTTATATTTTTCTGTTATTCACACTGTTTTTTTTTATATTTTTTGTTTTTTTATCTTAAAAAAAATTGTGCTGTATGTCATTATTAGGAATTGCCTGTAGTACCTTTCGTGGTTTTAATTCTGTTCCTTCATCAGAAACAACCACAAGTATCATTGGAAACCACCATATTTAGATTTCAGTCTGTTATTATTATTAATTTTATTACATAATATAACATATATTATAAAATTACATAATATAACATATATTTGAAGATAAAATTTCAAATTATCAGTAATAACGAAATTAATTACACAACCTTTACATTTCTCAAAAACGATCCAATTTATATTTATAATTTGGTAATATTACTCGGTGCGCTATTAATATAGCCCACCCGCTCTCTGTAAGACGCAATCGGTAATATGATAAGCGCTCCCCTCGAACCTCACTACCCTACCAACGTATTCCCCCAAAAAAATTGAATTAATTTCTGCCAAACAATCTATATATGTATCCATATTAATTGACTTACGATACAAAAGTATATTTGTAATTTTGTCTATGCGTAAGAACAGCAGGAATATATATTATGGTGAGCCAAAGAAACTTTATTTATTTTTCTTATATTTGCCATGAAAATATCGTCCAAGAAGATGAAATAAAATTGTGGTAAAGTTTGAGTATTTTCCCTTTCATCAGTGCCCTTGTACGAGCTTCATTTCGAAACAAAACTATAATAGCTCAGTTGATAGTGTGTACGGACGCCGCGTCAATGACGGTGAGTTTGAATTTCTGCAATGATCTTGAGCTTTCAGTTAAGGAAAACATCGTGATATAACCATAGCATGGTGGTAGTGCTTTTACTAATACCCACCCACGCTGCCAAATATCTTCAGGTGTATTTTGGTAGTCACACATATGAGTCAGTCCCTCCACTAGGCTTAGCGTGTCTACTATCTTGGACCACATCGTTCCTTACCATCAGGTGAGATAGGGTCTTATCGCTATAGACCTATGAATTATAAAATATATGCATATATAAACTTAAAAATTTACGTCAAATTTGTCCTAATATTCTGACTAAGATAATTACAATATGCGAAATTTATCAAGTTGGTTTTGTCGAAATTAGAACAATTATATATAGACATCGCTAATACATTTCTCCATGCACCTGATAACTTTTTACTTTTCAATTCAGTTTGTTATTAAAGCATGCATTCACTTTGTAAGAGCCAAGTTGTCAACCAAAGTCGTTATACCACATATAAATACAATCTGTCTAACAATTTATATAATAAAACTGTGCAATCTGGATATATAAATGCGATCGTAAACGCAGCAGACACGTGGACGACAAAACACGATCAGTCCCCAGGGCGAGCGTAGCACTATCATTTAGAATTATATTGTAACATTGCTTCTTATCTGCGAGGGCACGTGCATCCGCCGATACAGTCGTAATCCATCAACCCTACTTAGCGAACTCTTTGATGTGCAAGGGATTGTGATGTATGTTTAAATATACCAAATATTTGACACCACTTAATGCATGCACATCAGAAAGGATTTTGTATTAAGAGCTATAGTTACATCAAGTTCAAAATAAATATCGTACTATTGATGGAATTCCATTTAAAAAGAAACTAGTATGGTGAATGTTTTATCTTTATATATAAAAATTTAGTGTCACATTGTTTGTCCGCCATGAACTCCTAAACTACTGAACCGATTTTAATCACGTTTTGCACACTGTATGTAGTTTGATCCAACTTCAAAGATATGATACTTTTTATCTCGATATATAATCATAATCTCTATAGATGTCGCTGTAGTCGATGTGATTGATTATTCGAAAAGGCAGAACAAGGTCTACCAAGTCAGCTAATAGTTAAAAGTTTAGCGTAATGGTCAAAACTCATCTGATGCTTAGTGACGATGTGGCTCAACATGGTGGCCACGTTAAGTTTAGTACAGGAACTAGCTCTCGAGGGTAACAGCCGGAGCACACTTATAAGTGGAGTGGTGGAGATTTTCAATTTCGAGAGTGGTAGCTAGACAGGCGGGCATTAGAAAAACCCTACCGCAGGCTATGGTTTCACCACGATGTTTTCCTTAACAGAAAACTCAAGCTCATTGCAGGGATTCGAACTCACGTACATTGACGCGGCGTCCGTACACATTACGACTGAGCTATTATCACTATAAATTGTGGTATTTTCTTGAGTGATATTCAGGTTCTAAAGCTACATTCTTATTCTTTCCCTATGTTTATAATATTTCAAATTTGTATTTAGTCTTATTGTATGAATTCTGTTTTAATATATAGTATCCAGGTTTATTTTAATGAAAGAGTTCAAGAAAATTAAAAAAAAGGTGTTGGGTTTTTTTATTACGTACATTAATGTGTTTGATATATGATATAAAATAACGCATGGCAATAAGTTTTGTACCTATAGTAGATTTTACATCGGCTTCGAACGCGTTAATAGTGATTTTGTCGAACAAATCGGATGACGCAATAAAAAGTTTCATACAAAGTTTATCCTTCTCATTACCCCACTTCTTATAAGATTTTCGCGAGTAAAGATAGACTAGCACTGTCTCCAGGTTCCTATATAATTCTAAACCACAATTCACCATAATCGATTCAGCGCTTTAGACGTGAAAGCGTAACAAACGAACAAACTCACTTTCGCATATATAAAATTAGTATGCTTATTTATTAAGCATCTATTACTTATTTGACTGAATATACTAAAACACGATGAAAAATAAATTAGCCTATTTAAACCTACTCTACTTATATCACCTAGAACAACTAAATATGTGTTTAGACTTCATATAAAACGAAAGAACTTTATATCTGAAATGAATAACCAATTTTTTTATATTCACCTTTGACCACAAGTTCGCCTGACATTAAATACGATAAATAAACATGCTACCCATATTGAAGGGATTAATTCTCAAGAACAGGAGTTAAAACGCACCTACAAGTATTTAGTAGCAGATTGGGATTGATAGTTTACACTTATACGCAGTTTTTGAATATGATTAATAGTACCAAAGCAGAACCATTCATACAATTTTAAAGTCATATGTACTACTGTATTTACTTTCCAATAGATGCCAATTATTGTAACCACAATTCATTTACGTTTTCTAATAAATAACAATGTGAAAGTGTAATTCCCAAATTAACTGAACTTGACAATTTGTATATCATTACAATGAAAACAATAACTGAGAAGTTACATAAAAATGATACAATAAAAACATGGATTTACTAATGTAAGCAATACAGATTTCGATCCCTGTGCTCCCGTTTAACATTTCAGATGCTTCGGATAAACGTCGAAGATAATAGTTTTATTTGATTCCATTGGGGTGGAAACTGCGGGGTGTCTTGTGTCACATTGACCGTCTCGTATCTGTCTATTAGGGTACATGAACGATAATATTTATCGTAATTGATATTACGACGGGCATTCGTTTAAATAATTAAAGATGTATACAGTGTATGTATTCTGCTAATATGTTTTTTTTTACACTGAAGGTTCAGACATTATACCCACAACCTTATCGAGGTTAAGTTACAATTTGGCCCAAGATGGTGGATACGTTAAGTCTAATAGAGGAACTGGTTCTCAAGTGCAACTGCCGTAACAAAAATGTAGGTAGGTATTTGGCGGCAGATTTTCAACTTGATGGCGGCAGCTAGCCAGGCGGGCATTAGAAAAAACCCTACTACCATGCTATAGTTTCATCACGATCTTTTCCTTCACTCAAAGCTCAACCTCGTGGTGGGTGCGATTCGAACTCACGTCCTATGATGTGGCGTCCGTACCAACTAC
Organism: Actias luna; assembly: GCA_039707435.1. Taxonomy (NCBI): domain Eukaryota; kingdom Metazoa; phylum Arthropoda; class Insecta; order Lepidoptera; family Saturniidae; genus Actias; species Actias luna. The sequence goes on along the minus strand of JAZHAC010000034.1, from coordinate 5,573,742 downwards.
CAAGTAAGCTATCATCGCTTCATTTGCATGTTTAGCATACATGGCAAAAATTATATTGGGAAAACGAATGTCTGTAGCCTATATACACGTGTACAACCAGAGCTGTTTCTAGTGCAATACTAACCGTAAATCTGCTGTTTTAAGTACCTCTGGAAAACTCACTCATTACTGAAACGTAACATAACGTTATTTTACTGCTTATTTTTCTATAGAAAGGTGAACTATTTCACAAGTTGCGGTGTTCAAAATAAAAAAAGCTCTAAAAAGAATACTAAGTACTCTACCTGTCTTTCGAATTCTAATAATAATTAACACAAATAATAATATATTTTATCACTATAATTGTTACTTACATTATTTATGCACCTTAGTTTAATTAACTTTATATAATCGAAAAGTTAAACAAAGCGAGTTTTAATTAGTCACGAATTTCCGAAATAACCTTCGTGAGAGGACCAGTTATAAAATATGTTTGTTTTTCGTTTTTATAATAGCCCTAATATTATAGAATTCTTGTCCCTGCGAATATATTACCTTATGTTGGTGATTTAACATAAAATGGTTAAGGAATTAAAAAAATCTAACAATTAATTAAAGGCTAGAAAGGCTAGAAATTACCTAAATATAATTTAAACTATTTTTATAATAAAAAATATAGTTTTTAGTATAGGTTTTAGCTTTATGGCCACATTAAAGTGACGACGTAGCCCAAGATGATGGACACGCTAAACCTAGTGGAGGAACTAGCTCTCAAGTGCAACTGCCGGAACACACTTATATGTATTTGGTGGCAGATTTTCAACTTAAGAGTGATAGGTAGTCAGACGGACATTAGTAGAAGCCGCACCATGATGATGCATAATGAGCATTAACATTCTTATAATATCAACTCTCAAATCCTCAAATTCAAACTCTCAAATCTGGTTTCCAGTGAAAAACGAAAATGCAAACTCCAATACCCATTCTCCTGTAAAAAAATTGTATGTAAAATTAATATTAAATATTAGATTAAGTTATTTAAAATGTCTCACACTATAGATTCAGCTGCACACACTCATTAACAAGTAATAAATACAAGCAAACAAAAGGTTCTACAGTCTGCAGAGGAAGGAAAAAAAAATATGTCATCACTCCTCTCCTATGACTTTGGTATTGCATTCATTGAAATGGATAACACGAGCTACTCGGTAAGAAGACATTCATTTCTACAAGAAGTGTGATAGTTGTCCCTGGTATCTCGCTGTATGGAGGATTAAAGGTAGTATCTTTTTAATGGGTATTTGGTGGTATTTTTCACCTGATGAGTCCCATACTCGCTTCCTGCCGCCTGTCCAATAAATGAAAAGAAGGATTTTTATTACGTGCTCTTACAACCGATGAAATTACTGACATACCATAATTCCAAATTTTATTCAATATTGTAAAAATTTGAAACAATTGGAAGAATCTTATTTATATTCTAGAAACAATGTGCAATACATTACGTATAAAATAGGTATAACAATATTTATACTCGCATAGGACCAGCGGTGGTTATCATTTAATGCTTATGCCCAAAGCAAATTTCCCCAAACAACAGGCTTCGTGCTCGCGGTGAGCCGTGACGGAGGAGAGGTCTTCTCGACTACTAATGTAGTTCCCAAGACATCTCTCACATTTATATCTACGTTACATTCGGCATTGCAACAAACGGTCTACGGATAGAGAGACAACGAGCGCAAGGTTGTAAAATTATATTTGTATATGATTTATTTCTTCTAAGCGTCTAGTTTTCTTATTAAGACCTTCCTGATAATGTTTGTTGCTAAATTTTATGGACAAGAACCAAAGTATAATACACAAAGCTTCGCCAAAACTGTATAATACTAGCGGACGCTGGAGGCAGATGTAGTCTTGCTATCTACTTAAACTTTAAAAAAACTTATTTCGTTAACACATATCTGGTTCAATTATAACTATGAAATGCTTAGCCTTACATACTTTAAAAATCATCAAAATCGCTTAAGCTAATTAATTTGATAGAAAAAGAATTACGAACACACGCAAACCAAAATGTTATCGCTAAAATTATATACATTCTTAAAATAAAAACTATTACGTGACACATTAAATCCCATCAAAATTTTCTCATTTTATTCGGATTTAACGCTCCATTGTTTTTTTCTTTTAAGAATACTATGTTTATGATACAGCAAAGTCATACCAGTAATACACTCTAAGAATAATCAGCCCACATCTAAATGATGGATGACTATTTCTTTCATATTATATTTATAGTCCGCAGTATAAACATTTTACAATATTTTAAAGGAAACTATGATGCAGTCCAAAGTAACACCGCCGGCAGGTGATTAATTCCATCAGCAGTCATCGCCGTGATGCTGGATACTAGAATGGCGGGTTTGAATTGATATGACCCGTTATTTTTCAGGGACAAAACACCATCTCAGTATAGCAAGCATAAAAGAAACAAACTTATTTTATTCTGACCGATATCTACTATTTAGCTGTGTGGGTCCGTTGTTAAAATATAGTACACCTTAAAATTTGCTAAGAACCAAAGAAAACGGATAAATGGGTTTAAAAGTTTTTTATTTCGATATTAAAACTATAGTGTAATATTTGTGTAACTAAAGTCTGTGATACATTGCTTCATATATAATATATAGATCTTTTAAAAAACAAGACATCGATAATGAGCTTAGTGTACATCTCTTGTCTACTACGTATATAGTAAACCGCGGCGTAGGACTGAGGCGGGTATAACTGAACGATACCACGTGATCAGCGTTTAAAATAACGTAGAGAAAGGAAAATGGTTTCATGGTCCCTATTATGGTTTTTACGATTTCATTGTGATAGTAAAATCGTGTATTATTCTCGTTGTTATGGCAATGCGAATGTGAGCAGAAATTTTCAGAGGCAAACAGATTGTTCAATACATATTACATATTATTACTTTCTCGATTCACATTATTTTATCACTAGCTGACCCGTGCAAATATTTTATATAGGTCTAGTAGTATGAAACCAAATTTATTTTTGTGAAATTGACACGTCTGTTGCTTGAAAACTTTAAGATACATTATTTTATTCAATATTAGTTCCATTGCTAGTTATACATTTTTCCTCACTCTCCAGCAGTTTATGAATGCTTCGACAAAGAAACAGGTCTTCCTTTCTGGTAAACCAGTTATGGAGCCATTTTCGTAGTTTTTCATATAAATTAAAATGTTGGTCAGCGAGAACGTGTCCCAAAGAAGTCAATAACTGATAATCGGACGGAGCCAAGTCTGAAGAACAAGTCTTATGCGCTAGTATTTCGAAATTGACCGCCTCGATCGTATCCTAGACCAGTTTTGATGTGTGAAATGCGGTATTATCATGGAGCAAAATGGCTTCGTATTGACTTTTTTCATATTTCGGTCATTTTTTACATAATTCGATTTAAATTGATCATTTGCTGTTGGTAGCGATTAGTACTAACAGTTTCACAAAGATTTAGCACCTCATAATACATTACACGCTTCTGTTCCCACTAAAAATGGAACAATCGACGCTCTTCGTTTCTCTTGTCAATATCACCCATTTTGAATTTTTGGAACCAGTCGAAACATTATTTTTTATCAAGATATATTTTAACATGATCACAGTAAGCTTTGACAGGCATTCCATGAGATTCTGCAACAGATTTCTTCAGATGTTAACAGAAAAACAAAATTGTCGGCAAATTATAATTCTTAGGCATAAAACACGACATGTTTAAGATTCTAGAAAAATATACCAGTGTATCGAACTTTGGTTGTAATATGTTGAAAATGTCTGTAAGATATATGATGGTGCTGCCGAATCGGTCTTACGGAATTTAAACAGATAGCTAGCACCATTTAAAGGCAAAGTCCGGTTTCATACTACTGCACCGGTATACATTATGCCGTGTTTGATTATGAACCATCAAATAATACTTATATGATTAATTTTCATAAAAAATATTACATTAACAAATAAGGTGTTAATAATGTAAAAGCTTTCAAGTTAGTTACATAGATTGTTAATGAATGGCGCTTCCTATATATTGATGGTATTCCTTTTTTTTTCGTTGGTAGATTTTGCATATGATATCCACCTTCCGCCGGGCGCCAAAATTATTGGTTGTGTAAGATTCTTACTGATTAAAAACCTACGGACTCTGTACCTTCCATCCGCATTGATGGAGCATTTTCTTATCCATCATCTAATCCCGCTAAGATCTAACCCAATGAAAGTAGGATAAAAAAATAACTTAGAACTATATGCGTATTTAGTTAATAGCAGAAAACATAAGCATTAAAATGATGCGTCATGAATTCTGATGAAGAATTAAGGGAGATGTGAAATTGCCATAAAAAGATATCTTTGAGACATCTTAACTAATATTATAAAAGCGAATGTGAGTGTTTGTTACGCTTTTAGGCCTTAATTACTTAATCCATATTTAATAAATAGTACATACAGGTTATCAAGAGTATAGAAAAGGGCATTACATGACTTCTCGTTAAAAAAGCTCTTCCCGACATATAAAAAATAGCTCATAGTTTTCCGCGAACGATATCACGGGCACAGCTAATAATTACATACATATGTGATGTGGTGTATACGTTGATTTCTTAATAATTGTGAAGTTTCACCTCGGGAATATTTTCGATTGGAATCCCACAAAAGACAATTATTTATGTTTCCCACGAATTATTGTTTTAAGTCTGACCGTAGTATTTCAGGTTTTTCTAGATCGCATTTATAGTACGGTTGTTTTACTTTAAAAAATTGATTATTATCAGTTTTAAGTACATAATTATAAATTTCAGTTGAAATATTAAATAATATTAATAATAATTTAAAAGGCAAATATTGTGTTTAAATTATTTGTAAATTGTAAATATTCATATTGGATAATTATCGTAATTGCGGGGTAGAGGAAAACAAGAACTGACCGCGTCCACCATACACCAGGTAAAGCTCCCTTCATAGTGGAACACTTATGTGTATAGTGTTCTGGAATCAGTTTTTGTGTCTTATAGCAACTATATATATGTGCAACTAGATTCAGATCACATACACAATATGATAAAACAGATACTAACTTTCAATTTCCTCTATGTTTTCTCGATATCAGTCAATGCCTATCAAATTTTAGCTTAATGTTTTTAGATTCTACTACGGTTACAATAACACACACTGTGTTATAAAAAATACTACTAACATAACTTTTCTTACACATTTATTCTTTCATTAAGTTTCTAAATTTATTCCGTTGCTTTTAGTAAAATGCTTCTTAATAGCCACATTAAAAGTAAATTTTTAAAACCAATCAACTGTTATACCTGCAATATTTTTAAGTAAACTTGGCACGGGCAGAGGCATAAGCTTAAGTAAGATTAACAGCAGGCGACGGAGCAGTAATTACGGGCATTATTGGCAATCGATGGGGATCCGCAGATTTACTACCCCACCTCGGACCCTGTGATTAACCAGTGCAAAGTCTTAGGTGATTCGGTATTTTAAGCTGTTCAATTATTTATCACATTAATTGTTTAGTTAAAATCTGTCGAGACTGGATCTCATTTGTACGTTTCCTATTTATATATGTAGTGTTATTATGTAGTCTATATATTACATACTATTTTATGTTATATAGAATGTGCCATATGTTACTTACATATGTATGTTAAATGTGTTTACATGTTTTAATGTATACCATATTTATTAACTATGTTTCACTTATACGTCTAAAATATCCTACATTCTCTTCTCTGGAACATATTCAACCAAAGATTTCTTAGAAGAGATTACTATTAACAACAAGGTCGCCTTTAGTAGTGATTATAAAATTTGAAACGTTTAAGAGTATATATCTAAAGGCACAATAAACAATTATACAAGAAATAAACAAGAATTCGTACAATATAAGAACGTGTAAAAAAATAAAAAAAACAGAAAATGTCAAAACCTCGATTTACTATGCAAGTAAGGAAACATTCATGTGATCTACGTCATTTCCTATGACTTTATCGCTGAAAGATTGATAAAACAAAAGCGGGTAGGAGTTATTCAACCCGCATAATGTCCGGCGACAACCTTCACGGTAAGTTGGCTAAGGACGGCCACTGAGAGATTAAGCCGGGCCCCCGTCAGTCTAACGTGGCCTTTGAAATCTACTTATCTATATTAATGATTAATTAACTTGGAGATTTACAGAGGCTTGTTCAAAAGTGAAACAAAGGAAACTTTACTAATTAAGACAGGTAAGATACAACAAATAATCGACCAGAAACATTCATTTCCTTATGATAAATAAATGATTAAAGGAATAAATTAAAGAGTTTATGAAGTAATTTTAAGTACTAAATAATTTACACAAGATTGTGTTAAGCCTCAATAAAGTCAATATTTTAAATTTATAATTTATGTTACACCATATGTAATTAGATATGTAAACCATATTGTATATTTATTTATTTATTAAGCAATACGTAACATATTATGAACTATTATACTATCTAAAATTTCGATTTTTATATGCTACTTTATTCTTCAACTTGATTATGCACAACAACTTCATATGGTATTAGTATTTTACATTATATAAATTACAAATCAGATCTAAATCAAAATTAAAATAATTTTTTTAGGTAATAGTGGGTAAAAGAGCAAGCTTATCACCTGATGGTAAGTGATCACCGCCGCCCATGGACACCACACAACAGAGGAATCGCAAATGTGTTGCCGACCTTTATTGGAGGGAATGGCTCTCAAGTGCAACTGCCGAAACACACTTATTGGTACTTGGCGGCAGATTTTCAACTTAAGGATGATAGCTAGGAAAGGTTCATTATTAAAATAAAGACGTGTATTTTTTTTTTATTGTATATCAAAATTTATTTAAATTCTAATGATATTTGAAGTGTAAATTATAAATACACGCATATGCATACACTGTTTACTTTCAAATTACAATAATGGAAATATATGTAAAAAAAAAAACGTTCCAAAATATTGCCTCTAATAGGGTTGGACCGATCACCATGGTAATCGGATATTTATTTTTTATTAGCCAAGGAGAAGGTTTTTAATACTTTCCCTGAACGCGACAGGTGACAGTTTAGTAATGTTACTGAATACAGAAAAGGGCATTTGCCGGCCTACTAGTTTATAGTACAATATTACTACCCAATTTTATTTTTTTTAATAGAATAAGTAAATTTTATAATAAAGCGCTGAATAAAAACACACGTGTCTACTCACATGACGTTTACAGCTTTTGAAAAGTTCACATGTGGATTATTTTATCTAATTCTATAAATTATTGATGTAATCGTGGAATCCCATTAGTTCGATGTCCGAAGTCCCTTTAGAGCTTTCTCCTAGCTCTCATTGAACAAGAGATTTTTACTATCTTAAACGTTGGAACCGAGCCAGTATTCTCGAAAGCCTTTCGAAACCTTATTTATTGGCAGTTAATAATTTGTTTCAATTTATCGATACCGAAACTGAGCTTTTAGCTTTAGAACACTCTATGCTGTTTAAAAGCGCTAAATATTGATATTATTTCTCACGAAAACCTGTGTATTCCGTTTACTCTCTATAATTAAAAGTAGGGTTTTTCTAATGCCCGCTTGGCTAGATACCACCCTCAAGTTGAAAATCTGTCACCAAATGCCTATGGGTGGGTTCCGGGAGTTGCGCTTGAGAACCAGTCTCTCCACGGACTTTAAAATGCAACAGCTGAAACACACGTATAAGTATTTGGCGATAATATTTTAACTTGAGTTAGCTCACCAGATGAACATTAATAATACCACCCTGCATAGATAGATATACTAAATAGATTATGCACCGAAATGTAAATCTTAATTTTTGCACATCAGTTCTGTATATTATATAAGATACCAAAAAACAAAATTTGTAAAAAAAATCCTCAAAGATCACTAAGTTAAAATTTCGCATTTGATGTTTTCGTAAACAATATAAAAAGGGAATTATAATAATATTTATATTCAGATACATTCTGCAGAATTTAAGTTATATTAAAATAAACCTTTAAATTTATAAAATATACACGATTTAACTTAAATGATCATCGCTTCGCTACTATTACACGAACACAAAGAGTTAATGCAATAAATCAAATTCTAGTAATGAACTGTCAGAATTTAACCGATTCGCTACGTTCTCTTATATATTGTAACAAGTTTCCACACAAACTGCGTTAGCAAGTTGTTGTAGTTTAATTTGCTAGTTACTATTTTACTTTATGTGTTTGTTAGTTATTACTTGCTAGGTTTATTTCGCTAGTAACAATTATAATTGACCATACAAAGTCAAATTCACTCCAAAATGATGAATTTAGTAAGGTCCTTTTCCGTATAAGTCTTTCTAATGCCAACTTGGATTTATAACAAAGAAATGTATTTAGAAAATGCAAATATAGGTGCTCCTTGACAGGGGCGATTACTCACATCGCCACAATATAGTACTTGAAATCATACGTGATACTTTTTTTTTTTTCGAACTGACGTACGTTGTTAGCCCAAGGGCTTTGACAGCTTCACCGAAATGTTGGGGGCGAGTGCTGAGAGCATGAATGAGGCTGAGTGCCAGGACGGCCGAACCTTGGCTAGGGCAGCTGCCGGTAAATAAAAAAAGATTCATGATCCCAACTAACCAACAGGTTCTGTATTACTAAATTAGTGATACTAACTACGACCTTATAGGGTAAGCAGCTCAAGGGCCGCGAGGGTAGTCCCTTACAGAACCGTGTACTTAACGTGTGAGTGTGCACGAATGGTATGCGGTGTGATGGTGTACTCTCAGTGATGTAGAGTGTCACTGTATCGCGCGAGCAGAGTCACTCGAGGGCTCCTGTCCGGAGGATGCATACGTGAAACTATTAGCTATTCAATAGCTAGAGCCCAAAAAGGATTGACTACTAATAAAAGACAAATCAATTATGTAAAAGAAGGCTCAATTGTAAGATCCAAAAATAAACCCTTCTTAATCCTGGGTGCTGCACCAGACTGGATTATACTGATAGACACGTATGAAAAGCATCACAAAATCCCAGAGAATGTAGGGCTTCGACTTCTAGACCGGATATATTTTTATTCTAGAACAACTCAACACATCGTACTAGTTAAGCTTACTGTATCATGGGAAACAAATATACCTAAGGAACACGCTATAAAAACAGATAAATACTACGAAGTGCTAAATAACCTGAATAGGTATGGCTACATGGTCAACTTATATGCGGTCGAAATGAGAGCGAGAGGTATACCAGCTAAATCTCTCTATAACCTTCTAAAAGATCTTGATCTGTCTAGGAATGCAGTAAGTAAATTTGGCTGAGTAGGGACAGAAACCCGAGTGGTGAAGGTGAGTGTTGACGCGCGTCGACGAGGGGTCCCTTATGTAGGTTACATACAAGTCATAAGTCTCGAACATTGTTCGGACTCGAATCAAATCTATGAAATCAAAAATCTTTATTCAATTTCGGCTCTGAGAAGGCTCTTATGAACGTTAAAACTACTACTGATTCGGAGAGAAAATCAGTCATCGAGGAGAACCGACACGAAACTCGATCTGCATCTTTTTTTAGGTCATACTCTTATCTTTTTTATATAATACGTTAATATATTACAATAGTTATTAGCGGATGTACAGAGAGGGGTGTCAATTCCACACATCACGATCGCTCATATATTGATCCACGTCTTTTGACATCAAAACTCGTTTGACATTGTTCTTGAACTTACTTTTCAGTAATTCAGCAATATGCTTTGGGACTTTATTATAAAACTTAACACTATTACCTAAAAAGTTGTTATTTGCCTTACTCAGTCTAAAATAGGTAATAAGTTCGTTTATAAATGCATACATATTTATAATAATCACTGATTTTTAATTAAACATCTCGAAGTTACCATAAAAAGATGTCTGTTACTATAGTTTCAAACTAATACAACAAAGTTTGCAGCAGCTAGCGGATACAACTTAGGCTAAATTACGTACGACATGTTCTAGGACTGTAGCGCTAATGGGAAACAGGTGTAAGACAATCATAGCCTGTTTTGCGTAGATCACTAAATAAAACCTTTGGGACGATATTTAGCAATCATCGTGGACATTATATATCTTCTTGACTATTCTCTTTATAAAATATTATTAGCAGTGCCCGTGGCTTGTGGAATTAATGTCATTTTGCCCATACCCCTGGAAACAGTATTTTTATCGAGATACAAGTACAATCTATCTATACCAATATTCCTAATTGGTCAAACTTATTTAAAAAAAATCGAATCTGACAGGTAGTTCTAAGTATTAGCGTGTTTAGTAAATTAATAATGGTGATAATTCTTGTAATCACTGTGTAACTTTACCACTGTATGATTAAGAACTGACAACATTTTTAAATCTTATTTGTATTCAGTTAATGGTATATTGTTAAAGCATTCTGTTATGATGAAATTATGTCATATTTATCATGTACATCAAGCGATCATAACATATTCTTACACCTAACATTTCACAGCACAACAAGACACCAGAAGGGACTGTTTTACTTTATTGCAATATTAAATTTAATTTTTCAATAAAATATTTAATTTCCCGCGACCACGTTCGGTGAAATTAAACATTATTTTTTTTTAAATCCCCGTTTTTGTAACCTTTTTCGATACAACTTTGCTGCTATCAGTCGTAGCGTGATTCAAAACAGCCTAAAGCCTTTCTGAGTTATTTTTCTATGAAATACAAAAATAATTTACGAAATCCGACTTGTAGTTATTCGGATTAGTGCGTTCAAATAAACAAACAAACTTTACAGCTTTATAATATTATAGTATAGGTTATAATTATTCTATTGTTCTGCTAAAACTATTTCTTACTTTCCTGAGTTAAGTGTTTGTGCATATTTTAATAAATTACACGTAAAAAATCTCGAAAAATAATCTATTTCTAGTCTATTTTACCTATCCCATTAATATTTTCATTAAATTTATTTTACTCTTAATACATTCGGTTAAACCTTCGTAGGCGGATAGTGTAGGTAGTTGTGTGGAGTCAATATTCGTCCTTTAACATTTCGCAATTTAATGTCGTTGACCATTACTTTGTGATACTCCAAAAATAAGCCATTCAAAACTGCTTTAATCTACTTAGCCTGCCACACATGTGTCTACCTTTATCCATAATTATTGTATCTTCTACTTAGCTAAACATGTTTGCGTTTCCTCTTACATATATGTAGAACCTTTCAATTCATTCTTGTGTATTAGAATTATTCTTTAGTATATTTATGCTTAAGTATCTTTCTCTTCTCTTTTTCCAGTTTCTTTTAAATATCAGTTTTTAATTGCTAAAACTATATTTGTTTCTCCTATAAACTCCTGCTAATGTAAAATAAAGTAATCATTTAAAAAGTACCTGTTTGAAGTATTCAACAACATATTGTAGTTTCAAAAACTTGCGTAACAACATATTTTCATTTACTTTACTATCTTAGAAAATTCTACATTTTTAAGTGATGCATAATATATTATTCTGAAAGCGATGTTAAAAATAAATGCTTAATAAAATTTCAGTCGTCTCTACCATTACCTACATGGCTGTAAGCATAACGTCTTGTCCCCACGGCGCGGCAGCGGAAGTTTGTGGCCCGGTGTCGTTTTTATTGCCGCTCATCCGTGCAACTTGCGGAATAGCTGTCGTGACTTATAAGGAGGGCTTTTTACAACTAAGGTTACGTAAGGCTTTACTGAAAAATTAAATAAGTTTGTTCTTTGTTCAGATTATTTTATTATTTGTCCATAGTTCAAGGTATATTGACAGCGCCCCACGACACTGATTCAATATAGCAATTATGCTGAGATTGTAACCTATTCAGACACAGTGCGTTAACAAAACTTATTTGGTTGGTATAATCAGCTTACAACTAAATGTACACGGTCAAGCCGTTAGAAGAATGAGAGTGCTATGATGAAAATCCCTAGAGATGGTATTTTTAATAGGTTGCCTGCCAATCTCAAGTTGAAGATTTGTCATTTTTGGTTGTATTGTGAAATATAAAAAAAGCATACGAATATAAGCGAATTACATAATATATTAAATATATGATGATATGATTACATATATATTTAAGATTAAATTATTAAAATTAAGACAAACGTTTTAGATGAAACAAACGTATCAAAACAAGATGAATATAATAATTCTAGAGATTTCATTAAAATCTTCGCTTATTTATTACTAAAATCACGGCAACAATTTATTAACCAATTTTAAATTAATCTCCGAACCCTGATAAATAAACGCTAACCCGGAAAATAGCGGAGCATTTGTTATTAGTGAAGGATGAAAAACATCAATATTGACGTACCCACTTCATTATACAGACGCTCGGTTTTCGGCTAAAACTCTTTTATTAAATATTTCTACAAGTTAATCAATGGCTGAATTTTTCATGTAGTAATGCAAATCACGATAGCAATGTGATAGTCCAGAATTATAAACAAGTAATGTTTTATTTATATATATTTATTTTTCATATATCCAAATAAGCACGATATAAATACGTTATTGGAAAAAAAAATGAGTTGTTATTATTTTAATTCTTTTTTTTAGCTTACGCTTACGATATTTCGTCTATATTGTGTCATTTTAGCGACATTTTGTTTAATTTTACTTTCTTGCATTTTGCACTCCTTAGTAATGTTTAACGTGGGAGTCATAAACTTATGTCGCACTTGCGTTTTTTTTACTGATCAGTTGTGATTTTTAAATAAATAATCAATAGTCGATCACCTTGTTTTATTGGTTTAGCGTTATGGCCCCAATCTAACCTGATGTTAAGTGGCCATGTAGCCCAAGATGATGGGCATACTAATTCTAATAGACAGACTGGCTCTAAAATACAACTACCGGAATACACCTATTTTATTTATTCCAGGGAAAATTTTCAACTTCATGGTTGTAACTAATTAGGCGGTCATTAGAAAAAGCCGCACCACCATGATGAGATGTTATCACAGTGTTTTCCTTCACTGAAAGCTCAGGCTCATTGCAGGGGTTCGATTTCGCGTCCATTAGAAATATTTTCGAAGATTTGTTTGAAAATTCAATTTTTATGATGTATCAAAATTCAGATTCTAGTTTGACATTACCGACTCGTTCGCCAGTTGACTTCATGATGCAGTTGAAATCGATCGCTCGTTCCGACAGTCGCGACGGCTCGTTTGAAATACGTGACTACCATCGGGATTGCCTATTTATACACATCGGGCTTCAAGTATCTTATACTTTATACCGTAGCCATTCCAAATGAAGCTATGATGACTTTCACTTTATTTCCTTCATTATATATGTTTTCGATAACAGACATCGAATGCGAAAGCTCTTAAAAACTGGAACTCAAAATTAGCATTTCCATCGAATATAAAAAAGTCCATTGCTGAGCGTTCAATGGAGCTTTATATTGATTTCGTTAGTTTTTATTATATCAAATAATTTCAATGATGTTGGGATTCAGTGTTAGATGTTAGTGAATATAGAAATGTTAGTCTATTTTAGGATAGGATTTGCTGAGGACTTTGATATAACAATTGTTTCCACTAGAAAACAACCATCATAGACCATGATTAACATGAGACATAGACGTTTTCTTCCAAAATAAATAGATGTGTGCACATCCAGTAATCAAGAGGAGTATTTAGGATCTGCACTCATCTAGTTTCAAACCACTAATAAAATTTGATATGTGGTTACAGTGGTCCTTTTTATTTATCGCTTTTTAAGATCAACCAAAGTGCAAGGGTAACAATGATCTCTCAATCATCGCTGTTTGCACATTTATGAATAAACTACATATTTATAAATACTAGTATTCGCCCAATAGCCAAAATTTAACCATAATCAGTATTGAATATTTGAAGATCGTCGTCTTGTAAATGTGAGAAAAAAAGTGTATCCGAATTTTTATTTAGTTAATGACACTATAGCCCATCAATAGCAACTAAATAAAAAAAGAAGAAAATCCGTTGAAAGATAGAAGAACAACTAATGCCTAACTGTTTTGTCTTTACCTATTCGAATATATGTCTATTATATAACATTTTTGCTAAATATACAAAACATATTTTGAAACAAATGTGAACGTAACTTTGAATATATATAATAATGCAATATAACGGTTACTGAAAATGTAAAAATTAAAGAATTTTTCGTTACCAATTAAATAACGCGTCATGCAGCCTCGTCAAACCATAGTCCATAAAAATGTACATCCGTTATTTCAGGTCGAACAAAACGCACGTAGGATTAATATAATCGGGTTGTCGTAACCAGTCAGACAGAGGACGCGGTACAACCTGTATTGAATAGTAAATTCGTTCATTCATTACATATCTCATATACTGTTTTAATATGTAGCTGATGGTACTATGCAAAGCTGAATTAACGCTTTCATACAACTATGTAACAATGATATGATAGGATTTTTTTACACGCCATATAAAGCGAAGCATTTGAGGTTGTGCATTACTCTCAACATTCCAATGTTGAGCAATTTGCAAGACTTCAATGATCATTAGTTTTATTTTTTGTTTTTTTACGGTAATACAAGTGTTTTATTATCCAGAGAAATATTTTCACTATCACACTAGATGACTTTTAATTTAATTTATTTATTAATATACAAACAAAATTAATTGAAAAAATTTTAGACGTCCGGGTGCTGTGTTTGGATATGTAACAAGTACAACCAAAGAACTTAATGTATTGGGACCATTTTTTTAATAACCCTAAAATGACATCGGATTACTTCCTATTTAATATGAATGCTTAAATCTATGTCATTCAGTTAGAACTGCATTATAAGGCGTGGAATTTAGGATTTTCCAAACTATATTTTTAATTTATTGTTACCTAGGCAAAATGTATAGCAAATAACTTTTTTTCAATAATTTTCCGTGTATGATGACTTAATTAAAATAAAGGTAAATATTACATTATAGTGCATTTATAAGGCACAGCGTTATATGAATTTATTTTTGTTAATTTATTTCCTTTGTATCAAGGCCTTTTTTTATATTTATTGTAGTGGTTATTAAGTTCGTTATCTTTAAAACTGTGGCTGATATTAAACTAGATTATACTTTAGTTACATTTAGTGGAAAACAAATTTGGTTATTGTTTAATTTTTTTTATTAGTAATAAAGAATTTTGTTTGATTACCTTAGTATAAATAAAAATAATAATATCACCCCAACTTTGTTAGGTTTGCTATTTAAGCTAAAGGTCTCTTTAATAATAAAAAAAAAATTAATTACGAAATAATATATTTTTCAACATTTTTGGAACTTAATATGGTTTTTTTATTATGTTGCGCAACATAGTGACTGCTCTGCACCTGATGTTAAGTACAGTACAATCCAAATCAGCGACGACTGACAATGGACCAAAAGTCACTGCCGGTTACCGCTGACATGCTGACATGCAAGTATACTATGTATGTATTTTCTTTGTACTACAGTACTGGAATTGTTAAATAAAATTGTTAATTATAAAGTTATAAGCAGTATATAGTGTTAAATAGAGGAAGACCTAAAAATATTGATGAATTTTACTTAAGAGTTATATATGTATCAAAGATGAAAATACTGAGATCACACCTGATAGAAAAGAGTGAAAAAGAGAAAATGTTCTTAAGCCTTCTTAAGTAGGATAAGCGAAACAAGTACCATAAATTAAACTTTTAAACAAATGACTGATGATTTATGACCTACGTCTAAATATAAATGATTAAAAAAACTCGACCGGATGACTAATACTTCCAAGGTGTTTAAATCTGTACCTGACAAATGCGAATGCATTCCCATTGTTCGCGTGTCTTGGAAGCATTATTTGGAATCGCAACCTCTTGGGAGGTGACCTACTTCGCAAGCCATATCCCTAAGTGCTTACGCATCTAGGTTATTGTGCTATAGCAATAGTGAAATCGATAGATCGTAATATACGAAATCGAGAATCATTCGCTTTCAATGCAGATTGCGTAAATTGAATATCTGGATTTCCCGGTGAGTAAGAAGAACAACGTGGTATCGCTAAAATGGGATCAGTTTTGGCTGTGATATGAAAACATAAATATTGTCTTGTTTACATATAGAACTATATTGAGGATTGACACAGAAATCAACGAAAATATAAGCAAGAATCTACAAAATAATATTCTTAATTTTTTATGGTTTAGGTTTAGGGCTATTGTCACAATGTCAACTGTTGTTAAGTAGCGATGTGGCCCATGATGGTAGATACGTTAAACTTAGTGGAAGGAATGGCTTTCAACTGTAACTTTCGGAACACAGCTATAGGTATATGGCGACAGAATTTCAACTTGAGGGTAACTCAAAGTTGAGAAAGTAGTAGCTAGCCAGGTTGTCATTGCAAAAAGCTTTACTATCATGCTATCGACCAAAATTCTTACGGTTTATATGTTTTATTTGTTTACTACATCATTGTTATTATTACTTTTTTGTTTTTTAATCTAGCTACGTACCCTTGTGCATTCTAAATATTAATCTAAGTTTTAAACATTTGTTTCTCAGTAAATGAATTATGTAATTCTTTACGAACTCAACTGATTCTTTGATTAAACTCGTATCACTTCAGTTTACAAACAATTTATACGCTTGTTAATTACGATTCTTAATTACTTAATTCAACGTTAAAAACTGTACAGCTACACTTAATTTCAGCCTATTGTAACAACATCAATCTCCAAGTGTACTTACTTCTCACCATGATTACCAGAAGCCAATTTCGTACATGGCTTTGCGGAGTCTTATCTACGCTTTTAAATGCTTTCCACTAAAGATACCCCATTACACAGCAAATCCCATGATGGTTGAGACTAGTTGCATTGTCAACTCTCCGTATAAACAACATTAATTCGCGCTTATTGCTGTCTAAAAATCAAAGTATACTATACTTTATTACATAGTATTAAAATTGAATATTATTTTTGCTAACGGCAAAGTATATTTGGTAATACAAGGCACACTAATGCAAGCACGTGGCGCAAACGCAGCAATGTTTAATCTTCATCCCTCGCTTTGATGTGAACGAAGAGTCCCCGTGTTTGTCTAAACACATCGGTTTAATTACAAGCTCATTAATTTTAGATTATTTACAGAGAGCAGTAAAAGATAGGTGGTGGTGCCTTGATAGCCAAGTTGCGGAAAACTAAAAAAGTTTAATTAGAAGTAACAAATATACAACATGTTCGTAGCCTAAAAATATGCATATATTCTTATTTTTTACTACATATTATTCGCAATAATTATCATATCGTTATTTTCATATAATATATCGATATTAATTTTCTTTTTATATTAAGTTTACGAATGTAAATGCCAAAGTAGAAAATAAAAAGGCAAATTACGCTATAAACAAACACTGAAAATGATTAATTTTATCATTTATATGTTTAGCGTTAACTTAAGTTCTCACCTAATATTAATTAGTGACGAGACCCAAGATGGTATATATGCTAAGCCTATTTGGATTAATTGACTCTAAATTGAAACTGCCGTTGCACACCTATCGGTATTTGGCAATGAATTTTCAGTTTTAAGATGGAAACTGGACAGGTGGACTTTAGGAAATACCTACCACCACCTTATAGGTTGATAATTATTGTTTCCTTCATCGAAAGCTCAGGCTTAGTGTAGGGATTCGAACTTACTTCCATGGACACGGCGTTCGTACCTACTGAAATTTTATTGATATAGAGTTTTTTCAGTATTTCTTAATCAAATTATATATAGCATATAAAACATATTTTTAAGATTTAATGTATGGTCAAAATATTGACGGAAAATCTGAATGGAAATGCACTACCCCTACTCTAAAACCTAGTCAAGCTACGAGAACATAAAGGTACTCTAAAATCGTTTTGTTTTTTTTAAATGCTTATTGCGATCGTTTGAATTTTGGCATGGATTACCTAGACGGGGTTGAATGGTATTGTATTGTAAACAACATCATGGATGTGTTAACCTTTGTGTTACACCTGTCCATAGGTGTCGGTAACTACTTAACATAATTTGCTCTCCAACAAACAATTAATTGATATGTAATTTCGATATTTGATCGGCACTTAAAATACACTGTGGTTCATAGTAAATAACTTAAAAATTGGTAGTGTCTATTACAATATCTTCCAAGAATCCAAGAACTTCATATCAGCAGAATGTGATAACTAACGTCAAACAAACAATGTAAACCAAAAAACAAAACAGAGTAATTATTTAAAATTCGTCCCCTGGAGTGACTAAATAATGCTAATTTTGAAACATCTGCGACTGTTCTGTATGCAGAAGGCTGGTGTGCAATTACAGGGATTATTGCGTCGGGAGTCGCGTCGAGGCCCATTAAATAGGCGTTAGGAGGTTCCTTCCGCTTTTTGTTAGTCAGCGTGTAAGTGTGACGGCTGCTACAATGAAGAGAAAGATGCAAAAAGGTAAGTTTATTTTTAAAACACCCACGTTACCTATTTCCTTGACGTGATAAGATCTCAGAATGTACACATACACCAACGAAGATTTTATATTTCTTTTATGGATTCCGTTTTTCACTTCAAATTTGTATTTTATATATAGCTTTGGTGTTTGACCGCTAACTATTCTTGGTGTTTGATAAGTAAAGATATGGTTCAAGATGATAACACAGTAAGCCGCGAATTTGGTTCTCTGTGCAGCCCTCGAAAGCAACTAGTAGACATTTGGTGTCCGCAATTAGAGCAAGGAAAAAAAAGAATTCTTAATTGTACTTTAAATATGCGAACTTAATGGCATAGGTTATTTTTCTTCAAGCTAACTAGCAGTATTGTAGCAATAAAAATAAAATATACGATTACAGGTAATACGGATAAAATAAATTGTAAATTAAGTCAATAATAATAAACAAACTAATAAAATATGGATAATTTCATAACGAATATGAAATGAGCAAAAAGTATTTAAAAGAAATAAACTTTACCTATACACATATTAACAAACTTTATAAACCAGAATTAGAACCAAAAATGGGCCTAAATGAAAAGTAAAATGTACAAAACCAATGTAGATAACTCTTATACGTATAAATTATACGTAATTTGGATAATTATTTAGTTTTTGTTTCATTACAATCAGTTTACTCTATCAAGAGATATCTATCTATATAAAAAAATGAATCGCTGAAATACACGCCTAACTTCCGAACAACTATACCAAATTGGACAATTCTTTTTTTATTGTGTTTGTTACTGTCAGGACAAGGATTGTAAAAAATAAAAAAAGTTACAAAAAAATACAAATCGGTTAAACTATTTTTATGTTTTAGCGAGGCTAAAGAATAACGAGTTCAAGTTCACCGGGTCAGCTATTTATAAATAAATAAACTCTACAAAATATAAATTATACAATATATTAAACATTCATAAATGGTAATTCACTGTCATTAAAATTGTACAAATTTGCTGTCATTACGAAACTCATATTAATCTTAATGAATCAAGACGTTGAACAAACTGGAACACGGGTACGGAAGAAATGCACGAGAAAATACCGGGCTCTTCTCCGGGCGGGTGTTATCTCTTGTAAGCAGGTGACAAAGTAAGAAAATAAAGTTGGCACAGTAGTCCTGGACATCGAGCGACATAATTCATGTTTATCGCCCCGAATGTCCCTCCTCCCGCGCTTTCCTGCCTTTAGAGCACTGCAATTAGCGGAATCCTTCTCAGTTTTACTACAAAAATCTTTTTTAACGTTAAAATATTGTGTTACACGCTAACCCGTGCCATGACATTAAATAAATATTGAAGGACTTTTGTTTTTATACACGGTAAATATATTTTCAATTTATCTTTATAACAACTTCGTACAAGCCTGCGCCTGAGCCATTCTGAGTGAAAATATAATTATTGTTTACACTAGTACTGTACTAGTACGGAAAAGTGACCGCACTTATACCTGATAGTAACACCATATGATTAACAAACATGTGCTAAATCGTCACATACAAAATGCCACATATAACCTTCGCCATGGGAGAAACTGGCAGCCAAATGTGGTACTAGTAAGCTCAAGTAGAGACTAGGATTAAAAACTATCGACGTATCGGACTTGATATTAAACGCGATGAATTGAAAGCTCGACCATCAATAGTTATCAACTATTATTACAACAATGGTGTCCTTATATGTGCACTACGTGCACGCAGTTTCCGATCGAATATTGGCTACGGTAACCATTCAAGAGCACATCAATGTAGAAGTTGAGGCAGTCATTTTGGCCCAAAACCGTCGGAACCAGCATAAATAGGTACATATCATCATAGTTAGTTACATAGTTACACATAGATAGATATACCTACAATCCATCAAAGGTAGTCACTTACAAACCGAACTGCAAGCTTCTCGTTATTTGGTTATACATGTAATATACCAAAAGAGAGTCACTGGTATGAGTTTATCACTATAATAGATCAGATCTCTACAATCTCGTTCAATTGCTGCCCAAGCCTGCTATTATGGCGAATTATACGCCAGCTATATAATAATCGTGATTAATTCGGGTACAATTGTACTACTAAAAGTATAAACACAGTTTATAAATTTAAAAACATCCAAGCCGTTAAATTAATTAATATCAGATGCATGCACAACAAAGCCCTAATAAAAACGGCAGAACTTTCACGAACTACTTAACTCCGTGGTCACTATCTATTCCATTAGTATGTCCAATGTACAGAACTTCGTAAACACACAACTAATTAAAACAAAAACAAAGCGGTCACCGCAACTGAAAACAAAACACGTTCGACAAAGTTGGAATATTAATGTGTCTGTATCAGAGGTCCCCACCACAGGAGAACCTCACTAATACGGAATGATCCCTCCTACCCTGCAAGTGCCGAGTAGATAAACCCCCGAAACGTAAGCCCAAGTACCGACCCTAAAAAGATTAAAGAAGTTCGTATTTGTCCTGTGAATCAATTATACGTACAATGGAATGGAGCTATTAGTTATTAATTGTATTACATTCATACATTTAATCCCTTTACTTAATTAATACTAATCACCCATGCTCACAATTACATATTAAATGTTTAGTAATTTGAAATATCTCTACTGTATATTTATATATTTTTAATATTGCGTTTTGATCGAAATAAAAAGGTAAAATAAATTAAAAACCATAAAATAGAATTATTATTTAGGTAATACAATACCACAAAGTTAACAAATGTGACGATAATACAATAATACACATGAAAGGTAGTTTTAAAATTCACATTGCACATTAACGAAAGTGTAGGTTTAGAAAACTATTAGGCAATTATTGTAATGGTAGTCTACGTAGATTAAAACCATAATAATTTATTATGTTAAACATGACTTCTAACCTTAAACTCAATGTTGCTTAAGTAATATAGTTTCACTACTAATAGGTTGACTATCTAAGCAATTTAACTAGTTGGTGCCTGCGACTTCCTACACGTTCTTCCCATAAACTGCGCGTGAATAGGAATCCGTAAATATATTCGTAATACATGCTCTCAGACAAATTTGGATGGTAAAAATTTGAAACAAAAAAAAAATACCTAAAACTTCTAGTAGTAAATCAATCTAGATTATGAAAATAAAAAGGTAACATCTCTAAAAGTCACCAAAGATTATTCCATGCAATTCCTTGGGGTAGGTTAATCAAATAATAGACAATCGATGGCTTCATCCCCTAAGCATCACCGAGGAAAACCTCACGCTGTGATATTTATGGGAAGGTTTGAAACGCGGGTAAACGTTAACTATTGAATTTACTGAACAGACTATTTACAAATTAATTATAAATTTAAAGGTTTAGGCGCTTAAACAAAAGTATCTAAATTTAATTATCATTGTAACATTCTTAAAAATTAATTGAAAGTCATATGGTGTTTATTATAAACTGGCTTTAACCTGCAGCTTTGCTCACGTTAATATTTTATTTTGTCAAACAAATCCGATGGCGCAACAAAAAGTGTCATACTGAGTTTATCTCTCTCTTTATTCCACTTCCAAAAAGTTTTTCGCGAGGAAAAGTAGCTTATCACCATCTCCAGGAGGATCCCATCTATCTCTACACCAAAATTTATGAAAATCAATTCAGCAATTTAGGCATGAAAGCGTAACAAACTATAAACACACTCACTTTCTCATTTTTAATATTAAGTATGGGTGAACATTAGTTAGCATGGTAAGGATACGGATTGTAAGTGTAATCACGCCAGACTGCCGTGACGTGAGTGCGCTTGCGCGAAAAGTAACGCGCCCGCGCAGTTGTCAGAATCAGTGTTTTTTTCTATCATCTCTTAACAGCGAAGTACAGTGTAACACGAACGTTGTGAAATTAATATAATAAATCGGTGCCGGCTTAACATTTTGTCGGGATAATAAATGAAGTGTCTATTGTGTACGAAAACAAATAAGAATACAGCTTAAATATCAATCAGCACCGCTCAGGGCATTGCAAGGTAGTTTTATTCTCATTTCATTATATATCTATCTAAAACTTCTCGGTGTATTTTAGTCACCAAAGTGAATCACGTAACTATGAACATGTATTCAACGTTTGTACATATATTCAGGCATTTAATCCCAATTACACTTAAACCCTTTTTTTTATTAAAATAACTTGTGGCTTTAAAACTAGTTGATTGTGCTTTAAAATTAGTTAACTTTAGAAATAGGTGATTCAGGTGATGTATTATTTATTTATCTTGGAATATTACTCTAACAGTATGAAAGTTTATTATGGGATAGGATTCTGAGTAATAATCAGTATAATATTATCACAAGTCTTTGTATATGTCAAGTTGTGAAATATCACGGGCCTTATTTTATTATGCATATAAAATATAGTAATAGCAATGATGGCTCACTTGGTAGTATCTGCAGACTCCATGTCGATGAACGTGAATTCGAATACCTGCAATGAAAATGAGTTTTCGGTGAAGAAAAACTTCCTGATGAAACATATAGTGTATTTAGCATGGTAGGCTTTTCTAATGTCCATCTAGCGAACTACCACTAACAAGTGGAAAATCTACCACCAAATACCTATAAATGTGTTCCGGCAGTTTTACTTGAGAGTCAGCCTCTCCACTAAGCTTAGCTTACACACCATCTTGGGCCATATTGTCACTAAACAACAAATAAGTTTGTGGTGTTAATGTTAAACTTATAAAGTAAAAAGGAAGAAACAATGGCTCTACATCAGAACTAAAATTAAGACAAATTTTAATTTACAATATTCTAATATTGTATTTATCATCTATGCAGATTATAGTAAACACTTGTAATATATATGCGCTTCCAAATAAAGAGAAGGCACAACAACAACGAAGATATTATAGAAGATCACGATTCATAAATATGACTGAAGGAATAACATCATTCATCATGCGGAGGCTCAAGGGATTCCCGGGTCTATCCCATTCAAGATGGAACCAAATCTTTTTGCGCCTCCCGTGTTCGGCTCTTTTCGACATTACACTTTTCCGTGATGACGAATGCGAGACGATTCTGTGAATAGATGTCATGGAGTAAGCGAAGGGAACTTGTTGAAAAAACGTCGACTTTATGAATTCATTTATATACATTTTTGCAGATATTGGTAACTATGTGTAGTATATTTTACGAAAGTTATGTAAATAAATAAAATATATATTTCAAAACATACTTTCTGACAACAAGTCACGCCATTACTTCTAATCCACGAAAGTCTGTGAAACTTAAGGGATAAGTTTAATAAATTAATATAAGACCTGTAGTATTGTATGGATTTGAATGTTGGGACACGGAAGAGATTTATGAAAGAAAATTACACGAATACTATGATGGGTGTGTGGAGCGACTCGAATAGATAAGATTAGGAATAAATATTTTCGAGGAAACATTAAAACAGTACTATTGCCAGAGAAATTGAAGAGTAATAGGTTAACGTGGTATGGACATTTTATAAGAAGAGATGAAAGCCATATAACTAGAAGAATGTACGTATGAAAGTGAATCGATATAAGAGAAGAGGAAGGCCGAAGAAGATATGGATGGACCCTATGAGAAATGATATGTGTATAAAAAAGTTGAATACTGAGATAACGGCTGATAGAGTAGAGTGGAAGAAAAAAGATGTTGTGCTGACCTTTATATATCGATATCTAGGTGGGATAAGAGATAGGAAGAAGAAGATTTTATAACATAGTTTTTGCATGAACGAATCACAGCGACTACACGCAATCAGCCAAGTTGTTTTTTAACAATTGTACAATAAATGTATGGGACACCACATGTAAAAATTTCCATACATTTTTTATGTTAGTAGTTATTGGAAGACAACTAAGCTGGAGGCACAAGTGTAATATTCGCCATAGTGACATACTCGGGTACGTTGCATTTTGAGATCAGTCAGTGTAACCCAGTAACCAATTAGAATAGTAGAGATGTGTACCTAAATGGGTCGTGACTTGCTACTATTCTGTACCTAGAGATAGATCTGTCACAGTAATTCTATACGCCTTTACCTCTTTCTGTAACTAACCAAAGTATCTTCAC
The DNA here is from genome assembly GCA_039707435.1 of Actias luna. Lineage (NCBI taxonomy): Eukaryota > Metazoa > Arthropoda > Insecta > Lepidoptera > Saturniidae > Actias > Actias luna. The sequence continues at coordinate 5,549,078 of JAZHAC010000034.1, read as the reverse complement.
CTGTCAAGAGGTATATAAATCAGTATGATAAAAATGTCTGGTTGGTATTAAAATGTACTGTTCACCTTACCTTACCTATAAGAACACCGGTGTGTGTGTAAACAGTCACTTTGGACAAACATTGCTTTTTTTTTAACAGCAATAAATATTAAAATTCAACTATTATCATAACAATCGAATAACTAACATGCATACTCATTTTAGATGGAATAAACCAAGACAGAACTGATAATTCAACACAGAAAACCATTTATTATTGGCGCTAACATCTTTGATCTAGAATTAAATTTAAGTCACTATCCAAAAATATATGTGTCATATCTAGATATTATCAGTAACATAGTATTAAGTTAAGTGTATTGTAAATATAAATTAGCCAGCTTTAGCAAAGACAGAAAAACATTATATGCGTACGAAGATATAATTATTTACCGCTGAATGTAAAGTTGACTTACTGCATAATGGTTTCGGATTTAAAATAAAATTGTTTTCATTTTTCAAAGTGTTCACAATATACAATTATTTAAAGAGATCGTATCAGGTATTTACATTGTATTTAAATCCAACTCTGATCTTCCATACAAAGTTATATTTAGCTTTAATCCTACCAATTAAATTACTCCTTTATTTGATGGAACCAATCGTTTTCAGTTCAAGCAGTAGCTTCGAAAGGACAAGGATAGTTAGGACAATGCCGCGTCATTTCCTTTTACGACCATTTAGAGGTCACCAACCTTGGCATTTCGAGCATCAAGTCAAAATCGATAAACAAATTTAATTTTCTCATACGTAGGTGTTATTTAATTTATTGTGTTTTGTAATTCCAATTCTAAAGAATAAACTGCCTGTAAGAAATTTGTTTTGAGTTATGTAATTCCATATTGCTATAGGTATAAGAAATCCGTTAACGAAATGTAGATAAGTAAATAATTTAACCACGCAATGTTTGTCAATATTTTTCTACTTTTAAATATTTTACTACTAGTTTTAACTTTGATATTTTTAAACATCTCAAAAATAAGGCTGTTTAAATCTTTATATGAAAAAAGAAAAAAGGTTTATTATCGCTTATTCAATAAGTTTCCTTATTAAAATCAATATACGGCAGTTCTGAATAACATGATGAGTAAAGTCTCGCTGAGTTCCTTATTATTTAATTGTTCTTTTAATATTTTATATTTTTAGTGGCACTATTATCTTGCATCATTTCCATGTATCACTAGTACGGGTATGTACTATATGCCGTTCCTATTATATATTTTATAATTTCTACTTATGTCCGTGACGTCACATTCAGAGGGTCCAGTCAGAATACCAGCGCTGCACTGATTCAGTGTAGCCATTATGCTGAGACTGGTACTAATTTGTCCTCACTTTACATTGTTTCTGTTCATGTAGTAGTTATGTTTTGTTGGTTTTTTTTAAATGCTGTATCTTTTATTTTTATCATTGTCATGTTTTGTGTGGTGGATAAATAAAACTTTCTTTCTTTATTTTTAAAGTTTTCAGGAGATTGTTAAGATTTTAAATTATACTTAATGTTAAATTTAATAACAGATCGAATTATGTTATGCGGATGATATAGATAAACATAAGTTTGTTGTTTACAAAAAGGATAACCTAAAAGGTATCATCGCACCCTCCAGTTTCAGAATACAAAATCCCAAATATACGGGTGTTTAGCGTTCACGTATAATCCCGTATTTACGGCTTTCAACAGGATAAATAATAATTTTCACCCAGCGAATAAGGCGAATAATTCATTTAAATACGGATTGAAATGTCTGACGTATAAATAAGATATACATATCAGTTTCTTTAAAAATTACTCATTTAGATTTATACTAATGTTTTTTTCTTTAAGTTTATGACTAATATTTATAAATCTTCAATTTTTTTTTGTTTAAAAAATACTATAAATACTTACTACATAATACTCATAATCCTATAGTTTTATGATTTCCCCCTCAAGACGTGACACTCGTGGCACAATATTTGCCAATTATTAACAAATTTGTCACGTTTTCTTTAACTATTTTTTTTCTATAAAAATCTGCGAATATTTTTCCTTTCGACGATAAATTCAAACTATTTTCCTTAATCATGATTTAAGCAATTTTTCGCCTCCTTGTTAAACGTGTCCAAAAAGGTTGTGGGGTAATTTAATTTAATAATTTAATATATAATATATATATATAAATTTGTAAATAGTTTGTACATACCATGGTCTGAAATTGTAGGCATTTGTTGAGCATTTTATTTGGTTTTAAATGTATTGAAGGAAATGTATTATGCAGCGAAATTATTTACAACTAATCGAAAACCACTACCATAACAATGTGTAACTATGTATATAACATAACTCTAATGAAAGCTATAGACAGACAAAGTGAATAACTGAAACTTACTCATCTGCGACATACCACAAGTGCGAAACACGTTTGCCATCAAATTAAACACCAATTACGTTGCATCCGAACAGACTGAGAAATAGATGTAGTTAATTGCATTACACTCTCATACAAGTTTATTCACCACGATACCTGTGTTAGTAAAAAAAAACTTCGCTTTTACACAAAAAAACAGCACCTCAAATATTTATACTATATTTTTAGTAAGGTCAATAAATAAAACAACTTTTAATATATTTTAATTAAAAGCACTGCTTTATAATTATGTATGATTATTTTTTTATTTAATTTTTATAGTCAATGTTTAGCGTTATGGCCACAATCTCACATGATGTTAAGTGACGATGTGGCCCAAGACGATGGACATTCTAAGTGGTGGAACTGGCGATGAAGTACAACTGCCAGAACACATGTATAAGTATTTGGCCGCAGATTTTTAATTTGAGGTTGGTAGCTATACAGACGGATATTAGAAAAAGTACTACCACCACCAAATGACCACCATGATTTATCAACTAAGGATAATGGTAATTATTATTTTGTTTTTATACATTTCGCTTCCGTTAATAATCTCACATATTGAACATCAATGTAGTCCATGAAAGAAAGAGGTATAAGTCACACTTGACATTGGAAAATATGAATATATAGGCACAAGTCAAAGAAACCTCTATTTAAAAGTTTTACTATTTCAAAAAACCGATTTTCGTCAATACCTATTTAGTTTTTAATTTACATCAAATTGGACATACAAAGTTCGAATGTAACAAATAAAGAGAGATCAGGGTGCAGCAAGCTAACAAAAACAAATGACGACGGGCGCTTTTATTCAATCCGAAATCAAAAATTGAACGGAATCAAAATAAAACGAGTGCGAATAGGGATCGCACGGTTGAATCGCTCCAGTCACGTAGCAACTAGGCTTTACAGGGGAGAATGAGACAGGCCCAAACGGGCCTAGTTGATTTATACACCGTACGCTTCCTACAATGAAGGTAGAGAGACACGCAATTCAAACGTGACTGTAAATCTCACTATACATTTTATTACCTCAGCCCTTTTGGAATCTCACTGGTCACGTCAGTTGTTGTTCTCTTCGTGAGAATAATTCGCTGTCGACTATTGTACTGTCGACTTTATATTATAATGTACGCGAATTTTGAAAAAATTCTTGTTGCGTGTCGAAGGTTGATTGAATCTATTCAAATATTTTGTTATTAGTTACAAGTAGTAAATAAAAAAAATATCAAGGAAATTAGTATTTACTAGCTGTGTCCGCGACTTTGTTCGCTTGAAACTAAAATGTTATTTAATCATTTTCATAAAAAAATTATAGCCTATGTTACTCAGGGCTAATGTAGCATTCTAACGGTGAAAGATTTTTGAAATTGATGCAGTACTTCTTCAGTTTATTTGTTACAAACAAAAATAGAAATCTTTCCTCTTTATAATATTAGTATAGATTATATAAATTAAATCTAGATATTCTTGGAAAAACTCATATTATAAGTAATTAAGAGATTTTGCTATATGATGTAATAAATGCAATTACTTATACGATAGGAATGCAAATCTCCATGGTCCAACATAATCTCCTTTTTTAGATTTATAATAAACATAGCTTTTTCCTGTTAGACAGAGTAACATATTTACTTACAGCCTTCTAGATTTGATGTCCGAAAAATAAAAACGAAACTCAAGATATGATAAGGCAGTAGTCATTATCGACCTGGATTGGTATGTATTATATTTCAATCTTCATCCAATTTCATATTACATTTTCTTTGCGGCCTAATCAACCGAAACTAAATCTACTAAACGTATTGATAATGGTCTATGACCATTAGAAATGGATGCGTTTCTATTCAACTTTTCCTAGATTCCATAAAACCTTTACAATTTTTATGTTTTTTCATATATATTTTTTCCTGCCATAATGTTTAAAATCAACGTCCTGCGTAGTGGGTTGATAACGGCTATGAAATTTATATAATTCTAGTCTTAATTTTAATGATAATCGTAAATAGGTAATGGGAGATGGATAAAATTTATATCTTTTCACAAACATAATATTGAAAAATTGACTTTTTTATCATTGCTCCGCAAAAATACTATGATACACCTATAGATAATCCCTTTACATTTATACTTATTAGACGCAGTCATAACTCTTGAACGGTGTTTATGTCTAAATCGACAAAAAATCCTAACGCAAGTGTCTGCTTCCCCTTATTTAGGGGTCCCCTAAGTTTCCCCGTCGCGTCACCTGCTGCCTGCAAGATGTTCTTCGATGTACAAAAAGGTTTTACACTTTACAGGATGTCACATTTTTCATATTATTGGAAACGTAAATATCCTTCTACGAATAAAAAAATATTGCACAAATAAACTAAACACCGAAAAAACAAAATTTCAAAAATTAAGTTCATTATTTCTTTTTTTAATTTTACTTTTCATAAAAAATATTGGAAACTATTGACAGCAATGTCAACAATTAGAATCTAGTAATTCTATCTAATACTGGAAATAATCTTTTGTACGTTATCTTTTGACAGGATCTTAGTTTACCATGTACTAATTTTTATTTTTAATTCTTATATTGGCTTATTAAACCCTATATTGAGTAATATACATACGCATATGCTATTTACTCATTTGTATTGGAAAAAATGACATAGACTATGAATTTCGAGACGCCACTAAAACTCCTTGGAAAATTGTAGCAAGCCACCTTTGTTCGGCCTTTTTGTAGGCATTGAAATAATTACATGACATTAGCTATTTTTAACATGGCAGTAATAATTTTCAAGAGGAACCTGAGACAACGTAGGAAAATCAAGAAATCAAGAAAAAAATGAATCTTTTTACGAATTATTTTAACTTATAGGGAAAAATGAAGACGAAATAATCAAATCAATTAATATTTACTCAAAACACGGAACAAAGAATAATAAATATTGCAGTGCCCAATCTAGTTTCGTAGATTCATGGTTAACAAGTAGGAGCTCGCAGGCACGGCTGAGTGCAATTTTCCTACCCTCTTTCACGTGATGATGTGGCACACTGTGATGTTTCACAGTTTGAGAAATGACTTTGAATATTAAGGTGCACATGTTTATCCATAACCTTTTTTTTTTGGTTTACACTTAGATAATAAGCACATACTGAACTTATTATGACTTATTACAGGATTATTGTTTTTTTTAATAATATTGGTGGAAATAAAAGGAGCAGTAATTTAAAAATATTAAGTTAAATATAAATCTCAAGTCCCTTCGACTCCAGCTTCGTATGAAAAATTCCCTGTCTCGCCTCGAGTGTCGCTTCGACTGGATCCATAGCCACGCTCGTTTCGCACTTATATAGTAATCAGTGTTATAAACTACCCTCCTTGAAGTTACTTCTAACGATATTATTTATATTAAGCCCAACTCTATTAAATATTTTATTTTACTCGACCAATCGCAATTTCTTATTAATAATATATGCTATATGCACGTATTGCTACGATTAGATAAAAATGAAAATGTCATTTTTAACAACGTTACTTATTTCTCTGCTAAATCTTTTTTTATCTTGTTTTAGTATTTTTTTCGATACAGCTTTGCTCCTATTAGTAATAGCGTGATGTTTGATAATCTGAAGCCTTCCTCAATGATTGCTCTATTAAATTCATTTTTTACCTGAGATTAGCGCGTTCAAACAAAGAAACAAAATTTTCCGCTTATATGAATTAAACGTGGTACCCATTTTTACAGTTTTTTGAAAGCCATTTCATTTTCAGTGGCTGAGAAATTCACGGGCTATCGTAGTCATGTTAATCGTCGATGAATTACTGGTTTATACATGACCTCAGCTTTGAAATTTACCGTGCTTATATCAGGGACAGTATACTCACTACGCCGATTTTGATTTAAAAAATCAAAGTAGTCATGAAGACTGCCGACGGGAAGTGAAAACTATATTTCACAAAATTATGTAAAAAAAAAAGAAGTAACACTCGTACCGATATGTTGAGGTAAGGAACCTACGACCTTGCTTACGCGTGATTATTGAGACGCACGTCAAATCGATCGACCAAGCGTACATATATGACAAAGATAATTAACTATGTGCAAACACTCTCTACATAAATGGGAAACGTTCGGTGACGATGGCGCGAGTTCAGTATTATTTGTTCACCCAAAAAGTGATTCCGCGCCTAAAGAAATTTTCCCTTCAAAAATATACAGATTCATGACATACACACTTTAATTTCAAATGAGCGACTACATAATACAGGAATATCTACATGAAACTATTCCCCTCGATTTGTATTATTCAGTCATAATTAACAAATAAATCATAAAATTATATAATTTACGGTGTCACATAAGACACAAGTGCCTATCGCAGAAATAGCAATTGTTATTGAACCGCATACATTCGTAGAACAAATTAATAAAACGATTATCTACTTTGATTTTGTATAATTAATGAACAAATTCGATTTATTGCTCGCATCTAAATCAGTAAATGTCACCTGTATTATTTGTCCGGTATAACAAGAACCGCGGTGATATAGAAAATACCGCTGCCAAGTTTAGAATTTAACTTAGCGAAGAGTCCGTGGTGGTTCAATTAATAGTGGCGTTTTCCGACACCTCAGCTCCTATATTAATAAAATTAATTAGTTTAGGATAACGCTACCGCCGCAGTACACGAGTTCTCATGTAGGCACACGTAATAAACAACTATATACTTCATTCTGCTAGTTAAGATGGAATAATTTAACGAAGATAGTGCTTAGAACTTTATTAAAACTACCTTAGTAATAAAATAATTTTATTTCATAAAAATTATAATACCGAACTACTGGACTGGACTATAAGTTATGTAGTTTGCATTTCATTTACCTGAATTACATGAACTATAAAAGTTAAAATTTAATAATTCGTACTTGTCGGTAAGTTGGTATACCAGATTGATGAAACTACTTACTGCTTCATGTCAAAGTTACCAGGCTGCTGTTCGAACTGACTTTGAAATAAATTACAACCGATTGAAAATGAGTAGATATCTCAAGTTTTTTCCTAACGCTTGGTATAGAGCTTTCATGAACGAATTTCATATTAAAGTATTATATGCCATACAAATTTCGTACATATAATATTTATACAACTCAATTCAAGCACAACACCTTACCCAAATGTCACATGTATTAGTTATTTTAGTGTGAATGATAATGAATTAGTGTGGATATTGGGGAAACAGGTATATAGATATAAGTTTTAAGCAATTTATAAGTCATGAATAGAAAATATATATGGATTTACATATTACGAGACTATAGATAAAAATTATTTATTTCTATACAAGAAATGGAAAAATAAATCTGTATGTGGGTAACCACCTTCCAAGTCTAAACGTATTTAAAAATCTCCCAGGTGACCCAAATATAAATCAAGCCGTTTGGAGAGTAAAATAACATATAAATAATACCAATATAAATTTGATGTTATTCGCTGCTGTCATTGACTTTGCTTAATTTTTTAGAATAAATAAATATCGTTGTGAAGTAGAATATATTCATCATCATAAGTAACCATACTTCTTATACAAAAAAAAAATGAAATTGAATTGAGTGCAAGTGAAACCTTTCAATTCCAAAACTAAATTCATGTGAGTGAATGTAACATTTCTATACACTACACAGTGGTTCAAATTTAATAGCACTACACAATATATATAAAATAATTAAAAATAGCATGAAAATAATTAATTTACACAGTAGTAGTGCTCCTGGTGTTTTTCCCCGTTGATAGTACTAGGATGCTAAACATATATAACCTTATTACTTGTCTGTTTTTCTTACTTTCTATTCCTATCTTATTCTATTCCTATTCATTAGTGATTACCTGGCTTTTTCTTATGATTCTTGATATATAGATCTAAGTAAGTCTTAATCATTTATTGGAGTAGATAATATTCTAATTATTTGAAACGTAAATTCCATAAACATCGTGCTAAACAAACTTTTTTACATTATCTTATTCTCGCTAACACTTAAGCACTATAACAATATCGTTCCTATACATTTTGTAATTTGTTGAACTAATCCTGTATATTAATGATATCGAGCCTTTTCAGGAAAAACGTTGTATGCAGTAAACATGTTCAAAATGTTTTTCAATGGAAATTCTTAAAATTATCTATTTAAATTACAAGCAGTATGTTAATATATGTTGCTCCGGGCTATTTTCGATCACAATGTCTGCTTCAACTCCGACGTCCATGTGCTCTGCAATGGGTAATGTAGCAAACCTTTGATCGGATAGTGATCACGTGAAGACACCATTCTCATAAATATAATTAATTACCACTGATGGTAGGGCTTTTAATTCATCACGTCTATCGTCGAGTGCAGTACTTCAATGGTCTTCAAAGTTTTGCACTCTTCTCTGCCCTCCACTGTAGGCGATTTGCTGTTAGTCTCTCTTATTGCCAAGTGTCTATGTCGCACTTTTTTATGCGACGATTTAGTACATCTTTTTTTATCTTAGAAGTTGTCCGACTTATTTACGCTTGCCCTCCTCAAGCTCAGAATAAAAGATGCACTTTGTCACTCGCTCTTTCGCCATCTGTGATACATGACTACACCATCGAAGTTGCCAACGCATTAAATACGCTTACATACATTACATACCCATACATTGGCTCGCCGCAGCATTTCGGTGTTTCGGAACCGATCAGAACACCAAATCTTTAAAATATTTCAAAGTTATTTGATGTGGAACGGGTCTAATATGTGGATGTAACGATGGTTAACTAACCACGTTTCGGCGGAATATAGAATATTAGGCAGAACTATAGCCATGTATATTGAGAACTTTTTTGCCAGTTTCAAGTCATGTGAGCAGTAAATTTTGAGTCCAGTTTTTCGAAAGATGCAGCTTTAGCATTGATTCTGCAATTAATTTCGGACGAATTAGTATGTTAATAGCGACTATTTTAACAGATCAGATCAGATACAATAAACAAGATATAAGTAAATGTCCTTCATGAAAATGAAACTCAAATATTAAAAAAAATACTATAAATCAATAGGTGTATTCAAAGTGGCCACTGATATCAACAAATCGGCCCACAGTGCATCGATTGCACTGTCAATCAACGCTTCACGGGAAGCCGTGGGGACTATCACAGTTAGTCTACTGCTACCCTTCTCGCTCTCTCACACTTCATAAATAGAGGAAGTGAGAGGTAGAATCGAATAAAAGGTTCAGCTGGCAACGGATATTACTTCCGGAACTTATTTACTGCTTCAACAGCTTGCTGAAGTGAAATTCATTTTCCTATGCATACGTGTCTTAAATACGTTAGTTCGAAATGTTAACAAACCCAAATGTCGAGATTTCGTCTAGTTCTTATAATTCCATTTAATCGACGGTGCAGACAATGTTTTATTTATTTTTTAAAACGCGTTTTGTAATAACATTCCATGGTCAGCCTAATTTTTAAAGTGCATTTGTTCAACTTTTATATTTCATGTACTTTAAGATATTTGTCAATGTTCTCATCTTATGTTTATGTTAATCACTTATATTATAATGCAGTCTTTTTAAGTTTGTACGATGTATATACATATTATTTCTAGCTCTTTCTGATTTTGATTCAACTATTTTGGTTATTTCAATACTTTTTACAAAAATAGATATTGACGTTAACTTATCAGATATACGATAAACTTCCGTGAATTGCTTTATTACTAATACATTTCTTTTGTCATGTTTGTCCTCTTACCTATTAATATATAATACAAATTAGAACCCGACCACAAATCATTTTTTTCATTAGTTTAGCGTTTTGGCAACAATCTCATTTGATGATAATTTACCTAAATGGTTATACGTTATGCGTACTAGGAGAACTGGCTTCCAATTGCAATGGTACAGCAGATCTATGCGTTCAATAAAAGATTTTTAACATATAGACGATAGATTAGCTAACCGAGAATTTTAATACCGCGCAAGTCTATCAACGAAACCTTATACTACTTGCAAGAATTACAACTCGTTATCGTTAGTATGCACGTGTTAGTATACAATACCATTGAAGTATGATTGACTAAGCTTGAATGATAATATCAGGCATGGCGATCGCTATACATTAAAATTGAATTGCATAGCATTGAAAGAAAATATTCATAAACAAACATGTCTTCGGAACGACTTATAACAAGGCACCAACAAGTTCGTAATATAACGAAGTCTGATTGCAAAGTGAACTACTATTTGCAGAAGAAAGCTCTAGAAAAATAACTTTACTTGGCTAATGCAAACGTTAACTTTTGCGTCATTTCTTTTTAAAGTTTGTAGACGCAACCGTTCGCCAATTGGCAATATAGAAATAAGGCCTCTCATTCAAATGTTTTTTTTTAGAATAAATAAAAAAATACTGTGATACATGTGTACAAGTCCCTATTATTTATTTATTTATTAAATTAATTTCAAGGGCCATGAAACTAAACAAAAGAATGAAATTAAAAAAAATGATGACTTAAAACAGTATAAAAATAAAATATAATACATTACTTTATTACAGTTACACCAATATACACTAAAACAACAATAAATCAACCCGAGATAATCATATACTGACCGATAGCCAATGTTTCATAAAGGGATTATCATACAAGCCTATAAGTGTTTGCATAATAACATTAGGACTATCGCGAAGTCTACTCTGTATATATGTAATTTTCTTTCACCTAATAGCATAAATCATCGACATGTGTAAACGCAAACATACCAGATGCACTACAAAAACTTAGAAGAAAAAGAAGATTATCTTATAAAAACGTTATTTAAAATGAAAAGCGCCAATAGTTCATTTTTTAATGTTAACCTACAGGCTACTCGTGTAGAAACTGACAGCATGCATTAAATAAGCATATCTTAATGTCATAATTTCTTTATCTTTATCTGAAGTATGTGAGATATTAGTAAAGTAAATAATTACGAATTTAATGTTTGTATTCAATATTTTAATAATTTTCATTATTGCATAAACTGTAATTTGTCAATAATTAATATATTACATGATACTTTTTAGTTAATGACCTTGAGTTTCTAAACAAAGTATCAAATATATATCAGATTTAACTTTATATTTTTCTATACTCTACGAAATCTGAATTATGAAAACTATGTACTTATCAAACTTATATACATAGTCATTTTTTTTTCCTTACCATTAGTTCGACAAAAGGTACTTTTTTGTCACTAAATTTGTTATAATAAATACGAAAATTAGCACATTTTATACCACTTGAGGTGTTAATTATAAAAACGTACACATAAAAGGGGAACATAAATTTCAAACGAAATAGTAATTTTCATGTGAAATAACTTTGAAAATATTTTCAGCGTTTTCATACCTAAAGTTACCTACAAAATGCTTGTCATATTTTGTTATCTTTGCAAATCGGAATGTACTGCAAAGCGAATGTCCACGAACTCTGTATAGAATACCAGCGTCGTATCAAAGCTTGCTTTTAGGGAAATACAAAAAGGGGAAAACTCCCCATCGTGGCCGGTCTGCTCTGAAACACGGCTTGCATTCATCGGTAATGAATGCATGACCTTACTTGGGCTCGACCATAGAATTATGAATTCAGTACTGGTGACTTTGTTGCTCTATAGCTTCGATATTTACTAATTGGTCCATAGATAATACATACGTCGCGTCGGTAGCATTCTACAGAAACGACAATGAAGTAAAGCTTTAATAAAAAGCGTAATATTCATTTATTATTATTGTTTTGTGTTTGTTTCACTAATTTAAACGCTCAGTAATTTATTAAGTAAGGTTTTTCCCACATCGCCTGCTTACAAAAGGAAATAATGCAATAAAAGAAAATAATTACAACTAATTCGGCGAACATAAAAAAAAAAAACAATTTTGGAATGAAACAAATTTGCTATTATACATCATACACAACGCTAACGCTCACGACCACGGTTATTTCCGTTCTACTTGATCACGAGCGTTACAATCAATAACTAAAGTGGATTGGAGTGTGAGTTCACTCTTGCAGATGGGTCGTTATGAACTTGGCATAAGTAGAAATAATGACGTCGTTGGTTACGTTTTCACCGCAACCACATCGACCGTAGTCGTCATATGGAACGGCCGAATATATGTTTTGAGCGTTGTAAACGATAAGTTGTATGTAGCCATAATAGAGGACTTGAACAGAAAAGTCGTCTACAGTTAATACACTATATATAATTTTACTAATCTGTTGCCTCTAATTTTCTAATAAAATAAAATAAAATCAACTTCATAATGCGTATACTATGATCGAATACCGTTACGTTAAGAAATGGGCAAATCCCATCGGGACACAAGAGAACAATCAATCTATTCTTTTTATACCTTTCGATTTGATATAAAAATTGACACCTATATTATTAAAAAAATGAACAAGTAATTACTGTGTCCGTCTCATAAGGTTATAAAATACACTAAACCAAATGCTTGGATTAATATTTCGTACCTAAACTTAAAGAAGTATTATATAATGCGTAATAAAATCAGTATGCATTTTCAAAATATTAGCTTAGTTATTACATATGTATCAAGATTTAAATTTTTGAGGATTTTACTACTATTATCAATATTCAGTTTTGTGAGTTATAGATTTTTTCCTTAGCAAATATGAGTTTAAGGATTGTTTGATGTTAATTTTTTTAAATATTTCAAGTATAATATAAATCCAAAAATGTCATGTATTCTAATCCACTGTATATATTTAAATAAAAATATTGTATATTACTTACTAATTGGCCTAAGACACGTTATTCTGTCTTCTCGACCACAACTCCATCTATCATGATCACGAATGACATAGAAACCCATTTCATGTTAAAATAGATATCGGTTTAATGGTATTTGATTTTAACGTTTTACGCCGTAGGGGTCTTTTTGTTTTATCGGACAAAGAGTATACAATATATCGGATCAATAACATCAGCTATCACCATGTAAAATTCTATGAAAATCTGCCCAGTCGTTTCAGTATTGTACATATACAAGGGGGCAAATATAAAAAATGGCCTTCATGACAAAGTACGAACTTATTATTATTTCCAAAAAAGTAAAGATACGGACTTGGCTACGTTATGGTTTAATTTTTATTGGTATTACAGATAAAACAAGATACTCATATCAAATCCACGTAACAGAGTAGTGCTACACAGATAATCCTGAAAGTATTATGAACAAGATTGAAATTATTTGTAAACATTAAAAAAATAAATACAGCGATTTCTGGAATTCATTTATATACACAATTACGCATCCATTAGAAAAAAATTGTAATAATAGTAACATTGTAGTAGGTATATGAGACAAGATATTACAAGTTTACAGTATAAGTACATACTTCTATAAATCGACTATTAATAATTAAATAACGAAATGTAGGAATATGCCAAAATTTTAGGGTAGATTAATTAAACGAATAATTAAAACCAGTGCAAATGATAGTACTTCAAAAAACTTTTTTATTTCAGACATTGGCTATAATGTATGACAAGCAACTAAATAATTCCCTAAAGTGCTGTCTCCTATATTTTAAGAATTGTAAGTTATACTCGGGAAGCTTTTAACACAAGCAAGGGGTCGAATGTCAAAATTTGATTTAAAACGGACCACATAATCTCATGAATACTAATATTGTTTGACAATAACTGTTTCGTGAACATAAAAATATCACATAAAATTTTATACGAAGACGAATCTTTATTGGCGGCTGAAAAAAAAATGTATATTGCGTGAAAAAGCTGTTATAATTTAAAGTATATAAACCACTTGTATTCGTTTTTTATTATATTTCCAACGTTGTTTCGCTGAGTTAATTTTAAAAGTTCTGAAGCGATGTTAGTTCTGTTGGTAATGTGTATGGACGCCATGTCAATGGGCGTGAGTTCAAATCCTCTCAATGAGATTGAATTTTCGGTGAAGAAAATATCGTGATAAAAACATAGCATTGTGGTCGGGCTTTTTCTAATGGCCGCCTGGCTAGCTACCAACCACAAGTTGAAAATCCGCTGCCAAATACCTATAGGAGTGTTCCGGCATTTGCAATTGAGAGCCAGCCCCTCCACTAGGCTTAACGTGTCTACCATCTTAGGCTACATCGGGTGATATTTAAGCCTATAAACAATAATAAAATATATAATACGTTTATTTTCATAATATATTTTAGAAATAGAAAAGAAAAAAATAAGAAGGTATAATTTAAAATTAAGCAAAAGCTATCGATCATATTAATATACCAGTACATTAAAGAATAAAACTGAGGTTTTCATTCCAACAAAATTATGACAGATGAAATCCTAGGAGAGAGAGAAGATTTTGCGGTTTCGGCTTTACGTGACATAGGCGTGAATCCCTTGAGCCTTTCTTCTGAAAGGCGAGAGGCATCGCCCTACAACCGCGTCTATCCGTGAAAAGTATCGCTAACTATACACTCACTAGAAATATTTTTATGCTCTTTTTAAGAATTTATTTGTAAATTGTTCTATATATTCATAAAATTAAGACTATTCATAATATTTAGAAGTCAGTTGTATTTCTTTGAAGCACGACAGCTTAGTAGCCACGATAAAAACACCACATCCATTGACATGAGAGCAAATATGTGCAATTAGCCTATTTTTTCAGCAAAACAATACATTATATTGAAAACATGACAGGGGAAGGGGTATTCCATCACGTCCTCTTAGTTGGCCACCACTCTTAAATTGGATTGTGGCTAAGCATCTATAACATTTGAAAGCTAATTCTCACATTAGGATCACGTATACAAAAATATATTTTGCTCAGAATTTAGGTTTTAAAAGTTTTATTGACATAACATTGGACTTCGTTTCTTTATAAAATGTAGAAAAGTATAAGTTACAGTAAAAAGATTTTATACAACGGAGCTTTGAACTATGTTCTAAATAGAGTATATAAAAGACATCACGATGAGCTCGTTTTGATAACAATATGAGAGCAACACGAAAGACAAATAGCGGTACGCCAAAATGAAATAATGCCAAATAAGCAATATGTAAAGTGTTGGCGAAGGAGCCGGGAATCAATAGGGGTCCTCACAAGTTATACGTGAAATGCGTTATATTAAATATTGGTTCTTGCAATAAAGTCCATTTCCTATTTTCTACTGGCAGAAATTTAACTTACTCGTGATAATAAAATAAATGTTTTTTTATGAATTTTATGTATAGAGATAATTTGTATTCGCATGTATAAATATATATTTTATTTATACTAAAAATTACTTAATATTTTTTGCCCATTCTTGTAACTTTTTTCAATACAGCTTCGCATCTAATGGTGCATTTAATCTAATTTTATAACTCTATCAAATAAAAAATTATTTTTGAAATCCGATTTTATAAGATTAGCGCTTTCAAATAAAAACACAAATTTTTCCGTTTTATAACATTAATATAGATTCAACAATTTGTTAAATATACACTAATTAAAAAACAAAAAGTTTATCAATAATTTTATAAATAACTACTATTCTTTCTCTTAATGTTAATTTTTTTTCAATTTTTATGTAGGTATATGATAAACAAATTTATTGACATCTGAGTTATTATGTAAAGTTTTTTAATGTTGTAATCTAATCTCTGTATATCAAAATGTTTACACAAATCTATCACACCACATTTTTCATAATATACGTAATTTATTTCCAACGAGGATTAAATTCAATTTCGGCCGAAACCCAATCAGTATATACAAGTTAAACTTGTAAACTATTCTTATCCTTGGTAATATTAGAAGTACGAAATCCTTATCCTTACTTGATATCACAAATACGAAAGAGAGTTTTATTTGTTTGTTACGCTTTCATGCCAAAATCACAGTATCAATGATAATGAATTTTGGTATAAAGATAGAGGGTAACCTGAAGACGGTGATAAGCTTCTTTTTCTCGTGAAAAAGTTATTAGAAGTGGGCCAAAGAGAAGGATACACTTTGTATGAAAAATTTGATTGCGTCATCCGATTTGTTTGATAAAATGAATATCAACGCGAGCGAAGCCTAGTAATATTATAGCTTAAATATGAGTAAAATAAAGTTTACTCAAACATTCCGCTCGCGCTTATAACTTGAATGGAAATGTAAAAGGTTAGGTTAAGGGTAAAGGAGCAAACAGCTTCAGGGTAAGTAAATACGCTGACGAAGACACCGGTACACCTCACCATTCACCAGATCCAACCGTTTTTATCTGTCACTGCCAGCCGATGGGACAAACGTTTAGTGAGCCTTTTTGATAATGTTGACATAGCTAAACACTCGCGTTAACGTTTTGTTGGTTGTTCGTTTCGTACGCATAAAATTCGGTGTCTCCCACGCAAAGGTTACCTAAATGATTTTGCTATTCATAAGCCAGTAGGCGCTTTTTGTTACAAGCATTATATAAAAAGTAAGTTATTTATTTTATTGTTTGATAGAAAATGTTGGTCGATATTTTATTATAATAAATAGACAAATTGTATGTATAAATAGATTTATTCTTTATTATGTAACGCATTTTTGGGTGATTTCTGAGCAAAAGCTAACTTTGATCTGTTAGAAAACAACCACTGTCTATCAATGGTAATATTGTATTAAAAATGATATATATTGACATCAGGTACAGTGTCCTCACTTAGTCGAGGTGCTATCAAAATACATCAAGAAGGTAAATATCAAAACAATAATTACTCCATGAACTCTCTTATATAGTTATTAATTTCAATTTATATTAATATATACAACTTACGGTAGCTCGATAAAGTGACGGCACTGTACAGTCCAAAACCAGTGGCAACCATCGATGAAACGACAATACATCGCCAGTCGCCTCGAGAACATCTCTCAGGTAAGAATTAAAACTACACGTCGTCATACCTCTATAGACAAGAAGAAGAGGAAGAGTTTAACCTTGTAAGGTAAAAGGTGTCCTTTACCTGAACCATCAAGAATACAAAATGGAATAAGCTAAAACGGTGTAACAAAATGTAAAATTTATAAATACATAAAGTACACGTTGATAAAGAATATCTAAGCCTAAGCCTAAGAATTAAAGTACCTATAAAAGTAAATGTTAATAGTTCGAGTGATAATAATAACAAAAATAATGATTAAATGATAACAAAAATAAATAATAATAAACGTGGTATATATCGAAGGTTACGCAAGCAACCAGAAATGTCAAAATGAGGAAATATCAAAAAGAATGATTAAACTTTGAACGGAGAATAAGAGTTTAAATGTATTTTTTAATAGTTCGAAGGATGATTATTAAAATAAATATTGTAAGTAACCAAATATGTCAAAATTAAGAAATGTCAAGTTATAGATTATGTATAATTGATGAAAGAGACCCTTGGAATTAAAAGCGCAATAATAATTGATTTGATTTTTTTTTTGCTAATTCATATTTGTCTACATTTTAAATTGATGTTAAGTAATGATGTGAATTGAAATGATAGCACTCTCATTTGAAGGGAAGAGCTCATAAGTTCGACTACCGTAATACTACCTACATTTATGTTTTGAAACAATCCATGTATCGGAGGCTGCTAACTAGTAAAGCGGGTATTATAAAACGACCTGCCATTATACTATGATTTCATAAAAATGTCATAATTTATCAAGGCTCATGCACATAATATAATAAAATTTGTTAACAATGTAGCTGAGGCAATAAATTTAATAATGTATTTAAATTATTTTAAAATTAATATCGAAATGTAATATTCTAAGTTTGAGAACAAACGACATTTCGTCGTGTCACTGAACTCGTATGTACAAAATTCCAAATGTCCATGGAAAAGAATTTTCATTAGGGAGTGCAAGGGTAACCATACTTACCCATGTCGTCCCACGTCACTGGCTGCATAGCATAGGGTTACCACATGCTCATTAGTAGGGCTATCATCGCTCTCATATTTTTCGATATTGGAGATAGGTGGTATTAAATTTTTGCCATTTTCGTTCTTTAATTTCGGTATTAATTTAGAAAAAGTATTGAGTCGAGATATTACAAGTTTAAGTCATTATTAGTAATAAATTATTATCAGATGTGTATTTGGGTGATATATATATCTGTTTTAGAAGTTTGTAAATTACGCTTGCTTGATTTAGAAATCAATGATCATATATTATGTCAAAATGTATTCTTATATTTATTTCACAAAAAATGAGCAATACACGCAAGTACTACATACATACATTAGACAGAATTCCATCGACATTAATTTAGAAAAATACAAAGAATTCTTTTTTTAATAATGTAATATAAATCTATATGAATTCAGATAGACATGAAGTTAACATGTTTAAGACGACTTGAAATTAATAAATCGTATCCAGAAGAGGTTTTACAAACATCGAATTTACGGTTTAGTTCTGTGATCCCAAGATAAGTTAATATGAAGATAGATATTTAAAATAATACTTAATTACGCTTTTTTTAAACTACTTAATGTAATTGCCTTTTAATTTTTTTTATTAAAAATTAATCATAACAATAACGAGCCATATCAGACAAAATCATTTCCGTCCGCAATTCTTTAAAGTCTTTTCTTTCAAATCTATTTCCAAAATAATTCACATGTTTTCTGACTTGAATCCATGCTAAATAAATGAGAACGGAGTCAGGATATACCCCTCTATTGTCTTTATTATGTTTCGCCTAATTCATTGCCGACAATAAGAAAAGTTTTATTGGAGACATTTTCTTTGTACAAATGATAGTTTGCTCCCACTTTTATGTTATCCTTTGTGATGTCTTTCAGTCTTAATGCAT
The DNA here is from genome assembly GCA_039707435.1 of Actias luna. Classification (NCBI taxonomy): domain Eukaryota; kingdom Metazoa; phylum Arthropoda; class Insecta; order Lepidoptera; family Saturniidae; genus Actias; species Actias luna. The sequence goes on along the minus strand of JAZHAC010000034.1, from coordinate 5,529,806 downwards.
AGTATTTTTTTTATCTTCGTCTTATATAATGGCGTTTTTACTTTGTTTCTTGACAATATTGTAAAAATTTCTAATGAAAAAAACAACGTATACACGAAAAATATACATGTAAATATAAAACTTAACTTACTATCTACTACGATATATTTTTATTAACATAAAAGAAATACATTCACCCTAAGAAATATTACAAATTAATTCTTAGAAATAATATGGACGTTAACTTTAATATGAATTTAAGGCATGATCCAAAGTAAAGTCAAAGAAAATCTTTTTTTTTTATATTTAAGGTTCAGCGTTATGGTTGTTATATCACCTAATGTTTAGTGGTAATAGCGCTCAAGATGGTACACACGCTTAGCTTAGTAGAGGGACTGACTCTCAAATGCCACTGTCGGAACACATCTATAGGTATTTGGCGGCGGGTTTTCAACTTGAGGGTGGTGGCTAGCCAGGCGGGCTATAGAAAAAACGCTACCATTATGCTATGGTCTCATCGCGATGTTTACCTTCACTGAAAGCTCAAGTTCGCTGTAGGTGGATTCGAACTCACGTCCCTTTGACGCGGCATCCGTACACACAACCGAACTATCATCGCTTCTAACAAAAAAACCTAAGAATATTATAGAAAAGACGTTACATCATACTGATTTTAAGCCCCTTCGCTTGTACTTGCCTTGTAAGTAACGCAGCACAATGAGTATTCTAATACGAGTTGTACAATTTTACCTTTTTGTTAATTAAATTTACACGTTCCGTCGATATGTGATACATTATACGGAGACTTAAGTTTTAATTAATTTTCTAATCATAACTCGCTGTCGTGGACACAGCGATGTTTGGTTAGCCAAGAACAATATTTGTCGGTTGTAGCACAAATTATTTCTCGCATATGTCCGCTACCCACGTTTACAACATATGAGTCACGATGTATGACGAATTGTTTATATATTTGTACTTTAACTATTATATTTATTTTATACCAGTACATATACTAGTTATCTATTAATTATTTATCTATTTCTCAATAACATAGAATGTGACCGGAAAGTCCGGTTTAGAATGATGCCTAGATGACTCAGTGCGTAGTGTTAGTCAATGGACGTGAATACACCTGTAATGAGGCTGAACTTTCGGTGAAGGAAAACATCGTTTTGAACCATAGTATGGTGGTAGGACTTTTTCTAATGCCGACCTGGCTAGTTACTAACCTCAAATTGAAAATCTACCGCCACATATCCATAGGTGTGTTTCGGCGGTTTGCAGTTGAGAGTGTATCCCTTCACTGGTTTAGCGTGTCCACCTTGTTGGGCCACATCGTCACATAACATCACGTGAGACTGTAGCCATAACGCTAAAATATATAAAAATGGAATCAAATCCACTATCAAGAAGTAAAAAACGCTTTTATTTATCAATTAAAGATAGCGCCTAAATCTACAAACTAAATGTATGCCAATCCTTTTTATTTAAATGTTCGATTGTGTTGATGGATCTTAATGATAATGAATAATGATAATAAAAACAATCGCTAGGGAGATTAAAAAATAAAACTACGTATTCGCAAGTCAAAATTTAATTTGACTATCTATGTTTTATATTCAATTCTACATTAATATTATTAAGTGGAAAAGTTTATTTGAGCGTGCTAATGTTAGGAACTATAAGTCGGATTTAAAAAACCTTTTTGGGATTTAATAACACAAACAATGATCATGGCTTTAGGCTATTTATTTTTTTTATACTTAAGGTTTAGCGTTATGGCCATAATCTCACCTGATCTTAAGTGACGATACGCCCCAAGTTGGTAGACACGCTAAACCTGTGGAAGAACTGGCTCTCAAGTGCTGCTGCCGGAACACACCTATTGGTATTTGGCGGCAGGTTTACAACTTGAGGGTGGTAGCTACCCAGGTGGGCATTGGAAAAAGCCCTACCACCATGCTATGGTTTCCTCACGATGTTTTCCTTCACCGAAAGCTCAAGCTCATTGTAGGTGCTTGGATTCGAACCCACGTCCCGTATTTAACATCACGCTACCACCAATAGGACAAAACTGTATTGAGAAAGGTTACAGAAATGGGTAAAACTTATTGATTATTTATTTTATTTTTACGCGAACGAAATCGCGGCTACAGCTAGTATTTAATAATTTCTGTTACACTTTGAAATCACTCAAAGGTATAGTAAAATACTATCTATATTCTTTAATAGTATAAAGTGGAAAAGTGTGTTTTCTTGAACGTACTAAACAAATAAACTACCAGTCGTATTTAAAAAACTATTTCTGTATTTAATAGAGTAATCATTGAGGCAGGCTTTAAGTTATTCAAAATCACGTTACAGCACATAGCAGCAAAGCCATTTTGAAAAAAAAAACTAAAACGGGCAATTTTAAACCTATGCGACCGAAGTTACAGGCACAGATAGTATTGTATATTAGGTAATAAAAAGGTAAAATTCGTAGAATGAAAAGATGTAATATGGCACGAAGCGTATAAATAAAACTTTAATTCAGATACTAATTAAATAACAGACTCCCAAATTAGGATCAAACAAAGTCGGCAGTAGATGCAGGTCATTAGCAATCGACAATGAGCCGTTCGTGCTTAATGCGTACCCGAACCAACATAATTGGATTTGCAAACCAATTAATGTTGAACACTATCCTCATTATACCTACGTGTGCAACACACAACATATTATTGCAAAGTCAGTACCTAGTTCCGTCGATTACTAATTGATTGGTTTCTCCGTAGTTACATGTGCTCTTGAAGGGTTAATTTCTCGGAATCTGATTATGTATTTGTAGATAAGTCAATATTATTTATAACCGATTTACCACTTGACTTGACTCATCACTGAACTTTTAAAATAAGTAGACTTATTGACTTGAATTTTGGTATGTATATTCCTTTTCGAAAATAGAAAACTATTGAGTTGTATTATGTAAGTTAAGGTTTGAAGTTAGTTAATATATATGAATTATATAGTTAGTAGTCTAATGTTTAAAAAACAAACTTCAACTGATTAGGTACTAAAAACACTATTTAATTTAGAACGATAAACGTAAAGAGTGAGACAAAATACCAAAAATAATTTGCGTAAGTTCTTTCTTTAATAGCTGTGTCCGCGACTTCATTCGCGCAAAACTATAAATGTACTTATAATTTTGGCCCTTTTTGTAACTATTTTCAATACAGTTTGGTCCCTATAAGTTCGAGCGTGATATTAAATAGTCTAATGCCTTCCACAAAAATTGCTCTATAAAATACAAAAAGAATCTTTGAAATCTGACCGGCGGTTGCTAAGATTAGCGCGTTCAAACAAACAAACTTTTCCGCTTTGTAATATTTATATAGATAGGTTCAGCGTTTCACGATTATCACACTTAATCTGTGTGAAATAATGATAAGCTCCACAATACTAAAGCACTAAGCCTAATAAAAGAATTGACTGTCGAGTGCAGCTGACATTTCAAGGCTGTAGGCGCTCAACTTGAGAGCGGTAGCTAGCCAGACTGAAAATGCCTTTCTACATACTTGGGGGTAATAAAGAGGTTTCCCTTTAACGAAAGCTCAGGTTGCCGTTGCACGAATTAAACTTCGTTGATCGACACCAAATCCTTTTTCCGCTACAAAACGTGTATGTAGTAAATTTCTACTGTAATTTTAAAAGAGAAGCGCCAGGGTTATATCTGTTGTGCGATTTCAAGAACGAAGTCGCATTCGTAGCTTGTTATGTATAAGGCACACAAGTTTTAAACTTATTTAATATATTATATACTATTTGTTCTGTTTAAATAGTTCTAAAATCAATATTGATGTTAATTCTTCATTCCAATAATATATCTAAAAAAAACAATTTATAATTATTCGCATAGTTGGTCTGAACACAGGCCACTCATAAAAAACACTCGCTCATCCAGCCGCATATTATAGGCATATACAAACAGAGATGTAATTAGTAGAACATATTTTAATATACAATAAGTTTGTCTTCTTTGTAATGGGATTATTTATTAAATATTTTAATTGACGTTGATAATTAAAACTATAACTTTTTAATCTTATTACGTTCAAATGACCCTATTAACTGTTAAACTTTCCCTTTATAATATAAATCTTATTGTTCGTAAGACAATAATATAATGTAATCAACTCTATAATATGCGTGCTAGTTATACACTATAACTTTCTGCCCTAAAGGCACTTCGGACCAAATGGCGAATAATCAACTCGGCATAGTGGCTTGCACTAATGACTTGCATTTAGTTGAAAGCCTAATCCAAAACCACATTATATCTACTCACCATGATACACAATAGCCACGTATTGTGTATTCGATTTGCATTGACATTGATAGTGCCTAATAGAATTTCATTTGCCTATTTATGACTAATTAAGTATAAGTATAAGACAGAAAGTTTACTTGGAGCTAATAATAATCATTACATACTGGGTGGGAGGAAATATACGATAGTCTGTATCGCTATTTGTTTTTTCATTTCGTTATCAATTGTAGAAAACTGGGTAGGGACACAACGTACCGCTTTCGCATTGCTACCAGAAGGCTTGTATTGAACCTACCCAGCAGGGTCACAAATTGCGTCCACCATGTGCATGACGATATATTCGTTACAGTGTTTTTTTTTTAATCTGTGACGTTTCAGGATAAGACCTTTTGTATCCAACTACACAGCGGCTTACGATTAGGTTATCAACGCTTTCCATTAAAGAATCTTCGATCCTTCTATAGTCGCCGTTGCCTTTTGATTATTTACGTTCACCACTACCAGTGTGGGAATGTATAACGTTGAAATCACATCGCGTTTGTTTTACTTATAAAATGCTCTACGGTCAATAAATGAATACAGAAATATAGACAAAAAAGGTTTGTTCATTAGCTGTTATGTAAGTAAATATCAGGCCTTATATGCTAAATTATCTCCATACGTAAGTAGATTTTGACTGTGGTATGCTAATTTTTGATATTCCTTTAACACAGTTGAATATTATTTCCATAACGATGTTTCTATGAAATATATCCAATCTGATAGTTTAATATATGGAAGCAGAACACATTCTTCAAATTATCTGTTCCAAATAGAATAAAAATAGTTAGTTAACTTCATGAGTACCTACTGATACCGTCACGAGGGCATAGGACTAATTCTGTTATTTTACGGTATAATCGAAATACCTTATGAATATTATAAAGCGGAAAAGTTTGCTATTTAGTTCAACGCGCTTATCTTTAAAATTACCAATTAGATTTTAGTTTTTTCTTTTGTATTTGATAGAGCAAAAAAGTTATAAAAACAGGCAAAAAATATTAAATAATTTTTACTTCTACGAAAACGAGCTCGCGAGCACAGCTATATGAAATAAGCATAACGTCGAAGGTATTATAATAATATGCTGAGATGCCTGTATTGGAATACAGCCGTCTTGCGAGTTATATTTGTGATTGAAATCCGCTTCGAAAATAAAACCATCATTGAACTCATTCTTCCAAAGTACACACACGGTGTATATAGTTTCGTTTTAAATCGTTCTTCGAGGTCGCCTAAATTTAGCCACGTAATCTATATTTCTATGATAAATAATCGTTTTACGATTCATATCACAAATTACAGTTATAGTCCATCAGTAGTAAATGTTGCAATACGTAATAAATGTTTATCAAAGCATACATATTAACAAATACAATATTTAATCACCGCATACCAAAACTAAATAAAACATTATAATGTCAAAATCTAGAATAATGAATTTTAGTATTTTGATATTAGGACAATATTGATGGAAGTCGAATATCATAACATGATCTTAAAATGGATATCTATATAGAGTTGATGTATTTATTAATAATTAATTCATTAGTATTCAGTTGGTAGTGTGTACGGACGCAACCGCTTCAAGAGCCATGAGTTCGAATCCACCCACAATGAGCTTTAGCTTTCGGTAAAGGAAAACATCGGTAGGAAACCATAGCATAGGCATTTTCTAATGCCCGTCTGACTAGCTACCACCCTCAAGTGTAATATCTGCCGCCCAATAACTATAAGTGTGTTCCGGCAGTTGCACTTGAGAGTCAGTCCCTCCATTAGGCTTAGCGTATCCACCATCTTGGGCCGCATCATCACATAACATCAGGTGAGATTATGGCTATAAGGCTAAATCATAACTATAAAAAAATATTGTCACATATTAATTTAAAATTGTTGATTTCATTAAAAAACTATTTTTGTACATACGTAAAATTATTACCCAACATGAGTTTATTCCAGAATCTATATACCATGGGAATTGGAATCTTGAGACGACAGACACTAACCGCTTCGTCAATTAACGATGATGAATCGTTGCTAATTCTGGCATAATCTTACGAGGTAGTTACAGAAACTAATAAATTAATATCTCCTTACATGATATATTATTAAACGTACGTAATAAACCATACGTACGTATGTTTGTGGTACATTTCAAATATAAAGACGTGTCTTTTTTATGTATGTGAGATTCCTTAAGCATTTTTGGACCAGACTATATCTAAACCAACTAATTATTTGTAAATGACGATTCGAAAATTAACTGTTTAGTGGGTACTTTTACAGTATGTTGTGGATAGTTTTCCATAACCTTTAGTTTATGAAGAGGTTCTTTCTTGGTTTTTGGATATTTATCTTAGCTCTCAGTAATCTGCTGCTCGTTATGGAACATTTCTAAATTTTACTGTCAGAAATCATCTGTAGCTTTTCGCATTCATTCATTTCTGTCATTCACAGCTACGTGTTCAATACAAGATGCATTCAAACACAAAATATAGAGTTCGATTTCAACCTCGGTCGTGAACGGACGTGTCTGTGAGCGCTCCTTGATTGTTCTCGAAACCGATCTCTGCGCGTTACTACGCCGGCTATTGTTCTTTGTACCATTGTGAAGTGTTATCGGCAATAATCCCTCTATTATTGCCGATAATCCAGTTCGTGGTACCGATAATTACTCCTTGTTAAATTCATTCTATTGTTTGTTTACCGTGTAAATACCACATTGTGAAAATCTCATAGTTTATTATGTGAAATCAGTGTATGGTTTTGGTTACTGTGAAACAGTGTTGTGATTGAATTGCCGCCTCTGTAAGTACGCCGGACACCGGCCGTTAACAAAGGTAAAGCTTAATTACCCTTTAATCTTTTTTACAGGCCAGGACCCGGTTATGAAATTTATTTTTTAATTATATTTTCTTTTTTCTTTCCGTTACTGCACGTGCAACAGATTTGTACTTCAATGTCAGTTCGCCGAACTCGGGATAGCTCCTATAAGTTTTGCTAATCGCGCCCCCCTGCCCCTCAGGCAGGGAGGTTTTATATAGGCTCCCATTTTTAACTTTCCCTGCTCCATACCCGCCACTAAAATGGCCAGCAGCCGTATCGATTTAATAAATAGTAGGCTCCGCGCTTTCATCGGTAAAGAGCACCCGGACCTGCTAAAAGAATTTCTGGCCACACAACTCCCACAAACACAACACGTGCGCATGCCCGCTGCCGCAATAAACGCGCCGACGCGTGCCAGCCCAGCATCCCCAACACTTTCTCTGCGCTCGCGCTCCCGTTCCCGGTCACCAGTGATTCGTCCCTCGCAGACGCCTACTGTATCCGCAACATCAAAATCACGCCCCACATCGCCGTCAGCCTCCTCCGCTCCTACATCCACGCCTCGTCCTTTCGACGAGCTAATTTCGTTCGCCCCGTGTCCGGTACCCACAGCCAACTCTTTTTCGCCGCTTTCGAGGCTCGAAAATGAGACTGAAATGCAGGACCTCGAACCTGAGGCCCAAACTAATCCCGAGGCCGGCTTTACGCTTGTATGTAGGGCCAAACCTAAAAACAAAAGGGTGCTATCACCCGAGACAGTAGAAACCGCGTCCGTGAAAGCTAGACGCGACGAAAATTCTCGTGGCCCTCAGACACCCACGACGACCGCAATCCCTAAAAATCCAATCGGTACTACGCAACCGCAATCAAAAATACGCCCACCTCCCCCGATTACGATCAAGGACAAATCCAAATGGACTGTTATCTCCGGTCAACTAAACCGGCTAAAAATTTATTACACCAACGCCCGGAGTACCCCTTCCGGGATCCAGGTCAAAGTCCCTACAACAGATGATTATAGAAAACTCACAACCTTCCTTAGAGAAGGAAAACATAAATTTTACACGTACACTTTAGAAGAAGGGCGCCTTCTGCGCGTTGTCCTTAGACGCGTACCAAAGGAAATACCTGTCGAAGAGGTATTCGCGTCCATCAAAGCGCAAAACTTTCCCGTCCGAGAGGTACACCGCATGTACCACACCATTACTAAAAAACAATACGATATGGTCCTAGTAATCCTTGATCGTACTCGGGAAGGTAAGGAAATCTTTTCGTTAAGCTCAGTCTGCGACCTCTCTGGCGTCACAGTAGAAATCCCCCGAAAAAAACATATTCCAACACAATGCCACAATTGTCAGGCATACGGTCACTCAGCACGTAACTGTTACGTCAATGCACGTTGCGTAAAATGCTTAGAAAACCACTCCACAAAGGAGTGTACGCGTACCCGCGACTCTCCGAATCCACCAAGCTGCGTCAACTGCGGTAAGGACGGGCACCCCGCGAACTATCGCGGATGTGAACGTACCCCACGCACGAGACATGCTCCCGTCCCTCAACGAGCACCGTCAGCCCACACCGCGGCAGCACGTCCTGCTCCGCCACCGCTTATGTCAACCCAGGCCTTCCCGAGCCTTTCCGGTCCTGTGCGAGTCACTCCTGCGCACACATCCGCACAAGCCCCATCTACCGCGTGGGCCGCCAAATCGCAACCTGCGAAAGCTAAACCCGCAAGTTCCACCGCATCCGCATCGTCATCCGCCTTCCAAGGCCTCGATTGGCTCGCAGGCCTTCTCAAGGAACACCTTGTCGACGACCTCATCGCGTTTGACGATATGATTAGTTCAAGTCGCGATTTCGACCGCCTCAAGGCCATTAAGGCCTTCCCTGACATCGCGCGCTCCATGCAACGCCTCATTCGCGCTTCTCCGTAATTAGTTTTTGCAATGGAGGATAGAATTAGACCCCGTGGCCTTTCTTTATCCTTTTTTAACGCACGTAACTTAAAACCCCAAAGAGACTTAGTCGCTAGCTTCCTTAAGGAGCGGCAAATAGACGTGTTTCTCATACAAGAGACACTTCTTAAACCGAGCGTTCGTAATCCCGCGATTGCAAACTACAAGATAGTAAGAAATGATCGTACCGGCGTAAGAGGCGGCGGCACGCTCATATACTATAGAAAGTCACTATATTGCATGCCAATAGATCCTCCCGAACTCACCAACTTAGAAGTGTCGGTGTGCAGAGTGGGCATGACCGGTCATCCTACTATTCTTATTGTTTCTGCGTACCTCTCGCCCAATAAAACTCTCCTTCAGTCGGATCTGGAGACGCTTTTCGCGCTCGGTGACTCTGTTATAGTGGCTGGCGATCTAAATAGCGGGCACATTCAATACAACAACCCGCGTACTACCACTAATGGTAGGACACTATACTGGCTAGAAAATGCGCTTACCTTTGATGTAATTGCTCCTTCAGAGCCAACTCATTATCAAGCTAACTGCCGCCCTTCAGTTTTAGACATAGCTATTTTAAAAGGGATCGCGCTTCAGGTGCGGCAAATCGAAGTCGTACATGAACTAGATTCCGACCACCGTCCAGTAATTCTGCAACTAGGCCACCCGAGTGACTACACACCCGCTTCAGTCAAAGTAGCTGACTATACAAAGCTCAGACACTATCTCTCAAATAATCTCTCCTCTCCTCACTTAGATAGGATCCCCGACGAGATAAAGTCTGTGACCGATGCCGATGTGGCGATTGACTCCCTGGTCGGTCACCTCCAGAATGCCATCAGGGAAACCTCAAAAGAGGTAAGGTTGGCAAACGATCGCCGCTTCATACTTCCTGATGACATTCGAAGACTGATCACGGAGAAAAACGCCGCGACTCGCGCTCACGATTCTTATCCGACGGAGGAAAATCGCGTACGTCTACGTAACCTACAAAGAACAGTTAAATCCCGTATCTCTGAACTACGCGGTCAAAGATGGCACAGCCTCTTAGAGGAAATCAAACCGTCTCATCTCGCCTTTTGGGACCTCGTTCGTAAACAGAAGAGCAGCTATTCGTCTGCGATGCCTCCGTTAGATAGAGGCCCTGGCAATCCACCCGCCTTCGAAAGTATAGACAAGGCAGAGTATCTCGCTGCTACTCTCGAACAACAGTGTTCTCCCAATCCCTATGAATACCATACCATTGATCCCGAACACGTCGGGAGGGTCGATCGAACAATTCAATCAATAAGAGAGACCCTCCCAATTGAAAACTTAGAGCCGGTTACAACTGACGAAGTCCTCGCTATCATAAAAGCCCTTAAGCCAAGGAAAGCCCCCGGGCCCGACGGAATCAGGAACGAAGCCCTCAAACTTCTTCCTGATAAACTCATAGCTCTTCTGGTCTGCATCTTCAATGCGGCCATAACTCACTGCCATTTTCCAGCCGCTTGGAAAAAGGCAACGGTAATAGGTATCCTTAAACCCGGGAAAAGGGCAGCCCATCCAGAAAGCTACCGCCCAATAAGCCTCCTCAATACTATAGGTAAAATATACGAGCGGCTTCTGTTAAACCGACTACAGGCCTTTGTCTCAGACAAATGTCTCTTACCATACGAGCAATTCGGCTTCCGACAGAAGCACTCGTGCACCCACCAAGTGCTCCGCCTCACGGAGCATATTCTCTCCAATTTCACGGAGCTACGCCGTCCCAGGCGCACGCTTGCTGTATTTTTCGACATATCCAAAGCCTTCGATAAGGTCTGGCATGAAGGCCTTATTTATAAACTCAACCTCTTTCAAGTTCCGGACAGACTAGTCCGCATAATCCTTGCTTATTTATCGGACCGCTACTTCTGCTACAAAGCGGACGGAGCCCTATCCTCGCCTCACCCAATACGATCAGGAGTCCCGCAAGGCTCCATCCTAGCGCCTTGCCTGTTCAACTTGTTCGTTAGCGATATCCCCGAATTCCCCGACGTCGCAGTAGGCTCCTACGCAGACGACACAGTCATCTTCAGCTCGGCCAGGAATAGGATTCACGTATACCACCGCGTCCAAAGAGCCGTCTCTATGTTTGGGTCCTGGTGCCTCAAATGGCGCATAGAAATAAACCCAGAAAAAAGTGCGGCTATCATGTTCGATCCTCACGCGAGGAGAGATATAAAAAAGACATTACACCTATTCAACGTCAATATCCCCTGGGCTAATGAAACGAAATATCTTGGTGTAGTTTTAGATAGGCGCCTAACCTTCAACAAACATATAGATTACGTTCAGAAAAAAGCCTCCACGGCTATGGTTCTGCTACGCAATCTCACCTCCTCTAAGAGCAAAATGGCACTCAGACATAAGCTCACAATATACAAAGTATGCATCCGTCCCATACTTACTTACAGTTGCCCTGTATTCGCTCACGCTTCATGCACCACCCTTCGCAAACTACAAGTATTGCAAAACAGATTCATGCGCATAGCCGTCCAAGCCCCGTTTTACGTCCGTAATGTAGATCTTCATAGAGACATGGACCTTCCGTCCATGTATGCATATATTAAAGACATTACAAAGAAATTTTTTGCAAATGCCGAACTTCATCCTAACCCCAAAATAGTACACGCAGTTAGTTACACTTCCAATCCGCATGCCAAAGGCTTTGCTCGCCGGCCACGTAACTGCTTCTCCGACGCCGTCGATAAAATAACGAGATTAAACGCGCTTCTCCCTGCCGTCTCCACCAATCGCACGTGTCCGCGCACACGTCCGCGAGGCTTTGCTCGCCGGCCACGTAACTGCTTCTCCGACGCCGTCGATAAAATAACGAGATTAAACGCGCTTCTCCCTGACGTTTCCACCAATCGCACGTGTCCGCGCACACGTCCGCGTAACCGCCGTCCTCGCCGCCGAGGCCGAGCGGATAATTTCGCTCCCGCACACCCGCCGCGGCCTCCTTCCGCAGACGCCTGAGCCTAGGTTCGATCCTCCGGACAGGAGCCCTCGAGTGACTCTGCTCGCGCGATACAGTGACACTCTACATCACTGAGATTACATCAACACACCGCATACCATTCGTGCACACTCACACGTTAAGTACACGGTTCTGTAAGGGACTACCCTCGCGGCCCTTGAGCTGCTTACCTGATAAGGTCGTAGTTAGTATCACTAATTTAGTAATAAAGAACCTGTTGGTTAGTCAGGATCATGAATCTTTTTCATTTACCGGCAGCAGTCCTAGCCGAGGTTCGGCCGTCCTGGCACCCTTGTGCCTGCTGCCTCGGGGCTGAGTGCCCTCAGCACTCGCCCCCAAAAGTCCGGTGAAGCTGTCAAAGCCCTTGGGGCTAACAGCGTAAGTCAGATCGAAAAAAAAAAAAAAAAAAAAAAACACACACACAAAATATAATTTACAAAATTCTCGTATTTTATGTTTGGTAACGTAGCTATGATTTTTATAAATATTTACATACACTAATTTTTTAAAACACATACAACCTACATTAATATATAAGTAGATACTTCACAACTAGACACAACACAAGCGATTACGCTCATAGTTCAATAATCAGTTGAACTTGTGATTTCTCGACTCACTAATAGGTCTTTCTGACCACGAGAAGTATCAATCAATATTAATTTGCTGTACCAATTAACTTTTCAATTAATGAATTGAATTAAAGTATATAATGTCAACGATGAATAAACTTTACAATACAATGCGATAAAGTTAAATTTTGAACGAACTGTCCAAATTATGAATTTATGGAATCCAGTGATGGATAAGGGGTCGTTTAAGTATTACATGTCCGTATTTTTGAAGGTTTCAAATTTATTTACTTAATTCTTTCACAATTTCACTGTTAGTTGAAGTTTACTTCATGAACATCCAAGATCATGTATTTCACTTTCTCTTCCGTTTTCTTCGTGTCGGTACAACTAATATTTTTTGGGATTTCGCCGTAATATTAATTGTGTTTGTTTCTATTTAGAATCATAATCTTACTTTATTTTACCATATAGTTTATCTTAATTTTTGTAATTGTATTATTATTGTATTGTATTTAGGCAATTTTTACCTGTTGTAAATTACCTTTTTTTTTTTACTTTTCAAGTTTCGCGGTATGGGTATATACAATCTTACCTGATGTAAAGTGACAATATGACCCAAGATGGTGGACGATCTTTGTTCAATCTTTAATCATAATCTTGTATCAATTATTCTTGTAAACGCCAACAATTTTCAAACTAGATCTGAATTTTTTATCATTTTTACATCAACTCAATAAAGAATAAAAAATCCGCAGCATTGAGTTCATAAATAAACCAGAATTTTAACAATACCCCGCCAAACATACCTCTGACTATCGGCTTTTAGGTGGTATTTAGTAAATTGAACGTTCAGCGAGTGAATCGAATTTTATACGACTACAACCCGAATACTGGTATCCAATCAGTTATGTTATTACAAATTGCGGAGGTATTTCAACTTTTAAGTTATCATAATATAGCTAGGAATGTAAGGTTAATACATTATCTATACCTGATTTATTTTTATGAGTTTCATCCTCAGGTGTTTAAAATCCTACTGTTTATGGACTTCCAAACGCATTACCCGAGCTCAGGCCAAGGCGAGAAGGGCATGCAGACACTCATTGGGTGTTAATCACCCAATACTATCCACTAAATCACACCACGTCGATACTTCAAACTATCGTGTTGCCAGAGACCTTTTGCATTTCTTGTAATATTTGGCGGTATAACATATATCCGGAATAGCACCCTCCAATCATCTTGTTTAGCAAAGATCATTATAATAAATTAAATATTAAATACCATTTTAGTGAATCTTTTTAATGAGGATGCTAAAATATTATGTCAAATGAGTAAAAGATTATTTTATGAAAGATGGTGTACAAAAGTGTTTCATTTTACTATTAAGTTATGATGGAGCTGATATGAGTGTTGTTAAACCTCTCAACAAAATAAAAGGCAAAAAGTCATTGTCATCAATTTGTTTATAATATTGTATATAAGTTCCTGTAGTGACTAATCAAGTCTGATTTAAATAATGAGTAATCCATAATACCAAAAGTTTCGGAGTAATTGTCCATATAATGGGATAGACATAAAATTGTAGTTAAATACAATATTTTTGGCCTTTACATCTATAATGTAAATATCTACATAAATAATGACAATTTAGCTGGATTACTGTACCTACGACTTAGTAATAAAAAACATAGTTTAACAAAAAATGATTTTATAATTTTTGCCCGTTTTTATAACTGTTTTACAATACAGCTTTGTTCCTTTAGGTGATGGCGTGATATGACTTTCCTTAATGATTGCTCTATCTAATACAAAATAAAATTTTGAAATACGACTGGTAGTTCCTAAGTGTTGCGCATTTAAAACAAACAAGTTTTTTCGCTATATAATATGAATATAGACAAATACAGGCAGAATACTTGTAGTTTCAGAGTAACGCGCATAAAATAGGATAGACAGAAAAAAAATCAAGATATAATATTTTTAGGCCTCTGCATCTATACTAAAGTACAATGTAACTATAGTTAAAAAAACATTAAATGTAAATTTATCTGGGTTCTCTTTTATATGTATTATTTTCTGTATAGTACCTACAAATTAAAAGCCGATTAACTCGACGTCCGTTTGTAATTTTATCAACGTTTGGTAAACCCGGTTGTTGATGAAGTACATTACTCCGCGATCACTAACTTCGCTGTTGCTGAGAATGGATGCTCAACTCTGTAAAGTTGTTTACGTAACCATCTTTGTCGGTGCATCGGTTGCTAAGCATTCCGTCTTGGAACCAGCAATAATTTAATTGGAACGACTTCTAGCATCTCCAGGGCTCGCTGGCTATGCAAAGTTTAGAGCACGCCTCACTACTATGGACAAACTTTATCACTAACCGACTTAGAATATCCGATTATGGAGATTCTAAACGCTGCAATAAGACACAGTTGTATAGACTTCGTTTTCTTTACACGTATAAATACCAGCACAAACTCAGTTCCATGAAACACATAACCATAGATGATTTGCTTGAGCTTCAACTTAATTTTAAGCATATTTGTGTTTTTTTATTTTTGTATTTTTATGTATAGGAAATAATTTATTAATTACTGTTATTATATTGGATTCATATGTGAATTTTGTAATTATTAATTTCGACTCATAGTGTATGATTACTAAAAGTATTATCAGTTTTATAGGTAATCAATTTGAAAATGTCATATACATCCTGTGTATATATATTCTATAATGATATATATATATCATTATAGAAACCTATTGGGAATAGATGAAGATGGGTTTAATTATGACTAGCTGCGCCCGCAACTTCCTTCACGTGGAACTAAATAATATTTATTAATTGTTGCTCATTTTTGTAACTTTTTTCAAATTCAGTTTTGCCCCTTTTGGTGATAGCGTGATGTTAAAAAACCTAAAGCCTTTCTCAATTATTGCTCTATCCAAAACAAACAGGATTTTTGAAATGTAATTGGTAGTTTTTAAGATTAGCGCGTTAACAATATAGATTTCAAAAATACCACTTATAATTTGTATAATCCATCAAGCTTGAAGACAAACCGATATCCAAAATTTAATTTAAATCGATTAACAAAAAAATAAGGGATAACGTTTTTAATGACCGTCTGTACCATTTCTTAAATTATTATTGTTAAATTGTTTTATTGTTAAGTATGTATTAATAGTTATGTATTTCTCATGTTGAAAATCAGTTCTACAAAATGGTCAAAGATTTTTTTTATGCAGTCACGGAGTTAAATATTTGTTAATCCCATTCCTATTCGAGATCATGTGACTGTAGAATATGAAGAATATAAATATTTTAAGCCGATTTGTTGTAATACATTATTTTGAATGGTGTATATTGTAATTACACTTACGAGAAGTAGCGGAAAATTATTACTATCATGCAAATGTTTCCGTATGAAGAACAACATCACAACAACATAAAAAATCTTAATAACATTCCTACTAATTTTAAATTTGAACTCTGTTATATTGGGTAAAGGCTAAACATATCATTACAACATGTTACAACAAATATTTCATTAGCACGACTGATCACAACACAATGGCCATGAGAATTTGAGAATATAGTTTCGTATTACTTTCATAACAAAAGTTTGTTTCAACTCATGGACAGAACATCCGTTCTCTTGCCGGATTGCCATACGATTCACACATTTTACACTCAAACAAACACACTATGCTATAAAAAGAACGTGTGTTTCATATTATCAATTTCTGATATAGAATTTTAATGTAATTAAACAAAATTATAAACCCGTCATCTTTAATATTAATTTACAAATGTCGTACTCAAAGAAACTAATGTTTCCAGGTTGTAAGGTCCGGAAGGATTACCGTCGATTGCTGTTTGTAAACAGTAATTGAGTTTCGAAGCGATGATAGCTCAGTTGGTAGTATGTATGGACGCCGCATCAAGGCACGTCAACTCAAACCCACCTACAATGAGCTTGAGCTTTTGGTGAAGGAAAACATTGTGATGAATCCAAAACACGGTGGTAAGGTTTTTTTTAATGCCCGCCTGGCTAGCTACCTAAGCTGTCTAGCTAAGTCGAATATATGCCGCCAAATGCTAGTTCGTATGTTGCGTGTGTGTTCAAGCAATTGCACTTGAGAGCCAATCCCTCCACTAGGCTTACCGTATCGACCATCTTGATCTACATCGTCACTTAACATCAGATAAGACTGGGACCATAACGCTAAGCTCTTACTATAAAAGAAAGTGAAATGAAATTTATATCTAATTACCAAGTTACTCAATATTTATCTATTACACGTAATAAACTTTTCTAAAATAAACATTTTAAATAATTCATCGTTTTATGTTACTAGTCCATCCGTGCAAATATTTCGTATATATAATGTATTAAGTACATATAATATATTAGTGTAAGTACATAATCTTCATCAAATAGTAATTATTTTATTAAACTCCATAGTAGATTACATTAGCAAATATTGCAGAATATAAATAATCAAACAGCTGTCAGGTTACTCTTAGCGACTGCTAATAGATAGCGCCTCATGTATTTATACTAGGATTGCTAATGAAAGCATGTTGTTTATAATTAAAATTATAAATTTAATTTAACCTACAGTGCATTAACGGCGAAAAACATAAGTTTTAAAATTATGTTAAAATTATTATTTTTTACAAAGAATTAAGCAACATATTGTGTTGTGCCAAAAGTACCATTAAGAAAACTATATTAATATTATAAAACGTAAATGTTTGTTTGTTTAATCTTAGGAACTGCCAGTCGAATTTCAATTTTATGTATTTGATAGAGCAATAATCGTAGAAGACCTTAGACTATTTAAATTCGCGCTACCACGAATAGAAGCAAAGCTGTATTGAAAAAAGTTAACAAAAACGACATGAAATTATTATCACGTAAACGAAATCAGGAGCAAATCTAGTATGTGTATATGATGTTAATTGTTGACTCCATACGAGAGCTTCTATGCATTTATACCAACTTTTTTCACTAGGTCCAATCTATTATGGAATCAAATTTTGTGTACATCAAGTTTTCATGGCAATCAGTTTTTCTTAAATGTTATGTTATTTATTTTAACTTCTTACCGGACTGAATCATGGCGCACATGACATGACGACCTTGCTTTCACTTCTTACCAAGTACGGATCAACCATAATAAGTAAAAAGACGTTCATTTTTAGCATAACGTTTAATTCATAAAAATGCTTATCTGTTTAATATAATAAATTGATTCGACTTCATAAACACCGGTTTACAATACGAACAGTTTATTTTTAATCGAGTCTTTCTCTGTGATATACTAGCATGTTGACATATTTATACTTAACATAATTGTAACTCTTACATGTCTATTAATTTGTTTAATAGAGATACAAATAAATTTACATATAATATAGAAACTATGGCGACAATAAGAGGGGCAAAGATAATAAAAATAGAAATCGGCAATTTCACAATATGTAATGATATACAATTTAATAAAATATTACTGACGTATTATTAATAATATAATTACTACATCGTAATTAAGTGGAATACAAGTATTATAATTAAATGTTAGCGTTTATAAAAGTACATGGAAATAATTACCAATGGAAATGACGCCATTGGTAAGTCACAGTTCATTTAATTAGATACACCATAATTAGTACGATAAGATCGATACACGCACATTTGTGAAATGTGAAATGGTCAGTATTATTATTTACCGACCCATTTCAGACATTAACCCACGTTTATAGCATATCAGTATGATTCTATCTTAAATGTATTATTGATAAATGTTCAATAAGTTATTTGGTTTACGCTTTGACATATTGTTAATCTACTATGTTGAACTGGTACAGCTATGAATTTAGAGAAAGAAATTCATAAAAGGAATATATTTATATAAGAAAAAGTAATAGTTTAGATTGCTTATAATGGTATTAATTACGAATTGTAAACATCTTAAAAATAATAGGAGAAAATATTCAAGTATGAGAACAAATTAGTAAAACTTATAACAAACGTTGAAATACAAATAAAGATAAAATGCATCAATCAGTAACGTTAGGTAGGTAGTTTCAGGAATTTCATTAAACAACCGCCGCGAAAGATTTTAAAATATATTTTAAACAGTGCTACGGAATAACGATTTTAATTTTATAGATATTACTAGTGTAAAAATGGAGTTATAATTCAACGTGACTCTTGTTTTCAACCTTCTGTTGTGTCACATAACGTTTATAAAAAGCTTACAAAAAAACGAAATATTTAAACGTCTTTTAACGTTCATGACTGCTATTGTTGGTAAGTCCCTAAATACGAGTTGCAGTTGGGGCAGTAATGGTCGGCGTTTTGGCAAGAATCCATACAGTATGGTACACAGACGCACGGCCAGCACCTGTAAAGAAATAAATCTACTTATCATAAACCCAATACGATTTCCTAACGGAGCATGCTCTCTCCTATGATATCGAATTTCTAGTGTTCGGACACTAATTGTCTTTCGAGGTCGCATTACCTCGCGTTGTCATAACTTATTTTGTATATATTAATACGTGAAGCAAAAACTTTGTATCCGTTGTTACGAATATTGCGCCGATGGAGGAGTATGAGATTTCGCACACTTATAGTTTATATAGAGAAAGAGTGCAGAATGCAAATATTTTTTTTTTAGGTTATGCATAAAAATACAGTAAATCATAAACAAACATTACACACACTACCATGTATTTGACAAACACATGCATATATACTCTTTTGTTTATTGTTAAAGTCTGTGAACAAATTGATAATAGACTATAGATTAATATTTTTTGTCTTGACTGAAAGTCAAAAATAACCCTATATATTAATACGAGTCTTTGACAACAAAACCTTAATAATGTTCAAACTTATAAATTCAATTAATATGGTCGAATTTGGACCACTGGACGACCGCTAATAATAAAAACATTGTAAAGCCTGGAAAAGGAGTACTAAAACAGCCTTTTTTAAAAGGAGATAAAATTTCGAAATACTTTATTTATGTAAATATGGGTATTTTGTGGGTAAAATATGATATTTATTAATGTTTTGTGATTTACCCTAACCCGAAAAATTATTGAATGAGTTAATAATATATTTATAAGAATTCCTAATTTTAAGCACAACTACTTAAATAAATATTGGCTCAAACATGAAAAATGTATTCAACATGATATAATAGAGTTCAGTGGTCTCATCAGTCAAACCATATAGAAAGTGAAGACGATACTAAAGACGCTACGCTTTCGTTTATTAAATACCTGTACGTCATAGGTAGATGAATTTTCTGTCACAATTTTTTATCTTTTTAACAGGGGTTTAACTTAATAGCTTGTTTCCCAACTATGTATTTGCATATAGATATATTATTTAGTAGATATAATACCTGTTCATATGTGTGTAATATATCCTGTGTAATTTGATTAGTACATTGAAATGTACCTAGGAGAGTTATATTTTACACAATTTAATTGTACAATAAAAACTGAACAAGATAGTAAATACTAGATCTAATTAATGAGACAATACAACGAGCATTGGTTCAATAGGATTACCCATTTATTTTAACCATGCCAAGGTTGATACAATTTACAGCCATTAGGCTTAGTTTAATAAGATCGAGCATAAAATTAAAACAGCTTCGCATGACATCAATTAATAAAGTATTAAAAATTCCTGACAGTGTGAGTAACTTGTGATTAATTTAAACTCAAGATATTTCAGAATAAAATTATGATGTATCTAACCCAATTAAAAAAGTTAAATAAATTGCAAAAGATATAATACGAATTAATAAACTTACAAAAATAAACACAGAATGAGGGCGATGACGTGAGTCTTAGTGGTAGCTTTACGCTCGACCTTGGTAACAATAGTGGCCCGGCATGATGGGCACACGAGGTTAGCGGGGTTCGGACCAACTGGCGCGACGTTCATTTTTGTGCTGTAAATAAAAACCATTACATAAGAACACACACACGGGCAAAGTATATACACACGCAGTCGCGACATCTTGTGAATTTAGGGGCAATTCACAGATTACGTCATACGAGTTACATGCTTTCTTTAAAATCGTAGTCACATTTGTGTGACTCTTTTCTCTCTGGTGTGACCTAATCAATTTTGTAATTTTACATCAATCAATTATTAAATTAAAACAGCAAATTAATAGTTCACATTTTAAAATGTGACGTCACGAAATTTAATACCACTCCCTCCTCTTGTCACACTTCGTCGACACCCTCCACTCCCCTGAACGGAATAATGTAATTTATGGTTAGTCCCTTCATACGGCCACAGTAAAAAAACCTGGAACTATGTCTATGTCACTTTATGGTAGTGGCAGCAAAATGTATTAACGATAACTTTTCGCCTTGAGAGTGGTAGACAGCCGACTCGAATTAGTGCGGAATCAGTCCACAGTCTAAGGGGAATTGCGAGTTTTCACGGTATCTTCTACTCCACCCCTCTCTTGTACCATACAGGCCCATTTGGTATACAAAAAAGAGTTAGACTGTACAGTTTAACTTGCTGCTTACACCAAGACCTACTTGCATAACGTGGTCTTGCATGTTAAGCAGTTTTTACTTTACAATTTATTATAAAATCACGAACAAAAGACGCAGACACGTTGAAATTTAGCTAACCGGAAAACACTCGCATACTTTACGAGTGCATCAAATAAAAGGATTAGTGTTTTTACTTAGTACTTTATAGCTCTTTTACTAAGAATACTTTTTAATTTTATACATAATTATTTTCTCTACCTGTTACAACTATAAACTTCAGTGTTCGGATTTACTTAAAACAAACCCGTACGTAGACACCTAAACTAACACAATTTGTTTCCTATCGGCATCGTGGTAGGACGACCTTTGTATGGATACATAAGCTACACTCACTTTCACGACTGCGGGTTTTTGTGGTGCTTGTAATTAAAGTCATTAATGTACATAACAAAAATGTTGAATGTAATTAATTCAAAAGGTGTAGACTTCGCAGACACGCTTCGGTGTGATTCACTGTCCAAGGTCAATCCCGTGACCACCGAGTCACGTAGTTGACAATAAACGTGGCGCGCCGAACTAATAACCGTTGACTCCAGTAGTTACAGGAATACTTATGATTTAGTTTTTTTATTAAGTGAAAGTTTCTTTAGGCCCGTTGGGCACTATTTTGGGTGAACAAAAAGCGTGAAATTCGCGTCATCGTCACCGTACGCTTCCCATGAGCTGTATGTGTACTGTGTATACAATAAATATACCTACGTGCATAATTAATATACATTATACGTTTACAAAGAGTACATCTCTCTTTTTTTATAGTTTTAAGTTTTTACTTCTGTCGGCAGTCCTCATCACTGCTTTTTTTGACAATAATACCCGGGGTGTAATTTGTTACCGATGGAAAGGCCAAAATATATATCATGATATATAAGATATTAACTAATATTATGGATTAACATATAGGATAATTTGTAACTCATAAATCGCAAATGTTCCTCCACGATAAGGGATAGTAGTTAGAATTTTATAGTAAGCTTCTTGATAGATTTTGATAAAACTTTCTCTGTTCAATAGTCAACGATATAGGTTTTTATACAGTCCCCAAACGCTATAGGGGGTTGTGGTTAAATTATTAATAATTATAAAGAGCAGAACAATATTTACCACATCATCTAGTACATTATCAAACTCATATAGATGTTAAAGTGGCAATCTCACTTTTTGACGAAAAATATTACATATGGTGAAATAAAAGTGTATTTTGAATACTTCAAAGTTATATAGGCAATCCAGTTAGATATATATCAAAGTAACAACAACTCTATACGTGATGATATAGGATTGACGAAATTACGGACATAGTTATATTCCATATTGAAAAAGGAAAAAATAAAGGAAAGACGATCACTGTGAGATCAACAATCTATTAGCATTATCGCTGTTATATCGTCATACAAACCACTCGGTAGCTAAATATATACTCACTAATGACACATTTAACCGGCCACCGCTCTCAAATTCAATATCATTTCTTAATGTCAACTTGATAAGTGGGTATATCTGCAATAAACAAAACAGTCATACCGGCGTTTGATTTACTTCTGTGGATTTTATTGAAAAATAACCAATGTGTTTGAAATGAGACATTCTCGTCGCTAGTTTTGTGTAAGGGATAAATTTGCCTAAAAACGTGATACCATTTCTTCGAATAAAACCAAGGTATTGGGGTGTTGTTATTTAATTTGCACTAAGAAAATGCCACTAGTCGTAGCTGGAGCATAGCCAGGGCTGTGACAAACCAGACGCAAAGTTTAGTTAGCGTTGCATTAGACAAATGCTTGGATATTCACGAACCACTATACAGAATGCAATCCGACATTATAGAGAGAACGATCCGTACACAGGAAGACCAGGGCAAGCTCGTAGAAGGTGTACATCCGAAAGAAATAATAATTACATCTAGAACATTCTAGGAAATTTGTTCTGCTTCTAAGGCTCATAACCAGTTTTTTGAGATACAAAAAGTAAATATGATTCAAGGAACATTATGAAGAAGGTTAGCAGAGAGAGATCTGCAAGCGTTTCGACTAGTTCGAGTCCCAGAACTTACCGCAAGTCACATAATAGCGAGACTTGCATTTACTCGAGAACATTTAAATTCAGTTCTATTCTCTGATGAATCAAGAATCGCTTTACGAGTTCCCGATGGACGTTAGCCTACGTATAGACATCATGAAAAATGGTTTGGTAAATGTTCTGTGGTTAAAGTAGTGGAGTACGAGGGAAGCTCGATAATGGTGTAGGATGGTATTGGTTTCGACGACCGTATAGACTTGGTCGTTTTTGATAAAGGCAGCGTTAATGCTCATATAGGTACGTAACAGAGGTCTAAGAACCATATGTGATACCATTTGTGCTATTCATTGGCGATAATTTTGTTTTATGCACGACCATGCTCGTGCACACACCGCGAGAGTTGTCACCAATTATTCGGACGCAGTCAATATTCATCGATTACTATGGCCATCTCGTTATGTTGCTCTAAACCCAATAGAGGACGTTGGGAACAAGCTCAAAAAACGAATCCAGAGTCATATATCAGCTCCTACAACCAACAATGAGCCAAAAACTGCAGCTGTTAAGGAGTGGGAGAATATTCCTCAAAGCGACATCCAAGACATAATGGACGGGCTTTCAAATCGTTTGCAAGAGGTCAATAGGGCCAGAGGAGGAAATGCACATTATTAATCCCATAAATAAGAGCATTTTAATTGACATATTGCTAATTTTTGTTTATTGTAAGAGAATTACGTAATTTTTTTTTTAATATATTAATTAAACAATTTCACAACAAAAACATGTTTCAATTTATTGTTTTAAGGTTCATTCAATGTAATATTATACCAAAATTAATTAAATTATGATAAAATTTCAAAGGAATTAATAAAATGTAGGTGGCCGGTTAAATGTGTGCATGAGTGTATGTTGCTGGATCTCGAAACGTGATAAATAGAGTCACTAGACGGGTTTACCACCATATGCATGATGATTGTAACGCAGACGGGCACAAATCACTACCGCTTTGCATTATTGCTGGATATAGGTACACAAACCTATATCAACGTGACACACATCTGTCACTATAGAGTATGTTACGCTTGATGTTGGTGGTTGCGATCCAGTCAAGCAGAACTGTCACCTTCTCTCAACTGCATAATAAACATATATTTATTTCATGTTCCAACTGTCTGACGTAATTAACCCAATAATAACAAAAAGCGAGATTGCCCCCTTGGCTTCTATATGATTCACATATAATCATGTAAAATTTTAGGCACGTTCGCAAACAGGCGATGACCTTGCCTAGACATGTGGTATGTAACTAAGTTAATTCTCATTATTGTTATAAACCGTGCGACCTGTTGCGTGAAATATTTATACATCTGTTATAATCTTAGTCCTTCTATGTATTATAACATTTTTTCTATAACATATTCTCATATATACTTTATAGTAATGAGTTTCCTTGTTTAGTCATTTATATATTCAAACATCATTTTGTGTTGTTTACTACCTCATTTAAATTACCACTAACTATTAACAAATATTGTCGATTTAACATTTTTCTATAACGTATTCTCATTATATACTTTATAGTAATGAGTTTCCTTGTTTAGTCATTTATATATTCATACATCATAATTTCTTAGGTTTACGCGAATATTATTTATTAAATTTTGATCCCGACGTTTCGAAAGCTTTTCAGCCTTCGTGGTCACGGAGCGGACTGAGGTGTAGGTTGTCCAGAAAAGTTCATGTCACTGTGTCTACCTTCAATTCAATTTTTATTAAATTCAATTTAATTTATTGTCGGAATACAATCAATAATAAAAATTAAATTGAAGGTAGACACAGTGACATGAACTTTTCTGGACAACCTACACCTCAGTCCGCCCCGTGACCACGAAGGCTGAAAAGCTTCCGAAACGTCGGGATCAAAATTTAATAAATAACTGCGATAAAATCCGTTTAAATTAGTTTTATTTCAATATTCATACATCATTTTGTGTTGTTTACTACCTCGTTTAAATGACCACTAACTATAAAAAAATATTGTTTATCGTTCTTACCAATAACATACGATTTAAACCTTATCCTGAAAATACAAGGATGACAGGCAAAACCGTCAAGCGTTCCATTTTTGATATAAACTATCAGCGATTGAAGCGTGGATAGCTCAGTTGACAGTGTATGCGGGTACCGCGTCATGGAACGCGAGTTCGAATCCACCAACAATGAGCTTGGGCTTTCGGTGGAGGAAAACATCGTGATTAAACTAGAGCATGGTGGCAGGGCTTTTTCTAATGCCCGCCTGGCTAGCTACCACCCTCAAGTTGAGAATCTGCCGCCAAATACCTATAGATGTGTTCCGACAGTTGCACTTGAGAGCCAGTCCCTTCACTAGGCTTAGAATATCGACCATCTTGAGCCACATGGTCACCTAACCTAAAACAATACAAAATTCAACTTGGTGGTGTCAACCAAAATGAGCTATCATCATACTATCATGTAAGAGTCGAATTCTCGCCGATTGACTCATTACCGGACATCCTTTTTTGAACAAGCCCTATCAGCACCTCGGACATAATCCAACACGATAGTTTTAATTTTATATTTTTTTATATTATTAGAATCTGTCGCATATCATCAATTCTTTATGTTTTTTTTATGTTGCACAGCATAGTGACTGTGTTTTAAGTAACCTGGTGTTAAGTACAGTACAATCCAGAACAGCAGTGACTGACAATGATCCAAAATTCACAATCAGTCACCGCTGTTATGCTGGCTGTTGTTTATACTAAATACAACACATTGCGTGATCTATAAAAATAGCTTTAATTAAAATTATTTAAATTGACATTGCTAATAATAGAAATAATGATAATAAGCAATTTTTATTAATATTTTTACATCAGAACATTCTATAACTAACTTTACAATGCCTTTGCTTAAAGCACAATCATTTAATACAGGAAAATCATAAACCATAATCTTTAAACATCCTCTTACCTACACTATACATTTAGTTGTATTTAATTTATAATTATATTTATTTATATAAATAAAAATATGGAACACAATGCAGGTAAATTTTTTTATGTTCAATCATTTTAACCGATGAGATAATAATATATATTACACGCGCGGTTAATTCTGTGCCGACCTTGACATAACGTCTAAAAAAGTGGATTATAACTCACACCATACCTATTTATCCACTTTTTGTCTTCGGATACGTGTAATTATAATTTTGTTTAACACTTTATAGATTTAGCGTTATAGCTACAATCTCACATATAGTAAATGATGATGTAGCCCAAGATGATGGAGATGCTAAACCTGTGGAGGGACTGGCTTTTAAGTGCAACTGCCAGAACACACATATTGCTATTTGGCGGCAGATTTTCAACTTGAGGGTGGTAGCTAGCTATGCGGGCATTAGATAAAGCCCTACCACCCTACTATGGATTCCTTGCGATGTTTTCCTTCACCGAAGGCTTAAGCTCATTGTAGGTGGATTCGAACTCACATAAATTGCCGTGGTGTCCGTACACACAACCACTGAGCTATCATCTCTTCAAAATCGCAGTGTGATTCATAGGGAGGGGTCATGTGTCCAATTTATTAATGTTTTATCTAAATTGGTTGAAATAGTACGATAATTGTTCGAAGAATCGAAAAAAGTCGAGCCATCTGGGAGCATTGACATTTAGCGTAGTGGGCAGGTAACAGCTAGTATGTAATCATTCCAACTAGAATACACTACTTGTAAGGTATAATTAATATGATTTGAAAGAAAATTGAAGACAATATATAAGTTTTATCGAATGGTGTAAGCGGTTGTCAATAGATCCTTTACAGTTATCGATAATCTTGAATTATAGGGAACTAGCTGTACCCACGACTGTGTTCGCGTTAAAAATTACTTAATAATTTTAGACCATTTTTATAACTTTTTTAATACAGCTTTGCCCCTATTGGTGATAGTGGGGAATAGCCTATAGCTTTCTTCAATGATTGCCCTATCAAATAAAATATAATGTTATAGTATTTTGTAAGATTACGCGTACAAACAAACAAACAAAGTTTTTGGCTTTATAATATTAATAATAATATAAATATAGAATGGGGAGCATATTGTTTAACCGTGTTTGTAATTTACAAAAAAAGTTATTGCATAAATGACTATGTATATGGGCTTTCAAATGTCAAATTTTTATTGTGTACCAATTAAAATCAGACTATAAATTGTTTATGGCAATTTTTTTATCTTGCAAAATATATTATTAGAAGGCGATGATTAAAACAAAATACCTCTAAAAATATACAATTCACCTAAACACTATTAATTTGCTAAAGTTGTTTATAGATAGAATTCTAGGAATGACGGTCCGTTATTAAACAATACTTACAAAACAATGCATCACTGAGCTATTAGTAAACGTATGCAGATGTTATCTAAAGACCCACTAAGACAAAAAGATAACAAGAACTATCACATTATTATCATAGAATACCTTCACATACATGTAAAATTAAGTATGTAACGCGTTAATTATTATGATTATAATGTAATTGGACTTCTTGTCATGTTTATTTTACAAGTTCGTTTACTGTCCAAAGATGTAAAACCCCATATACAAAAATGTAATTACAAACACTGTCGTCATTGTTTATAAATAACCTGAACCTGGCTTTATCAATGGATCGACAACAGTTATTACTTTTTAATCTCTTTTTCAATTTATTTATCGATATAAGGCCTAGAACGCATTCCTTTTTAAGTACCACAGGCGACTGCAGTTCTGAAAAATGGAAACAATAATTTTGAGAACCGTCTATGCATCTAATTGCTTAAATTTTTTTACACACTCAAAAATAAGCACTTTAAGTTTAATAAAAACAAGTATAAAATTGTATACCAATACTTATCTACCAAAACTAATAGTAATACGTCTATAATTCAATATTATCTAACTTGCATAAACATGGAACAAATTTATAAAATAATTATAAATACATGTCTAGGGTCTGTCGTGTAATTACAACGTATATAGCTAAATATACAAGACTTTGTTCTGTACTTTTTCTATACTTCATAGGTTTAGCGTTATGGTCATAATTTCATCTGATCTTAAGTGATGATACGTCCCAAGTTAGTGGAAACGCTAAACCTGTGGTACTTTGCAGTACCTATTCAATAACTCGACCTATGCGCCGCCTATTACGTTAGGGTCACTTATAGAGATAAATAATATTCTATCTTTTGGACCTAATTAAATACAGTGAATATAATTTTACTAACATGATATCGGAATATATTAGCTACTAGCTGTGTCCCCGACTCCGTTCGCGTGGAAGAAACATTGTATTTAATTATTAAAAATAAATGTTGTACAGCCTATGTTACTCAGGGTTAATGTAGCATTCTAACGGTAAAAGATATTTGAAATTGGTCTATTAGTTCTTGAGTTTATTCGTTGCAAACTAAAATACAATTAAATCTTTTCACTTTATAATGTTAGTATAGTCATATTTTTCACTAAGATAGTATATTACAATTCAGACTATTGCAATTACGTCGCTTTATTATTAGCTAATACATTTTTTTCTTATTCACCCGAACTTCATGCTATTTCGTCTTATACGCATAGATAACGACAGTTGACAGAGAAGACCAAGTAGAACAGGTACAACCACTCTATTCGAGGCTTTGAACATTGTAACAAATTTAGAAAAATGTGTAGTTTATAAGTCAGATTTCAATTCTGAAGTTGATTAGGCTTTTTTGTGGGAAATGAAACGTATTAGAAATTCAATAAAAAATGTCTGATTTAATATTAAAACATATTAACCCTAATAATAACAAAAAAATGTGTATCGCTTACGTGACTTGAATATAGTGTCTTTAGTAAAACTGTCCCTTCCTTGTCGTTATATCAGATTGATATTTAATCAAAATTTAAGGGAAATTAAGTGACTATCAAATCTATTTCTGGACCAAAATCATAAATATAGTCTTTCTTCATTCATATAACAAACATATTTATGCAATCACAGTTAAACAAGTATAGAAATATAATAATTTATTCGAGTAAAGTAAAGCACGTGTAAAATTAGGTACATAAATTATGTATGATAATTAATAATTATCACTATTAAAATTGATCAGTGTTTTTAACAATGTTGTCATCGACGGGATGTGACGTTATTGAAAACGTATCCGATAACATAATGTAACATTACCACGCTTTTTATTAGAAACCTTTCGCAATGATTAAATACGTAGTCAAAAGTTATATGAAAGAATAAATATCAATCTATTTCACTTTTGCTAATTTTTAATTATTGACGAACATTTTTAATAATCACTACGCATTAGTGTTCATCTTCGAAAAAAATAACACAGCTATCTACGTTATTATACTTTACTTATAACTGCTAATCTATTGTAAGCTAAACACGTAAACAGTGGTTCGGTGCAAAAGGGTACAAAATATAAACCTAGTATGCAGATTTAATCAACTTAACACTTTGATGCGTTATACATAAATTAAATACTGTTTTGATTATATTGTATATTGACTGCGCGGCCGTGTTAGCATACTTGAGATTGACTAAGTTGTAAAACGAGTACTGTAGTGATATATATTTTTGAATATTATTGCACAATATATTACTACAATATAACTACAGTCAGTTGGTATGTTTAAAACGATGATAGCTCAGCGGTAAAGCAATGTATTTCAAACAAAGCAAAGAAATACTATATACTACGACGAGTACTACACCATAAAGTAAAACTGATAAAATTCTTTGAATTAAATCAGTTACGTACCACTTAACTACATAAGTTACGGATCACGTATCTAAGTAATTTAAACAATTTACACAAAGAGGTACTCACCTAATTCTACCTGTATGCTAACCATAAAAACCAATAGATGCAATAATAAGGAAAGATACACAACTTCCTTAAACTTTTTGTATCTTTTTTACAACTAAAAGCCTTGAGACACCAAAGGCATCGGTAAAAAAAAACATGCCAACATTGTTTTCCTATAAGGTAATAATACCGTGATGCTATAGTGTAAACGATAATGGACTTTTTTCAAGAAACGAGAAAGAGCAATAAAATAAAAGTCGATTAACCGTCTTCAAGATGGAACACTTCTTACGTTTAGACAGTTTTGCATAGCGCCTTATCAAAGTAATTAGATATTCATATGTAATAATAATATTAGTCCTTATTCGTTACTCGGAAATACACAAATAATTAAACAAAATAAGCCTTTATTTAAAATACTATACTCCACACTTTATTTAACTAACACATTAACGTCACGGGAATGTACCTGAAAGTAAGCACAATATAATCTAAAAACGGTGAGAGACCAGCGGTTTATCAGAGTATGTCACTTCATCCCTGGCGTCAAGATTCTCGACATCTCCATATACACTGGTTAATTCCGAAATGTGAATTGTGGCAAAACAAAAAAAAAAATCACTGTATAAGTGATGGTGGCCGCTAACTAGCCGGTTAGAAATCCCTTGTAATAATACACAAAAGTATATCCCGCGATAAAAATGTAAGGTAAATAACTGTAATAGTGGCTGCATTTATTTTTTATTATATAAACACGGTAGACGCAACTAAGTGGTAATTTCTTGGTGGCTTTGCGTTTCTAACCACGCCCATATTTAAAAAGTTCAGTTTCAAACACAAACCACTTACAAATTATTGAATGACATACTTTTGTCTAGCTTTAACTATAATACGCTAATATGACAGATGTGGCTGTAAATAAATCCAATAATTCAGCGATCGCCATTGTCTTGGAATGCAACTGTGTAATATAAATTTATTGTGCAACTATTATTTGTAATTAAATTTCAATCTTTTTTCATACAGTGTTTAATGTAAACTTGGATTGGCCACGTAATTTCTTTTTTTTTACCTAAATATAATAAAATAAATAGACACCCAAAGGCCAGGTTCGCAAGCGCAGCTGCATCGAAAATCGAACCATTGCGCACCATGCCGCGCCGTTGCCTAACAACATTTATTAAAACAACATAAATTCGTTATTAATAAAATATCAGTACTCACATTAAAATTTTCAGAACTGGGACTATCCAAAAACACCTGTTATAATAAATACAGCTAAATTTATTGACCTAGATATCAAACGAAAACAAACACAACCGCACTGCGATGTACGCGCCACTCAACTAAAATCTACTAGCGTGCACTGTGTTGTACACGTAATATAGACACTATTGACAATGACAGAAATCGTATGCGACTGCTTCTATCTCGCTCTTATACAGAAATTTACAAAAGCAACCGGATGGTTGCCTCATAAAATTAAGGGCACTTATTATTACCACAACAATCGATAGTTCAAAACTATATATTAAAATAATTTTTCTCTTACTTTTATTATTTTCTATTTTAAATATACAAAAGGACAATAAATTATAGCGAGCAGTTGTAACAACAATATTTTTTCCCCTATCATTTCATTGTTCTAATGTAGTTAAAATTAATTCACATTTTAATATATTAATACTCTTACTGCACAAACCTTAATAAAAAATTTGTTTAAGCCTGACTATATTTTTATAGTGGAGCTCAATCCTTTCAAAACCGTTACAGTTAAACGCAAGCACATAAAATTCAAGTGGTCTGCTAGTTGCCATCCCACAAAGCTCGAATAATAATTTGATAATTACAACGAAATGACTAATAATATCTTGCTGAAGAATAAAATCAGAACTATTAATAGAATTTGGGAACGAGCACATATAGTAATTGATTAAAATACTAATGGAGTATGGCAATATTTTCACTGAGTCCTGTGTCAAAGGGCATAATATCGACTGTCTGTTTAGATCTTCTCTTTTCCTGAACCACAGTCTCTATGCTTCCCTCTCTTTAAAACAATTATCTACAAGTTATACCATTGAATATTGTGAATTTCCTATAACTTCTTTCAACGTTTGAATTCTTTTTCCAGCTATTTTTTGGGCACACTGTATTCATTATTGGGTACACAATACACTGAATTTACCTTTGAAACATAATTTTTTCATCGTAGATATCTAAATTAATTATTTAATCTTAGATATCCATTAGATTACGGATTTTGTAATTTTACATGCAATTAACAGGTTGCATAACAATACTAAGTTTTCTACCTCTAAAACTATGGATAAAAATCTAGACATTTTTAATACTTCCCTCCTCCTTTCCTTTTATTTCAGTATATGAGAACATTTTTTTTACGTACATGTGAGTATGGTTAAATAATTTCATTAAAGAAAGATAATCGTGTAAATAATATTCAAATTAAAGATATAATTACTTATAATTCGAAAATAACAACTACAAAAACTCGCTACAAAAATCATTTAGCTTCACTATCACGTTACATTTATATCGCAACATACTTTATTCTTCTCGCTTTATCTCTTTCCTTCACATTACCTAATTTCTTTTGTTTCTTCTTACAATCGCAACTTTTAAATGTAACTGATTGCTGCTGTTAATTGATAGAAACACTGAGTTACATTGACAACACGATTTATTCAATACGATTATTCGGATTCCAATTTGTAATTACTTTTTACTATATTGGCAACATTTTTCAAAGGTGCTTAGGTGAATTACAGTGTTTTATTTCAAAATTGTGGCAAAGTGAATAAGTAAGTATATAAGTAGTGATTTTCAAATAAGTTAGAGGCACACTGCATGTCACATACGTGCACACTCACTCAGTACGTACACGGTTCTGTGAGGGACCGCCCTTGGCCCTGAATGTGGTTCGGCCTTTTAAGGATTTTCTTTTCTTTTCAGTTAATTCATATAATTTCAGTGTGTCATTGCCTTCTTCTCGGTTCTCTGGGTTCGATTCATTAGGTTAGATACTCGCGTCTTTCGTTAGATAGGTAGGAAGGACGCACAGTACAATCCTGTCTCGCCGCGTTGCACAGTACAATCTAAAATAAGAGTTTTATCAGATCCTTAAGAGGATCAGTTAGTTTAGACTTCTTTTTCAATATTCGCTTAGTAATAGCTAGTACCGCGCTCGTTTTTCTCGTTCGCGAATCGGCAACAGCCCAAGCCGAGGTTCGGTCACTAGTGACACCCTTGTGCGAGTTGCCCCGCGGGTTTGAGCGCCTTCAGCGCTTACCCCACTAGTTCAGGTGAAGCTGTAAAAGCCCCTAAGGCTAACAGTGTAGGTCCTTTCGAAAAAAAAAAAAAATAATTTAGAGGAGTCCGATTTTGGTTCTGACAGCGAGTGGTCGCATTCACGAGCCAACATCGTTCGTTCATATATTACGAAACTTTATTCGTAATTTCTCTTATTAATTCGTCGAAATTAGTGAAGTGTTCTTACGTGTTTATTTGCATATCGCGTGCTGATAAGGTAAGTGAGTTGCAAATAATCGAAACTTAGTTCATTCGCGGTCTCGCGGTAGTTTTTCCGCGCGCTTTTGTAACGGCTTCTTCGAAGCCGTTAACCGTGTAAATCCTCTGTTATAAGGTCGACGGTTGAAACCTAACGGTGTCAACGAAGCCGTCGGAGCGTGCCCCGAGCGCTCGCTGTCTGCCTCTCGTTGGCTAGACAGCACTCTCGGACGGGCCTGGGAATCTTAGCCTTTGTCTATTCACATAGTTAAGCCCCAGGTGTCTCCCGCCCACCTTGCCGATCCTGCACGACTCCATCCCTACGGTGCGTTTGGGCACCGCCTTTATAAAGGCGACTGCCCTCGGCCGTAGGATTGATAGGGCCCCGTAGCTTAGGGTACCTAGGTACACTCATCCTGTGCCATTGCACTCAGGCACAAGGTCTTTAGATCGAGCTCAGGAGAGCTCAGTAAACTCATATTTTCCGCCCCCCTGCCCTTCTGGCAGGGAGGTCTTTGAATATATTAAATATATTTATTTTATATTTTATTTCCTCATATATATATTTATATTCCTTTCTCTATTAATATATATTTTTCCTTAAAATTACTTTTCTTTTTTATATATATATATACGTAACGGTTTTTACCCCCCCGCCCGCCTGCCCCTCAGGTAGGGAGGTACATACACATCGGTGCGCGCACTCGCATTCCATTCTATTTATAGATTCAGTTTATTAAAAATTTTTCCTTGTTCTATTTATAACTTGGAACTACAGTTTTTTACCCCGCCGCCCCCCTGCCCCTCAGGTAGGGAGGTATATACAAATATTTACATATATATATATTTAATTTAGTTTAGTATTGTCTATATTTTTATATTTTACTTATTACTTTTTCTTTTTTCTTATTTTTATTATATTTATTTAGTATACAATAATACCCCACAAACCCGCCACCGGAATGGCCACACTAAAAAACGCAGACCTAGACTCTGCTCTAGAGTTTTTCAGGGTTAGGTACCCAGAAGTGTATCGCGCGTATCTGAACCAGGCGTCTCCGCCGGTCAGGAAGCCTGTCGCGCTCATAAATGCATCTGACAAAAAGATGCAACAGTTAGGGGAAAATAAGTCGGTAGTGGCGGTCGAGCCTTCAGCTCCCGCCACCTCGTCGGTTAGGTCCCCTACACCGAACCCCATCGCCTCCACGTCATCCGATTTCGCGAGGATGACGTCTTTCGCGATCAGACCAGTTCCGCAGTCGGCACGAACAAATACGTGCGCACCGGGGCTCTCAACCGGTGCCGCGTGTTCAATACCGACGGAGAACAGTTTTTCTCCGCTGTCCCCAGAGGACAGTCTCGACCGTCGGCCATACGTAAGGCCGGACTCACGCGCATCGTGTGTGAGCTCGGTCGGTATGAGCTCAGACCATTCACACTCTAGCTCAGATATGAGCACGCTGACAGAGAACGATTACGAGGAGGTTGTAACCGCTCGTAAATCGAGAACAAAGAGGAAGCGAGGGAAGCGCACCGTCTCGGACAATGGACCGGTAAAACGGTTTATAATACCTGATGGTGAGGGAAGCCGAGCAGTTTCGCCGGCGCCTTCCTCCGCAGCCTCTGCACCCGCTCAGGCCGCTCCCGCGCCCCGCGTAGCGCCCGCGTCACACGCCGCGCCCGCGACCCGCGCCGCACCCGTGCCCGCGACCCGCGCCACACCCGCGACCGCGACTCGCGCCCCCGCTTCCGGCCCCTCGGGCTCGGCTGGCCAGGCTCAGCCGCAGCAGGGCCGCATTCCACCGCCCGTCATCATCCAGGACAAATCCGCCTGGACCCGAATCTCGGCGGATTTGCACGCTAGGAAAATTCACATTGTCAGTGCGACGAGTACCCCCGCGGGTATTCAAGTCAAAGTTCAGACGTCGCTAACCCATAAAGCGTTAACCGCTTATCTTAGGGATGCTAGGCAACCTTTTTACACCTACACGCTCGAAGAGGAACGCCTCCTTCGAGTTGTTATTCGCAGGGTGCCCAAGGAGCTCCCCCTGCCCGAAGTCGCAGCTTCACTGCGATCTCAGGGATTCCCTGTCCGGGATACATTCAGGATGTATCACCGTTTAAACAAAAAGCCGTACGATATGGTTACGGTACTTCTTGACCGAACGAAGGAGGGAAAGAGTATTTTTTCCCTGAAGTCGGTGTGCGGTTTAACAGGGGTCATCGTAGAACCCCCCCGCAAGTCACATATCCCCTCGCAGTGTCACAACTGCCAAAATTACGGCCACTCAGCCAGTGGCTGCCATCTTCGGCCCAGGTGCGTAAAGTGCTTGGGCGATCACTCCACTAAGGAGTGTACTCGCACCCCTGACACGGCGGCTCCTCCGAGCTGCGTGCTCTGCAAAAAGGCGGGTCACCCCGCAAATTATCGCGGGTGTGAGTGTGCGCCTCGCACCAGGCGTCCGCGCCAGCAGAGGCAAAGGCCCGCGCCCAAGGCGCGCGTAGCAGCCTCTCGGCCTGCGCCTCCGCCTCTGACGTCCGCTGAGGCCTATCCGAGCCTCAAGACCCCGGCCAGCGCCTACGCGCCTGCCCCCTCCAAACCCGTGCGTGTCCCTCAGACGGCATGGGAGAAGAAATCTAAGCCCCAAAAGGCTTCTGCTCCTGCTAAGGAGCAGCAACTTCCAGCGGACCTCTTCCAAGGGGAAAGCTTCGCCACTCTGGCGCAAATCCTCAGTAGGCACGCTATTGAGGATATCATCGCGTTTAACGATGCGATCAAACGCTCGCCGGACCCTATGAAACAGTTCGGTATCATTGCCGCTTTCCCTCACATTGCAGCTACTCTGCAGTGTATATATTCAAAGAAATAAATTAAATATTTAGATTTTTAGTTTTTTTTTTAAATAGTTTTTTAGATTTCAACTAATAGATGGATAAAATCAAACCCCGCGGTTTGACTTTGTCCTTTTTTAATGTTAACGGTTTTACTAAAAATAAAGCCTGTCGCGACCTGTTATCTGACTTCCTTCAGAAGCATCAGATAGATGTGTTTCTGTTACAAGAAACACATCTAAACAACAGTTTCCGCAATCCAACGATTGCCAACTACAGTATAGTAAGAAATGATCGTACCGCAGGCCGAGGCGGCGGCACGATGATTTACTATAAGAGATCTCTCTATTGTACAGAAATAGAGCCACCGAAACTCGATAATTTAGAAGTATCGATTTGTAAAATAGGGATGTCCGGACATCAATCGATACATATAGTGTCCGCGTATCTCAGTCCGAAAAAGACTTTAATCAAAACCGATTTGTCAGCTCTTTTCTCGCTGGGCGGGGCGGTTATAGTGGCCGGCGATCTCAATAGCGGGCACGTTATCTATAACAGTTCGAGGACATCCGCTAACGGTAGGTCGCTCGCTGTTTTGGAGAACGAGCTCGTGTTCGATGTCATAGCTCCTTCTGAGCCCACTCATTTCCAGACAAACTGTACTCCTACAGTACTGGATGTCGCTCTTCTTCAAGGAATCGCGCTTCCGGTAAGACGTATAGAAGTCTTACATGAACTCGATTCTGACCATCGTCCCGTTATTCTTCAACTAGGTCAACCTGAAGATATCGGGCCCTCCTCCGTCCAAGTGGTTGACTACGCGCATCTCCGGAGATATCTCCGTGATAACATATCTTCTCCCAGTCTAAGTAGGATCCCGGATGAGGTGAAATCCGTCAGCGACGCCGACCTTGCGATCGATTCCTTGGTCGATCACCTGCAGACGGCGGTCAGGGTGTCATCCAAAGAGGTGAAAGCGGCGAACGATCGCCGCTTCGTGCTCCCTGCCGACGTCCGGGTATTGATCACGGAGAAGAACGCGGCGACGCGCGCGCACGATTCATACCCGTCCGAGGAAAATCGCGTTCGCTTACGAGCCCTCCAGAGGGAGGTTAGGAATCGTATCACGGAGATCCGAGATAAAAGATGGGAAGACCTTCTCGAAGGTATTCAACCGTCCCATCTGGCTTTCTGGAATTTAGCCAGAAAGCTAAAATCTATTAATAAAGTCTCCATGCCCCCGTTGCAGAGAGGGTCTGGGGAAACTCCTGCTTTTGAGAGTGCAGAAAAAGCGGAATGCTTAGCCGCTACACTCGAAGAACAATGCTCACCCAATCCGGGTGTATCACTCAATCATCTGGCGGAAGTGGAATCCAAAGTAGAGTCACTTCTGTCCTCTTCACCCGAGGCCTCGTTAGACCCTGTCACGTCTGACGAGGTTCGGTTAACCATTAAAGGCCTTAAGCCTAAAAAATCTCCCGGTCCGGATGGTATCAGGAATGAAGTTTTGAAACTTCTTCCTGACCAGCTCATCGCTCTTCTGGTTTGCATCTTCAATGCGGCCATACTTCATTGTCACTTTCCAGCTGTTTGGAAAAGGGCAACAGTCATAGGCATTCATAAGCCTGGCAAAAAGTCAAATCTGCCAGAGAGTTATAGACCCATTAGCCTCTTGAACACTCTAGGCAAGGTATTCGAGAGTCGTCTCCTCAAGGTAGTTGAGGATAAAAAGATCATTCCGGAAGCACAGTTCGGCTTTCGAGCCAGACACTCGTGCACGGACCAAGTGCTTCGCCTCACGGAGCACATCAAAGCCAACTTTGTTAAATCAAAGTTTCCCAACTCTCCCTACCGCACTGTCGCGGTCTTTTTCGATGTCGCTAAAGCCTTCGATAAGGTATGGCATGCCGGGCTCATCTATAAATTACACCAGTTCGGAATACCGGACAGGTTAATTTTTATTCTAAAAAAATACCTCGATGACCGCTCCTTTTGCTATAGAGTGGAAGGAGCCCTCTCTTCTGAGCATCCTGTTCGAGCAGGAGTTCCCCAAGGTTCCATTCTGGCACCCTTTTTATTCAACCTGTACATCAGCGACCTCCCGAAGCTGGAGGATAAAGTCCACTACGGACTCTACGCTGATGACACAGTTATTTTCACATCCGACAGGAGGAAAATAGATATCATCCGTCGTACCCAAAGGGCGATGGACACGTTCGGAGAATGGTGCGTCAAATAGCGTATTGCACTCAATCCGGATAAGACTGCAGCCATTCTTTTCCAACCGAACTTCCCTAAGAAAGTGCTCAGCAAAAACCTCTCCTTATACGGTAAGGATATTCAGTGGGCTTCCGAAATCAAGTATCTCGGAGTCACTTTAGATAGGAGACTCAGTTTCATTCCCCACATTAGGAAAGCCACAAAGAAAGCCCTCATGATTATGGCTCAATTGCGTCCTATGTATACTGGACCGAAAATGTCCCTACGTAATAAAATGACCCTTTACAAAATGTGCGTAAGACCTATTCTTACGTACGGCTGTCCCGCATTCGCCCATAGTTCGAAATATTCCTTGAACAAACTTCAAGTTGTTCAAAATAAATATATTCGTAGGTCGGTCTGTGCTCTCGATACCATGAGAAACACAGACCTACATAAAGATCTAGAACTCCCGTCCATAGAAGGGTATATCCGGACCCTTTCGAAAACACATTTTGAGAAAGCTGAAGCACACTCAAATTCGCTCATTAAGGCTTCCGTCTCTTACGTTCCCACGCCTAATGAGCAGTTGTCTAATATAAAATTCTGTCGACGTCGGCCACGTAACATCTTCCTCGACCCACCCGATAAAATATCTAGTCAAAATAATGACTACCCAATAATTAAACGCACGCACGCACGCGCTAATCCGCGAAACCGTCGTCCTCGCCGCCGAGGGCGGGCGGTTAACTTCGCTCCCGCACACCCGCCGCGGCCTCCTTCGGCGGACGCTCGAGCCTAGGTCGATCCTCCGGAATGGAGCCCTCGAGCTAACCCGCTCGCGCGATACAGTGACACTTCACACTCACTGAATCCACATCATCACACTGCATGTCACATACGTGCACACTCACTCAGTACGTACACGGTTCTGTGAGGGACCGCCCTTGGCCCTGAATGTGGTTCGGCCTTTTAAGCGTTAAATTTTCTTTTCAGTTAATTCATATAATTTCAGTGTGTCATTGCCTTCTTCTCGGTTCTCTGGGTTCGTTTCGTTAGGTTAGATACTCGTGTCTTTCGTTAGATAGGTAGGAAGGACGCACAGTACAATCCTGTCTCGCCGCGTTGCACAGTACAATCCAAAATAAGAGTTTTATCAGATCCTTAAGAGGATCAGTTAGTTTAGACTTTTTCTTTTTTACATTTTATAATATTCGCTTTTTAATAGATAGTACCGCGCTCGTTTTTCTCGTTCGCGATTCGGCAACAGCCCAAGCCGAGGTTCGGTCACTAGTGACACCCTTGTGCGAGTTGCCCCGCGGGTTTGAGCGCCTTTCGCGCTCACCCCACTAGTTCAGGTGAAGCTGTAAAAGCCCCTAAGGCTAACAGTGTAGGTCCTTTCGAAAAAAAAAAAAAAAAAAAAAATAATTTAGACTTATAATGGCTGATTGTAACGTTCCGGTCGCGTAAGTAGAATCAACTCTACTATAAACTTAAATATATATACCACTCAACAATTTGTGAACTCTGCTATACTGCTACCGAACTAGTAAGGAAAGTTTTGATTTTTTTAATTTGTTCGAATTTTCTAAGTTGTATTGTAGATAATTAGGTATCTTTATGTATTTAAGAGTATTTAATACTAAGTAGATACAATGTACAGATTGGCAGGCAACGACACATCAAAAACGAATAAATTCTTTCTGGACACTTGATTTGACTTATGCATTTTTGCGATGATGTATTGGAGTAAAAAGTTTCTTAAAGTGTAGAAAGAAGTTTGTTATAGTTCCCTTACGTCTACACATATGTGCTAGGGTCCAATTAAAGTAACTGATTGTTTTGCGGACTCTATATACTAATTGCGATATTTACTGTAATAGTACGTTTAGGCGTGTCGGGGATTCCCGCCAGCGACTAAACGCTTTGCGAAAGCATTCTCCTCTCTTCAAGAACGAGGTAGATTGATGTTAGTCGTCGTGTTTTTCAATGGGTTCTTGATGGCACTTCTTGTTTCGTTCGTAGCCTTCCCGGCATACTGCAAGAGGTTGTACTTAAAATAATTTTTCATTACGATAACAAAAACAAAAGGTGCGTTATGCTATCGGTCGGTGTAAAACCATTGTTCATTAGGACGGTAGTGACCTTTATTCTGATGAGTTTTCACCATGCCCATGGTGATAAAATCAACAAACCTACTCTGTTTTGATTTTAACGCATCTCGTCCATATTCAACTGCTCAAAGGCTTGCAAGCCGGCAAGAATAAGTTATGACGCGATGATATATCAGTTGGAAGTGTGTGCAGATGCCGCGTCAATAGACGCGAGTTCGAATCCACCTATAATGATCCTGAGCATTCGGTAAAGGAAAACATCGTGATGAAACTGTAGCACAGTGGTAGGGCTTTTTCTAATGCACGCCTGGATAGCAACCACCCTCATGTTGAAAATCTGCTGCCAAATACCTATAGGTGTGTTCCGGCAGTTGCACTTGAGAGCCGGTCTATCCACTAAGCTCAGCGTGTCTACCACCTTGGGCCACAGCGTCACTTAACATCAGGTGAAATTATGGCTATTATGCTAATCTAAAACTATAAAAACCAGTAATAGTGTTGATAGATTGCTGATCACTTAGTAGTCAACTATTAGGGACAATACGGTCTTTGTACCGGGATTTTATATGTTTAGAGATATTGTAATCAGAGTATATAACATTTTTTAATTGGCTCTTCATCCTCAGCGTGTCTACCACCTTGGGCCACAGCGTCACTTAACATCAGGTGAAATTATGGCCATTATGCTAAACTAAAACTATAAAAACCAGGAATAGTGTTGATAGATTGCTGATCGCTTAGTAGTCAACTATTAGGGACAATACGGTCTTTGTACCGGGATTTTATATGTTTAGAGATAGTGTAATCAGAGTATATAACATTTTTTAATTGGCTCTTCATCCTCAGCGTGTCTAACACCTTGGGCCACAGCGTCACTTAACTTAAGTTGAAATTATGGCCATTATGCTAAACTAAAACTATAAAAACCAGGAATAGTGTTGATAGATTGCTGATCGCTTAGTAGTCAACTATTAGGGACAATACGGTCTTTGTACCGGGATTTTATATGTTTAGAGATATTGTAATTGATTAAATACAAATATCATGTGGAATAGTTACATAGATTCTCTATAAAACTTAACACTGTAAAACTATCGTAGTACTTTGGGCTCATCAACCTGATGCTTACTCAGCCCAGTAACTTATATTCACCAACATATATCAGCATATTCGACATTTACATACACATAACATAATGTTAAATCCTTATATCTTAACAGTCTCGTTTAATAGTTTGCACTACTATTTGATTCTTCACATCACTAATACACTGAGTCGTTCTGGAGCTCCACTATCATTGCCCCAGTATTTTAATACACATGTATTTATATTGCCACAACCGGAAACTAAAAGCAAACTACTTGAAGTAGATCTTTAAAACAATTCTTATAAAATCTTACCCTTACAATTAGAATTTATAAAGTTATTTTTAACCAAACATGTTAATATCAATTCTAGACCATAAAGTTATTTTTAATCAAGCGTGTAAATATTTAAACCCCTCTAATATAATATTTAATAAAAAGAAACGATCAACAATAAGGATAATACATAAAATAAATTAACATTTTTATAAAATCTCGTCATTACAATTTGAATTTTTGAAGTTATTTTGAACCAAACATGTAAATATCAATTTAAATCCAGAAAGATAATTTAAATCAAACGTGTAGATATTTAAACCCTTTTATATTATATTACACATAAAGAGACGATCAACAACCAAGCTAACAATAATAAGATAGATTCCGTGTGAAACTTCTTTGTTGAGGAGTTAGCTTTAGCAAACAATTGCCAGATAAGCTAAATATATATTATACATTTGTTTTCTTATTTTGCATGCACGGCGACAGTCCAAGCCAGGATTGTAATTGGTCGTTGGATGACATCTCAATTGAATGCCTTCTATACTTGTTACAAAATCCGGTGAAACCGTGAAACACTTCAAGCTAAGCTAAGTATTAGAGTTGGAAAAGATATCGTATTAAACAACCTGGCTTCGACCATTGTATTTAAGGTCTTGCAAACCTACAATGAACTCGAGCTTTCGGTGATGGAAAACATCGTGAGGAAACCATAGCATGGTAGTATGGCCTTTTCTAAAGCCCGCCTGGCTAGCTACCACCCTTATTGAAAATCTGCCGTCTAAAACCAATAGGTGTGTTCCGACAGTGGCACTTGAGAGCCAGTCCCTTCTATAAAGGCCGGCAACGCACCCGCAATTTCCCTAGTGTTGTGGGTGTCCATGGGCGGCAGTGATCACTTACCATCAGGTAACACGCTTGCTCGATTGTCCCATATTCCATTTAGAAAACCATTAGCCCTGAGTAACATAGGCTATATATATATATAACATTTTTTATGAAAATGAATCAATAAAATTTTAGTTCCACGCGAACGGAGTCGCAGACACAGCAAGAAATTTATAAATTTAAAAATGTATAAGGAACATAATATTTAAATAATATGTTATTATTTATTTTAGGTCGTGTTGTCCATGTTTCTCCTGCGTCCTGCAAAAAATCATGCATAAAAGTTGTGGACCATTACTGCCCCAACTGCCAATCCTACATTGGAACTTACAAAAACTGATTGAATAAAAAAACTGTTATATATTTTACTGCCGACCGTATCTACCTGTTAAAAATATGTCTGATTATCTATTTACTTGTATAAAATATGATAATTCGAAGCTATAAAAGTCAATATCATATTATATATCATTACCATATTTGTTAACATTAAACTGATCGTCCCATAAAAGTGTCGCAATGTCATATATGTCATAATTTTAATAGTATATTAATTGATTTCTGTTAGCAGTATTTTTTTTGTATTTCCTTTTATTTGGCAATTAATCCTTGTTATTGAAGACAATGACGGTCAATTATCAAATGGGTCGAGAGTCGAGTAAAAGCGGAAAATCGGTAGCCCCCTTTTTAGAATTTTCTAGGTTTTACTTAGAAGGTTACTGATTATTCATGGGCCCTGCTATCATTTCTAATACATATTAAGCTATATTATCCAAATTGTCACATATATTCACAATATATTATCAAAGAAAGAAACGTACAAGTTAAATATAAAATTCATTGTATGACAAAATAAGATCCACTCAAAAAGACCTATAGTATAATAGTCTATTCAATAAAATGTCCCTGTAAAAAAATTGCACGACAAGCATCTACTATTCTCAGCCTCGATTTCAATTTCCACCAGGTGTGATTGAGTTCAAATGTTGTGTAGTATTATTAAAAAATAAAAATAAAATAAGCAGTGACCACTTTGCTTTTAAACATATTAAATAGATGTATAACACATTAATATGTATTTATATTTCTCAGTCGTTATTTTTGTTACGATCAAATGTTTTAATAATACGCCAATGTTTCAGTCAAAGAACTTTTAATTATTTGTTTTACTCACTTCGTTTGGAATTATAATTAAACATGCACAATATTTTTTCTAAAAGCAGTTTTTTTCCATACATTAAATATAACATCAAACTGTACCAGTTTACTTATAAAATCTATATAAATAAAGTACTTATACATGTGTGTCTGACGTCTGTGAAATTAAAAAGATTTCTCTTGGCCCACATAATTGTTAGAATGTAGACAAATTTGAAAAAAGTTT
The DNA here is from genome assembly GCA_039707435.1 of Actias luna. Classification (NCBI taxonomy): domain Eukaryota; kingdom Metazoa; phylum Arthropoda; class Insecta; order Lepidoptera; family Saturniidae; genus Actias; species Actias luna. The sequence goes on along the minus strand of JAZHAC010000034.1, from coordinate 5,485,303 downwards.
TTTTGTCGTGTGTTTATTTGCCTGTTTATTTAGTCGGAATAATGTCTAAAGCAATTGTATTGGCTTCGACGAGATTTCTATTCACTTTTTTGAAACCTAAGCTAGTTTGTAGCTACTCAATGATCTGGCAGGCTCTCAATTAAATTTCATGCTTGTCAGTAAATGTTGAAAAATTATTCTATACTTCACGGGTAAGGAGCCATTTTATAATAGTCGAGTTTAATAAAATAGTATAAAATACAGCTCAATTTGTTTTTTTTTTAATTAACTTTTGTTTTCTCTAGACTGGTTTTAGTTCTAGACACCTATAAATATGATTGTATGTTAAAGTACGTGGATTATAAAATTTTCGTTTCCATGTCAAATATGTTAGTGTACGCTAAGTATGTCAATAGATAACACGTTATATTTTTAAATAAAAACGAATACAAACGCTAATATCTTTCATTTACCTGTAATCTGTACGGATTGAATAATATCGCAGTGATTTCAGCGTTTTCATCGTTGAGTTAATGCTGTGATTCCGATTTCCATGCACTACAGTTATTTTCTTGATCTTGATTGATATACGTATTGTATCAGTCAATAGTATATTTGCAACAATCAAGCGGTATACGACTCCAACCTTCATAGGAAACTTGTGATATAGGAAATTGTTTTCGTTTTTAACGCGAACACTTGCGGATCATATAGGCAGAGATTATTCTACTAGAGCCACACAATTTTTTTGGAATGTCGATCAGAGCTATAACTACCAATAATAGCTAACAAAAACTTTTCAAGTTGTTTAGGAGATGTGTTTCGAACACACATACCGGACTTTTATAAACTACTAGCTATGTTCACAACTTCGCGTCGAACTCGTAAATATTAAATCTTTTTTGACAGTTTATGTAATCTTTTTCAATACAGCTATGGCTTATTTGGTGTTAGCGTAATATTAATGGGCCTCAGTGATTGCTCAATCAAATACATGATTTTTTAAAATCTGTCTGGTAGTTTCTTGGTAGGTAGGTACTGGTACAGAGAAATATAGAGGAATTTAAAAATATCGTCTACAGCTTTTTTTAACACTTAAACCTATAATACTTTAGTACTGTTAATAACTTCAGATTTACTAAAACTTACGTTGGTTAAGACTTATACTTTATTACGTATCGGATACAGCTGTTTACAAAATATGCATAAGTTGACCGGCAAGAGTTGAAGAACGAGATAAAAAGCGGGAACTCCCAACCGTAAATATTATGATGTATGTAACTATACCAAGCATTGCAATGCGTTTAAATGCGCTAAATACGAAATTCAAATAGCTGTAAATTTTATTTACAGTAAAATATATTATTATCAGCTAATAAATCCATTAACTTTGATTTATTTTATTTTATATTACACTATGAAAATGATTTTAAACAAAACATAAGTGAGATACTTTATTTACACATTTAATATTGTTGAATATAAGTATGCACCTATGAATTGAACAATTTGATTTTATTCTTGTTATGAGAAAGTAAAAATAAAATAAAAATGAGAATGAAAAAGCTATTTCAATTAGTTTGTTGTGCGACGCGAAGAACCGTAAGATAGCCCTGCTCAGCACCTCTTAAGTAAGGGTGAACTATAACAATGCAAATAGAAAACATGCCCTACTTATTCTTATTGAAATACTGATTTCAATGAAATCTTTCAAAATAACCACTTATTTCGTTATAATATGTTTGTATTAATAACACTTATTTAGATTTATATTATAAACAGAAAAGTTTGTTTGGTTGTTTGTTTTTTTTTTTAGTTTGATAAAGCAATTATTGAGGAAGACTTTAGGTTATTTAACATCACTCTACCACTAATAGAAGCTAAGTTGTATTGAAAAAAGTTACAAAAATGTAAAAACTATTAAATACTATTTAGTTTCACGCGAACGAAGTCTCGGGGACAGCTAGTTAGTACATGTATATGTTATCCTTGTTGCTGTTACTATACTTCAAAAGAGTAAAGAACATATTCCAGTTAACAATGTTTTCTATTTATTTCTAACAACGTAAACATTCATGCGCTGGAATAGAGAAGAATAATATTTTCTAAGATGGAACTGTTTATTTTTTAGTACATATACCTTTTTCACAGGTTCACAGATATTAGTTGCAAGCCGCTTCCTGTAAATATTTTTTCTTTTAAGTTGTTCTGAAATATACGCATCACTCTTAGCCTTTAAGGTCATCTGTTTCAAAAAGTAAATTTATAAGTAATCATGCAAATGAATAAACTCTTCTTTCGCATATTTTGCGAATAAGCAATATTGTAATAAATTACTAGTGTGTATTGTAATATTTGTATTAAATTATGAATAAAAATTAGTGCCGAAACCAAATTATAACTGACTTCCTACTGACATATATCCAAATTGCTAAATTCTTAAAATGATTTTGATTCATCGTTGTATGTTGTTATTGTTATTTTCATTGTTGTTATTGTTATTCCCATAATTATTGTTACTGGTTTCTTATAGTGGCTGTGTCCTTTGTTATAGTAATATTGTGTTCTAGGCTAAAGCTATTTTACTTTCTCTTATACTTATACTGTCAATCTATGATATAACCCTTCGGCATCTCAATTATAATAAAAATACAATTTGGTATAAGTACTAACCATAATAACTTAGTATAAGAATCTGTTAACGTAAATAATTAAAATTAAGGAAAACAATGACCTAATAGACGTACCAATCACATAAGATACGGCACGGAATAAAAATAAGTATAATTTACTAATTAACTAATTACTAAGAACAATATTGAATTATCAAATAAAATAAACAAATAAAGAAGGTCTCCGAGTATGTCCGAGGTGTATCAGGCAACTTATAAAAAAAAAATGTAATAATAAAAATAAGATTAATAAAAACATGTTTCAATGTAGTACAGGAATGTTTGCTTTAAAATGAGGAAAATCCAGAAGAATGGAATTTACTTTCATACGAAAATTGAGTCAGTTTGATTCGTTGAAAATGAAACTAGATGTAGCTCACCACAATTTACGTAAGGTAAAAATATTATAATTATTGATTTAATAATAGGTCATATAATATTTTAGTAATTACGTTTTATTATGTACTATTAATTATAAAATGTTCCTAGGTACGCACTACAATTAGGGCAGTAATGATTAGCGTTATTGCAGGAATTTACGCAGTAAGGGACACACACGCACGGCCAGCATCTGGAAAAATATATATTTTTTTTGCAATAAACGCTATTGATAATAACAAAATATGAAAGTTTATGAGATGGAAAAATATTTAAAGCAATTACTACATATTTGTGTTATAAATAAGCGGATATAATAAGTGTTATAAAGCAGAAAAGTTTTTTGTTTGATTGAGCTCGCTAATCTGAGCTACTACTAGGGTGATTCATTTAAGCCAAAAAAAAAAATATTTTCTCGGTCCTCAAAATAATTCCTTCTAAGTTTGAGGTCTTAATATTAATGTTAAGTAATTACTATTTATAGTTGAAGTTTTTCCATATAAATTGCAAATAAAATAAGCCTTCTTTTTTCAAATTTCTAAAGATTTGCCGCCTTACAATATTGTGAATCGGTTTAATGAACCTCATGGAGAATTTCACGCTCTTCGAAATTTAAAATTTGAAAAAAACCGTTTTTTCGCGGAAATGAATCAACTTAGTGACTACCAGCAGGATAAAAAAAAAATGATAAAGGAATCATTGAGGAAGGCTTTAGACTGTTAAACATTACGACAATTGGGAGCAAAGCTGTATTGGAACAAGTTATAAAAACGGAGAAAAATTATTAATCAATTTTTAGTTCCACGCGAACGAATTACTATAATTTGTAAACGTACATATGTTTAATGAGTATTATAATTTAAGTTGTATTTACGTAATGACAGTTGTAAAAAAAAGTGATAATTATAATCCTTTTGTTTAGACAATGATTCATATCAAATATTTAAAATATGCATATATTTAATAAACAGGAAAACTTGTATTATTTAATTTACATGTGTATTTTATTTCATATTAGTTAGTAAAAAAATAAGAATAATAAATGATCTTGTAAATGAAATCACAAAACTATTGCTTTACTAATTAATATTTATGAATGACGTTTATATTTTTATACTATTAAAAAAAAGTATAACGTAGCGTCTGAAACCGTGGTGAATACTGTGGCTTCAAATCCCTATTATTTTATACTTGGTTAATTGTACCGAGTCTCGTTCTTACTGATATAAACGAGATGGTAGTGTTTCTCAAACTGATAATATTTAGCCAAAGCTCATAAATTAATATTAATATTATAAAGCGGAATAGTTTGTTTGTTTTAACGCAGTAAATCTTAGAAACTACCAATTGGGAGTTCGTTTTTTTTTTGCATTTGATAGAGCAATCACAGAGGAAAGCTTTAGGCTATTTAACATCATACTATCACCTAAAGGAGCAAAGCTGTATTGAAAAAAGTGACAATAACTGCCAAATATAATTATCAAATTTTTGGTTCTACGCGAAGTCGTGCGCACTTCTTGTTAATAATAAATATGTAACCACTACAGTTAAATTGCGTCTGTATAGTTAGTTCCCTTTGGTATAAGGTTTGAGAACTAGTATTTTTTAAAGAAGCCAAAATATAATGACGAATCATAAATTTTAAATTGAGCTGAAAATAGTTGATAATTATACTCAGACGGTATGTTCGCGAAATTACACATAGGTACCTACTCCAGACCAGGAGTGGCGAACCTGTATATATCAATCTGTTAATTTTATAAAGACGTGTTTAATAAGGGTATAGACGTGCCTTCAAAATAATTTTGATTTCGTGATTATTGAGAAAATAATAATACTAAATACTTTCAACTCAAAACTCTTTCTTTACCTACTACAAAAAAATACATTTTGTAGTCTCAGTTATATGCGAAATTTCTTCAAACAGTTAAATGGGTCTAGTAACGAATTCCGATTTTCTACAATTTTGTTATCACATTTTTATTTATATTGCTTGTCAATCTAAAGTTATTTAATTTTAGTTATTGTTAATTATTTTTTCGAGAATATGTTTTCTTGTTTAGAGATAAAAAAAAATTAAAGAACTACTTTCTCAGTTCATAATGAACTTTATGATCAATCGTGTGTCCAAAATATTGAGTCGCGCGCCATTGGTTTGCCATCCCTGCCCTAGACTATACCACTGATTTTTTAATTACAAGCAGAACATATTAACAACATGTCTCAGTATAGATAAATGTATACTTACAGGAACACACATAACAATATAGCAATGACGTGTGTCCTCGTGGTGGACTTTCGATCGACTCTGGTCACGATATTCGTTTGACATGAAGGGCAAGTCATGGGGGTGGGGTTCGGTCCGACGTTGATTACTTGAACGTTCATTTTACTAGAAAGCAAACATAATAACTTGACAACGCAATTTGAACTGAGATACTGTAATGAGGTGCATATAACTATTAATTTTACGGCGTTTTTACTATATTGACGAAATTATGAGAAATGTATTTACTTTTTTATATTAGTTTGTTTGTTTAAACGCTATTATTTTGGGAACTACCAGTCTGCTTTCAAAAATTATTTTTGCATTAGAAAGAACAATCATTGATGAAGGTTTCAGGCTGTTTAAGCCTTACACTACCACCTAAACTTTTATTGAAAAAGATCACAAAATCGGGCAAAAATGTTTGAATAATTTTTATTTCACGCGAAAGAAGTAGCGGGCACAGCTATTATTATATATATATAATAAATCTAAAACATGTTTTACGTATAGGTACTTATTTTTTATATGTATGGCATTGAACTACAATATAAGTTATTCTAATTACTCATGTTCTGAGATATGGTAAAACACGCTAAACCTAACAGAGAGACTGGTATCTCGAAACACACTAATAACTGCTCGGTGACAGATTTTAAACTTAAAAAATGGTTCTATTCAGACAGGCCTTAGGAAACGTTCTACCGCCATGTTTATCCACATATAAAGCACGTATGTAACTATGCAATAAAAATTAATCATCTACTTAGAATATCTGTTTGCAATATACTCAAAAACTTACACTAACAGAAATTATTTTATATTTAACATGCATATTAGTTTTATACTATACGAGCATTTATATTTATAACACACAAATAAATTAATTCAAAACCTTGTACCTACATTTTATCCTTCTTGTGTGTACGATAATTCTCCGACTCCACGATAATAGAAAACTGTCACGCCAACGCGTTATCACACACTGAAAACGATTTTCGATGTCGCAAATGAAAAATACATATATAAGGAATAAGTCGATATTCACATTACTCACTAAGTTTTACGAATTTGATTAGGTCATTCCTAAGTCTCGTTCACACTTACGTACATCACATAGTTCTATAAGAATAATATCACTAGTAATTTTTTTTAATAGTTAAGGTTAAATGTTGTAGCCACAATCTGACCTGATGTTAAGTGACGATGTGGCCCAAAGTTATAGATACGCTAAGCATAGTGCAGAAACTGGCTATCAAATGCAACTGGTAGAACACACTCATAGGTATTTGGCGGCAGATTTTCAACTTGATAGCTAGCCACGCGGGCATTACAAGAAGCCCTACCATCATGCTATGGTTTCATCACAATATTTTCTTTCACGGAAAGCTCAAGCTCATTGTAGGTGGATTCGAACTCACGTTCTTTGATGCGGCCTCCATACACACTACCAACTCTGCTATTATTGCTTTAATGTTTGTATATAATAATTTTTTAGCGTGGGTTATTATTAGTAAATTGGTTGGTATGGAATTGGTACATAAAATAAATGATCAAATATATAGTTATTCAGGCATGATTCAACTTCACAAAACGATGCCCGATCTGTGATAATTAATCGAATAGAATAAGTATAGAGAGAAATAAAATCGATTTAGATCAGGTAATATAATAAAGTCAAAGTATAAAAATATAAATATGTACACTTAAATAATTCTACACACGTATTTTAAATAAAAATATATAACTTTAGATAATTATGAAATACATTTAAACGAGATAAATTGATAAAAAAATATTAGTTTCTCTAGATATGCAATTAGTTACAGTTTAAATTCTAAGTAGGGCTATATATTTATTTATTCATACATTATTATACACGTTTATGTATACATACTTGGTATGGTGGAGGACTATTTTTAATGCCCGCCTAGCTAGCTACCACCCTCAAGTTAAAAATCTGCGGCCAAATACCAATAGGTGTGTTCCAGCAGTTGCACTTGAGAGTCAGTCTCTCCACAGGTTTAACATGTTCACCAACATGGGTCGTATCGTCACTATAGATCAGGTGAAACTATGACCATAACGCCAAACCTATAAATTATTTAAAAAAATCTTTGATGAAAAATGATTATAGTCAATCTTTATATGCAGGTAAAGTGTAAACTTGAAAAAAGTTTGCAAAATTGTTATGATTTTTAGTTAAATCTATGATGATTTTTTAGGTTTACGCGAATATTATTCATTGAAATAAAACTAATTTAAACGGATTTCGTTCGTTGCACGAAAGCTGAAAAGCTTTCGAAACGTCGGGATCAAAATTTAATAAATAACCGCGATAAAATCCGTTTAAATTAGTTTTATTTCAATAAATCTATGATATTTCAGATATATGTATTATTTAATATAGTTATTATTGATACAGCCTTTAAGGTAACAAAATTCTTAGATTAACTTCATAATGTGAAGTTCACTTAGGTATATATAGAAAGAAATACAGATAGAAATAAGAAAAAAACACTTGTTTTCAATACATATTTGATTTATGAAGGCGTTATTTTCTATAATCCATCATTAAATGTTGAAGTATATCTTGCACTTCCGTTTAGGATTGATTGGCCGCTGCATCTTCTTGATGTATTGAAAGAGTCAACATCTATCTAAGAATGCTCCATGACGGAGCGATGACGTGTAATCGATTGTGCCACATACCCCCAATTGATCCAACCATCCACTAACGTCGGGTCAACCGACAGCGGCCAACCAATTCTAAACGGAAGTCCAAAGTAATATACAATTCAACATTTACCTGTATTTTATTCTAGGGAAACTAACTGTGTTAGAAAAAGTGTGAAGGGTATCCCTGGTCTCTGGCAACACGGCCATTGAAGTGTCGCCGTGGTACTTTTTCGTGGGTAGAGTCGAGTGCTTAACACCCGATGAGTCTTACCACACACCCCTCTAGCTTTAGCCTGAAGGTAATACGTTCATGCGTTACGATGAGGAAGGCCATAAAAATAGAACTTAGAACACCATGTTAAAAAAAAGAGAATCTAAATGTGAAGCCGTAGGATGCCTTTGGTTTTTCCCCATGGCCCTTGACAAAGTCCTAACGCACCTTTTGGAATCACCTCTTACGATAAGTAGAAAGAAGATAAAATAAAAAACACGGCAAAAATAAAATAACTTTTCCTAGTTGTTTTATGTTTCTTTTAATATAAATTACTCAATATGATTTCACCTTTATTAGATATCAGAGCACAGCAACGAATTTCGGTATTATCAAGATTAATAAATATTTTTATAGATAATGTCGACTACGCCATACATATTTTACTTATACGGGCGACATATCCTTTTTGTTATATATTAGTATAATAATACTTTCTTAAAATACAATATACATTTACATACATTATTACACTGAAAAGCATTATTTTTACAATACTATTAAAATCATGTATTATTTTTAATAAAATAATAACGATCTCAAATTAGAAAAAGAAACAAGTCCTACGATTTGTTAGACTATCAATCAACAGATTGCAATTTATGTTTGTAAAAAGATAAAAAATATATTTGTAAGAATATACGAAATGAGTATACAATATATGAAATTATTTACATAAAACTAAATAAAATAGGACCCCATTTTGGTATAATACTTATGACATCATAAACATACATACAAAGAAATACATCATATAAGAGTAAGAAAAAACTAAAACAAATTATCAATTATCAATAATGGTTCTATCAAGGAGTTGTTCTTCCTTCAGGAAAGTATATTTATGAACGCAGTAAGTCGAGATTAAAATTTAGTAAGATAATATAAAAATGTATTAGATAATATAACTTCCTAAGTAGGAGCTGCAGTTTGGACAGTAGTGGTCAGCATTGTTGCAAGATTCTACGCAGTACGGAACACAAACGCAAGGCCAACATCTGGAAATAAAAATTAATGAACTAATTTTACACTTTATACATTAAATTGTTATATACTTCAGTATGTAATTGAATAATATAAATATATGTATTAAATCATTCTGAGTTAGTTACGGTATGAGAGCGATATTAAAGTAATGTACCTAATTATTGAATTCACAAAAGACAAAAAATTGTTGTAGAAAAAATGAGCAGGCGGCCCAACTGGTGGTAAATCGCCTATGGAAAGCCGTATACCAGAGGTATTACAACCGAAACCGAAAAGCTCATATCGAACCTTTATTTTTCGACAGTCTAAACCCAAGAGTGGACGCTAACCAGTCGGGCAATAACCCTACCACCAAGTTGTGACGGATCAAGGACTCCGCAGGGTTCATGGCATGCAGGTGAGGTTGGCTTGGGTAACTCAGATGGTATTCGAAACCCCTTGCAACCCCACACTCTGACTTATTTATTACTTAGTACCCTTACCCTAATAAGCACAGTAGAGCGGCAAAAAGGTGAGTTTTCGTAGTAGATGTCATTTCGACACGGGTTATGATTTCCATATTACAAGATTTGCATGTTATACGCGTTGGCTTTGGACTCATCTGGTACCTAACGACCATAGGTACGACAGCAGGGATGACTGTAGCCTGAACCATCGTTGGGCCATAGGGCTGGGGAGGTGGTCCCGGCATTGGTTGACTTGTATACGGTGGTGGGTTTCCAGAATATGGTGGAGGGTTTTCATTTGTCGTTTCTGTAATATTAAAGTTTTTATTAGAATATACTTCGTTATTGTGGTATGTGGACTGTGAAATATTATATTCTTCGTAGCTTTACCGACACACCTTATCTCCATATTCAATATATAATAAGACTGCTGAGCCTGCGTCTAAGCGCAGTCACGTAGGCCATCCTTAGAATTGTCACGTTTTAATAGTAGGTGTGGCAGGATCGCCGTGTGGTAACTACTATGTTACGGGGAGAGGGAGAGGTCAATGTCAATGTTACTCAGACGACTGTATATTCACGAATGACTTATAACTAATTAGCACACTACATTCGTATATTCAATGGAGGCAGAAAATAGTTAAAGGCAGCTTCAACAACGAGCGATAAAGATACACACACGTAAACATTTATATACAAAGATCTTAGACCGAACCGGTCGGACACCAGTTGTACTTATTTAATACACATAATTATATCTTATATTAACTATAATATCTGTTTATATATTTTGTTATGAATCAATTACTAAGGATATAAATTGCTTCAAAGTGACAAGGTTTCATCTAAACTCGTTATCACCTTTATAACAATGATTTAAACTTCAAACACTGTTGGCTCAAACTAAAAATTAGCACGAGTTTACAGGATAATAAGCTTATCGAGGTTTTAACCACTACAAAACTAAATTTAATCTTATACAACATTGTGTTACTTCGATGTGTGAAACTTTACTACCGCACATCCTCCTATGTTATATAACATAAGCTTTTTACATTAAAAAAATATCTTTAAAAATATATTTTTTCAGAATCTAAGAATACAAAAAGAGTTATAATTGTGAATAAAACATGTTCTAGTATAATAGACGATAACGGAAAAGGTAAAGTATAGATAAGAGTCATGATAAGCACGATATGAGTCGGATCAATAAATATGAGTCACTTTTAGTAAACGTCGATGAATAATAATCGCGAATAATTTAGGTTATGCCATTATAGCCGTCGCAGTGTGAAAGCAATTCTTGTTATCTGGTAGTTCAGGGCAATGCTCGGTATGCTGGACACAGGAAGTACGTAAATACACTTTTCACCACGTTAATAAATAATATTATAACATCACATTTACAGTCTTACAATGAATCTATATTAATATTATAAAGCGGAAAAGTCCGTTTGTCTTAACGCGCTAATCCTAATATCTATCAGTGAAACTTCAAAAATATCTTTATCTATTTTGTATTTAATAGTGCAATCATTGTGGAAGCTACTAGGTTATTTAACATCAGGCTACCACAAATGAGAGCAAAGCTTTATTGAAAATAGTTTAAAAACGGGCAAATATGATTAACTAAAATGTTAGTTCAACACGAACACGGTCGTGGACATAGCTATTTTTTTTATTTGTTTATAAGTTAAGAGTTTTGGCCAAAATCCTATCTGATATTAAGTGACGATGTGACTTAAGAAGGCGGACACGCTAAGCCTAGTGGAGAGACTGGCTGTCAAGCTCAACCACCGGAACACACCTATACGTATTTGGCGGCAGATTTTTAACTTGAGGGTAGTAGCTATCCAGGCGGCCATTAGAAAAAGCACTACCACCATGCTATGGTTTCATCACGATGTTTTCTTCACTGAAAGCTTTTGGACGCGGCGTCCGAAAGCGTTACCACAGAGCTACCGTCGCTTCAAAATAAATTATATTAATATTATAAACTAAAAAAGTTTGTATGTCAGTTTCAACGCGCAAATCAAGGCTATTATTTAACATCTCACTACCAGCAATGTGAGCAAAGCTGTATTGAAAAAAGTTACAAAACTGGGGCAAAAATTATTAAACAATTTTCAGTTCAACGCGAATGAAGTCGCGGGCAAAGTTAGTAATATAATAATATTGCAAATATTTTATATTAAATACTTACTTTCTACATTTGGATCCATTTTAATAACTCAATCAATTGATAAAGGTCCCCTTAAATATGCTTCTAACACTTCACTTTTAACTATAAACAAATGCTTTTTATCTCTGAAATATATTTCGTAACTAAAAACGGAGCAGAAAGCAATAACATCCAATCTGTATAGGCACCCGGTGACTAATAATATGTTCAGATTACTGATATTTTATACACAAATAACCGGATAAAGATATATAGTTATCAATAGATAAACGTTTTTATCAAGATTTATTCTAATGCGTAGATTTTAAGCAATTCCCACGACTGTCGCGGAAATAACAAAAACTATTTTATATTAAATCAGCAGAATGACTTATCTTCATAAGTTTTTAACCCTTCAAGGACAACGGTGCATGTTATAAATAAATTAAAAATAATTCATCGACGCTAGATATCATTTTAACGAATTATTAATGAGAAGAAAATTAACTAATAAGAACCGCGGAGATATTATGTAGTTGCTTATACACATATTTATACTGTGAAATGTTAACAAGGCAGATATAGACAGAATAAATACATCCATAAACGAAAAATATAATATTACTCTTACATATTTGCAAAGGGTGCAGGTAGGACTTGCCGCTTGGTGAAATATGTATTTATTTTAATTTGTTAAAAATGTATTTGTTGAAACAAAAATACCAAGCCTTATGGGATTTTATAGATAAGGTGTAAATGTAAAATAAATTAACAAGCAGGTTAAATAGATGTTGGACGAATATATACTACCCAAATTCAGCAAACTTCACTCTTACTACAACATCGAACAGCTATGTTCATATGGTAAGTTATAGGAACGCCAGCGCATTCTGTCAGGTACTTGAATATCTTTTTTCAGTATACACCTGGACTCTTTTTCAACTTTCCGTCCATATGAGATAGTGTTCTTACTCTCCATAGGATTCTATTTATTGTTCTCTGGTTATCCCGAAAGAAATAACCCTGACTTTTAATTCTAATTCTCAGATAATACAATATGAATTAGACTATTTAACATCGAATTCAGTTTGGTCCGTAAATTATACTACTAAATGTAAATTTCAAAATGATGTATTAATTTCTTTCTTTTATAGTAACAAATAATATACATAAAACATAATAAATACTAAATACTTTACTACGTACATAATACTTTAGGGGCCGTTCATATAATATATCACGCAAAAATGTAGCTTTCTTTACCCTCTTCCCTGCTTCGACACACTACTTCACAGTTTCTGCGACCCCTCCCCTCTACAATATTACGTCACAAATGACAGAACCACCTCTGAACATGATATATGGTAATGAATAGCAGCACAAAATATCTCAATATTTTTAAATACCATTTAGTGTTTTCAGTACCACTACAATATCACTCTTGCTCACTTTTAAAGTTCTGACTATAATTTAAAATAGGTTATTATGTAACCACATGTATAAATATGTGGTAATAATTGCCGAGACATGACATTGTCTAATTGAACCTTCTTAGCAAAAATAGCTAAGTCGTCAAATTAGCTGCATTAAAAGCAATGTTAAATCAATAATAATATTAAGCTAACCAAAACTAGCAAAAATAGCTCCCTATATAGGAGTTGCAGTTTGGACAGTAGTGATCAGCATTGTTGCACGAATCAACACAGTACGGGATGCACGCACAAGGCCAAAATCTGAAATGCAATAAAATATAAATATTATTAGCAAAATTACGCTTTTTTACAATCATTTAAAAGACATACAAGCGAGCATCGATCCTAAGACATACGACATAGTTTATAATAGTAGAATCTATGAAATTATTGCAAAATAATAAGGCTTATTTGTCAGATTTAAGAGATATAGTTATCAATAAAGAAATTAACGTATTTATGTATCATCCCACAATCAACCTGAGCTTTCCCAAAAAAAAAAAGCGTATATTTAAAATTACGGAGCCATTATGCATTTTTTAATACCAACTTCGTTGGTTACTATCATTTACCTTTGATGAGGTTGTGATGTCCCTTTTGTTTTAAGGTAATCTGGCAAAATGACACTAGTTCATTTTAATACAAATACTATATCAATCTCCTTTGTTTAATTTTTATTTTACCATCTAATCACATGAATTGGATAAATTGGGCACTCCGCGCATGACATACATACAGTAAAAAGAAAAAGAAGAAGAACATGAGATTGTTGAAACATGACATACAAGATGAGGTTGTTGTTAACACTAAATATTAATGAATTATGTATTATTATCTTTATATATAAAAATATGTTACGTTGTTTGTCCACGATGAACTCTTAAAGTACTGAACCGAATTTAATCAAATTTTGCACATTGTGTACAGTTTGATCCAACTTGAGAGATAGGATACTTTTATCTCTATAAATAATCATAACGCAATAGATGTCGCTGTAGTCGATATAATTGACTACTCGAAAAGTTAGAACTAGTTTTGCCAGGTCAGCTAGTATTATTATAAATAAATAAAAATCATCATGTACCCTAATATGCATAGAAAAGCAGCGAAGAGGTGTGTCCGCATAGCAGCCTTCATTTCGACCCGAGTTACAATCTCCATGTTACAAGATCGACATGTTATGCGCGCCGGTTTTGAACTCATATGGCGTGCAACGATCACCGGTGTGACAGTGGGTACAACTGTTGCTTGTACCACAGTCGGGCCATATGGTTGCATGGGCGGAACATAGGTCGGTTGATTAGGTTGATATGCGTACGGTGGTGGATTCCCAGGATACGGCGGCGGTTGTTGCATACTGTTTTCTAAAACAACAATTAATATTGTATTCAACAATTCAACAAAACCAAAACAAAGTTTCTCAAAACGTGGAATTACCTTTTCGGATTTTTTTTTATTGCTAAATTAATACAAAAGTAAAGAAAAATGCCCTTAAAATGGAGTAAAGCTCAATGAATCTTTGCCAATTGTTGTAGTAAGAGTATTATTAACGATTTAGAAACACTTACATTGCGAAAAAAAAACCCACTTCTTAAAACATAACAAAACAAAATTATAGTTATATAAAAAAAAACTGACTCGTTAATACTTGTAAATATGGTGTAACTAACAACAAGTTTCAGCTTTGCTTTCTACTGATTCTTTTGAACATCTATAGAGATTACTAGGGAAATCTATATATTATGTATGTTGTTTATAAATCCTTATAAAATTAAACAGTACCCGTTAGTAAGAAGGTCACTCGAAAACGCTTGGCCGGTTTTGATAATATTCTAAAATGTCAGTAATAATCATAAGGTAAGAAAGATTCCAAGGTAGTCTGAAATATTACAAAAGGTAAATTGTTTTTTTAATATCATTTTTAAAAACACAAAGCTAACTTGCAATCCGTACGGCATTTTTTTTTTCATTATGTTCTTCAGGGGTTATAACAAAATCAGTTCTTAAAAAAACTAAAACAAAAGCGTTGAAATAATTTATATTACTTTACTCACCCCTGTAGTTTTAACATTTTTTACGATAAGGAGATCTAGGATAAATCGAGCATTACGCAATACACCTAGCTACATATTAATAAGAAATAAAATGAGATATGCTTAAAACGTAATATATATAATTGATTTAACACTTACTTTCCGTGCCAGGTTGCATTTCGAAAATTATTCCGCAATAATTTATACAATAAATCCGTAAAATATTTTAACAATATTCTATTTATGTACAGAAAGAAAACGGCTTTCTTAATAGTAAGACAAAATCTATCGAACAGTCGCTATGCCTTGATTACAAACGACTAAATTTTAATCTTTTGGCCAGCAGAACGGTATGTATGTACATAAATGAACAGATAAGATAAAAGATACCGATTTAATACGTCTAATGTTTATCAACGTATGTACTGATGCATTAGTATATTTTTCAGTACTGTTCAACGACATTTTGTTACATGAGAGAGACGAATGATATAATGTAGAGAAGGCTAAATTATAAGCAATTATTCTCTAAAGCTTGAAGCTTTAATTCGATGACGCAAGAAAAAGTTTCATACAAAGTTTATTTCTCTCTATCCTATAAATTTTTCGTGAGAAAAAGTAGGCTATCACCATCTCGAGGGTCCAATTTATCTCTATACCAAAACTCATTTTAATCGATTCAGTGCTTTCGAGGTGAAAGTGTAAGATTTTCATTTTTTGTATATCAATTAATTAAAGATGTTGTTTATGTAACTAGATATCTTTACACAAGAATATTGATAAAAGCACACGTTATATACTAACAGCTATGAAATCATGAAGGGTAAGATCGGCCAATAGTTTCGTATTTCTTTACAATAAACCAATGCTAAAAATTGTAAATGTCGACTTAAAAATGTTAACTACTTATTGCTTTTTAGGTATTTTATGATTTACATACAACGAATTTAGAATTTCGAAACTAATATCTAACAATTTTTGCTATCGCTCCCTTCGTGTGAAATACATAAATAGCAGATGAAATCAGGTGTGGATGATAAAGTACAGCATTAATTTTGCCCACATTTAATTTAAAATAATAACTCGAACGTATATAGTGTATTCCCCAGGTTTTTAATAGTCCAGTAATATTGGATGAATGTGTACAGTCCCCTAGCAACAGCCATAATAGGCATTTCAATGTAAAGACTCACATTAATTAAATAAGTATAATTTTTTTTCCTATATTGTATGTTTGATAGATATTTACTTTAACTTTTTCCTATATATTCTACAACATATATATAATTTTTTTCCTTTTATATATATTCTATAAGAAAAAATCTATTATTTGTGATCTATTGATCATTTTTTTTTAATAATTAAATATCTATTTATCCTTGTAGAGAATGGGAAAGACAATTGGACGGGTTTATAACAATTTGTACGGCAGCTACTCCCTTGGTCAGTTGGGTACCTCTCTGCCATCCCACTAAATTTATTCTGAATGCATATATTAATGCTTTCAATTATTTAAGACTGATATAGAGATTACAGTTATGTATTTCTTAAGACTTGATTAAGCTGCAATAATAATTGCAAAGTGTCAATGCAGAGTACGAGCTATGAGCTCGTGTGTTATCATTGTGGACAGCTATCACCGAGCAGATAAGTTAATCTTGATGAAAAACCTATTAGACTAATGGAATAACAAGCAGTCAGAGTGATGCAGTCGAGCTAGCACTGAGCTAATCCATCACTTAATAAAACTTTTGCACCAACTTTCCTTATTTGTTTTGTGTTTCGCTATTTCTAACGTTAATAATAGATAAAAGTAAAAGAAAGTATGTTGTTTTGCTAACAATATACCTACCTAACCGACCGACCTATTTGATCTCAAATATCTGGCATTTAGTTCGGGGCTTCCAAATGCAAATTGATTTATAATTTAGGCTTCTGTATTTGCGTTTCGAATTTAGTGATTGATTTATTTTTGCCCCATTTGAGTTTTCTTTGACATTGGTCTGTTGCAAAATGGAAAACTTATATTATCACTAGACAGCTTGAAGGATTAATGGTGTGTATGGAGAAGCTTCTATAAAATATACTATTGGTAAAAACGGCTCTCATCAACAACCTAAAACTCTTCAATAATGGTTTAATGTCTATTATCGTAATTATGATGACTCCCAAATTCATAAACAGTCATTGTCAATACAAAGAGATGTAGGTGAGATAGGTTATCATGGTCATTGTTGCTGTCGTAAGTATTAAGCCTAAAATTGTTTTTTAAGTGCTATCCTTATTAACATTACAGCAATTTTTAAGAACATAATTTGTAACAATTTTATTTAGACAAAAAAAAATTAGGCGAGCTTAAAAACTGTGATTTCTTCAATTTATCTAACTGTGTCTGACGATTATGCTCTCTGCGTTATGCAGTTGCAGCTGCTGAATATGTAAGTTTTTTATCGATACTAATATAGAAAATTGCTCGTAGTATTATGTTTCTTCCGATTTAACTTAAAACCGAATTGGTAATGGAAATATCACTCTATATATTTTTATTTAACATCGTGTGCAACTAGCTCTGCGCAGTACTAGGGTGCCGGCGGCGCTACGAACGACAATCGACGACTCGTGCGGTACGAAAAACAAGGGTTAAGGTGGAAGGACGGGCATGAGATGGATACAGGAGTTGGACATTAGCATGTCGATTCACAAACACGATCTATATACCGATAATAAGGCGCAAAAACTTTTATAAATTTATTTTCGTTATTTCTAAAGAAATAAAAAACTCTGCATGGTTAAATCTTGTTACTAAATTTATCGAATTAAAAACAACTTTCTGTTCAAATCTTGCTTGTATTCTTTAATGCCTAAATTTAATCTTACCTACCTACTTTCAACTTTTGTGTGTAAATATGAATTTTTAATATAATATTGTTTTTCAGATACTATTGCCGAAAAGTAGAATACTGTTGATAATGCTAAAATTGAAGCAGTAATAAAAAGCTGGCTTGCTGTTGATCGCCTATGAGAACGTCATAAGAAATAAAAGAGGATATTATATTTATTTATTATTATAAATGTTTGAAGTGTATTACTTTTCAGCGTATAATTGAATAACATAAAAAACAATTGAACTATATTTTATTGTCAGTTTTAATTATTTCTAATTAAAGTCAAATTTCTAACAAATAAATGTTAATATTGTTTAAATACAAACCTTAGTTAAAACCTTGTTATCTTTTAGATCTCCAAAAAATGTTGTCTTTTTGACGTCTGTTGGATGAGCTCTTAAAGATGTCCGCAGGTAGCTCATAGGAGTAACAGCCTTATGTTATATTTTTACTGGCTAATCTTAAGAGGGCTTTCCGCCGATCCGAAGTTATCGTTACCTTCTGCGACATCCTGTATATAATATTTATTTAATATTTTTTCTACACCTCTAGACATATAATTATATATTTCAAATGATTTGCCGCAAAATTTCAAAACCTGTAGAGCGATATGTGTAATTTTTTTTTTTTTAATTTTAATGTCCCTCATTTCCATTTGTGGGTGGAATTTCATTAAATCTGCATACTAACAAGAATATTTTGACTAACTTATCTGTATGATGTATATTTTTAAAATGTGATTTTTATAATTAACGACCCCGCGGTGTCCGTTGCTGGTGGAATTAAATTAAATAGTATAAAAAGAAGTTCGGAACAAAACTAATTGCTTAAGATGATTAACATATTCGTTTTGCTTGAATCAAAATTTTATATGTATTTATATTTTTTTAATGTTAATATGTAATAATGTAAACCGTTAAGGTATTTTAATAGATGTAACTAAAAAAAACTTAAACGAAAACCAAAAATTAAATCTAAATTAAATCCTTCGAATGAATAACAAATTCATTTACATAATGATTAATTGCATGTTAATAAAATGTTCGCAATGCTTGCAAATTAAGGGTTATTTTGGAACAAATTTTTAAATCATAGAAATGGTTATTGTAAGTAAACCAATTACTGCTATCGCGGACTTATTATTAGATATTTTAAGAAGATTATTTATTCATATATAATATTAATCTAATTATAATAATATAGCTAGCGCACGCTAGAGAAACTTTCCGAAATAATATATTTTGCTCCTGTTAGTGGCAGCGTCATGTTAAATTACTTAAAACTTAAAAAGAACGTAACGCGCTTTTGATAACGCTCGATTTTACTCCTCATACTTTTGATACCACGGGATATATATGAAATCGTTTCTTTACGAGTAAACTCCAAAAACGTCCTTTATTTGAGGTTTATATATAAGTTGATATATTTGTATTTCAATTATTGGCTAACTTTTGAGATTTCAGTGTCCCACATCTGCTTTGTTTCTTAAAATTGTAACCAAAAGTACAAATAACTACTAAACATGATAAGCATCAAAATTATTGTAACACATAATTTTATCACATATTAAATTCGAGTATAAAGTTTTTCGATCTGAAATTGAATGCTTTTAATATACATATATTCAAAGGCAAGTAATCTGTGTTAATAATATAAAGCGGAAAAGTTTACTTGTTTGAACGTGTACATCTTAACTAAAATTCGGATTTAAAAAAACCTTTTTTTATTTGTTAGAATAAAAATTTAAGTAGGCTTTAGGTTATTTAACACCACGCTACCATGGTATTTAATATTATGATTGATGATTTTTATTTCCCCACGAACGAACGCGTATATAACTAGTAAATATATAAACCTGGACAGTTCACCAGTTGGCGACTTTATATAGTCCTAAAACAATAAAGTTAGCCGCATTGCGTAAAATATCGGTATATACCTACTGTCGTAGATTCCGACAGATAATATAATTTATAAGGCGAACGTGTTTACGATTTTTTACTGGTTTCTACGACACTATTTTGATATTCATGAATTTCATAGCTTTTGTACGTACTTTCATACGATTTCTGTGGCCAAGTTTATAAGAGCGTACCGTATATATACCGTGTATAGATATAAATTCAAACTATAATATAATAATTTATTTTAATTGTATTTATAATAATTTATTTGTATGTTTTATTTAACTATTTCATTGTTATAATATATATATATATATATATATATATATATATATATATATATATTATTACACAAAATCATATATAATAACAATGAAATAGTTGAATAAAACATACAAATTATAAAAACCTAAAAACTATATATATATTCAAACTATAAATTGAAATTTGTGAAGAATATTACTTTTTTTATAGAATAGGGGGCCAACGAGCAAGCGTGTCACCTGATGGTCAGTAATCACCTACAACACCAGAGGAATCGCAAGTTGCATTGCCGACCTTTATTGGAGGGCTGGCTCTAAAATGCAACTGCCGGAACAAACCTATTGGTATTAGACGGCAGATTTTCAACTCGAGGGTGGTAGCTAGCCAGGCGGGCATTAGAAAAGGCCCTACCACCATGCAACATATATTATGTACCTTTAGCCGTGACTTCGTTCGTTCAGATCATTTAGGAGGTAGTAGTGTTTATTTGTTTTTATAGCGTAGTCTTTTGGTATATTTATTTCTTAATGTATAGTGAGCTAAATTTATACTAGGTATGTGTTTCAATATTTTAGAACAAATAAATAAATTCACTCTGGAAATCGAAGCCCCAACAAACAAAGATAACATAGTACATTCGAATAAAATCATTATACATATTTGTATATGTTACTTTTTTATTCTTAGTGTATACGATATATTCAGCATCCGATGAACCTGTTAATAAGGGAAAAAAAAATGGACTGCTTAGTAGTGTAGTAGTAAACCATGTTCAAAAGAACAGTGATTGCTATACATACTGTAATAAACTGCATGGTAACCATTTCGCATATCACGTTTTATGACTATTTACTATATATCCAATCGGTTCTACGTATTTTATGCATTACACACCGTACGCATTTGGAAGCTAATATAACAACAATAGCTATAGCAAAATTGTCAATTTTTTAAATGCCACCCAATTCATAACATGAAATAAAAGCGCATCTCAATTTATGTTATCTTTTACTTTTAAATCTCAGATGATGTAACGGTCTAGAAAGTATCTTAGTGATAGTGTGACTCTCAAGTTCAAATACCTAAAAACTTCTACGAGTAGTTCATGATAAATTTTTTACTTGAGGAAAAGTAGTAGAATAGCAGAATATGTCTTACTACTGTGTAATGTTTTCCTTTACCGAAACTCAAGTTCTTTATAAAAATCGCACCTACATATGTCGAATTACCATCATTGCAAAATAACAACAATCAACCACTCATATATTCTTAGATCATATCTTCTTTTTTATTTAATAGCCACATATGTTAGCACACAATTTTGTCAATGTCACGTAGATAGAACCATAAACGATGTAGATTGTATTAAACAATATTTGATTTTCTCTTTAAATTCCAATCCAAACATGGCTATTAACTAACAAATAGACTACACAAACAATACATGCAAACTAAATATAAAATATATTTTTAGTTTACAAATATATACCACATAATGATACTAAAATCTTAAAGCTTAATCTTATTAGTTCTAATAAAACTTGACAAGCATTCTACAACTAAGTGATTATCTGTAACAAGAGTTAGGAGGCACATAATATTAATAGGACAGGAAATAGAGAGAGGTAAAACATCATAAAGAGAAAAACTGATCCTGGAGCAATTAAAACATATATAGTCGGGGGGATACGTCCTCTAAGCCACATTCACAAAGAGAGTGATCTCTAATCCTCAGTTTAGCAAAATGTACTGATATACTGGCGTGACCAAGGCAAAGATGACAAATGATGAAGGTAACATTTTTTCATAGCTTTTTAACTTCAAAAAAAAACAAGGTTTTTGTGGGATTTTAATTTGTGGAGAGCTGTAGTAATGCTTTACAATTCGATTGCAATTCACTGGACAAATTCCAGCACTTTTGTAGATAATATGTATTCCTGTGTATTATTGTCATTTTGACATATCCAAGTAATTTTTTTCTTCCTTTTATTTAGGGTTGTGTCAAATAACAGCCATATCCTCTTAGTGTGTGGTACATAACTAAAAGTTGACTGGCAATGAATTTTGATTTATTATTAGTCGCCGCTGATTTGGATACTGTACTTAACATCAAGTGCAGTACAGTGACTATGCTGCGCAATATAAAGAAATGTAAACGTAGTATTGACTAAAAGCTCTATTTTAAAATATTCCCTGAGTCATCGATCTTCATATACAATATATAATATACTTACCTTTTCCAATTTGCAGGTAAATAAAAATACACAAGTTATTGTTTTTTCAATTGAAATGTCTCTTGTGATTATTAATATTTATAAGAAGTGTTATATAGAAAACAAATACATTAACAAGCGACCTCACTTAATCAATCAATCTATATAAAAGCGATAAGAAGATGACTAAGTTGCTCTGTTAATGTTACGAAGTAATGCAAAGTGAAGCTAGGTAAAAGGAAGTTTACGAATAGTTCTTTATAATACGGACTATCTGTGCCCGCAACTTCGTTCGTGTTAAACTAAAAATTATTTAATAATTATTGCCAGTTTTTGTAACTTTTTTCAAAACGGCTTTGCTTTTATTGACGGTAGCGTGATGTTAAATAGTCTTAAACCTTCGTCAATGATTATGCTATCAAATGCAAAAACAGTTTTTGAAATCTTGACTTAAATTTTAAAGATTATGGACAAGCAAACGGACATATCCATAGACAAAAATAAACAGTGTTGATTCTATCTTTAAATTCAAATAACATAAAACAGCGTAGCATGCTGTATCTGAAACTACAGATGGATAGGCATAGATTGAAACACATTAATAATAAAGCCTCGTACGTATATTAATCACACCAAATACACCTCTGCAAGTGCTTGCAGTCATGGATAAAAAAAAATCAAAAAGTTTAATGCATATATTACAAACAAAATTATATTTATATTTGTACCAAGTGTAACGTTTTATTAGTCTAACCAAAACTCTATTTTAACTCAGGTAATTAAATACTTTCTATAAGAAAAAGTTTTAATAAATTGTATGAACCATGTTTGTCAAATATCTAAATAATTAGATTTCGTGGCCTATACAATATATTGATATATTGATACCAGATGTGTACTATAAATTGGCGAACTTAATATTTGACTAAGCTACACTAATTATAGATTCGATCCCAGCCAGGATCAATGAAATTTATAGAAACTCTTGCATTAGTTCAAACTTGGCGCGATGATTTTCTGTTATTTCTAATAGAGCTTATGTTATAAAAGTAGATAGTACCTCATCAGCGGATTGAGCCAATGTTCATGACGAGCTCTCGAAACGCGGCTCAGAACGTCAGTCAGAGAGCACAAAGGACCCGTGTCTGTTCTGTTCTCAGTGCTCAGCAAGCAATCGCCTAATTGAAATGTCGCACGGTACCGCGCCGACTTTACAATCGAGGATTTAGGTCTGAATATGTGCCAAACGGTTCTTCAAAGACTTCCTACAAATAAATTACTAATATTTACATTGTACATTTATAACGTTAACGTTTTTTTCAATATCACAGATATTATTCAAACTCAAATTATCAAATAAGTTACGCATATTAAAAAAAAATCGTGTCTCTTCTGGTGTGCGGCTCTACTCGCGTATATATATAACGATCTGTACAGTTATCTTAGTTAAATTTAAGTTCTATGTATTATTATTTATACACGACCGGAAATCAACTAATTATATCAAACTCTTATAACTAAGTATATGCGAACAATATTATGACTGGGATGTTAAAATTCAATAAAGCACATATTTATATATACACTAGTAGTTGTGCTGTTTCAAACTATAATAGCAAAGCTTAACGACATATCACACAGGATAAATACATAAAGAAATAAAAAATTACATATCAATTTCACTACGCCCTGGCCCTCTTAAGGGCTTTATACAAAAAACTCCGAAGCATTGTTGAAGGAAGATTTTAGATTTAAATTAGTCTTAATTAAATTTAAAACGGAAAACAATCCATACACCCTTCACCGCAGCTTATCATACTGTCCGAGGTTGAATTTTGAGAGATCCTTCGTTAAACGATGCCTAGAACATGGAGTCCATATACCCCGAAAATTTAATATTTTTACTTTGCATAGAGCAATTAAGATTCAGTGGAGCAATAAAGCTTACCTTATACAATATATATAATTATGTGACATAATAAGATTCCTAATCTGAATCTTAGTAATAAAAACAAACACCATAGAAAAAAAATTAGATATTTTAAAGACGGAGAAAAATGATATATACATGTTTTAAAACGATTATATAATTAATCAACATTACAAAACACACTCGATATATTATTAAAAGATTTCTCTAAAATATTTATTTAAAAAATTACTTAATACTGTAAAAAATCAGAATCAGTATATTTATTTGAAGTACTTAACTTTTTTTGTTCTCTTGCCAAAAAAAAAAGATATACGTGTATTGACAGGTAGATATATGCTCACTGGTAGGTAAATCATAAAATTTAATGTAGTCTGTGTATCCGCAAAAAGGACATCGACGTACTCAAAATGACATTGAAGTGTTCTCAATCCTGAAACTTTCATAGCTAACTTTATTATTACTTTTCGGGGTCTTTTGTTGACTAAGCAATCTTAAAATTATAACCCCCTATATCAGTAAATAGCCCATATTTATAATAAATCAAGATTGAAGGACTGAAATAAACTGCCTTATTTGTGGCTCTTGAAATACTTAAACTGGTTTTATATATTAACTATTAATTTGAAGAACTAAATTACAGTAAAAACTGGCGTAAAATGGACGAAGTTTATGCCTTGCAAGGGGTTGAAAGAGCTGTCCATGATAATGATGATGATGTCGATGTATTTGAAGATGCTAAAAAAGTTATGACAAGTAATGGATTAAAGACAATAGTAGTACTAAATAACGAAACAAAAATCATAGCAATTTCTGAATAACATAAAATATAACCTAGGAAGGCAGAAGTTGAAAAGTAGCAAAGGAAAATATGGAATAAAAGCTTTGTTATGTGTATGATATAAATTTTGGAGACGGTTAATGGGACTTAACTCAAGTAGTCAACGCTAAATCACAATCGCATATGCAAATGCCACACGACGCTCGAAGGTAAAGCCACCTAACCAAACTCAGTGGTCCCTGAGGAGTTAATGTTTTCATCCATTAACTCAACCGAGCACTTATGAAATTCGTGCCCGCGATCCGAACAAGATTACACAGGCTAGCTGACATGTTTCTATCACTAGGGTTGATAGGAAAATTGTCATTGAAGTCTTATTTTCGTATATGTTCAAGGCAGTGGTGGATCTAAATAAAATTACGCCTGTAGGCTATTCAAATTTTACCGGCCCTACGTACCACTGCAATTATAATTTATGTAAGACTGAAATTCTGACCGAGGAAAAAATACTGTTGAATAGTTTTTGTGGACCTAATAACATTTAGGTATTATAAACAGGACTGATTTTTATTTTATTTTTGAGCCATTAAAAATGCCTTCAAATTTGCCAGACGTTAGGTATACCACGTTTTGTTCAAATATTATAGAATTAGATCGTAAGGAAACTCCTACTTGGCCTACAAATATAGCAACTTATAACTACTGCATGAACCATGAATTGCAATAATTAATAAATATCAGAAAGAAAGGGTGCCTGATTACATGCTTCAGAAAAAAAGAATCATATTGTGACAACCCTAACCATTTTACCCGTTACCTGGTTGATGGCACCTCGGGCGTTTGTTGCGTCTTACGCCTGAACCAGTCTCATTAGATCCCTGATTAAAGCAACCCTGCCCATATTTCCATCAATTACATAAGAGGTGTGAGGGACGAAGTAGTTCAATTTATACTGGAGAACTCATAGGCAAGTTACACTGTATTTAGTAACGAAAAACATACGTATAGGCGAAGAGTATTCCGTGGTGAGGTGTAAATACTCCTATACGCCTTTCTTGTCCGTACTATGTATGTAAAATAGCTTACAGCATATAAATTGAATCTGAAAAATTCAAAAAAGGTACAATAAAGGAATTGTGGCCGACTGAATTACGAACAGCAAGCGTTATTAAGCGTAATAACGGCAACCTTAAGATGTATTTCTAGGCTCTAGGAGCGATCGAAGTATATCTTAGTAATGAAGCGGAATGGTACTATCTATACTATACGCATGATGCTAAACTAATCATAGTGACTCATTTTTGTCATGAGACGAGAGTGCGAATTTTGAGAGCTTTCGGTGAAGGAAAACATTGTGAGAAACCATAGCATGATTGTAGGGCTTTTTCTAATGCCCCCTGGCTAGCTACCACCCTCAAGATTGAAATCAGCCGCCAAATACTATTAGGTGTGTTCCGGGAGTTGCATTTGAGAGCCAGTCCCTCCTATGAGGGCCGGCAACGCACCTGCGATTCTTCTGGTGTTGTGGGTGGCTATGAGCTGCGGTAATCACTTACCATCAGGTGACACGACATAAGATTAACGTATGTATATTTAGCTGCTGGAGGTTTGCAAGTCTGTTCCCTAATGAATTACTAATTCCCTGTGATCAATTCCAGTTTTGGATTGTAATGTACTTTCCATCTCATACTATATTGTCACTTAACCGTGCTACAATAGAAAATGATTAACCTAACCACTAGGAGAATACGTGAACTAAATGCATTTCGCAAAAAAAAAAACCTTTTCATAGGGTGAACCGATTGCAATGAAACAAAAACTAAGTAATACTTCAAGTTGCGTACAATTGTACGTATAAAAGTTATCTACATTGGTTTCATACATTTTACGGGATGCGAGCACAGATAAATAGACAAAAATTCCTAAAATGCTGGAAATGCATTCTGTTAGTTATCCTTCAACACCCTGGCTATTTTTTTTTATATTTTCGTTGTATGAAAACGATTCTTCTACAGATTTATTATATATATACACTATATTTTAAAATTGAATACGAATGATAATTAACATATTTTAGAAATCATATAATATGACAAAAAATATAATTAGAAGTCAAAATTAATTACTTTAAAATAAACACAAGAATAGGAATTAGTATGAATGAGGAGTCACATCGTGATAAATGTGCTGTTTTGCTATCTCAAATATCCTTTCTGTTTGCAGTAAAATATTAAAAATCTACAAACTTTTTTTGTGTAAATAACTTTCAATATTAGCTTGCCGGTTTTCACAACGTCACCTAAGCATCCAACAACGAGGGCTTAATTTCGTTACTAAAAGTCAAAGGTCATATCCGTTTAAATAGCTTCTCATCGAATTGAAACATCACATACAAAAGCTTTCAAACCCCTTTCTGGTCCGGCGAGGCGGTAACACAATCCGGATGAAAGCTACGCATGTTTGAGCCTTCATTTGTGGACGTCAAGATAATTTACCTCAACCAATCTCGTTCTCGTTCGCTATCTGAGAGCCTTTTTGTTTAACTTTGTTAAGTTATACGTGTACGGATCATTGTTAGTTGGCAGAACGTAGATCTTCTATTTAATCCTTTGTTCAACTTCGTATTTTACCTACATTAGACTAAACGTTGCATTTCCAATTTTGTGTTTGAATTTATTCACTTCAATAAAAATATTATCCTATTACCGTTGGGCCTCATAAATAGCCCACATTCACTCAAAAAATAATGAAGAGGATGCTTGTACTTTTTTGTGTCATCAAACACAAAGTAACACGATGACATAACCTTTAAAACTGATAAACCTAAGTAGTACAAAGCTGGGTCCATCGCTCATAAAACAAATAGTCTTTGAGGTCGAAAAGATCAACAACAATGACCATACAATGGAAAATATAACGTAAAGAGGCCATAAGTTGAAGTGACGAACGGGTAATGGTTTCTGGAAACATCTAGATGCGAATAGGTAAAGAGGGATCGTTCTGGTGACATATTTGCGAATTATGTCTGGACGTATTTTGATTGAATGTATAAAATGAATAATTATTCAGATAATAAAAAGTATTTATAGTAGGATAAAAATCCTCTTTTTATAATTATAAACTAATAGACGGACGGATCTTGGCGGACGTTAAGTGACGATGTAAACTGGAAAATGGCTAACCATTAAAAGAGTTTACAAATTTACAAATCATCTTTCTCAAATATTTCCATTGAAGCGGAAGGCAGTTGCGAGTTGGCCGGAAATGACGTAGCAGGTAGATAATAACCGCGGTCGGACTCGCCGCCCTCGCATTGTGCAGCTTCCGATCCGTACACACAACTCTGACAACGATAATCTTCGACGTGCGTAATTTCCAAATTGAACAGGACCTAACGTAGAGTATGAGATGTATTTATCTTAAAAATAATATTGTAAAAAAATTATATTCATGATAAAGATGAGATGTTGAATCCATTTTAAATATAGTTTTTTTTTCATTTAAGTTATGCCCACAATCTTATCTGATGGTAAGTGCCGAAGTGGTTCATGATGGCGGATACGCCTAGCCTAATGGAGGAGCTGGCTCTCAGTGCAACTACCGAAACACACCTATATGTCTTTAGCGGTGGATTTTCAGCATAAGGGCGGTAGCTAGCTAGGCGGGTTATTAGAAAAAAGCCCTACCACTATAAAAGGTTTTTTTATTAAAAGTAATTAATGATACGTATGTTAGCTAACTGGAAACTTTATGCTCCTCGTCATCATGAATCCCATTTAATTGTTAAACCAGCTTGACTTACATCTACCAGTGAACATTTCATAGTAATATAATATTAATAACACAGACTACAGGTTTTACTCCAAGCCTAAGTTGGTTTGACATATTTGGTTTGTGAAGTTAATTACAGGTATATAGAACAATAAGATAATTAAAGGCTTTTCAATTGAATCACCGTACACATTAAATATATCTAATATTTTAAGGATATCTGTATGTTAATTACATAATACGTAAACTCAAAACATTGTTACTTACTATACATTCCTTATATTAATATGCTAATACATAAGTAATTTAAGTTAATTTTTTATGTATTTTATTAATCAGCCCCTTATGAACTATAATACAATAAATGAGGTAATAAATCTATACAATACATTTAATTACATAGATATAAAATATTAGTGCTTAATTTTTAAAAGAGTGCGTGTCAAATGTATGCATATATTAAAAGAATTAAGACATTTAAGGTATACCTGAGAAATAATTATAAATGAACATTAATTGAAATAACGATCAAGTCTCGTGATTATTCGGCCAATGATAGTAGAAAATGTTTAAAAAAATCACAAAATAAACGCTTCATAGTTTTCTTTATGCGATGCACCCTTCGCAATTCGGTGTAGTGACCGGGGGCACTCCCCCAATGAGTAAACATTCACGAAGTAACCTGGGACACCTGGGCGCTACACCAACATAAACGTCTTGAGTGCCTACGCTCTCAACGATATTATTTAATTAAACATAAACATTGTAAAACAGTAAGTACTAAACGAGATTAAATCAACTACATAAAAAGTTCAAGGAATATTCACTTTAACAATAATCGCTTTGAAAATTGTTAAGCATTTTCAAGCCCTGGTTAAATTATGTATCTCTTCTTGACAACATTTTTAAATTTGTACAATGGATTGAAATTGAGGGTTTAGTTTGTTACTACAAATTTTTAAATGCATTGTCTTAATATTAATACTATCGAAGTATCGAACATCAATCTAAGACTCTTTTTAAAAGTCAATTTAAACTTAGAACTCGTTAGTAACTATTAAGAATGTAAATCTCTAGCCTTTTATAATGTTTTCTGTATTTTTTTGAAGTTTAGCGTTTGAACATTATATTGCTTACTTTTGAGTACAAAATAGTAACACGCTAAAAATTGATAGGAAATACCGGTCGGAAGTTAAATTAAGGGTAATAATTAGCTAGGTAGGCATTAGAAAAGTCTCTTATTTTATGTTACCCTTACTTCATCGAAAACTCAAGCTAAATGTATGAGCCGTCTGTACTTTTTCACATAAGATCAAGAAGTTGGTATAATAAGGTAATCAATATACGCACTTTATTTCATCACAATCACTATTATTAACTTTGATCTAAGTTATACTTTAAAAGAATCTATATAAACGAAAAAAATTACATGGTAAACACATTACTTGAGAATGACTGGATCGCTTTTCTAGGTATTAGTATTAATAATAGCCCCAAGAAAGATATTAGAGAAAGAAAAAATTTAACTCAAACGAAAAAATTGTAACAAAGCCTTCTCTGCTGCTTTTCATGATGTTATCGACCATAAGGAACAATTCAACCCTTAGATTTCAGATTTCCTTGGTTGTAATTTCAGATAAAAAATCGTAATTGATAACTCCATAGTCGAGTTAATTACTACTGTAAAGTTTAGAATAGCCAGATAACAGATATAAAGATACAAATATATATTTAAATAGAATTTATGTATTTTTGTATCAAATACATATTTCGCTGTTCTGTCGTAGCAAAACATTTAAGGAATACGAACATATCATAAAATTCAAACTACTTGTCTCAACTTTCCTAAAAAAAATCCCCGCTGACCAAACAAATCCATATTTCGCATTCAATATTTATGACGTGTTACAAACCAGCCATATCAGGGGCTTTCCACGCATTTCCACAACATTGAACGTCCATAAACTAAACACAAAAAGGGACACTAGCCCTTTTCTGTAAAATATTAGATGTATAAATTGCATGGCTCAAAAATAAGCTTACAATTTATAATGTTGACGTAAAGGTTATTAACGAGTTACATTCTAACAATATATATACAAACCAAAAGAAACATTTCAAAAAGCGGGTAATAATTTATCAACATTAATTAATATCGAAATCGAAACTTAATATTATAAATGCGAAAATGAGTTTGTTTGTTACGGTTTTCCGTCGAAACCACTAAATCTATTATGATCAAAGAAATAAATGGTAAAGAGATAAAGAGATAAATAGTATCATGGATACGGTGAACAGTCTACTTAATATAGTAAGCACTTTATTGAATTGAAATTTTTAATTTTTAACTGAATAAAAACGATGATGAAACGAAGTAATACCATGGGATTCAAATATTATGTTAAAAACAACAATCGTGAACGATGACACGTGACGTTCGTTAGAAGATTTCTCTAACATTTCCATTACGAGATATTACACACGAAAACCGCTCTCCACAGTCGACCCTACACCTTTACAGTAGAGCTAATCAACTCTCATTATTTATTCTTTCCACGTACGTCCGAGGTCCGTTTACCGATCACCTACGTGTGTTAAAGTTCCTAGAATTGGTTATATTATTTGGATAAAATCAACTAAATATTATAAATACATTTTAGACGTCACATTTATATTTATGTTTATGAAGATTATGAAGCGATGACAGCTCAGAGGTAGCGTATAAAACAAAAAGTTTATCATTTGCAGGAGGTATAGACAATGGGAAAGAATTGAAAAAGAAAATGGTAATGATGCATGGAATTTCGTACAGAAAAGAAGATTGAGAAATATGTTTACAAAAAATGAAGGTACGGCAGTACATAAGTAAATGGTAAAATCAAGGCAGCAGAAACGAAAATACTTATATTTATTTTTAACGTGCATAAAGATGTCTCTGAAACATATATAATAGATTACGTTTATCAACAAACACAAGAGAAACTTTCATTAGTGAAAATTAACATGAAACGCCAAAGAGATTATCATTGTTACAAATTATTTATTTCCAAATATAAATGAAACTTATTTTTAGATGACAATTTATGGCCCTGCGATATATATTTTAGATGCTTCGTGTTTCGAAGACTAACACAGGGTAGAATCGATAGTTGTTAACCAGAATCTATTTAACCACAAACAAATATAAGGGATAGATACAGTAATACTATAGTATCTTTTATTTGTCTTAATGTCAAGACAACAGTCCATCAAATTAAGTTATTATATGATGAGGCTGATATTCTTGCATTGCAAGAGACGTAGATGTCACCACATGAAATTCCCTTGCTTGGAGAAATACATGAAGATTATGCATACACAGGATTATTAGCGGTAGATACAACAACAGGAATTCTGCATGGAAAGTCATATGGTGGTGTTGCATTTTTGTGGCGTAAGATGTTATTTCAAAATGTGGTAACGGTGGAGACCAATAATAATCAAATAGAAGCGATTAAAGTAATGGATAACAATGTTTCATTCCTTGTCTGTTGTGTTTATATGCCGACTGACAGTCAGAAAAATTTACCTGTATTAACTGAATATTAGGCTACATTAAGTTCTATTATAGATAGCTGTAATTTTGAAACTGTATTTATGCTAGGTGATTTTAACGCGGATCCTATGAAATTGTACGGTAAGGAACTATTGTCATTTTGCAATGAACAGGATTGGTTTTTTGCTGACATTAATACTTCAGGTGTTAATAGTAATACTTTTACATATATAACTGATGTTTTTAATTGTAGGAGATGGTTTGATCATTATTTAGTTTCTAAGTCGGCTTGGAATACCGTAGCTAATGTTAAAGTACTATATGACGTCTATCATTCTGACCATTTTCCTATCACTATTGAATATAAATTTAATATGATACAGTCTAAAGTATATTATAAAGGCACAGTAAGTAACAAAGTAAGTTAAGGTGCAAGAGATACACAACAAAATAAAACGTATTATGATTTATGCAACACTAAATTACGAGATACGGATTTTTCTATTGAATGCTACCAATGAACACCATACAGTTTTGGATAATTTCTATAAAAATGTTGAAGTTGCAATTGCTTCTTATAAAAGGCTATTTTATACAAAACGTAAGATTATTGGCTAAACGCAATACGTAGAAAAAGTTTATAGAGAAACCAGGCAAACCAGACATGGTTTTCAACCTTGGCAAATAAATGGAAGATCGAGTTCAGGTGATGTATTTGAAATGATGAATTACAGCCGTAAATGTTTTAAATCACGTATAAAATGTCAAGGAAAGATACAGACGAATATAATTTCATCACTTTAGGATAATAAAAAAAATGCGAAATTTGCCCTAATACTCTAGCTGAACAGCCTTCATGCAGGACTAACAAACAAATGGTTAACAACATAAGTTATGCGTATGACATGCGTGTTACTCATTCCATCGGTTGGCGCTTTAAGAAAGCTTTTATATGTCTGTGAAACCTACACTGATACAACCGGATAAACATATAATACCAAAAGAGTGAGTTTATGATTTTCACGGCTAGAAAACAAATTATTAGAGGAGGTTCCACCTATCTGACTACGGTATTCCACTAAAAAAAGCATGCAAATTTAAATATCTTGGCCACATTGTCACATTCGGCTTAATAGATGATATCGATATTAAAAGAGACCAAAGGGCGCTCGAAGTTAGGGGAAACATATTGGCACGCGGGTTTGCTCGTTGTAGTGTTGAAATTAGGATCAGTTTATTTAAAGTATTCTTTCAAAGTTTGTACACAAGTAGCCTGTGGCAAAAGAAACTGTTAGCGCTTTACATGTTCAATACAATATTGTTTTTAGAACATTAACGGGAATTCCACGTTTTTATAGAGCATCTTGTATGTTTACGTATACCCGTGTTGATGATTTTTATGCTATTAGGCCTAAGAAAATTGCCTTCATACAAATTAGACTTCGCGATAGTCCTAATGCAATTATGCAATCAGTCATAGGCTTGTCCTGACAGTCCTTTTATACAATATTGGCCATCAGCAATCATATGATAATGTCGGGTCATGTTATTGTTGATTTATCCTCATTTATAGGAACTGTAATATATTGTATGTATTGAATTATATTCGATTTTTGTACTCTTTTTAAGTCATTATTTTATGCATTGGATTATTATTTAGTTTTAATTAATCTTTGTTATCTGATAAATAAATAAATAATAATAATAGTATACGGACGACGCGTCAAAGGACGTAATTTCGAGTAGCTGCAGTAAACTTTAGTTTTCGGTGAAGGAAAACATCGTGTTGTAACCATAGCATGATGGTAGGGCTTTTTCTAATGCCCGCCTGGCTACGACCCTCAAGTTGAAAATTAGTCGTCAAATACCTTTACGTGTGTTTATCATCTTTGGCATCAGGTGAGATTGTAAACATAACGCTAAATCCTATTAACTATAGAAAAATAGGTTAATGATTGCACTACAGTTTATTTCCAGCAACATTTATAATGAAGTATTTATGTATGAAACCGATCAACTATTACGTTTTATTTTATTTAATTTATTAAACGATCTTAAGGACCTATTCAGATACACAGCTGAAATTAGGCAGTTACAAAATATCAAGAAGTAAACCGTCCAAAAATATTGGTCACACAATGCAATAGACATTTGAGGAACACTCCATACATTTCATTATAAGAATAGTTTGTATGCGATCTAAAACCAAGAAATTCAATATTCGTTAGCATCTCCTCTTGAAGTAGATCTCTAGGATGCTACTATACCTAATACAAGTATTATATTGAACGTTTAATTTTTATACACATAATTTTAACATTTAATAAATAATAAAAAAAATCTATTTATTTATTTTAGGAACTTCGGTCCAAAAATATAGAAAAATGGAGACTACGTGAAACTGGATCAAGTTTTGAGGTATCAAGAATCAAGATCAAGAATAGGTACTAGTATTTATTGATCATTATATCTTATTTTCGAACAAGATTATTTAAAAGTAGAAATAACAAATTTATGTTATAGAAACCAGTTTATTTTTAACTTTTTATGATTCTACAACGCGTCCAGTTTTCACGGCGTCTATCCAAGAAGGTTTGCTTCTTGGCACAGGTCTCCTCGTAAATATGAAATATTTCTTACATAGACACACTATTTTCCTTTTCCTGCAAAATATACCGAACAATTTAAAACGGTTTTATAAGAGCTTCGCATTTAAATTACAATTTTAAATATTATATTACTATGATAATATAATTCTAATATTCAACTTATTATAACATACACACGGGACATAGTTTCACACTAGGTGCTGCAAAATAAAATATACAATAATAATATACATAAAATATCACCATAAAACATTATACATAAACTCTATACGTTACATAACAATATAATAAAATAAGGATATTGAGGTTAAAAGCATTTTTCTTAATATATTTCAGAACATATTGAGTTATTG
The DNA here is from genome assembly GCA_039707435.1 of Actias luna. Lineage (NCBI taxonomy): Eukaryota > Metazoa > Arthropoda > Insecta > Lepidoptera > Saturniidae > Actias > Actias luna. The sequence continues at coordinate 5,449,720 of JAZHAC010000034.1, read as the reverse complement.
TAGAATACAAATCTATCACATGAAATACAACTCTGTTATTGTTTGGGCAGACGTTCAAAGCGAGAACAATGCCCTATCATATAAGGGGTACAGATCGAATAAATATTTATTTAGTGTTTGTCTGTGGTTAAAATAATACCGAAACCTGAATCATCATTAATCTAAGTTCGCAATGTGAGTTAAAATGTGTATGTATATATATGTCGCAGCCAACTAGCTTAATTAGCCGTTCAATCAACAGCCTAGCCTCGTTACTAAACAGCGCCTTTCAACTAGCGGCAGTGCAACTAGCGATAATAATAAGTAACAAAGAAATAACTAGTAGGAAGAGTATGTAGCGCTGAGGTGGTCGCTGTAGTAGAGGTTAGGTTGAGGCTGGGTTAGGTTAGGTTGGACTTGTGATAACAAATAACGCGAGACGACTTCGGTAGCGGTCAGTGAGCGCCCTTTTATTATAAGCTGGGAGTTCGGGTAATATATTGTACTTTATATTGCAAACTGTCAATTGAACGGTTAATTTAATTAGCTGGCTGCGACATATACAGAGAGAATTGTCATATGTGACATATCAACCGTTAAATCTTTTTAATTACCTCTCCCAATATGGTCGTAAAAGCAAAAAAGCTAAATAATAAATCATTGTAGTATGAGATTTATTTAGAGATCATAAAATATTCCAAGGGTTATGTATTTGTAAAATGTTATAAGCATCAATATGTCTAATTGCGGTACTACTGACAGTCGCTCCAGCTTAGGCTGGGCTTTAAGATGTTGTTAGTTGGCACCTAAAACGTAGCATCGTTAGACAGACATAACCATTTTGTATAAAATAAGTAAAAACCTAGCATACCCAATTTTTTACCAAATTTGTAGTTAATGAATAGTTTCAAAATTTAACATACTTGTTTTTGATATGTAATAATTATCAATTATGTTTTACCAATTACATTGTTAATGATTGAACCATATTCATGGTTAAACTTTTTTTTTCAATGAAGCAAAATAAAAGTGTTTTTTTTTTTTTTTTTAATATGATAGTAATTGTTTCAAGTGTTTACTTGAAAGAGATCTACTCATATTATCGTATAAATGTGAATTCATTGTGGGAAAGGTTGTTTAAGAGCAAAAATTTGTTTGATCTTGACGTGTCGAGAGTAGCTACAGCACTACCTCATCCACTTCGCGATATGAGGCGTGCATAACCGTTTGTTAATAATTAGGTGGAACTAATTCTACCGCTGGATCTCTTGTTGCTAATAGCGGGGATAAGGGGTCTCACTGCCTGTCGTCGACCTCCTTGGTGCTGCGACACATATTTGAAAAAATTAACGCTTCGAAGCGTCTTCATGGTGACAGTTAATTGTTATTTCTTCTTGTGGATGTTTATTTTTACGAAGAAAGATTAAAAATACAGCTGGAGAATTACATACGTTGTATATGCAAATATACGGAAAAAATCATTTATTTTCGATACATTTTCTACTAATATATCTGCCACTCTTCGATCTATTTTGTTGGTTTTATATATTAATAATATTATATTATATTATATTATATTATTATTATATATTATATATATATATATTCCATAATCGCCGCTACAATTCTCATTTTAACTGCATAGGATTAAGCAGTAAGTACAGTGAAATTCTACGCAGATTTTGCGCGGTTTATTATGTTCCTTTAGCGAGTTTACTCCGCCAGCTTTTATTTGTAAATACTATGACATTAAAGGACATATAAATCCTATTATAAATCATCTTTGATATTAATGCTTGTGTTGTATTATCTAGCAATATATTGATAAAGGACAAAAATATTGGTGGTAATATTGACGTTTCTGATAATGAGTAATCCTTAAAATGCTTTCTAGTAAATGTTTTTAGTAGCTAACAAAAATTAAGTATCCGGCACAGTTAGTAAATTAACCAAGAATATACGACTATTACCAAAATAATATAGAACCTTAGATTTATTAAGGTAATGTTGGGACTATATTTAATTTAGTTCTAAAATCATCTGGAATGGCTAGATCACTACGCCGCTGCCGGATCCGACCAGACGTTTCCATTTTTAAAATGTCTAAACAAGTAATTGTTCTGCCAGTTACCAACGAGAGGATTTTAGCTTCCTAAACGTTGACTTCTTGTTTCTCTGTTAGAATAGTATGTAATAATTATAATTTATTAGCACTGGGTAAAAAATAAATAAAGGGGATACAAATACGAATAACGAAATACGTACGTATAACCCTAATTGCCAAGAAATGAATCTAAGTTCATAAATGTGTCCAACTATAGAAAAAACTATACAACAGTCCAACTAACTACTGGTTTGGATCCAAGCACTTAACGATATTTTGGCTGTACTTTTAACAAATAAACGAACATAGAACATAGTCCGCCCCGTGACCACGAAGGCTGAAAAGCTTTCGAAACGTCGGGATCAAAATTTAATAAATAACCGCGATAAAATCCGTTTAAATTAGTTTTATTTCAATGAATAATATTCGCGTAAACCTAAGAAATCATTATGTAAACGAACATAGTTTTAACTTCAATGCGTTCAATGAAAAATTTAAAATAGGTATAAATTTTATACTAAAATATTTACTAGAATATAACTTTACATAAATATATATTATTTTTTTGGTTTTGGTGCGATCTTGATCTGTCTTTTGTGGTTTTCATTATATAGTTTAGTTTATTTTTTGTTTGCAACCGTACTTAAACTTAGATAAAAACATGAACTTAATGTAGCCACAAAAACATAATAAAGAAGACGAAGTACGTCAGACTCAAGGAATTGTAAATCTTTATACTCGTAATTGTTCTAAACATAGTGTTACCAATAAAATTCGGTGAAGCTGTCAAAGCCTTTAAGGCTAACAGCGTATGTCTGTTCGAAAATAAAGCGTTAACAAATATACAGTCATATTCATATGTGCGTTTATAGTTTTCTACGATTTTTACTCCCCACACAAAATTACCAAGTTATGTATTTTCTATTCCCCATTTATGAAATCAATTATCTATTTCTCATTTTCAGTTATTCATTAGCTCCGTTTAAATTTTTTTTCAATTTTCTAACACTTCACTTTTTTATTAGACAGCATACTTACATGCTACGAGATTATCTAAGTCCTTTTGATCTAACCCCCTGTCCACATGCGCTGTCTAAAAGTCCCTTTTAATTGCTGCTTCGTTATTTTTGGATTATTTACAATGTAAAAACGTTTTTAATCACTATCTATTGGACCCCTGTTTTAAACATCAAACGGACGGAACCATATGAAATGGTAAATAATTTGAGTGTCGTTCAGAATCATTTAGACATGCACTTTCAGATGAATGCTTTTGACGAAATTTTATATCAGTAAGTAATTATTTTATTAACAATTTTTCTTTGAAACTTTCAATAGGATTTTATAAAAAGAGCTTTATGTATATATGAACGAATTTTTTACAAAGTAGTTTTTCATAATATTTCATATAATTTGAATAGTTTATTAATATATTAAAAAAAAAAACATTTTAGAAGTAAAATTATTTACAATCGAAAGGTGCAATATAAACCTTTGTGCAAGACTATAGCTACATTTTGTAATGATAATTTGTAAAACAATTCATTTCCAAAGTTAATGCCTTTACTCACATTTACCTAAATATCCTCATGTCAAACATAATTTTTTATTATCCGTGTCCCTGCAGAGTTAATCCTTCTGTTGTATTTTATAAAACGACGACTTCTTTAATATCACTCCGCTTCATTATGGCAGACCTATAATTTTTGTAGATCTATATATGCGGTAATGTTTAAAATAATACTATATTGCAGTTTGACTGATTAGTCGAAATATTTTATCGCTTTTAGATCTCAAGAAAGCATTTACGAACGTCAAATGTTACCTTTGGTTTGGAAAACATCTGAGCTGTCTAGAAGTACCGAAAAAACGATAGGGCCTGTCTTTTTGTATAATTTTTCAAATGTTAAGATATAGAATCACTTTCAAATTTACAAACATAACTATGTTTTATAAAATAACCCACTCTAAAATAAACTTAGGACACTGAAACTTGCTGGGCATTAGATCTGAACTTGTGATGTTCTAAAACGGCAATGTACAGAGAAATCATATTATATATTTTCATAGGTAAATGAAAATACCACATTCAATACTTGGATTGACGTTGTATGATGCGAACTTTTATCGGCATATTGCTACAACTGTATATAAAAACATGTATTAAATTGACTAATTTCAAAATACTTTACTAATTATAAAATGCCAGTTCCAAGCTAACCCAATATTTTGTCATTTGAATAATATATTTATTTATATAAAAAAACTACATTGCTAATTTTATTATCGTCAAACGTGGAATCTGATGTAGTCAATTTATACAGTCCGCGTACCTTACATTCGTATTTCAGTTAATTCGGGTTCATTGTACGGCATTTTTCGCTTGTGTAATCTTGTTAAACAAATCCAAGGGAGGCTGCGTGACGCGGGTCGTTGTATATTAACACGTATTTTTGTAATGCTTCCACTTTTTGTGGATGACAACCCTTTTGAAAAATACTATGTAATATATAAAACTTTTAATATTTTATTTTATTTTTATTTGTTGTGGTTCCGCTCTTTGGATTAGAAAAAGAAACCAATGTTATGTAGTGTTTTTTTATTTAATATTTACTGGATGATGTTTTTATTATTATAATGAAACATATAAGTGAGATTTATGATAATACAATTTTTGTTACTTAAATAGAGCATTACAAGATAACATGCAAGGGGGCCTTTTATAAGTATAAATTCATTTCATAACCTCATATGTAATATCTAAATTGATATATTATAACTTGACCAAACAACAAATACACAAATAAGCCAAGAAGGATCATGTAAATTGGTAAATCGTTTCTTCAGATATAAATACACTATTGTTAGCAATTGTCCTCCACGACGACACAACTACCCTCATCACTGCTTATAGTCACTGCCTATAAAAGGGCAGCTAGACCGCCGATGCATTTACTTAGTTCCGAGCGTTCGTCGCGTGCACATCAGTTGTGTTGCGGTAGCGTTAGGCCGTATTAAGAGTTTCTGCTTCTGATTGATAAAATCAGACGTGGGATAAGTAACTTCTAGTCCACAGAACAGAGTAGTTTTAGTAAATATGACTGGCGGATCCAGTCGTAGATCGCGACGTCGTTCTAGTAATAATAGGTCGCGGTATCGGTCACGTAGCCTAGCCGATCGAGTGTTTCAACGCGGAATTGTCGGCTACGGCGTCGTTCCCGTGGTAGTAGAAAATAGTGCGTTGTGATCTTAGTAACGTGCATGATACCACTGAGGTCGGGGTGACGTCTCATCCGAACGTGTCCAGACACTACACACCGAAACCCTAGACGTGATGAGGACGGGTTTTGAGTCAGGGTCAGGTGAGGCCGAGCCCTCATAAGGTCGAGGCCTTTGTAAATTCACCGGTTCCTGAGAACGTTCGGCAGAGTTGTGAAGGTTCTACCAAATGAAGAATATGAGCTTAAAACTGCATAGCGGCAGTTATGAAAAACTACACAAGCATCGGCGCAGTATATGGTGCCTTGGCGTGGTGAGTGGTGCCCTGAGTTATGTGCAGCCTTCTTTGAGGGTATGTAAAAGCTTTTGTTATCGGAACTACAGGCTTATCTAGCCTTGGCGTTCCATTATCTGAACTACAGGCTTAAGGCCTTGGCGTTCAATTATGCGAACTTCGGGTATATTGCCCTGGCGTTCGTTGGAACTACAGACCTAACATGGTCTTGGCGTTCATTATCTGAACTACAGGCATAAGGCCTTGGCGTTCAATTATCCGAACTTCGGGCATATTGCCCTGGCGTTCGTTGAACTACAGACCTAACATGGTCTAGGCGTTCATTATCTGAACTACAGGCATAAGGCCTTGGCGTTCAATTATCCGAACTTCGGGCATATTGCCCTGGCGTTCGTTGAACTACAGACCTAACATGGTCTAGGCGTTCATTATCTGAACTACAGGCGTAAGGCCTTGGCGTTCAATTATCCGAATTCGGGCATATTGCCCTGGCGTTCGATGAACTACAGACCTAACATGGTCTTGGCGTTCATTAGACTTCAGGCATATCTGCCTTGGCGTTTTACTTTCATACACAGCCTGGATGGTGGCAACGACTGGAAGCTTAGCTGGAATAAAAGCTCTGAATCTACGAAGGAAAATGCCTGGGCTTGATGAAAATACGGTTGCACACGAGCCACAGAATAGCGCATCACGCTTTGGGGCCGGTTACTCTGTGCCTTCCCTAAATGTAGACCAAGATCTTGGAGCTGCCGTTGTTGTCGGTCCAAGAAGTTTGATTCCAGGCTCAGGAATCACTGTTAGTGATTCACTGTCCACTGTCACTGGAGGCAGAGACTTCGTCAGTCAATGAACAATGAAAACGGCACCAGACCAGGCTTCAGCCACGGAGCTTGTGTCGAGGGCGACACTTGGTCAGGAGAGGCCGTGTTAGCAATTGTCCTCCACGACGACACAACTACCCTCATCACTGCTTATAGTCACTGCCTATAATAGGGCAGCTAGACCGCCGATGCATTTACTTAGTTCCGAGCGTTCGTCGCGTGCACATCAGTTGTGTTGCGGTAGCGTTAGGCCGTATTAAGAGTTTCTGCTTCTGATTGATAAAACTATACATTATAACATAACAGGTTTAAATATAAATTGTTTTTAAGAATATTATAGTATTTTTTTTATATTTATGAATTAAACTGAAATATGGGAGACGACCTTCCTAGTTATCCATGGATTCTCCGTGTAGGAGTCGGATCCATCGTGTGACAGAGAGGGAAACTTCGAGCAGTTTCCGAGCCTAATTGGGACACGGATGTACATGTAGGTTTAAGAGGCCCCTTAAATACTCGCTACTCGTGTTTCTCTCTCTGCCCAGCCAAAAGAGACACGTTCTAGAATAGGACTAACTGCAGTTCTAGTCAGGCCAAGATCTTTTAGCTTGTAAACACCAAATAGCAGAAGTAGCTTAGGTACCTGCGCAAACCAACTTCTTGACGGTTGAATAGTTCCTCGAGAGTTCCAAACTAGCCTAAGCTACTGTAAGAAATCATGTTGATTGCCGAACAAGATAATCAGTAAGTTAATTTAAGAGAGCAAGAGAGATGTATCTAGCTAATTACTGACTATCATTGTCATAAAGTTCGAGATAAAGATGAACAAAATTATATAAATTCTCATCCCTCAACAACGTACCGTAACTATTTTAGAGCTGTATTTAGTAATTTACATTATAAAAAAGTTCACTTATAACATTTAGCTACTTAGAAATAATATAAATAACACCACACCATAAATAGATAAAAATCGATTCACCTATACAGTACTATAACCCATTCACGGGTCGTAGGAGACGAGCACGAGTAACTAAGCCGATTATAATATTCGAGCGACAGTAGTCGAACTGCGCCGGCACTGGACTTGTTAGCGAACGGATCTAAGTTCGTCTTGTTATAACTCAGCAACTCCACTATACGTTACGTGTAGTGCGAATTGTCAAGACTTTATAGTACACATCCCGAGATACATGATTAAACTTTTCGTAATTTAAATAGATATGTGTGGATAACCTTCGATATAAATTTGGTTCATTCTTCTAGATATATATATCGTACTTTGAGAAAAGGTATTTCATTTATTTAAATTTTATTTAGAAATAGGCTAAAGTCAGCCATTTGATATGCTTCTGGATTGTTTTATGTTATAAAGAAGATCGATCCTGTATTATCTTGATTAATTGCAAACAACTGTAACGTCAGTATACTAAAGTGTACGATAAATAAGTTGTATATACTTTTATTGGTATTGTATGTAATTGTAAATGTTTAATTGATTGATAATTGATAATTGATTGATAATTTATATTTGACTCTTTGAGAGTCACTTCTATAGGCCTAAATAATTGCAATGACTGCCAATAAAATTAACACCGACAATCAACGTTGTTTTTGGAGTGTACCATATTCTTTATCGGATGCAAAGAAAGTGGGCATTTTTTGTACATACATAAATTATTAACTACATTGGTGAGTACCTACGTATGCAACATCATATAAAGTAGATGACTAATCAATATGTACTGTAATAAATGAGTACCCATTTTATTTTAAAAAACAATTTATTTAAAAACCCGAACTAAGCTCGGTACTTATGCTAGGTATTTGTAGTTTTTATTAGCATTGATAGTATACGTTTTATTACAGATTGAGTTATTTGCCAAATGAAAAATAAATTCCACGGCGCATTTACAAAAATGTTGAACCAACGAAAGATATCATATAGAAATCTTACAATAGTTATTTACTCTTATATTATAAGTATAGATGCACCATTCATTAATATTTGTTGTATATATGCACAAATTTATTATTGCGCCTCTAATAATTATGATAATAATAAGCTCAAAGTTTAAACATAATAAAATGTTTGAAAAAACCACTGACATCAATAAAACATGTTTAATTTTTAATAAAGTATAAAAAATATACATAATATAACAAATGTAAATCAAAAACACTGTAACAAAATCTTGTTGCGTAAAGCAGAAAATGCATTTCCATCGAACGCCATAAACTGACGATACAGTGCAACCTCACTTGAGGCTTCCACAATAAAAGTTAAGTGCCCCCTTCCCTCCGTAATCTTAACAGTTACGTGAGGTATTAAGAATTTAGTAGCAACACAGAGGGTCGCGTCATCGATTCCTTGTCAGCCTCGCGTTTTGGAATTCGGAACTCCGTTTCAGTTGTCCTTGATTTTTAGATGTAAAAGGTTTTTAGAATGAGAAGATTTGCTAACAAATGATACATGTGTTTCCTTTTTTTATACTTTCTGGTTTTAGCGTTAGGGCCACAATTTCACCAGATGTTAAGTGACAATGTGGTCCAAAATGGTGCATATATTATGCCTAGTGGAATGAAATGTATAAACAGTTCTAGAGCGCTTGGCTTAAAGTAATTTCCGACTTCTATTTACATAATATAACAGCGACTATTATGACATGCATTGAAATACAACCTTCGCTAATTACATATTTCCTTTTAATAGCAGAAATCCGTAGATATCTGCTTCAAAATGACTGATTTAGTTTATATTAAGGCCATTATAACTGTTACGTAGAACGAAGTTATTCCGATGTAAATATTTTTCGTTTCTGTTATCGCTTTGCTGTTGTCAAATACGCAATTAAACTACCGTTCACTTAGAAATAAGTAACTAATTAAATACTTACTAATTGATTTTGGAATTCTTAATGTTATATAGTATTACTAAATACACATATATTGTATATGCTCACTGTAGCAGTTGTAGTGACTAGACTAGTACTAGTACTCCCTAGAGTCTTATCTAGTATTCAATTTAAAATTAAATTTCACAATTATCAATGAATTTATATAATATCTTCAAGATTATCATAATATAACGAAGAATAAAAAAAAATTATGCCTATTATCAGACCTTCCAGCCCTTTGTATAAAATTTTAATACATACTAACAACACAGGTTTCAATGTGCCAACAGAATTACATACATAAACAAGCGTCCACCGTCCCCTAACAAAGATCGCAATTTATCGGGGGGCGGCAGACGCATTAAAACAAGGAAAAAGTTACAACAGTCGTGTCGCTATTTTACAGTAAAGTGAAATCGCTGAAATACGTGAAGTTGTCGCGAGATATTCAATCCTATATTTACAAATCCGGTATCTTTTTAAATAGTCTTCCTCATCTTCCTAGCGTATTCCAGCCTAGTGCCAGGGTCCACTTCTAGTATTTAAAATTTAAGTTCCTACTTTGGTAGACAAGCCTTGTAGCCTAATGATAGATAGATAGAAAGTAAAATACAGACACAAAAGATATGTGAATAAAAATAGGATCTATTGTTAAAACATATACAAATGCAGACATTAATAATACTGAATGTAATCTAACCGTATCTCGTCCTATAAGCATACCAAGCTTTACTACTGAGTGTAGAGCTAGTAGGTTCAATCTTCTCACGTTAGTGACGTTCAGTGTAGAAAATAATTATCAGTTGTGTGTATGTGTCTTATATCTATATATCTGTATCTATAGAGAGAGAATAATGTATGAAAATCCATTGCCATCAGCTCTACTGTTACCCTTACCACAAAAATACTAAAAATACTAAAAAAACTAAACTAACACCTTTTCACTCCAGACGCGAAACGTGTAGTTTAAAGACCTCTGTACAAAATAATAGTAGTAACATAAGTATAAATGCTAAAGCCTCTAAGTATTTCATATAATAAATTACGCATTTGTTGATTATTATTACACAAAGATTTAATATTAAACTTTAAATCTAATACTTTTCTGCGTCACGACTACTTTGATTATTTTTATTATTAACATGGATCAAAAGGGTCAAGTGAAGCAAATTCTGTTATTGTTAAAATAAATTATTGAAAACATTTTTAATATAAATAGATTCCCTGGTCTACCCACGCTTACTGTCATTCTTGTGTTAAGGAATAATTAACAATTTGAGACGAATAAAATTTAATCATTTATAGGAATCCTATTTACGGAGCAAAGATTTAAAGTACTTAATTTTTCCTCGGATTTTTACTTAGTGTTATTTTTTTATATACACTTTATAGGCTTGACGTTATGGCTACACTTTCACCTGATATTAAATAACGATGTGGCATAGGATGATGAATACGCTAAGCCTAGTAGTGGTATTTGGCAGCAGATTTTCAACTTGAGGGTTGTAGCTAACCGAGTAGGAATTAGAAAAAGCCCTACCATAATACTATGGTTACCGCGCAATGTTTTCCGTCCCCGAAAGTACAGGCTTATTGGAAGTAGATTCGAATTCACTTTAAAATCTTAAAAATCAAAATCGCGTTATTTTTTGTCGTCAGTAGAAGGATAATTCAACCGAAATGATAGCGGATAATACAGTAACATAAGACAGTGCCTATTTACTGTTGGTTAGATCGTATACCTGAGCTCATCAACGAGGTGTCTCGCCACAAGCAGTGTCTCTACAGCACAAACCGTACGCGGCACCCGAATATCGTTCAAGTTGATATATGACGATCTCTTGCTCGCTGTTAACTTATGGAGTTCCTTACACGCTCATAGTGATGTCCGTAACACAAGAAATAAGTATCGATAAAATAATTAAAAAACAACGTAAATTTATGTACTCTCCCTACTGTCTAGTTGTGCTAGTATTAAAAAAATAAATATTCATATTTTACTCGTATTCAATCCTCGCCAGTGTATTTTTTTATTTTACTATAACAAAGTGGCGTTACTGATCGGTAAGCCATCACCGGACGCCGCTATCATATCGACTTATATACGTACAATGGCAGTTTCTGTTATGGAATAAAAAAGGTCACTGTAACACGACTGTAACTATTTACATTGTATATGTAATAATATTTTTTGTTGTACTATAGTACATAGTATATATATATATATATATATATATATATAGGTTATAACCCAAAACAACCCTCGTGTCGTTCTACTCGAGCAAAGCTCTAAAGATAGATCGTTTATAATAAGTACTTTCAATTACCACAGACCGTAATAATGTAAGCCGTATTTTCCATATATCTCGGTTATCAAATAACAGTAAACAATTAAATGGAAATTGATTTTTGACTCGGCATCTTCACAGTCTATCAGCTTATAAGGACGCAACTTAGTACTGAATCTTTATGTGTGTAGAACCACAAAGTAAAGTATATGGGTATTTGTTTAGAATGTAGTTGTTCACAATCAGTTTTCAGGAAACATAAATGCGCTGGTAGATAACAACTTTTATTCGGTAATTGGATATTAAAATGCTTTTATTTTTAGTGGTAATGACAATCAAATATCAATGAAATAAAACAAAACCACAAGTGAATTTAAAATCGTCTAAATTAAGTGCTATTTTTAACTTAATGATTGTATATTACGTGATGATTAATACGATACAATGGAGAAAAAATACCCATGTTATGCCAACCTATTATCTGTGAAATAGGGGTATTTTGAAATAGAAAATTATAAATACGCAAACATTTATTTTAATACTGACATAAAATATTATTTTACTTAACATTACTAAATGTGTAGCAGCATTTGCAGCATAAATTGATTACTAAGATTAATATTCCGGCAATCAATGTTTTTAAACGGACTGATATACAAAAATCTCGTGTTATGGTAATATTTCAGATTTCTATGTTGGTATTTAAAAACTTAGATATTGCAAAAATAAGATAGATAGATAGAAAACTAAGTTCAGGCTGGCATTTATCGTTATTAAATATCGTATACCTAGTCAGGTCGTAAATTCTGCCAAAAACATTTAATATTCTAACACTATTTGATAATTATTTAAAAGTTATATAACATTATAAAATGAAAGATAACTAACTGTACGATACAATTTCATTTACATTCATCCTTTTCTGACCACTTAATGTATGAAAATTTATAAAAGTGAATTCCTTTTTTTTTTTCAGAAAGCGCGTACTTTTTTTTCAGACTGAGTCGTAGCATATTCGACCAGTATTCGGAAATTACAAAAATAAGGTTATGACAGAACTAATTACCCGACTAGGTATAAACTAGCGAACCGTCGCTTTGATCCAATCGTTAACAAACTTCACAAAATAACCCCAAAAATCTATGATTATTGATATTTTCTAATTGGATTATTAGGTATATGCGCTGTAAACTCAAGATTTTTAATAAAAAAGGTAATGATATTATATCGACAGTAAAACACTTCCTCCCTTATTATAACCACTTTACATTCAGCGCCTCTCAGGGTGGCGGCAAACGACTAATCTCTTGATATATCGTCGTTCACCTTCCCTCATCTGAAGCAGATCCCAAAAAGTGGTCCTTTATTACGTAGCATGGATTACGTCCCGTATAGGCTTTAGGGAGACCAAAACTTCCGTAGTATTCATGTATAATAAACCTTTTTAACAGTGTTACGTTGTTATTTACGCTTGCTACATAGTGAGAATATGATACAATAATGATAATAATGTATTACAGTTGACTAAAATATTATACAGTATTTTCTTTATATCTGCTTTTTATCCTTGACTTGCAAAACATGTTTTCTTCTTCTGATATCTACTATCTTAGCGCTTACCTACACTTTTTACATAAATTCTCTCTTTTATGATTCACTCGTAACTTTTTTCTCGTCTCCTCTGTCCATCTTCATTTTTCTAAATTAGTGACTTTCAACACTTGCCATGATGTGCCCATATCACGTTTGTATACAGTACAGTTTGTATACAGTTGTATACAGTATTACAGGGATTAGAATTGACGTCCATTGCCGCAGCAACCTCAGACACTGGCAATTGAGCCATCATATCTTTAGTCCCCTAGGTATATGTATAAATCCGTACATTGCAACAGATTTTATTATAATTTTAATAACCTTTCCTTAAGTTTATACTTGCAAAGTAAACATATTTCTAATAGTCTCTACTTTCAAATTATGTTAATTGCCTTATACAGTTAAATGTTGAACTGAAAACTGAAAATCTAATAGAATTATGTTAGTTTAAACTCTTCCTATTCAAAATCAAAAGAGAATCTCAAAAAGCTTGCGACAATCCGTCCCAAGTTTTCGAAACAAACACAAGTCGGTTATCTTGAGCCCGACGGCTCTTGCCGGAGCAAGTTTGACAAAGCATTTATTGTTAGCGGAGAAGTCGCGGGATCCCGAGACGGGCCGGGACTCGCACGATAACGAGTTCGTGTTAGCATAGACACTTCTAAGTATTGGAGTCTGAATACAGTTAGGAACTTGAAAAATCCTGTCTTATATACATTCAATATTTTGGCGTACACCCACAAAATATATTAGTTAAAATTAGCAACAAATATGGCAAATTATTGTAGTGAAATGTTCATATAATTTGCAGCGTTTAGGTTTTAGCTACAATCTCACTTATTTATTATTTATTTATTTGTAGTTCATTTTATTATTCATTCACATCAAACTCATGCTGCTGAAACCACAATTGCAATTTAAATGGGAAGACACGTCGTCATTTAACATATAACAAATTAACAGAAAATTTAACATTGTAGCATTCGTCGAGTTTGAAGAGGTTTTCTATTTGAAAAATATTCCCTTCGTCCAACTCTTTTAATATCACACTTTAATATTTCATCGATACAATTGATAGGTTATACATTCAATAGCAAAGGCATCCCACGTACGCATACTATAGAAGTTGTTACAACTAGGCAGAACATACGTAGGAATATTTGCTACTGTAGTAATATGGCCTATTTGGTAATACACTGAGGCTAGTCTCTGAAATGTATGTATGAAATGAAGCTACCAGAATATGTCTATATATACCTGAGCATCGATCTTTAATTTAAAGTAGTAGTTAGTTAAAGTAGTAATTGTTAAAGTGGTAGCATTACTATGCTTTAGTTTTATCACGATGTTTTACCTCACTAAATGCTCACCCTCATTTAAAAATTGCAAGCCACATAGATTGATATGGTATCCGTAAACGCTACCACTAAGTCATTATTACTTTCAAGAGATCAAAATAAAATAAAAATGTTTCTGTTGATATTAATTTAAAAAACAGATAAATCTTTTCTAAAAATCTTTTTTCTCCGTTTTATAACTAAAGGATCTGAGAGAAACTAGCTTTTAACCACCTAGTTGGTTAATATATATATGCTAAAGAATCTTCTTTATTTTATTATGTCATTATATTAAAGTAAGATTTATTTTTCAATGATTTTTAAAAAAATCAAAGGATAGAATCCAAATTAACAAAGTACTGTTAAAATCAAAAACGATATAGTATACTATTTGCAACTAACAAAAACTACAAAAACAATTCCTGACGAATGTAACCAAAATTGTTTTGGTTAATATCTGATAGAACGGAACATATTTCGCTCAGATAGCGTCCCAATGACTGACTACATCGCATTATGCTAAACTGTAGCCATTTCTTTTGGAACTATTCGAGGGACTGACTTTATCTTGTTTCATATTTCACAGGATACGTTTCCGTTTTAGTATTGTGATCTGCATCCATGTTCGTATTAGAGCGGTTACAACGAGAGAGTCTAGGTCAAACGTTTTCTTTTTACAAGATATATTATACTAGCTGTACCTGCAACTTGGATAGCGTGGAACTAAAAATTATTAATATTTTTTATCCGTTTTTGTAACTTACAGATTTGCTACTATTGATATTAACGTGATGTTAAATAGCCTAATGCAGGGTTTACGTTCCTATGATCTAAACGATTCTAAACAAATGTATAGCGGGTATCATTTGTGAAGTTAACTATTTAATAAGATCTATATGGTCCTTAACAAATTTGTATCCTATCATCATAAATCATAATAATAATTCTCCGATACATGTAGGTATGTATATACGTCCGTTTAGTCTTAATTAATTGTCTACAGAAAACCTATTTCGTAATTTGAGTCCTATGTAGTAAGTCTTCAGTGTCTAGTCAGAAGTAAATTAATTCTTCGCTCATTACTTTTTTTTCTTTATACATATAATTTTAAGTATTTTTAAGATAAATTCCAAACAGAACCATATCTTTTCAAAGACCTGTTCACATTCATTCTAGTCTTCTAATACGGTATAGTACCTAAGCTACAAATGGCACTATCCTTTATGTACAACTGTCCAATCTTAGGTTCTCAACGATAACTTTTCATCTGTTAAATTCCATGTAGTTTATTAGAAAACCTCTTGAAGGTACCCGCCTAAACATCCACTAAAACTTGCTACGTTAACTGGCGACCGATTTAAAATCACATTTGTAAAATTTAATATTAAATTTATTATAATAAATGATACATTCTCTTCAAACAAAAGGTAATCTCGAAAAGTATTTTTGGAATGCATCCATAAAACACTGTAATCACTTATAATTTCGGAGAAACAAGGCCATTGTAGATTGTACAGTGAGTTGCTTACTCCAAATCTGCTTCGTGAATCCTTTTCATGACAACGACGCTTTAAAACCGATTTAGTGGGACTCCAACGTTTCTACCACTTAAACGTTATGACCTAAGAAAATTGTCGCATCATTTAAATAACTTCGTCGAATCCTTTTCATTGTTTTCAGTTTCTGAGGCAAAGACGAACTTGAGTGCATAAATCGTCCCGTTCCTCAAGAGCTTCTTCATTTTTGTAAAAGGTATTTACGTCGTCTCTTTTGGGATTGTTTCAGGACAGCTGTCACTGTTATTAAACGTACAACAACATAATAAATCTTAAGTATTTTAAAAAGAGTACAAAAGCTTTTTCTCCGGCTTTTATATTCCTGTTAAAATGAATTCCTTTGGTTATAAATAATGTTCTCAAAGTATATGTAATGTAAGGTTCTGATACTTAAGGTAACAGTTTCAAGGCATGTAATGAAATAAACTAAATATTAATGCAAAAAAGTAAACATACAATAATTCCAGGCCAGAAATTCAACGTTATGAATGTCCACCAAATCAAACTTTGAACTAGAAACGACTCTACAAATATTTTTTGTAATAGACAAAAAAAATAGCATACACTCTATGTAATCTTAAATACTCATAGCAAGACATAGACGTCTAATTGCAAACTTAAATAGATATGTAATACTATGTATAACTAGGTAGATATTGCTAACTAGTCCTAGGGGCAAACATACAATACCTAATATGTGTAAACGTGTTACACCAATTGCACTCTTTAAACTAGCATTTGTCCTTAACAATTGCAACCCTCAGAACATCTTTTGAATAGCTTCTTCCGGTTTTTATATTATTTTTTAATTCTATAGTCTATAACTTAAAACTGATATGTTGGAGAATTATAAAATAGTTGTCTAACACAAGTATATATATATAGTTAAGTAACTAATAAGAGAATGTGAATTTCATATTACAAGTATGTGAGTAAGAGAGAACATCAAAGATATTCAGGTATAGCTGTACTGTACTCAAACAATTTCTAGACTTAATTGGAAAGCGAACGGGGCTTCGGGTGTATTTACTTAGTTCTCATGGTGACCACACTGTGTATACAGCTCTTGTCCGACTTGTATCAAAGACTACAAACGGTTCCATTTGTATCTTACTCGTTAACTTTAATAATATTTATTATAAGATACTGAATGTTAGTAAAGCTTTTTATTTATAAAATCACTAAGTTAAAAGCAAGTTATATCTAACGTATACCTTGCGCGATCAGAGCGGGTGGTGACTAGTATGCTCATGTGGAATAACTCATAACAATGAGACTTTCGGCTTGCCATACTTCAGGATTAGACAAGAAAAACATTAAAGATTTTTTATGTGTCAGAAGTTTTAATAAAAATACCTTAACGGAACAATTAAAATAATTATTAACCAATTTCTCTAAAAGCGACCCTTCAGAACTTGCGTTATCTCCAAATCTCGAATTCATGGTAGACGTTTGACGTTTATGCTACTACTCAATTAACCTGATAGCAAATCTGGGAGACTTCATAAACTTTGCACCGACGTAGCTCAACTCAAATATAAATTGGTTAATGGAGCTTATTGAGAGCAGCCATCTTGCCGCTAATCAATAAACATAAACGTCGTATTGAAGGATTTAAACACGTAGAGTCGTGTGCTGTCTTAATCTCGAGAGGGGAAAGGTCAAAGACTTTCCGATTTGAATACAGAGAGGGACTTCAGAATGCTGGTACAGATTTGATCTTTAAAATGATCAAACAACTACATGTACAAATAATTTTATTTATTTATTTCTTTTTTATAGTAATACAAAGAACTGAACAGTATTATGCCTGATAGTAAGCATTGTATAATCCATAAATTATAGCTACCAATGCAACGATATAAACTGGCTGATTCCGAATGCGCAAACAAAAAGAGAACCGTTGTGACAGTATTATTATAATATACATTTTTGGTGGCAACCCAATACGGTACAGTCAGCCAGCCTGTTTGGTTACTGGATATACTCTAACGGACCTCAGAAGGTGACACGTCTAAGCGTGCCATTATTATGGGTGTTAAGCCTGGTCTATGGTGGTACAAAACGAAGTGCGACAGTTTTCACCGATCTCTGGCAATAAGAAGAAGTTTGGATTTCACCCTGGAGTTTTTTAGTTGGCATTTGAGAGTGCTTGTAACCCGAAAGACTTGTTACAGAAGCCCCTCTCGCTTTGGTCTGAATCCCGGTAGTGCATTACTATGTATTATATACGCATTGCGAAAGGAAGAAAGTAAATGGAATTAGTCACTATGTTAATTAAAAAACGAATGGCGGCTTCAACAAAATAAAATTTTTTTTTTGTGAAAAAATTGAATAATAATAAAACTTTTTTGAAGTGAAAAACTACTACCGTTTCGGAAACAACACAGCGATCTGAAAAAGAAGAAACGGCGGATACTCTTTGACGATCACTCATTTTAAGGTGTGATTACAATTTTCCGAACTTAATAATATGAACAAAAATTAAATCCGATGCATTTTTATCTGCTATATAATCTACAAATGTTTAATACGTTTTCTTAACAGGTTCCTATGTATTTGGAAACAATTATCATGTGTAAATTCATTGTAAATTTTTTTTTCATTATCATGGCATCATTTCATCGTCATGGGCAACGGTGATAACTTAAAATTCCATAAAAAAAATTAAAAAAAAAACAATAAAGTTGAACGTTGGTTGTATTGATTATATTTAGTAAAATTATTATAATTAATATTTGTTTTTAATCTTTACTATATTTTAAGTGCGGCTTCCCTCGAATTAATATTGATTTTATCAAACAGATGACGCAATAAAAAGTTTCATACAAAGTTTATCCCAGCCTTTACCCCATTTCCTGTAAGTTTTTCGCGAGAAAAAGTAGCCTATCTCCATGATCCCATCTATCTCTGTGCTAAAATTCATCACAATCGATTGAGCGGTTTAGGCGTGCATGCCTAACAAACAAACAAACTTACTTTCGCATTTATAATATTAGTATGATTGAGATGTCATCTGTAACCAATTAAAATTCAACCCTGGCTGTTTAAACCAAAACAGGGTAAACGTCAAGCGCCACTCATAGACGCTGGAAACACACTAGAAGACATGAAGCGATTAGCGCTGAGGGTGTGCAATGAAGGCTTTCGAAGGGTATATATCTTTAAGAAAGATTAACGATCTCCAGGTAAAAGAGCACGCCTGGGGTCGGGCTATAATTAAACGCAATAGATGGAGCATCCCTGAAGATTTAGAGTGAGGGGTTGGCGTCTTGCTGAGTTATGATTTCGTTCAAGACGGTGTGATTGGCACCCTATAATGAACCGAGTGATTCGACTTTTTGGTATAAAGTGAGCAATCTTGATTTCTATTTTTATTAAACATACTAACCAAACTGTTGAACAGATGTATAAAGAATATATATTAAGTTTATATATACTTAAACGTGCTCGGAGACAGAAAATTAAGGATTATATGCTTTTTTTTAGTAGGCTCACAAGCCAGACAACACACCAAAATCAAACGATACATACGATGAACAGTAAAAAAAAATGATGCGTTCCTTAAAAAAGTGAACATCGCTTTTATAAAGAGCGAAGGTAACTTAAAAATAACAATACTTAATTACAATATCGTAAATATTAAAAAACTAGTTCACCTCCCGCTTTATTAAAACAGACTCTTTTATAGATTGTATGTAAGAAACCCTAAATAATAAAAATAAAATATGGTGGTAATATTAATAAAACGTACTGGATCACGTCACCGGTGTAAGATACAGCTACAACTATTGCTGATATACTATTCAAGTAGGTCCATAATAAGTACCCAAAAAATTGTGCTTAAACTGGTTGAAACGGACGGCTTAGACGGTAATGAATTACGAACAAACGCATACCAAAATTTTATATATAAAGATTACAATAAAATACAAATTACAGTCAC
The DNA here is from genome assembly GCA_039707435.1 of Actias luna. Lineage (NCBI taxonomy): Eukaryota > Metazoa > Arthropoda > Insecta > Lepidoptera > Saturniidae > Actias > Actias luna. Next base: position 5,429,679 of record JAZHAC010000034.1, on the reverse strand, counting down.
ATATACAAGCAACAAAATAGTGTACCATATGTTACATTCAATTTAATAATTATGTTTTCTATTTATTATAATCTATTGAATTATGAAAGTATAAATATATCAAACAGATACATAATAACTTGATAATATAATTTTCATACCATCGAAATCAGTTTAAATTATTATTATAACTTAAATTAGACTAATATGACAAAGAGGTTTTTTTTTTTGTAACGAATAAACTCAAGGGCTACTGGACCGAATTCATGAGTATGAGTAACATAGGCTATATTTTTTTTTTAATAAGTCACGGACGCAGCTAGTTTTGTTATAAATATAGAAATGTTAATACTAACATATTAAGAGTCAAAGGAATACTCCTTGAAGATTGTAAGTCAAAAATGGCCACATTTCTTCCACGCACTGTGAAGCGTGACCACGTTGTCACATATATTACTCGTGACTTGCCCTCACTCGCCCCCTGTAAATGCTGAAAACGATAAGATGCTTCTTGTTACGATCTACGCACAAGTATAAATCCCACATAGCTGTATATCACTCAAAGATAATTAAATCATACACAAATTATATACTTATTTGTTTGTTATTGGCACTTATTATTACTTATTATTACTTATTATTTATACTTATTATATATACTTATATTATATACACTTATTATTTGTTTGATGGACACGCTAAGCCAGTTGAGATAATGGCTCTCAAATTTCTTGACGTGTGATAAAAAACAATTTATATGTTTGGATGTTTGTTACTCAATCACGAAAAAATAGATTAGAGTAAAATTTGACATATAGTTTATTAGCTGGATTAATTAATACATAGGATATGTTTTATACCAGAAGCATTTCTGGTTTTTTATTCTAATGTCATCGCGGATGATGCTGTGGGTAATAGCTAGTATGTAATATTTGAACGACATTATACAAGCATACAAATTCATCAGGCTCGTTAGCGTTCAACGTTCCTAAAACGGCTAATTCATACAATCCAGAAACCACTTGTCATCAGACCCGTCGATTATCGTGACCGCATTCACATCTGAACTGTACTTATTCTGAAAATGTATCTCAAAATGCCATGTTCACTTTTTAAAATTAACTTAAGATTTCTGTTATCAATTTTGGAAAAAATATTGATGATAATTATTCCTATCTATAACATGCGGAATTTGCAGTTCGTACTAAAAGTGTTTGTTGCTGGTCTCACTGATGTTTAGAAATTTTAAACACCATCATAATGTTTTAATGTCTTCAACAATGCAAACTCCCTTAACATAATTCTATTATGTTCTAACATACATATCAACATACGTGCATTCATTATAAAACATCTAGATATGTGGAAATAATAGTTTTTTTTTAAACAAATTATATCTGCTAACAACATTAAGAAGCGAAGAGATATTTTAAATCACGCACTAAGAACTTCTCCTTTCTCTTAACCATTGGTTGCCTACTTATACCCAACTATACGGATATCACGTAAAGTGTTAAAATATGTTGCAAATTTCCAAGCTCTATACACTGGTGTAAATAGGATAGTGAATTAAGTTTTCTAACCTTTGTTTCTCTTGTAAAATCATGACACAAGTTATTACTTATAATTCACAACACATATAAATAATAACCAAACTATACCACGTAAAATACCACTATCACAAAATATTGGGCCAAATAGCACATGTTTACAAATTAAAATAAAAACCAGATCATGGCAGAGTAGGATACCACCAAGATCTTAATTAATAATTTCATACTGTTTTTGTATTTAAAATTCGAACACAAACTTAAAACAGGCATCTATGAATGGCGAAGACCTTTGATCAATGGTTTCAGAATATGCCTTTGATAGAATGGATCGATTATCAGGATTGTCCAGTGGCGGCAGTAGACCGTCTGTCAACGGTATTCCGAGACTAATCCGGCACGCGCAACGGGAACCGGTACACATACCGATATGTCAATTAGGATATTGGATGTGCCAACACAATGTAGAGGACATTTCAGTTTGATGTTCGTTCTAAATCACAATGGATTACGGGAATAAATAGAAAACGCCACATAAGCATTTTATTAAAAAAATTGACAACGCAAAAATTTTAATTGCTAAAATTTATTAATTACAAGCGGCTACAACGTGTATTCCATACTATAATGGAAGCAATAAAAAATCGAAGTGTTCCCTTTTAATATGCACTATTTAAACCATAATACCACCTAAGAAATGCCCACACATCTCCACTGCAGATAACGATAAAATGCAAGTAACGTGGTAAATAAATATATATAATGATTAAGTGGATTTACCTTCAAGGAATTCGAAAGCATGTTTATACCATCGTAGTATAAAAAAGGTTTCCTAATTCGCCACTATATAGTGCAGCACAGGGCTAAACATTTAGTTTGTACGTTCAAATTTATATATAGTATTTATATTTTTCATCACTACACTATTCCAATACAATTTATGCATTTTTATGGTACACTTTACTGACAAACTATCACACTTTCAGATTTGACATAGTATTTTTAATAATGTCTAAACCAATCATAAAAAAAATATTTTATCCACAGTTTTATTGATTAGAATTTAATTGTATTACTAACGCTGCTTACTAATTAGAAAACTAAAGAATGAAAACGATCCCTTCTTAACGTGTGGAAATGCATTTACGCTATCTCTCCCGGCCCTGTAACTGAATGGAGTATGTGGAAATCAAATGGCGCTAGCCGCCGAGAATACCTACTAAAACCCCACAGCCATCCGTCGCCTTCCTAGAGTAACGCAGGTACATGCTGGAAATCACCGCAAACACACGACCTGGAAATATACCTATATACCTGGAATGGTAGAGTAAGTAGTAGTAAAAACTTTTTTTCTTATAGTTAAGGCCATAGCGTTATGGCCATAATCTCACCTAATTTTAAGTGACGAAACGCCCAAAGTTGGTATTCACGCTAAACTTGTGAACTCATATACAATACATATGTTAAAATGTAGAAAACAACAAGAAATCGGTGTGATAAATTTGATATGTGGTAAAATAAACATTGAATAAAAATTGTTTGTCCTATTAATTATTTACAGAAGCCCATATTAATAATCCATGCATTAAAAGAAACTGCCATTAAATTATTACTATTTAAAAAACTTCACGAGCCCTCCTAAAGCCCCGCTTTTTGCTAGTCAATTAATATTAAATTAAATAATTAAATTAAAATGTGTATTTACAAAGCTTCAGGTTTCAACCAACGAATATACGATAGACTTTCAGACGATGTTAACATTTCAAATCTGCCTACACGGTGTTGAATGTTTAGAACAAACTCCTCAAGCTGAATTTCAATTTATAAATAAATGTAATTCAGCTCTCTGCAAATAACAATTCACCGTACTTCAAGTGCTATAAAGTGATTGATTTAGAGTTGAACGAACTTCAAATTCAAGTTTTTAGAAATGTATCTATTGCACCTTCAGTGAAAACAATTCATGAATCATCCGAAGAGATACATTTGTTTTCTTCAAACTAAACATTGTCATGTTAAACGGAACGTAAGAGTAACGTAGTGATTAAAAGACCCAAAGGTGTTAATTTAAAATGGCTGATACAATATTATTACTGTGGATTGATATCTGTTTTATTTCTACAATTATTAGATAGTATTGAACTGACAAAAAAAATAATTGTAAAAGTGAATTCTAATTTAAACTTTATTGCATTAAATGATTCCGATTCTATAAGGTAAAATATTATTAAAAAAGTAATTAGCAAAATAGTATTCATTATATACCTACGTATAATGTATATTGTTTCTATTAGTATATAAATATTTAACCACAAGTATGTTTACCTGTCTCATGTGTGTACATTTTCGCTAGACAGAATTAACAGTTTAATTAAATTCCGTGTACGCTCAGACAGCCTAAAAAAATATACTCATTTGAAATTCCAATGCAATTGTAAACGTGCCCTTTTTATAATCCCTTTCGGTTGCACTTCCTGAACATCTCGATTAGGAGGAGAAACACTGTTCAGAAAATTACGAGCGCTTGAACGTTAGCTCTTTACAATAAACACTTTCGAGTGTAAATTTTATCATTTTCAAGCTGCTGTAGATATTGCAATGAAAGATGAAATGAAGAAAATTGCAAACAAAAATGAAAATGTAAAGATGTATTGAATTAATTTTGTTTTTAAATAAACTCCAATATTATTTAAAAATAGGTACTGTAATTTATAATCGCAATAGTTGTAATACCAGATTTATTACCTTTATTACAAATAGCAATGTTTTAGTAGTTTTAATCATAGATAATTTAATGGAAATGTGTTGAGTTTTCCAATGCTTTTAAATAAATAAAACCATTTATTATAATAATATTTTATTGGCTCTATACAAAATTCGTTTTATATTTCTAATTTTCCTTACTAATTAATATGCACAAGAGTCTTGCATGTTTTCTAAGATGCAGCCATACTTTATGACGTACTCACGCTTACCATACTTTTAAAGTAACTTTTACTTTCCCGTGATATAGATAGAATGTGCAAAGTAACTTCGTACTGCAACAAGTTTTCTGTGCTTATCTTGAGAATAAACTAAAAATTACGATACCTAGCATGCAATAAAACAAGTACGATACAGCGTATTTATTTTTACCAGGTTTATCTATATACCGGATTGCTAGTCGACGGAGATGTAATAAATAATTGCAATTAAAAACACGAAATCTGTGTGAAGTCAATTTCTGGTATTTGTTACACTACGAACAGTGACCGCAACTATATTCGCGTGACCATTTATATTATAAGTCGTTTCTTATTGTACCTAATTGTAGAATGCTCTTCTAAAAATTGTGAATAAGTATCAAAATACCAAAACCCAGACATGGATTCTCATATTCCTAGTTTGAGAAAAATGAATTTTCCACACGAAGCTATATCCCCGATATCACACCTGCAGTTTTATTTTCGTGACAATACGTAACCTTAGTCTTTCTCCGAGATTCAGTCTACTGCTATACCAAAATTCATCGAAATTTGTAGAGCAGTTTAGCAGCGAAAACCAAAGAAACAGACCTTACGCATTTATAATATTTGTCTGAAAATAATTTCATATTGTTTGCTGCAAAAAACTCTCAGTATGATTTCGCACATCTCATTTGTATACGAATCTGCAACTTATTTTCAGCAATCACTCTGTATAGAGATATCTTAAGCGTCCCAAATTTAATAATGGAATGCGACAAACACATACTAAAAATACGAAACCGTAATATAAGGTATATATGGTAGAATCGAAGTTCTCATACAATTGCCATATCAACCGTAAACTAGATCCAGAATAGTGCAACGATACGCGTTCAATTGTGCAATGGTGAACATCCGACACATTCATACGAGGAGGCCGGCGCGGCGCGGCATCGGCTTCGGCGATAATGCACACTGAATAAGTGATGTGGCCATTCCACGAATAGCACAAACCACACGAGAGCACACAGCAAAGCTATAACACTGCTATGCTATCCGATTTGTAAAGCCTCGCTTATAAACTTCAACCAACGAACAAACAGGTATATGTAGCCGTTTATTACTTTTATTACAGGGAATCATTTGTAACACATTACCTATCGAGCTTGATTTTAGTACTGCTCCAGAATTACTACATAGTTACTTTGACTTCGTCAAGTTTTTAACGAAATTTTATGTGAATACTAGCTTTGCCCGCGGCTCCTTTCGGATAGAACTAAAATGAAAAAAAAAACCGTTTTTGTATCTTTTTTCGGTACAGCTTTGCTTCGATTGCATTGGTGGCCTAAAACCTTCGTTAATGATTACTCTACCTAATACAAATAGAGTTATTGAAATACGACTGGTAGTAACTAATATTAGCGCGTTCGATCAAACGAACTTAAGGCTTTATAATATTATTATACATAAATACTCTTCGCGCTACCTTTCGGTAGGTGATACTGATAAAATGTCGCATAGATAAGCTAATCTGTTAACTAAAGATCATTTATTGAGTTAGAACGACTCCTCTCATATGCCTATATAACATTTCAAAGGTTTTCCAAACAAATTAGGGTGAAAACAACTATATAAAATGCCGTACCAATGTAATAACAAGTGATTTATGTATCGATAATATTTTATTAAGGCTATAAACCATCTCAAGCGGGTTTACATGAACATTGAACACCTTCATTTTATACTTCAGAACATTAAATACTCAGACGGTGGGTTTCTATTATAAGAATAATTTCTTTATCGTAAATATAACAAACTAGATTTATTTTAGTCATGAAAAAATATATAACATTCTTGAACTCTCGGCGTTTTGATTGCTACGATATAATCCACAAAATTACTACATCTGTACTTACGTAAATTATATCCAAGACATTACAGTAGTTTCAACGAAAAAAGTAGAATATACGTATGTATAAAGAATTATTAGAATTTATATATAAAATGGATAAATTCAAACATCCTATAATAAAGATCACAGTGAATATTGGCACCTATATTTATTTGTTCATAGCTAAGGTTTTTTATCTCCATGGCCGAATTTTATCTTATGTAAAGGTCAGAACGACGTCCGTCAAGCAACATATTAATTCAATGGAAAACAGTCTGTAATTTTTTTATATTTTACTTGGGAGGAATCTCAGGTATAAAGTTACATAAATAAATAGTCTAAGTCGCCAACCGAGATAAGAAAGAATATCGTAGGGAGATTTATAAGCTCTGAAATTTTTTAACTACTATTCAGTACAAAAATTGAAAAAGCAAGAAAAGTTTTTTTACGAACTCTTAAGATAAATAATTCAGTAAAAGGTTCCTTATGCTAAAATATATTTTATTAGCTTCTTACAAGTAGGGGTGTCTCCTGTGGTCGCCTCGTCGACGCCAGCAGCATCTCTACATGTTCGGGTAGCTAAAATGAAATAATTATTTTTGTTGGACACTAACAACTTATTTCATTTCACAATCCACAACAAGAGTTTCATTTATTTAAGATATATATGCTTAATTATTTCAGAATAAAGCCTTTTTTTTATTTTAATTGCTTGAAGAATATTTTCAAAGATATTATGCATAGTACCATTAACGCTTGTTATTGAATTCAAATTTAAATAGGGTCGCTTCTCAGAACCTATACAGGTAATTTGTTACCTCACCTTTTAATATCATCAATGTATTTTTATTTTCCGAAACAGAAAATTTGAAATACCCTATATTATAAAAAAGACCAACTCATTTGTAGATATTAATAGCATAAATTAATACGAAAATAATGAATGAAATATAAAAAAATCACAAAATTAAAAAAATACTTACATTAACATATAATTAAACAAGGCTCTTGTTCTACATCCTGCTGTATATGGTAATGATAAAGACTCATAATGTAAATATTAATGCAAATAAATGATTTATGATATGTTTAGATACTGTACGAGTACAATGAGATCTTTCAAAATAGTCGTATAATAAAAGTTCAAATTGAAGTGATACGTAAGTCGAAAGCGACATTTTAATAGCCCCATTTCGGCATCGAGCCTGTAATTGCCAAATTTATGGCTGCTCACTGTAACTTAATTGTGGTTTGCTACGGTGGCGTGTATCACTCGAAATTAGATTCAGTGAGAATGTATAAAAGAGCCTGCTATCAAGACCGTAGTTTATTTGTCAAAACAAGATAAATTATTATATTGTAACTTTATCATTTAGCAGCTTGTTTTTGTCTGAAAACTAGATTGGAACATTCTACAAATTATAGTATGCCTTTTTTAACTGCCCGTAATAAATAAAAAAATATCTTTCATGTATAAAATATGTGATTCCATCAAATATCCCTTTCATAATGACTAATGTAATGTAAACTAGTCAAAAGCTACTCAATAGCTGGACTCGAATATTTAGAAGTAAATTGCGATAAAGAGCTGTTATAAAAGTTAATCACCTTTCGTTTCCATTCCTACCAGCCGCATTTCTTTAAAGTGCGATACCTAACTTTATTTTTTTATATCATGAGAAAGTCACGGTTCTTTACTTAATAGCAAGCAAAGTACAATTTAAAAACTACTATAGCAGATAAATAGTCCATCGGGAGGTATCAATGTCATGCCTGGACACCTGGATACAAATTGACAAGTTCAGAGACTTGACAAATTAAGATTAAGTCAATTTAATGGATTTATCTCTATATCTATAGTGGTCACGACTCAACGAGGTATATATAGATCCTGGATTAAAAGAAGTGTGAAAACTGTTCCTGGTCTCTGGCAGTTTGGAGGATTGAGAGTCGCCGTGTTGTCTTTTTAGTAGTATTGTATTTGATTGTATTTGCTATCAGTTTCTACAGTTAGCTTCCACACGGCCCTCTCGTGGCCTAACAAAAGCATTCAGCAAAAATATATAAATCTATGAAAAGGTAACATTTAAAAAATAAAAGAAAAACAGTACAGATGCCTACTACTATAACGATTGTTAGATCTCTAGTATATGGTATTCGCGATCACGATTTGCATGGTGCTTTTTTAATGCCAACCTGTTTAGCTACCACCCTCAAGTTGAAAATCTATCGTCAAATACACAAGACAGGTGTATTTTGACAGTTGCACTTAAGAGCCAGTCTCCCACTATGCTTAGCGTATCTGCCATCTTGGGCCACATCGTCACTTAAAATCAGGTAAGGTTGTAGATATAACGGTAAACCGTTAAAGTATAAAATACCTGCAAAACTGTCGTATTCTGCAGTTATTTATTTATCTACTAGCTTTTACCCGTGGCTCCGTTCGCGTTAATATCGTTTTTGTCAATGTTTCATACAAAGTTTATCCCTCTTTGTACCTACTTCCTATAAAGTTTTCGCAAGAAAAACTAACCTATCACTGTGTCCAGGATCCCATCTACCTTTATACCAAAATTCATCATAATCGATTCAGCGGCTTAGGCGTCAATGCGTAACAAACTCACTTGCGCATTTATAATATTAAGTAAGGATTTAATTCAATTGAAGATGGTAATTTGAATTAGTGACCACACTACCTTAGTTTTTTTTTACTCATGTAAGCATGTATATTTATACGTATAAAGCTATATTGACTAAACACAGACGTGAACGTCGAATGGTCTAGACAAGAGATTTGTTGTTCAGATTTCCCCAGGCGGCGAACCTCCGTCTTTCTCAATGAAATTTCAGAATATTCACGTATATCAGTTAATTATTTTTGTTAGTGCCACCATCGGGTAGTAATGAAAGAAGTACGGTGAAATAATATAAACATTATGTTCGCGATGTCTCTTAGTAAGTAATGGTGAATATTCATGTCAGAATATCATGACGTGAATGCATCCGAGCAGTTGTCCTAAGTCTATGGTTTTTGTCTATAGCCTATAATAGTTGACGTCTGATACTTTTAATGTTTGTTTTATTTTGCAAGTTCTAAGTGATGTGGACGTTTTAAAAATAACAATATAAACAATAATATAATAAACAGGTGCTGGCTGTTTTTAGGGACAGTATAGTGTAGAACAAGATGTAAAGGTAACAATGGATATCAATCGACACTGCTCATCCGCCGATCAACCCATTTCAAGTAAGTTACCCTCTTTAATCTCTTATCCCTTCATCTATGTGTACTACGCACCAATGAGGAATACTACGGAATTTTAGCTAGTTCGTACTTTCGTTCAATAATGGTTATTTACGCGGTAATGAAACTTAAACGAGTGTTTACAACTAAATTTCGATAAAGGTTCGATCACCGTAAGTTCGAATCTTTCTATAGTATGATAATAGTACAGGTTCTATTACCCACGTGGTTAACTAAACTATCAAGTTGAGAAACTGTTACGAAGCTACTTCACTTACAAGATAGGCCTTCCATTGGGAATTTTGACTGTATGGTTGCTGTAGCGGTATAAGTGTTCCCGTCACCACTACTACCGCGCTAAGTAGTGTGGATTGAAATTCTACCCGGAACAATAATTTATGTGATCCACAAACTTCTGTTCTGAGTCTTGACGTACTTTACGTTCATTAATTTTTGCTTGTAAATTCCCAAGCTACACTGATATTGATGTACGAGTATTGATTTTAAAAAAATCTACCAAAAGCTACAAATATATAATAACTGGTTATCAACGCTACTTGTCCTAAATTTATACTGGACAAACGCTATAAAAACTATAAAACATGTATATATATGATTTTTAACAAGCTAATTTTTAGAATAAAATATATTTTCCCAAACTTCTACACACATCATGCAAGTAAAAACAAAATAATTAACAATGAGGAAAAGATAAGGAACACGTCCTACATTTCTACCGGCGAAACTTTAGACAAAAGTCCCGCTTACCCACAGCGCGGGGCGCAAATCCTTTGAAAATTTCATCTAAACAACTCTTTAACTCCAAACATCTAACTGCCAGTTAGCCAGTTTGTTCGCAACTCGACGGACGCTTCGGGCGTCTTCTTTAATTTATTTTGAAAATTAACGTCGCGAACCTGAAGTTGAAGAGATGACTCTTCCTGCATAGAAGCGAAAGCATTCGCGAGTTGTAAAACTTATACGCAATTAAGAACATTCGCTTATCTTAATGTGACCACTTTATAATATTAGATAATTAGCATCTACATATTGTATTTATTTGTTGGATATTATATATAGAATAATCTAGCACAAGATTCATTCTAAAATTTGCTAACAGATATATACCTAGATATTTTAAATAATCGCTTGTTTGTTGTTCTTAAATAAAATTAAAACATGAACAAAAATCCTAGTGCAAACTAATACTAAATAGCTATCTGGGTCTTCAACTCCGCTCGCGTAAATTACTCAGTACTAAAAAACATTATTGCTCTAAAAATTATTATGTAAATCGGCTTAGTATCACTGGAGTTATGTTAGTTAAGGTCAGACAAACATGTAGACGTGGCCTTTTAAAATACATAAGGATTTAATCTTACCATAATACGGATTACGGAAATAAAAGAAATAATAATCTTTAGTTCTCTTTTTAATCTTTTTAATCTCTTTCTAATTCACTTTTTTCTGAAGCTGAATCTCTTTCTAATTCACTTTTTTCTGAAGCTATGATGGCTTAGCTGGTAGTGCTTACGGACGCCGCGTCAATGGACTTGAATTCGAATCCTCCTGCAATGAACTTGAGCTTTCGGTAAAAGAACACATCGTGATGAAAGCATAGTATGTATTACTAGGGCTTTTTGTAATGCCCGCCTGGTATGGTACAACCCTCAAGTTGAAAACCTGCCTCCAAATACACTTAGCGCTTGAGAGCCAGTCCCTCAACTAGGTTTAACGTGTCCATCTTGGGCCACATCGTCACTTAACATCAGGTAATATAATCAAAGTATGTACGTAAGGTACATATTAAAAGTGTTAGATGGGTTTTCACTCCTGAGTATTGTTGAAACAATATAACGTAAGGTAAAGCCTAAACCCTCTAAAATAGGATATTGTAACGTACATACATAAAGCTATCTCTTTGTAATAAACTTTACAGCAAAATGGAAGTTAGGCTTAAGTGTGAGCGAGGAAATGAAGATTGGCGCCGTGTGAACAATATACATGTATTATCGGAACACAATAGCTTGGACCTGTTCGTTTATCCGGACTACGTTCGTGTTACATTGACGCTGTAAACGAGATTTCTATGTATATTTATCAGATAGTTTATGTCGACGTTATCTATATTGATGGTATACTTACGGCGATATTTTATATCCATTTAGACCGACAAACCTAAGCACTTATGCCCCATTTAACTATTAATTTTACTTTTGACAGTTCGAGTACAACTCAATTAGTGATGGCCTGCTGCGTAATTCATAATTAATAATTATCGGTGCTCCTGATTCATAAATATCTTATTTGAGTTTTGGTACAGCATTATATACTCTTCTTTCTATATCATCACAACCAAACATAACATGTAACAAATAATGCAAAATATATATAATCAAAACCAGTCATTTGTCTGTTTTAATATCACAATAGTTTAAAACAACCAGTAAAGCCTGGGACATAAAATACACACTAAAGTTTCATACTCGTAGCGTAAATACTCGTAGTCGACACTAGAGAGATATGTAGCTACACATAGATAGTACCCACAAAGAACATCTAAATCGTCTGCACTTGCTCGAAACGTTCGTGGTATTTAGAAAATAATAGAAACATTTGCTCGAGCGTTCTTTATTACGGTAGCGGTTTGCTCAAAACTTACGTTCAAACAAACAGCGACCTTAAGTGTCTTTCAACAAATACAATTATATTCTCGTTTTACGTAGAAAAATCTAGCTTACCTGAACTAACGAAAGTCAGAAAAATATATACATAGGGATGAACGATGTCCATTATTGTTTTTGCAACATATGTTTTGGTCGTGAATATTGTTTAACATCTATATCAAGCTTTCTAAAACATAGATGAATCTATGTCAGGAAGAAAAGTAATGAACAACGATCGATGTTTTCACACAACATACCCCGTACATAATGATTTCTTAGGTTTACGCGAATATTATTCATTGAAATAAAACTAATTTAAACGCACCGCGATAAAATCCGTTTAAATTAGTTTTATTTCAATACCCCGTACAATTTTCACATTTATATAGAAGTGTAAGTTTGAAGATCTATACGTAAAAGTTTTCTTGACAACAGTTCGTCATTCCTACAGGTGACAACAAAATATACTATTTAAGTATAAAAAAAACATTTTACATACATATATAAATTCAACGATCAATCGAGTCATTTGAATTTTTGCTATAATGTCCTTTTTTTGACTATTTAATTTATTTTTATTAGCCGTACGGGTATATAAACCTTATTATTCAGTACTAATTCCTAGGTTATTTTTAAGCAAGCAGAGATAAATATTCATAATACATGAATAAACAGACAGACGAATAACAAAGTTTATCTGTTAAGGGTTGTGATTTTTTTTCATTTGAGCTACGAAATTCTATAAAATAGAGGTTCTGCGGAAGTATGAATATACAGTCCATGTAATTAAAAAACAAAAAAATATTACCGTAAATACATTCCAAATATATATAAATACCAAATACGTCGCGTTTAACTATATAAACGAGATATACATCATTTTTTTTAAACACATATTCCCAGACCAATTTTGCCAATTGAACAAAACACGGGAGCAATTAAATACATTGCAAGTCGATGCGGGACGCGTTTGTGCGTGAACTTTCGGTTACGCTCGACGAGGCGAGGAGAGTCGACGCGAGGGCCCTTCGGGGAGACGTCAAATAAACTTTGCAATCTCTCTAGTAAAGCTCCGTCAAAGAGCAAGCATAGATTTATTAAATCAAAACTTTATAACGTCAATTTTAATTATAACAAATTCTACAACATAACAAAATAGGTAGAAAAATCTTTTAGGTATTCACAGTGGGCAGGTCCTTGGTACGTACGCATACTGCCACCGGAGACGGGAAGCAGTATAAAAGCTGTCGCTGAAACCTGTCTGGTTTCTATTCTGTCTGATTAAGAGACATCATAGTGTTTTACTAGATTTTGACTGCTTTTTCGAATGGACAAATGCTATTAGCCTTAGAAGCTTTCACATCTTCACCGGGCTTTGGGGGCTAGTAGTTGGGGCTGAGCAAGACGCACAAGGAAGTCATAAAGTAGCCGATCCTCGGCTTGGACTTTGCAGGCGTATGATATTGACGGTGCTTGTCACCCGATAAGTACTGCTACACTTCCCACTCGAGGCTTATGCTTCGATGTAATATCTATATAGCGCTATGATATGCGTAGTCTGTAGAGCTAAATCGTCAGACCAAATTAAGCGACGCCTAAAGGGTTTCCAAGTGGATAAAGACCCGAAGGCAACTTCCGACAGAGAATAGAAGCGAAATATATTCCCAATCTCTGGTAAACATGACGGAATGTAGGTTTGCTGTGGAGATCTTATTTCTAGTTTATACCTGCTTTTTTTGTCGAATACCTATCATATCATCTCGTCCCGTATCTAATGTTAAGGACAGTAAACTTCAAAAGTAGTACCATCCATTAAGAGATGGGCAATTTGTCAATAGTCATAGTGCTGTCGTACTGAGAGTATATAGCTACATTATAAGTAAATAGCTATAGAACAGCTGTATAAACAGTGACTTACCAGAAAGACTCATTGTAACTGATTTATTACTGTTTGCATGGTCGTCATGATACAGTTGGGTATTCTACTCTGCCTATCTGCTGCTGCACATAATAGGCCTAAGCGTATCTCTATTGTGAGTCTTAATTCTGGTTTATAATAGGAGTTTAGTCGGAATCAAAGGTCCGTGTCCCATCAACCATCAAACTTTGACGTGGGTATTTATATATATATATATATTTTTTACGTATTAAATTGACATATCTATATATTATTTGTTGATTGTAGGCATTAATTGGAAGATATTCAGTTTCACAGTTTGGTACCTTGGTCGGAGCGCGGCGTACAGTCGGTGACAGGGTAATAATTAAAAGCTACGACTAATCCTACAGTGTAGTGTAAACACACCAGGCACTAAGCCGTATTTACACACCCACGTATCTTAGAAATATTTTGACATTTTAAATAGACTAGTGGTCGCCCAGTGGTTGAAATTCGACCATAATTAATTTAGATTATAAATTATTAAGTTTTTGTTACCAAATACTCTTATTAATATATAGTTAATGTTTGACATTCAGTAAAGACAAACAATATTAATCCATAATCTATTGTCAAGTTGACCACAGACTTTAATGATAAACAAATGAGTTTAGATGCGTGAGTGTTAAATATATAGTAGTGTGTATAATGTTTTTTTTATTCATTTAATGTATTTTATGCACAAATTAAAAAAAATATTAACGTTCTGCACTCCTCTATATAAACTATAAGTGTGCGAATTTCACACTCTTCCGTCCGAACAATCTTCATAAAAAGAGGTACAAAGTTTTTGCTTCACGTATTAATATATATGTAGATATAACAATTCTAAATATTATGGAGTAGTAATATAAGTAGCTCCTATCGTTGACACGAGGAGTCTAAGACTCAATCTTCTAACGAAGCAGTTTTTTGTATTCTCTCGATCAAGTATAGGTAGAACCTACTCCTGATGCACAAGCACAGTACAATGTAAAAACAGCGACCATGAACAAATATGAAATTCATTTATTTATAGCTAAATATACATAAAGCAATACCGAAACGCGACAAACAAAAACAAAGTCAGATGGGCTTATATTGCCTTGTGTATAGACTCCTTTCATCCATCATAATTATGATTTTTTAAACATTCAAATGTTTAGCTACCATAGTATTATACTCGTTTAAAAAAATATTTAGACACCTATAAATGACACTGCCGTAAAACTAATACTCATTCATAACAATAACAAAAGAATCGTTTTCCCAAAAAAAAATTGCAGCTTCCGTATAATTTATCAAATAAAATAAAAATAAAACTGATGGATCATAAAATCTAAAATTCAATTAAATTTTCTATGTCAGTGAGCTCACTTCGCTTCCATAAGTGGACACTCAGTGATGGATGGGTATTCATACAAAATCATTTATTATTTTTTTCGCTCCATAACCCGTACAGCCAACATATCGATGTCATTTCAAATTAATTGCCAGATGTTATGGACCAAATCGAATTAATATTTGGCAATTACCAAGTGGTGACATATATATATTTATAGGATACGTATGTGGAGAAGGCAAAAAGTTAATAAAAAAACAACACAATCTACTAAAGAAACAACCATAATAATATCAAACTTTACCGGAGTTACGTCAGCTTTAAACAATGTTTTTTTTATTAAGATTTAGCGTTATGGCCATAATCTCACCTGATCTTAAGTGATGATACGGCCCAAGTTGGTAGACAAGCTAAACCTGTGGAGGAACTGGCTCTCAAGTGCAGTTGCCGGAACACACCTGTTGGTATTTGGCGGCAGGTTTTCATCTTGAGGGTGGTTGATAGCCAGGCGGGCATTAGAAAAACCCCACCACCATGCTATGGTTTCCTCACGATGTTTTCCTTCACTGAAAGCTTAAGCTCATTATAGGTTTGATTCGAACCCACGTCCCTTGACGCGAAATGGTACACACTACCACTGAGCTATCATTGCTTCGAAAGTCAATCTACGCACACTGGTGTACAATCTGTACTGCGTGCGTGTCTTGTTAGTAATGGTCACACTGTCCGAACAGATTCGACTAGTATGTTTTTTACAATTGCATACACTAGGCTTGGTGTATCACATATGGCAATCATTTAGTGCAATTTCAACTGTATAAAAGCTTTTTTCTTTAATACTTAATGATATTTAACTTATACATATCATCACTATTCAAAATGTACACTACAAGTTTAACCTGTTTTCATAGACAGTAGAAACTGGATAAGTAGAAAATCTAAAGCTCGAAAAAATGTATTCGACATTTAGACACCAAAACCTCCATTGTCTATAAGTCGAAAACTCTATAACTCGAATTTTCGTTTATATCCTAATGATTATTGACACATTAACCAACATTTGTTTTAGATCTTTTGTGCATTTCTGTTATTGGAAATATATAAACAAAGTTTTTGAATTATCAAAATCTATTTTTAATTAAACTAGAATGTATGTAATTTATTTTAACATATTTTTACCATACATATCATACCATATATATATTTGAAACATTTATTGAAAGTATTCCTAACTCAGAAGCATGACGCAGAAAACAACAAAGAATCAAACAAATATATCATTCCTACAGTTGGTTACAAACGAAATCGCATACTTAATACTTTATTATAGCTTATATTAGAAATAATTAAAGAATATTGTTTTTTATACATAAAACTTTAAGAAAGTTCAATTTAAATTCCAATACCTTTTATTATGGGTAAAAAGGTAGAGAATCCCATTTCTGTTGTACTCAATACTTGTGTTCTCAGTTTATAGACGTAATAGGTATAAACAAACACGCAACACAATAGTCAAAACTGGGCCAGGGTCTTATATAAATTCCATATATAAAGGATGTTGCCACGAAGCAAAAAATAGTAACACCAAAAAAAAAGTTCTAATCAACTTTTTTTATTCATTATTTTAAACACAATTTTTCTAACTGTGTAATCTGTTAAAATTTAATAATACTTCGTATTTACAATTAGATTTAGGAAGCGCATCATAATCTTAAACCTACTCTTGAATTTCATGGTTGAAATTAACAAAGTAATGACAAATTTACGTGAATATAATAATTTCATAAATTACTGAACACAAGTATATACTCCATTTTTCTAAATAAAAAAGTATTTAGCATCATCAATGCACATGATACACATCTGCGACTTATAACGATTTCCTATGGTATCTTCTATGTATGGATCAACAATGTAAGTAGTATATAGTGTATATACAGCTAGCTTCAGCAAATGTTGTAATAGTCGGAGGTCATTTGATTACATTCTAAGAACTTGTTTTATCTATCATTATATGAATTGCAAGAGACATATATATAGAGTACTCATGGTATACAGCTGCAATTTTTATATAGTTTATTGGTGTAGCGTTATAGCTTCAATCTCACCTGATGTTAACATCATCATGTTAACATTGTGGCCTATAATGGTGGATAAGCTAAATCTAGCGGGGGTACACACTTAAAGGTATTTGGCGGCAGATATTGAACTTGATAGTGGTGACTAGCCAGATGGACAATAGAAAAATCCCAACCTTCAAGCTATGCTTTCATCAGAATGTTTTCCTTCGCCAAAGACTCAAGCTCATTACAAGGTTTCAAACTGACGTCCATTGACGCACCGTTCGTATACACTACCAACT
Organism: Actias luna; assembly: GCA_039707435.1. Taxonomy (NCBI): domain Eukaryota; kingdom Metazoa; phylum Arthropoda; class Insecta; order Lepidoptera; family Saturniidae; genus Actias; species Actias luna. The sequence goes on along the minus strand of JAZHAC010000034.1, from coordinate 5,411,782 downwards.
GAGCTATCATCGTCTCAAAAATTAGATATATTTAAAAGTAAAGTGTGTTCTTTGGGAATATATTTTTAACATTTTATATCCACCAGATCGGATAAAAATGAATATATATATATATATATTTTTTAATAACAATACCATTTTTTTAATACATAACACACATCCTGTGAGTCAAACAAGTACGTATGGGAAAATGTCTTCGTGGAACAAAACCGATTTCGCATGCAACCGGGCAACAAGGTTTTTGTGAAAAATGTCGTCGGAATCCTCACGCTAATGTCCATGCAGCACGAAACCCTGATCGACCTATATAATTTACAATTGACGACACAGTTTGCATTCATTTACAGGTTTACAGAAACGCAAAAAGAACTGAACAGCCCAAATCTTTTTCTTTGTTTCCTCCATAACCCCCATGCGAACTTTGAATAATTCCATCGGCTTACTAATATCTAAATATAAATATTCAGATGTAAAACAGTTAGTAAGCGTGAGCAGTAATATGTTTTATAATAAAACGCTTAGAGTAAAGTATTTAACTAAGCTGAAAATGTTCCAAGGGACATTAAATCTACTCTTAAACGTTGTTGATGTACGCCCAATGATTACCAATAAAGGAACCGAATCTAAAGATAACAATACAAACTCCACATATATGTTAACGGTGATTTATTGTCAACCTTACCCGACACATTATTGTACATATTAAAAAAAAACATCGTACATATAGTCACGGACACTTAAGGTTCCGTATATAAAAGGATTAATGAAACTTTATAACTGAACTTGAAATAGTGAAATTGTAGTAAAATGCATTGTATGTAACTTAGAATATTTTGTTACGTTATTAGTTAAACGTGAACCACGTATAGATTTCAAACTATTTTTAGGCATTGTTTACAATAGTCCAGTAAAGGTTACACAAAAAAAGGATTTCTCAGTTATTATAGATACTAAACAATCAAAAAAGCAAACTTGTAAAATAAATGCTTAATAATTATATCCTCTCCAATTGTTTTAATATATCACAAATTAGTCATTTGTGACAATAAAGATTGTATCCTTAATCTGTTATTACTACTAACTAATCTTACTATTAACGAGTCATGTGGCCATTAGAAAAAGACCTGCCACCATGCTATATTTTCATAAAGATGTTTACCTTCACCGAAAGCTCAAACTCATTACAGGGGTTTAAATTCAGGTACGTTGACGTGGCCACTACCAACTGAACTGTCATAGCTGTAGTGTCCTCATTCTTCAAAAGTTTTTTTATACTAATATTTTACGGAACCATTATTTTTTTACATTGATATCCGTATTGAAATAATATACGTATGAATCTTTCAGGCAAATTGTGATTGGGGTTCAGGGAGCGATAACCTCTTTTTTATGACCCAATTTTTAACAGCAGAGAATACAATGGAATTTGAACTTTTATCGAGAATCCAAACGTGGACGCTCGTTATCGACACATAATTTATTTATAAAACAGTTTGCGGAGTGATAGGACACAACAATTTTATTCGGCCATCATATACTAAGCCACTGTTCCCATAACATTGCCACGACTAAACGTGTTGCGGTACGGTATCAGCCAGTACATACCTAACAAACGAACTAAGTAGATTAAGTCCATATTTAACTGCTTAATATAGCAATATACCCGTCATATTGATTTTTTTTAGTATTTCACGGGTTCACTGTATATCCAGCTACCAAAAGATTTACAGGACATCTGACAGAGACAGCCTCTGATGCATTCCATAACTTCTGAGGCTGTATTTTTATTTCAATTCTATATGTTCATTTCATTTCTAGATTCATCTTAAGAAATTATGTATTTTTCTGAATTTTTCTTTTGATATTTGTTTAATTTTATTGCTTTTTTATTATACACCTAGATTGTATTGTTACGATTTTTCTTATTAAGTTGTAGAATTTAAATATATGGTACTAAAGGCCTATTAGTTTAGAGTGTTGTGATACAAAATTATGGAATAACTGTTTGTTACCTAAATAATTAAATATTTTTGATTTTATTTGCCATTACGTAGAGTAGTTTACTTTACCACGATACAATAAATATTCCTTCAACATCATGATAGTTAAAACCTTAATTATTATAAAAGAAAACTTTGTTTTTTTTTTTTTTTTATTCTTAAGGTTTAGCGTTATGGCCATAATCTCACCTGATCTTAAGTGACGATACGGCCCAAGTTGGTAGACACGCTTAACCAGTGGAGGAACTGGCTCTCAAGTGCAGCTGCCGGAACACATCTGTTGGTATTTGGCGGCAGTTTTTCAACTTGAGGGTGGTTGCTAGCCAGGCGGGCATTTGAAAAAGCCTTACCACCATGCTATGGTTTCCTCACGATGTTTTCCTTCACCGAAAGCTCAAGCTCATTGTAGGTGCTTGGATTCGAACTCACGTCCCTTGACTACATACACACTACCACTGAGCTATCATCGTTAAAAATAAGTACCTCAAGCAATATTCCTACACATACATATATTATTGTACTGTAGGTGTGTGTGTTATATATTCACAAACATATAACACATACCTGAAAAACAAACATCAAAAGACCTCTAAGACTGTTGAATATTTATTAAACTCACCAAAACGTTAGCAAGAACTTTGCACTGTCTTAAACCAAGTATCTTTACAACCCTTAGGGTGCATCTAAATGTCGAAAGTCAACAATGGGATTCCGTTTGTGTGCTTCAGGAAATGTTACTGTCATGCAAATTTAACGGTCTTCGGAACTAATTACTTCGGTTTACACACACACAAACAAACCGTTCGTTTGCGTAGTATTCAAACCCTAGGCTTGAGCTAGTCGTGTTCTATAGTTTGACGAACTTTGCATGTGTAAGTTCTGTTATTCTACTTTATATGAAAATTACTTTTACAATTCAACTTGAATTTGTGAACTTAGTATTTATATGTCATACTATGTTATTAAATTACATCAGAAAGTTAACTTTAATAAGGAAATATATTGTTTGTTCTCTAGTTCTAAACGCATAATTAATCTAACGGTTCATGAATACATTCCGACGATTCAGCGCTTGTTTGTTCATTCCACTACTTAATATATTTTATAGCTTTATTTTAAAGATGTTATAAATTGTCGCATGACAAGTTGCTTCAATTTCAATACAATTATTTTCAAAAGATTAAAAGAACCTTCCACTCTAAAATGTAGCAAATGATAAATTGAACATATATACTCTGCCTCATTATTTTGAGGCCGTAAAAGATTAGGCATACACTCGGGTAGGTTAGACATATTAGGTAAATCGACAAGGTACATTTCAGATCGAGGAATGCTTTGTTGATATTGTGTCTAAATTAATTAAGTGTAGTTTAATTGTAATTAAGTATTTGTACTTATTGGCGTCAGTACAATACGAGAGGTATTTCTTTTTTCGATAACTGCCTCTTGCTTCATGTTACATTTATCTATGTTTATATATAAAAATCTTATGTACGTCTGCTAGTAAGCGTGTACCTTCTAAATGAGTGGACTGGTAGAAGTAAAACTAATGTAATATATTTATTTTATTAAGGTTACGACTGTTGATCGCTATTCCTTGATATGATAGATGGCACTGTGGTCGGGTTATGACTATATACAATATATATTAGTAGTTTTTGAATTATCAAAATTACTTGAAATATTTATTAATTTTATTTCGTCCTACTAAATATCTAAGGGATACAATTGCTACATATTACGTATATTTTATAAATTTAATGTTATGTTTACATTAGATTTTGTTTTTTATACATAATTTAAAAAGATTTTACCGGACCTCTCCCGGGATTTTAAGCTTTAAATTTAAATTTTAAGCTCATGTAATTAAAAGACATCCCAGAAATAAATATACAAATTATAAATTACTAAGTGTAGGTAAATAAACAACAAGATACTTTCCGACAGCAATTTAATGAGGAAGTTTTATATTAATATTATCGGTATACTATATATATATATATACATATATATTGTTATATAGATAGGCGGGACATTGGAAACGGTGATAGGTTACTTTTATACGCAGAAACTTATTAAAATTAGGGTAAAGAGTAAAACTTTGTATGTAACATTTTATTGCATCCTCCGATTTGGTTGACCTAATCAATATTAATGCAAGCAAAGCTGCGGATGAAACCTAGTGCTTAATAAATGCGATAACATAATGTCATCCACTTACAAAAAATAGTATAACCTGATTACAATATTTAACAACGGCAAAAATATCTTATACGACAACTGTTATTCAGATATTTTACATTGCAATCACAAATAGGTCAGCGGAGAGTGCACCGGTCTATTGTAGAAATACCCACAACAAAAGGCAAATGGGAACAGTTGTCAACCACTGGCTTTGTCCAATATCTAGTCGATGCACAGATCTATGGCTACCCGCACTCACAATGGGATTGAAATGAAAATATTGCAATATGTGTGCTGATGCATTGAAAAGCAACATTTATGCCACTATTCTCTATGAAAATCAATTTTTGAGGAACTTTCTTCCCATATTTAAATTATCTGCCAAAATTTGTTTACTCAGTTCAGTTATATTTTTTCCTTTGCAGCTAATACCCTGCATGCGCAACGATGGGTTTTTAACCTTTTTTATTCTGTTTGATGAGGGTACACAAAAGAATAAAAACGATACCATACTCAGAGTAAACAAAAGACAATGTGTTTTGTTCATTACAATGAATTTAATACAGCGAAAAAGTTTTGGTTATACAATTATGACAGTTGTTAATTTTTGTGCAAAAGCAAACATTTTCAACTGAATTTTATTTTACACATATATCTCATAGAAGATGAACAATTATATAATACAATGCACACGGTATGTATTGTATGTTCTTAATTTTGAATATTATTAGAACACTAACTATATAAAGCATCATCATAGGAACGAAGTCGAAAAAATTAGATACGAATTATAGATAGGCATCACTTTTGAAATGAAACTTCTTAAAGGGCTTCGAAATTCCGATCCGCAACCTTTTTGTGTGACGCTCGTTCGATTAAAGTTTGCTCGAGGCGACTAAGGGAATGAAAGATAGAGTGATGTTTCTATTTTATCGTGTTGTCTTAGTCATATACCGTTTTTTTAACCACTAGGAACCTTTTTTTTTTATTAACGTGTTATTTCAAATTATATTTTTAGGATTTTTATATATTATATAACGCGCAAACTCAAACGCATGACCCATGCTCAGGCCAAGGCGAGAGGGGCATATGGTGACACACCGGGTGCTAACCACCCAACAATACGCACTGGCACGCACCACGGCGACACTTCAAACTCCCATGTTACCAGAGACCAAGGACAGCTTTCGCACTGATTCTATATACCCACTTCATACCTGGAGAAAATGTTTAAAATACCTAAAACTGTAGAAACTATTCGAGTACCATCTATTGCATTCTTTTCATATTAATAAAGATTCTTCGCGGATTTACTCACAACTTGCCAAAAAAGAGAGTTGATTTAGAATACATAGGGAATAAATCGATTATTTAAATAAGTTTCATAATTGCGAGTGGGTTGTTTTAAGATTGTTATTTAAGTATGGATGTGACTCAAGGTGGTGGATACGCTAAACTTAGTGAAGTGACTGGATACGATTCGGTTGTATATAGTTGTTAATCAATTAAGAAATTAAATTACTTATTACATTACAATTGCATATACGAGTGGCACCAGACAGTATATCTACCAATTTTTATGCTTAATAGGTATATAGTATATAGTATTTTGATTCCAATCTCACCTTAAGTTACGTAACAATGTGACCCAAGATAAGATACACAAAAAGCCTAGTGGTTGAAGTAGAAATAAGTAGAAGGTCTGACTTTCAAATGTAACTGCCAGAAGATATCTATAAGTATTTAGTGGCAGATTTTCAACTTGAGGGTGGTAGCTAGTCAGGTGGGTATTAGAAAAAACCCTACCCCATGCTTCGTTTTCCCTACGATGTTCTCTTCACCGACAGCTCAAGCTCACTTTAGGCAATCGGACTCACGTCCATTAACGCGGAATCCGTACACACTTGGTAGTATAGTCATCATTATTTATTATTATCATCATTTTTTAATATTGTATATATTATGTTTATTTATCATCATTATAAGTCATCAACGCCTCGATAATAGATAATTTATTCTTATGGTAGACTCAATTATTTCTCTATATTTACATGAGAATAAATATACATTTCCGATTTCTCCCTGCGTCTACTAAAGGACTATATATTTAACGGCTACCCGCACGATTGAACTCCTTTGTTTTTTGTCATCCAATCATCGTTTAAAACAAAACATTTTCAAATTCACAGAATATTTGATCATTTTCAATATTAATATCCCGTTATCGAGCAATCCCAGGCTCGGGGCCAGCAGCCGGAATTTAATCTCACGAAATGAACACGTTCACAATATTTGATTCTGTTATGCAAATAAATACATTTTTATGAGATATTTTACATTCTACATGTTTTATAATGTTTTTATTAATTTTTATTCATTACATCCGATCGATGCTTTTGTTTTATTACACAATATGGCTTTTATAATTAAATTTACATGACAGGTTTATATGCGACAGAAATATAATAATTCCAATAATTCATATCATTGGAATTTAGATCATTGGAAGATTTTATTTTAATAGTCGGTAAATTAAAAATGCGTTTTGAAAAATAAAAACAGATTTTAAATACTAGTCAATAATGTCGGATTCTACAATACATATAATCTAATTCCAGTTTTGTATCATATAGACCCTATTCTAGTTCCTCCACAAAAGGACACATTCAACTGTTTTTCTTATTTAAACTCTACAGGTTTCATTAATTTAATGTACTACTTCCTAGTATAATTATTATTTGCATGAACAATACCCAGCTCAATAATCGGCAGCCGTTTTACATATATACCGGAATACTGTTTTTTGTTTGTGTAAAAAATTATGGTTTATCTTTTAGAATATATTTACTGTTTGTTAATACATGTATTTGTTTGTTTCATTTGTATGATGAACATTTGAACATACTTACATATATGCTTCCTGGCAATATTTATAACATTATTTCTGTCTACAAAAAAAATTGCTGTTGCTGCTGTAATTTTAAAAGGTTTATAATACGACCCTCCGCAACAACTTCGTCAAATATGTACTCTAGACTCGTCAATAATTCAACCAAATGACAATAACGACAAACAAAAGAGACGAAATAAAAGGAAACGGTATATGTAAGAAGTGCCTGCGCCCCCGCAAGTAACTGAAAATTCATCCGAGCAAACAATCACGAAATCTCTGCGACGCCGTAAGTAAACATCTTAAAGCGACAGCTAATTTTACAGTAGCTGGTAATGGTTTTGCTCACTAATTCGTATTTGCCTCCAAATAAACTTTTATTGAGTTTACATACTTCAATATTTAACTCATTGTGGTGTTAAGATAAAACTGTAATAAGAAAAAATGTTTAAAAATATTCGTTCTCTGTAAAAAAATAAAAAATAAGGTTTTTGCTTTTATGTTCACACGGAAAAATGGCGTTCGAGTACCTGGTAGTGAGTACTATTCAACACAAAAACAAGTGCGACCACCGAGAAATTAGTAAGTCAGCAGATCAGAGAGTCAGTAGATATATACTATTGGTCACGAAACATAACAATATAAAGGACAGTTACCGAGACTTTATTTACCACCATTTGTCTGGTGGTCGCATCTCAGTTGCGTACAGATCCCGTCCACCTTAGTCGAATGCTTGATACCAGTTGATTTCCAAACGCGATACTCCTGAGTATGAGACTTTGGGCAGTGTTTGCTGAAATAAGGTGGTCGCGACCGAATCGGCCACAATTGTTATGTCTTAACTTTCTCTAAAGAATATTAATACGAACTTAATAATTCCAGTAGAATAATATCCTTTGCTTCTTTACTTTATGCATTTTAACAAAAGTATTACTCATATAGCCAACGAAAAAATTTGCTTAACCACGTCTAAATGAACTTTTCATATTAAAGTAACATCTCTTGTCTAACTTTTTACTTACATGATGATTACAAGCATTTTCATTAAAGCCTAATACAAAAATCATCGTCAGAATAATTTACAACTCCTACCACTAAACTGGCTTCAGTAGTATTAACATTGTCATGAAAGGTTCGTACCTTAGATTAGCGAAAGGAATTTTCATTTCCGTTGATGTGAAATTGTTATAAAAGGTTCATTAGGGAGCCAAAATAATGACCCTATTATAAGACAAGGTGAGGAATTTATTATCGTTATTAAAATATTTAAAATTAATAATGGGAACATTGCTGTATAAGTGAACATCATTTCCGTCGTGTTATTAATATACACGTGTAAGAAGTAAATCTTTTTTAGTATGTATATAGTTTTTAATTAATTGAAAAGTTAAATTGTGCGTTAAATTACACTCTTATGTCGAAGTGCCACCAAACTATATATACTTTTATACTTAATAGATCGAGCGTTAGGCCTGAAGTTAAGTGACAATGTGGCCCAAGATGGTGGTAATCACACATAGCCTAGTGAAAGGTCTGGCTCCCAAGTGCAACTGCATAGTATATATTTGGTGACAAATATTCAACTCACCCCACACCCTACACTCTCAGGTGGTATATAACCAGATGGTAATTAGAAGAAGTCCTAATACAAAGCTATGCTATTACGATGTTTTCCTTTACCGAAGGCTCAAGTTGAATACATGGATTCGAACTTACGTCCAATAATACGTCGTTCGTTCATGCTACCACTAAGTTATCATTGCGTCAATTCTACAAATATAAAATCGATAATTCCAAAATGTTTCGTATGTCAAACAATATAAAAATCCCTTCCGCTTTATCGTATCGTAAGCTGCTCGAGTATTGTTACGTCGTAAATTTTCCAACGTTGAATAGCTAAAACGCGGCGCGAAAATTGTAAATGGAAACAATGAATAATTCGAATATTGCGGTTTTTATTGTGAAAGTCTGCGTGAAAAGGTTGAAAGCTTTCAACTCGCCTAATAAGAGTTGGCACAAAGATGATTATTATTGTACCTTCTTCATTGAAACGCTAAATAATAATAATGTTAATAGGGGAAGTCGTTAGATAAGTTACGATTATGTTTGAAAGAGAAACCAATGTGATTCATTACATGGTAGAATAATAGGAATTTGTCTTCAACTGGGTCACAGTCTCTGGACTAACGGATAATTAAGCTCAGCATGTTTTAGGGCATCAAGAGTGTAGAGGCACCAAAAAGTTTTATTGATTGACATTTAGCACCAATTTACTTCCCTTTTTGCAAAACGTCCGAAAAATATCACGAATGTTTGAAATTTTCTCAATATTTATCTCAAATACGTTTCTTTATATTTTTTACACAAAATGATATGAGAGACATCACACAATAGGAGGAAAGGAGGGTATCAAAACCTTTATTTGTTCAGGCAGTTTTTCCCAAATTTTCGGTAGTAATTCCATGATAAATACAACTATATGAATACCCTGGCTAACAAATGCCCCTTTTTTTTCAACAACACCAGAAGGTAAGGCCCGAATTTCAAAGTTTTTGTTAAGTGAGTCGTAGTCCAGTCAACGTTGGGAACTACTGGGTTAGGGGCACTATCTTGTCTTAATCCGGCCATGACGGTCAACATAATTCAAGTAACATATCTTCATATAGCATTCAGGGATCTTACGAAATCCTCATATATAGTAGAACCTTAATAACAGAAACCTCGATAAAGTAAAAACCTCTATAATTTCAAAAAATAATCTGTTCACTTCCCCGCGGATTTCAAAACCTGTGATACTTAAAATACACGACCTCTATAACTAAAACTTATAATTTCAGTATTAACCCTCAGTTACTTAAAGAAATGTTTCGACGACCTCTATAACATAAACTATCTCTCAATGAGGCATTTCGAACGTATGTACACAACAAATAGTTTCTCGAAATTTATTGCTTGCACGTGTTTACAAGTTAAATTGATAATACACACAATAAGTATACAATCATATATTGTTTCTTTGAATCTCTATAAGCTGTATTTGAAGTTGTTAGGACAGCGGTTTATTTGGACCATTAATTGTTGATCACTCTCCAGGAAACTGTGCTGTGTGATAAAAGTAACCTAACTAAAACGAGTTCAATACGAAAAGTACCAACACTAACATACGCTGATAAATTAAAAGCTATAGAAGCAGTGAAAAGTTGATTAAGAAGGAAAGATGTTGCGGCTCAGTTTGAAATACACGAAAGTACATTATCACTCATAATTAAAAAAGAAGCTGATAACCCTTGAATCGAAAATGAATTCCATTTAGTAACCGCGAACAGTTTAAAACAAAAAACGAACTTCTACTGTACATGAAAACAAACCAATTACGGTGATGCTTTTTTGTTGTTTTTCGTATTTTGAAAACAGCGATTACGCATCCAAGTCCCGAAGGCTTGGAGACCGGCATGACATTGACGATGCTTGATAAATTATTGATCTCTCAATATATGCTTTTATTTTACATTGGGAAAATACTATTAGATGTTGTTATTATATAAATTGTAGCATTTTATAAATAAAAATAATGTCTACAAAAATGTTATTGTTTAAATTATAAACTTCAAAGCAGAGGTAAAATACAATATAAAGTACTATCCTCATAATGTATAATAAAAAATATAATAAGTAAGGTGTTAGAGTCTCCGGAATCCATCTGAAGGCAATTTAACGCTACGTCGTCAGAAGCCTCTCGTGTAATTCGTTTCTCTCAAATATGCCTAACGTGACATTGAATAATTTTATACATTTTCTTATTTATATAAATTGGTTACAAACTAATTTCCTTTAAAATATATGTTTTTGGTCCAGGTTATTTAAAAAAGGTAATTTAATTTAATGTGTTTTCTACACGTAATATGTATACACCTATACTTTTATAAACAAATTACATTTGGTCTTAAATTAGGTGTCAGATCGTCTGCAAAAACTATTAAAACCAAGTAATCTTTTAATTTAAGTGCCCAGTTAAAGTTTGACATATTGACGTAAAATCCTTGGACTTTAGTATTGTCTATAATAAACTTATATCGCTTGAGCAATAAACAAAACAAAATCTAGGTAGGTAGGTATCAAATATTTTTGTTGTACGACAGTTACGTCTTAATAAATCACACAAAATATAACGTTGAGATAAATTCAGAAGATATTCATTCGATATATTAATATTCAATATCAAATAATCTTAAAAATTAATAGATATACAGAATGTTATTTCTGGTCAAGACTATTCAGAATTAAGTTTGCAATCATTAGTGACATAAAACATTTATAGGAATGTCTCATTAGTTTGAGCACAAAAAACGTATCAACACTTTTTTTTAATCGAATTTTAATTGAATCGATTAATGGGGCGGGCTATAACTGGGAGGTGTAAAATATGTCAGAGTAGAGGCACCGTCGAATATTCCCTAAAAACATAGACCGGGGGCTGATGACACACTTCTTTGTGTGTGGCATGGAAGCTATCTGGATAGCACGATACCATGGCTGACTATAACGTCAGTTCATGACTGCTTTGAAATAAATGCTAATCCTATAAAGTAACTACTCGTATGTAACAAATAGAAATGCAATATGTTCATATTTTTGTTCGCTTATTTCATATGTTTGCCTGTTTTTGTAACTTTTTTCAATAAAGGTTTGCTTCTGTTGGTGGTAGTGTGGTGTTAAATAGCCTTCCTCAACGATTGCACTATCAAATACAAAAGAATCTTTTTTAATCCGACTAGTAGTTCCTAACGCGTTCAAAGAAACAAACAAACTTTTCTGCTTTATAATATTAATATAGATACAGTTTATTATGGAAAAGGGTTTCAACTAGTTCATCGCATAAAAGTGCAATAGAAATAAATCACGATTAATATATACAGTTAATATTCTGTTCGCTACAAACTTGTTGCTTTTCCAAATGAGTACATAATGAAACCAAAACAACGCGCTAACACATATATAAGTATATATAAGTAAGCTTCTCGATTAGCTTAGTTAAGTCGAGTATGTAATAGGTATATCCAGCCAGCCACGGCAGGCGCAAGCATCCCTGCATAAATTAGTCTTGTTAAGTGCACTACAGGAATTTAATCCTCATATTTCAACTGTTAGGGTTCGACGTCTCTTTTTAACCCCGAAATGAATTGCATGTGAACATACAAGTTTTGAACAAATTTAAACTTACTCGCTCTGGACTTTCGAGTCATTTTTCATTACTTTCCTGAAAAACTCATTCTAAGAATTGCAAACAAAATTTTAAAACAGTATCATCACATCCTGAGCTTTATTTTCTTCTTCGTAAATACTAATTTAGAATCCCGTTTGAAATATGTTTAGTCGCGTATACATATTTAACAGTGCTCATTATTAGGTAAACGAAATCGGATTACAATGGATTAACTGGGTCTGATCTTTCGCCAAATCGTGGGGATTCAATATAGTCTTATTGATTACCTCGAAGAGTTTTAAAAATCTACCTAAGATTAAAAAGGCATTAGCGATTCGCAAATCCTAGGCCGACAAATAATTTGTGTACACTAGGTGTTCCCACAACTTCGCATGGAGTTAAAAATTATTTAATATTTTTTTGCCGGTTTTTGTAACTTTTATGAGTTCAGCTCTGCTTGTATTGATTGTGTCGTGACATTAAATAGGCCAAAACCTTCCTCAATGATTACTCTATCAAATATTAAAAAAAAATGAAATCTAATGTGCAGTTCCTACGATTAGCGCATTCAAACAAATTTTACCGCTGTATAATATTAATATAATAGGGTAGTTAAGCATTTTTCAATTATTTCATGAGAAGGTAAGTATAAAATAAGTAATACATGATAAGTAAGAAATAGACAGCGCTCTCGCAACGGTTTACTTAGTTACCAACAAAAGTTTAGTGTCAAAATAAAAAAAAAGATTGCTAATTACACAATAAAACTTATGCTTTGGGAAAGCCAAGCTTTGGAAAATATAATGTAAAACAAATAAAAATTATACAAAATAATCTTCTCTGACTGCATTGCCAAACTAAATTTATATGTTTAACAACACTAGGATAAAACTAAGATCAAATATACATGTAACTTTTCAAATAATATTTATGTTTCTATGCTTTTCTTTTCATTTTCATCACGAGTTCGAGATAAAATTTATTATTTTCCTTAACGTTCAGTATCCCAACAGGGGGTAATCTTTATAATCGTATCACGTCTATCAAAAGAAAAAACCATGGCTATTTCCTTCTTTATCGTGTTTTTTATTCCAACGAAACAATATTAGAAAAGAGAATAATAAATAAAACTATATGAATAACAGCAATACACCTTCTTTGAAAACGTAATTCTTTTGGCATTGTTACAGTGCTTACACATATTGTTAGCATGTTGTAAACACAACATTATGTAAATATGAAAGAAAATGACTTTAAATACATCATACAATTTAAAGAGATATTAAAAAAACGTCACATTGGCCCGTCAACTTTACTCATCACGACCAACGGATGTGTATGTATGAATAGAATCAACACCTTTCTTTGTTTTTTAATATGTACCTAAAAAATAAAAACCGATTGAGTTTCTTGCCAGTTCTCCTCGGCGACTGGGTCGATTTACGTACCGATTCGTAGTTTTGACATTTATAGGCGTCTTTTAGGGGCCAAAATTGAATTCAGTGTTTTGATTCGACTTGATAAGTATTTAAGCATTCCGAAACTCGTCGGTAAATTGAATTACTACAAGTGTAAAAACTGCCCTTGGTCTCAGACAGCAACTGGCGCTGGCTACCATTAACTGCGCGTAAATGTAAGATACGCGTTTATTGTCTAAAGTAAGTATAACAAAATAAATATGCTTGTCAAATATTATTATTAAGTCAAAATGTTTGGTAGTTTTTTAGATCTAAACTAGGGTAAATAGAAGTATCTTGTTTACATTTAGATCGATTTCTTATTCGATCGATAATAATGTTTTAGACACCGTATTTACTATAAAAATATAATAGTGATAATTCACTACGAAGATTTTTTATATAGCTTTTAGGTTTACGGTTATAGCAACAATCTCATCTGATGTTAAAAGATGATGTGGCCCAAGATAATGGCCACGCTACGCCTAATAGAGGATCACGTCTATTATAGACATTTTTCAGCAAATTTTCAACTTGAAGATGGTAGTTAGCCATGAGGGTGATAGGAGAACTCCTACCATCACTCAAGATCATAATGCTAATATACGATGTAAGTACCTTGATCATAAAGAAAAGTTAAAAACTAAAGCAACCTTTTAATTGAAATAAAACTAATTTAAACGGATTTTATCGCGGTTATTTATTAAATTTTGATCCCTTTTAAGTTATTTTCATGGATTGAGAATAAATATATTTATAACTATATTTTAATCAGTGGCCGTCCTATTGTACTCAGCGCGGCTAGACTTATGAAAACTCAAATGCAAAAGCGGTGGCTGAAGCCATTGTATTATTCTAGCTGTAATTTCCTCACAGACGAGCCTCGCGACAATCCCGTCTTATCTTTGTTCCTTGACAACACTTTCCCTTGAGCAAGTGCAAGGACCGTTAGGGTTTCACCGAAAATATACTTTATTGTAACTACACAGAGTCGTAACTATAATGATTGTAGTTCGGTGTATATTTGTCGAGAACTGACCGGATTTACAGTGCATCTTCACAACTTTTGTAGTCGCTTTCATTTCACACACTACCTAATCGGTAGGTATATTTATTTTGTTTTTATTTAAGAGTTTACTATTCTTACAATTAATTTTAGTTTTTTTTTATATATAGTAGAAGTTATAACGGTGTGGCCCAAATTGGTGCTCACGCTAACATTGTGGAGGAATTGGCTCTCAAGTGCAACTGCCAGAGCACGCCTATTAATATTTGACGGCAGAGGTGGTAACTAGCCAGGTGGACATTAGAAGAGTCCCTACCACCATGCTATTATTTCATCACAGTGTTTTCCTTCACTAAGTGCTCAGACGCATTGCACGGATTCGAACTCACGTCCATTGTCGTGGCGATCGTACATACTATCAACTAAGCTATCATCGCTTCAAAAATGTTGTTTATGAAACAAATTGATATTTTCTTTAATAACAGCGTTTAATTTCTATGATATGGTATACGTTTTTTTTACTATGGCATCTGCCTAGGTAGGTAATCTAGCCAATGTCAAGCGAATTACTTTTATTAACACAACGTATATAAAGTAACAGCCAAACTCGGAACCATTACTTGTAAATTACACAAATACTTCGAACTCACGGCGGTTCGGCGTGAGTGAATAGGATCCGTTCAAATATTTTAAAATTATATACCGTATCCGATGTTTCGAATAATTTTAGGTAAAATTGCAGTTTAAATATAATCTATTTACCACTAACAAAAATTGTTTCATTAATTCTAAAAAATTCAATTCTAAAATTCAATTCTATAAAAAAAATTCTCATCAAATCTTATACCAAAAATGACGTTAAATGTGTCTAAAATAAAGATAAGATTGCTCAGAATTATTAAAGAATACCTATTCTCTTTCTGAAATGACTCTTTAAAAAATGTGTTGTCCTTTACCTGAAAATATACAAAACTATCGAATATCTAAAACAATTTAACATTCGTAAGTAATCAAAACCAATTTGGTACTTAAAATATATGCATATTTAGATCCGGGGACCTTTATTCCCAAAGAATACAGAAAAAAATTAATAAGAGTGTTTGGGCTTTTGCCACAGTGCATATGATCACAGGCCACTTTAATTTAATAAATATAGAAACTTACATTTTATTTGTTACTGTAATAAAAAATACGTATCTTTGAATATTTTTTGTAAATACAATACACAACTTGTAACGTACATACTTATTTCAGACAAAGTTTTAATCTAAAGTGAGTGTGTCGTTAAGAAAATCTCAGAGATGCCGTGGTTAGGCGCCACGCCGATCGACGTGGGTATTAATCCTATAGTTGATTAGGTTTTTCCTAAAGAAAACGTTACGATATCATAACATGACTGGCAATAGAATACTGCCCTTATGCCGGCTTAACTAGCAAATAACATCAAGTTACAAATCTTTTACCTGGTACCTGTATATTTGTGTCTCGGATCTGTGTGTTTAGTCTATCACTTAATCACTTATTGTTTAATCACACGTTGATTAAACGATCGTTACTTACGTACGAACTTATTATTAAAAAAAAAAAAACAAACAAACAAAACCAGAATATGAATACTCATTTTAGTAGAAATAAATTGTTTTATGAAAAATATAAATATATAGAATTCAAAAAGTAAGAAACTGTCTTAATACGTAATTTCGAAATATATATATATATATATATATATATACTAGCTGACCTGGCAGACCTTGTTCTGCCTTTTCGAATATTTAATAATATCGACTGCAACGATATCTATCGCGTTATAATCACTTATTGACATAAAAAGTATCCTATTTCTCAAGTTGGCTCAAACTGAACACAGTGTGCAAAATTTGATTAAAATCGGTTCAATAGTTTAAGAGTTCATTGTAGACAAACAACGTGACACGAAAATTTTATATATAAAGATATGTATACAAGAATTGCTCGCTTAATATATGATATTTAAATCTTAATGGGCAATATCGTTACCTAACATTAGATGAGTTTAAGACCAAAATACTGTACTTATAAAAAAATTAAAATGTTTAATCATTGAATACCTTTGTATTTTGCCAAGTTAATATTATTGCCTAAAGCAAAGTATTCAGTGAAGAAGTGGTATAAGTATACGTCTCATATTTATTGGCTGGCTCCTGCTGTGGGAGACAAATAATTCACCCAGAAGCTGCGGCAAGATTGTCTGGCAAAATAGCAAGTATCCTATGCATTACATACTTACTTGAAGTTTGTATATCACTTCAATTAACTTTTGATTTAAAAATGAAGTTATAAATAAATGTTACTCCTAATTAAAATATAGAATTATATATCATCATAATATTTATTCTACTGTATATTTTAAAAAGATATATCGTTTCTAGTTTTTGGTCAAACATCAAAACTCATTATATAGTTGAAATAAAATAGTTAAATTGAAGAGAGTAATTTAAACCAACATTATTATTATGCAGGAGCAATCCAGTAATACATTCTTTAATTCCACTTTATAACTACATCGAAGATTTTACGCGATGGAAATCTAAACTGCCAATAAGTGTAATAAATACAAAAGTAATAAATTACCCTATGTTAAGGAACATTCCGGAGCGGCTGAAACAAAGACATCACGTGCCAAGAGATGATAAAATAAATTTTGAACATCCGCCATTACAGAGCTAATGGGCCGTATCTTGAAAGCTAGGGAATAAAAGATCCGTCGATTAGAAACTTTATGTTTGCAATTTTCCGGAGACTCTCCCCTAAGAGTCTTCTCAACCTTGAGGACGAGCGTACACATGACAATGTGAACAAAATAGTTATATTTAACTTCGATCACATCGTTTTATATGGAATGATCTTTAAACTATCACAGGTTTCTGGCCATACGACCATTCGGCCATACGAGTGTCGCCGTGATATCTTTTTGACTGCGTTTGCGAAGGGCATTCCATACAAAAAAAAACAATTTCGTTTATCCCGTTAAAATAAGACGATGAAGGTGAAGGTGGTACCCGACTAGGGGAGGCGTGTCACTTGGTGCAATACTCTACTCAAGCGGGGTAGTAGGGATCTGTTCCGACTTTGTTGCGACTACTATGTACATAGTAATAAGTAGTAACTCTCCTTGTCAACGACCAATTTATAATGAGCAGCCGAAAGGCTTGCAGGTTGGTATGACAGTGACGTACATCAATTTCCATCAAAGATTGTACTATGCATACTATTATGTACAAGAAAATACTTTACATTGTTTTTAATCAGTGATTCTCACAGTAGTAGACTTGTGAACTAGAATAAAGCCTAACTTATTGAAAAGCCTAAACATTACATATTGCATAGTATTATAATAATAGGACTCAAACTTAAGTGACTTGATTAATGATTGCTCAGTTATAAGAATATTACCGAGATAACTATTAATAATATATATAAATTCTAAAACATATATGCATTACTTATAAGCTAAGATATTTAAAATTTTACAATTACCTATCATTGTGTACTTATTTGTGAGACAAGCGATGATAGCTCACTGGTAGTGTGGAGGAACGCCGCGTCATGGGGCTTGAATTCGAATTCAACCACCTACAATGAGCTTGAGCTTTCGGTGAAGGAAAACATCGTGAGGAAATCATAGTATGGTGGTAGAGCTTTTTCTCATGCCCGCTTGACTAGCTATCACTCTCAAGTTGAAAATCTGCCGCCAAATACCAATAGCTCTGTTCCGGCAATTACACTTGAGAGCGAGTCCCTCCAAAATAAAGGCCGGCAACTCACCTACGATTTCCCTGGTGTTGTGGGTGTCCACGGGCGGCGTTGATTACTTACTATCAGGTTATACGCTTGCTTGTTTACCGCCTATTCTATATAAAATCGGAAAAATCCGGCTAAATTTGATATTCAGATTCAAGACTTTAGTGTTCAAGTGATTTATCTTAAATGGAAATCTAATAATGTCAGCTCCAATAGGTGTTACAGAGTTGTAAACGTGAACTAGTTGTACGAACTTGTACACGGTAAACTACCAAATGGTTTGCATTTCTGTACATATTATCATAATCCAAGTCGCACGTTGTTGCAACTAGCATAGGACCAACGTAAAGTAGTATTTGTAAATAGAACTAAACGTCTACAGCCTTTGCGAGTTAAACTTACAAATTTTTAGTTAAGGGCACTAAAATAGGTATATAAATAGTGAAAATTTGATAATTAAATGAGATATTAAACATTTTCTAGGCTAAAAAATAGTATATACTTTGTTGGAAAAAAAACAGGAATATTCTGTTTTTTGTTAACAATCGCTAACGTTCAAAATATAACTACATAACAAATTCTCAAGTCTGTCATTTTCGGTAGGAAAATTGATTAATTAATAATTTGAATATATTTTAACGCGATGATAGCTCAGTTGGTAGTGGGCACGGACGTCGCGTCAAGGAACTTGAGTTCGAATTCATCTATAATGGACTTGAGCTTTCGGTGAAGGAAAACATCGTGACAAAACCATAGCACGGTAGTAGGTCTTTATCTAATGCCCGCTTGGCTAGCTCCCCCTTAAATTGAAAATCTGCTGTTAATATACCTATAGGTGTGGTCTGACAGTTGCACTTGAGCGCCAGTCACCTAGGCTTAGCGTACCCACTATCTTGAGCAACATCGTCACTTAACATCAAGTGAGATTGTGGCCATAACGCTAAAACCTTGACAATGAAAAAATATTTTTTTGTTAATAAAATTTTCAGTAATATCTAATTTCAATATAATTTCCGACAATATTTATTTGTGTGATAACTTCTACAGGCACAAAAAATATTTATAACTTGAAAAATAATATATTTTTAAGAGTTTCAAACGTACAAACTGATTATAAACTTATAAAGGTAGAGAAATGGAACCAAAAGATCCATTTTATTCGGTTAGTTGCACAGGAAACAGACTCAATTATCTAACTATCGATTGGACATAAATCTGAGAGAGAAAACCCGAAAGACACTCAATCCACAATCTACGATCCTGTGTAGACTTTAAACGAGTTAAAAGATACTTTGACTGTAGGTTCAGATAAACTGTTCAATTATTTATAAATTATAATATTTACTTTTCGCAGAAAAGTACTTCCATTTATATAACAAACGTAATCTGATATAATCGGATTACGAAACCTAAATATGGCGTTCCATAATAACTTGGCAAATTTGATATGTAGAATAAAAAATATGTTTGTTAACTGGTACTTAAGGAAAAACATTATAATATTAAAAAGTATAGCCATGGAATTGTTACTAAATTTCTATATTTTTGCTATTTCAGTGTTTAAAAGATCTTTCTTACAGTACAAGGAATGCATAATTTGGAATCAAATCTTGGAATATAATATTCTGTATTGAGTTAAATTAATCAATGTAATAACGCTCTAAGATTATCTATTAAATTAATAATACTACCAATGAACATCATAGATTACAGACAGTTTAATGTCTTAAGGTTCTTGCCGTATAAACTGTGGATAACAATCGTAATGAATCAAAGCTATTCAGTCAAACCATTCATTAAACGGATCAAAGGAGTAATTCTACTTGACTTGAGATTATTGCCTTACGCGTTAACAACAAAAGCACGCGAACCTATGTGATACGCCTTATTATTACAAAGAATACATTGATCGACCACACAGATCATAGTTTATTGAACTCGATTAAATTAATTTGATCACATTATTTGGGCTATTTCAGTAAAGAGAATATTACAAGTAGGTATTTGAAGATTGGTAGTCGCAATCGTGATTGATAAAATTGCTTAAATATTGAGAAGACATCTTTTTATAGAAATAATAGATTACACAAGAATTATAACAAGTTTACTGTTGGAGCTTTTTTTTTTATTTTTATGGTTTTAGCGTTATAACCATAATCTCACCTAATCTTAAGTGACGATATGGCCCAAGTTGGTAGTCCCCTTAAACCTGTGCAGGAACTAACTCTCAACTGCCGGAACACACCTATTGGTATTTTCCAGCAAATTTTCAACTTGAGGGTGGTTTCTAGCCAAGTGGCCATTAGTAAAAACCGTGCTATGGTTTCCACACGATGTTTTCCTTCACCGAAAGCTCAAGCTCATTGTAGGTAGATTCCAACCCACAACCCTTGACACGGAGTCGATATACGCTATCATCGCTTATGCAAAGCAAAGCTATGCAAAGCCTAAGGATTTAGATGTTTTATAAAAGCTAGGGATGACATAATAAGACGTGTTTTCATCATACATGTGATTATCAGAATTAGTTTTCTCCGACTGATATGTGATATACATATTGTATAGAATGCATAATTACGGAATTTAATAAAACACACCAATTTAAAAAAACGTTAATGATGCATAATAAAAAAACCTTAATAAAAATATAATCGAACGAATTTCGTTTGTACCAACCAGCGGCGCCGCGTTCAAATTAAAAATCGCGTAAATTGACGGGGGAACCGAAAACATATAAATCCAAAGGCTAGCGGAAAATTAAAAAGGTTCCCGAGGCGAAAAACTGTCTTTCGGCAGTTTGACGCGGCGTCGAACGTAACGAATAATCAACCAATGTCTCATTGTTTGACATTAAACCTTTTTCGGTTTTTAATGATAAAACGAATCTTCACTGAAACATAACTATAATATTCATCCATACCAGGCATTCCAGTCATCAATAGCTCGACTAAAGCGCCATCTTTTAGTTTAGCCGTAAGGCCACTTATCGGAATAAAAACTGTCCAATCACTCAAGTTGAATCAAAAAATACATATTTACAAAACTTAATTGAAAGAAGTTAATTAGCCGCCGGGATTGTCACAAACAAACATCGTGACATGGGATTTTTTTATATGTATGGATATTCACAACTTTTTAAAAATATCCACTTTCAGTTTTATTTATTACTAGGCATTAGAATATTATAATTGGGTCTTAGCGTATTTTTGTGCTTTCTTTATGTTAGAAATTTTTGCAAGACCACTTGTCTAGTGGTACAAGTGTAATAGGTACTCCGGCCAGATACTAGAAGCAGTGTGAAAGCAACCATTGGTTGCTGAAGATTTCTCTCTGAGTTGGAAAGTATAAGCGGTTATCGTGAGGTCTTTTTATTAGGAATCTCAAGTGGTTTGCACAAGGTGAGTCCCATGCATCTCTCTCTCTCTCTTGTTGAAAAATACTCAGTTCTGCTTTTCCCCACGCGAACAAAAAATGTAAGTAACATCTACCTTAGTTGGTCGCCTAAAATGTCACATTCCGTCTTCAGCCGATGTGTATGCAATAATCAATTACATTGCAAATGATCTGTACCTGACTGAGAAGCAAATACTAGGCCCGTAAGGATAAACTTCCAACCTCTCTGTTTTATCTTATAAACCAGTACATATGCAACTTCCGAAAGGTTTACAAGCTGCTGTAACAACAACCACTATTTTTGAATTTTCAAGGCATACTATTATAGTAAAAGTCTATGGAGGTTTTAAAAAACAGGTGTATAATCCCACCAAAGGACTTTCAATGTCTGGCTTATAAATAAAATGGAAACGCTTCAAAATATTTTAATTACGTTGACAATGTCCTTTTTTAGAGCATGACTAAGATATAACAGTATCATAAAGTACAGTAAACCTGCACTCACTTTACAGCCCTACAAAAAAAAATTTAGCAAAATATACTATTTTCTTTGGCAGATACTGAGAAGCATTTTTTTAGTTTGTAATTACCCATAAATCGAAATTACTTATTTAAAATACTTCTAAATAAAATATGACTGTAAATGACAACTATGTCAGTAGTTAACAGGTTGGAAATGCTTTTAGTTCACCGCAAAACTCCTCAGTGGAATCAACTGGTCCGTCATTTCAACAATATCTAATGTATTTATTTATAATTGTTAAGAACATAATTATTGTACCAGCATTAAACAGATTATTTGGCCTTTAACAGCGTAAATTATTTCGGTATTAGAAACGCAAGAGGATTACTTAATACTCTCCATCAACGTCTCACTGTTCGAATGTTTCCGATAATGATGCAGTAATGCGTTTGCAGTGTTGCCATTAAGCAGGGAGTTCTACCGAATGGTTCATTAGCTCATACTATTATGAAAATAACTGTAATATGCCCAATATCGTAATATATTTTATCTGTATTATTGATAGCATAGTGTCCGTAATTCTGTATGCACATTGAATTTATCCTTTTTTTAATAGATAATAATCATTAGTATCATACATAAAACAAATTAGTTCGTCTGTCTCCGTGTTTGTATGTCCAGGATACTCAATAACGGTTTAAGATAAAACTTTGTACCTTGGAACTATATGACATTCGAAAACTGATCAATAATGATTTTAATAAAATGGGTAATTTTAGAAATTTTAATGCTGCTATATTACATTAACAAAACTTTGTATAGGCTGCACAGTGGACCTAGAAGTTTCATGTTTGATTGTTACTTTGTGTTTGTTAATTATATGTACAAAGTCCGTCTTAGTTGACATTGGCAATATTGCCTTTAGGCAGATGCCATAATATAAAAGATGTAATAATTTATTATTTATTATAGAATTTATATACTTAACACTTAAAATCATTTCTTAAAATAGAAGACAAAAAATATGAAATTATAATAGTAACTACGTATTTTAATTCAAATTTCATAACCTATAAATATAATAAATGCGATTTATATCGTTCAATATGATACAAAATCGAAATCTGGTATCCCTTCTTTAGAATTCCACTCGTACATTCTCGCGTTAGGACTATCTTTAGATTTATGGCAACCCACTGTTCGTAATATTATTGTTCTAAATTTAGAAATATTTATTTCCTACCGAATTCCATAAACAAATGTAATATCGTATCCAAAATACCGATGTTTCATATGTAAAGCTTTAGATTTTATTTTAAAAGAAACACATTAATGTAATAAACCGCTATATTGGCAAGGCTGTATTTAACGATCTGTTAATGTCCGGTATTCTTGGATACGCTTATGACTGCACTGTGACTGAGAGGTACCTATCCAATCTGCGGACTAGCGTTCTGAATATCAATACCGAGAGGCAGTCCATGATTAAGCGCATTAATAATAAGCTCAGGATTATTTCCGATTGGGGTAATTCGAATTTGGTCAGGTTTAATATAGAAAAAACCCAGGCGTGTCTATTCTCTGCTAAACGGAGTCCATTTACAATGACTCCCACTTTTCAGGGTATGTCCGTTCAGATTGCCGACAACATCGATCATTTTTTTTTTTGCACAGCAAAGTAACTGTACTGGATCTGATGGTAAGTACAGTACAATCCATTTCAGCGGCGACTGACAGCGAACAAAATACACTGCCAGTCGCGACTGTCATGCTGGCCTGCTTAGGTACCTCTTCATGCCTCTTTTGAAGGACCCAATATTATAGGAAGGAGGGAACACGTTGACAGGAAGACGATTCCACAATTTCACGGTGCGACAAAGATAAGAGTCAGAAAACTTTTTGGTTCTGAATGTTATAGGTGTCACCGTGAAATTGTGACACCGAAGTCCCGCCCGTGTGGTTCTGTTGTGGGAAAGAGCGGAGGAAATGAGTTCAAAGAGCTCTTCAGAACACTTACCATGATACAAGCGATAGAACACGCTTAGAGAGGCAATATCCCTGCACAATTGAAGCGGTTCCAAAATGTTGGTAATAGCTTTATCATTTACAATACGGACAGCCCGCCTTTGCAACTTATCTAAGGCATCGATGAGGTATTTAGCGGATCCATCCCAGGGATGCGAACAGTATTCCATGCACGGACGAACCTGGGCCTTATAGAGAAGGTACAGCTGGTCGGGCAGGAAAAACCGTCGCACTCTGTTCAGGATTCCGAATCTCCGAGATGTTGTGGAGATGACATACTCGATGTGCTCCTTAAGATTTAAGTCACTCCGAATATCTATTTCCAAGATATTTGGGCTGTCGCGCATTGCAAGCTGGGTGTTCTGAAGAGTACGGTTTGGTGAAAAGGGGGATTTTTTTAAAGTAAAGGCGCATACCTGGGTTTTCTTGGCATTGAACTCAACCAAGTTACTTGCTCCCCATGTGGATATGCGGGTCAAGACTTGGTTGAGTTCAATGGCAAGTTCCTTCCGTCACTTTTCTATATCTCCCCGTCCACAGCCAGGCTTACTGACATAGCACCCATGAACCGTGCTATCGTCTGCATAGCAATGAATGTGTCCCAGGGGAAGCATATCATTGATATGCAGAAGAAACAACGTGGGATCTTCTAGGGATCCCAATAACATCTGATCTCAACTTTGGGCGTGCAATTGAATCAAAGACAAGAACAGCTGCCAAGAAATTGGGGATCCTCTTCATGGTTAAGCAATATTTCGCATCGGAGCAACTTCTAAGCTTGTATCAAACCTTTGGGATGGTTTAGCCAAATATCAACTGGCTGTACTTGACTCCATTGAGCGCCGAGCTCGTCGGCTTGTGGGCGATGTGATACTGATGCAGGCAAAAATGCTCAGTCTAGAGCATAGACGTAAGGTAGCTTGTCTCTCAGTATTTTACAAATTCCACTTTAGAGAGTGCGCGCAGGAATTACATGATTTAATTCCACCCAACCCGTTTCACCACAGGACGACCAGACGCTGCGCGGGTTTCCACCCTTATGTGGTAGAAGGACCCATGATTGGTACGAAACAATTTACGTCTTCGTTTATCATGTGGACAGCAAAGGAGTGGAACTCTCTCCCGGCGTCTAACTTCCCATCAACTTATAATCTGGATAGTTTCAAGAGAGGAGTGAACAGGCATATTTTAAGTTTGCAGGCCCCATCGTCGGCCTTATCTATACTTACCACCAGGCATGATTGAGATCAAGCGCACAATTATAATGCATAAAAAAAACAGTTTTATAAACGAAATTAATATAGGGAAGTTCCTGTAGTTCGTCGCCAGATGTCCAACAACTATATGGTCGATTGGTTTAAAATTTGTCAACCATATTCTTGTCACAACAATGTCATAATGAAGCTTGCTCGACGAGAAAAACGCAAATGAAGTCGTAGGCACCAACTACTTGTTGTATACTAGTTATTGATTTTTCGATCCTATATTAAAAGACTTTTCAGAAACCGCTTTCCAATTTTTATGAAACATATAGTGATTTTCTTTAAACTAATGTATTTTATCCCAATAGACTGTTAATTATATTATAATGATCTATCTTTTATTATATTAATTTATTTCACAGAAAAAACCGGAAGGTTTCTTTTAGTTTAGTATTTATATGGCAATTGTCAAACAGTTTTATACGATACTTTTAACACATTCGCTTTGCGTAACATGAAAAAAAATGTGATGATTGGCTTTAAACAATTTGGTTGAAAGCCAGTCATTATAAACACTGTATTAAAATAATGTTTTATTTTCCAAATTTACTTAAACATATGTTTTTAGGACTCAAAGGGAAACTCGACCCCCCATATATTAACATTATGACGTACTCAGGTAAGTTCTAAGCCTCACTTAATATTACAGAAAAACTGACCTAAGAAGTACTGAAAATAGTAATAGTACTGGTAATCAATTGGCACTGCAGGCCCACACTTACGCGAATTTAACTACAAATTTTTACAGTGATCAGTAAATAAGAACAAGAACTGTACCACCGCCAGTGATTTTATTACAGTATTTGCCTCGAAAGCTCAAACTTGTAGAAATAATACCCGTGTAATTAGCCGCGGTTTCCACACGTAACCACTGAGCAATTATTGCTTCCAACTCGAACAAATGAAAAAAACAAAAGTATACAGTTATCTTGGGCTTTCACTCACTTAACGTTTAATACTTAGCAAATATATCGACGCTTGAAAGTATGAATGTTGTATATGTAAAATGCAAATGATACGCTTGTATACATCATTTGTTTCAGAAAATAATCCTGGGAATGAACTTAGTTTCGTTCTTCTCAGACGTAATAAAAATTTGTTTGATGCAACATTAAATAAACTAAAAAATATATTTTTAAGAAAAAGTTTTTTGGTTCTCTTGTAAAGTTCAATTTTGCGAGATAACACAAATATTCTTTCTATCGTCGATATTTTCTTTCAACGTAATAGTGAGTAATGATAATACCTTTCCATACATGTGTACAATAGAAATATCATCTTGTCTGTTAAATAAATCTACGGGCATTGTAAGACAAATTTACTTTCTTTGAGATACTAAGGTAATTAAAGCACAGCGACTTATTTAAATAAAAATTATTTACATAATAGGTATTTAATCTAAAACGCGTTTTAACACTTATCTAATTTTCATACAACCCATTGCGCCTTCCCATTTATAGCCTAACACTGTCCTCCTGTGATGTTTTCATACATACCTCGCATTTCTATGTAATGTCATCAATCTTATTTCGTACCAACCAAACACTATTAATTACTTAAATATTTATTTATACCAAATATTTTGTTGTAACAAATTAAAAATATTCTCCTACCTGTTTGTGTATAAGTAATGTATATAATATTTCTTATATTAAACACGATAGGCGTGTTTCACCGCAATCATTTCAAAAACCTTTAAGGTAAGGACTAATATGACCTTTGAGTAGGAATTACGGTCGTCCCTTGAATTTCTCGTCAAATTATTCAATAAATGCCAAGTTTGTATCGAATTCCAAATGAAATTTCGCCATAATTCAGAGAATTCCTGTCATTGATCAATTGGCTGATCCCCCGTCGGTTCTGTCCGGGAAAAGGGATTATTCGATTTACTCACAACACTTTAAAATTATCCGGATTTCCTTCGAGATTGTATGCCCCTTACTTTATTATATTTATCTTATATTATTATATGTAAATGTATTCACTTGTTTCTTACTTATTTTGGCATGGTATTATAGCAATTTATATTATATATCTGATGGATTATGCTTAATAGGAATCTTGCAAAAAATCTATCTATCTAGATAATATTAAAACATCAAAAATTATTGAAGAATACTGAATTTTACCTAAATTTTTGAAGTCGTTTTCAAGAATCATTTAATACTACTAATTTATTTAAACAAATTACAAGTACATAATAAGCTTGTACATAAAATCCCTTCAAATGTATATGTATTGTAGCTTTCTGGCTCATGTTTGATATATTAAATAGGAACCTTCACAAAAATTGTTACACTGAAATCATGACATACTTATTCCTATAAGTCCCGAATGTCCAACCACTAGCAGCTACTAGCTATAATTATATAAATGGTGCGCCCAAGTATCCTATATGTGGGAGGATCTACAGTAAGAAAATTGGATACGTAAAACATACCAGACTACATTTGGTGCAGCATTCAAGTCCTTGTAGTGATTGCCTCAACGGAAATCGGTTGGAATCAATTATCATCAATTTCCTTCAAATCTTTTTACTACCAAATACCACACAAAATAAGAAAAATGCTGCCTTTGTATTCTCTGCATTCACATCTATAATTTTAGGTTAATTGCAATTGATGATACTAAAAACAAAATTTAATCATATCTCATACTTCCCCATGCCATTTTTCAGTGCGATATTGTGTTTTACATTGTTTGTTGCTCGTAAAAAATATATTGTGTGGGTGCTGGTAGCATTATTTCTGACGCGGACATCGCTTTGCCGTTTTTAATTTTCCGCTATCCTTAAAATTTATACGTTCAGAGTGATGATTATTTTTATAATATTTATTATTCTTCGTTGTTTTATTTATTATAGTATCATGTTTGAATAATGACTCTAAGCCTATTGCTAGGGACATTACAATATAGCACATATAATGACTATCGAGAGATCGGCAAACTGTCTACGGTCACCTCTGACTCGGTATGTCCATGAGCCTCCAGGAAGCAGCATTAGCTGATGCTGTAAAGTGAGTTATTGCTACAGGTCTGTCACCATGTGTGTGATGACCGTAATCCAGTGCAACGCAATTGCCGTTTTCTGGTTTACCCACGATCTTTTCTATTTTCATCTACTCATGCAACTGTAATGTATATAGACTTTAGCCGTATTTGAAGAACTTAAATAAAAGTTATTTGACATGTTCGTCAATTGAGGACCGATTGTAATAATTATATTGTTTAGAAAGGTTGATAATATTTTTTTGTTTTATAAATAATTTGTAATGTTAAAGATTAAAATAGTCTTCACAGAATTTGGTCTTTTCAGCTTAGCTAATGATTGAGTTATTCCTTGCTGTTTTTTTTTTAATATTTTATTATCTTGTGAATATATAAAAAGCTTATATAGGAGAATTAAGAACATATTTCAGAGGTATTTAAAGAATTAGGTACACCAAAGAATTAAAGTGTGAACAAACTGACGGTAGGGAAATGAGCCGAGCAATATTAGCAAACAAGTTAATTGACCTGTAAATGTCAAGGCAGAATGAACCCTTTTCCGTGTTGGTGCCATTGTTCATTGACTTGCGGTTATTCTCAAAAGCGCTAATATTTTGACGTATCTCTTGAAAATACACAATGTAATATAGAGAATTAGAAATATTGCTTCAGAATGAAAGTAATTTTAATTACAAAACGTTTCACTCTTAAAATTTTCAGTGATGAGAAAGTAGTGATAGCGATCGGGCAACACGTTTATCAATGTAGATTGGAATACAATGAACATGTACCACCTGTTACCAAGCATCTATTAGTAGTTACTCCTAGAACTGCGCTTAGAAGCCAGCTTGTATTCTTACTTACTAATTGGCCCGGTAGACGTTATTCTGCCCCTATCGATAGTATATACCTCGTCCACAGCGCTGAGTGTCATGTCATGAAATAGTTACGAGTCATCAAGATGATCAAATATATTACATGAATTTTACTTCTATCAGTCAACTCGTTTAGAAGTACGCGATCAGGAACACATCTGCACAAGATTTATATACATAAAGATATGCAACTTGTTAGTGACTCGCTTATTACGGTACTTCCAAACTACATTAGGAATTAATTTGATATTTTTTTTTGTTATGGCTGCAATCTCACCTGGTGTTAAATGACGATGTTGCCCAAGTTGGTAAATACAGTAAGCCTAGTGTTAAGGTTTTTTTTATGGTAGCTCGGCAACGTTACTGCACTGTACCTGATGTTAAGTACAGCATAGTCCAAAAGCAATAGCAACCATCGAGAGAACGACAATCCATCGCCAATCGCTACTGTCATGCCGGCCTGCGCTACTGTCATGCTGGCCTGCGCTACTGTCATGCCGGCCTGATTGACTGTCAAATGCAACTGCCGGAACTTTACTGTTTGGTAAATAGAAAAAAAACGAGATGACCGATATGTATTAACTAGACAGCGCAGTTGACCTTATTTTGCCATTTCCAGTAGTCCTACCTCGACCATACTTATCGGAATAAAATCTATCCTGTCACTTAAATTGAAGCAAGTAACACATATTTATTCAATTTGCGTGATTTGCGTGGACGAACATTGATAAACATAAAGTAGTGCCTAAGTAACGTAAACAAACGTCAAGCCATATATCGCTGTAAAAATGAAGAAATATGAACGCCGACTTCATAATTTCATATTTTCGGTCTCGTTTTTCCTTCATTACACGTTTCACGAGACAAGAGTGTAATCTCGAAGGCCCGGAACCGCTCAGACTGTCTCAGCGAATTAAATTATGCTTTCCCATGAATATTATACTCGGTGTCCCTATCTTTCCGCGTTGTGTAAACGAGCCTCGACTGTGAAAAAATCACAGTGAATCATAATTCATAAGCGCTTTTAAAGTTATCTAATAAAGTGACCTAATTTTCTAGTTATTAAGTCTATAATAAATGGATAGAGGCTTTAAGTTCTTTTAATATTTCCAATGAATATCATTATATCGGAAATACATAACTTTTACTATTCACGAAGGTCTCATAAAAATGAAAATTGACTGAAAAAGTATATTATGATTTGCATTTAGGTAATAGTCTTTTTTTTAATTTCAACTTAAACAAATACAGTATCGTTTTTGTTCAACGCGTTTTTGTACTCTATATTTATCGATATATTTATATGTATATTTTCGATAGAGTTAAACAAATCAAATTTTTTATAAGAGATTTTATTAAGTCTAGTTGCTTATGCCCATATGTAAAATTGCATATATCGGGTACATGAGTATACTAAAACTACAAAATAACCATCTTGTTACCGATTTACGGGTGGCTGTGACCACAACCTTTTTTGAGGGCTGGATCCGCGCCTGCAACCACCTTACTATGATTTCATCAGGATATTTACACTTAAAGCATATGCTTTTATATCGAGATACAAACTTGTGTCTATCGACGCAGTATACTTAGGCACTGTCACTAAGCTGTCATAGTTTCAAATTAAAAAAAATAGGTCAATAATTTACCTTGATAAAAATTGGAAACCTTTATTTGACGAAAAGGTAGTTGAATATTAAAGTCCCCGTAAAAAACCACCTTACAAAACATAACATATTAATAAGGTATGATACAAATAACGTTCAAACCACCTTCCTGAATTTGTAAATAAACCGCATACAACTTGAATTACAATACAGAAAAGCTATTTATTACTGCAATCATGCATACATTTTGTGAAGCCATCGATTCAGTAGTTTTTTTTTATCGTAAAGCCAAGATAAATGCCCGGTTAGCAGGGGTCCAACGTTGATTTATACTGGATGTCCGTCAGGCAACGAATTACGGAGGCAGCGATGTAAATCACGCAGTGGAGCCTGAATCGATACACCCTAATACGACCTTATACTTCAGTTAAGTTGCGTTTGGCTATTTAACACAATAAACTATCGAAACTTCAACGTTTAATTACATACAAGTATATAATAATTTTACTAAGTAATAGTTGATTATATTATACTACTTATATATACAATATATATAGCCTGAGTACTTATTTGGTTTTTTAGCTGAATCCTCTTCTGTGACATAGTGGTTTTCATTTTAACTCCTTTTACTAACCTGTTACTTGAACCCATATTTTGGAATATTGATGGCATTTTGTATAATACAGTTTGATTAATTAATGTGAGCGAGTGATGTAAATTATAACATTATCAAGGAAATTAAATTTCGAACTGCCGCAAAACACCCACTGAAAAATTCTTAAATTATGCGAGATTAGAAAAATACTGCCCAAGTGATTTAGCATGAATATTCCTTAAAATACGTTGCCTTTAATAAATAAACTACTTTTATGACAATCTTCACAATATAACTATAATAGGCTAATTAGAAAACTGTTTGAATATATAAGTACAACATAGTTATTCTAGGAATGGTACGCAGTAATATCTTCAGTAATAATTTGATAACCTAAAATAAACCAATCTTTACATGTATTATTTTGTATCCTATACTTTGTAGTGATTTCCATGATTATTTTTAAGTAAAATTAAACACATACAGTCATTTCATCGATGATTGACTAAATTCATTAGAAAAATCCTACTGTATCGATCATATATGCTTTTCCCTATTTAAACAAAACCAAAAATTGTTAAAAGGAAATAATTTCGAGTAAAAAATAGGAAAGTAAAGATGCCATTTCCCTTAGAGCATTTACTATAAGTCGTCCTTACCACCTAATGTTTATTGCGTCGACAGGCAGTGTTCAAAGTTTTTATACGTAAAATTTTACGTTCGTAAAACATGTCCAGGTGGATGAAAAGGGGCGATGAAATTTAGGGGTGTTTTGTGTTGGATTGTATGGGTCTTGTTTTATAGTACGCTTATAACTACTATGATTCATTTCTTTTTGAGCAACATTAAAAGTACCGATAAATATTTCAATTTTTCAATCACATTGGGTTCTAATATGGGTACTTAATCAAATTCTACCAACAATCCGAAATATACATTACAAAAAAGAAAAGTAAAAATAGCGTATATTATTTACTAATTTGTAATTGACAGTTGTAGTTTACACAGTTTTAAGTCTCGGGTTATATTCTTGTAGGACCCAATCAACTTGTAATTTAGACGCAACTTTTAGTGCAGAACAAATTAACCAATTTAAGGGCTTCTTCACCGATTATTGTTTAGTCATGGTGGTGAAAACGTGTTACAAGTTAATATTTATGGACTCCTCAGTGACAAAACGTCTGCGATTAAAAAAATTTAAATTAATATTTCAAAGAAAACCAACAATCAAAAAGTTAATAGAATTTTCAAACTATAGTTAATAATTAACTATGTAATTTATTTTCTCACATGTCTATAAGTACGTACTTATTTAACACTAGCTGTGCCTGTGACTTCGTTCGCGTGAACCTAAAATTATTTAATCACGCGCCGTCTTTCAAATTACAATAACTTTTGATAGAGTTAACCGATTTTAATGAAAAAATTATGATTACCTTCGTGAAGTTTTTTCATAAAAATTGTACATTAGCAGTGATGCGTGCACAAACAAACAGACAGTCAGACAGACTGTCTAAAAACGATGTAAATGTATTTTGTTACTTATTTTTACTCACTTATAATTTGTTTTCACATAAATCTAAAAGTACAGACGCATTAAATTTAAATTATTTTTATGTGTAATATAGATTAATAACTCAATAATGAAATCATCAAAACGAACGCAATACGTACCAAAACAATAACTCAACTGAAACAAAACCAATCTATAAAAGCCATTCGCACATGACAACTTTCGTTTTTCGAGCAAAAAGTTTAATTTAGCCCTTGAGTAATACTCAACAGCGGGTGTTGCGAGTTATTGGGCGAACGCTGCAATATGGCCGCTGAGAAAAATTACAAGTGGGAAATCTCAAGCGCCCTTCCGTTGCACTATAGGGAAAAGGGCTTACTACTGTTACGACTCATAAAATTACTCCATTAAACAATAAAATACACAATATAATAAAAATAGTTAGATTTGATAAAAATGTATTTTAATTTTATTACTAATTTTGTAATTCATGAAGCAGTTATAACTCTATAGAAACTGCGTTTATTGACGCAAGTTTGAGTCCTACAATGAGCGTGTTTATTCGGCGAAATAAATCTTGAAACAATACCATTTTAGCAGGTTATTTTCCATTAGCCTGTAAAGTTACCATTCTCAAATTAAAAGTAAGTCGTGTTTCATCTATAGACATGCCTTGAAAGCTACATATGAGAGTAGCTTTTTCTAGGACGCTTTGTGTGAAATACTATTAAGCAACATGATCACTGAACATGCCAAAATAGTAGACAACAAAAATAAAAAATACTTTATCTTAAACTGTACCGAATTCAGTCTATTTTTACTTAAAAACAACTGCTCTTATTAATAATGACGCGAGCAAATCTTTAAACATGTGATATTTAGTAGCATACGACGTGGATTTTACTCCTGATGTTTATCCCTGCCCGAAAATCTCACCTGGACCAATTTTAAATACCTAGCCATGGTTTAAAAAAAGTTATAACCTAAACTACAAATGTTAAAGGTATTTTGCATAACCCATGTAGAATATGTTAATCAAATTGTATTTTATTCTAAGTACCTTTAAAGGCATCTAGCCCAGGTATTTTGTAGGTCCGGAAAATAACGTTAGCTTCCGATGAAATTTTGTTGACCTTCGTTGTTTCTGACCCCACGACTCTTTCCATAGGGTACTTTGCAGTCTTTATATAAAAGATAATAAGTTTATTTTAAACAAAATTACATCTACATTGCATGATTTAATCCTTACTAATATTATAATTATGATTATGAGTTTCATGGCTAGTTTGTTTATTACTCTTCCAAACCTTGACTACTCAACTGACCATTAGATCATTAGATATTACATATATACGATTTCAATCATTGTTTCACGAATGGTAGTAAAATAACTTTTAGTTCGTGGGAATTCATGGGCAAAGCTAGTCTTATATGTTTATAACATTATTCTTTCATTTTATCTTTAAACTGAATTACAGCAATTTTAAGTTTAATGTACACAATAATCTTCGGTGTGAATGTTCCACTTAAGTAATCCACAGATCAAATCACGTTAAATTTCACGGCTCTGTGAATCTCATTACTATGATTACGATGAAAGGTTTAAGCGATTATTACCTATCTAAAATAAAACTTGGGTATTTCATATCTTTCGCTCGCGAAATTTCGTTTTATCTTAATTGAATATACTTTAAAATTTTATTGCCTAATCAACGTCGAGTTATTATTTTTATAGTTATGATTTAGCGTTATAGCCACAATCTCACATGATGTTAAGTGACGATGTGGCCTAAGATGGTGGACACGCTAAGCCTATTGGAAGAGCTGGCTCTCAAATGCAACTTCCGGAAAATAGCTATAGGTATAAGGTGGCAAATTTTCAACTTAGTGGTGGTAGCTAGTCAAGCGGACCTTAGAATAAGCCCTACCACCATACAAAAATAGCAAAATTTAAATAGCCAATACCGTTAAATACCTGCATATATATAGGTAGTTGTGGTTCATTAGAATAAATCAAATAAATGGTAGAGTAGAGAAATAAATGAATACTGAGCACATTGGCCGAACTCATAACCCAATTCTAATGGTAGAGTTCTACTTTTATTCGGAGTGAGATTTGACAAAGTCCAGCGCAGTGTACCTGGACCGGTCAACATCCGGACCGGCCGGACGTCATTTCAGAACCGGAAAATCGGCAATCTCCTCTCCGTAGGGACTTTTTATTTTACGCGCTCGTGTTACTCGCATCTGGTGCCCAATGTATGTAGGTGCTTTACGACGTAGATGCTTGCTGTTTTACTTATATATTACCGTAAAGTTAAAAGGTATATTCATTTTAATATATAGTGTTTAACTATCAAATGTTCTTCGTTCACTATTGTTACGATGTATGAATTTACTTTATTTTTTCCCTCTATAAACGTTATTCATAATTCGAATATACGGATTCATTCAATAATAGAACACTGTATTTTGTCTCAGCGAAACAGTTAATTTTTATTGTTATACAGTTTTATAGCGTATTTGGTAGGAACAAAATATCTAGACGTGCTAAGATGCTGAAAATAAAGGATTTTATGTTTCTTACGCAGGACAAAAAATCGTGTGAAAAATATATGAGTAAAAGTTCCATCTACGAGTTTCAACCAGAGCCAAAAATTACGTAGGCAGTCCCATAAGTTGGCCACTACCGTAGTTCGCTCCATCGTCCCCGCTACTACCGAGAAGAATAGTCTGTCAGGCCCAATAAGTTCACTAAAAAAATCATCAAAATCGGTTAGGTCATTTAGATGGGCAAAAAGTTACGAATATCGGAATTTTATATGTAACAATTAATATGAATGAAGACGCGGGCCGTTCCAAGTATATATTAAATAATTTATTGCATTTTATTACGATGCCTATAGAGTGCGGACATTATTTTTAAATTGTAAATGTATAAACAAGTAATACTGCACTTTGATACATACATATAATCAACTTAAAACAAATCATTTTATTAAAGAGCTATTATCCAAAACTTTATAGCACATTCTAAACCCAATTTCGGTACATTTTAATAACAAACAGGATACACATAAAACTGACTCCCATAAAAAATGTAAACAGAAAGCAACCACCTAATTCATACATAACTCAAGCTAAATGGAATATTTTTCCTTTAAATCCGGCGCTAGGTTCCAGTTGGCAATATTTTCTGATTTATAGCCGAGGGATATTTATTAGACCAATAAAATTTGTCCTTAGCTGGTTTCAACCTTCTTCATATTTCACGAGAACAGCTTTACGTGGCGTTAGAGTGTAAATTATATATAATACAGGTAAAAGTATCATACATGTGAAAGTTTTCTACCATAGTAACCTTTCATTTAAATCAATATCTTGCCTATAGAATACGTTTGCTAAATAGTAACGTCTATACGAATGATTGTTATAGAATTTTTTCAAATCATGAATCGTTTGTTTTTCAAAAATAGGTCAAAAATCTATTACCGTTATGGAAACAACATGGCTTTCTGGAAGAAGAGGAAATGGCGAAAGAAACTCCGGTAATCGCTTTTTTCATGTAATTTAAAATACTCAAAAATCATTTTATTTTCATAAATCTGTTTTTATAATGTAAAACTTAAAAAAAATAAAAATATTTAAATCCGAATTTATATCTGTTAAGTAATCTACAATTATATATCACGCTTTTTTAATAAGTTTCTGTTTTACAATTATTTTAAACTGTTACGGTTGTAGTTCACGTATTTCTTGAGGGATTTTATTATAGACGAAGACGCATTGTCCTTTAAATGACTTACATATTTTTGAAATAAAACTAGTAGTTTCTAATATTAGCGCCTTCAAGCAAACAAATTTTCTTTTTTATAATATTAACATAGATATAAATATTCTCTTAAGCCTTACTACTTTCTATTGAAATTAGTATTAAGAGATTACTTTGAACATACTTACTAAAAACACCTAAATAAACTTTGAGATCATCTTTGTATACATTAATATTTTAACGCTACGCAAATTTTTCCTAATTTCAAAATGCATTTTGTATTGATTAGTAGGTACCTAAACCATTATCATTAAACTGTAATACTGATATGATGTAAAATAATGTTACTCAAATACACTAAAAATTCCAATTTTGCATACCTATTTGCTCGAAAAAAGTAATACATTGTATCAGGTTAAGTAGGAGTGGATAAAGCCAGCACGAGCCTGTCGCAAATAATACAACGAAATTTGGTTTTCTATACATATAAAAACACTGAATCTGAGCCAACCTGTACATTAAATACTTTTTAAAACATATAATTGGGGTATACTTTGTTATCTATATAAAGATCAATTTTTTTATATGCGTCTGTCTATTAATTTTAGTCACGACTTGTTATTTAAGTTACACAGAGACGGTTTTTACACGCTTTATATTAGCTTCATCTGTATGTATGTATGTATGTAACCGACCCCTTTTTCTAAGTAAAAGACATCAACGGGATCTAATTACACGCTTTATATTAGCTTCACCTGTATGTATGTATGTATGTAACCAACCCCTTTGAGCTCGATTTTGTCCTACTTTGAACGATCAGATTTAATTCAAACTTTGCGCACCTGTCAAAGATCGATGACAATGCAATAATCCGATCAAAGCATCCGATTATCCTAATTAGATTCGCCAGGATTAATTAATTCCTTTCCGCATCCTTTGCATGCGAGTAAGAGAGATAGAGCTAGTGCGCGAACTACGCATGCGTGCAGTTCAAGTAACTAAAAAATAAAAAATAAATAATAGTTTAAAAAAACTAGAACACACGCTTTATATAGAAAACTAAACTAAAAAACAGAAAATAAATTTTAATAAATATTAATTAAGAAGAATGTAAAAAAAAAAAAAAAATATAAGTTATTAATAGTTTGAATAAGAAAAAAAATGTTTTATTGTAAAAAAAAGCGTGGGGTGCATGGTATCAATAGTTATGAATATTTAATTGACAGATATGAGATGGATTATCATTTCGATATCTCAAAAAGCACCCCCGCTTTTTTTTAAATAAAATATTTTTTTTCTTATTCAAACTATTAATAACTTATATTTATTAAAAAAAATACATTATTCTTAATTAATATTTATTAAAATTTATTTTCTGATTTTTAGTTTAGTTTTTTATATAAAGCGTGTGTTCTAGTTTTTTTAAACTATTATTTATTTCAACGAACAAACTAAGCAGATTGTTGACTGTGTGTAGATTTGTAGATGAGAGTTCTTTTTGCATGTCTTTTTAAGCCCCAATTTTTTACAATGTGCAACTTTGCAACTTGCATTAACAGAATTTACAGTATTTTTTATACTGAACATAGAATTTAGAAGAATTTAGAAGAATTTATCATACAGTAAGTCTTAGTTTTGGGAAACTTGTATCAGAATAGGTTTTAACTGTCTGTCTCTTTAGAAACACATTGAATTTAAAAACAGATTACTGGTGCCTATAGACAAGTTGCACCAATTGCAGTTGAAAGCTAAGCTTGTTCTGTTATCATTTTATCCCTTCAGTGTATACACTGATATATTTTAAGTCAATAACTTTATTCCTTTTTTTTTAGCAAAATTTTGACAAGTTGAAACTTAAGCATTTGAAATTCTGTTCTGAAATCTTTTGGGGTAACGCTCATTTAGAAAGTCTGCTCAAAGTAACTATGAGAGCAAGAGAGATATATTTTATTTAGGGATCCCTATATAGCCTAATTTGAATAGTAAAAAGTAAAAGAGGCATTATTAACTAAACTTTTAATAACTATGAATACATTTCTACATTATCACAAGTACTATTATTTATATTGCATCAACAAGTTTAAATCTTTGATGTTGCTGTTCAGGTATTACATTGAAATACTTCTTATATATAACTTGATGTTCCCGACCCTTATACATTCTTTGCACCCATGTATGATCCCAGTTCGGTTCAAACTTCTCACAGGTAACTACAACTTTGCCGGGCTCCATGGCAAAAAGTGTTCCATTAACACCAAAACCAACCTGAGAATAACCAAAATGATTAAGTAATTGTTTGTCACATCAATGACAATTATCATGTATTTAAACAACATTAAGTTTTGATTTTAACAAGTGCTGACATTTAATTACTTTTGTTTATCTGTTTAGAATATATAAACCAAAAAATAAAAAATATTTTAATAGCAAGATTATATTTTATAATCTAATTTTGAACCCCTATACAATGTATTTGAATAAAAAAAAAGATTGTACACAAGTTTATAACTGCAAACAATTTTTTTTTTATCAGAAGTTCTATGAAAATGTATACAACTGTCAGATTCTCAAATTAAAGATTAATTAAAATACAGAAGGACTATGTGGAGTGATTGAATACAAATCAGACTGGATTGTAAGGTACATCAAGGGTAAATCCAAAGTAGAAGTTTCAGACATGTCATATTTAGCTGTCAGTCTACATACATCCAGCAATTAAGAGGACTAGTAGTGACATGAACTTGTTACTCTATTTTTGTTTCTAATATTAGATGAACCTGTGTTAGATCCACCTGCCAAAAGACTAGTTGTCCAGTGCAATAGTGACAACCCTAGATGAATTGCTGACCTTTAAGTGGTTGTGGTAGTTTTTAGATTGTACTATGCTTGCAATCAGATAAGTGTCGGCATACTACCTTAGATAAATAATGATAAACTCATAAAATAAAGAATCTGATTATTACATTTAATCCAGGATGAAACCGTGTAGTCCGTTGAGTAGCAAGCATATGGCCTGATTGTACAAAATGCCCATCTTGTACTTTCCATCCACGCCTCTTTGGTTTTACTTTACAGTTTGTGTTTTCTGTACTTCCTCCAGTCTTTTTACTTGCATTACGGATTAATTCTAGAAAGTTAATTATTATTTACTTACAAATATTCATCGCGTCTATATGCTATAACTTCAACCATTTAGGCATATTATCCATGAAAATTTAGTCAGTTTGATTTCATTGCTTTGAAAGGATACTATATAAACATAAATTTAAAAGATATAAATTCATGACATAAGCAACTCAATTGACCAAAATATGTCCAATACATCCTTAAATCTTCTCTTATTAATAGTATATTAATAATATTAATATTAATTAATATTAATATTAATTAATAGTAATATTAATTAATATTAATATTTATTAATATTAATATTTATTAATATAAGAGAAGATTTATATAGCAGAATTATTTCTCTGTAGTACAGAATTCATTATCTGTAGTACACATTCCAAGTATTACAAAATATTAATTCTCGTTTCACATACCTTTTAGTGCGAAATTATTTCGTGTCGGTCCTAACAAGAAATTAATGGACATTATATATTTTTTTCCAGTACGTGCTTCACGTTTTGTATTATGATATTCAAAACAAAATATCTCCTACAAAAACGAGCATACAACAATAATTTTAACCTTCACTTTCAAGTTTTAAGATTTTGACATTATGACCATAGACTTCGTACAAAGTAAAGAATTCTGTCCATAGACTTTTTCTTTCTCTTGTGAAAACTTTCCTAACAGTTTTTGTA
Organism: Actias luna; assembly: GCA_039707435.1. Classification (NCBI taxonomy): domain Eukaryota; kingdom Metazoa; phylum Arthropoda; class Insecta; order Lepidoptera; family Saturniidae; genus Actias; species Actias luna. Next base: position 5,370,960 of record JAZHAC010000034.1, on the reverse strand, counting down.
ACATATTATGACCCGAATGATTATTCATAGTGTACTTCACGAATGTGCATCAACCAAATTAAATATATATTAAACAATGATCTTTATTACATCAAGTAAAATGTCATCAATGTTACACATGGCACCAAATAACTAAGTATCAATATAATTTAAAATAAAAAGCACAACAAAATCCTTCCAAAAATATATTTCTCATTTGTTTCATAATAAGTCGTAAGATAACATCAACGTTGTAGATCACATTCTTTTCAATTAATGTATTGAAAGCTATAACAACTCTAATCATTATCTCAATTAAATATGATCACATTCTACGATGAATTCGCTAAAATAGTATAATTTTGTTACCATAGTATGTGAAAATATAATTCCTTTTTACTAGTGAAATATTGATAAAGTAAAATTCTGATCCAGTATCATTCATAAGAACTTTATTCATTGAAACAAATTAATCTACAGATTTAATTAACATGATACATTCATTCATTACAATCAAATTTAGATTACATTATATATTTTATACCAAAGTTTTCTAATATTAGTGTCATAGATAACACACGAAGACTATAGAATTAGTGTATTATTTATGATTCAAAGTGAAATAAAATAATAAACATAAATCATTTGGTTTCCAAAAAATTCAAATTCCAATTTCTATAATACAGAAAACACTTATAAAAACCATGTCACCTGATGCTTTAAATATTGCTCGACGAAAGTTGAACGATGTTCTAGGTGAAAAATCTACAAAATATTTTAATCATATGAAGCAGTGGTTTCGAATGAAATTAACCAAAGAAGAATTCGACGCTGAAGCTCGAAAGCTACTCAACTCAGAACAGGTACACTACCATAACGAGTTTTTACTCGCTTTGTTAAATAAAGTTGAAGGTCTAGCAGAAACTTCGATAACTATAGCGCAAGAGAAAGCAAGTTCACATAACAGGAATAGAAAACATAAAAGAAGTTCTCGTACATCTGAGAAGAGTAATTTCGAACAGGTCGATCTACTGGAATATTTACCTCCAAATTCACCGCCTGGAGCAGGGAGCGACGGAGTCAAATGCGCTGCACAGGTAACTATATCGCAATTTTTATCAATACTGACATGAAGAGAATTTTTGAGCTGATGAAATTACCAAATAGTATTACTACAACTACTTCGGATTACTAAATAAAACCAATTATATCTTTGAGTCTGCATATATATGAACAGCTTTTACCCCATAAACAAAACACATTTTTATAGATATAGGCTTATAATTAGCAACATTGTATTTTTTTTTTAATTATAGTTTTAACAGTTTGTATTAGCCTGTAAGCCTTTTCTAAAAATTAAATAAAACAAGATTGTTTGAAATTATTATTATGACAGTTTAAAATAAACCCCTTAATTGAAATTGGTATTTTTTTACAGGAAATATTTTTACCTGATCATGCATTAGTAGTAGGACGTTTCATGCTAGCAGCGTGGGAACTGGGACTTGAAGGGGCTGATGATGATGCTGCAGATATCATAGTGGTTGCTGTTCAAAATTTCCTCAAAAACGTCATCAGTGCAGTAATATCACAAAGAAAAAGTTATAAAATGCATGGAAAGCATTTTAAATATGACATAGGGGGAGATTCTCCAAACATGTGGCTAAGAAATACGGCAAAGCTGTATGATCCTCAGAGTGGGGGTCGAGTCAATGTGGATGATGGACCAGATGCATTGGGTCCAAGGTGTCCACCAACTATCGATGAAATGGAACAAGCTGCTGCTTTTGAAATTGCTTGCAGGTGATTATAAGTCATCAGTAAAAAATGTAAACTTTTGTCCATTCAATCTCCATAGCTCATTAGCAACAATTATAAATACTTAAGATATAATGACTGATTAAAGTATGTAAATCAGAAAAAATGGCAAAAGTATATAGTATTTTAAAATATTATATAGTGTTATATAATGTATTGTATGTGTTTATTATAGTATTATGTAGAATTATATATTATATTATCTAGTATTTTCAAAATTATAAGTTACATTATGGCTAGGTTTATAGTTTGCTTTTAGAAGGTTGCTATAGTTTTGCTTCTTGTTCTAAAATATAATTTTGTCCTTTTGAGAGACTTACATACATTTTAGATTAAAACCTGTTACTTTGTATGGACAAAACATTTTCTCTATTGTAGCATACTTCCAAAAGTGCTATTATTGCCCCTTGCATGTTCTCGACCCATGACCTTAGTGTTAATGCATTGCCACTTGTGAAGCTCTTGTATCTAATGTACAAAAAATTTGGTTTTTTGTACACAATAAATTAAAAACAAAAAATTATATATTTGTTTGATGTTTGCCCTTCAGAGTTAAAATGAAATATAGTGTGATAGAAAGTAATTTTTTCTTAAGAGTACATGCATATTTATGTTGCCATCCAGTTGGGTTGTGAGAGGCAGTTGTTAATTTTTATTAATTTGGATAAGCAATAGAGTGATTGCTTTCAAAATACACATATACATATTTTGTTAGTTTTATTTTAAAACACCAAAAAAGTAAGTTGATAATGAAAGGAATATAAACTATTTTGTTTATTACAGCACATCAACTGCAGAGCCTAATGATGATAAATTAACCATAGATGAATTCTATGATACCTTATTGACCCATAAGAACATTATAGCATGTCATTCAGTGTATGCTGTGAACATGGAAAGGTTGGTGGTGATGTTGAACCATCCTAGTTACTGAATTAGAAATGTGATGTGATTTAGTGACTTTTCTATACATCATAAAACTGGATGGAACTGAGAGGAACCTTATTTATGTTTATAATCGTGTTGTAAGAGATAAACATAATATTGGCCAACTCTGGTGATTGTTTGATGTAAAAAAAATGCCGGGAACTAAATAAGATAGAAGACCAGTGGAGGATATATAAGTATAATCATATTAAAGTATTAGAGTGTTTAGAGTATTTTAATAAGTATTGTTGTACATATTAGAAATATAAATCTGTGATTTGTGACTTAAGTTGTTTTATTTAAATTATTGCACTTAATACTATTAAAAACTAAAGAAATGTAAACTGTATGAAATAAAAAACAAAGCATTTTTTTTTGTTGTATACTCAACAATCTATATTAACTAAATAATTAAATTACAAAATTATTTTTAAGAATCAATATATAATAATACATAATATTTTTAATTTTCTCACTAAATAAATAAAAAAAATAATTTCATTAATAATTAAACAAGACCAAAGAGGTAGGTTTTTTAGGTTACAAGATAATGCAAAAATTTTAAAAAGTTATTATAAAAGAAAATAAGTTTATCAAATCCTTCAGTTTACAAAGTTGTTAATAAAGTTACCATAAATAATATGAAGAGAAAAAAGTGTTTCAGTAATGAGAGTGTAGAAAAAACACTAAATATATGTCTAAATTAGGTTAAATTACTCTAGTTTTTTTTTGAAATTTTTTGATATTCATGACACGTAATTTTTTACAAATCAAATCTATAAAGAATAGAGTAAATTAAATGGCTTCCACCTCTTTGCAATTAATTTAAAACCGATCATCGTAAGTGACATTATTATTGTGCAGTTTCAAATGTATTTTATACTTTATCGACATCATGTATGGCTAAGAAGTATAACGAAACGGAATTTAAATGCATTACGGACCTTTGAACACTTTCAATATGATCCTTCAACATAATACATAAAACCTATACCTAATAATCATTAAATATAGATTACTCTTTGGTTTTAAAATATTCTTAGTTGACGGTGGTAAAAGTAAATTCGCTACAACCCGTTTTTTTTTTGGACACCAAATATTATTACTCGATAGCAGAAATTATTTTGTATATTTACTAAACAAAACAAAAAAAAATTGAACTGAAGCAGATTTGCTTTTACATCTTACACTGTCTGTACAGTTTTGCGTATCTTAAGTGTTTAATTTTAATATTTTCTGCAAAAAAAGGAGTTATAGGATAACTTTCGTAATCTACACTAATATTTTCACGCCACACAGTTTACAAAGTGTAGTTTCAGTGAAATAATCAGGTTTGCGAAGAAATTGTTACTGGTGATGCACTTCCCTCCGATGTTGATTGAATTATTATTTTGGGTATTGTAGTTGTCGGCGGCAATCCCTGCGGACTTTCTTCAAGGTATTCTAATTCGTGTTTTTCCGCTAGTCCGGGTATCTCACGATTTCTACTGCCTAACAAGTTATGTTTGTGCCAAACAATAAAACCTAGTGCAGTAATAAACGCAATTATTCCTATAGCACCAAATGCAATACCAATTGCAGAAGCTTTTGACATAGTATAGAGCCCTGAAAAAGAGATATAATTTTATTTATTATTATAAACTTTGCAGTCTTTTTACTGAATACGGCACAAATACTTGGCCTGCTGAGGCTTTTCTGATAAACGAAGTACTCATTTGATCAAATTACTGAAATAAAGACTAAATTTACTCTCAACCCTTCTCGAGGTAATGCTTTTTTATATTGTTTTAAGTTTAGCGTTATGGCCACTATCTCATCTGATATGAAGTGATGATGACGCTAAGCCTAGTGGAGGGATTGGCTCTCAAGTGCAAGACCTATAGGTATTTGGCGGCAGATGTTCATCTTGAAGTTGATAGCTAGCCATGAGGGCATTAGAAAAAGCAAAATTCATTAATGTACACTTTTTTAATCAAAAAGTTTTTTATATTCTTCGAGAACAGTATTTCTTTTGTCACTACTTTAACTTGCACTTGCGTTTACACTAGTTTACACGTTTACTTGTTATAATTAAAGCTATTATAATTCTTCAAAATTACAAAATTTTGATGTCTGTTTTAAGTAACATAAATATTCTAGGCGCTTTCCAAGTGTTTATTAGCAAATTAATTAATGCTGGTCTGAAAACAGAAAGTGATTAGAGTAACAGCTAAGTAAGGACTGTCAAAATTTACTTTTTCGTTTACAACAATTTGTGTTGGTTTTTTCTTGAAACTCAAATTTGAATGACAACAAAATACTTTCAAAATTTGTACTGGCGATATAGTCACAGGTATCTCAAACTGTTGTACGTAAAACACGTATAAATTTAATATAAACACATACGAAACTTTGCATACAAATGCATGACATACTTGGTTCTTATTAAATGAAACCGTGATACGGCAAATAAAAATTACACTACCGTAAATTCAAACTTCATTAATTTACTATCGAATTCTTAACGTATTTTAATATTTATTATATTCTTATCTTTGGAAACCTTAAATTACCTATATATTCGTACCTGCAAGGTTCTGCAAGTTATTTAGACGCATCGAATTATTTCGCACGTCACTTCATCCACTTCCAAAAATAAGTATTATACTTAACTATTTTAGATTAGTGCAATCATTGAGATAAAAGTTTCACTATATTTAAAATAGCTTCTTTAATTTGTTTTTGTTTATAAAAGTATGAAATTTAAAGTTTTGGAACCGCTTAGATATATCGTGCATATTCGTATTAAACAGGTCCTTACTAATAATTTCCAACGACAAGTCTATATGGATTTAATAAAGGATTTAAAGATATTTCAGTAGAACACACCTTCGACATCAAGTATTATATCGTCAGTATGCTCCTTCTCATCGTCAAGTCCTGCACCACACGTCCACGTCCCGACATCTTCATACTGCACTCTACTTATAGTTACAGCGCAATCTCCACGATCAAGACTTTTGTTTTTCGGAAAATAGTAACGGTTTAGGATTGGGCTATAAGGAAACAATAAAAATATTTATTATATTACAACATCTTCGCAAGGATTCTATAGTAGGAACGCAAAACAAAAGGATCTCAGAGAAAAACTTGAATATACATTTAGAAACTGAATCCGGATTTATTAATAAAACATGTGACTACTGTACTTGACGCGTGTCAAAATTTAAGCGCTAAAATATGAAGATATTAGCTGACACGGTGAATTTCGTGTCTGTCGTGGCTGGTTATCAGCTCGGTTAATACGTGAGGTGGCTTGTAGCATATTTGAAATAACAAAAGTTAAAACGTTTAATCGTGAAAGTTAAAACTTAGTTTAGAATGAAACAAAAAATTATGTACCACTCCGTGACAATTGCGAAATGTAATGCCATTTTGTAAAATGTACAAAAATACAATTTTATCAAATTTTTATGACTAATTATTTGTCTGTTTTTATTTTTAATATTGTTTAGATTTTTTGCAATTATATAATTTTGTTAAATAGATTCGTAACAGTCTCATTCATTCAGTCACTTTATATATTATAAGATTTCAATAAATTCGATTCGATAACGAGCACAATAAAAAAATATTTTATATATATACAGATTTTTTAATGTTCCGATCAATTTCCATATTTTTTCTTTTATAAGAACCTTCTCCTGACAGTAATTAACACAACAAAAAAAGAATTAGCGAAATTGTTCCATCCGTTCACGCGTGATGTGATGACCAAGGGAAACAGAAATTCATTTTTCTATATATATATAATGTTACGTTGAACTAGCTTTTACTTACAGCTTCGCTCGCGTTAATATTGATTTTGTTAGACAAATCGGATAACACAATAAAAAATTTCATACAAAGTTTATCCTTCTCTTTAGCCCAATACCAATAAATTATTCGCAAAAAAAAATTGACCTATCACCGTCTCAAAGTTCTCATCTATCGCTGTACCGAAATTCATCATAATCGATTCAGCGGTTTAGGTGTGAAAGCGTAAAAAACAAACTCAGTTTCGTATTTATAATATTAGTAAAGAAGTAAGGATTTCATTCTTAAAAATAAAATTAATTAGGTTTACCTAAAAGGTTTATGCTCCTATAGATACCCGAACTATAGCATTCAAATAGGAGAAAGATTAAAAGGTTAACTAGATTTCATATGCGTGTAATATTATAATTAAAAAATCAGACCTCTAATTGCTAACAAAATGAATCAATTAAAATCTCAGTTGAGTTCTATACTAAATGTTTGGAATGGACAATAAACGTGAATATTCGGCCAATTTCAACGTAGAGTTAGTGTGGTGCCAGATCTTCCTAAACTCCATACATACGTACAAAAATATTTGTGTTTGTGTCATATTGCTTACGTTAACGCACATATTATGCTCAGTTTGAACCTTACATATGAAAATCTTAAAAAATAAACAAGTCAGCCTAAGTTTATTACCTTAAAAAATTTAAAAACAAATTGAAGCAGGAATCTTGTTCCCACTTTGAATACCTACCTACTTATTTATGTTTATGCCACAAAATATTTTTACCTAATAATAATATATACCTAGGTATAGGCTATAGGCTCAGACCTACCTATAACTAGACCTAGACCTACCTACCTATTATACTTACTTTGTTACCGTCACATCAGAGTCGATACTAAACGGTATGCCGTTTGGCGGCTCAAAGCGACAATAGCTTATCGGTTTGCGCTCCTTCGTCGTAGTACATAGTAAAGTCACTGGTTTCTTATGAATTGCTGTAATATTCTGTTGCACAGCTGCTATCTCATCCACGATCCGAACGTTTATAAATTGCGTCTCTTCGACTCCTGTCGTTTTTTTACCCAAGTGGCATCGCCAGTCTCCACTTTCTTCATCTGTGGCTTTGATTTTAATACTGCAATGGCCGGCATCGAGTGTCGGACCTGAGAAACTTAAGTAACACTTTAAATCTTATTGTAAAGTCAAGTATATAAATCATCTTATGTTTAATCTTTCGGAAGAATTAGACCGAAACTAGGGACGGCCTTCACACTTATTCAAGTCCATGCATATGTCTGAGTATCCCACCTAATATAAGATGTAACAAAATAGTCTACTGATATCTCCACTGCGAGATAAATCTTTACTCAAGGGGGAATTAAAGTTTACATTTCACTTTACGACATATAGACGATTTTAACTGATTAAGATCTTTAGTTTCTTTATTAAATTACGCCAACAATTCATATCTACAATTCTCAAAATATTGTAATAGGTATAATATATAGTTCTCACAAAATGTTTGCGGTTTCACTTAAGTTCTGCAGGTAAAATGTATTATTGTTTCTTAACGTGGCGATCGTTGTCATCAGTTTAAAAAATAAAAACAATAACATGGTTTAATTTTTTTTCTCATAACTTAAAATAATTTATATCCATAATAAAATTTAAATGATAAAATATTTCAGATTGAACGCCGTTTCTGATAAGTCAATGATTATTTCGAATCGGATCGAAATTTACACATATTATCTACCACTAACACATAAACATTCCACAAACTCTCAGCTTTTTATAATATATTATTTTATAAAAGTAATACTGGTCCTGTATATAATGTTTACTTATTGTTTCACAAGTCAATAAAATATATTGATTTTGTAACTAGATGTCTATAATCAGTAGGTATGCGCATATCTATTAACTTGCAAGTACATGGTTATAGATATAAACTACACGTAATTTATAGGCTATTAAGGCCTAATGAGACATCACGAATATCTAAATAACTATCTGCATGTTTAATAACACTGTAATTAGATTCCATACACATAACATCGTGCCTACATTCGACCTCAAAAATGGATACGTAAAAAGAAACATGATTGAACTAAATACTTACGAATATCTTTTCCCACTATGATGAACAAACCCACAGTAGGTTATAGGATTGTCTGTTTTGCATTCTACGTTAATTTTTTCATTCTGTAGAGCGAGTATAGTTGTTACACCATTTACATCGAATACACGGTAAGCTGGTGAAATATAACAAATTAATTATATATCTAAAAAATCACATATGTTTTTGACAAACACAGAAGTTTTAGGTGCATTCATATAACAACCATTTTTTTAAATGACCAAAATGCAATAGCATCCCACGATACATATATGTTTAGACGATTAAATATAACACGATACCGTGTTATTTCGCTATTAACACATACTTACTATTATTTTGAAATATGAAATACTAAAAAAATGCACCATTCACATACACTAAAATATAAAAATTAAATAAGCTGCCACCAATTAGGTTTCCCAATAGGTTACCTTCTATTTTCGATGGATAGTAAGTCCCGATTATAAGAATTGATATTAATAAACACAATTTATTCTTATACATTTTGTAATTGTTTTTACAAGACTAGTTAACTGATCGCTTTCAATTCTTTCGACTCACTTCATAATATGTCCGCGTAACTACCCTCTCGTGTACCGTGATAATCGTATGTCAACGGGTCATGATATTATGGTAAAGGTTTCGATAACGTCAACTTTATTAATCTTGTAAAAATGACAAAACTACGTGTAAATAAATTTTTAATAACTTAAGCGCCAATAAAACTCGTGTTTATCATGTAGAGCGAGTTGGCATGAACTGCTAATTGTAATTAATAAAGAAATTATTGTAACAATAATTGTAGACAGATATAAACTATAAGCTGTTTTAATACATGCGTACGTTTTTCTTTTTAAGGCTGGGTTTGTCATTATACAGTTGAACCTAAAATAATACAAACTTTAAAATGTATACACTCAGAATATAACATCTTTTACCAGACACTTCTCTATGAATTGGATATTGGATATAAATATTAAAATCTATATAACTATAACAACACAATTAATTTATATGAGACGGTGTAAATTTTAGAGTTATACATAATTAAACGACGATTTAAAATTTGATTCATTTTTACATTTAGTATTCAGAATGACTCATATAAATTACTTATTATAATTTTCTTTGTGCGTTATTTAAAAATAATTACAATTAGAAAAAAAGCAATTCTGGATCTACGTGTTTTATACGCGATATCAAGGTGTTTTATACGCGAGTTAATGAGAATACTTTTCAAAAGTGGTAATAATGCACATAAATTGCAGTGTTAGCAATATGTTGGTAGCATCATGTTAAATAGCCTAAAGCTTTTCTCTACGATTGTTCTATCAAATATAATAAGAATTTTTGTTTTGGAGATTTTAAGATTAAGCTAAGCGCATTCAAACAGATTTTTCTACTTCAAGATATTAGTATAGATAAACCGTGCATTTTACTCTATTTGGCCTAATAGTAGGTTCATAAATGTCTAACAAGTCGATAAAATTGTGTTTCAAAAATATCAACATCACAAAAAGGTACTAAAGAAAGTAAACACAAATTTCCACACAACATTATTTTTATTATATATTCGTAAAATGGATTCATATCAACTATTTACAAACGATAACATTTATGTACTATTTCCTTCTATTTCTGTTTTTTCTACTCCTGTCCGTCTTATTGTCGGTTGTCAGTTCTTGCTGCAGTTTTTTCAACATTTGTGGTGTTATCAGACCCTGTGTACACACATAACGTATATATAATTAGATATATATACTAAAATTGTTAATAAACTTTATATCAATAAATACTGCAAATATGAAAAATAGTAGCTATTACATTTGTGAAAATTAAATCGAATGAAGGTTAAATTAATAATTCATAAGCTCCACTCTCGAAAAACACCTAATATTACATTCTACCAACGTGAACTCTCAATTTGAAATATTAATAACATGAAAAAACTTATTCCTTGGTGTAAAATTAAATTCAATATATAATAATACTAGCTGTGCTTGCAACTTTGCTCGCGTGTAACTAAAAACTATTTAATCATTTTTGCCTGTTTTTGTAACTTGTTTCAATACAGTTTTGCTCCTATTGTTGGTGTCGTGATGGTAAATAGCATAAAGCCTGGGCGGCAGTTTCATAACATTGCGTTTACAACAGTGGCTCTTTAATTTTTAATGAACAATTTATGAATGGTGTTTTTGTAACAAAAAATACTTGTTGATAAATATAATGTACCAAATGTCAGTTTCAAATATGGTCTATCGGTTTGCCAATTTCCTAATTGTAATGTAATGTAATAAAATGTAAGCAGTAAGGTGAACACCTGTACTTGTAAAACCGATCAGTGAGAACAGTATGTCACGTGTAAATCTAAGTTATATATTATACTAATTTACTTACTCTGGCCACAAGCATTTCAGATAACTTGCCCTTCGAGTCGTCCCCTTTGCTTTGTGTCACTGAAGACTTTGTTATCCTTCGGCTCACCTTGAACTTATCACCGCTGTCTTCCTCATGTAGTAGTTGCTCCGAATTTCTCAACAACCTGTACATTTGAAGCGATGATAGCTCAATGGTAGTGCGTACGCACGCCGCGTCAATGGTCGTGAGTTCGATTCCCTGCAATGAGCCTAAACTTTCGGTAAAAGAAAACATCGTGGTGACACCATAGCATGTTGTTATGGCTTTTATGCTGCCTGGTTAGCTAGCATCATCAAATTGAAAATCTGCCGCCAAATACCTATAGATGTGTTCTGGTAGTTGTACTTGAGAGTCAGCCTCTACTAGGCTTAGCGTGTCCACCGTTTTTGGCCATGTCATTTAAGATCAGGTGCGACTGTGGTCATAACTCTAAGCCTATTAAATTAACTATTTAAAAAAAATGTCTGTCTATAACTGAAAGATTTGATTCAAAAGTGAAAATCAATATAGGATTAATTCAAGTAATTATTACTGGCCGTTCCCGGGCGAATAAAATATTGAAAAGACGCCTGTATTATGTTGTTATTGGCGCGAAAAATTTTCATTAAAGTAAAATAGCAATACAATTATGCAGGGTCATTAGAATTCAGATAATGAACGGCCCTAAACCATCTACAAATAATTCTGCATAGAATGGTCACGGTCCCATGTAGATACGATCAGTAATTTTGATGTGATTACGCCTCGATCAAAAAAACATATATATTTATATATATCATTCGATTTGATTGGATTTAAACACTATTCATTAAGGCCAAAATGGTGAGACAGTAGAGGTAAAAATTGCTTAAGTCAAGAAAAGTTTTTTTTATATCACAGTAAACTTTAATCTTGTTAGTAACAGTTACTACACTTCGCGCTTTGTCGTGTGACTTAATTTGTCTTTAAATTGAAAATATACTTTACCTAGTTATCTGGAATATTCCCTGTTGAATTATTGCATCCAATTCGGTCTCTATTTCACGTACTAGTTTCACATCCGGGAACATATCGGGAAATCTATAACTGTAGGGTCAACGAAGTAGGAATAATTTATTTAAAAATGATAAATTAATTTGCTTAGTTAACCTAATATAGCGCTAATGAAACACTATTGTATTATTTACCAGAAAGATAATAATCCAATGACAATCAATATTATAATAACTTATTAAATTGATCTTTTTTTTAAATATTATCAGTGTAAGTTACGTATCGTTCTTAATAAACATATTTAATATTCTTTACCCACTATATAAAATGTATCAATATTGTACACTGGGTATTTTTCCGTCATATTATTCCTATATATTGATCTGAAACTACAATGAAATGGGCACAGTAGTTTTATGATGATGCACATTTTAACAAACACAATGTAAGATTTTATTTTATACAAGGACTTTAGCGAGTTTAGCGAGGTCGTTAATATAGACTGATAAAGCTTTTTAGTTCGCTGACAAATTAGAACTTATTTTCAAACAAACAAATCGATATACAATTTCAAAATTTATCAATCCATACATATCTTAAAGAGACTAATAATCTAATTTTCTCATGTACATCTATTTTTACAATAAACAAATGTTTTTTTTTTATTTCATAGGTAGATCCTAAAAGTCAAGGATATAACACCACTATTAACTTTGTCATATGTACTAATTATAAAATTGTATCACAATGGTTCTGAGTTTGGATCAATTTGCAAGTAAATTTTAGAAAATGAAGACTTACCTCAACCATAAATAAAGTTCGAGAACGTCAAAGACAGATTCGAGATGGACCAGATCCATAATGGTCTTAGGTGAGGGCAGCGGCCAGTCCACTGCGCCGCTGAGCCAATGCTTTGTGATGGGCTCGTTACGACTGTACTGTCTCACCATCTAAAAATTATTTCATTACCACCATAAATAATTCAATTACAAGAAACCAGATAATATTTTACATATTGTTGAATCTACATAGCTATATTTTATAGAAAACTATAATAATATATTTCTAACGGTATCAGTTAATGTTATATTTTTCTATAAACTGTTTTTTTTTCTAAGGTGAATGGAAACATGTTGACCTAAGTACTTGGAATGGTGAAGAATTAGGCATCCCTCCAAACTTGACAGGTCCTCTGAAGCAGGCATAAAATTATTTGTAGACCATTAGTATTGCTTAATGAAAAGGTGATGTCAATAAAAATAATTTACTAAAGTATTTTATTAACTGACTTTAAAGATACAGCAATTCTCAGATTGCACATATTTAGTTACCTAATAATTAATCAAAACTTGCTGAAAATATTTTTTTCTTGATTACCATAATTAATTGAATTAATAAAGCCGCTAACATAATCTCTGTTGATTATAGTATGTTTTAGTGCAAGTAATACGCAATATGTAGTAAAAAGAAATAGTGATGTTAAGTGACGATGTTGCCCCAGCTGGTGAACACGAAAAACCTGTGGTGATACTGATTCTAAACTGACTAAAGTGCAACTGCCGGAACACACCTATAGGTATTTGGCGGCAAATTTTCAACTTGAGGGTGGTAGCTAGCCAGGCGGTCATTAATAAACGCCTACCACCATACTATTGTTTCATCACAATGTTTTCTTTCATCGAAAGTTCAAGTTGACGCGGCGTCCGTACACACTACCAACAAAATTTCGGTACATAATCTTATCTTTCTAACGACATCTCAGCGGCATCCAATCGCAGTCATACAACTCATACAAAAGTGATCAATTAAAAAAAATGGATTTCTTAACACTAAATCTATTACAAAAACGCCGTTACACTAAGCGTATCTATATAGCTAATTGCAAATGTGGAATTAGACCGGCTACAGTCCAAGCCGATGATCGAACACGCCATGGCTCCCTTGTGCTCGTTTCTCGGACTCAATGCCTTAGTACTTGTCCCTAAAGCTCGGTGAAGCATATGTACAGTCGAAAAAATGTGGAATTAAATAATTAAAAAAAATTAGCAGTCATGAGGACTGCCGACAGAAGTGAAAACTTAATACTATAAACAAAAAAGAGATATACTCTCTGTATATATTAGTATAGTAATAACGCACGGGGATATATCTATATACATCATGGGAAGCGTGTGGTGACGATGACGCGAGTTCCATGATTTTTGTTCACCTAAATAATACTCAACGCGCCCTAAGAAGTATTCCCTTCAAAAAAGACTAACCTTAAGGAATGTAGCGCAAACAAATGGCAATTTATTATTGATGGGCGCACAACAGAACACGTAACGCGCCCGTAGCGGCAACGGCACGTGCTGGATCATCTCCGCGAGGAACTTGAACGCTTCCGTGTTGCACATGAAGTACAGAGAATCGTCCACTGTACAGAGATGGACGAATATATCCTGCGTATTAAAACGTTTATATAACGCATCTGTTTATTACAATAACATTTCTTAACTCGCTTTCCAAACTGCGAAGTTCGTAGTATTTATTACGCGAGCGGAGAAACACGTTTTAATAAAATAAAAAATGTCAATATTAGATTTATGCTAAAGATTGCACTGAAAGTAAATGCCATATGATATCATATCGCCGCAGAGTACATATCAACTTTTAATATCAACGATCGCCCGAAACATCGACTAACAGCAATGTCAAATATGAATGTTTGTAAAATTGCCCTTGTGCTGTATAAGATCTATTTTTATTCATTAGACATGGACATGCACCGCGGTTGATATTACAAAGGGCAATTTTCGAAGTGCGCTGGAGTTGACTAACTTATCGCTGTTTCTTTCACTCTCGTCATTATTTGTATTATGCTATCTTATCACACTGCAGTATAATGCGACCCCGCTCTCGGTAAATGTTTGGGTAAATAGTAGATGTTTAGATCGCTCGGTTAATGTGAGGCAATGTATTGTCCGCTTGGTTAATATCAACTTTTTAATATCAAACGCGGTGCATGCCCATGTCTAGCTAATATAATAGTATCTATTATTATCCTATATATAATTATAAAATATAATGTGAGCTTGCTTGTGTATTTGGTAGTCTTTCACGCGTTATCTAATTGATGAATTTTATACACACATTATCAAGATTATACATTATAACACATATGGTACTTTCCGTCTAGAAAAAAAAATATTCCTGGAGTATAGAAATAAAATTATCAGTTTCACGCGAATGAAGTCACGCACAACTAGCCAATGAATAAACTTAATTTTGTATGATAAATCTGCGGTTGCAGATTTAATCCTAAATTATGCCCAATAAAAAATCTGTCGATCCAATAGCAATCAGACTGCACAGGATCGCTCGATAGACAAATCTTAAGATTGGCTGGAAATTTCATCAAAATCGATGTAGCCGTTTTGTACAGGCAACATACATACACACATCAGTTTTTATCCATAAATATCCGCACTAGTCTAATATTATAAATGCGAAATTGTGTTTGTTTGTTAAACTTTCACGTCTAAGCCGCTGAATAGATTATGATGAATTTTGTTATAGGGATAGATATGAACCTGGAGACTGTGATAGGGTACTTTTAATCTCCAAAAACTTCTTGGTAGTGGGGTAAAGAACTTTGTATGAAACTTTTTATTGCAGCATCCGATTTGTTTGACAAAATCAATATTAACGCAAGCGAAACCGCACGTAAAATCAAGTAGATATATAAGGTTAAAAAAAATCTTACCATAAGACTACTAAGTGTAGCATGAGGTAAATGATACGCGTATAACTCCATCTGCTCGGATGTCGGATGCAATCCTGCCTGTGTCACAGGTTCTGGTGACTTGGACAGTAACGTCTTCAACGTCGCCAAGTCTTCTGGTCTGAAAGTGGTGACATAGCCTGTCTCCCAGGCACTGCCATACCTTCCTGCTCGACCTGCGAAGTATTATTCCATAGTACAGTGTCGTACAGCAACCCACATACATAATATTTTCCCTACATTTTTAAGGTCACTGTCTTAATTGCGTTTAAGTTTTATTTAATAACTAGATTTTACGTGAGTCTTCGATCGCGTTAATATTGAATGTGTGAAACAACTCGAATGAAGCAATAAAAAAATTAATACAAAATTTATCTCTCTCTTTACCCCAGTTCTAATAAGTATTTCGCGAGAAAAAGTAGCCTATCTCCGTCTACTAGGTCCTATCTATTTTTGTATCAAAATTCAACACAATCTATTAAGCGGTATATACGTGAAAGCGTAAGAAACAAAAACAAACTCACTTTCGCATTTATAATATTTGTATGATTAAATTTTATTTAAAGCCCTACATAAGTTTACCTACCTGTAAAAGTTAAACGCGCTCTGAACAATATTTAACGGGACTAAATACTAAATAGTAAACTGATGCGGCATATTTTTTTTAGTTCTTGCTACGTTGTCTCCATCTCCAACATGAGTTCTTCAGTTAATGCACTATTAAAATAAAATTCCTTACTCGAACTTAACATACAAAAATTATGTTACTTTACGAGTACATTCCCACATATATAGATAAATAATATATTTAACTTAAGTTCAATTTAACGAACAAAATTACAGAACATATCATAATAGTCCTATTTCCACAATATCCTGCTGTAACAACATTATTCGAATAAAAACAAATTACCAGCAATTTGTAAAGCTTGCGATATACTGATCACGTCCATTTCTTTATCGCCATCTTCATTTACAATAGGTTTTATTAACGAATAAAATATTATTCGACGTATGCTCCTGGAATATAAAACTCTTTAATTAAAATCCATATTGTAAATACACACACATATAGTCACACTAAATCTGTAGAGTACCTGGCTAGCAAGTGTAACTGCCGAAACACACCTATTGGTATTTGGCGGCAGATTTTCAACTTGAGGGTGATCGCTAGCCAAACGGGCATTAGAAGTAAGTCCTACCACCATGCTATCATTTCCTCACGATATTTTCCTTTACCGAAGGCTCAAGCTCATTGTAGGTGGATTCGAACTCACGTCCCTTGAAGTGAAGTCGTACACGCTACTGCTGAGCTATCATCGCTTCAATTACTTCATTTTTTTAATTAACTGCCTTGTAAAAAGTAATTAATGAATAGTTAAGTAAACACTAATAAATTTATTTACACATATTTCAGTAAATTATCAATAACAAAAAATTAATGGTTTGTGGCCGTTTTTTTAATATTTTATAGCGACCAAACTTTTAAAATAATATGACATGACGCAAGGCTTTATTTAATTCATTTGAAATTTCTATCAATACTATAAATGTTTAATATTAAATTGAAAGTTTAATACGAAAATCATAATTACTTACAAATTTATTCCTAATCCTATTGCATCTGTGGCGACCATAACTTTACATGAGCTCTCTGGATCATTGAACTTATTAGCTTGTGCCAACTTCGTACCGGGAGGTAAACTTCCATATATAACTGCCACTTCATGACCTCTATAATAAATATTTTACCTTAATGTAATAATCAATATTAAATTAACCTAATCAAAATATATTATATAAAAAAAAATAGACAACACATTATAAAAAGAGCATGATTATTAACACCGAGTTAGTTTGCAATAACACAGTTGTATATAAAGATGTTTTAGAGTTTTAGAGTATCCATTAAGTATATGTTATTTCGGTATGATGTAAGTTCATGAGCTAATTTTATATGCAACATTTCAGACAAAAATGAAAGAAAAATAGTTATATGCTAAGACCAAGAAAAACAAAAAAAAGAATACTAATTTATTGAATAAAATATATTATTAATTAATTAATAATATTGCTATATAAGTAATTATTTAAGAACTAATTATATTTTGATTGGCTAAGAATTTTCCCTTTGATCAAGTGTACAAGCCTGTATGACAAAATTTAACTGAACTGAATTTCGTTCAGATGACGCACAGAAGTGATTTTTTGAAGCAAATGGTCAATGGCAAAGAAATTCATTTGCGATTATTTTTAAATGCAGTTTATTAAAGGAATTAGCTCAAAGTAAGTATGTTTAATAATAGTTTTCTTTCTGAGTATACATGTACGAAAGTTTATTAAAACTAACTTCAGAACCGCCAAGATACATTGGCAGTATTGTACTGAGTAGAACCTGCCTTTTTTTCTCCTAACAACTATATGATCAGACACTTTAAACGAGCAAATACAATCAAATCATACTACTAATATTTCATACAAGGATTCTATTTTATAATGGGATACCTGCCTGATAAGGGACTGACCTCTGTTCTATGGCTCGACTTACACTATAAATATCGTTTTTATTGAAACACACTATACAGTCTCCAGGTTTGATATTATCCAAAGATCCGAGTGCTGAATCTTCTACTTTTAATTCCGTTAGTCTTTTGTATGACCTTACCTGAAAGCAGAAACATATTCAGCATAGAGTTTTGTCGTAAAGTCTTTTATTAAGGTTAATAGAACTCTTAAGTTGAAATATAATTAGTTACTTTTACTGAGTTATAAAAGCAAAGTTGTGTATGAGACTGGTTCCTTGACCTCTAAAGATATTTTCTTTGAATAGAATATTGATAAAGAAAGAGAATATTGCAAGATCAGAAATTTTCAATTTAACACAGTTTTCACTTTTAAGCGATGATAGCTTTGTCGGTAGAGTGTATGGACCTTGCTTCATGGATGTGAATTCAATCCCTACAACGAGTCTGAGCATTCAGTGAAGATAATCATTGTGATGAGACCATAGTATAGTGGTAGGGCTTTTTCTAATATCCACCTAGCTAACTACCACACACAAATTGAAAATCTGCCATCTGTGTTCGTGCAGATACACTTGAGAGCCAGTGAACACTAAAAAAAATTTAGCATTCTGACAGCTCTTAGCATGCCTTCAGGGGTTCTACATGATGACCATGGTCATTGTGGTCACAGTGAAAACCTCTCTAATGACGTTATAACTTTCACTCATGCCAGGTTCACAAGAACCCATCTGTAAAGACGGAACCATACTCCATTCCATTTGAGTTAGTGATTGTAACAAATGCTAACAAGTGGAATGCTAACTGGAATGTAGCCACAGCAATATGGAATTAGGATTTAAGTTTATTCTCACATTCAAAGTAATTTAAAACTTTCTTTACTAACCTAACTGATATTTATTGTTATTAATTTAAAAAACTAGTGTTCCAGATAGGTTGAATAATAATGTTTAGTTTAACACAAACAAATAGCAGCGGATATGGCCAGTCCTTCTGTATTTTTTAGGTAAAATGTGACAAGCCTAAATGCTTACTGCCCTTGTAATTTTTAAAAACATTTAATATTTTCATAAAACTTATTATTCAACTCACTTCCATTTCTTCACCGGTAGTGTTACATATTTCCTCTATGAGATTTATAGCTCCTGCTTCTCCACATAAATGTATTTCTTCCGCCTGCAGCCCTACAAAAAGACACCTATAATCACTACTTAGGCATCTGAATCATGTTTCAGTCTTAATCTCATATAAAGCTTTTTAAAGTAATGTAAGTTTGTGATGGGCTACCTACCTAATATCGCTCTTGTCCACGCCCAACCTCTTCCTCTGTCACCAATCATTTGTATTTCATCTATAATAGCCACTTCATCTAAAAAAAGATGGTATGCTTAAGACAACAGAAGTGAAAACACCAAGATTATGTAATACTCACTGAATGAGTATAACACTGATGCATTGACTATATCTCTATTGCTCCCTTAGTCCATTCGAGCCAAGCTTAGTCTCATTTAATACCCACAAATAAACCAATAACTTTAAAAAATAAATTTTTAAATTATACAAAATATATTTTACTTTAATATATAGTGTAAATTCCATTTAACATTCCTCAACTTGACAACTGAATCCACATAACATAAAAATTTCCTAACTTTACTTAGTACACCTTGTTATTCATAGATTGATACTTTTTTTCCATTTAATGAAACTTTTACTAATGCTATTCTTTAAGTACTTTCACTAAATACCACTAAGTAAACATTCCACTACTTCCTTTTTTGTAGTTATATAAGACCCAAACAGATTACATGATGTCAACTTATTAAATAGCTTATCACTATGTTTATATGATAATAGTGTCATATTAAGTATATGAGATACAAGAAACATTGAGTATGAACTATACTGCAGCTAAACAATAATGCTTTAAATGAATCAATAGAATATGATTTCTAATACGAGGCTCTCATCCTGCTATTTATAATAGATATCTATTCATGTGACATAGGTACATGTAATTGCTTGTATCAAAATCACCAAGTTAAATATGTGTTAAGTCAACTTACATGTGTTATTAAGTGAAGTCATTTCAACAGTACATGCAACATGACTTGAAGGTGTCAGTTCTATTTCATCTAGTAACAAATCTTCAGTCTCTGAAACATTTTCTATTTCACTTTCTTCAACATCTGGTATTATTGTATTGAAGAGAGAAGCATGTCTTCTTTCTTCACCAGTTATTAAGTCACATGTTGTACCCTGATATATATAAAAATATGTATTTCTATAAAAACACAAATACAGTATTCAAGTGACATAAATGTTAGATTAATAAAGCTAGTTGGATCAATATTTATAGGCATTAGATCAAATGGATTTTTTTCCATGAAATTATTAATATAAACACATATTTATAAACCCTTCATCAAAATGTAACTCACACTTTTATTAGATTTGTGGTAAATTTCAGTAGCTAATAATTTTAGAGGGCCACAGTATACACCAGACTTTGCCTTTAAAAATCTTTCCATAGCATGGTAGGTTTTACCAGAATTTGTTGGACCTGCATGGAATATTATTTTTCTGTTCATACTCCGTGCTTCTGGATACCTAAAATAAACAATTATTATTAATTTATGTATTTATCTATACATTTATGTATCAATACAGGCTCACTTATTGATAATAGTGTAATAAATAAATTATTAATAAATGTGAAAAATTCAGTTTTAATACAAAATACCAAAATGTTGATGGAAACAATATATTTTCTGTATTAATAATATTTAAAAAAACTTATTTAATCTTCATTACAGATAAAAACTTCTAAATTTCATATATACACTAACCATAGCTTCAGTTATTTAAAAAATAAATAACATAATTTTACAAACCAATTAGCTGGTGTTCTCAAATCTGATATTTTTTTCAAATCATCTAAGCAGTCCAAATGCGGAAATGCCAATCTAGCATGTCTTAAAAAATATGGGAAAAGATCATCTATATGCCCAGCACCTAAAATAAACATTTAGAGCTATTAATCCACAACCATTAGAATTACCTATGTAACTATACGCATAAGTATTTAGTTGTTAAAAATTGATGTAAGTGGGTTGTTTCACTGATGCAACTGCCACAACCTAAATGTATAAGAGTATATTTGTTTTTCATGAGTAATAGCTACTTAGTCAAAGCTCCGATTTCAAAGTTTAAACATTACACAATTAACAACGCCTCTGAGTCTCATACTAAGCCACTATTGTTTCTTACTGAAGTAGTAGAAGAAAAAAGACAAACATTTAAAGGAGTCTAATTTTAAAGGTACAATAAAATTGCGATAATCATATGTACTATATAATGTAATTACAAAGTCACTAACCTTGTAGAATATCACTTATTGTTATATGCAAATCTGGAGGTAAATCGTGTTCTAAACAATGCCGCCTAAACGAAAGAAAAGCTTGATGTAACAATTGATCATCTAAACCGTTCTCCGACGCCAAAAGTCTAATCTCGGGTTTTTGATAAAACTTATTTAAAATCTTTAACAAATCTTGCTTCTTAAGACGTCCCGTTAATTCTTCGCCAACGTTTATGTCATCAGGATTCGGTTTCACTGGCACAGGAATAAATAAAGCAGAAGGATTCCCTCTATCGTGTTTTTTAGTTCTCATAAAAATATAACCCAAACAACCCGGTTTACTTTTACGAATACAAAGCACTTTACTTCTAAGTATTGAAGATGTACACGGTTGACTCTTATCTGCACAATGCAAAGCCAAAATTCGAGTAAACCCTTTATACATAATGGTTATAAAATAAAAAATATTTATTTATTAGGTTAATTACACAAAATTTGGACTAACTGAAACTGTGACATTTCCAGAATTTTGACAAGGAATTATATATTTCCATAGACAGTAGCAATAATATTCGTCCGAAAAGACAGGCAACAAATTAATCAAGGAATCTTATAAATAGATTTATAAGTTCAATTCAGTATTTTTAGATTTATTACATTATATTAGCTTCAGTGTTCTTAATTTAAAAGCCAAACCAAGCCTGACTATTTTTTCTCATGTGTAAGATTCGCAGTTTCTTTAATCATTATAACGTGTAGTTATCTCTGTTCATAAATAAATGTTATAGCTGTGTTGTTCTGCGTAAAAGAGTTATGATAAGAGAGATATATTGGAGAACATTATAATTAAATACATGCTATAGTTGAACAAATGCAGATAGCTCAGTTGATAGTGTGTACGGACGCGGACGCCGCGTCAAGAGACGTGAGTTCGAATCCACCTACAATGAGTTCGAGTTTTCAGTGAAGGAAAACATCGTGATGAAACCATAGCATGGTGATAGAGCTTTTTCTAATGCTCATCTAGCTAGCCCCTCCCCTCCCCGCAAATTGAAAATCTGCAGGCAAATACCTATAGGTGGAATCGGGCAGTTACATTTGAGAGCTAGTCCCTCCACTAGACTTAGCGTGTCCACTATCTTGGGCCATATCGTCATTAGCAGCTGTTGGCCTTGTAGTACTCGTGTGCAATCAATGTGCTGCACACCATGCACTATAGGCAAAACCACTTCTGCATTTTGTCTCTTAACATCTGACGAGATTGCAACCGTAACGCTAAATCTTAACTAAATAATATATAGGCTAGTATAGTCATACTATATTATCGCTACCTGCGCCATCGTATAAGTTAATATATTACAAGAATAATTATTATTTACCTCGGGAACAATACTTTTGAAGTAAAATTTCTTATAAGTGTACTATGGAATTCTGATCCGCAAACTTTTTGTTTGACGATCGTTTGGGTTAAGTTAGTTCGAGGTGACTAGGAGAACTAGATATTTATAGAGCCATTCTTTCCGAAATAAAACAGTTTTTAAATTTGTTTCGACTATAAGCTAATTCCTTCTTTGTTACTCCGGATTTTTACAATATTGTTCTAAAACTTTTTTATTTTATTATTCCTTAAATATTAAGTTAGTTTATTATAAATAAAAGAGAGAGGTGATTGCGGTATCCTAAAATGAGATGCAAGTAGTTTTGGCGACTCGTCTGGCTCAGGCTATACGGTGAATATAATCGTATATTCTTAAGAGGAAATGGTTTAATAAAAATATATTTAAAACAAAATTAAAAATTATATGGTACAACTATAATAGTACCTGGTGCACTAGTGCCGGTATAGGCAAAGTTAAGTAATCATCAATCTTGATATCATCATGTACAATTAGAACTCGAAGATTCTGTGACTAACTCATAGTTTTACTTTTACACTATCCCATTCAAGGGGTTTATGAATCGAGTCACTGGAAAGCCAAAAGCCTTGCTTGGCATTTAAAGCCACTACAGACTATTTCTGAATCCAAAAATTTACAAACAAGACCCACATATGTTTTTTTTTTAAATTAGATATGTCTCGTCCTTATTGTAAAGTGTTAAAATAGCCATCATAACATGCAGTTAATATAGTCAAAGAGAATACAAAATATAGTAGAGAATTTGACATTGCATTTTTTTAAGGGTAATTAAATATTCTGTGACTTACATTAGGGATGTCCACTTAGAAAATACATTTATGTTTTTGTTCTATGCAATACATGGATGTATGTGGATGGTTATGTATCTATGTTTTTGTTAGAAACATCGATATTTACATAAAATCGAGTACCTTGACTAATTTTGCATCATAAAGCTGTAGCCAGCCCCTTAGCTCCTGACACACAATATAATTTTTAATCATCATATATTAAAGTGGCAATATAGTTTGTTTTAATTCCAAAAACTACAAACAATATGCAGATCTTAGATTTTCACACGTACTGTTTATTGAAATAAATAAAATAAATCTTGTGACATAAATACAATTAAATTGTGTGACTACCCGTAATAGTTTTTTATATTCAAAGTACAAACAAAATGAAAATCACCTACGGTTATAGAAATTTCGGTCCTATACAAAGTGTTCTTTTGCAAGTACAAAGTTTATTTAGACGTTTCCCTTTCAGTTTATTTTGTTGCTGATTTAGGATTTGTGCTGCTGTAGAAAATAAACGTTCAGAAGGCACTGAAGATCTTTAATTACTTCTAAAATTCCAATGGGTCCTCATTGATTTTTCCTACTGGACTACGCACATATCAGAAATATCAATGTCAGGCTTCGTTGTTCTCCAGCTCTTGTGGACTAATGTGTGGTAATTATTTCACAAAGAAAAGTTATCTTCTGAATGATCTGAAGAGTCAAAATTCACGGCCTCATTTTGTAGTTTTCATAAATTCACACTTATACTTTTTCTTCAAAGTTCTGTAGTGTTCAAAATCTATAAACAGTAGTAAATAGGTATAATCTCTTCCTGGTTACCATTGATTCGATGGTTTATGATAATATATACATAATTCGATTAGACCAACAGTTTTTCAAAACATCGAATCATTTCGATGCATCGTATTATAAACATCGTGTAAATTGGATACATCGATGTACATTGAATATCCCTAAGTTACATACTCTTTTGTCTTTGGAGCAGACAAGACGATATTGTCGGACACGACGACGTTCTGATTATCTGAATTCTTGGCTACAAGACTAAATTTAGTGCACCGATCACGTTTCACATGATAGGAATCACAAAATACAGTAAAACAGAACATTTTTTTAGTGGTATTGTGACTTAGTATTCTTCTTTGACACTATGGGGAAAGCTAAAAAGGGAAAAAAGAATGCGACTGCGGAGGACGGGTAGGTTTACAACAGCATATGTTTTCATTGTCATATACTTATGTTTTACACGAATTATTTTAATATCCAGTACTAATTTATTTCAGTGATAGTGATATAGAAACAACAAATATTAACAATGTGAAGCCGGCACAAAAAGGAAAGAAGTAAGTGAATTTTTAGGTTACATATTTCTACATTTTTAAGAATCTTAATTTTTTTTTTCAATCAATTTTTTTACTATTCGGTTTCCTTACTGATTATCCACTTTGCATTTTTAATTATGATAGGTAGAGTCTGATGTCTTT
Organism: Actias luna; assembly: GCA_039707435.1. Lineage (NCBI taxonomy): Eukaryota > Metazoa > Arthropoda > Insecta > Lepidoptera > Saturniidae > Actias > Actias luna. Next base: position 5,345,607 of record JAZHAC010000034.1, on the reverse strand, counting down.
GATGTAGTGTGTGATTAATAAGAAGACGATAATATTTATAAATCACTCGGAAAATAAAACTTTTAGTTTTATCAAATAAATTACACAAAACATTATGATAAAGAAATGGTACATACATTTCTTATTCTATAATTGACCGTATGTACTCTTACCAGGTAGTAAACTTCATTAATAGTTTTGTTTTTATACAGCTCATCATTAGTAAATATCTTCCTTATGATTATTAAAATAACAGTATTTGTTATTTTTGTTTGTATAATACATTTCAGAGTATTTATTTTTATTATTTAAATAATGTAATTATTTTATTTTCCTACATATAACAACACTCATCATTCAATAAGTTCTGTTTATATTAAAGGGTATCTATGAACAGTGGTTGCTTTTAATTTTATGATATCTTAGGCTCATTAGATATTTCACCATTTTTGCTCTATGAAGAAATTATTATCAAAATTAAATAGATTTTTAAATATTTTAATTATGTCATATCAAAATCTATGAACTAATATACAATATTTTAAAAAAGCATATTTGTATATATATGTATATATTAAATATATATTATTATTTTAAACATAACTTTTTACCAATAAATTAATAAAATTTTAGTAAATTATAAGTTATCACATTTTCTTTTCCGATTTTAGATTCTAGAGGAAACATCAATTGCATTATCATAGTCCAGTTCTTGTAGTTTTGAGGATTCATTGACAATTGTGCAAAGCCCTTTTTTTTGTTTTGGCCCATACAGCTGATCTAAATAACTTTTTATGTTTCTGGATGAAACAGGTCCCTCTCTTGTACAATTTAATGAAAAAAAAAACTAGTATAGGATAAACATCAGGAAGATTTTGCTATTGAAATATATTGCATATATTTTTTGCAAACATTTTACAATCAATCTTTAACACGTTAAACGCCGATAGAAAAAAATAAAAATCGTAAAAATACTTTTGGTCGTAATTTGTTTATTATATTACGATACGTATAGAAAATAAGTTTTATTCAATTCTGTACATGGGTTACATAGTTACAGTCAAATACATAGCTGAGGTCACCGGTGCACCCCATGGCGCACAAATACAGAAAATATATTTTCCGGTACCCGGCGCCGCGCCGCCCACCCCGCCGGCCACCCGCTACACCAGTAGTGCGCTCGCGCTTACGGTAATAGAACGTGTGTTACTAGATCAATTACGTTCCTACTATCTTAGCTGTCATCATTTTCTTATTGAATAGTTAAATAATAAAGACTAATTTGAATTATATATCCTGAATTTTTATTTTGGTTACTTTTTTCGCTATCTTTCATTTTTTCAATTCCTTACAAGGTATGTTTGTCCCACTGCGCAGTATAGTTCTTCAGCGCCGTTCCGGTCACGGAGTACGAATAAAGTAACAGTCAGTATGGCCGGCGGCGAGAAAAAGTAGTTTGAATATGACTATACGTTGAGGTCACCGGTGACCCCCATGGCGCTATGATAGAGGAAGGGTGAGGTCACCGGTGACCCCCATGGCGTTTAACGTGTTAAGCTAAAAATGAAACAGAAAACATTTATCTAATGTTTTTTTGAAATTATCAGCATTTTTATTCACTAGTATATTTGACTAATTTATCAACTCATTACAATTAACATCATAAATTTTATTGAATAAATTAAAGTGTGTGTAAAGTTTATCATATATATTCTTAGGCAAGGCTATCTATGAACTTGGAGTATCCATAATAGGTTAATAATTATTTATACAACAATTATCATACCTAGAAGTAGTTGTTATTTCATTTACTGATAAGAAGTCTGGCTTAAGTTTTTGGATATTTTGTATAATATTGATAATAATCTTGAACTTCCGACATTGTGTTAAGTTTTTCTTCTCATCATGAAAATTGTTTATCTCATATTTTGAAGAAAAGAAGACATTAAACTGTAAAGTTAAACTATGAATGATAGTATTTAATCATTGCTTCCTGCAATAAAGTCCATTCCTTCAGTTATTGTATACTAATCTGATTATCAAGCATTACATGCACCAGGTAGAGCAAACCAATGACTTTGAGAAAGACTTTTCAGTCTTAAATTTTTATGTTGTACCAGAACATTCCAATATGTAGATATTATAAAAACATATAATACAGTACTTACAAAGTAGATTTTTTTTACTGCTAATGTGTTGTTCGGCCTCATCCCATCACCCCCTTTTCACTACAGAAATATGTTGACTGGACTATGGAACCACCACTTCACAGTGTTGCCCATTATGGCATAAAGAAATAATTTTGCAAATCTTTGCTATACTGGGCTGACATGGAATATTCTCGCATTTAACATACTCCTTTCTGTGACATTAGATCCATGTCACTGTCAGTTGCCATTGTTTATGTACTGTACCATACTTTCCATTAGGTGAATTGCATTTTCTTAAATTACTATAAAAAAACCTACAGATTCAGCTGCACTAGTGCCTATGAAACTTAACAAATCAACACCAAAAGCAACTAATTTGCTGATGAAATGTTTTGTTATCAAAATCTTACAAATATCCCTGATATATCACTTGCATTATCTAGAATTGACAACAACAGTTCATAATAACCCAACCATTTTTGCAAGAATTTAATTTGCACCTTTTATTTAGCAAAATAAAGAAATTTGAAGCAACACAAATTCAAGGCTCTAAAATTTCAAAAAATTAATTAATAGTAGCAAATAGCAAGAGGCAATAGCAATAGAGGTAGCAAATAAAGTTATTAAGAAATATAAAATAATTTATATTTTTTCACTAAGAGATCATAAATTACAAACATCTAAACATTAGTGCTTTCAAGTTCTAAAGAAATATCTAATCTATAAAAGAATCTATAAAAAATGTGATTGCATGGGCCAAAAAAAGAAAAAATTAAATATTCAAATTGTTTTATCAATTTTAAACAAAAGTAATATGCAAATTGTTTTAAATCAAATTATTATGATATTTTACAATAGTTAAATTTTGAAGTCCCTGTAAATATTGACACCCTTAAAATCATGCCACCGACTGAATCAGGCTCACAGACCTAAGCATAAATGCAACACTATATTATGTATTCTATTATTAAATCAGTATAACTCTTTCTGAATATTGAATCAATAAACTCTTTTCTGTGGTCACTAGATAAAAACTATAGGAAATAAACATTACATAAAAAAAACTGATTATTATATGATAATGAAAATAAAAAATAAAATAGATAAAAAAATATAAATGATAATGAAACTATTAGTTTTAATTTAAATTTTATTTTATCCTATCTTTTAAAGCTAATCATAATAGATCATTTATTCATATAAAATTTTAGAATAACTGTGGATTCAGATGATAGTGAAGATGAAAAACCAAAATCAAAATCAAAGAATAAGAAGTCTGTAGAAGAAGACATCAAAGAAGTCACAAAGAATGTAAAAAATGTTTCAATTACAAATAAATCTCAAAAGAAAAATGCGGCAGCAAGTAGTGAAGGTATGTACTAAAATTGAAATATTTAAGGGATTTTTTATGTAAACAATTATGTCATTAATGTTTTTATATATGTTTAGATGAGTTGAGTGATGAGCCAGAGACAAAGCCAAAAAAGGGGAAAAAGAAGGAAGAGAAGAAGAGTGCCTTTTCTCTTTTAGAAATAGAAGATGCTGAAGTGTCACCACCTGATGCTCCAGCTTCTTCTGATGAGGAAATCCAGAAACCACAAAAAAAAGTTGCAGAAAAAAAGGAACCAGCAGGAAAAAAAGGGAAGAAATCCAAAAGAAAGAAGGATGAAAGTGATGATGATATTGAAAAAGTTCTTGCTGAATTAGAAATGGAATATGCAGGGGTTAAAAAAGAACCGGCAGTTGTTACTGAGCCCATAAAGTCTGAAGAAAATGTTGAAGAAAAATCTAAACCTAAGAAAAAGGGCAGAAAGGAAGAGACAAAAGTGGAACCAGAAAAAGAACCCGAGGATAAACAAGAAAGTGACACAGAAAATGATGTTACGCTAAAAACTGCAGCTCAGAAAAAAAAGGAGAAAAAGGAAAGAGAAAAATTAAAAAAGCAAGAAGCTAAGAAGAAAGAAAAGGACCAAGATATAAAGAAAGAAGGAAGTGAAGCAAAACAGAAATCTGAAAAAGTAGATATTAAGAAAATTGAGGAACCTAAGGAAGAAGTTATAGACCCAGCCGAAGAAAAAGATAAAGAAGGAGATGGCGATGTTCCAGCTACTGAAGGTAAGAAAAAAAAGAAAGGTGATAAAGATAAGGATAAAGACGATAAAGGTAAAAAAGGGCCGACAAAGAAAACAATTGCTGCAATGCAAGAGGCATTGAAAAAAGTCAAAGAAGAGGAAGAGCGTTTAAAGAAAGAAGAAGAGGAAAAAATAAAACAAGAAGAAGAGAGAGAACGTCAGAGATTAGAAGCCATAAGATTAGAAAAAGAAAGAAAGGATAGAAAAAAGCAAAAGGAAAAGGAGAGAAAAGAAAGACTTAAAGCAGAAGGCAAATTATTGACACCCAAACAAAAAGCGGATAAAGCTAGAGCACAAGCTATGTTGGAGAGTCTTAAAGCCAAGGGCTTAGACATTGGGTCTGCAGAGAAAAAACCGCCTAGGCCTGGTACTAGAGTTAAGCCAGGAAGATTGAAGAGTCAAGTGTCCCAAGAGACTCCAGCAACACCAGTAGAAGAAAAGAAAATTGAGATTGAAATTGTTGACAAAAAGGTAAATTTCTGTTTATCTTTTATAAACTTATACTCAGTAATATGTGTGTTTTACCCTAGTTTTTAAAGATATAAATAATATTTCTTGATGTTATCTTTTTTACAGGATGATCATCAGAAAGTAGAGAAAAAGGAATCTGATAATGAATCTGTAAAAGATGCATGGGATGCTGAATCTGAGGAAGAAGTAGAACCACCACCAAAACCGGAACCAGAGACTCCTGTTAAAGGAAAGGAAACTGTTAATGAGAAACCTAAACATGTAAGAACCATGAGTAAATTCAAATATAAATGTAGAGATAAGTTATGGTTACTATCAAACATTTTAATGGCAAAGATAAATTTAGCATTTGAAAAAAGATAAAATATCTATTGTATAATATTGCATATATAGATATACAAGTCATATTCTGACAGTGAGGTGCCAATACCTTCTATATCATATTTTCTAAGATAGTAACTTTTTAATTGCTTTAGATATTGAAGGTCAATGCTACATTTAGCATATTTTACAAAAAAATCTGGAGGAAGATTTTTTTACTATAGTTGCATAAAGCAAAAATTAGCAATACCTCCTAACTAAACTCGCGTATTTGTCAGTTAGAAAGTATTGCTACTTCACCGTCCATACATGGTCTAATGCTGCAAAGATCACATTTTTTATATAATGCATTTCATTAAGCCGGCTAGTAAGTACAATACAATACCAAACAAGACAATACAAAAACCAAGGTATCTACCATCCATCAGCAGTTGTTACTGTTATGCCAGCCTATAATATCTTAGCAACGGCATATACACTTGATGATTTTCGAATATGACAAGTCAAAACATATTGGGCATAATTGTCGCATCTTACCACACGACTATTTGCTTAAACTTCTAGGATATTCTTCAAATGTTAAGGTAAAATATTTTTCCGATAGGTTGAAGAAGAGGAAGAATCTTCAGATGAAGAGGAAGACGACAGTTCCGAAGAGGAAACTAGTTCGGATGATGATTCAGAGGATGAACAGATGACTGATGCACAGAAGAAACGAGAACTTATATTGAAGAGATTGGAGGTATTACTAAAAGTTTGAATTACTATTTAAAAAAAAAACTTGTTTTCTTTACTTATAAATTTTGTTAAATATTTTCCTGCTTTGGCCTGTTTTGTAGTTCCATTCTGTTAATAAACAATTATAACATCATGTAGAATGTGTGATAATTTTATTTTTATAGCACGTTTTTTATCTAATCTTACCTGATGCTAAATGAAGATGTAGCCCAAGACGGTAGACATGCTAAACCTAGTTGTGCGGCTGCGCTTGTGGTAGATGGTCAAAATGGTACCTAGCTACCTAGCTTGGTGGGCATAAGAAAAAATCCTACCACCATGCTATAGTTACATTACATTGTTTTCTTTCATCAAAAGCTCAGCTTCAGCTTCGAATTCATTTCCATTGAAGCGTTGACCATACACACTACCAATTGAGCCATCGCTTCCATCGGAGTTCATACTGATGGTTACTAGTTTAAACAGTTGAGTGAATTGAGGAAGGCAGTTTAACAATATTACAGACTAAGGTTACTTCAAAAACTCTGTAATACTTTTCAATATACAGTTTTGAGTTAAAATTGCTCTTAATCATAATACTTGCACGTATCCCAGAAACGCCGCGAAGAGAATGAAGCTAACAAAACCAACAATCCATTACGCGCTGCGGTCGTTTGTGTTCTCGGTCACGTAGATACAGGTAAAACGAAGATCTTGGACAAACTAAGACGCACCAATGTGCAAGACGGTGAAGCCGGTGGTATTACTCAGCAGATTGGTGCTACAAATGTACCAATTGAAAACATTAAGGAACAAACTAAACATGTAAAAGGGGTAAGTTTGTATTTTAATTACAATTTAATTATTATACTTTATTTTCTTGTTTTTTAACTTCCTGGAAGGAATGCTCATTGATGAGCCATGTGGCATTTTAAAATACATTACTGAATATTCTAGATAGAATGTAGTATATACACTGTGTATAGAACTGATAACTCTCAATAAAGTTTATATGTATTTAAAACATATTTCTGTTGGTTGGTTCTTTTTCTCTAAAATATAATAGTACTGGGAATCAAGCCCTATATCGCCAGTAACTTTACAAACGTTCAACTACAACATATACCCAGACTCAGTATATTTGTGGAAAACACAGATGATGGTGTTGTGTGGGTTTGGAACTTACAGCTAAAATTACAGTTGCTAACTAAAGGAACATTTGTTGACAGAGAGAAATATCAGGCTCTTATTTTTATTGTTCGCTTTGGATTGCAGAAGAAGTAATAAAAAGGTATTTTTTTTTATAGGTGAATGAGATAGCCTTCAAGCTTCCCGGTTTACTTATCATCGATACGCCCGGTCACGAATCTTTCAGTAATCTGAGAAATCGAGGATCTTCATTATGTGATATAGCTATTCTAGTAAGTCGTTAAAACACTATTATATTATTCATATTGAATATTTATCATTTGAACGAATATTTTAATTTTATACAAATCACCATTTAATTTTAATAAATAAATGAGGAAACGCCTATATTACTGTACATTCTAAATATAATTTACATTTTAATAGGCGTAATAAAATAAAAAAATACTCAATGCATGGAGGCATCTCAGATTTGACATAATTAAAAACATTTAACATTATATGGAGGAGTGAAGAAAGCAAACATTTACATATAATATATGTCATAGATATATGAAATTACTTTTTAAACTATGGTTTCTGCCTCATCATAATGTTAATATTGCTAATCTCAAACACATAATAATGAACGTGTCCTGGTTTCTTTATTTTATTTTATCAATCTTTCAGGTGGTTGACATTATGCACGGGCTCGAGCCACAGACAATTGAATCGATAAACCTGTTAAAACAGAAGAAGACTCCGTTCATTGTTGCTCTGAACAAAATTGACCGTCTGTATGACTGGCAAAGTGCACAGCGTAAAGATGTCAGAGATATCCTCAAGATGCAACAGCAGAACACGCAGCTGGAGTTTGAAAAGAGGAGCAAGGATGTTATCATACAGTTTGCTGAACAGGTACTGTATAATATAAGGAAAATGATCGAAACTTCTCAGTGATGAAAGACTAAAAATAATTTCCTTTAAGAATGATAACGATCTCATTTTCTAATGCTACAGCTCTAAAGCTAAAAGTCAGTCATGAAGAGCTTTGTATCTCAGCCGAGCTTGAAAGCTAGTTCACTATTAGTTGTCACTTAGTATCAGGTATTTTTTGTGTGATGCTCGTGCGGGTAAACTCAGCTCGAGGCGACTAAGGGAGCGAGAAACCTATTAATGTTTCACTTCTATCGTGGTGTTCCGGTCTTTTTCCTACTTTTTAATGTATCTTTAGAACAACTCTGATGGCTAAGCCAGACCTATGCGACAAATAAATTTTATGCATATATTCTTCATTAGCTTTTACCCGCGTTTTCGCTCGCATTAATATTCCTAGTCGAGAAATTCTGGTTTTCTTAACCTTCTATTTCTATACCAAAATTGATCGTAATCGATTTAGCGGTTCGATATTTCTATAATTATATCCTTTGTATCTCGAACTTTTTCTTAAATTTAAATTTCATTAACTAGTAATTTTTTTGCATTTCTCTTGACGTTCAAGTTACAGATATTCCACTGTAGTTGTATTTAATTCTATTAACCTAGCTTTGATGAGGTAAAAACTTCTATAGCGCGGTTTGGATAGAGAGAAAATTCTTGTAAATCGTCATCGACATTGCCACGTGACATGATAATCATAACACTATATCTGTTCCTATTAATATAACTTATTGCACTGTAAACAGTTTCGATTAACAAGTTTTAATTTAAGATCAAAAAATTAATTTGGATATCCAAAAATAATAATTGTTCATAGTTTTAAGTTATCACTTCTGACGGCTGACCTCATGATTGCTTTAATAATTTTTTTTATAGGGTTTGAATGCTGCCCTGTTTTACGAGAACCCAGACCCGCGTTCGTACGTGTCGCTGGTACCCACGTCGGCCGTCACCGGTGAGGGTATGGGCAACCTGCTCGCCATGATCGTGCAAGCCTGCGAGGGACCGCTACACAAACGACTCGTGTTCTCACAGCAGCTGCTTGCCACTGTCTTGGAGGTATTTTTTTGAAGTGAAACTTCTTTAGGCGCATGAGGGTAAAATTTTTACAGATGAAACGTCACGCCGGTATGCAACGGAAGTGTCGGAAAAGAGAGAGAGAGTGATCGAGACCGATTGAGAGAGAGTAAGACAGGGCGAACGTAGCATGAGCAACTAGCCGTGGAGTGAGAGTAGGGAGCAAGCGAGTGAGAAAGATTGAGAGAAAAAGTGAGACAGAGCGAACGTCGTATATAAACAAGATTTATAAATTAGTTCGCCAAAGAAGTTTCACTTCTGACATGTGTACTTTGTACGCACGCATGTTTTTTTTTGTATAACATAGGGCCTATAGTACGGCATGCGGCTCTTTGACTCTTCGACTGTGGCTCTTCCACGAAATGTTTAGTGCAGGCACGGAATATTACTTACTAGCTCTGGCTGCGACTTAGATAACATTTAGATTACGTCGCTTAGATAAGAGTACAGTTAACATCCGTGTTACATTATGACGTCATATGCACAACGCCATCTATCGAATATTAAGTTCAACTGTCAACATTATGTCTATTTTGGCGTTGCAGGTAACTGAGTTGCGTGCCTGAGAACACTTTAAGTTTATATTATCTAATATCTCTTGTAAAGTGAACCGATTGCGATAAAACAAGAACTAAGTAATATTTCAAGTTACGTACGAGATTTTGGAACTGCATATGTCTCGATAAATATATCTTAGTTTTTATTGATTTCTCTAATGACATTATTTGAGGATATGCATTAGTTTCGGAGAATTTAATTTATCTTTATTACATATATTAATAAATGGTATTTAAAATAAAAAAGGGTTTTTTGAATAATTTTGCAGAAGAAGTTTTATTCTATTTAAAACATGTACTTGTCACAGTAGGCTAAGTTGCCTAATTTAAGAAAAAAAAACACTAATATTAACTTTTTTTAGTGTTTTATTCCGGATTATCCTTAAATCCAATTATTCATAAACTATTACAAATATATTCATGACGTATAGCTACAGTTTTAAATATTCATATACATCCTTAATTTTTGTTATGAGTCTTATAAGTATTGTTGTTATATAATTTTTATATAATTATTATATAATCTCATACAATTTTAAGGGACTTGCTTTTATTTGTTTTTCATTCAGGTTAAAGCTATACCAGGATTGGGCACAACCATAGACACCATCTTAATAAATGGTACCCTTCATGAGGGAGACACCATGATATTGGCGGGTACAGATGGCCCCATCGTCACACAAATACGTTCTTTGCTCATGCCTCAACCAATGAAGGAGTTGAGAGTTAAGGTAATTACATATTAATTATTATTTTAAGGGTAACATCTAATTAAAAAAAAAGGTTGTTAATAAAAACTCATATAAAATTGAAATGTATGCTTAATGGTTGAATAAGTGGGAATCCCATAACAACTCTTAGTTTTTGGTAAAGGAAAACATTTATATAACTTTAGTATGATGATATAGTATTTTCTGATTCCTTCTTAGTTAGCACAACATCTGTCATTAAACATTCTATAGGTATAACCAAGTATCTGTATTTGATCTGTATCTGATGACAATCTGTATCAACTTCTGTCATTCTACATCAAAACTAGTGTAATCAAACTATTAAATAAAATAAAACAAAACGATTTTTAGCAGTTTTCACATCATGATTGAAGTTAAAAATATTTAAATATTATTTTCATTTTTGTGACTGTATCAACTAAATCAATAATAAAAGTATATCTCATATTAGAAGGCAAAGTATATTCTTTGTTATAATTCTTAAAGCACATTATTAGATTTCATTCTAAGGATTACAAAACAAAAACACACAAATAAGTGTTTGATAAAAGATACGGTTAACAAGGCTTGGGATAGTAATATTTTTTTAATGGTAAAATTTTTGCAATTAATTATTTTTGTTTAAATCCCTCATATATATTACTAAAATATTCTCTGTCAATATACAGAATGCTTATATTGAGCACAAAGAAGTGGTTGGCGCTCAAGGAGTGAAGATTGCAGCTAAGGAACTTGAAAAGGCGATCGCTGGTCTCAACCTCCTCGTGGCGCAGAAACCAGATGAAGTCGACGTTCTAAAGTAACATTCTCATATAATTAAAATGAAATTATTTCTACATGGCCTCAAATTTTCCGTATGTAGTCCACGGAGTAGGACAGTCAAGGCCAATATGGCGGTGCCCATGCGAGCGTCAGCTGACCGTGTTGTGGATATCTTGTGTACTATTGATAAAAAACATTCACTTGCATTGTGGTTTCATAAAACCACACAATGATTTTTTTATTTTATATAACTTCTTTAGGCGCGCTAAAAAGTTAACTTTGTGGGTATTGAATGATACTGAGTCGTCACGCTCGGCTGTGTAACGCACGTTCGGGTAAAGCCGGCTCGAGTTGACTGAGGGAGCGAGAGAAATTAACGCTTCACTGCTCTACTTTATGTATCAATACGTATTCTAAAACAAAGGTCCGTGATGCGTCTGTCTGTTCGTGATAAATTAAAAAACTACTGAACGGATTTTCATGCGGTTTTCACCAATAGTCAGAGTGATACATATAGAAGGTTTAAGCGTATAATTTGTTAAAGAATTGTGTAAATCTGTTGAAATATTATGTGAATTGTTGGGAATGTTGGAAAAAAGTCAAACGGTGTGTAGCTTTGACATCTGGCGTTGTGGGCACGTACCAGCTAGTATATTATAATTAAAGTTTATCGTCTATATTTTGATCATCAGCAGGCACGTATTTTTTATTATTAGGTCTGTACGCAGTTTGCATAGGTACATAGATCTTATTTTTTTGAATGTATATTATGTAGGAATGACGAACATGTGTTGGATGTAGTGTGCCTATCAATTTATAACATAAACGTAAACCAGGGCTAAAATCATAGTGAAGGTTGTTATCTTTTAACAAAAATATAATGAACTTTCATAATTGTTCCAGAGAGGATGTAGCCCGGGAATTGAAGTCAGCTCTCTCATCTATAAAACTGTCTGAACGTGGAGTCTACGTTCAGGCCTCAACCCTTGGTTCCCTCGAGGCATTACTCGAGTTCCTTAGAACAAGTAAAATTCCTGTAAGTGTGAATATTTATTAATAGTATACTTATCCCAATATCGTCCAAAGAAAACTTTTCTTTTTTAATAGAACGCTATGAGAATTGGCAGGCTTTGTTTGTACTTTTTTTTGTACTTTATAGGATTTAGCTTTATAGCCACAATCTCAACTGATGTTAAGTGAATATGTGGCTTAAGATGCTGGACATGCTAAGCCCAGTGAAGGAGCTAGCTCTCAAGTACATCTGCCAGAACACACCTATAGGTATTTGGTGGCAGATTTCCAACTTGAGGGTGGTAGCTAGCCAGGCGGGAATTAGAAAAAGCCCTACCTACCACCATGATATTGTTCCATCACGATGTTTCCTTCACCGAAAGCTTAAGCGCATTGTAAGTGGATTCGAACACACGCCCCTTGACGCGGCGTCCGTGCACACTACCACTGAGCTATCATCGCTTCAGATTTTCATGGTAATTTTCACCTAATTAAAATTTCACCTAGCCATGCCGGCAATAGAAAATTCTGCCGATTACCATTGTACTATAGTTTTCTTCACAGAAAGCTAAGGTTCAATGCACGGATTCAAACTCACGTCTATAGGTGATACATAGTGACGTAACTATAGGGTGGCAGAACTGGCAAAAAGGCACGGGACACTGAGCCCAGTATATATTTAAGTATGAAACGTTTAGGTATTAACTAGTCTAGCTACTGTAAGATTGTCTAGTCATAATGATAGTGAAGAGACATAGATTACCGATGTCTCGATGGTCGTTATTAATGTATTGTACAATAAAGATATTTACTGACTAGCTATGCGCGCGACTTCGTTCGCGTGGTTGTCGAAAACTGAAACGCGTCGCTTAGATAAGAGCACATTCAATACCCGTGTTACATGATGACGCCATATCCACAACGCCATCTATCGAATATGGAGTTCAACTGTCAACATTAGTTTTATTTTGGCGTAGCGTGGAACTGAAGTGCGTGCATGTGAACACTTTATATTCATATTGTCTAATATCTTTTGATAGAGTAAACCAATTACGATAAAACAAAAACTAAGTAACACTTTAAGTTAGCCACACTTTTTACGTATAAAAGTTTTCTACACTGTTTCGTACATTTTACGTGATGCGTGTGCAGAATAAACAGACAAAAATCCAAAAAATGGGTTCCGTTGGTTATTATTTAACAGCCGGGCTTATTTTTGGAAATATTTTCAATGTGCAAAAATGACTTTTCTATAGATTTATTATATGTATAGATTACGATTAAATTTTTCCCCCTTTTTAGTATTCAGCCATCAGAATAGGACCGGTCGTGAAACGTGACGTGATGAAGGCGTCCGCTATGCTCGAACACGACTCACAGTACGCCACAATATTAGCTTTCGACGTGAAGGTAAGGACTATTTTTTGATCTAGCATTTACATGCGACTTCGCTCGCGTTGGACTAAATGTTTTTCCTCCCTCACACTTTCCGCTGGATTAATATGAAGATTGTTTAAAAATTTCATCAAAATCGATCCAGCCGTTTTGGTAATCTATAGTCAATATACATACATACACCGATTTTAATATAGAAACATAGATCTAACTTAGTACGGATAGTATTCATTTTCTACGACCAGATGACAAAAAAACTGTTGATTGGTTCGCTATTGTCTGGCATATGAGAGTTGATCCTGAAAGAGTGCGAAAAATTATATAAAATTGCACCTGATATCACCGAGTTTGATGAGAATAAACTATTTTGATACTTATAAAAACATAGTAATTTATTCTATTACGAAAAATTAGACATTGATAGTGTAACTTATATCCCAACAAAAATTAAATAACGCTATTTAAATTAAATTTGTTTCTTGTTTTGTTCAAATTGATTAATTATAGTAAACAATAATCTTTGTTTATTACTTTTGTGTGTTTTATTCATTTTAGTTACCGAAAACTGTGTAAGAATCCGTACAATCCACTGATATAAACTACTACGAAACTTCTTGGTATTGCTTATTAAACGTTGCCATGTATAAAGATTTGAATTTACAGTCTATACCAAATTTAACAGGATTGCTCGCTGGAGTAATCTAAAGTTTGTCTGAAAGTATTATTGAAATCTGTCCGCCAATTCGGAATCCGTACTGAACATATATGCATGTTTGTAAAAGTAGACATTTTAATCTAATTTTATTTTTACAGTTTAGCTAATTTTAATTTCACATTATTTAGTTTAATTTGCTCGATATTCATTTTCCAGATTAGTATTATATAACATATTTAGTGTTGCTCATACAATAAATGTTTCATACTCACCTATGGGTAAGATTACATTTGTTCTAGAAATTTTATATGAATTTTAAAGAATGCCATAATGTAAAGTTTGTTAAACAAAAATATAGTGATTTTACATACGGCTAGGTAAAAAAATGTTGGACTAAAGTTTAATAAAAACTTATCAGATCGAACGTGACGCACAAGAGTTGGCGGATCAGCTCGGAGTGAAGATATTCGCGGCTGACATCATTTACCATCTGTTCGATAAGTTCACGGCGTACCGCGAGGAGCTCAAGCAGAAGAAACGCGAGGAGTTCAAGCACATCGCAGTGTTCCCTTGCAAACTTAAGGTATGTTTAATCTATATTAATAACTAGTAACTAGTACATTTGACAATGTATTCGATTCTATAATAAAATCTCTCATGAAATACGTGATCTGCAACTAAAAAAGTTTAAAATAATTGTTAAACAAAAACTTATTAAATAAAACGTAATATACAATTGCAGATTATATAGCAGATAAACATGCATGGGATTAAATTATTGTTATTATTTTTTAGTTCGGACAATTGTATATGATACATGATAAAAAGGGCAATTGCAGAAGGGTGTCTTTCGCTGTTCCTTTTCTTCCAAAAAGCCACGTAGCTTCCGAAACTATATCATAAAAAAGTGATATTTATATCCTATTTTTGAGAAAGAAACGATTTGATTTGATTTGAATATTATAAACCGGAAAAGTTTGTTTGTTCGTACACGCTATTACTAGGAACTTACCAGTCAGATTTCAAAACACATTTTTATGCTACTACAACTTACTTTTATACAAGCGATTTAAAGCGATGATAGCTGAGTTGATAGTGTTTTGTCAAGGGAAGTCAAGGGAAACGAGTTTGAGGTTTCGGTGAAGGAAAACATCGTGATAAAACCGTAGCATGGTGGTAGGGCTTATTCTAATGCTAACCTGGCTAGCTAGTTGGTTAGCTGACTAGTTTGTTATGCTTTCACGCCTAAACCGCTGAATAGAGATAAGATGGGACCTTGAAGACGGTGATAGGCTACTTGTTCTCGTGAAAATTTTATCCGAAGTGGGGTAATAAAAGAAGAATACATTTTTTATAAAACTTTTATTGCGTCATCCGATTTGACAAAATCAATATTAACGCGAGCGAAGGTACACATAAAATCTAGTGTGAGAATATAAATGCTGTACTGACTACAAATGTTACTATCAGACAAATGGTAAAGAGACGTTTAAACTAGCCACGCAAGGTCGGTTGATGACTGTCGATTCAATCCATACAGTTACTGTAAAAAACTGTCTAGGTCTTTTATTATTATTAATGGAATTTATTATGTAATAAGATTCAAATAAATGGTGTTTATTTTGTTAGGTTATGCCGCAATTTGTATTCAACTCGCGCGACCCCATCGTGGCTGGGGTTATGGTAGAAGCCGGTATCGTGAAGGAAGGAACGCCTATCTGCGTGCCTAGCAAAGAAGTGAGTTTGTTTTCCTTTTCTTTAATTCTTATAAATATATTCAGAAACATAACTTAAAAGACGCTATGGACTTACCAAAGTGATACAGAAAATTAATAATATGGTCGCTCTATTTGGACTTATTTATTTAACTACTTTCGTTGTTTAGATGAAAAGCTTTTGGCTTTATTATCAATGTAGTCTTACGTTACACATATAAACATTAATAAGATTAAACAATTTCCCCAAACTTTATGGCACATTAATAAATGTCTATAGTTGTCCAGTGATTTAAATTTGATCATAATTTATTTTATTTATTATATTGGTTTAATAAGTATTTCAACTATATAAGTTTGAACACGATTAAAGTTGTTTTCTCAACGAGTATATGTCTATGGTCATCAGAGTATATCTTCTATCGTCATATTATTATATATATTTTTTGGTAATATCTCAAATTCTTTGGGGATGATTTTTGTTCTAGGCTAATGTTTTGACAGCAGATTATTTTCCCTGTAATTGTTATACTTTTTTATTGTTTTGTTACTCTGTGGTAATTTTTTGTCACTTATGCTTTTTCAGCTATAACATATCAAATTAGACAGATACGATAAGAGAGAAATTCTTGGGCAATAGTCTACTGTACCAGTTTTGAAATAGGCAAAAATAGTTACCGCATAGTATCTGAGTGAGATTTTCTTTTGGTAACAGTTTGTGGAGTTGGGCTTGGTGACTTCGATCGAGGTGAACCACAAACAAGTGGAGACCGCTCGCAAAGGGCAAGAGGTGTGCATCAAGATCGAACCCATCCCCGGCGAGTCGCCCAAAATGTTTGGCCGGCATTTCGATGAGACTGATATGCTAGTCAGCAAGGTAAGTTAATAATAATAATAATAATAAAAAATAAAGAAATTCAATATCTTGACCTGACTCGCGAGGTTGTTTATTTATGGCCCGTGGACTCGGCAATCATAGTGCCAATAGTCGATTCATCCCACGGTCTTATAGCCAAGAGTTTAGACCAATATCTTAAGAAACTCTAATTTGGTAGCTGGATTAAACGTTTGATACAGAAGGCAGTTTTCCTTCATACGGCACGCATCGTGAGGAAATTCCTTTGATGTCGACTTGAGCATCGACACCTTGGACCTTGTTCCCATTGTCGATGCTCCATCGTCTATTTCTATATTTATATATGTATATATTTTTTGTATATAGCATATATTTATGTATGTATTAATTGCGCAAGTATAGATAAATACAAATAATAACATATTTATTCAGCAACCATTACACAAAATTACACATTTCAAACACAGGTAATCTAGTACATGACGACTGATGCAAACTAAACTAGGTAATGATGTGTCTCACAAGATACAAATGTCAGTATTAATGAAAACATTATACAACCGCAGCATTTTTTATTGTAATTACTACCTGGCTCGTGTTAATATTACACTATAATATAAAATAAAATAAAATAAATAAATACAATATAATATAAAAAATAATGACACTCAATATATATTATAAATGCTAAAGTGAGTTTGTTTGTTTTTTGGTTACGCTTTTACGCCGAAGCCACTGAATCAATTATAATGAATTTTGGTACAGAGATAGATGAGTCGTTAAAGAATGATAGGCTTTTTTCGCGAAAAACTCATTGGAAGTGAGGTAAAGATTGGGATAAACTTTGTATGAAAATATTTATTGTGTCTTCCGATATGTTTAACAAAATTAATATAAACGCAAGCGAATCCGCGGGTAGAAACTAGTACTATATATTTCTGTTACCGCAAATTATCAATAACTACCTTATATATATCCTATAAACAATCATTGATTAATAAATGTAAAGGATCGTTAATTCGCAACGAGTATAAACAATAAACACATGAATTAAAATGGACAGACATACCCTTATCGGAACTTTATGACGTTATCTAAACGTTTATAGAACAGGTTACGTGCTTGTTTAATTAATACATTCGAATTTTAATTGTTTGTTATTACATAGATATTTATTTATATTGTTTTGAAACTGTTTATATTTGTAGGTTTATTATAACCGCAATTGTTAATAGAGATGGTAAGAGCAAGATTTAGGATTTAAATATCTTGATTATTTAATTCTTAAATAAAAAAGAATTCTGGATATCCAAGAATTCGTATAATTTCGGGAACGGACATTAAAAATGGATTTAGTATTAAAATAAGTATTTGTAGATCTATGCATGAACATTATCAACTTCATTCTAAACTATGTGCATCTGTACCGTTGAACTTGTACGCGTAGTTTTCAATTGTGCTTAGTATAATTTTAGGGCTCCTTTCTCAACTTCGTTTGCATTGTATTTGATGTTAAGTGTAGCTGTTACTACTTAAGACTTTTTATGTAGGTATCAAAGCTCTATTACATTGACATAACTATTGTGTTTACTTGTAGTAAGTGATTAATCCTTTGCGAAGCGCACTCCCATGCTATAACGGATGCTAGATTTTCTAAGAATAATACAGTACAGTTATTTACAAGATATATTGTAAAATAGACTAACGAACATTGTTGCCTTAACAAAATAAAGCTAGATACAAGATTCGAACCGACGTCAATTGCCACGATGTACAAGCACGATACAAATGAGCCACCACTAATTCATCAAATATACCTATTCTATAATTCTTCGTTCTGACAAAGTCAAAACCAAATAATGCATTCAATTTAAGGCCCATGAAACGTAGTACTTGAATCTTACACGAAAAATATTTTTCTTTTTTTTATTCAATTCATAACTTTGTCTGTGTGAAACTGAAAAATATTTAATCAGTTTTGCCCATTTTTGTAACTTTTTTCAATATAGCTTTGCTCCTATTGGAGGTAGCGTGATGTTAAATAGCCTAAAACCTTCATCAATGATTGCTGTACCACAACAAGATTTTTTTAAGATCGACCGGTAGTTTCCAAGATTAGCGCGTTCAAACCAACAAACTATTCCGCTTAATATTATTAATGCAGATGAGATTATTTTTCTGTGTTTATTTACAAAATAACTGTTAATTGTTGGCAATAAGTAAATACATTCCGATTCTTTATCCGTTGGAAATCTGCCGGTGCGTTCAGGCCGTTGTATGTCACCCGCGACGTTTTAATGAATGGACTTGCCCATTATTATTACATCGGACTGGATACATAACATAGCGACCGTTTTAGCTCTCTCAAGACAAATGGCACCGATTGATACTGGCTATTTATAGGACTATTACATTCATTATATGCGAGATTATTTGCTCGCCTAGTTTAATTATGTAGGCTTGTGTCCCGTGCCAAGTTGTCTTTCTACAATCGTATGCGTAAACAGAAAACAATGTATTGGGATAACATTCCGATGATTAAATAGATGACATATCTGCAACACTAAATCCTGTGATAAGATTGCGTTAAAAACAATGCGAATTAATTATCAGCTATCTATCTATTATAATATATCAATGTTGTGTTCTACATGTATGGGAGATTAATTATTTTTAACGCGCTGTGATACGGGTTTTAATACCATACATTATTTGTTTTCTGGTGATGTATACATTGTAGAAAAAGATAATTTGGCTGGGGTACTGTTGTTGGGGTATTTTCTTAATTAGTAAATCTGTGAATATAATAATAGATGATTTATATAGACAATCGTTATATTAAGATACCGTTTTTTATATAGTTCATAGGTTCAGCATAATGATCTCAATCTTACCTATTTTTAAGTGAAGATATGGCCCAAGATGATGGACACGGTAAGCCTAATGGAGAGACCAGGTTCTCCGAAATGCAACTGTCGGAACGCACCTATAGGTATTTGGCGGCAGATTTTCAACTTACGGGTGGCAACTAGCCACTAACAAAATTGTTAAAGCTGTTAAAGGAGGTCTCTGGCAACACGGGGGTTTGAAGTGTCGCCGTGTTGTGTTTTAGTGGGTAGTGTGTAACGATTATCATCCGTTGAATCTGTCCACACGCCCTTCTCGCCTTGCCATGAGCCCGGGAAATAAGTTTGCACGTTGCAGTAAGGAAGTCCGTAAAGGACCGGATTTCAAACACTACGTTTATAAAAAAAAAATAGTGCTAGTTAGCCAAGTGAGCATTATATCACATACCACAATCATCACGATGTTTTCCTTCACCGACAGCTCAAGCTCATTGCAGGGATCGAACTCACGTCCATTGACGCAGGGTCTGTACTAACTGAGCTATCATCGCTCTAGCGTTTTACGGATTGCTGTGAACATTGATGGCACGCAAATATGTTATTAATGTAAAAGGTTTTTTACGCTATGAACAGATGGCGCTGCGATCGAGTTATTAAATACAGGACAGGACAGAATAATGTCAACCGAGCCAACTAGTACTATATACAATGTAAACTCAGTATAGCGTTACTTAGGGACTACGCAATTTATGGCATTAGGGACCATCTACAAATTACCTCACGAAACCCCCCCAGATTTGCTTCTCCCTTTGTGACGTTACATATTATTCAATTTTACATTTAAAAAATTAGTAAACAGACCATTAATTGTTTTCATTTTGTGTTTTATTGCTTAAAGATATTAGATATTGAAATGTGACGTCACAAAATTTAGGACCACTCCCCTTGTCAGACTTTGTCGACTCTTCCCTACCCTTAACGTGCGACGTAATTTATGGATGGATAGCCAATATAAGTGAAATAATTGTCAATAATACTTCTAGAAAACATTAAATGTTCGTAAAATTAGAAATATAGCCTATAAATGTCAGAGTTAGTGCTTTATACAACCATATTATTAATTGTTACCTTATTATGGTGCCGTTCTTTATGGTCCTGACAAGGTGCACGCAAAACTTCATGATGATCAACTTAAGTAGTTGAGGTGTGAGAGCGTAACAAACAAACTCGCATACGTATTTACAATGTTAGGATTACTTTACTCGGAAACAAACTCGGAAATTCCGAGTTACAATATTCTGTTTAGATAATATTTTACATTTCAAGTGCATCAAGATAGGTGTTTTCTTTCATCGTCTTGTCTTTTAGATATTTCTTAATTGAACTAACAAATATTTTCTTAGAATTACTGATGTAGATTTATGTCGTAACTGCATCTTTGATATATTGTTTTAATATAATTATCTAATGTCTCGCAGTCTTTTTATGTTCCGACCCATTTAACGCGTTCATTAACTGCCGTTGTCTTGATGATTTCGAAGAAATATATTCGCGCATCTGTTAATGTGTTCTAAGTCGTTAACTTCAGTGAAATGTTACCGATAATTAATGTAATCAAATGTACAGACCGACTGTCGGTGTAGTATTTATTATTAATACATTTTGCATTCAATTAAGAGTGTGCGCGTCCTATTTCCCTTTTCGCTTTGTTACAATGTAACGTGTTTATCGCTTCGACCTTTCTATTCTAAACTCGGCTGATGTGTATTCTAAACTTGTACTTCATTGTGGATGTGTGATGTTAAGATGCGAATACTGATATATATGTAAATATTTCGATTGGAATCTTTTTACGAGAGGATAAGTAAAAACTTCATTGATTTTTGTTTTTTCATTCATTGTTTTGCACTGGTCTGAATGCAAGCGCGGGGCGGTGCGGTTAATGGCTGCCCGTTTCCTAGGATTCATTGATCGTTTGCTAATGTACGTGGAAGGGGGTTGCGGTGCGGGCGCGGGCCGGTGTCACTAGGTCAAGAGGCAGCAAGGGTTGCCGTCGCTCCACCTATGTAGTATCGTTATTAAACGCGTAATAGCTGTTGCTAAGCTCACCCTGACGTCAAACTTCGAGTTTGTTTATGATTACATTTTCTCGCCTCTTTACGCGTTTTTTTTTTGTTATCGAGAATTAAATTATACAACGTGCGAGAATATGCTCCATGACAAGAAACACTGCTTTTAACGAAACGGTGCTTCAAAAATATTAGTCGAGGATCGTTGAGATTAATTATAATTTCATAATAACCTATTTGTTCGCTATCACCTTGAATCGCCCGGGGCCCCCTTCCACCCAGCGCCTATTTCGATGCTATCTGGATTATCTCTATGAAGGAAATTAATTGCGGATTGTTGCTATTCGATCAAATATTCTCGACCAAGTAAATTGTTATTGTTAGTAATTCAATCAATATCGAGAGATTGAACTTGTTTTTATTTCTAATTGAATTTTTCACTTAAAGGTATCGTTATTTATAGTATCATTAAAAATTATGTTTATAACCATATGGTTCTAGTTTGGATTTCAGCAATAAAAGAGAAATATCTTTCGGACACATTATTGGCTACCATTTGAACACAAACACAAGAGTATGCATTGTCTTAAAAGGCATTTAGATCGCAAATACTATTGTAGACACAGTAGGTAGAGTAAAAGGTTTTAAAAGCCTTCATCCAGTATATCGCTCTATAACTACAGGCTACATTATAATTATATTTTCAAGTTCAACTAAACGAGCTGATTCATAATATGACCAAGACAGCTGAATGTATGCTGACTGTCTTTATTTTGTAGTTGAAATTAAATATACATATAACAAAGTTATAATTAATTCAAATCTATACATTACATATTTTTTGATGATTATAATTAGTGGTGATAGTTGGTGTAAGAACAAACTAGTTGCATCACTTACATATCGAGCTTTTTTAGCAAAAAAAATCGTAAGCAACAATTTGCACTTTTTTCACTTTACACAGTAGAGTTTTGTCTTTCCTTACTTATTTATAATATCTTAATAAAAGTTATGGCTTGTTGTTCATAATTAACCACTGATCTATTAAAATAGTTGATATGGACATACTGCTTCGAATTTACAAAGATTATTTTTAATATGCTACAATTGTTACAACTGATCCCTTCCTCTCCTTTCCATGACAGAACCACTCGGGCGGGGTTTCGGTGTCACAATTTCATGGTGAAACATGTAACATCCAGAACCAAAAAGTTTGCCGACTCTTACTTTTGTCGCACCGTAAAATTGTGGGACCGTCTTCCTGTCAGTGTGTTCCCTGCCTCCTATGATAATGGGTCCTTCAAAAGAGGCGTGAAGGGGTACCTGAGCAGGCCAACATGACAGCGGTGACTGGCAGTGAATTCTGTTTGGTGTCAGTCGCCGCTGATTTGGATTCTACTGTACTTACCATCATGGCCAGTGCAGCCACTTTTCTGCGCAACATAAAAAAAAAAACATTTTTAAGATTTTAAGCGCTTACGATGTCTTTCGTGATAATGCTCGATAGAATTATACATATGATACTGATAAATTATTGAAAGATTTTCTTCGCCAATTTATTTGTAATGATCTTGGTTGGTGATAGTAAACGGTTTTTAAATTTCGTTTCCGATTATTGTTCCATATGAATCTTTCTTGCTCGCGATATAAAAGCACTCGCTAAGATCTCGCGGGTTTCCGTCACCCGACCGAAGGCCGCGCGTATTTTCGGATTAGTAATAACGTCACTGCTTTCCATGTGTTGGGTAAGTTTTGTCCACAATTATAACTACGTATAAACTGTGTCGGGTCGAGGTATTAGCCGTTGCAGATTTAATACCTAAATTTAGTAAATATTCTGTCAAATGATTGAGAAATTCTCAAATATCAGTCGAAAGACGTGGCCGATGGAAAATTGTTGTAAAAATAAACAAGAAAGCTATAGTATATATATACATTCCAATATTTTCTCTGTTAGCAATACCATGCTATGTTGCTATCAATCAATGTTATAAAATTTAATGTTATATATTATTAAAATATGTTGCTATCAATCAATCCTTATCCTTACAAATATTATAAATGCAAAAGTGAGTTTGTTTGTTTGTTACGCTTTCAAGTCTAAATCGCTGAATCAATTATGACGAATTTTGGTATAGAGATAGATGGAAATCTGGAGATAGTGATAGGATACATTTTCTCGCGAAAAACATTGAAAGTGGGATGAAGCAAGGGATAAACTTTGTATAAAACATTTTAATGCGTCACCCGATTTGTTTGACAAAATTAATATTAATGCGAGTGAAGCCGGAGGTAAAAGTTAGTAATATATAATTTATCTGGATGCAATGTAAACAGAAATATATATTACATGTTGATAGTGAAACTGGTTAAATAAGTCAATGGTATTTTTAGTAGATATAATTACTCGAACCTTTCATTTGATAAAAATCTAGATTTCTCGAATGGTTAGAACTATCGACTTCTTGTAGGTTACCAGATATTTCTAACATCATTTCAGAATGTGCCTTTATTTATTTACACTTTATACATGCAATGGAGGACTTAATGCCACAAGCATTCTCTAACTTTACTCGATAGGTAATTTAGAAAATGTTCAATAAAGTGATCAAGCTACCAAGTCCGCGAGTAACAATACATGAATACGTCTGGCGCATTCTGGGCAGTCAGCCTGAGTTCTAACTTCAGTGACTGGTCGATCTGGTCACCTCGAATCCTGTATATTTCTTATAAATACGTAGAGGATGAAGACGGCGTTTGCCTAAACATTGATTTATGTTTTGTTGTCCTTATAAATAATACCGACGCATTCTCTAATGAAGATATATTCAAGTACATTCAACAAAAATTTAAATGAATGGTAGCCGTAAAGTTCTCAATCATTCACAAGTTCTGTGAGGTTACATCCTTGTCTTTATTCATAACGGCATTTGGGCCATATCTGTAGCTACTCTACAAACGATCAATGGCTAATAGAACTTATATTCACTGGCACAAAGGTGAGATTTCCCTGTTCGAAGTTTGCAACACGGAGCAGCGCACACATACGATTTTCCCATGTAATCGAATGCACACAGACCCATTGACCGGGTCAGACCCCATTCTAGAAGCTCCATTGATATTTCGCAGTACGGTTTCATTCACCAAACTACTTTGTTCATGTATGAATTCGTATCGGTTTGAATGTATTTTTTTATCCAATATGATTTTATCATCGAACTAACTTGAATTGTACTGAGGTACTGATACCTTGAATGTAATTCTTAAACAATTTTAGCTTAGTTTTTTTTTGCTTATTTATTTATTTATAACTATGGAAATCACGGCAATCAACAGTAACAATTAAAAGACGATACTAGATTGATTGAAGACCAAATACATGTTAACACAATACCAAAGCTTACTCTTTACTAACAATATTAAAATTCAAATTACGTTACATTAAATATTGAACATTAGAAATAACAAAATTAAAAAAATGCGTAAATTAATTCAATTACATAACTAAAATTAAACCGCGGGAATCGGGAAATCATTGATGTATAAAGATATTTTTTAATACGACAAAGGTGGCAGGTCTGTAGGTACTTGATAGTATTTATAGTGCAATAAAATAAGAACAAATACCAAAAGATCTACAATCCATTGCTAGTCATCTCTGTGATTGCAGCTAGGAATACTATGCTACGTATTCCTGCTTGCTTATATATGCTGTACATCTGTATATGCTGTTTTATAAAATAAAAAATTCTTAAAATACATTACTTACATTTTAATATCAGATGTACCTTGGTTTCATTATTATTTCACCTTTACCATTTGTGTCAGTGTATTTTCTTGCATAATTGTTATACAGTTAATCAGTGATATATGTTGCAAGTTGTATTATCTTACCAGTCGAGGGCACGTTTATATGAATTAAAATAAAAAGGTGCATATTATACCTAGCAAAACAATTTTACCGAGTATCCTTGAAGTTAAAAATAAATATCCGATACTGCCGCATTAATATGATTTCCGAGCTCGTTCCAATGTAGTTAGCGGCGCGGCGGCTCCAGGGGCCCGGCTGCACCGGGACTTTTGGGGTGCGGGGTGCTGGTGACCCAGTTTCATCCTTGCACAACCTGCTCTATTTTTCCCTATGACGTCAAAGCCCCATTCACCCCAAGCTGGTGAATCGATGGGACCAAAGTAGGTCGACCTGAATGAAAGCTCTTGCACATTCAACATGAGTTATTTTTAGATTCGAAGGTGTCTCGATTGCGTTACAGATATATAAACTTGTTTCTGTTGTCTCGATTAATTCGATACTGTTTTGCCAGTTTGAATTACTTCCATTGTTTTAGGCTTTGCATATATTTTCGTTTACTGTGAACAATTTTTTTGAGTACATTGTTTTTATCTTCAGTTTGTAATAGATTACTGGAATTTATATAAATATATGATTAATATATTATATATTTATGTAGAGAAACTGAATAGTTATCAGGATAACATTTTGACGGTTACACAATAATGAAACAGATACCCCGTTAATACTTTGATTTAATACGATTATGATTATGTATAAGACATTTTCAAATTAAGTATATTTTAAGGAATTTAATGATTAACTTGATATTTAGATAGAATAATATCTTTTATTGAATCACTTCAATATGTTATTTGATGAAATTAAGATATAATTCACTGGTATTATTTAAAACACCACCTTGTGCAATCACCTATCCTAAAGATATTTTTGTTTGTTACACAATGTATAATTATTAAACATTTTATAACAGAGAGAAGACGTAAGTGTGGAATCACCTCACTTACATACATTTATACTGTAAACGGCAGTGCTCGATTGAGTTTTGAAGGGCGGTGTTGGCAACATGCAGCGATACAGAAAGAGACTTTATATTTTATATTTAATTTATTATTTTATATTTTATTTAATATGACGTGTAAAAAGCACAACAAAAGAAAATAGTAAAACAGGTCGAAGAAATAAATATTACATTTCATTCGAAACAACGCGTATTGGTGGTTCAACGATATCATGTTCGGATACCGCATCGATCGAACAAGTTCGAATCCTGTAACGAGCCTGACTATTCATTTAACAAAATATACTGATAAAACCATAGCATGGAGTTAGGGAATTTTCTTATGTCCTCCTAGCTGGTACCAATATCAAATTGTAAATGCAAAGACAATATTCTGTAGATGTATTCTTGCAGCCGCTCATGAAAGTTAATACATTCTATAACGCTTAGCAGGTTACTATTTTAGCCAATTTCGCTATTTAAAATTATGTGAAAAAGGAGCATAGAAGTTTTTAATAAAAATATAAATTACTTGTTACAGATATCTCGTGCAAGTATCGACGCGTGCAAGGACTACTTCCGCGACGACCTCATTAAAACCGATTGGCAATTAATGGTAGAACTGAAGAAACTATTTCAGATCCTTTGAGCTGTGCTCATACATTAAGATCACCTCAAGCCATCCGTTCCAACGATGTCGTAGCCACATGATTGATAAAACCTTGTCTGTTCCATCTCTCAGTACTCCTCCAATGTATTCTATAATAGAATCTCACCCTATCGATTTTAATGTTGTATTTAATCCTGAATAAATAGATTCCTGCGTGAGTAATATTTTGGTAAATATTGTCAATTGAATGTATAGCGCCGTATGTATCAATGTCGGTAATTAATTAGTATTAAAACTCATATACATGTCATGATGTTCTATTATAATTTATGTAGAATAAAATTACAATGAAATAAATAAATCTATGCCCGTTTTAGAAGTTGAAATATATTGTAAATATGACAGCCTATTTATTTTTATCATTTCGATAATTCGTTTTCACTTGAACATTTTGTTTACTATTTTATTCCCCGTGATGTGAATAAACAACAATGCCGATCCGATGAAAAATCATTATAATCGTTTGCTATATTTACAACAGAACTGTATGATTTCATGTAAATAAAGTATCAAAAGTGTATGCCTCTCAATTATGATAACGTGTTACGTGAAGAACATTAAAAGGTGCAATAAACGGCCTCGTATAAAAAGTGTCTCTGAAGCAATACCGGCTGTATGGTGCTTATAAACGTTGCAATATCGAATTAGTTTGAATTCAGATTTCAAGTAAAAATCATAAGATTTCCTTAATCGATGCAGTTTGGACGCAGAATATTCTGAAATATTGCGTCATAATAAAGGAAAGACTGATTTGTTTTTAGAAGTTGAATGCGATTGATTCACATAGGTCGAAATGGATTTAGTGGAAATTAGTTTAGTGAATATTGATGAATTTTTTAGTCCAAACGGCAATTGATTGAATTGCTGTATGATGTTTTCGGTGTCAACAGAATATGGTAGGCACAAAGGTCGTCTATTGTACATTATAATTGGTGTTTCAATTAAAAATCTTTGGTCACGTGGAAAAATAACGTTGGTACATAATTTGAGAACTGGATTCGATACAAGGTGGAACACAAGTGTCTATAATTTAAAAATTGGAGGTTGTATTTTATATTACGTAGGTATTTTCTCTTTTTGAAAACGCTTTGTATTATATAGACGGAATCGGACATATTCTTATATTGAAGGAGTTTTATTAAATTATAAAGTATACATTTGCTTTTTTATTTTTATTTATAACCTTTATTCTATTAAACAATGTCATGACTATCATGCAAGCATTGTCTATGACACACGTGTTAGGCAAATAAAATAACATGTTATTTATAGCAAAACGTGAAGGTCGCTTGCATGATAATATTGCAAACATTGACTTATTTAGGTTAGCGATTTTGCCAGTGTCTTAGTCGAAATATGTATACAATTGATAGTAAAAATAAAAGAGAAATGTAAATGAATTTATAGTTAAATTACACAATCTAAGGTTGAATTAAGTTTCGTATTAGAATGACGCTTTGCCTTACTTAATTAAGGGAATCTGAAGTCGATCTAGTTTTGGAAGAAAATAATATCTGTCAGTGCTTTATATCACCTAGTTAATTTCCCAGGTATTCCAGGATTTTGAACTTATTATTATTTTGAATGTAGAAGCTCTTGTTTTCATTTACTTGAAATCATAAAGAATGTTACAAATCTAAAGCTAACTCTGAAAAAAAACGGAATACAACAATTTTAAATTTAATTAGAAAGATCAGAACATATTGAAGGGCACATAATAATATTTGATCTACTCGTAAGTCCAGTCCGTAATTATTGTAGTAATATTGTAAGTGGTCAATATATTTACGACTTTATCCATTGATAAATATGAATGATATGATATGATGAAATAATACCTACCAAATATAGTAAACCGGAAGACGGTAAGTATAACAAATAA
The DNA here is from genome assembly GCA_039707435.1 of Actias luna. Lineage (NCBI taxonomy): Eukaryota > Metazoa > Arthropoda > Insecta > Lepidoptera > Saturniidae > Actias > Actias luna. The sequence continues at coordinate 5,316,733 of JAZHAC010000034.1, read as the reverse complement.
GACATTGGCACCATAATTAGTAGGTATTGTACGCTGTACAATTTGTACATTCATACATTGTAAGCTACGTTGTATGGCAGAGTATTTTCAGTGAGAATGATGGTAAACACCAGCCCAATTCAAAATCTACGTCGATCACCCAGAGATCGGTAATTAATCATCGGTTGCAGTCATGTCGGATAGTGAGCTTCTATACTGGCTAATCTCACACCAAAATCAAGTCATCGTAACAAGTTTATCACCATGTCCATAATACTTAACTATAAAGGATTTAAAATAGAAAGTATGTGATGAATAACTCTGGTACTTCTTGTTTCACAAGGCGTCAATGTAGGTCAAATCATGTATCTGTATACTAGAGGCTTCTACTTTATTCTTATTCGGTATAATAGTCTAGTATGGTCAAGATTTTATTTTTTATTTGTATTCTTTATTTTTGATAATATTTAGATTTCGCTCAGATAATTTAAACAACATTGTTAACACTGTTGGCCACAATATACTTTTTTTTAATTTAATTTATAATAACAGGGTCTTATTAGCCATACAGCAGAAGCAATAAATGCGACGGATCTTGTGCGTAGAATAGAGAACTTTTAGCTTGAGAATGTTTGTACAGAACCTGGAAGGACCTTCTTATAACATTTTTAATAGACCATGATCTTTTCTACAATTAAATACCATAAATTTACGAAGGCTACTAGTTAGGGAGTTACACACTTGATATCATTAAAAGCGCTAAGATTCGATTTTTTATATATCTTGGTTAAATATAAATCAATTTTATTACTGATAGCTTCAGCTTTGCGATTGTAAAGATGCGATCAATTTATTATGTTGGTACAAAAGGGTGCTTTATAAATGATTTCAAGTAGGTACATGGAGGTAGCTATTCCCGCGAAACCTATGTCTAAATAAAATTAACATATTATTTAGATTTTTGCTATTCTAACTCAGGTTAGTCAGTAATCAGTTGGTACTTCTGAAGAATGATACTGAAGTGCCTCGTGTTTAGCTTTCTTTGCTAACCGTTCTTTTCGGATATATCAACGGCAGCAATAATGCTTTGAAATTGAACTATAAGTGCTTGTAGTATATGTAGTCGAACCACATTTTTTTGGAAATAGTCTATTTAATGGCATCCATTATAATTACATTTTCTATATCAAAAAAGAGTTTTAGGTGAATGATATTTGTAAAAACATAAATGGTTTTTTTATTTTTTCTACAAGCAATTTTAATCCTAATCATCGTTTCGACCAACTGAGATTTTAGCAGATATCAATAAATTAGTCCGGCTAAAGGTGTCTGCTATTCCTATAGAATTTTAATAATCTTCTCGATTTCATGTTAACGTAATCTCCTATCTGCATACAAACTAACCTTAAATAATGAAGAAAATAATAATTATATTAGGTATTTATTTTAGTGGTTGTATATCTCATAGTGTTCATAGTGTAGTATGTCTGCTTTATTTCCTTAGTTAACAAACGCATGGAGATGAAATCTTATATCTAACAAAACAATGATATAAGGATTGATATTACCCAGGCAGCTCGTGTTTGTCGTCAATAATAGCTTCCCAGGAAGGTCATAAAACCTCATACCAATCGTGTAGACACCAATACCAGTCCAGTTCTATACCTCACGGGGAGGAGCTATCACTATACCTACAGACTTTAGTTTCGTATTCCCGTTAAATTGTAACAATGCTGTTCATCCACATTTTCTTAACAACGCAGGCAATGTTTTAGACAAATGTGTGGCCATGGTAAGCTATATTAGGATGTTATAATTAATTTATTAAATGATTAATAATATTCCATCGGGTTCTGGAATGCATTTTTATGAATGTAACTATGGAAACTCGGTGTGCGTGGGCGAGGGGGTGTTGTTTTCACGGTCTAGGTGACGCCCCGGGTTGGAGAGCGCGTGCGCGGGCTGCTGGGCCCAGTTCAGGAACTTGTTCCGTTCATAGCCCGTCGGACGTTTCCTCATGGTAGGAACCTCGAACATTCTAAGCGGATCACTTAAATTTCAATCTTGTTCCCATAACATATTTATCTTATTTTAGTGTCAGTGTGTGTGGTTCTTAAATTTCTACTAGTGTTGTTATATTTCTGTCTATAGTAAATCCTTATCCCAGTTTCGTAAGTACCGTAAACATATCTTTAATTCGACATTAACAATGTTTGTTATATTGAAATAAATAGGTATAATATTTAAGGTACGTTAATATATGTACATACGTTATTCGATAATTTAGAATTAAAAAAACCTAGTTATGTTGTTTCAACAAAGATTTTTAGAAATATACAAAAATAAAAAACCATAGAGTTATTTTAGGAACTTCTGAGGGTATTAAATTATATAAATCATTCTTTTTTTTAAACATAGATGCGTGATAAGTTATAAAAAAAAGACGCTTACATAAATAATATTGTAACAGTTCCCGGTTTATAATAAAAAACCTATAATTTTATAACTAGGTCTTTTCGAGTAAAATAACCACATGTACCTATAACATTCTGTGATGCTTTCACGATTATCATAAAAATAGATCTATTATTATACGATCATAACATGAAATGAAAATATTTTTATTTTTATAAATGACGTACTTAAATCACATTTATAACTTCACTACTAACTACTTTAATACAAACATATTATTTTATGTTATTATAGAAAATGGGAACTGTATGAAAGAAGAAGAATAATTAATCAATTTACACATGTAATATTAGTCTACATGCTCAAACGCGGTAGATTATCGTTTTCCTTCATTGCCATTTTGCTATTGTAGTGTTGGATGAGCCTTTGAATTTTTCGAGCACGTGCTAAACATCGTTCATTCATGACTGCGAATGAATGGGGCGCACCGCGGGCGCTGCCGTGCTGGTATCTTGGTAGGCGGTACAGTACAGTCGGTTGCCGCACGGCCGTGCGCTCGACGCGCAGCGCAGGCAGGCGCCCGGCCCCTGCGCACCGCGAGTGACACTACATACATTAAAGCACTGTGCCAAAGCCAAAGCTCACCACCAGCACATCTCACCGGATCTCTTCTCGGTGCGTCATCTATTTATATTCACTCTTTAAAAACAATACCCCCGCCACCGACCTTGACTACATGTGCTGCTGTTTCATTCATACACTTAGCTCTACCGCACAACAATTTCTTATTTCTTAGCATATGATGACGAATGATACGCTAATTGAAGATAATTTATCAGTTCTTAGACAACGGCATTAATTGGGTGACTAGCACCCAATTCGACAGTTAAACTGTTTATGCATTTTTCGTTTCCGATATCATCATTCACTGTAATACAAATATAAGTTAACACATTATCATTATTTTTTAATACATGATATAGTTTTACTATTCGTGTCTTGTATTTATATTGCATAGGTCTATCTGTATACGCTGGTATACATATGTTAATACAATTATCTACATAAAGGAATTATATCTGCAAAACACTCATAACTTATCGTCATTGGCGGTGTCTCATTGCGGCGGTTTAAAACAAGAATAGATATCAACCGCTAGACTTATTGGATACTACCGCCATACAATGATACCTTACACCGTTCCACGAATACGGTGCAGGAAACGCTACTCTTCTTTCACGATGTTTACATATCAAATTGTCTTAATAAACGGTCTGTTTCTTGATTCCCTTTTCTTTTTTAAACGCGTGTCTTATGAGTAGAGCAAAAAATTGCTGTCTCAATGCTGTTGCTATGATACGAAAATCCCTTAAGAGGTTCCAGTATAATGTAGCTATGTCGAAAGAATTCGGTGTTATCTATTTTAAACTATTGACAAGACGGGCTTTTAAGATTAGATTAAAAAACCTTACGTCAAGTTTTTTACTACTGCGTAAAAACTTTTGCGACAAGTTATATTAGCCAAAGAATGATTTATATAAATTATATTATAAAATAAAATATACGTAAAGTTTAATGTTCATATTAATTTATGAACAAAACGTGATATTTATTCAAAGAATTTTCAATTTCTGTTATCAGAAAGGTTGAATTGCGCTACTCTATTAGATTTGAATAAATTTATCAGTAATATTTTGTTAGCTTCAATCCTTTAAATTGGGAGTATTTAGAAGGTAATTAGATGTAGAGATTTTGGTAAATAAAACCATTTAAATGAGAAATTGCACAACATTTTGTCTTTGAAAATAGAATAATCAAAATAATATGAGTTCTAATTTACATGCATTCGTGGTCACAAATATTTGATAGTGTTTAATTGTGAAATTATCATGTAATTTCATAATTCGACATTTTGATGAATCGGATATTCCACATATTCGTATAAGATCTTACGCAGTGGTAGGGCATTTTTTTATACAAATATAACTTTAAGGCGTCTTTCAATGTCTGCGTTTGAGACCAAATCTTATAACTCGGCTTTACCACTAATATATCGTCACAAAACTGTAAGTGGTCAGCCGGCCCTAAAAAAAGTTGTGCTGTCAGCCACCTGATAACCGGCTTAGTGCGAGTCAGCGTATAGACTTGCTGATGATCGATATAGTGCATTCCAACAAAGGAAATGTATATAAATATATGGATCTGGGCAAAACTGTGGAGTGAACACTAACCATGAAAGTGTGACGTCACGAATCTATTAGGGTTGTGGACATTACCATCGCGCCCACATGGATGGTTCCGCGCTTGTGGTCAAACGATAAACTTACATATAATAATAAAAAATGGTCAAGTAGTGGGTTAAGTATATTATTGAGCCGTTTTTAACTATTATTTTTATTTTCTTCAACATACACGGTCTGTCTGTCTGTTTGCCTGTTAATATCTACCTGTGCTTATGAATCAAACTACTTAACCGAGAAGTGTAATTGTTTTATTAATTTATATGTTCTTACAAGAAATTTAATTATTATTATCATGTAACAAACCGTAACAAAGTAGACGATAATAAAATATTACCATGAAAAAAAAAATAGAATAATAGAAGTACAGTGCCTATTAGTGTATAATAAAAAAATGCATTTGTTGTATTATCATTCCATGATATACCTAATATAAATTCATTATTGCTAAATATTTCAAAGCTTATTGTTAATACTTAATAGTTGAAGACTATAGTACATCAGAAAATACACTGTAGATTTTGAGATTCAGTCAGTGCTGCTTTTAAACTTTTAATATAGAGTACTGATATACATATCTCTCGGTAAGCATAAAAATATATCTCTTTAAGTCATGAGCCCGGAAACTTGATTATTTACAATAGCATGATGTTACAAATCTTAGAATATTTAATTTTATATTTTAAGCCGTTTAAGAAAATAATATAAAACTATTTTTTTTTATTATAATTCCACACAGTATTATAGATTCATTATTATTAGACAAACATACAGGCAGTCGACCGAAAAGTGAATATACGGTTTCCGGTTTTCCTTATGAGTTGTGAAATCCTAATGACAGTTGTAATTATTTTTTTTAAATAGCCTTAATTATTTTTAAATGCAAATTCGCTGCCACTTGTTTTTTTATTTCATTCTTTACATAGGATTGTAGACATCGGATACTAATGAATTTTGATCTATCTTGTATCTATTATATTTAACAAAATATCAAAAAAAATCGACGTAATATAGGCCAAGTCTTACAATATATACTACATTATTATAAAACAAAAGGATATTTAATGCCACAGTCAAAATCAGAGTTATCAAAGTAATGACCGCTCGTGTCTGTGTCACGCGAACTATGTTGGAATAACCTTGCTAAGTGAAATATTGATAATATTTTATACGTTATGGAACCCGTAGCGTGTCCGATTGGTAGAACATAATAGACATTCTCTTTTTTCTATGTTATTGAACATTCTGGTTTTTGGTTGAAAGGTTCATAAATCTCGACCAGAAGAATTGCGAAAGCTGTACCTGGCCATACTCCCGCTTCAAACTCAGTAAGAGTTTGAAACTTCGCCATGGTGCGTTTTATTGGGTAGTGTTGGGTGATTAGCACCTGATGAGTTACTAACATGCCTCTCTCGCTTTACCTTGAGTCCGGGTAATGCGTTTGCAGGTTAGGATGAAGAAGTCCGTAAAGTCTGGGATTTTAAAGGACACTTAATAAAGAAGGATTAAATAAGGAGCTCAAGCATTACACATAGCGTGTTAGCATTTCAAATTACAACATTCCTTTAGATTTAAAATATTTGTGGACAAAATGGTAAACTTTTAAGAAATAAAATAATATCTCATTTTTGTGAAAATGTGCTTAGTAGGCATCTGAATATATGCAATAATGCATTTTACTATTGCTATAAAAAGGCTGTTATAGTAGAATATTCAAGAATAAATTTAAAAATAAAAAACTTTGCTAAGCTTAAAACTGTATATTTATAGTTAAAATCCTCTACTTCAGTTATTAAAAACATAAAAAAAAAAATATAGTAGCAAGTTATGTCTTTATTTCATTTTAATGTTCACAATGTTCTAATGTTCAACGTCATTCAATAAGCGGTTTTTATTCTTATACACACTTTTATGAAATTTCTAACGAATTGGTTGTAAAATACTACATTTTTTATAGAAATGTGATAGAGCTTCTTCATTATAAATAACTAGTTTTTACCAGTGACTTCACTCGCGTTAGTATTGATTTTGTCAAACAAATTAGATGACGCTATAAAAGTTTCATACAAAATTTATCCCTTTATTTCCCCTACTTCCAATAAGTTTTTCGCAAGTCTATCACCGTCTCTAGGTCCCCATCTATCTCTGTACCAAATTTCATCATAATCGATTCAGTGGTATAGGCGTGAATGCGTGACAAAAAACAAACTCTCTTTCGCATTTCTAATATTAGTATGAAAAGTATCATATGATAAGTATTATATATGATGGGCAGTTATACGTGATTAGTGACAAGTTTTTTTTTTATATTATGGAATATATTGAAACGTGCAATATGATATCGGTGTCATAGGCTGTAACGATTGAATATTCATTTGCCGAGTGTCATATTCCGGGCAATTCGCGCGGCAGAACGCGCGTGACTACAGCGAATCGTCGTCGGGCGGACAGCATGACCTCGTCCAGATAAATCTATCAATGAATGAGATAAGGGGGGCGCGTGTCACGCAACCGCAGGAAGTGCCCCAACTAGCCTCCTGCACTCTGAACTGAAATGAACATACCATATCGTTCGAAGCTCTCACTACATTCAAGGGCCTAAATGCAATCCCTTTGGTATGTGTCTCGCGATATTGCGACCGCCTATTCGAATATAACACACAACTGCAATATAAACTAAATTAATGTACGGTATTAACAAACATGATGTATTATTGGTTAATATGAAAGAAATTAATTTGTGTGTGCCTATTATGAATCATAGACGAAATAGATAAGCAAATGTCAGTGTATATTAATTCGTTGTTCATCATCATATTAGTAAAATAAAATCTGAAGCCTTGCTAGATAGCTCCATAAAAACCAAGGTTATCAATTTTTAAAATCTGTCTGTTCTGTAAATAAAAAAATAACTTTTTGGTCGATCTCACGTCAAATAAAAACCGCTCTAACAGGTTTTTAAAAATCTAATGTTACTATTAAAAAGAAGAACATTAATTTAATCAGTCTTTTACGAAACATACCTAAGTATACTTTTACAAAACATAATATCCATCTAAGTGGGTTTTTCAGTGATGCATTAAAATTACGATCTTACGATTTCGCCTTTTCTTTCGCAACAATACAACTATCACTTATGAAATGGATTTAAAAAGAAATTGAAACTGAAAACCAAAATGCATTATATTCAAATACGACAATAAGTAAGTAATCCTCCACTACACAGGTTTAGCGTGTGCATGTCCACCATCGTGGACCATATCCTCACTTAACAACAGGTAAGATTGTGCCCATAACACTAAATCTTAACTAAAAAATATATATTGATCTTATAGATTACAAATTAATGACTAATTTGAAAAAATGTTGAGAAACTTTTCACACTACCATAAGACATTACTTTTGAAATATTATACCATATTGATTAAGTGACCTAATTTATAAATCATTAAAATGAGTCATTAAAATGGTAAATGAAATTAAAAAAAACACGTTGACATTATTACATGTTTTATCACTTAATAACAATATTCGAAAATAAGGGCAAGGACACACATTGATATTGTGGCCAAACGTTATACCTATCTAAAGAATTAGAGAAAAAATACGAAATTTATTGTATAGTCAGTAGCTTTAAAATTTTAGAAACACTTATGGTTATTAGCAATCATATCTTGCCTTCTATTTAATTTATCATATTATTTATTTTAGTTTAATATTATTTATTTAGTGTTCGCAAAACTTCGACCAGGCTCAGTATTAAATAATAGAGGAAAAAAAAGTTTTCCGAAATTGATGACATTAGATTCAACTAGCTTTCTAATTAAAACAAAAGAAAATCGGTTGACAAGAAAATAAGAAATATCCCGGCTTTGTCATTGCTTATTTAGATATATAATTCATACATACATTTGATTCATCTTAACAAATTATACCGCATAATAATATTAATTTAATCAATTAATTTAATAAATAATAATATGAATTCAATATTAATATCAATAGCTAATTTTATTTAGTTCACCGCAAACCAGACAACGAATGCTTAAACCTTATATATTACGTCATAAAAAAATATGCACACCTTTACGTAGCTGGTTTTAAAATGCAAGAATTGACAAGTTATAAGTATTATCTTAATTCGAAATTAAACATAACCTTTTATTCCTAAGTATTTTCTGGTATTGATGATGAATAATACAATATTGTAGCCACAGATTAAATTTAGCCCCCAGTGTGGGTTGCATTATCTATTTACGGCGAGATATCAAATGACACAAACCCACCTAAGCGTAAACAAATCGTTTATTATTCTTGATTTGCGAAATACCAACAGAATGCAACTAATTGAACTATAGTAGACATTCATAACTAGATACACGAAGGACGTTACGCCATAATGTGGGGTTTTAAACAAAATGATTATGTTATCAGTTATAATTAAGAGGTTTATTACCGACTCATTAGTAACAATAATCGATCTGAGTTATTGTAAGCTAATTTACTTTTAATAAGAATACACTTAAAATTTAATGTCATATATATATGCCTAACAGATTTTAAATTGCAATTCTTCTTAGATTCAATTAAACTTTTGTTTACTCATAAATCATGGTGGCCGAATTTAAAATATCCATCTCAGTCCACAGTTCGACTTTTAAAGTTTTCGAAACTAATTAGTAATAATATTAGCTGACGGGTAAGGAAATGGTTGTAGAAAAACCAGAAGACCTTGAGAATTAGGGCGATGAAAATATTTTTGAAGTTTTATTCAACTTGGATTAGCTTAACTGTTGAAATATCTCCAACGTATAGGGAAGGACAATAGATCGGCAAAGTGATAATGATATGTCACATATTGCATTCTTAACATTTAGGCGCTACTGCATACTGTCATTCGATTTGTAAGCATTATTACCACATTCGTTGTATCATAAAATAATAGATGATCTTAAAGTAATACTTTGTAGTAGGATTACATACAGAACTATAAATTTCTGAACATTTAAAATCGCTAATACCTAGCGACTTAGCTTGATAATTAGGCCTGTGACTTCTCTTGTGTAGCGGCCTCTGCATAACAATTATTAAGTTAAAATTATAGAAGTCGTTCCTTTTAACTCTCCTATTTTCTAATTTCCAATAATACAACCCACTTTACAGTCACAATACCGCAGATTCGTTTGAAAGAAACACAATTTTGCGTTAAGCACCAGGCGGTGTATCGAAATTTATATTTCTATGTTTCCATGCAGAAAAATATGTAACTATGTTTGTCTGCAATTCTTGTAATTTCTTTCTTCACCAATTTTCATAAAAATTGTTCTTTGATTCGATGTACCTGTAACATGTTATGTTAAAAATGTTTTTCTAAGAGACCGAAGTGACAGATATTATCCGAATATATTAAATTGAATAGTTCTAATAAATTTGTAAAGCACGCAATCGTTCTTATATTTGATGAAAAAACAAACTGCGTACGATTACATCAAAGAAACCACGTAGACATGCGTAATCGTTGACCTCCGACGATTCAAATCACAAATTCCATTACCTTTTGAAGGACGTCGCTTTCGCATCAAATATGGTGCACGCCTTATCGACAAGTTGCATAATGATTGGGTATCGGCACGGTCCACTTTCCACCTGCCCACAAGCATCTGTGGGTTAAGAATTAGGTACCGAGTGCTCAGTCAAACGGGCGCGTTGCGAAACTGTACGTCGGAATTGGAGTTAGAACACAGATACGTAGGCGCCGCGAATAGCATGCAACCCACGGCCGGTTTTAATAATCAAGCCTCCATGTCATTATTGTCATGTTTAATGCTTGGGAAATATTAATGCGCAGGTTCTCACAGTCCGTGTAGGTGTCGCCTTTAAGATATCAATAGTGGAATCGCCGTCCACGGCATGTAAGCGTGGTAGTTATTGATTTTTTATTCGTGCAACTGAAGCAGCGAACGGATATGCAACCTATCTCATATAATCCAGGCACAGTAATGCATATCATATAAACCTACTAATAACCAAAACTAAAAAATCTAAATATAGTCACAGAGACGTTGTTAATTCTTTGGAGTCAATTGAAACGCCTCGAGTGCATGTTGTAATAAACAGGTTAGATACAGAACTTCTTCTCAAAACGGATAGTATCAATTGTACAATTGGATACACATCCTAGTCTACCAAACTATAGATAAACTATTGTTGCGCCCATGTGCAACCAATACTCTAGCACCCTCTAGTAGGCGTGCAGTCAGCCTTTGGAGGTGTCGCAAGTAGAGCTTGTCGCCCTCTAAGACTATGGGCCCGTGTGCGCTGCACTCCCTGCACTATAGGTAAAGCCGGCTCTGAAACTAACTAATACCTTCATCGTATTTGCCTATTAAATGCGGTTGATCTAAAATTCAGGCCTTAGTGCATGTCTACGTTGTGAAAGGAACATGGATGTCCAATATGAAGACAGAGGCAGGTTAATTTTGAAAAACTGCTGAAAAAAGTGCAGAAGGCTCCTATACACACACAAAACTAGCTTGAGCCCTGGTATTCGTTCGCGTTTTTCTCATAAATCACGCGTGACCATATATTTCCATATTAGTGGGTTACGTTAGGCTATGCAAGGATCGTGCATACCCAATTTAGAATGAATAAATGTTAAAGTTTTTCATATCTCGTGATGATTATTTTAATGAATATTATTTCCCTTATATACCTTACTAGTGACTCACGTCGGCTTCGGGCGGGTAGCACTAACTTTCTAGAGCAAAGAAACAATAAAGGGTTAATAATTCTATAACATAATTCTATAACAAAAGGAAATTACAGACTTTACGGATAACGACTGCATTAATGATATTCACTAGGATGACAATATTTACTTTGGAATTAAACTTAGATACTTAGTAACTTATTTTAGGTAGGTGGAGCCACATTCTTCAAGCTTGCATACAATTTAACTGTGCTCATACAGTGTGGGGAGTGGGGACCATCATGTGGGAGCGCCCCCGCGATAAATCCAAGCGTGTAGAAATATATTTAAATATAATTGGAAAGTGGTAACTTTTTGTATTATGTAAGTCGACGAACATAATATTAGGCTGAAATGAGAACGAAGTATGATTCTCGACTGCATTAGCTAGAAATAAACACAATAAAGGTCGTGTCCTGTCATACATGTCCTTAATGATTGTTTATAGTGTATTTAAGGGAAAAGAAACTTTAGGGATGGTTGATAGGTGTTTTGTGTTGGCCTTGTAACGAATAAATGTAGCCTGAACTGTTTTTAAAATACTATATAGGTTTATCGTTATGGCCACAATCTCATCTGATGTTAAGTGATAATGTCCCTTAAGATAGTAGACACGCTAATATTGGAGGAAATGGTTTCAAAGTCCAACTGACGGAACACACCTATAGGTATTTGGCGGCAGATTTTCAACTTGAGGGTGTTAGCTAGCCAGGCAAGTATTAAAAATAGACCTACCACAATGCTTTCATCACGACAACTGGTGTCTTAAACAAGGTTGTTCCTGTAACATGTAGGCTCAAAATGCAATTACAATTAACTAGAAAATAGCTGGTAGTACAAGTTCATTTGAAAAACAACACGGGAAAAATAGAAATTGAAAATTACTGTGCCTATGTTGGTTCCCGATATACCAATTCTTGAGCTAAGTAGCTGTAATTTACGAGCTACCCTATTAGGCTTATCGTGTCCACCATCTTAGGCCATATATTTTTCTTTAACGTCGGATTGAGATGTCTATTAAGAATACAAAAATCGGCAGCTAGGCTATAGACGTCTAAGCAGTCCCTAGCTTTTAGTAATAAATACAGGGTAATTGTATTGCTTTTTAATAAGTACTTGAGGGTAATAGTCTATCCCAATTAGTTTTATTATATGTTTAGATATGAGACCATATAAAACGTATTATCTCTTGTCTATCAAGTTTTAATGTTTACCTATGTATCAGCTGTTTATACACCGGTGACCGTGACCGAGATACTTTATGGTATTTGATATATGTTACCCACATATAACACATAAAGAGTGTTAGTCACATCGGTCTGTCTGTATGAACTTAATAAATTCAAAAACGTTGAACGAATTTTCATACGGTTTTCATCAATAGATAGAACGGTTCACGAGGAAGGTTTAGATGTGCAATTCATTATAGTTTTGTGTAAATTTGTCGAAATATGACGATCATTGATGAAGAATTCGGAAAAAATATGCTGGTTAGAAGATTGATTGGTGTTCACCGCATAATAAAAGCAATGTTTACGCAAAAAAAAACTCTTCAAAAGGTTGATAAAACTGTAACAATGCTATATCTATATACTATGATTAACACAATTAACCGTACGAAGCTGGAGCAGGTTATTAGTTTGAGAATAAAATGTTGTAAATTATCACACAGCTAAATTTGTATTAAATATTAACTGCCGATAAATATTGCTGTTTTTTTAATTACTAATATACTATACGCAACCTCAAGACCTAGATACATTTTTAAAGTTTATCTAACCTACGCACACATATAAGTATGACCTGTAGTTTATATATGTAGATGTGATATAAATAACTTATTTGCGACAGACAGAGACGAGACAGTTGAAAGTAAGTCAATACGGAAATAAATTTAAAGTCTTATAACTAAAGATACGTATGTCCTTATAGTCATTCAGATAGTGTGAAATATATTGATACTATATAATAAATATTATAAGTCAAACTTCTTTACATCAAAACGCAGCGTCCGCTGTAGCGATTACGACGCCCCGGACAAAAAGACAAATTGCCGCCCCTTAGGATTAGATATATATATATATAATTTTTATTGATCAAAGAAGTACCATTTATATAGCACCGAATGTTTAAATCTGTGCAAGCAGCGCTCTTTAGAAATTTGAATAAGTCTCAATATACAAATACATATACTACATAAACAATATAATTTTTAGCCAACGAAGGTACTGATATACGAAATTTTGACTTAGTCTTTGAAAATTTTGAAAATGCCCAGCTTACCCCGCCCCCTCAGAACCGGCCCTGCAAAACGATCTGGTGCACCATTAAAGAAGTTTAATAAAAATCGTTCAAACAAATTTTAACTTACATTAATTATTATAGATATAAAAAAGAGGCCTTCCTATATATATATATATATTCCTATATATATATATATATATATATATATATATAAGTGAGAATATGATTAATGGATCACGTTCCGTTATCAATACCCAGTAGTCAATTAGATAAGGTAAGGTCCAGTCTATGACTGGACTGGATCGCAATAATTATGTGGAAATAAGTTCATCATAAAGACTCTCTTTTGATTTGTTGCGTTGTACCGAGAAGTTTACAACAGCTAATGATGGATTCGCTCGTAACTATTGTTTTTGGGTTGTACTATGTATATCATCAATTGCTACGCCACGCTATTATAAATAAAAGAATAAAAGAGAAAAATACAAATAATATCTATTGTCTTACATGACGTGGCTATGTAAGATAATCATATTCATTTTGTATTATAATATTCTAAAATATTTACTTTTGTGACATCCGGTGTTGCCTGTTAACTCAGTTTATGAGACTAACTTTTTAGCATTCCGTTGCCTCATTGTGTGCGTGCCGGATCCAACGTAAGAGAACGAGGGGAAACTCCGAACAGATTCCGGGACCTGTGAAACGGGTGTAGATTTAAGGGACTTCCTACCGACGCATTTGAACACTTAAATTCATCGCTCGCGTTTTACTCCTTGCCCAGCTAAATTTGGCAAGAGCTTGCTAGCGCAGCTTTAGAAGCACGTTCTGGTATATCGCTTACTGAAATTCAAGACAGGCCAAATAGGCCAGGGTCTTACAGAAGATTGTAGAGATATTTCCCGATGTAGAAATATTATAATTAATCCCGTATCCATCATACAAAACAAGCAAAGAATTGGCAAATAAAAACAGCACGACAAGCTTATTATCAGTCTAGAAGTTTCTTCTATTACAATTGCAGCAAATTAATTTCATTCGATGTCATGTGACTTGTATAACTTGAATCCAATAACGCCTTACTATAATACGTCATTAATATTAACATCTGAATGATCACTTAATTAATATATAGAAAAAAAGTACTTCGGTCAGGCACACCCAATCTTTTTCAGTTCGTAATGCACATACATGTTTACTATTATGTCGTGGCGCCCCAACCTAGCTGGCTGGGCGAAGTAGATAGATACAATTATACTAGTTGTGTAAATAAGCACAATATTTAAACCATCCACATTATGAATCCAAACTGATTATCTAAATGAACATAAAATAACAGTTTCCGAGTACGTAGGTAAGTATATAAATTAAATTGTTTATTTTGTACCCGCGAATACTTAAGTTGAGTTTTCGGAGAATGATAAAAAGAATCGCTTCAATATGTCCTTTTTCACTTTTTATGGCGCACCAGAGCGCCGCGGCGCACACTTTAGGAACCCCTGACTTAGATAGTTAACTTAGAAGACGGTAACCTTTTCTAACATTTACATTTTATTTTTCGGTACATCATTGTGTAAACTCAGTATAATTATATGTCATTCTATGCATTTTATGCTTTAATAAACTCAATGTAGTCAAGATTGAAGATAAAATGATTATCAGTAGGTACTAATAGAATTAGAAGCAATGCAATTTTTTTCAGTATTTCAATTGCTCGTTTTATAACTTTTTTCAGTACAGTTATACTCCTATTGATGGAAACGTTGTGTTTTGATTTTATGTAAAATAACCAAAGCCTTCCTCAATTATTACTCTATCAATTACAAAAATAATTTTTGAATTCCGAGCAGCAGTTTAGCAGTTTCAAGATTAGCGCGTTCAAACAAACAAACTTTTCTGCTTTATAATATTAATGTAGTTATACATATACATATACCGGAGCTTAGGTATTAGCTTCCTTTCTTTTCCAAGAGTTAATAACCTGACTACAGTACAACCAATCGCGTTTAGGAGTAGTTTAAAATATTCTCTCTAAAAAATATCTAGGTGCCAACTTTCATGTTGTTCCGTTTTATTTATTATTATGTTATTCCTATATCCTGTAGGAAATCCTTTGGTTGTAGTTTGATCCATAATATGTGTTATCACCGTATTTAATTCCATCAAAATCTGTGCAGCAGTTTCAGAGTGATGCGTAAGTGGGCGGGTAAAAATAAATGTACGTATTTATGGCCTTTAAATATATGGATAATATTCATTACATCTAATTTATAATAAAAAAAATGTTTAGATTTGGATCAGTTACAATTTTATCATGTATGTATTAATTTATTAAATATACTTGCAAATTAAAATATATAAACATTGATACTTCATCATAAATATAATGAAAATCTTATTGCATAAAGTATATTAATTGGATCATTGTATAAATTAACATTTGTTATTTTAATCAGTAAAGATTGCGGCTCGTTACTGTTATAAAAAAATTGTTATGTCTACGCGAAGTGTCTACGACTTAATATCAAAAAGGAAACGACGAAGGAAGCATTAATGACCTGTATCATAATCAGAGAAAGGATTGAGTTAGAGTTCCAATAATTTCGATGTGGCAGGGCGTAGGGTCGTCGACCGCACTCTTCGATGTTGGGACCGTGCTATTTTGAGGCAGCGACCGGCGGCGCGCGGCGCGACGGCGAGCGTACCCAACTCGGGCCGACGCGATCGCGCGATGTGCCGCGCAACACCGCGTAAACAAACATGGCCGAACTGTCATTCACTAATTCATTCATAAATGATCATTGTATTTGACAACCTGACTCAAACTCATTATCTCAGGACCTCATTATACAATGTGGTTGTATTATTATGTTTTTTTACAAATATTTTCAACTCACGTGTATTATATGAACAATGATCGTAGAGTAAAATTGTCCGGTCTTTTTTTTTACTCTTAATGATGTGACAATAAAATTGTAATCAAGAGCTCTTACAGGTGATGATTTTAAACCGAGTATAATATATATATATAAACGTGGATTCAGTATTAACTCTAATTAAAAAATTACAGACCTAGCGTACGTTTACTAAACATTATAAAGATTTATATTGCAGTTTTATAATAGGAAATGAATCCATTGATATAATATAGCCAACGTATAATACTGAATTATACCTTTTTAGAACAATAGTTTTAACTGATTAATAATAATATAGATTTGGTTGTTTTCATTGTAATCATTATTAAAATTCTTTTGTACGTGCATATATGTCGAACGTGTGATAAATTAAAAAAAAATTAGATTGTTTTATTTTTACACAGAAATAAATAAATTGAAGTGCGATTATGGTTTTAAATATTACTATATACAGATAGTATAACGAACATAAACGTATTTGGTTTTGAACAGAAATTATCAATTTATCATTAACATGAACTGATATTGTTAGCATACGAAAACATACCTAACTCGGATCACTAGATAAACTTGTAACCTTTAATAATATGTAAAAAAAACGTGTAGGTAGAATACATAATTATATAATATACATGTATTCTATAACTTAGGACGTTACTATTTTGAATACACAATAAGCATATTTAGGTACTCCCTAGCATCTGTTTTCAAAGCGGCCTTTATTTGACCGGTTTAAAATTTGAATCTATGTTTTTACGTATATTACGTAATATTTAGCTTTATAAGATATGGATAAAAAATATTCTGTGTTACTTTCAAAAACCTCTCAGTAATGCAATTAAATAGCTTGAAACCCGTTTGTAAATTTTGCGACAGAACGACGCGTACAAACATAAATACGTTATACATATCTATATTCATATTATAAAGCGGAAAATATTGTTTGTGTGTTTGTTTGAACGCGCTGATCTTATGAACTACTAGTCGTATTAAAAAATTATTGCGTATTTCATAGAGCAATCACTGAGGACAGTTTTAGGTTATTTAATATGACGCTGCCACCGTTAGGAGCAAAACTGTAACCAAATAAGTTACAAAAACGGGAAAAAAATATTAAATAACTAGCTTCCCGCGGCCTCGCTACGTTAATATTGATTTTATCCAATCGGATCCCCATATCCCGAATATGCCACTTCCAACAAGTTTTTTGCGTAAAAAGTTAGCTTAACGCCGTCTCCACGGTCACATTTATCTCTATACCATCACAATCATCACAATCAATTCAGCATTTTAGTCGCGAAAACAAGCAAATAAATTCACTTTCGCATTCGAATATTTGTAAAGATTTTCAGTTCTACGCGAACGAACACAGCTAGTAAATCATAAACTATTAAGGAACCATTTGAAGTAGTGTGTTTTAAGGATATATTAATTATAAATATGTGAGCGTAACGCACATCGTAAGTTTATGTAAGTAGCATAACGAATTATTATTAGTTGTCTTAGTGAGCACGAGTAATATTTCGCGGTCGGTGAAGGCATGCATTGTTCGTGACATATGGACCGCATAACACATCTGTAACGCATATTCAGGCGCGCTTTTGTTCCAACCCTGACCATGTGGCTTGCGACCGGAATGCGACGCTTTTTGTCGTATTTTTTTTTTAATAAAAAAAGGTATGAAGTAAAATACGCGGTGACTTTTTTATCGTAATGGCGGTTGTGGCTATGGGAGTATTGATAAGTTTAATACCCAGGGCGGAAGTCCTACCAAACTCTATTTATATTTATAACACGAGTTCGGTATTGTCGAATGAGTTAATTCAGCTATGCTCAACCTGCGGCCTCCGGCCCACATGTGGTCCGCCGGACTTTTGTGGTTGGCCCACTTGGTATTGCTTCATTTTAAATTAGCTAAGGACCTATAAAACCTAAGGATACTATTACCTAAATATTTTTTGTTTGCGGCCCGCGACATCATAACTAACATGTGTTTGTAGCTCCTATAGAAAAAAAGGTTGAGTATCTCTGAGTTAATCGGTTTGTATTGTATTTTCAAAGACAAAATAAATAGTGAAGTTCTGCTAACCGCTCACTTTTTCCCATAACGAATGTAGATTACATGTTATATATACATACAATGTTTTTGTAGTTATTTAAAGACGTATTTACTTAAATAAAAATACTTTTACGCTGGCTGTTAGGTTCGGTGTAAAATGTATTTTTTATATACTTTATAGATATAGCGGTGCAAAATCTAATTCCTACTTAATATTATAAATACGAAAGTAACTCTGTGTTACGCTTTCATGCCTAAACCATTTAACCGATTTTGATGAAGTACTGTACAAAGATAGACTAGACATTGGAAAAGGACATAGGCTACCTTTTATGGCGTAAAAAAGGGTTGAAGGGATTAAAATAGGGTATGATATTTTTTTATGGAAGTTCGTTATTGACGAACATAAAACTATAAAACTTTGTTTTTACGGAATTATATAACACATAAATAAACATTTGTTTCGGCGTTAAATACTATTTGAGTTGTGACACTATTTGTGCGGAGATGCGATAGGTTTAGAGTTATAGACACAATCTGATGTTAAGTGATGCTGTGGCCCAAAATGATGAACATGCTAAGCCTAGCAGGGAGGGACTGGCTTTTATGTGCAACTGACTGAACATACCTATAGGTATTTAGAGGTAGATTTACAACTTGAGAGTGATAGCTAGCCAGGTGAGCAAAATCCCTACCACTATGATATAAAATAGGATCGGTTGAAGTGTTGATGCCTTCGTGATAATATGTAAGAAGGAGTATCATAGGGCATTTTTAAAATTTAATATTATTTTGTATGAAGTAATCTAACTCATCATTATAATTGATATCTAAGTTTCTAGTTTTTGGTAACTGAAATTCTTTAGTAAAAATCCATCGGTGATTGTCTATCGTTATGTTCCGGCAGCTGCCCTTCAAAGCTAGTTCCCTTTTCTAGGCATAGCGTGTTACCATCTTGGGTTGTATCGCCGGTTAGTATCAGGTTTGATTGTGGTCAAACGATTCTCGGTACATATATAAAAAAAAAAAACATTTTACCGGTGTAACCATTCAATCAGCGGTTCTCAAAATATGCCCCGCTGTGGCATGATATACGCAGTGCAGGGCCAAAGGACGCGACGTCATCCTAGGGATATCTAAACAAATAAATCTCTTGCAAGCGAAATAATGAGCGCAACGATTCGTTTGCAGTAACTAAAAAGATATAACAGGTCACAAATAAATGTAGAAAAAAAAGGCAAGCAAATTGAAAACTTTACTCCGATTTGACAAGTTATTGTCAGAGAAGCAACTATTTACGTTCATTAATTGTATTTGTTTGTATAATTTTTGTGTTCTTATAGACAACAGTAATTTCAAATTATGTATTCAATATTTGTATATGGCTAAAGCGTGTCATATAAACTTGACTTGGCCTGTATCTCAATTTTTAGTTTCTTCTCCAATATTACATTTAGATGTTCTTGACATTTATATATAAATTTTAATCGAAACAATTTTTTAATAGATATAAAATAACTTAGTGCGCGTGTGTACATGTGAGCCTCGCGCGCGTAGGTCTGTGCGTAGAGTGTGCGCAAGTGTGTATCCATGCATGCAAGTACGTGGAAAGCATACTTAGTGGTATTTTTTAAAATATTTTATAGGTTTAGCGTTATAGCCTCAATCTCACCTGATGTTAAGTGATACTGTGGCACAAGATGGTAAACACAGTAAGCTTAATAGAAGGACTGACTCTCAAGTGCAACTTCTGGAACATACTTATAGGTATTTGGCGACAGAATTTCAACTTGAGGGTGGTAGCTAACTATTTTATTGTGGACTACAACTATTACACATATAAACTTCTGTCTTAGAAACAACTATAGCTGAGCACTCTAATGGAATCCCAGTAAAAAACGTTGTGAGCTTCGGTATTAAGACATCACGACTTAACAACGATGCGCTACTGTGTATTCATAATTAGTAAGCTCGTAGCAATAGCACCGGTTAAGATGTTCCGGTTAACATTCTCTCTTTTTCCTGTTTAGTGTACTTTCACTCATTTTAATATAACGTCTCGGCAAGCTGACTGAACTGGCGATAGCAAGTGCTGTCAAGAAATTAGCTTCCTTAAACCTATCAGGAGTGACTGAATTTATTTTGGCTGACACCGAAACATGGAATGTCAAAGTTATTTGATATTTTGAAACGGTGACAGCTCAGTGGTATTGTATACAATGAGCTTGAGCTTTCGGTGAAGGAAACCATAGCTGGTGGACTAGACTAGGACTTTGTCTAATGCCCGCATGGCTAATTACCACCCTCAAGTTAAAAACCTTCCGCCAAATACCTATAGGCGTGTTTCGGTAGTTGCACTTGAGAACCAGTCCCTCCACAGGTTTAACATGTTCACCAACTTGGCCCGTATCGTCGATTGAGATCAGATGAGATTATGACTACAACGCTAAACCTATTTACTATAAAAAAATACGACGACAATTTTTTCCTATTTATACGGTGGACGGGCTGGATTAGATGCAATAAAGCACGAAGGTTTAGTGGTTGGAAGGTTTAGAACTTGATATGGTAACTTCTTAGTTCATCCATCTTTCGTAAGGTAGTTGTTTCGTAGGTAGTGTAAGCAATAAATTAGGTGCCTCTTTGTGCTTATTGCGTTTAGCTCACAGTTAGCATTGCGTAGAGTCATTGCAAACTGCACGATTTATGTCTTTATATCCTGTTACAACCTGTCACGTTACGCGTCAACGCTTTTTAGTATTTTTAAGTATTATTTCAGCCTACTAATGTTTTGTTGGGATATTTTTCCAATGATGAGAATATAAATATGTTTACTATTTCGTAGATATTAAATATGTTTTTTTTTTTGTTTCGTAATCGTAATCGAATTAACATTAATATTTCATATATTCTACAAAATCAAAGTTATTTCTTTTTATTATTCTCTTTTAACATCATTGTTACGTGTTCTACGAGCAAGCTATAATAATGTATGATATATGCTTATTTAGATATAATCATAATCTAAAAAGCTCCACATCATCACTTAACACCAGGTGAGATTGTGGCCATAACGGTAAACATTAATTATAAAAATAATAATAATAATAATGTTTGTATAAAACGTGACTGAAAAAAACAATTTACTTTTTATTTGGATTACTATTCCTCTTTTTCTTAAATTGCTAATATTATAATTAAAATTTAATCCGTAAATCAGTGTATCCTGTTATTACATGTTTTCAATTACTATACAGTTTTATAATAAGCTCATATTAATAAACTAATTGTGCCTGCGAATAAAATTATTCAGTCATTCAATTACAATAACTTTTGATAGAGTTAACAGATTATAAAAACAACTTTTAATCGAGGATATGCTTTGTGACTTTTTGGTGACGTTTATCTTATACTTGTACTTTAGCAGTGATGACCGCATAAACAAACAGACGGACATTTCTAAAAACGATGTAAATGTATTTTATTATTTATTTTCACTTGCAATATTTTTTTCACATACATCTAAAAAGTACAGACACATTAAATTTATATTCTTATTATATATATAGAAGATATGACATATTTCAAAGGTATGTAATTTTAAAAAAATATTTATTTTCAAGAAATACATAAAGTAACGTAAAAGCCATTGAGAAACTGAAGAAACTTAACTCACAGCGGGATACAACACGAAGCGTATAATGTCGTGAGTTGTTCTGGTAAGAAACAGTCGAACGAAAACGGGCAATTTTTTACTTTGAGTACAGTCGAACCGACACGTTTCGTACGCACGGTCGTTTTAACAGCGTATAGTTAATAAATGTTTTTAATAAAATAATGATTATATTCTAATAAACGTATTTATAAACAGATACAAGAATTGCCTATACTTTCATTAAAACAGTTAATGAACGCGCATTACAAAGCTCACATACATCTGCACGGATCCTAAGTTTTGAAAACGAACAAGTTAAAATCAGCAGATGACCGCTGTGATTTATTTTTTATACTTTTAGAAAAATAATTGGTTTAAAAGCAAACCATGTCTCTTATGACATTTTCATAAAGTTCATGTTGGTTATGATATCGTATGGAGTAAGGACAATAATACAAGACTGACCAATTGACCACACTGTATAATTGATTTTCCTGACTTAATTCTGAACATTATGTACTGTATTTCAACTTTATTACATTAAATTAATACACTTTTGATCACGGATATGAGAAAAAGGTCGATGTAAGATACGTAACAATAAAAGATGCCAATAATAAGAACACTAATTAGAATCAATTTTAAAAGTAAACGTCATACAATATCTGCGTTCCATGTGTTTTAATAATTATATAATATTGCTTTATGGTGTGATAAGACATGATAATTGCATCCAATTGGATCGTTACCCTCATATATGAAGTGTAATGCCTAACAAAGTGACACTTTTAGATCTGTCAGGTCATATTCAGCATAAAGCGGAATGATTGGTATCTGAAATTGAGTAGGTCGCAACTATTCGTGCACATCTTGATAAACTCCTTACAGTAACTCTTTTGATTTATAATATTTAATAGTTTAACTATTAATAAATTAAAACTAATGTCACACTCACAATCAAGAGTTATTCATTAATATTGGAAAATCAAAATGGCGGCTAAAATTTCGTTTTGATATTGCTACTCAATTAGATATTAATAATGAAAATAGATATAACTCTAGTCTAGATTACTCAATTATTTTAACTTATAAATAAATTTTAAACTATCACTTTGTATAAAAATATCGCCATATAAATTTACACATAAATCGAAACGAGACTAAACGTATAATCTTATAAATAACTAAATTTAACATATAAAAATTGTATCTTATTTGAATGAAGTGTCAAACATCACTCAGACGCCCCCTTTGACATCTTTGACATTGGTAAGCCTTGTGTGAAGTCAAATATGTACATCGAAGAGTTATTACTGAATCGAGAGTTCCGCGTGCACGATGGCCTTGATAAAGTTTGACTAAATATTTTTGCTCGTTGCCAAGTAGAGTAGATAGATAACAACATATTGGCATGTTATCTTGGTAACCAAGAACGAGTACGAAACGATTTATACATGATTATCTGAATTATTCTAAAGACTATATAAAAATGCATTATAAAATTAAATATGCAGCATATAATTCTTAATATGTAGAAATACTATAAACAATTTATGTATGAAAAGTTCTAAAATTGTATCTTTTGCAGTCCTTTTTTTATTGAATACCAATGTGTTTCTGTAAAAATCACTGCCAATGTCATGAGGATAGAAGATTATTCTAATATTCCAAGTTCAACGTTCTTTGTTAAGATGGCGGCTTTCTTGTCAAAATTGTCATTGTCAAGCTTATCAATGAAAATATCAAGTAACAATATCACAAATCAGAATAGATAGGGTTGTGTGGCTAAAGGACTTAGATCCAGTAGCTTTAGTAAAAATTAGATAGATTGACAGTAGCCAAGTCTCCGATTAACATTAGTATATATTTTAACTATAAAGAAAATGCATAAAATATATTTAATAATGACATATAATTTAATAGTTCTAAGTAAATAGTACGATTATGAATATTAAATATTATTTAAGTCTAATGTGTTCCACTACGTGTATGTGCGTTCATAGGTGTGCACTTTCCACATCAAAGCACGGGATAGGCTTAACGGAGGACGCAATTACAATGATTAAATTAAACTGGTTCTACGAAGCAGCTCCGCGGCATGGCGGCATCGGCGGCCCGGTAGCGGTCGCTCGTATCTGCGCTGCCGGGATTTGTTTTGTAGAAGACATTCTACATCACCTATACTTTCCTTCACGGAATAACAAATACATCGCAACCAGTGTTGTGAATAAAATATATATTTCTAGTAAAATTTTAGACTGTCAATAAAATTATTGTATTTATAAAATTATATTTATTTTTTATCTTAAAACATTATTTATTGAAAATGTAGTTTGTTAAAATGCTAGGTAAATATTGGTGTGTGTAAACTTAACCGATCATATTAATGTATGTCTTAAAACAGTTGCTAATGGCTGATGCTGCATAGAAAAAAAAACGGTTAAACTTAAATACTATTCTTAATATTAAAAATATCTAATTTGCAATTTTGTACTATGATAACTGAAGAACTAACTAAATACACAATTCAACATTTACTATTGTTAAAAATCACCTGTCTAGATAAACTAGAAAGCAAAATGTCAAATTGTATCAAAATCATTACAAATGTTCCCTAGATTATTCATAAATACGTATCCAGAAATTGCTCTATCAACATTTCGTCGAAGCTGGAAAGAATATTTGTCGTCTCGAAAAATTAAAATTACACGAGATGCAGAAACTTTTTCCTAAAATACATATTATAAAAAAACTATTTTTTAAATGTTGTGTGAAACATATTTTTATTTCATCGCAGAACAACGATACTAAATTCATTCGATGCGTATTCTTTTTCTGTAGCAAATCATATGTATACGTATTCACCTTTTTGCAGATACAACATTTATGCTTTCTAGCATCGATATAAACAATTGAAGATACACAAATAAATAATATATAATTTATAATTGTATATTAATTAATATGTAATTACAATTTATAGTATCCTGTGAAAACGATTGTAAGTTATTAGTAAAACAATTTACTACTACTTACAGTTACTACAGTTGAGTAGTTACTACTTCATAGCTGTTACCAACGTGAACGACTGTCGTAGCAAGTAGACAATAAACCAAATTAACTCGAAAACTGTTTTTATTATTATTTTTATCTGACTTAAAAATATCGAAGCCAAGTTCTATTCTCGTTTAAAATTCTGAGTTTTATTTTGTTTTATTCTTTATTGATTATACATAACCTTAACTAAATCTAATGTGATAATGTGTCCCAATATGTTACCCCATTACCGTAACGAAGGAACTGACTCTCAATTACGATATTCAGAACGCACCTACAGAGTTTTGAATTTGAAAAAGGAAGGAAGGAAATAGACAACGAGCTGTACTTTCATCACAATGTTTCCCTTTACGTAAAGCTTAAACTCCTTGAAGCTTTTGAACCCACGTTTATGGATGCGGTGTCCCGAAACGCTATCAGTGAGCCATCGTTGTTTCAATTTATTATTAGCTTAAAATTATTTAAGAATATATTTGTTTAGAGTAGCCATTGTTGATTAAAGAGACTGTAACATTGAAAACAGGAGCGCGGGCTGCTTCAAAGGGATATAAATAAAGAACACCGGCGCTTGTTCTACGCGGGCATACGGAACTTCTCGAATTGATACACAATCACTCAGTAATAATATTATTATTAGACATGACAATACTGCGAAACTTATATCACACTCAGATACGGGCTGAACTATTTTAATTAAACGAGACATATCTAAATATCTATAACAACTTTTTACTAATGCATATGAAAGTACACGTATACGTTATTTATATAATAAAATCAATTTAAATTTTTTGTTGTCTGTGTCTCTGTTCCGGCCAACCTCTGAAACTGTTAGACCGATTTTGACGGGACTTTCGCTCGCAGATAGCTGATATTATAAGGAGTAATTTGGCCGGTTTTAATAAAAAAAAAAATCAGCAAAAAAATATTAATTATAGTGTATACATAGAACAAAAATATAATGGAGCTAAATCTGTACATTATTTTTACATACTCAGTTGGTAGTGTGTACGAACACCGCGTGAATGGGCGTGAGTTCGAATCTCTGCAATGAGCCTGAATTTTCTGAGAAGTAAAACATTGTGATGACGCAATAACATGGTGGTAGGGCTGTATCTATTACTCGCCTGGCAAGCTATCACCCTCGTGTTGAAAATCTGCCGACAAAAACATAGAGATATATTCCGACATTAGCACGGCAGAGTCAGTCCCTTCACTAGGCTTAGCGTGCCCATTATCTCAGGCTACAGCGTCACTTTACATCAAGTGAGACTGTTGCCGTAACTCTGAAACCTATGAATTGTAAAAAAGTAAATACTTTATACTTGAAAGTTGCGAAAGTAGATATATGGTTAATATAAAAAAATGTTTAATATATATATGTTATGTACTAAGAAAGTAGTTGTATACAACATTTTAATCCATTAAAATGAACGAATACGTAAAACGTATAAAGTTGAACAACAATGTTGTATTATAAAAAGTTCACTTTGATTTGATGTGGTATCACGAATATCCTTGAAGTTTTTTTCTTGTATATGTATTCAACTGTTAATACAACGTAACGTTGTTTGCTACCTTCAGTCAATAAAGGTTTGGCTGGTGTTCTAAGAACTAAACACAATAAGACGGAGTCTTTTTTATTTAAATTAAAAATGCATTGCGGATAGTGCAGACAGATTGACTCCATTGTTTGAACAGAATAAAATATTTTATTGAATTCATTATGTTCTTATATCTACATATATATTATATTATGTAGATGTTTTTATACGGTCAATTAGATATACCGAAATTTACCACAGGCGTATCTTTTACTACTACACATTGTTGTTTTCTATTATATATATATATATATATATATATATATATATATATATATATATATATATATATATATATATATATATATATATATATAATTTTAATATATATTAAAATTAATTAAATTAATCAGTCTTGGTTTTTTGATAATTAATTCTCCTAAAATTTTATAAAAAAACATATCATAGTTTAAATGAAAATTTCCTATATGTAAATATTACTTAAATACAGTAAAAATAAATATAAAAGAAATCTAATTTAAAATAGAAACTTAAAAAAATTACGTATCCTGCTAAGTATTTTTTGTCAGACAGTAAGTAGTTCTTGTTACAATTAGTCAATTGATCTTACATATCTTTATCATTGAATCATGGTTTAATGCCAGACGTATAATTATCAAAGACTTGTTTTAAAATATAACAAAATAATATTGACAATTTTATTTTTAACTGCTACAATTCTGATTTATCATATTATTAATTTTATCCACATTAGTATAGATTTATTAGTATATATTTATCTATAGAGCAATATTCTCGATGGACCGGGTGGGCGTTAAGAACATGAATATTCCGGGCCATTATCACGTACCCACGCTTTGCTATTGGCAGAAAAATGTTACAAAAATACATCGTCGCAATTCACAGTCTCACATTTATGGGGTCAGTTACTGGCATTGATCCCGGCATCATACGTTTGATATTACAATTGGTTGAGTAGTTATATTATTCCTGTTTGATGAGAAATTTTAAAATGTGGCTATTAACTAACGAGTGTTTTGTCATGGTGAAGTTGATAAACCTTATACGGCTTGTTTGCTGGGAAAAAATAAGATGTTTGTCAACCGTGTTACTTTAGAAAATTTGTTGTTATGAATTTTGTCCAATTTGCTATATTATGCTTGATGATGTAGGACAAAAAATCGCGTAAAGTATTGGAGACACCATTGCAAAGCATCTTCCGCAGTTGTTCTGAGGAAAGTGCGAACCTCAAGAGTCGTCCAATTTTTTATCTCTAGGAATGACATTTCAATAATTCTATATTTTTGCATACCTACAATATAAGTACTTAAATCAAGCTTTCTTATTTTGCGTCCGTGTAAATGCAAAGAAGTTAACATGGAGATCTTGGTCGTTTAGAAATTGGAGTGTTTTGGTTATTTTACCCTTTTTATAATGAGCACTGTTCTAAACAACCCTTTCAAACATGCACCTTATGCCGATAGTCTAAAACCTGGTAGAATTGCGACAAAGCCTAGCTTCTCTGGAACTTTTATTTCGCAAATTTTATGTTTATGGAATTTGTTACCCAGTACTATTTTCCCCAAAACTAGGATGACAGGGGTTCTTTGAAAAGAATTTGAAATACTGTAATACCCATTATCTCTTTGGCCACGGTTACCGTTTATCATTAAATGACCCGTCTTCCAGGTAACTGCTGTATTGTATAGGAAAAAAGTTAAATCTTATGTAAAATATCATACCTACTCACTTTTTTAAACCCATCAGTTTAAGAAGTGTGTTCTTTCTATATAGAGTCAATTTTCAGTCAGTGAAAAAATTTAATGACCTAAACAGATTTTAAACAATTTGAAATATTTTAATTAAGAAATTCGATTTTAAATAAATTACTTATTTGTAAGCAATGTGAATTCAGTAAAAGGTGTCCTAATACTACGTAAAGTCTGTGCAATACAATTATATGGGAGTATTATACATAAGATAAAGGTTTTAATGAGGCTATTACGGGGTTAATATGTACATTCTAAAAAACCAAGTTACTAAAATAAGACTTACGTAATATGATTTTATAATTTTACACTTTATCCTGCGATTTGCAAAAAATATAAACAATCACACGAGAAATTAAATGACTAGTAGAACTATCTAATAATCTTAACACAAGCAAAATCTATAGTATTTTGAACAAGATAGTGTTTAAATAAATACGAAATGTCTCGTGGATATTTTGAACATTAAGGCTTATCTGTATCCCTTATCATTATTACTCGGAACCGAGAGACAGACGTAATGGAAGATATGTGTTCCAGAGTAGTACGTTCTCTCGCTCGTTTCCGGTGGTTGTTTACAAAAAAATATAATATAAACTTGTTGTCCGAAGCGGCCATATGAACCGACCGCGGCCGGCCGAGATACTTGCTGCGATTAAAAATCGTTACAACTTCCGTTCGTGTCCGAGACTCCGAACGAAGCCCCAGATAAAAAATATAAATAAGAAAATAACATAAAGATCGATACGGTGCCGCGGTGGAACGGCGCTACCTGTTTTTTCACCGGGCTTAGCTCGAGCGGACAACGCGCTCATCGAGTCGCGTCGCGCTATGTACCTACTACATACAACCTTTATATAGCTACTTATTTATATACACTTTACTAAGATGAAAAATGTTCCCTTTAATACATTCTTGTACAAAGTTGAGTGGTTTAATTATCACATCACCTATATTGGTACTTTGCTGACACCGTTATAGAGACAGTAAAATATTCCGAGATGAAGGCTTAATGGTTACCACTGTGTAAATGAACATAACGTTTGTGACGCTCCAAGAAGCCGCTAATCCTCTGAATTGTTTTACTGTTTGTTTATTTAAGTACACGATAATCAGGAGACATCATTTATTGTTTCATTGGTTTCTCATAAATAAAAATGTTTTAAATAATCCGTCGCTTAACGTTTGATAGCGAGCAGTGGTATTAAGTTGGTTATTGTTTAAAGTAAAATGTATTGAATTTACAGTAAAATATGTTAGTGAGTACGTGAAGTGCTCTAAGAATATAATATACTTAGAATATTTCAGTTGTCTAAATCCGAATAAGAATAATTAAATTGTAATCGTCATTTATCTTACTGGTATCTGGTTCACTCATCAGAGTGTTTTCAATACTACATTACTAGTACTATTGCCAGATCTGTTAACTAGACACCTATTAAGAATGAAATTTGCGATCACCCAGTGTTGCTGGGAAAACGTGAACGACTTCTATATTGATATTATAATTAAATATAATATTCCCATGACATTTGTTAATTTAAAACGTCACATATTAGTATAATATCTTAATTAGTTAATTCAAACATCATAATTTTTTAGGATAAATCTTAAATGATAGCATGCGATAGTGAATTAGCATTATATTACGTCATGTATCCGGTTACAACTATAAGACAAGTTATAAATCGAACGGGTCGAACATTTTAGTTCTATACCGACGGATAATAAAATATATTAGATAAATAATAGATGTCGATAAGATGAGATGATATATACAACAATTTTACAAGTACCATGCCATGATAATTAAGTGTTCGAGGGTAATATTGTGGTGTGCGCTGGCCCGGCCAAAGCGCTGAGTCGATGCGATGCGGTGCGGCGTGGCGTAGCGCGGTGCTGAGCAGGCATATCAAGTCTGGTAACTATGCGGTGCGGCGTAACTCCGGTAGCGGCGCAACAGGTCTGCAACAGGGGAGAGGTACCGGTGCGGGCGCGGACGCGGGGCGGTAGGAAATCCTTTGCGCACGCACTCACACAGAGACCGTTGCGCCAGTGTGCGCCATCCGGTTTTCTTTGCGTGCGAGCACTCTATACAGACATCGAGAGTCGCGCGCGCTGTGCATCGGTACCGAGGTCCATCGAGTCGATCGATCAATGAGCTCGACATCGACTCCAGACTCTTGCCTGCATGCAATTCATTGATTAACGCTATGAACGTGGGATTGTTTATTCATTCATGATATAACATTTTATTCGAAACTAATATTTGTATTAACATTATCTTAACCGCCAAAACTACTTACGCGCAAATCAAACGCTTACTAATCTGATCCACTGCGCCGCGGTAACGAATGGAATGGTCAAAATTTTTTACTCAATAATGCCAATGATGCAAGCTTATCTGAATGCAAAGCATAATAGACGATTTCCCCTGCCTATACTAGACAATACGGTTTAATAACTTACATTATCAATACACCTATACTTAAGAAATGTTATTTGATTACTCATTTATATACATATAAATACTTTATTTTAGTTTATTTCGGTTTGACAATTGTCAATTAATCTCTCTTGTTATTGTCATTGTCAACCTAAAATTGTGTTAAAACCTAGATAAACAAGTAATGTTTAAACTATTTAAAAACTTACAATTTAACAATTATTAAATGGTATGTATGGTGTGTATGGTGTGTAATGGTATGTATGGTGGTAATGGAAAAGGGTATAATAAAAAAAAGTGTAACAAAAATACAAGCTAATTATAAAAAATATATTGTATCCAAACCTCAGTACGTTGCCTGATACGGTACGTCATAAAAGACATATGTTGATATTATACATTAATTGTAACTTCGGGATTTGCGTTGATCGTCAATCAGGATATATTTTAAATAAAAAAAAAAACATTAATATACATAAATAAAATACTTTTAAACACTTTAATAGATACATTTTCAACAATTCTTACATAGTGTAATTTATTACCTTCGTGATATAAGGAACTTCTGTGCAATATTGTATACTTCTAGATCCAACAAACCCCTACATCTAATAAAATTTAATCTATTTGAGTTTTACTAGTAATTTATAAGAATTTTGCAATGTAGGTTTTTATTTAATGTCTGCAGTATTTTTAGAAGAAATACATTTTTTTCATTATAAATAAAAAGTCCATAATTTAGTGTAAAAACTTGTTAATAATATTTACTTGATCTCCGACAACTTTATGATTAAATTTGGCTGTGTAAGGGAAAATTCGAGTACTAATATACTTAAGACGAAATTTAAATTTTATAGTTAGTTACATGTCAACAATCAATATTATATAAAACAGGTCGTTTTTAATTAAATAAATAGCTAAATATACCATGTATAGAATCATAGCTAATTGCAGTGGGTTTAAAATTAATAGATTAATTATTTAAATAACTTATAGATTAATAATTAAAATAACTTATATATTTATTTAAAAAACAATGAGTCATTTTTACAACTTAGTGGTGCCTTACACCAGACTACGCTAACGGTAACTTTATCTGCCATTATCATTATTACTACGCCCTATGTTACTTAACGCTTTAAAAAGATATTGCCTAACATATTTTCTATACTTACATAAGTATTTAAAAAACTACATCCGAATACCAAGAAACCAATTACATTGTATATGTTACTATACACCATATATACAAAAAAATAGTAGGAGATAAGCAAGTTTATCAATAACTAGCTGTGTCTGCGACTTCGTTTGCGTAAAACAAAGAAATAACAATTTCCGCTCGTTTTTATAGGTTTTTTCAATACAGCTTTGCTCCTATCGTTAGTAGCATGATGTTAAATAGTCTAAAGCCTTTTTCAATAACTCTAATATAAAACGCAAAAAGAATTTTAGAAATCCAACTGGTAGTTCCTATGATTAGCATGTTCAAACAAACAAAAAAACTTCTCCGATTTATAATAAGAAACATTTAGAGAGAACTTATAACAACAAGAAAGTAAAACAACGTATCTTTGATTATAGATGCAGATTATAATAGTTGACCTATAATGTAGGTGAGTTCAATAAGTACTCAATGCTTTCAATAGGAGAAATAGACGTTATGTAATGGTCATATAAAACTGAAACTGATGGGTTAATTTGCCATTACTAAACCCCAATTTGATTTTTGTTTAACATCGATGCGCTATGAACTACGTAGTTCCTATCAGACACGCTACGGTGAATTACGCGTAACAATTTGTGAATAAAAAGTGTAAGATAGAAATCATATAAAACCATTTAACATTCTAGCAATTTTAGGATTTACAAAGAAATATAAGAACAAGTATGTCACATTTAGGTATTGTATTGACGTATTAAACATATCGAGATTTTTCAGGAACATCATAGTAAGCGACAATTGGACTTTTTACAAAAGCGAGTTTTCCATTCCTACTTAAAAATTATTTATGACATCTTTATAAAAATATATTACTTGTTGTTCATAATTAACCACTGATCTATTCAAATAGCGGGTATTCGAATTGAGAAACATATTTTTTAAGAGGTTTAAAAATATTGTTGGATCTTTATAAGTTTATCCTGAAAAGGCTCGATATATGTTTTTATATTATAGGACAATATGCATATGTAGACAATTTCGCCAATGTTGTTTTTTTAAATACTATTAAAGGACACGAAGTAAAAACCAAATTCAATCAAACTATTTGTTGATCACATAAATAATTGTGCAGTGTGACATTCGAACCGCGTACCTCTCGGCGGTTGCACCACGGCAACTGGTTTAATCGCTAGACCAAGCGTTCAGTCTAAAATATACAAGTAACCACATTAAATCTCATTGAAATGAAAGGATTTCATACTTAAAATTAGATGTCTTTTGGATACCGAACGGTCGTACGTTTATATAACACTAACGGCATGTCCCAGCTTCGCACGGGTGGACATTTATTTTTTAAACATTTTGGGGATAAACGTAGAGTTAATGTATCTTTGTGTAGGATATAAGTAGTTTTTTTATTTTATTAATAATTTCCGCAGCGCATACGATAAAAGACATTTTATGGTTAATTTTTTACACCTTGAGTTACAATATCGAAAGTATTGTAGGAATGATCTAATTGTTTCCTGTAATAAATATAGCCTATGTTACTCAGGGATAATGTAGCATTCTAATGGTGAAAGAATTTTTGAAATCTGTCCAGTAGTTTTTGGGTTTATTCGTTAGAAACGTATGAAAATACAAAACTTTCCTCTTTATAATATTAGTAGAGATATTGATTATTTAGTATTGAAACGACACTGATTCCGGCTACCGCGGAAAGCGATTGTTGTAAATATAACACATAACGAACGCGGTTTTCTACCTCTGTTTACATGTCTCTCGTATATACAGTCGGGAACTGTTCAGAGATTGTCTCCATTTGATAATTTAACCTTGTAATGTTATAGGTTTACGATATCATGAATATCATTAACCGATAAATATTTACATATGTAAATTTCTTCGTATTTATTTAATTACTGTTGTGTTTGTATTACGTTTTTTTTTTGGTATAGTTGAGGTTTAGCGTTATGGACATAATCTCACCTGATTCAGTGACGATACGGCCCAAGTTGGTAGACACTATAAACCTGTGGAGGAACTGTCTCTCAAGTGCAACTGCCGGAACATAGCTATTAGTATTTCGCGGCAGATTTTCAACTTGAGGGTGGTAGCCAGCCAGGCAGGCATTAGAAAAGCCCTACCACCATGCTATAGTTTCCTTACGATGTTTTCCTTCTTCGAAAGCTCAAGCTCATTTCATTGTAGGTGGAGTGGATTTGAACTCACGTCCCTTGACGCGAAATTGTACACACTACCACTGTGCTATCACACTTCATACTAGCTGACCCATGCCCACTTCGTTGGGCGGTAAACATTTTTACTTGTGATGAAATTATGAATGTGGTTCGGTTAATACTAAGTGCTATGATTGATTTATTTCCTGACTGCCAAAAGGAGGGTTATATTTATACTGCGTATGTATGTATGTATTTGCATGCCAATTTTACTATATTACCAGGTTTCAAATGATTTAATGAAATCATTATGATTAAATAACTTATGTTAAATTTAATTTTTCAAAACTTCTCTGTATACTATATTAAGTGTAATGTTATTATTTGGTACTAAAATATATTGTCTTTCAGGAGTACCAACCCGAGATAAGCCAACATATAACTGCCCAAGGGAAAAACACTGCTTTCTCAGGTCAGTGCCCACTAGAGAGAATGTTTGACCCTGGGACTTATTAATAGTGAGGGCAAAGAGATATGGACGGGATATTGTAGCCTTTTAAATGGTATGGATAAATCCGTCGGGATCATGGGTAACCGGGGAATATAAGGCCAGTTGTCTCAATGCTAGCCCCGTGAGAATAATCGTCACGATTATATTCTCCGTCAACTCTTTTATAAGCAGCCTTGTGTCTTTACATATGTTAGGAGGGCTCAAGTTTCACAATAGTATGACACGAATGCCAACTTTTATCATAAGATCGTGATGAGGTAAACCAGAAGGGTTCAAAGATTTAAAAAAAACTTGAGGATTGTGCAGTGTATCTTCAATATTACAATGGACTTATATTGTTTAACTTGACCGGGAATTTGCTCTATAATCACTTTATTTATCTCATTCAGTAGTGTTTGACTTGACCGGGAATTTTCTCTATAATCACTTTATTTATCTCATTCACTGTATCGTTTGCAGGTGACTCTATTGCCCTAGAACATAGCCAATGATAATCTCTTTCCAATAAATTTTCGAAACCGGGATTTATTGCATGTCTCAGACCGACTAATTTATTTTATATATGACCTAATTTATCGTCAAGTTTAATTTCATCGCTAGTACTGTTGGTGTTAGGACAGCAAATTTTTCCTTCTCCAAGATTCAATAGTTGGTGCGGAAAGTCGTTATCGTAGTTGTCGCTCAAATGGGCTCTCAAGTTTGTTCGTAAATTAAGAGTCTCAAGGAAAATCCATAAGTAAGATGATTTTAAGCATGCCCTCATGACATCCACCTTGTTATTACAGGCAGTGTTTGTCGAAAATCACCCGCAAATCAAAACGAACACCACCCACAACAGCATCTAAGTTTTTAAAGTCTTTGAGCGTTCGGTTTACTGCTTCAACTCGAGCTCTATGACTCATGGTACATTCGTCCCATATAATTAAAGATGTCTCTTGTAAAAGTTTTCCGAGCGGTCCGTTTTTATATATGTGGAGCATACTGACTGTTGTTCCAATGATACTGTCCATTTTTTCCGGATTGTCTTACTATTGCCAATACCAAATATGCGAAAAATGTTTTCCCAGTGCCTGCTCGGGCGTCCAGAAAACATATTTTACCCCTGTTATTCGGCACACTGTCAATAATAACATCACAAGTTTGTCTTTGGTCTCTAACTAATTTTGGTAAATTTTCATGAATAAAAACTGACAACTCATTGTTGTCGTACGAACGTGTCAAGTATTACATCCGACGCATTGTTATGTGGTCGTATTGTACAAGGTAAACCAAAATCACTTAAGGTTTTCTCATTTAGGTATCTCCATCGACATCTTCTCAGCGTTATCTTTGGGGAAAAAAAATGAATTTTATCAAAATAAAATTTCTTTGATAATAAAGTAATTTGTTTCTAAATAAATTGACATGTTGTATATGAGAAAAAAACCTCTAGTAGAAATATTACTTGATAGATTACAACACCGTCGCGGTTCCATACCTATGACGTATTATGTCTTTAACCATTCGTCCAGATTACATACAGTAAAAGGGAAAAGCTTTTTGTTTTAAACACTTGAAACGATTAATTTACTAATTTTTTTAAGAATTCATAATTGTTCATAATATGATCAATAAACATGCTATAATGATTTAAATTATTTTTTAATAAAAAAACTGCTTTTGTGACTTAAATATAAAAGTTAGACATATACTTTCACTGACTCGTTTGTAGGTACTATCTAGCTCTACAACTTTTCTCTAGAACTCAATTATATATCTCTTATTGTTAAGGCAGCGTTCCAAAGAAACGTTTCGTTGTACCGTTTTTTCTCCGAATTACTTTGCAAATCCGATAACCACGAAAAAGTTTTTTGTTTTTTCGGATTAATATAGGCCTACGACACTCTCAAATAACTTGCCTTTCTATTGCTAAAAGAATTTTCCATATCGATTTTGTAGATCCAGAGATTACCCCCTACAACCTCACAAACTTACAAACTTTACCTCTTTATAATATTAGTATAGGTATATGTATATATATATCGCTATCTCTAAAACGGTTAATTTATATATTATTATGTATATGTAAAACAGTACAAAAATTGAATAGAATACATTACATACATTATATTACAGTTTCCATAATAGAGGCAAAAAAAAACAACCTACAATTATCATGTCATGACTGATAGCCAATAATTCATTAAAGGACTGTCATACAAGACTATGAGTGTTTGCATAATTGCTTCAGCGCTATCACGAAGTCTACTTTGTATGGAGGCAATTTTCTTACGCCTAATAGCATAAAAATCATCAACACGGCACAACGAAAACAAAACGAATTTTACCCAAATGAATCATTTGTGTGAAATTTTATATTTTGACAAATTCTTGCTTTATTGACTTTACCTAAATAGCCGTTTTTTTATATCATAAAAACGCAATTTATAAAGAAAATAATTTCTGCTGAACTGAATAATTACACCTGTTTCTGTTTTATTTTAATAATCAGTTCATACGTATGTAAAATCGTAAAGTGTTTAATCAGTATGTGATTAGTATTTAAATAATCTTTTGAAATAAGCATAATTTGAAAACCAAAATATACCGAGCTAAGCTCGCTCATTCAGGTAATAAGAATTGAATTTTGAAAAAAGTCACACATGGAAACAGTCCTTTAGGATGGTAAGTGTGGGAAGGGAAGCGGTAGTGGGTTTGGAATTTGCGGCGACGACACGATCAGCTCATGGGCAGTAAAGGCGACGTGCGTGCGTGGGTGCTGCGCGCCGTGCCGGTTGGCTCGTTCGCCCACGACACCACACCTAGAGTACCTCCGTTAAAGGTGTAAACCGTATATTGCCATAGCTCGACAATTTGTTTGCATTTTAATACATATTGTTAAGCTTTTCAAAGAAATAATACTTACATTAAAAAACAAATTAACACTGTATAATTTCGAGTTTATAAACGGCCTTCTATATAAATTCGGGGGATAAATCTCTCTTAAATTATATAAGTACCAATTTAAAAACAAGTATTATAAGCACAAGGTTTACGTATATTAGCTCGTCCATGTTACACACATTATTTGCCATTTTACGTAATAATACGAAAGAGATGAACTTATTGTGTTTATCGCTTATTCGGTAAATAATTTTCTATTTTTCTGGTGATTTATTTCATAGACAATTTTCAATGCAATAGTATAACTTCATAGATATATATTGCTTGATTTCTCTTTATCTATAGATAAACTAACGTTGGTATGTTTTTATTGTTTATATTTGCTTATTTAATATTTTATATAAACAGCTTTAAAAAGCTTTGGTATTTGTGACTAGCTGTGTCCGCGGCTTCGTTAATTATTGTTAAATAATTGTTGCCCGTTTTTGTAA
Source organism: Actias luna (assembly GCA_039707435.1). Classification (NCBI taxonomy): domain Eukaryota; kingdom Metazoa; phylum Arthropoda; class Insecta; order Lepidoptera; family Saturniidae; genus Actias; species Actias luna. The sequence continues at coordinate 5,278,411 of JAZHAC010000034.1, read as the reverse complement.
CTTTTTTCAATAGAGCTCTGCTCCTATTGATGGTAGCATGATATTCAATTGTCCAAAACTTTGCTCGATAATTGTTGTATCAAATACAAAAAAAAATATTGAAATCCGACTGGTAGTTTCTAAGATGAGCGTATTCAAACAAATAAATTATTCCGCTTTATAATATTGATATAGATATCGGCTTTCTAATACGTGCACTTCATTAGGCCATATCAGCATTTAATTTTATCAATTGTGTATGATACTCGCGAATATTGCAATAGAGTAGAAAAACCTTAGAAGCATCACCTATATATTACAACCATATCATACTGCAGTTATTGTAAAACACTTATATCATACGATAGACATAGGCAAGACTGAATCGTTATAATTAATAGTACACACGCTCCATTTTCTTAACTTTTAAGCAATTATTGATTTTCAATGCTTATATTAAATTAAAATTCTATTTTTTACCATAAATTCCTACCGAATTTACTTCCTTGGTTGGTTTTTCTATGAAATCAATCCTAATATACGTACAACTTAAAATTCATCTCTTTTAATGTAAAAAAATACCTGCCTCCATTATTTGATGACTTCTTATTCATATTAACTAATATTATAAATGTGAATGTATGTTTGTCCCTATGGGTGACCTTTAATCAAGTTGTAATGGCTAAATGAATAATCATGAAATTTTCTATTGAGGTCGAATATGTTATATTATAGAATATGAGGTGTACCCGTTTTGTTTTTTTTGTTTTGTTTGTTTTATTTGTTTTTTTTTGTTTGTTTTGTTTGTTTTATTGTATGCAACAATATTAAAATAAAACACAAAAATTTAACTGCCAGTTTGAAGTTCCTTAAATATGGAAATCATTACTATTAATGTTATTTAATAATTAGCTGTGCCAGCGATTTCGTTTGCGTAACACTAAAAGTTATTTGGTAATTTTTGCCCGTTTTTGTAACTTTTTGCACTACAGCTTAGTGGTAGTATTAGTACTAATAGTGCTAGTAGTAAGTAGTATTGTATTGTAGTACAAGTATTTTAGTAGTAGTAGTAGTGATAGTATTAGTAGTAGCTATTAGTGATAGCTCAAATACATTTTTTTTATTAAATCAACTGCTTTCTAAATTTATCGCCATCAAACAAACGAACTTTTCTGCTTTATAATATTAATATAGATATCAAACTTGCTGCTATAAATCTAGTAACTCATCAAAAGATAAGGCTCGTGATTTAGTACTGATTATGTTTTAGTACATGGGCATTGAGGTTATTTATCCTCTCAAATTGAATTTATTTGTATAACATAAATAGCAAAGAAATTAAAATTACAAATTAAAATAGTAATATTCTTAATGCATCAAGATAAATCTTTACTTAGTATGCAAATAAAATCCCGAGCTCATGTTTATGACAAAATAAAATTCTTAATTATTAGTAGCAATTAATTAGTTCAACCACTTTCAAAGTAATTTCCTAGAAGCAAAGATTTAGAAGTTAGAATTTCTTGGTATATTGTGTTTGACATATAAAACTTTTATTTTGCTTTCTTTTATGTGGAAGTGTTAAATATAAAATATAAATATAAACGAATATAGTAGGCTTCCATTTTGAAATATTAAATATCAAGAGTCAGGAATCACAAACATAGTTAAAAATTGAAACGTGTATGCGGATAATGGGGCGAATATATTGGTATCCAAAGTAGCTAGTCTAATATATATCTACTTTCATAAATAATAGAGTTTAATATTAACCGAACTCTTCTAAATAGTTACGTCATATCAAAGGTAAAAAGTAATGTCATTGGCCTACGGACGATCTATTCGCCCTCTGTCACAGCTACTTTTGCTTTTGGTACGAACATTGTGCATCCTAACCGGGCATATGCCAACCGTTAATTTGGTATTTCGTAAATCATCACAATATAACTGAATACAATTTAAAAGTATTTCCTCTGACGTATCTGAAAATCCAAATCTGTAAAGAATTACATTATTTAAATCTAAACGTTTCAGAAATAAATACTACAAATTTTTGACTATTATTTTAAACAAAAGGTAATGTCAAAATGTAATGACGTATTGTTCTCTGTGCTCGTTCACTAATACTTGTAATAGTCGTGATGCGATACGGGCTCGGAGACCCAACGATGGACGGCCTCATGGAAGGTCGACTGCCTCACCGCACCGCACTCCTCCCGCCCCTCCCTCAGCGCGTCACCTCTTACATTCCCTCGCCCGACCGCTATGTGGAATTTATATAATTGCCTTCAATTAAAACAAGAATACACGAATATAATCTTTTAAACGGCAAAGTAGATAGAGCAACTGTTAATTAGTCATAAACAATAGCCTGACGGAACGATTTGGATGGTGGACAGAGTGTTTTATCGTTGTAATTAAACATGAATGTATATTCGCCACTATATACAAATATCTCGTAGCGGCGTACTGATTATCCCTATGGGTTGGGCACTGCTAAGGTCATCGCTGCGTCGCCGTTGAGCGCGTACCATGAATGAACAGAATCGTGCGCGATTATCGGGCCGTTCATTCAACGAGCTCTATTATTTCCTACATTCTTTATTTTGTATAGTTTGCGCAAAGTAATCTCTTTGGAATACTCTATACAATAAAACAACAAGTCATTTCTCTTCTATACATAATTCAGCTGTTTGTACTCGTATTAAATTATACACTAAACACACCAAGTGTATATAATGTATATGTAGCCATTGTATTTAGATTCTGTACATTGTACACAAGTCTGCTAAGATTCACACCACGTGCATGCGTGGGTAGCTGTTTGCATGCTGTTGGTACGTACATTTATATAAACAAAAACATTTTATAGGAACAAAACTACAAACACAACGTGGCTGAAGTAACATCTTAAGGCGAAAATTTTTTCATATATCTATAATTTTTTTTACATTCAGATTTGTTCACAAAAGTGTATCTATTTTGATAGTAAAAGCTATCTACTTTTTATTGCTCTGCAAAAATATTTTAAATAAGGGAAAATATTATCACATGTTACAATAAAATTTTATTTATATATCTTTGAACTATATCAAATGATTGGTAATATTGAAGATCATAACTTCACCGAGAAGATATCAACGCGCTGTCAAACGAATCGCAAATTACGCATACGTGGAAGCAACAACACAGCGTTCTCATTCACGTTTCATTTATCTGTGGCAAACATCCGGTATTATTTTTTAACGCGTCCGCGTCGTTCGTAGGCCAGTATCGAACAACTCTGGCTCACAATGCGATAATTTTAGATAAACAACACTCTTAAATGAAGCCTTTATCAGCTCTAAGAGCTCGCAAAAGACAATATTAATGTTAAAAACAATACCATTTATCAATATTAAGTAACGAGACGAGTTATTTCGTAATATACATGGACATATAATATATCAAATTATAGTCAACTATATTTTAACTGCGAAAAAATATATGAAAGATGAAACATATAAAGTTTATTAGAGACCTTTTGAGAATCATTGATAAATATTGTTTTGACAAATATTTTTTTACCTATTCAATAATAAAAGCAATGACCATTTAAATTGCTTTTTGTTTGCACTACTTTTTTTAATAACGATATTATTATAATTCTATAAACTGACTATAGACTTTATTAGATGTGATATTTGACTACGTGTTTTCGTTTTCGTGTGTTAGAAATTAGTAACCGTTGATATAATAATCAAAGTTTCTATAAAATATAATTACAAAAACTTTTGGCTATTAAAATGGACGAGATTAATTTAGCCGCATACATAGATACAAGCAAAAGCGGATGGAAAGTGCGGGCGGAGGTGGTTTCCGCTACGAGTTGACTGGTGATGCCTTCAGAATAACAAACGAAACCTGATTTCTATCGAGCGGACTAACGATTAAAACGCCTACCTTACCATGTGAACACTTCTTCAATTATAATTACAGGAAAAGGACTTAACTAAATACTTCATTTAATGCATTCGTAATTACTTAATTAATAGTAATTGCCCTAACATTATTAAGTTGTATAAATTAATTTGATTTAACAAACTATTGATGTGTTATTTTTTTTATGGATAAGGTTTAGCGTTATGGCAATAATCTTACCTGATCTTAAGTGACGATACATCCCATGTTGGTAGACGCGCTAAACCTGTAAAGGAATTACAGGAGGGTAACAAGACCCATTCATTACAAGAACTGGGTACTAGTTAGCCTTATTGTTTCGGCGTGATTCAATAATGATACCAATCATGTTCCATGAAGCCGAGACATGCAGAGTTCAACTGGAAAGCCAATGGTGTCGTTTTCACAAACCATGTTCGTATGGACCACCCATTGTTCTACCGCGATGACCACGATTATTACTTAAGAATACATACATACACGTTAGTTAACGACGTATACATAATTACGGGAAATAACGATGTTAAGGCAACAGTCATTGTATACCGAATTTTATTTTTCTGTGAACATATTCACGGCATAAACATTTAGAAATTGATATTATAATAAGGAAAATAATGAGCTTATTACTGGCTAAGCCCGGTTATTGCGCATCAAATTCTTCAAATTTTACGAATTCTAAAATTATTATTTTATGAATTAAGAAACTATATAACTGTAATTAAAATATGTGTTGAAATGTAATGTCTCAAAGGTTTGAGACTATCAATTAAGAAATTATATTAACCTGCCGTTTGCAAAATTTAATACCAGTTGATCCCATAAATTTTGAGTTAAACTTTGACAGACAGACAGACAAAATTAACTGCATGCCATATTTTGATCCACTTATCTAATGTTTGATATTTAATAAGAATCGTCAATAACACTGCGAGAAATGTATTTTATTTATGAAATACGATACGATAGATTTCATCGAATATTTTGAAAAATATAATTTAATGCATAAACAGGACTACAATTTTTTTTATATAGTAGTAATGTCTATTTTAATCACATGGGTTCTTTACTGATGTTAAGTGACGTTTTGTTTCAAAATGCCGGACCCCTTAAGCCTAGTAGAGGAACTGGCTCTCAAGTATAACTGCCGGAAAATACCCAAAGGTATCTGACAAGAGTTTTTTCACTTTAGAACTATGAAATTGAGATAGAATGTTGTAACTACAAGAGAGTTATAAGTTGCAAAAAGATCTCTCTATACATAGGAAACTTGAACTTACTCTTCATCAAATCATGAAAACTACCTTGTGAATTCGAGTTTGGTATAAAAACATTTTTTTTTCGCGATTATATCACCTAATAATAACGAATTTTACGACCATACATCTTTGATGAGAAAAACGAGATGGAATTTGAGGGATCACTTAGTATTTGATATATGAAAATCTCATATAAGTGTGGTTGCATTTTTAACTGAGGTTAACTGAGGTTTACATTTTAATTAAAGTGTTATTCTGTATTGATGATGATTTTTACTTATTCATCAATTCAGAAGGAATTTCAATATAATATGATAAATTAAAAATAATATATAATCTCAAGTATAAAGTTCCGATATTTGCATCTTTTTTTTTTGTATTCAATCAAGATCATATCTTGCTAGCTTATAAAATACGTTAGTGTTTACAATAATTATCACAAAATATCTTATATGTATTTTGATTTGAATTGTTCATGGGAAAAACCTAACAGCACTGAGTAATGATATTCGTATGCTTGTATAATAAAACTATGGAATCTCATCAAAACGTGAAAGTTTTTTCTACATCTAAGTAAAATATGATATTGATAGCTGTGTTTGGTACCTCAATCAACTAGGTTCTACGTATAATAATTTTCACGGATGTAAAACCATTTAGCTAGAACGACGAACCTATAAGTATATGAACGAGCTCAGACTGGTAATTCGAGATTCGTGACTATTCTACCATACCTACTATTTTCTTAAAATATTATTGGTGAAGTTTTTTAATTATGGTACATAATCCACCCTTATGAAATAGTTATTAAAATGGTTATTCAAAGTTTATTAGTCCAACGGTATTTGAGGTTTTCAGAGAAAGTATATTTTTAACCTCCTATAAATCATGCTCTCAGTGTATGTATTTTAAATTATTCTATCATAGTGCCTTTCCTATGTTATATAACTAATAATGTTTTGCATAAAATTTCACGCTTCTAGGCGCACCGGTTTATTAAATATATTTTAATTAATTACCTTCATACTCTATGATGACTACAAAAAAGCCCTGTTACATAAAGAAGCAATCAGTTAAGTCATAGATTTTTTCATATACCTTAATTAGCATTTTCTCAAGTAATTACGGACACCTGCTCTCAGTACAGGATAGTTTATTGTAAAAAGATTTTAGAACTTTTTTTTTTTTTTAATGAATAGAAGTGATCTTGTTTTAGATGTTTGTCAATGGATAACAACAATAAGGATGTATTGTATGTACATCTGTCGCCGTGTGGCGGTGCGTTATCGCTCGTCCTTGACACAGAGACGCCGCGTATACAACGCGCCTTATTGTGGAGCTACAACCTTGCGAAATTTACCGCTTTCGATAACATGGGACCGTCGCGTCGTCGCCGAGAGCGGCACGCCCGCGCCCATCCCATCAACTTTAAATGTCTAAAAATATAGTAATTCTAAAGAACCTTTTAAGATAGGATATATTGCCATCTGATTTAGTTGCCATTAAAAGTATTTAAATGAAACGGGTCTATGTAATCGATGCAGGACGAAAGTGGGTGGTATCCTGGTGGCGCGACTCTCGCCGACCGGAAACCTAATTCCCGGATGCGGTTGCGCGGGGGGATTTCGCCGGAAGCTTGGTAAACGAGCACATCCGCTCCGCAGCCGCCGCCCGCGCCGCAAAATTTGGCACCGCGAGCGCTCGCAGCCCGTTTCCGGCCTTCGTCCCCCGGACCCCTAACGTCGCTCTCGCCCGCGAAAATAGCGGCCAACCGCTCTGTGTACGCGGTTCATTCAGTATGGCCGCCTTCCATTCATAAAAAGGCGAGGTACGGACGGCATGGTGAGCGGAGGAGGGGGGTGCGGCGTCTCCCGCGCCGACCCGCACCCTTGTCCGACGCCAGTGCGGAATGTGCCAGCGAACGGAACAGTCGTTTCGTTGGAGCGTAGCGCTAGCGCTCCCGGTTTTCCATTAAAATGTGTATTAGAATAAGTGCAGTGAATCCGCACGAGTTCGGAACGGTTACAAAAAACGCCGTCGTCGAGATCAGGAGTAGAAATCAACTAAGAACTTCAGCGAGGAAGTGAGTAGCGGCCATATTGCAGTGATAACCGCGCGGCGGGCGGACGAGAATCGAGGCCGGTGCGTGGGCCGCCCCCCGCCCGCGCCAGGTGCCGCTCCGGACCGCGCCGGTCTCTCATGAACCTTCCCGTGGATTTGCGCGTCCAAAAGTCGGTGGTTCTACCGTATTTTTGTGTACCAGTGTATCTTCCGGCGCGGTATCAGTGCGGCACTAACGGCCACCCGTATGTTGACCGCTGGTGAGCCTTGTGTTGTGTTTTGGGTCATCCGGCCCGAGTGCTCTTGTGTTGCCTTATGTGTAGGAGATGTAACCGTGGTACGTTCGTCCAGTAAGTAGTAAATAAGCCGTTAGGCCGAGACAGCTCGCCCACAGGTCAAAAATTATTCATCCGTATTCAGATAAAACTCGCGGCGGGTTACACTAGCTGGTTTTTGTATGTAGATCACGTAGTTACGCGTAGGTAGTAATTACATGAATTGCGAAGAAATCGAGCTATCATGAATGACGAGATACGGCGACGCCTTGCCTTGCCGCCTCGGCCTGGCGCTCGACACACGTGCACCGCTCGACGCTTACAGCGACAACGTTCTAAACTAACGAGTTAGTAATAATACTTCATATTTTCATTCATCGTGCAATCAAATTATAATATATAAAACTACGTAAGAGAACATTAAACTTTTTTTTTATAAACCGACAAAGTTGAATGTTAAATTTGGTTTACACGTGAACACTTCTAAAGTTCATTTTGTTCTTATTATTGCTACATTAAATGAAGGACATAGGTGGTTAATGTTTCTGATCCACGCGGTAAAACCTTACATAATACAAGACTGATATCTTATGAAATAGAAATAAGAAACATCAGCGGGTATAAGTCGACATACATTGTTATAGCAACAGAATAAACAGAAAACACAGATAAAACAGAAATGTAAACTGCGGTAATAAAATTAACTGTTTATACCTATATTGTAAACTTGAGATGTAATCGAGCAACAAAGCTAATTTTGTTAACAAATTTGTGGTTATTTAAATTTAAGAAATATAATCACTGAAATAAGCTTAAAAACGAGTCGGCAATGGGTACCTAAACACGTCAATTATTAAAATAATGGTAACTTAACGGTATTTCATACATTACAAAAAAAAAAAAATTAGATTCGTAAAAAACTTTAGTGTGTACACATACAACATCTTATCAAGTTATCTAGAAATGATTGGCGTCCAAACGTAAAAATGAATATTCATATAGACGAAGCTAATTATTAGTGACAGGAAAATCTAAATGATAAAATATGGACAATAAAAATTTTAATAATTTGTCAGTATCTTTTCGCATTTGGATATGAATAAACACATAAAAAATTTCGAAATATAAGATATACGCAATATAGGAGTCGGAAGATCTTTAACTTACGCATATAGTAATTATTAAATATTGAAAATAAGATACATGTATATAGAAGTATAGACAGGAATAGTGGTAGCCAAAACCGGTATATTATTTATCTTACAACTGCAAGGTGGTCTCTCTGAAAGTTCTGCGTCCTGCTGAGAATTCACGAATATTGAATAATTAAACTTTAGTAATACTACGGCGGTCGGTAAAGGAATTTAATTATATTAGTATACTACCCTAGTAGTAGTAGTAGAGTAGTATCATAATAAAAGGGAAACATTACAGAAATATTAATTCTTTAGGGCTTAAAATGTAATAACTTGTGGGTTTGCGTGATGATTAAGATTGATCCTTCTTTCGGAAATATGTTTGATACATTAGCTAATTAATATACAGATTATAATACATATGAAAAATAATGTTATCAATGATAATCATTTCACATAATGATGTTGTTTTTCTTCATAAATCATGACCGACTGCTTGAATAGACATTAACCAGAAATTTTAAAGTTTGCCATATTAAAGAGCTAATTTATAAATTATATTATCGAAAGCACCGCAATTTGTGTGTCGTGAAATAGAAAACATAATTAGCTTAATTGGTGTTATTTTGAATATATTCAGATGTAAGCAGGTAAAACTGGTAGGATTCTTAAAATAGAAATAAAACATGTTTAAATTAGTAATGACTATTGACCTATGACTGAAACCGAAAAGCCTTTATGTGAAGCGATGATAGATGGCTCAGTTGGTAGTGTGTACAGACACCGCGTGATTGGACGTGAGTTCGAATCACTGCAATGAGCCCGAGCTTTCGGTGAAGAAAAACAGCGTGATTATAGTAGGGCTTATTCTGGCTTGCTACCATCCTCAAATTGAAAATCGCCACATACATGTAGGTGTATTCCGACATTTTTACTTAAGGGCCAGTTCCTCGACTAGGCATAACGTGCCCACTATCTTGGATCACTTCGTCACTTTACATCACTTGGGATTGTAGCCATAATGCTAAACCCATAAAATATTAAAAAAATATATATCATAGATATAAATCAAGTTAACTGCCATTTTAGTGCAACCAGTTTTTGGGAAACCCACGTACAAATAAGCGTCGAAAGTATATTAAAAGCATTCATTTAATTATTTTTTACTATTCTTTAATGTTTTCTATAATTTGACTTAAAATAACACACAACACCTAAGCGCGAAATTCAACTTGTAATGCGTTCTGTAATTGGACTTAAAATAACACAAAACATCTAAGCACGAAATTCAACTTGTATTATTATATTATTACATATGCAAGATCACGGAATTCTTTCACAAAATTTTATTATTTTTAATTTGCAGTATGTCACCGGTTAAAATATTGAAATTCGGTTATACATTACTTTATACTAGAATATTATTACAGGTGTCGTCATAAAACACTTTACACTTTTTTTTTTTTTGTGGAGACATAAAAAATTGTTATAAACATACCAATGTAATGATTATGTTTACATGATGTGAGTAAACATCAACTTTGTAGCTCTCATTGCTACAGAGCTATTTGTTCATGAACTAGATTATAAAATTTACAAATTGCGTTACACAATAAATCCTCACATTGACGTTACTCACTATTTACATAACTGTAATAAAAGTCTTGTAAAGTATTCAAAGAAAACAGCCGAATCTTATTTGTTCAATGAACATTGGGTTTTTTTTTGGAATAAATATTTAGTTTTTGTACATATCGATTTTTTCGCGTAATAAATCATATAGTGATTGTTTCGGAATTAATTCGGAATACTTTGTATTCTTTAACTTATTTGGTACTCTTTAGATGACGAAATTTATTTCTGAGATGTGTGAATAGAGGTTAAATTACATTAACAAATTGATAAAATATATTTTGCACGAAAACGTAAATAGTTCCATGAAATGAGAACTAATTATGATCGTTAGTATAAATACGGCAAACAGATGAATAATTCACCGTGAAAATTGATCTCAGTGTATAATAAAATACTTTCAATTCTGAATATAATGCTCGATTTATCAATATTCTATTGGTATTATTAATTGACACGAATCAACTTACTCAAAAAAAAAAAATAACTATGCAGAAAAAATATGTTGGCCTTTATTTTATTGAATAACAATTATATGGATGAAGTCCAATATACTAACAAGTAAAAATCCAATAGTCTAAGTACTAACATTACGTTAAGTTCTTTAGTAATATTGATGTGGTGAGTAGTCATTTTAAAGTAGTATATTTATACAAACAGGTGGAGACGATGAGGGAACAGGAAGGCGACGGCCCGGAGAGCCGTTAGCCGGACTCGATGGATGAGTATGGCGGGCCGGCGGCGCCGCCCCGGCCGCCCAAGCCGGCGGCGCGCGTCCACAGGCCGACGGGCGCGCGCCAGCCCACCGTATCGCTGTTGCGGCCACGACCCGAGGGCGAGCGCGAGCGCAACGCGTACGTGGAGGCGCCTCGGCGGGTGCACGGCGCTCCCGCGAGCCCCCACGCGGCCGCGCACCAACCCCTCAAGCCGGTGACGACGCAGCCGGCCGCCGCGGCCAGCAAGCGGCGCGCCGGCGCCCTCCCGGCCGAATCTATTGTGTGCGACACCTGCGGCCGCTGTCGGTGCGAGCAGTGCGCGAGGCCGCGGCCGCTCCCCTCGCGCTGGCTCTGCGGCTCGTGCCTCTGCAGCGCGGAAGCGTGCGTCGACTACGCGTCGTGCATGTGCTGCGTGAAGGCGCTCTTCTACCACTGCGGGAGCGGCGAGGAGGAGGCGGGTGAGCCGTGCGCCTGCGGGCCGCGGCTGGCGTGCGTGGGCGCGCTGTCGCTGCCGCTGCCGTGCCTGTGGCTATATTGGCCGCTGCGCGGGTGTGCGGCGGCGGGCGCGACGGTGTACGCACGGTGCCGCCGGTCCGGCTGCCGGTGCCCGGAGCCGCCGCCGCGGCTCTCCAGTATTATCTAGTCCCGCCGCGCGCCGCCCGCACCCGCGCTATCCGAAGCGCCGAATCGAGCGGCGCGACCGCGTTGTACAAATATTTATTGGTGAGCGGAGAGCTTCGGACCGCGCGGGAGTGGAGTCAGTGCTCGTTGTGCTCGTTTGTGCTCGTTGTGCTCGCTGTGGTCGCTGTACTCGCTGTGCTCGCTGTGCCTGGTCCGACTGGTGTGTGGAGGCGCGGGGCAGGTGTCGGACGAGAGCCCCGCGCTCGCTGAGTGAATCGTCTACGAGTACCTTGTAAATATAGTTGTATAGTGTGAATGTACGTGAACGTGTCGCCCGAACGTCTAAAGTCTCAAATTTTCTTGAGACCATAACGTGTCATAAGGAAACGTTAACGTTAGTATTTTGGATACATTAAATCCAGAGAAGATTAAGAAATGAGATATAAAACATACTTATTAAGATGTAGATAATTTACCATTTATTTATTAACTGAATTTGTATTTATTTGTAAATAAAACGACAACATTATATTATAAATACGAATGTTTACTACATTGTGCTTGTTTTCTTTTTCAATCCTCTGATTTCTTAGATAAAACGAGAAGAAATAGAATCAATTAGAAAACATCAAAACCCTCTAATAATGTAAACCAAGAGCCTCCAGATTTCGTGTTTTTCCAAAAAATGTAAAGCAAACATATTACACAGTTTTCTGACATATTGCGAGAGAGCTACTGATGAATTACACATGAGTTCTATCGCAAACTGTATGTTTACGCTACAAACAAACATACTCATCATATATTCTTTAAAGCAAGGTAGAATTACTAGAAACCAATAATAAATAAACATATATTGAAAATATAAAACTGGACTAATGTAATACTTACCCATTACTTTGTACATTTGCCACATTAGTAAAAATAAGTTTCTTACTGAGTTTTACAAATTTTCTTAAGATCTCGTTAAAATTGAGTGACTTCAAACAAAAACGAATAATGTTTGTGATTGATGTATTTTTAACTTCAATTACACAGTAAAAATGCCTTTCGATACAAATATACTAATAATTTTGACTTACTATCAAATTTTATAAAACCAGAAGTGCTATTAAATTGCTAAACTGTCTTTTTCACAACTTGATACAGGCACAGGAAATCGAAAAGAAATAAGATGTATAAAGCCAGCGATAAAAATATAAGTATTATAATATACATACTTATATTATATTAAGTACGTATAACGTACGTATTATATACTATAACGTAATTATATTATAACGTAACGTACGTATAAATATATTATATTAAGTTATATTATATAAGAATCCCGTGATCATAATATAAAAATATAATAATACAAGTTGAATTTCGTGCTTAGATGTTTTGTGTTATTTTAATGGTTTAGACGATTTTTTATCGATGTCGATAGATATTATCTTGAATGTCGTCAGATAATTTTGTGGAGTATAAAATATACTACTTTAAAATGACTACTCACCACATCAATAATCGAATAAAATATTTTTGTTCCAAAATTTATTTGTTTATTCCACTGTTATATCGGTAGTTTTAGTTTCAGTCGACAACTTTATATATAATTTTATTATTTTTCAACCGTTTAGATTGTCACAGAACTATATGACACTGACAGAACCATATAGGGTTTCCACAGGGGCCATAGACAAAATCATACACAAAAAATGGTTTCAGATACAAACCATAAATTATACTTGATAATAAAAACTACAAAATAGGTATCCTAGATTTACTAATTTAAAATATGTTAAGTAGATCTGTATACATAAATGGATGAATGAGTTTTTGATAAAAGCAGTTTAATTACGGCTTGTAATATTTACACAAAAAATGGAATAAGTGTGTCAGATTATATAAGTTGATGAAAAATTTTTCCCTCCCTTTTTGGATTAACGTAACACACCGTAGCGATTTTAGATCGTTTTAAAATTAGGACAACAGATGTTGACAGCTTGTGTCGGGAGCACTCTTTGACGACCGGATGGAACCAGAATCTATGTAATTACAGATTTGTTATTAGGTCTACGTTAGAACGTTACGTATTTCTATGTAGCTTAACCGTTACAATAAAAGAAACTACCGTTTATTTTATTATTAATTTATTAAAGAAATTGAAGTTTAGAATAGATTTTAAAACCTGTGCAGACCAAATCCTATTTTTGTTACCATAATCTTTTGCTATAGAGCAACTAATTTGTAGATCTTTACTCAGCAAACTTAACATTAAAATCAAAACTCTCTTAAATAGTCATTCGAATTTAACAAGTCAGAATACACGGATTCTTTATTCTCTAAATATATCAGGAAGTTAGACAGCCAGGTGGTCCGTGTCTATACAATCTGTACTTTGTATTTACCACGAAGAGCTAAATTTAGGATTTGCAATTCGAGTTTGGTTTAGACGATTTTTTATCGATCTCGATAGATATTATCTTGAATGTCGTCAGATAATTTTGTGGAGTATAAATTAAGAAATTACAAAGAAATGTAACTTTATCCCAAAAATTATATTTTACGTCTTGAATACTCATTGAATATATAAAAAAAAGTTTCGCACTATATATGGCATAAGAACAAGTATTCGGGACAAAACTCGATCTCTCGTAAAAGAAAAACCAGCACGCATCATTTTTAAGAAAGCGGTTTCTTAGAAACCGATTACATATAATTGGTCCTTCAATAGTATCTATAAGTAGATATGCTTTATATATAATCTGCGACTTCCTTATCGTGTAACTAAAATTTATTTCATAATTTTTGGCCGTTTTTATAAATGGTGGCAGCATGATGTTACGCATACACATTTAAAAAAATAAAAATGAGAATTATATTAACATCGGGTTTATGTAATATCATCTTATACTGACTGTAATGGTCGTCATCTTATAAGTTATAATCCCACTAATATAATAAATGTAAACTAAATGAGTGAGCGATAGTAAGAAAATGTATGGTACGATTTAATCTAAAAATCTGTCCCCAAGGTGATACGATAGTGGAGGTATGATTTCAGTTATTCAATGATGTATTTACTTCACAATTATCACAGTTTTGAGAAAAAAGTAACATATATTTAGAATAATATTAAAACAATGATTTTGAATGTTAAATCCCAATATTCTTAATTCCAAAGAGATTATATAGTCTCATCTTTACTTATACCTATATTTGTCTTAATACGTTTTATGTGAATATACTCTTTAATATAAAATCTCAAGTCAAAGGATGAGTATATAAATAATAACAAATATGTATCAATAATCCTCGGGCATTTTATTGCACTATATTTTACCCGCGGCTTCGCTCGCATTGAAGACATAAAATAAGTTTTTTTATCTTTCGTAAAAAAGATATATATTTTTGTCAATAAAAAGTATCCTATGTTTCTTCTAATACTTACAAGAATATGTGTGCAAAGTTTCATGATAATCGGTTAAGTAGTTTTGCATGAAAGCGTAACAAACAAACTTACATTCACATTTATAGGGATTTAAAATTTCGATCACCCAACATGATATTTGAGATATAAAATGAAATATATGTCTTTAGTATAAAACTGCACCGATCAGTTCATCGGTGACCTATGCTACAAGGAAGATGGATCGGTCGTGCCATTGTGAAGTTGATTTGTTACTACAGCTGCCATTTGTGGTGCGCTCTGATACGCTACACTGCCGAGTCTCGCTATTTCACTGTCAAATCTGAACAGTTATCAAGAACATTCTTTAACCTGTGACCTACGATGCATCATGCACTGTTAGTTTGATCGCTGTAGAGTTGCAAACTGTATTTTTAATATTGAGTCAAATTTCTTATAATGCTCAGTGTTGTTCCGTGCATCATACTGACTTAATATTATTAATGGCGAAAGTAAGTTTATATGTTTGTTACGCTTTCAGGCCTAAACCGCTGAATCAATTGTGATGAATTTTGGAACACAGATAAATAAGATCCTGGAAACTGAGATGGGTTACTTTTTTTCGCGAAAAACTTATTGGAAGTGGGGTAAACAGAGGGATAAACTCTGTATGAAACCTTTTATTGCGTCATCGATTTGTTTGACATAAACAATATTAACGAGAGCGAAGCCGCACGTAAAATCTAGTAGTTTATAATGATTAAAGACTTATTAAGATATATGAAACATATTCTAGTGCACTTACCACTATGATCATTGGTGTTATTATGTCGTTAACTTAAAAATCAATAATTACTGATAATTCAAAATATGATTTTATTTGATTTGATAGAAACTCCTTCTTTTTTGAAGTCGGTTGAACAATATGGTGAATTAGTTTATAAAGTTACGTGATACAAGATCCCGCATAGTGTTGTACTGGAGCAAGAGACATTGTTACGATTACATAAAACATAACTAACTCAAACAAAGTACAACTAAACTTGTAGAAATTTATTTACAAGCAACCAATAATTAAACTATCTACACCTATGATTTAAACGATAAAGAACTTGAGTTCGAATCCCGGCAATGAGGTTGAGTCTTCGGTAAAGGAAAACATTGTGATGAAAACATAGCATAGTGGTAGGGCTTTTTCTATTACACACCCGGTTAACTACCACCCTCAAGTTCAAAATATGCGGCTCACTACCATATTTATACCATATCTAGCAATTTATACTATTATTTTGTTCTTACGATTTCAGAACAGTCAAGAAACATCGGCGATAAATGATTATTTATAAAATGTAATTTTACTAATGTTTAAAAACATATTTACAATAATATAGAACTGTGTATAAATAATCTATGATAACATAGAAACGAAAGGCTTTTGTAAAAGTTCATGATCTGAAATCACTTTCAATCAGTGGACGAGCATTCCACGCCGGTGACACACGCTATTGTGTTTTAACGCATTAAAATATTCCTTAGACATTTAGAATTTAACAATTGATATATTGCCATGATCATTTGAATGAGATTATCAAACAATAAGGAATAGACATAAGGTGCTTGCATGTCCAGTGTTATTTATGTGTTTGCATTCATTAGTTTTGGCACAACATGCATAATTTATTTAATCGTTTCTATGGCTGTACGAAAATAGAATTTATTTTGAATAATTTCAATAATTATTTTATACGTGGGAAAATACGATACAGATGTATGGTATTCCAAATATTATTGTACAAATATACACAACAGTTGCGCATAATGTTTTATCTATATGTCGGCAGATTCTTATAACGCAACTCTTCAATAAAAATGCGATACAAAATTAGTTGTAATGAATGATTTTTATTCAGTCAACATTTATAGTAAAATTTGCTAGTTTGCTGAAATCATGATGGTTCGGTTGATAGTGCGTACACACCCCTTGTCAATAGACATAGAAAACATCGTGATGAAATCAGAATAGTGGTAGAGCTATTTAACGGGGTTAGGATCCTGTATATTCTATGGTATGTTCGGGCAGTTGCACTTGAGTGTCAGTCCCTCCACTAGGCTCAGCGTGTCCACCATCTGGGGTCACATCGTCACTTAACATCAGATGAGATTACGTCCATAACGCTAAATCTATAAAGTATGTCTATATATAAAATGAGAAAAGAAATACCTATCCAGTTATATAGGCAAAATATTAGATCTTAAAGAAAGAAATAGATCTACAATAATATATTTTTTATTTTATTATCTAGCTTTAAAAAATCACGCCCAATTACTTTTTGTAGTAGCGTGGCTAAGGCATAGGCCACATTACGAGTTGAGAACAATCCAAAAACAATGATCATAAAGAGATCGCAATTTATCTTCGGTCTTTACTATGACGCCAACCTGTAATACATTCGGCGGCTGGATCCCAGAACATACTATATAACTACACGGAAGTCGTAATCCAGTCAAGTACATGCCCCTACCACTGGATATACTCTGCTCGATATAATCTAGGTGATACGGGACCCGATACATCTAAGTGTGCCACTAAAGTAGCCAGCCACAGTGGAGCCAGCCGGCTATGATAATCATGTTGTACGACATGGCAATCACTTGTAACCTTGATTAATGAATTACTAAATACTAATAACAAAATTAAGGAGACGTCTCAGTACGTAATACATAAACGAAGCTGCAAAGAGATAGATGCAGTTAGCTGGACTAGTCTATACGATAAATAGCATGACAGGTCAACGTAAAGGAAATGACGGTGTGCGCGGCGCTTCAAACGGCGATTCTGCTTACCCAGATATCACACAGTGGGTAATAATCTGTAAGAGCCACTAGTGCTTGCAAACTTGTCTCGTGTCATCACAGAAATTATTACTACAATGTAATATGTTCGATAAACACGACGTTTATGATTTATTGAAATGTAATTTAAAATAAAATTAATAAGTATGAAATAGATTGGTTTATATTGGCTTCTACAATTCAATTATATGGACTCATATAAAAATATTTTATGAAATAAGTACGCAATAAATTAAAAAAAAACCTTGCTTTTCTAAATATAAATATAATATTATTAAATAATACGTAATGTAGATATTACATGGCATTTATTATTAATTTTCTACGTTCTGTAAATTCATATCATTTGATTGACATATTTTTATTATACTATACTATGAGAATAGGTTTTATTATATATAGTTATACCTACCAGTACTGCATCCTAATTAAGAAATGCAAGTGCAAAGTAAGAACCAAACTCGTCAAGTATAGACTTTAAAACTGTAAATTTCAACTTATGTTCGGTGCATAAACGAGATTGCTATTTGGAAACAAATATTTAGCTATTTCTGCTATCGCTTTCCTATTGCTGAACATTTAATTATGGTATGGCATATAAATAATGCAACTGATGAGAAGTGGTTTCTGAAATATATAGCTATATTACTTCTGAATTTAAGAAGGACCACAATCTTAACTGATGTTAGTAATAACTAATACTAAGGACTACAGTAGTATAGAGGATAGTAAACCAATGCGTATTGCTAACTATATACTTCAGTAAGAAACACAGTAACACTCATGCTATGTACTTAACTAACGCGTCGGAGCAAATATGGGGTTTCTACCGTCGAAATTTTAATAGATTCTAAGTATTTGGAAGTTTTAAATGTTACTAATTATAGTAATGTAACTTAAGTAGTAAACTTTTTGATGATTAATTTTTGATAAACTAACTATGAAATCTAAATACATTAAAAGGACTTCATACAAAACTAGATATATTCATGTATTCGAAATAGACAGATTAAGTATATCGTTAGAAATAAAAATTTAACGTTTACAATGAAATACAGATACGTAGCTCGCCTGCTTTGTGTATTACTAATTCAAATACTTTATTATTTTCTCATTTAACATTCCTGACGTCAAACAGTCACATGAACAGTGTCCGCTCTACGAAACCATAAATCGATTCATTCATATACAGCGTTTAGGATCATCAATCAATCCTACATAAATAAAATATGTGATTCGGGCGAAGGAAGTGACTTCCACAACGGATTCTGACGTCATTTCTTACGTGATAAATATAATACTATTGATATTCATACAAATATTATGTTAAAAATTCTTAAGTATTAAGATAACTTCCTTTCTTTTTTTTATAAGTCTATCGTTTTGACCACAATCTCACCTGTTGTTAAGTGACGAAGGTAGACATACCCGAGATTGTAACCTCTACCCCTTATCATTGTACCTCTCTTAAGTGCCACTGTCGGAACAAACCTATAGGTATTAAGCGGCAGCTTTTTAAGGTAGTAGTTAGCCAGGCCGACATTACAAATATACAGTGGTTTTATCACAATGTTTTTCGTCACGGAAAGCTCAGACTCGTTGCATGATTCCAACTCACGTCCATTGATATGGCATCTATACAAGCTATTTCTATGCCATCTTTGCCCATCTCAATATCAATGTATCAACTAATATGTATTACTCGTTATTGTTAAAACTGCTTGCAAATATAATCTTTTCACCATAGCAAACGATATGAAGGGAAAAATGGTAAACACAGCGAATATTGAACACAGTGAAACCTCCACGTAGCTAGAATTATCCAATAACTGCGTGTAGTGTTTCCATAGTATAGTAAGTGCAGCTTCCGGAACTCCACAAGAAAGAAGAGTTTAGGCTTGTAATTTTCTAAAACCTTTCGACGTAGAAGTACCGCTTACCTTGAAGTGAGGAGTGCGCGTATTTGGTACAATAGTATTATATAAAAAGAGAGATTATCTAATTCTCATTATTTGAACATGTGAGTTTATAAATGGTATACAAGCCCCACACTATTACTTACTTAAATAAAATACTGACCGACTAATATAATTATAATATCTCTAAAGAGAGAGCATCTAGAAGATACAAAGTGCATTTTTTGCTTTACTATTTTTCAACACGTATATAATAAAATATTACGAGTAGAATGAATCTCGAAGAAGTTAATAAAGGAAGACTATAATTATATAAATATTTTATAGGTTGAGGATTATAATTAGCAGTATTGTTTTTATAATTATTATTATATTTAGTACTTTGTATTAGCCTGTAGACCTTAACAATAATAAATAAATAAAATATAGTAATCAGTCGGACTAAAAATTAACTGTACTTTATGTATTACATACACAACTAGAACGTAAAAATGTGTAAGTAAATGTAATTTAAATAAAAGTTTATTTGTATTTAATCAATTCGGGATATCTTATTATCTTTTTTAATTACAGGATTCTACCTATAACATTAAAACCCCATCAATGAAAACCCTAAATCAGCAAACAACACAACAATAAAAATTGATAACGTATACGAAAGAAGAAACAAGTACTGCATAATAACATAAGTCTTTTTATATATAACAGTATGTTTATCTTTCGTATATTTGTTTACAATTTCATTCTATCTATCTACGTATCTACATATATATTTGAATAACAGATTTCTTATACATTTAAAACATCTCATTGGTTATTATTTTAAAACTTTTATACTTTCTAATAGTATGCATGTACATTCATAAAATAAAGATGAAGGGGGCGTTGTGGGGGATCTTAAGCTTAACTGCACCTGCTCGCAGATACCTGTAGGACTTGGTAATAGATTTTCAACTTAGTGGTGATAGCTAACAATTCGAAAGCTTCTTGCTTCCTAGACAAGTTCTATTCTTCTGCATTAAATAGTGTGAAAAAAAAAACAAAAATGTATGGGACGACATTCTAAACATATAATATTTATATTTATAATATTCTAAACAATACTAATAATATTTCAATTCTAAATTGAGTGATCAGAATATGTCAAAAACGTGGTGTGTTTACTATCAGTCATGAAATAAAAGTCAATGTTGTTTCAAATGTGTCTAAATTATAAAGATTTTTGATAGCTCTGGTCCAGGGGTATAGTATTGAAATATATCGTTGAGTTTGTGTTTAGATGTTATTTCATACATTTTTTGTTTTTCCTTTACACTGATTATTATAGAAATCTACTACTTGACTGAGGTGACTGGTCTATTGGAGGAAAATAGGGTCACCGGGAGGATGTTAATGGGTTTAGCTTGTTCGCATCAGATGAGTCCAATATATTATAGAATGGCAAGATATGTAAACGCATTTTACCCAATGTAAAAAAAGGTGGAAGCTAGCCATTCGAGTATTAAAAAAGTGCCACCACTGTGTTTTAGTTATCCCGACCTTTTTCTTCACCGAATGTTAAGGCTCACTGTATTGATTTAAACTTATGTTCACTGACGTGGTACCTATACAGTCTACCACAAAATTTTGTGTGTTAAAATTACGCTATTTTATTGGATTGACTTTACTTACCTTATGTATAGTTGTCAAATGGACGATGGATATTTTAAAAAAAATAGTGGAAAAGTGAGATGAAACATTACAGTTATGTATAAGCGTCACTTTAAAGGACAGAGAGATCGCAAATACACGCTAAAAACACCGCCGTCGCCTGTTCTATAGAAACATGTTGGCGTGAACTAGTTTATGCGTGGGACGACTCGTGGGAGCCGACATTTTATCCTAATTCATTGATTTTACCCGCCTTTGAGTATTAAAAACCTTCGTCTATAAAATAAATGTTTTCATAATGGAATTTCTTTTAGTAATTTATGTATGAGATAAAGATTCTTAGTGATATTAAGATTCCGTTAATAGATAAATTTCTAACTAGATTTTACTTCGCTCGCGTTAATATGGGTTTTGTCAAACAAATCGGATGACGCAATAAAAAGTTTCATACACAGTTTATCCTTCTATCTACTCCACTTCCAATAAAGATTTCGCGACAAAAAGTAGCCTGTCGCCGTCTCCTGGGTCCCATCTAGCTCTGTACCAAAATTCATAACAATCGATTCAGCGCTTTAGGCGTGAAAGCGTAACAAACTAACTCATTTTCGCATTTATAATATTAGTAGGATAGCATGATTAACACACAGTCTAGGCTAAGTTAGTAACACTATCTTTATCATAAAAATAACAGAATATTACTTCTTCTCTAGACGTGGATGAACAATTATTTGAATATATTATATTAATTGTTTATTAGTGCCTGCTTTGACATAATATCTAATCACACTGGTGGAGGTACGTTTGCGAATCGTGAACGAAAATGACCTACCATATCACTAGCCTCTTGAGCCTCTAGCTAAACGTTCTACTTGTACTATTGTTAGCGTAAGAGATGTCAACAGAAGTGTACTTACTAGCCGCGACGTATTAGATCTTAAATATCTTCTTCTAAAATGCGTTATATATAATTAAAAAAAACATAAGTGTGGATTGTTGTACGTGACAGAGTATAAATTCCAGTTGTATCGGATGTGGTTGTAGGTGCCGGACGTGCGTCCGTCCGGCGGTCGGCGCCCGTCCGCTCGCGCCACACCGGCGATGTCGAGATATGAACCGCGACGCATCCGCCATCTCGGGACAATGCCGGCCTTGTTGCCCGTACGAGGTGCTATTCAGCCGTGATGCATTCCAATGTGCTCTCTAATTGGCTTGCAAATTGCAATAAAAACTCTAAAGTTGATAATCAACTTATTTTAATTTATATATTTAATTAATAAGGTTAATAAGGTTTAGGTAACAACCTCCCTAGGCCCTACTCCCTAGGCCTAGTGGAGAGACTGACTCTCCCGGGTAACTGCCAGAACACACCTATAGATATTTGACGGGAGTTTGCAACTTGAGGGTATAGTTAGTCAGTTAGCTTACGTTAGATAACCCATCAGCGGTCGTTCTTATTACGACTTATTGGATATACACTGGCTGATTTCAAAACGTCACAAACCAAAACAGAGTGATACATTAAAACTGATATATTATTATTTGTATGGTGGTCGCTACCCATTTGGGTAAAAATCACTAGCACTCTGCTAAGTATGTATAAATATAAGCAAAATAGCATTTAATGATTTCTTATGTTTACGCGAATATTATTCAATGAAAATACCATTTACTGACTCATCACGATATCTTCCAAACTACTGTATGTACAGATTTGAAATTTGGCATGGAAATTTCTTTTATGACGTACCTAGTCACCCACTAAGAACGGATTTTACGACCACGCACGGTTGATGGCAAAAAACGCGAACGAAGTCGGAAGTGACAGCTACTCAAGTAACACAGAAAGCATTGTAACAAACGAATACTAAATTATGTAGAACTTAAGGTCCCTATAAACTCCTATATAAGTTCACCGAGCATCTTGATGCTTTATATTGGCATTTCAAAACCATTATCATGCTTTACACTGTTTAACGGTGTGATAATGGTATATCAAAATACTTTTGTAAAGCCTTTAGTTTTAGTGCAGCAAACCACAACGAAGCTGTACAGCTTTCAGCTGTTTTTAGTGCATTTGCGTTTATAGTAGTATTTCAAAGTAGCAAATGCATGCTTAATGCTGCTTAATAGTATAAACATGAACCATTATAATGTCACATAAATCCGCTACAAAGCTTTCAGCTGTTTGTAGTGCCTAAGGCCTACAATAGCATTTTTG
Source organism: Actias luna (assembly GCA_039707435.1). Classification (NCBI taxonomy): domain Eukaryota; kingdom Metazoa; phylum Arthropoda; class Insecta; order Lepidoptera; family Saturniidae; genus Actias; species Actias luna. Next base: position 5,254,759 of record JAZHAC010000034.1, on the reverse strand, counting down.
AGTTGTAAAATAATGCCTAATGCTGCGTAATAGCATGAACTTGTACCATTATAATGCAATCATACGGCTTTGAGCTGTTTTTACTGCCTTTTATTGTTTAATAGCACTTTTAAGTGGTAAGTAATAGCCTAGTACTGCTGAACAGCATAAACGTGAATCAATGTAATACTTGCAGTTTTAAAGATCAACCGAGTTCTGTTGTACAGCTAACAGCTCTTTAATGAAATACACGTGAGTTCTTGTAATGTGTTTATTTCTATGAATGCTCTTAATTTCGTGAAAATATAATAAAATGGGCAATTGAAAGGAATATTAATCAAATTGCGTTAAGAGGATATGAATGGATTGATTCATGAAATATTAGTTATTGACCCAAGGACCATTTTAAAAATGCCTAGATTTATCAATGAATACAAAAATTGAAGGGGGGCAACGGCATGACGGAATTACTAATGACTTAACTTTGTTGTAGGAAAACTGACAGATGTTCCAGAAAATATATCTTTAAATTTAATTTGTACATTTACACCTTTACAAAGTTAAAAATGATGATGATATGATGATAACAACTGTGATATTGTCCTTGATCCTAGATACTTACAATGTTAATTTGTATGTTTGCATCATCACGAATATCTTTTATTTCATGTTACTATTACATACGGAACAACAAAAAACGTTATTTTAGGTACTTAAGTGTACTTATGTAGATTAAAATATTATTCTTTTGCAGGTTATAATTTTTGAATGAAAATTAGTCTTACGGAATCAAAATTTTAAAAATAAGTTGGGTCTGTCAATTATCGTCTTGTACCAGTATTTAGTTTTTTTATAGAAGTATGACTGAACCGTCATTCTAAAATTATAGGATTTAATCAGTGTAATCAATCTTTTTGTCAATCATAGTTTCCAAGAAAGGGCTGAGTTCAGAAAAAAATTACAAATTCAATATTACTCTAGCTTTTTTTGATTAGGATTTTAATTATCAGACTAAGTAAACAAATCTAAACATCCTGATATTTATCATTGTGTAAATTTTAACTTTAATAAACAATGACAATTGCAAGTTTGAATTGTTTTATGAAAATTAAATCAACATTACTTTATTTACACATATAATAAAAATATAATGGCTCAAGTTTGTGGCAAATCAAACAAAAAATTTCATTGTAGTTTTTTTGCTCTATCTGCCATTAATTGGTCCAGTGATATAAGATTGATTTTCAATGGGTTTTAGTGTGACATTTTCGGTATCCATAGGGTATGCATCTTTCAAAAAAGTAACGTTTCGACTTCTTTTCTTTTCTTCTCTGCAAGTCGTACACATATTTCCTCATACTGCACAGATTGTGTAGCCAATTTTTGATCATTTATTTACTGGTTTTCAAAAGTGATCGCTTCAATTCAAAGCATATTTTATATTTTTTGTTGTTGAAGTTCAAAATTTCTGTGCTCATTATTTAAACTATATTTTCATGATTAATGGTGTTTTCAGCAGCTGTAACATTACTGTAATCCGTATACGAGTTTTCTTGAACGCATATGTTAACGTACAAATTTATATTGAAGTACTCGAATGTAACTATCTACTTTAATTATTTTTTTGTTGAATGCGCTACCATATAACAATTATGTCGATAATGCGTTTAGAAAGTTATTTATCAACTGTTGGTAAACGGATTCAAGTTGTACAAACATTCTGAAATCGGTTTTATTGTTTTGCTTAAGGATCCCTAAAATTGCTATAGACCGACACGATTTAGTAAATACTTTATAACCAAAAAATATTATCATTCGGACCAATTTTTAAAAGCAATAAATCTATTTAATAATAATCAAACTTTATTTAATACTGCTCCACCAATACCATTATGTTAATTATGTAAAATTTGTGGTATACTAGAAATACACAATTCTTATGGTTATTTATCACTTATCTTCATAGAATATTTTATAGCAAAACTATAAAATATCGAAGATGCGTGAAAATTTTATAGACATTATCTAAACTACATTGCGCAGTAATATTTGAAGGCATAAAATAACAAATGAGTCAAAACTTACTCAATATTATAAGTTTTGTTTTGATGCAAACAAATATAATCAATCACTCAGTTTTGACTGTATTCGTTCATATTATATTAAGTTCTAACTGTGAACACTTAAACAGCCCCAATCATTCTAATGCTTCTGTAGTGCCATTAACATCTTCATTATCAATAATATTGCTAGTATAGTGCTTCTGTAATGCGATTGGCAACTTATTTGACCACAATAATGCTAATATAATGCGCCTTTAATGCAATTAAACAACTATCTGTGAATCTATTTAGGATGTAAAGCCATATAATTTGTGCTCAAATAACCATTACAGTAGCCGTATAAACGTTTGTAATGCTTCTATAGAACTAACTCAAAATGCGAAAAGGAAACAGAAATGCTGTAAGTCGGCCGTTATGCTGCTTTGATGTGTTACTTGAGTAGTTACTGTATATACATACCAGTAAATCTTGGAACATGACTTAGGATCGGCCACTTCATGACTCATTTGTGCTAGTTGCCTCGGGCGAAGTGCCTTAGTACTCATACCAAAAGCTTCACCGAGCTTTGAAAGCCTTAAGTCTAATAGTATATGCCAATCGAAAAAAAAAACCGAAAAGTGACTCGACCAAGCGTGAGTGGTGAGAGATGAGTGGTAGACGCGAGGCAGTTGTACTCAATTTTCCTATAGCTCACAGAAAAATACATGTTTATAGGATTTCCTCCTACAATATACCGAGTTAATATTTATTATACCTATAAAATTATACGAATTTTCCTTAAGATTGTACAGATTCTAAAACCATAGATTAGATTATATAAAACGACTGCCGATTTGGACGATGTGTTTCAAAGTTCATTCATACTCGAATTAGCTACGCAAGCATATGTACTCCGTTTCTAATTTTAAATCAACGATCACATTTTTATAAATTACGTTAAAACTACTACAGTGCCTTTAATAATTTTTCTGAATTGTAAGAAATATCTATAGGTATAACATTTATTTTGTATCGACAATGTTTTAATTACCGATCATGACACAGATCATGGCACAAGCGATGATGGCACAGGTGGCAGAGTCTGTACGTTAAAGAACGTGAGTTTGAACCTCTGCAATGGCCTGAGCTTTCGGTGAAGGAAAATATCGTGATGAAACCACAGCATGGGTTTTTCCTAATTCCCACCTGGCTAACTAACACCTTCAAGTTGAAAATCTGCCGCCAAACACCTATAGGTGAGTTCCGGGAGTTGCACTTGCGAGCTAGTACCTTCACAAGGCTTAGCGTGGGCCATCATCTTAGGCCATACAGTCACATAACATTAGATGAGATTGTGGACATAACGCTAAATTACTAAGCATTTAAAATATGTATAATATGCACATAGAAAAGATTTGTCTATTCGGTTTAATAATCAAGAAAATACTAAGCAACAGGAAAGCGGCCGGGCGCGCAGCCGTAGAACACTAAGTCAAATTTTAGCCCTAATCTTAAAAGAAGCGACAAATCGTGTCAACCCTGATTAAAGGGGTAATGTCATGTAGAAAATAGAACTGTTCCTATCAACGCATTTCAGCAAGCCTCCGGGAAAGCAGTAACTAATAATAGATCGTCAATTCCTTGATGATCACCGGTGTTTTTGTATTCTACTATGTTTGTGGATATTACTCTGCGGAGGTAAATTTTTAAAGGCCACATTTTTCCGGCTACACTTAAAAAGGAGTATCAATTTTTAAATTTGTAAGAAATGTAGCATAGACGGAGGTTTAATTCAGCCTATAGGCAGTACATTTGCAAATCCTACACTGCGTACAGTACTGCCCCTTTTTGTGCAAGTAAAAAATACTCCAAACTACATACGGCTTACTTAATCATTACAAAATAATTGAGATCGTATACAATTTGAAAGTGTTTAATATCTCTCGAAATATATGTATGTAGCTTAATACTCGTAGCTATATCCAGTCATGAAGTTTAACAATCTAATTAGTACTATAGTAAATAGCACTCCGGCAGACTCAATTGTATCAACTTGTTACTCGCCCCTCGCTTGTTCGAGGTCGACGTGGAAGGATGACAACATAGATTACAAAAATAATCCACAAATACTGTCCTAGCATACTAATTATTATAATATATCATTAATTTCAATAGCTTATAACAACAAAATTGAGGAGTTTTATGATCTTAATCTTTCATGTTATGGTTTTTGATTATATCCGTAAATTCACTTTATTTGGTCGTATGTTAAAATTATTAATTTTTGTCTGTTTATGCAACTTTTTTCAATACAGGCTCGCCTCTATTGGTTGTAGCGTTATGTTAAATAACCTAAAGCCTTCCTCAGTGACTGCTGTATCTAATACGAAAATATTTTTTTAAATGTAACTGGTAGTGCCTAAGATACGCGTTCAAAAACACACACAAACTGTTCCACTTTATAATATTAATATAGATGTCCCTAAAATAACTAAAGAAAAAAATATATATTCGTGGCATTTTGTTAATATACTTTGGTTATTGCACCTAAGTGAAATGAGTTAGAAGCACGACACGACATCACAATATTATACAAAATATCTTCATTATATTTTATTATATTATATCTTTATACCAATATTTCTTATTACTCTTATGAAATTTGTTAAAAAGTAAAAAAAGAATAAATTAAACACTAAATATTATACAGGTGTTAACGATAAATTTTATTTTTGTATAAAATAAAATTTGCTTAAAAAATGCGTTCAAAAGGTCAATTAACAGCGTAAATTGCAGGTCCCCATAATTTAATTTGCACTGACGTCTTTCATAACGTCAGTTTCAATACTTTTTTAGTTTGGTTTTAATTTCCGATTTCTTCTGCCTTCGTTATCGATCCATCTATCCATGAATTCGCACTATAAAAATAATATTATTACTTAGATTATCTGGCACTGGGCCAGGTGTTAAGTCGTGGCATGTTCGAGCTTTTTCTTATCACGACTCAAGCCTACCAAAGGCAGCCAAAGAAACACCAAGAATTTCAGATACGATTCAAATACTATTTTCCTTTACTTGTTTATGGGCGACTAGTAGCTTAGGTAACTTGAGAAATTATAAAAATTTCGGCTATTCGTGACCTCTATTCTCTGTGAAATAACTGATTTCTATTTGGATTTTAACGATAACCGAACTGAGTTTTACATATGAGCAAAACCTGTTCCAGAGAAAACGTATTAGACAATAATTTTGTTGATAAAATTCAAATTATAATTTAAAAAAAATATTGTTACATGATTAGATCAGACTTTCAACTGGCTCTTGACTTTTCGGTCACTACGACTTAACAAAAGATAAATATTTATTAATCATCATTACTAACAGATTTGCACATTTTAATTTATTACAGGAATCAATAAATAAGTCAATAATACATTCTTCATAGTTGTTACGACTTAATTCCGGGTATAAACCAATTTGGTGGTGTCTCACAATAAATGTTATAGTTATATTTGGAAAGTGAGTACAAGTTTTTGGAGGTACTCGAGATTATCGAAGGTTGTGTTTCTTTATTGGTTTCCCATGGAGCAGAAAAGGTGAAATAATTTGGCACAAGGACCTAAAAGTATGGTAGATGCGGAACGAAATCCCATTCAAGATATTTCAGAGCCTTTTTGATGATACCTGTAGTGTACGATTGGTACACATAATTGAAAAAAAGAATGACTTGACCACTTCAATTAGGTCAGCATTTCTCAAACTTATTGCTGTACTGCCCATTTTAGCTAAAATCGAATTCCCAATGCCTCCTAGGAATACTTCATATAAATTTCTTACAGTAATTTGTAGGAATATCCACCACCCACCCTTTACCATTTAGTTTCCCCCAGTATGACTTCAAGTTTCTACAGCCTCCTCAGACAGCTTCAACGCCCATTGGGGGGCGGTATCCTCACTTTGAGAACCTATCAATTAGGTTTTTCTATTCCTCCTAACGAAATTATCTATGTGCTCATGTTCTCATGTGCTCATGTATCATGCTCAATATCATCGCAAACTATTTGTCGACACTCTATATGTATGTAACAAAAATAAAGTATTTGCCTCTTGAAACTACTAACAAAGGCTATAAAATTGATTACAATTATAACCTTTTTTAACTCAATGGAAACAGATTTATTTACAGGGACGGTAAAAGTATTGACTTACATAACAACACAAATATTGTGGTAAATAAAAAACACTGAAGAGTTTATTACATAAACCGATAAAATTTATTTATACATATGGAATAGCTATCGAGCTAACAAGCTCGCATAACATGGAGATGTAGTATGTAACATGCTTTTTATATTGATTACTAACAACTGATATAATTAAATAAATGTTGTATTAGAATTGTCAAACATTTTTACTTCGTTTAACAACGCTTAGACTCTCCATGCATTCGATTTATTTCGGTAATTTTATAAAACTATAGTTTGAAGTGTCGCCTCTGAGATGTGTTTATTTTATTGTTTATGATAGCAATGATACGACGAACCTACGCTACTACGTCCGTCAGAGAATCGGAGAGATCGAGGATGAGGTCGGGGAGGGCGTGTGGGCGATGCCGGTGCGTGGGCGCGTGGGCGACATGCGTAGGCGAATCGGCAGCTATACGTAATATAAAATGTTATTCGCATTTAGGCAATTAATATACGTGTTGCGATAGCAGCCGTGACATCAGAATAAAAATATATACGATTTAAACAGATCTTGATATATTCAGTAATACTCTTAACACCTATAAATGCATTTGTTTGATGATGTAGTTTTATATTTGTTATTTAATTTCTTGTTCATATCATTTAAGTTTAGTTAATTATAATTTCACATAATTTAGCTTTATTCGCAATGTATAATTAAGGTTACATTTGTGTTTGAAATCTATATAATGTATACAAAACAAGGGCGAGTTATTTACATTATTTACAACTAAGAACAGCTGGACCGATTTTAATGATTTCTGATTTACTGTATTCGTTTCCGCCCCCATATTAGCAGAACGACTATTAAAATATATAAAAAAATGACGAAAAAAATTTAGAAAATGATTTTAATGGTTAACGATCATTTGAATTCGCCTCTACTCACAATAGCAGATTAAAAATTGAGTATAATTTTTATTAAATGAATCAAACCCTAAATTAAATTTATTTAAATGTTAACACGTTAGTCATTGCCTTTTAGGCGGTACGTAGTTCGTCGGGTCAGCTACTTTTATATGTATTTTTAATTATAAAGAAGGTCATAATGTAAACCTTGTTTGTGGTTTATAAATAACATAAAAAATCATATATCTGCCAGTTTGCGACAAAAAGTGATCGTGATCGATTGATAGCCGATCAGTGATATGTCTATCCGATATCGAATTGCTCGCGTGTCAAAATCTTCACATGAATTCTTCGGAACTCGCGTACGTTCACTAATTAAAGTTTGATTAGTAAAGTTATCGCATCACGGCGAAAGGAAACATCACGAAGAAACTTAAACGGTTATGAAATGTTATCGTCATTTAACAATATAGTGGGTAAACACTAGACACAGAAGTATAGGTTGTACGTCGTTTGAAACTGCTAATAGAGACATCGTGGATCATAGACACGCGTAATGATTTTAAGCCCTTGCTTTTACGAGAAGGGACCATCCCTACTAATATTATAAATGTGAAATTAACTCTGTCTATCAGTTACGCTTCATGGGTAAACTATTTAACCGATTTTGATCATATTTGGTACAGAGATAGTCTAGATCTTGGAAACGGACATAGGCTACCTTTTATCGCAAAAAGAGTTGAAGGGTGGAGGTTCGTTATTGACGAAGATGAAACTAGTTATTAAGGCACTGGATAAGAAATTAATAAAAAAATTTACAGCGTTTTTGAAATTTCGACCTACATGGGAATGAAGTATCCTAAAAGAATTTAAATGCTCGGGCTCATTGTAGGATTCGAACCAACATCGGCTGAGGCAGTGTCAGAACAGAATAAAAGCTCGAAATTTAAGCAAAAAAAGTTTATGCTTCGTTTTTGGAGAATAGTGATTACAATAATCAACAACAAAAATAAATTATAATTCTCGGTGCGTTGCGTGCTTATAAATAGTTTTCTATTGCTATTTAGAAATATCAAATGTAATACATCAGTACTTTGGTCAATTATTTACTTACTATCTAATGGCCTAGGGCAAGATTTTCCGTGTTTTCCAAACATGATCCGATAGTGACTATAACATAGAGGTGAAGTATATCTAGGTGATCGGAGTTCGTCGGTTCTATTCGGGCACGGTCGGGTAGAGTCGGGCGCGCTCGGCTGCGCATGCGACGCTCTCGGCACTCGGCCCTGCAGGAAACAGGAAGTGGACTAACCGCGGGCTTCCGCTCCCATTCGCGGCGCGCCGCTCGTTGCTCGCCGCCCGCCGAACCGGACGCGCACTGTTTCATTCACAACATTTGTATTTTGTGGTGTTCAAGTAAATTTATCTAGTAAACGTCGTGTCGGTAACTTTATTTATTAAATTACATGCAGCTCTTATCCCGAATCACAAGCAGCTATCAAAACACCGTTTTTCTTTACAGCATTATAATTATACCAGACATTATTACGCTATGAAAATGTTTTTCTTGTATCAAACTGTATCAATAGCTTATTTCAGTTGGCGATGGATGTTCTTTCTTTGCTGTATGTATACGCTACTGACTTGGAAGCGATGTTAGGTAATGTGTATGGATGCCGCGTCGAAGGGCGTGAGTTTTAATCCACCTACAATAAGCTTGAGCTTTCGGTGAAGGAAAACACCATGTATTGGTAGGGCTTCTTCTAATGCCTGAAACTAAAACGATAAAACCTATTAAGTATTAAAAAAAATTCAAAACAGTCATGAGGACTGCCGACAGAAGTGAAAACTTAAAACTATAAACATACAGTTGTTATTTTTGGATATCCAAATTAATTGTTTGATCTTACATTAAAACTCGTAATTCAAAATTGTTAACAGCGCAATAAGTTACACTAATAGCAACAGGTATAGTGTTATGGTTAACACGTCACGTGATCATGTCGATGACGACTTACATGAATTTACTCCCTATCTAAATCGTGTTTATCATTACGGATAATTGGTCGTGATATCACTGGGTATTGTGAGTGACAAGTAATTAATAATATACAGTTGGTTTGGTGGGCTGCAGTTGCAGTCCTCATGACTACTCAATGAACACCACGAAGTGCAATTACGCAACTCCGGTACCACGCAATAATAATGGGACCAAGTTAAATCTAGACTCATATTATATTGGATAGTTAAGATTCCAAACGTCTAAAGCACAACGAACGAAAACAAATAACGTAACACGATGGCGCGTTTAGTTATGAAACCTCTCGAGATGACCCTAAGTTCCGAAAGGCAAAATAGGCTAAAACAATTTCAATCTACTTTTAGGAATTGTATTTTCGTTTGCGCCATATATATTATTGGATATGTCCCTTGGGATACCGAGAATTATTGCTTTACTAGATTTTACGTGCGGCTTCTCTGGCGTTTATATTGATATTATTAAATAAATTTAATAATACTTCATACAAGGTTTATTTCTCTCTTTAGCCAACTTCCAATAGGGTTTTCTCGAAAAAAAGTTCCCTACACCGTGTCTAGGTTTTCATCTATTTCTGTACTAAAATTCATCACAATCAATTCAGCGGTTTAGGTGTGAAAGCGTAACAAAGAAACAAACTCACTTAAGCATTTATAATATTAGTATGGATATGAATTTATAAAATAGAAGCAATTGTATACCTATTATTTATAATTATTACTTCTTACATTAATCATTAGCGTAAGTCAGAAGTTTTTTTCTATATCATAAAACCTTCAATTTTAGGAACATTAGAGGTAGGTTTAATGTCGTTACCTCTATTAACCGAATACTTAAGTCGTAATGGTATTTTTCCATCTCTGTAAGTATTCATACATTTTTCAAATACACCGTGAGTTTGTTCGAGCTATTCTTTAAATAAAGAGTTTTGTCAAGTAAAAGAAAACTCGTAAGAACTTATTTTCAATTTACGTCTAATATAATATAGTTTTTGTCGATAATTTAAATATTTGTAATTTTGCAACATATGAAACCTCTATATAACGCAATTATAGCATCTACAAATTATTTTTCCATACGACATTAAAGTTCTATATTAATCGACATAACTTGTCACTACAATATATGCCAGTACATACGACTCTTTTGATTTTACAATGACATATGTTTTGAAGTTGGTTTATTCTTATGTGATTTTCTAGCATTTTTTTATAGTTAATGTTTAGCGTTATAGGCATAATCTCACCTGATCTTAAGTGACGATACGGCCCAAGTTGGTAAACACGCTAAATCTGTGGAGAAACTGGCTATCAAGTGCAGCTATCGGAATACACCTATTGGTATTTGGCGGCTGATTTTAAACTTGAGGGTGGTAGCTAGCCAGGCGGGCATTAGAAAAAACCCTACCACCATATAGCATAATCTAGGCATACATTTTATTAGAATACTAATTTGTAAATTTTACTCTTTCTGTTCGGTATTGTGTTTTGATATATTTAAGTATATTTTTATATTTATTGAATGTTGCTTGAATACAGCTTAGCATATGGAGAAAAATATACTTCACGGTACGAATTTTATTTCAATATAATCCTTCTTATTTCTTATCTTATTCTGTTCACATATCGTAAGGGTTCGATCATAACAAATTCATGATAAAATAAACTGAGCAAGTTCTATCGAACACAGCTCTGTAATCTTTAGACCTGCCTACGCGTATCCCTGACAACGCTATTTTAAACTAAACGCTATATATACCACGACTTACATATTATGATTATAGAAGTAATATCGCGGGGGTGTACCACGAAATAAATTACTCTATATTACTTTTAAAACGCTAAATGTAATAGTACCTTCGTGATTTCTCATCAGATCGAATAAGATTTATATTAATATTATAAAGCGAAAAAGTTTGTTTGAACGTGCTAATCTTAAGGAACTGTCAGTTGGATTTTAAAATTCTTATAGAGACCAATCATTGAGGAAGGCTACTTAACATCGCGCTACCAATATGGGCAAAGCTGTATTGAAATAACTTACAAAAACTGGTAAAAATTATTAAATAGTTTTAGTACCCGAATGAAGTTGCAGGCAGAGCCGGTTGTGTGTACGTTTATTGTGTTTAGCAATAAGGGTATAAGAATATTCTACTTGATTGTATTCTGCTTATGCACTTTTTTGAACCTTTTGTGTTACCATCGCGACACATATACTCAGAGAGGTACAGTATATTTAAAATGTGTTAATGTTAATTTCATAGTTTCTTAGCTTTTATTGAGGCTTCTCTGTTCTATAAGAAAGTCAACATACTGTCAAAATTATACAATCATAATTATATTTGTCAACTTGTATACATGTAATATGAGGAAATTGAAGTATCGACGGATTAAGATAAAGCTTCCACCGATGCATAGATGGGCTTATCCCCTCTACATTATCGATAGGATTAGATAAATATATAAGCCGATCAAACTTTAATAAGATTGGAGGTTTTACTTGCACCAAGAAGATCTTTATTTCTTTTACCAGAAGAATGTACATAAATATATACATTTTTTATGTTTTACTTTATTATATATTTTTAGTCAAAGCTTGATACAATTATATAAATATATGTAAAATTGAAATCTCCATATTTATATAATTAAATCAACACCTTTACAGTGAATAATAACAATAAATACTTATAAATAGGCAAAGACAAAACAGTTGAGTGCCCTTTTTCGTAATTTTAACAATAAATTATCGTGGGCATTGTTTTCAGTTTTGTTAATTTAAAAAATATTGAAATAGTTTTTCTTACCTTTTACAAGAATTTCCTCAATTATGCTTACAGTCCCATTTCAAACAATGAGTGGTCTTACCACAACTATTCCCATAATAAGGTATAGAGGTATTTTATTGATAAGGTTTGGCCTAAATCTAACTTAATGTTAAGTGATGGTCTAGCCCAAAATATAACTCATACATAAGTCATATATAAATATTAATATAAGTATTAGATGAAGGACATTTTTTTTATACGAGCTGGTAAGGCTCTATTAGAATATTATATACTACCATGTTATGCTACATCCCAACTTTTTATACTACCCCTGCTCTAAGCGGGATTAATACTACTGGGTCATATTATCTTTAAATTTGGAAACATTGTCCGATATGTTAATTGAATACTTTCTCGGCTATTTGTAACGGATGCAATAATTTTATAACTCATGATTATGATCTGCAATACTAGTTCTGGCTTGAATGAAGTAAAGGAAACGTCAAGAAGGAAATAATAATTGATGCGAACAGGGAACACACGTATCCGGTGATGGAGCTCGGCCGGAAGTAACGCCATACGGCTCGCACCGCGCCGGAAGTGACGCGCCCCTTTCTTTCCCTCGTCGAGTCGTGCGCCTGCGTTCCCCATTCACAACCGTGGGAGAATACCAACAGAACTAAACATCTAATTCATTAATGAAAAATAATAACTTCAACGGACATGGCCCTGAGTATTTAAATAAAAGAAAGCGCGAGCGTTATTTTTCATTTGGACGTATAATGCGTGCGTGAATGTGTTTAGGAAATGAATGAAATTGACGTTGGGGTGTTTTTTTTCTTTAGCTAATGTCATTTGCGTTGTCGTGATATTTTAATGCTATTTTTAAACGGTGGCCGTTTCAATGCGCCGTATTGTAAACGCTTACACGTACGATGTGCTCGTAAAATTTTACACATACATTCGTGCGTATGTACATATATATTTATTTTTAAGTGTGACATTAAATCTTAAAGAATTTTAAAGTAATCGCAAAGTTATAATAGTTTACATCATTATAAGAATATTACTTGTACAATTAGTAATTTACAAAAATGTTTCATTAAACCTTTGAATTAATAATTGTATATATCACATCGATTCTCTTGCTACGTAAGTACATAAAATTGGCATTACTTTGTTTTTATTTAATAAACTAGTTTTTACTTGCGGCTTCGCTCGGGCTAACATTGATTTTGTCAAACAAATCGTACCACATATCATACAAAATTTTATACAAAGTTTATTCCTCTTATTACCCCAGTTCCAATACGTTTTTCACAAGAAAAAGTAGCCTATCCCAGTCCTCGGGTTCCCATCTAGCTCCATATCAAAATTCATCATAATGGATTCAGCAGTTTAGGCTTGAAAGCGTGTTATAAACAAACAAACTTACTTTCGCATTTATAATATTAATAATATAATAAGTAAAATTAGTAAGCGAGTAAGGAGTATTCATTATTCATTGTAGTCCTTGCTTAAGTATCGCTATTGCAAAAGGATTTTTAACCAGACACTCTATTAGAGAGTACTCAGTTACGAGCAAGGGATACAGTTGCCCCTTTTGTAGAGTATGGTAAATTGGAAGAATTGTGAAAGCTGTCCCTAGTCTCTGGTAACATGGGAGTTTGAAGTGTCACCGTGGTGCGTTTTAATAGGTAGATTTAATAGGTAATTGTCACCTAATAAATCCTAACCACATACTACTCTCGTTGTGATGCTATGAAGAAGTGTGTAAACAAACTTTGAACATCACGTCTATAAAATAAAAGAAATCGAGTAGTGACTAAATTGACTTATAGGGTATTATAATTCATTATTTACAGTATTACATGTTTTACATTTTGATTGAAGAAATATAGGTGTCAAAAGAAATAGCCAGTAATGTTTCAAATATTTCTAAATAAAGTAATACTGGAATGACGTATTCTTAAAATTGATGAACCAGTCCACTAATTATGCATTTTCCTAAAGATATAGCAAAGGCAGTAGATAATTGACAGTAAATTGACAAAATAAGTTAATTATGATATAGTATATTACGAATTTAAAATTTCGAAGCCAATATTTAGCGATTTTCGCATAATACGTAAACAGGGAGCGGATTAACCGAAAATTGTAGGATCACATAAACGATCGCAAGAATAAACGCAAATAGTCTTACCCGGTACAAGAGCGAAGGCCCAGAACTCGTCATAGAAGCGTGGGTAAACTACTGATAGGATGAACTGACGATATAATGAAGGGCTTGAATGAAGAATGCTTTAGACCAGCCATACTCAAAGTGTACTCCGCGGAGCTCTAGGGTTATGCAAAGACTTTGTGAGGGCTCCACAAAAATACTGATAATAATGAGAAAACAAAATCAAAAGTACTTCCCTCATATCTGCAGACGCAGCCTGAGCAGCTACTAAAACAAAATACCGAAATATACTGAACGCGGAATCTAATATAAGATTTCGACTCTCTTCTATCGAATCTGATATTAACCAGTTGATGAAAAATAGGAAACAGTTTCATACCTCTTATTAGATATTTAATTACTATGCAACTGTTACATTGTAACATATTTGTTAATAATGTTCATAAAAAAAAGATTTTTAGGGCACCATCAAATATATCGCTTTTCAAAAGGGTTCTGACACCAAAAAAGTTTAAGAACCGCTGCTTTAAACAGACAGGAATGGTGTGCAAAGAAAAATACCTGTACTCAACATGGATAAGAAATAGGTTGCAGTAAAGTGCATTAGTAACAATTTCTATATCATTTTAAACAATACTTAATACTTTAAACTTTAAACTTATACTTTAAACAATACTAATAACTTATAAAGAACCTACATCTTTTTTATAGTTTGTTAGTACTAACATAAATAGCTGATAAATCTTGGGTCAAATAAAGATCAAACGGTGGCGCCACTTTCTGTTTTATACTAAACAAAATAGCATGTTTAATACAAATACAGTAATTACAAGGTCTTAACTGCTAATTAAGAGAATTTGATAAAAATTGGTAAGCTCGGAATAATTTTAATTATTTTAACATAAACCCGTTTCAAAGCGAAAAAAATCTATGAAAAACCTGTCATAGTGACTTCATTCAGTGTCGTATTATTTCTGTATCGTATCTGTGTCTTATTATCAAACGGTATATCATTGCACACTATTAGGTAAAAAACTGGTATGTGTTATGCTCGTCTCTAATACATACAAAATATTTTCTCATAGGTAATTTTCTTAGTTGGTTGTGTGTATGGACACCGCGCCAACGGACTTGAGTTCGCATCTGAGCTTGAGCTTTCAATTAAGAAAAACCTCGTGATGAATATGGGCGAATATGGGCATGGCGATAGGGCTTTTTCTAATGCCCGCCTGACTAGCTCCCACTCACAAGATGAAAATCTAACGTCAAACACTATAGGTGTGTTCCGGCAGTAGCACTTGACAGCCTATCCCTGCACTAGACTTACCGTATCTATCATTTTGCGCTACATCGTCACTTAACATCAGGTGAGATTGTTGCCATAACGAAAATCTATAAACTATAAAAACGAAGTTTGAATTTCGTTTGAAAAATTTGTGTCTAATAACAAAGTGTTAAGTTTTAGTCATTAATTTATTTCACGCCTGCAATCAAGCATTTTCACTTTTAAAAACATTCAACAATATAAAGAGAAAAAACTGTCGATATGATGGCGACCATAAATATGTACACATCAACAGCCTTAGTGATTTATGTCAGCAAATGGCATGTTTCAATAATTAATGGAACCTGTGTGCTTATTTGGTATTCTTGGTTACATTAACATTATCAACCGGTCTGGACAATCTAGTTTTCCATTACATGTCAATACATAATTATAAAATAACGTTTACATGTAGATACTGAGGTTTGTATGGAGCCGATAGGATGTGTTATGACTACTAATGAACCAATATAAAAAAATACCATATTTATACGTAAACTTAAGTATTCTTCCTTACATATTATAAAACGCAATAGTTATTTTTGCTTGTCAATTGCTATCTTTATCAATCGAGAACGATTTTTATTATAAGTAACTCAGAAGTAAAAATGTTTTTGAAAACTTCCATGCTTGCTTCACTTGAGACACAATGAAAATAATGCTCCAAATTAAATTTATTGAAACTTATGTAAACACAATATGCCTATATTAATTATTATTTCAATGAAATGTTATTTATATTATATAAAGGGCTTGTGCAGCTCATTCCGTGTTTTGCTGAATAAATAAGCCGCATAAAAATTTAAATAATTATTGTTCGGAACGCGGGTATATATGATAACGAGAATAATGTTAATAATTTTAATTTACACATAATTAAATTACTATTTCTGATAATACACTTATTTTGGAATTCCAGAAAATCCCTGTTTTATTAAAATTTTAGTTTTAACTTCTATCCAGTCCAGTTTCCTTTTTTATTCATACATAAATAGCGATGATAGTTCAGTGGTTGTGTGTACGGACTCCGCGTTATGGAACGTGAGTTTGAATCCATTTGGGTTTTCGATGAAGGAAATATCGTGAGGAAACCAATAGCATGGTGGTAGGGCTTTTTCTAATATCCACCTGGATATCTATCACCTTCATGTTGAAAATCTGCTGCCAAATTCCTATCAGTGTGTTCCAGCAGTTGCACTTAAGAGCCAGTACGATCACAGGTTTATCATGTCTACCAACTTAGGCCGTATCGTCACTTAAGATCAGATGAGATTATGAACACAACGCTAAACCTATGAACTATAAAAAAACATAGTACCTATGTATGTATTACATATTGTTTGGCCCTCAGATGAGAATCAATATAAACATTATAAGACCTGTCATAAGGAATCATTGACTATTAAAAAACGGAACAAATACGTGTTAGAATTGCGTATGTTAAGATAGATGTAATTATTACGTACATTATTAGATATTTAAGGAATAAATATATTACATGAAATATGTACATAGCTACTGAGGAATAATTTGTAAAATTAGTGTGGTATGGCAATGTTATAAAGAATTAGTAAAATAATATCTATAATAACGCTGATTAAGAATATGCTCTCAAGAATGTATAGATAGACCGTATGATGAAGGTCTTAAATGTTTCCTTTAAACCTTAACCTTCCCCAAAATAGAGATCGAGTCCCGTATCGTGAGAACTTTACAAAAATACTATTAACGAAGATGTAATACACCCACATTAAAATAATCTTTTATGGGTCACAAAAATAATTGTCCTGTGTGGGATTCGAACTAACAGCACTCAGAAACATGCACCTACTTATTAGGAAGTTTCGATTTATGATACGTAATCCCATAATATCAGTTACCACTGTGTTACAATAGTTACAGGGGAGCAGACAGACATATAAATACTCAAATAAAATATTATTAGAATCTACACGGACAACAAAGTACACCACGATAAAAAAAAATAAGTGCAGATTTTACTCCGTTACAGTTTACATGAAGGTCTGATTTACTGTTTTGGATTTCACACTAATAGTTTAGTTATTATCGCGATGAAAAATCATAATTAATTATCTATTAACGTATTTCATTAATAATAAAAATTACATTTTAAAAGCCGTGTCTATTTTATCTTCAAAATGTAGAAAGCACCAGGAAGGTATTTAGATGACAGCCAGGCTATTAAGAATGACCGTATTTCGGTGACAAGATCACATTCCACTTAAATGTATATATATTTTATGTTTAGTATTTCCTGCATTCCAAGTAACCGAACTAATCTGCGGTAGTTGTACATGTAAGGCTTGTATTAGTACTGTATATGATACCGTTGATAAATACGTAACAAAATATTTAATAAATTTACAATTAAGTAAAATGTATGGTTCGCTTTATCGGGGGTCCCTATATGCATTACTGGAACAAAAAAATAGGCTCTAAAAGTTAGGCATGACTTTTATCGCGAGATTGGTGTAACAGCTTAGAGGTGCAAAATTGTAGTATTGTCAAAGCTTCTTATTGCGTGTGCAGAATTATGAATTTTTCTAATTTATGGAAGTTAATGAAAATTGTATGTAGAGATTCCATTACACTTATGCATACTGTATAAAGTTCATACAGTCGTGTTAAAAGAATTTAAATAAATATAACTATAAATAGGAATGAGAATAGTTTAAATATTACCATTACAATTGAAAAATTAATTATTCTACAGATTGTTAAGGTACCAAATTTTTTTTTATTTCTCAAATTACTTCGAAAATCTACAATTGTTTCATTTTTGTTAGATTTGGCTTGTGATAAAAAAAATACGCGAGCTATATACTGGTAAGCGCCAAACAATCTAAACATTACCAAGACAAAATGCGGAAAATTATTCATTACAGAGTAAATCAACTGACCAGCGGATGCGATAGGTTGGCTAACTATAGGCTTCCGAGCTTTGGTATTAAAATATATACTATGTATTTGTACTCAAACTTTAACCTTGACTTAAATATACATATTGGGTAGGTATATACTTACTCAAAATACACTTTCACGATGTTGCAAACAATAAAAATAATAAACAAAGTAAGATACATTCAACAAAATGTCAAGAGTACTGTAGGGTCAAATTATTCTCTTTGAAATGAACATAATACAGTAAAATCATTGATAAAATTTCTTAATAGTTTGCGAAACACAATGCCATACAAAAGTGCGGTGTGCGTTCGGATAGCTTTGCAATCGAACGGCAGCTGCTTCATTCAATCCAGACAAGTCCATCGAAAACGTTGTAAACCTACTCATAATAAACAACTAGCCTATACTGTATTTTGGAAGCTATAAAGTTCATTTTTACACGCTGTACTTATCGACACATGTTCGTTATTTATTACATCCACTATCCGATGAGGCTTACCAATAATTATGTAAGTTCCGTTATGGGCAACAGAATGTTCCCACCTCCGCAGAGTGGTTTCATTAATAAAGTAACTAGTGTATCGAAGTAAATTAGTTTCGTGTCTTCGTGTACACAAAATGTGGAACACGCGAAGGCTACTTCAGCACGCAACAACATCTCGTTTGACTTTTATGATCAGCTTTATGCCGGGCTTCATTGAGTTATTGAATTGCTAACTTAGCTACTTATAGCTTTATTGTTTATATACAGTTGTTAATGCAAATGTCTACTAATATATTGGTATTATGTAAAAATGTATCATCATTGTCGTTTTAATTTTGTTATATTTATTACATTTTTCTATTATGATACAAGTTATTATGTCATAAAATGTTACAAGATGGCTAATATTTATATAAATAATTAAATATTAAATAAACAAATTTATTTCACTCTTAAATGTTAGATTTAATTATGGATCGTTTTACTTCATAGCATCTTATTGTAGTTTAATTATCTTTGAATTCCAGTTATAATTATGTCCCTTACGTATTGTCTCTTTATTTGTTTACTTTTAGAGCAATTTTGAGATTTATTGTAATGTAAGGTGTAAGATACGTTATTTAAAATTGTATTGCTAATTAGAATTAATAAATATAAATCAATACGTGAATAAATAAAATAAAATAGAATACTATTTTGTGCAATAAATTGCTTACTATTAAATTTTGGTTTAAGTAATAATAGTCGAGTAGCTTGGAGTAGCAAAATATCGATGTCATATCTGCAAATAGGAACCTCGTCATGAATCAACGAATTATTTGGAATTCGGGTATATTTACTAATTTAAAACTGATATCTTTTGCGTCTGACGGTGAAAAAAATATATCGTAAGCTTGACCGGCCAAAAAAAGTATTTGTAGTGTCATTCTACGTATTCGGAAAAAGACCTAACCTTTGAATGTCTTGGCACTCAAAAGCACCAATGTTTTGAACTTGTGTGGCGATTAAAACCTTCACATTCCCTTGAAAAAAGGTCTTTGTATTGGTTTATGAACAAGGTAGGATAATCATAATTTATATATCATAACATTTCGCTGGTTCTATGGGGAACCGCACTGGCCTTGAATGCAATTTTGATTGTTTATTGATCATTAGCTTAGGACATCTGTATTCCAGTCATTCCGCTCTAAGATATATCCAGTACAATCCTGCAGATTAGCAGGAGTTTCACGGTCATAACCCTCGCTGTATCTGAGTAGATTACTTACATAGAATAAGATCGAATAGGATTGTCTGCCTCACAGTGTCCTTCAGCACTCACCATACAAGTTCGGTGAAGCTGTAATTCCTCTCAGATAGCATATGCCCTTTTGAAAAAAAAAATCATGTCGGTACAATTTATAACAAAAACAATATCGTATTTTCATTAAATAAAAATACGAGGTGAAGCGAACAGAGTGGAGGGCGATTGATAAAATTGAACATCGCTTGAATGGTGCCAGCATCTGTCATGCCAGGTGCGTCCCTACCCTACGCGTACTGACATCTTGACAACTGCCTCTCGAGACGGATGCGAACAAAGGGTTAAACACTTCTGCGAATATTCACTTCAAAATTAAATACAGCTCAGTCAGATTGTTTTTTTTTTGTATAGCGTCTTTTGAAGAAGATAATGATAACACTTGTCCCTTCAGTAACAAGGACTCAACTATCAAGTTCTGGAGAAATAAAAGTATGACTCAAGTTGTACATAAATGTCGCAGTGTTACTTTTTCGTTCGGCCCCTTTTGATCACAAACATAATTGAAAACAATAACAGTTTTTTTTATTTTTAAGAAAAATATCTAATGTTCGAAATTGATTTAAAGCCAATAACGACATCATAACACTAAAGTGAGCGATTGATTTCTCGGAAACTACAATGACGATTTGGATGAAGCTTAGCATTTTGCTTACTCAGACAAGTTTCTTTTGTAAGACACCGAGCAATGTACTACGGTCGCCCGTATCTTTATTTATAAATGTTGTAACTGGAATTTCAATACGCCACCATTTGTCTTGTTTATTATGTTCATAAACGTTTTATTTTGCCATGTTGACATTGAAAACGGTCAGTAGATTTGTTATTACCGATGTATCCGGATTTCTATGTTTATTTGCCGCAAAGTTAAATTAATTAGTGCCCGTCATTTAATTCGAGGAGTAGGTCTCGTAGGTAGGTGCCCACGTTCCCACGCTGCGCCCGAGCCGCCGGAAATTGTCCTCCCCCCGCGTCCCGCCTTACCCCGGACGCTCGAGCATTGCTGCTAAGCCCCAAATCGAACCATTGCTCACGAATTAGTCTCCTTCAAAACGAAAAAAAATACCGCCTTAGTTACTTAGCTGCAGAATTGTAGTGCGGACACGCAACGCGAAATATCTATTCACAGGCCGATACCCCCGCCTGCGTTTCATTTTATGGCTCAATTGCGCTTCCTTCCGTTTTTATGAGCCTATCGAGATTTTTATAAGGTTCATACCACTAAAGTAACATAAAACATTAATGTCTGTAATATCTTGACATGCAATCGTAATTTTTAATAAATTAGCATCTTAAGTACCGCATAGATGTTTGTGTAATGAAGCAAATAAAAACTTTTAACAACGCTATATTTATATTTAGTAGGGATGTTACTCATATGAGATTATTTTATGAAATTATTATGAATTTTTTACATATAAGATTTTGATGACTTTGAATAACTTTAAATATGGGTTAAATTTATTTATTATATTTCATATACTTTATTACGAAGAATCATGTATATTGTTATGTGATTTTCGTCTAGAACTAATTGATTTCATTGATAAATTGATTGATTATACACCTGAGTATATGTTACTACCTCATACCGTCGACTTTGTTCACCTTTTTCTTATTACCCGTGCCTGATCATGAAATTCGTTCTTGGTGAGTGTTTACATCGTAATAGGAATATCTATGTCCGATTTGTCTGGTTAGGTAAGGTGTGGTAGTGTTGGAGATATCGTGATGAGTCAATAAGTGGTATTTCGCTTATACATGTATAGAAAATTGTCTGAAACATTTATATAGAACACGGTTCCAATTTCTGATATTGTTTTACTTTATATATCTGATAGTTTGGGTTATAGTTACAGGATTCTACAACATCTCTGACTATAAAGCTATCTATTTCGAAAGATCATTAAAATCCAATTTACCTTAGTAACAAGTATTAAATTTACTATATAAAACGATCGTCCATCAACGTCATAAATGGCGTAGTAAAGATAGAAAAGAAAATACAAAAGTGGAACAAAATATTATAGAAAAATGAATTAATTTAGAATAATAGTCGTAATAAGGTAAACGTCCCGACAACTGGTGGCCACCTGGTCAAACCTCTAGCTATGTAACCTTCCGGTTTACCCAATGTCAGTTTTTGTCCTAAAGATGTACACAATGAATATTTGTTAAGGCCCGGAAGGAAGTTAGCAATTGTTAATGCGAAAGTTAATAGCTCAGCTTGCCCTTTTTTGTATTCAGTTATGCAAACAAAAAATACGTGCCTTCCCTATTATCAACTTAAATTGTCAGTTGGTTTTCATCTTGCTTACGAAAATATAATAATTTTGTACTGACCGTCAGATATATTAATTAACGGTAAACTGGGCTGTAATAACAATACTTTAAATGAATCAATTATACCGTCGTTTGTTCTGTAGATTTAATGTTTGAGCACAATGGCACATGATTTTAATTGATGATAAGGCAGTTCTACCACGCTAACCTTAGTAGGGGAGATTGCCTTTCAAGTACATTTACTGGATTACACCATTAAGTGCTTGACGACAGATTTTCGACTTGAGGGTGGCAGTTAGCATGACGATTCAAAGAATTATCTACCAACATACTTTGATTTGCTTTACTCAAAAATCATGTTTATTATAGGATTTGAACCACAGTCGATCGGTACGGTGCAATGGTATCCAAACAGGCTACTACTGAACCATAATTGCTTAAAAAAGACAAAAACCATTAAAGATAAATTATTTTGTTTGACATATATCAATTCAATTCGCAAAGATACAAACAAACCTATATCTACTCTTCAAAGTAGATACAATAATAACAAACCAGCTGATATAATGATAATTGTGTACATCACACAAAGGTTAATCTTTGATGAGGAAAGAACCGAAAAACTCTACTTATTACCAAACACCATGGGCAGAGATAGGTGATAGTGCATTTAGAGATATTATTTTTAATATTATTTAAATTATTTCTACAAAGTTAATCAAATCTGTTTAAAACTTAGATAATTCATAAAATTAAACCAAGCTAAATAAAATAAGATTTTATAATGACTTCTAAGCCGATCGGTTTGTCACGGCCTTGCTAAAAAAGACTAACCACACTATGACTATAACTTTCGAAAACCAATATCACCTAATGTTCAATGACATCGTCGAACCATGTAGGTATTCATTATGTATAATGCAAAAAACGCAATCAAAATCCCATCAAAAACGGTAATCGCTTTCTCTATTTGTTATCACGAGCATTCATTATGCGGGTGTTAATTATGGAAGCATTCAACTTGTTTTTTATCAATGGCATTTTTGTAGTTAGTTAAGTAATACTTATTAAGTTGTAATTACTTATTGACAGCTGGTGATTTTTACGTTTCGTCAAAACGATGTATTTTTAATGAACTTTAGAGTCTTATATGAACGTTTAAATAGTTTTAATTTATCGATTTAAGTTTTCTATGAATAAATTGGTTGCTACACATGTGCTGTTACCAAGCTCGGAGTAGACAAGCTTAGGAGTAGACAATGTTTCCGAAAAAACTCAATAGAGGCTGCGAGAGTATGGTCACCTGAAGAAAAGGCTATCCAACTACTTAGGAAATTTGGCACTACAACCAAAAACTTAAAGACAGATCTGTAAATAATTAAAAAATTACAGTACTATAATTAGAAATGGTAAAGATCCATGAAGAATTTTTCAGTAGATTTTCAGATTTTATTGAGTTTACCGTCATGCTGGTTAAGCAGACAGTGACTTTGCCATACTTATATAACAATAATAATAGAGTATTAATAGAATGTGGCTAGTATAAAGTCATCGGTGATGCTTCATTTCACTTCTCAAAAGCATCCTTGTGAGCCGCAAAGCTTGCATGTGTAAACAGAGGGCTTGAGGCCGCCGGGGCGACCTTAAAGGTTGTAGTGCGGCCGACGAACCTCGTAACTCGTTATATAACGTGAAACGCAAACCGACGCAGACAAATACATATGTTTATGACCACCGATGCTGAAACTTGGGAACATTCGTAATATTACAAGTCAGTTTATGGTAACGATACAGTCTGTATGAGTCGTATTTTTGGATGTATATATCTTCTTGAAGATGATCATTGGTATATGTACTTTTCGAGCTAATGATATTCGGAATACGAACTATTTCGAATATAATCAAATCAAAAATCGTATGTGTTTTCGTTGAATTCTAAAAAAAAGTAGTAAAAAAGATTCACCTTTGAGAATTAAACAATAAAAGTTGAGATAGTGGTGAAATTGTAGCTTAAAGCACAATTTAAAAATAACTATATCAAACGAAATGTTAAATTTCTATGTATAAATGGTATATGTAATCGGCTGTTATTTACTAAAATAGAATACTTTTGTAAATATACTTTGTTTATTCCTAATTAATCTTTATTTTGTACACGATTATTATAATGATTAAAAAATAGATTTTGTAATTTCTACGACCTGCGGTATGAGGTTCAGGCATCCCATTTTTTTGCAGTAATATAATAAGTTGTATACGTATATAGCTCATGCCTGCAGCCAAAGTTCGTTAGTAGCGTGTAAGAATATGCAATACTAGAGCGGTTCCCGATCTGTGACGTAAAGAAGGGAATATATAGTAGCTGTGGGGACTCTTAATATGTGTTTCTGGTTCGCCCAAGTAAATTCCACAGACTCTTAAAATAATAGGTTAAGATAACTAACAATGATAGATTTAAGTATGATAAATTAAAGAAATCATTAATAGTATTATTGACAAGTTGGTGGATTGCGGTCACATTCAAACACTAAATTGGATTTATCAAGTCAATGGTCCATAGCTATTCTACGATTTGAAAGGTAAAACTATAGTCGTGTTATTGACCATCAAACAAGGCAGAACCACATTTGACAGGCCTGTTATTTTATTGTATATTTTTAAGTCAATTGTTTCAATGTCGGGGAAAATATTTTACAAGAGAAAAAACCATATAAATTATTCTACAGTAAGTTTGAAATATTACTAAATTGCTTCTTTATTCTTTTTACTCATTCAGTTCGTGGCGAAATATTTTTGTTATTTGGTAGTATCATTTTATTAAATAATAAATTACTTGCATTTCTACCATTAACGTCAATTTATATTATAAGATATTACAACAGTAATTATTATGTATTTCACGTAATTATTATAATATTTATTACTTAGTCTTAATTGTATTAGTTTATGAAATTATATTTAAAATTACAAGAACATATGAAAGGTTGGTCAACCTATACGCGGGTGCTTTGGACTTCGTATGCAAGCGCGCGCGTGTCCACAAACAAAGCTCGCTCTCTTCTCTCCTCCTCCCCAGTACCCCCCCCCCCCCCCCCTTCCCTGCGTCAACCCTAGCCAGCCTTCACAAATAATAAGCAAACATACTTTGTTCCCTCAATATTTTGTTTTGTTTTGTACCACTACCGTCAGAATGTAACCGAAATTTTGACTTGTTTCCCGGTGCACCTGATGGAACAAAATGGCTTTCATAATTTTTATGTTTGCGTTGAATTTTGTAGAGCTTTCGAATTATCTGGCACTTTTATTACAAGCTTTCACCTGCTTATGAAAGACTGTAAAGGAATATACATAACAGCTATAAGTTCAAAATAAATATCTTATTCAAAATAGGAATGTTAAATATATTTATGAATAGATAATAGTCATATAAAAATTCTACTAAAACCACATATTCACTTTTTGTATAGGTGCACGGGAAAGTGACGGCAATGTGCCTAATGCTATGCACATTATAGCTGTATAATATATAATTTCTGATCGTGAAGCGCGACAAACCAGAAGAGAGTTATTGTTTTTTTTTTATATACTAAAGGTTTAGCGTTATGGCCATAATCTCACCTGATCTTAAGTGACGATACGGCCCAAGTTGGTAGACACACTAAACCTGTGGAGGAACTGGTTCTCAAGTGCTGCTGCCGGAACACACCTATTGGTATTTGGCGGCAGATTTACAACTTGAGGGTGGTAGCTACCCAGGCGGGCATTAGAAAAAGCCCTACCACCATGCTATGGTTTCCTCACGATGTTTTCCTTCACCGAAAGCTCAAGCTCATTGTAGGTGCTTGGGTTCGAACCCACGTCCCTTGACGCGAAGTCGTGCACACTACCACTGAGCTATCATCGCTTCAAAACGACGAGTTTATCATCATGTGTATGCTGGTCGTGACTTAATCGGGTAGATATTACGATATATAGCTGCGATACATATATATATATATATACACATCTTTATTTTCAAAAAAAGCTTATCGTTAAATTTATTAAATGATTGACATAAAAATCGCAACTTAATATTGCTGAGCTATTAATTACTTATACCTGACTAGAAATTAGTGCTCTAAAGAATTTTAGAACATTAAGACACGCCATGTGCAAGTACCTATTAAACTAATCGCAGTGCTAACGCAAACTTCGGACTTCCCTATTGATAATAACTTCTTGGTTAAATTACTATTACACTTACAAAATTGTAGTTAGTACTAATTAGCCAAATGTGCTTATACATTCTATAAGTCCTTGTACGATTATTTCATCTTTCTCCTAATTATTTTACATACTACGCTTGACAAATGTACGAATCACAAAGAAAAAAAGTACACAATGCATAGTAAATAATCTAATAGAAAATGCTTAAAAAACATACAAGAAAACGTTTGATTTATACATAACATTAACTCGTTGATTTAATACGAAAATTACAATATAAATTTAAAGTGTTTTTTTTTTCAATATTACTATATTTCAAATAAATCTTCCAAAGGGATGGATGTAAAAAATATGACCATTTTTTCGGACTCGTGACTATGAAGTGTGATTAACTATAAAATCATGGCATATGGTTCAACGGACATAAAAAACAACATTAAGAATACTCTATTCTGGCCACGGTTTGATGAATAAAAACTTGATTTTTATTTCATTGAGTGCGGGTTGAACATGGTGCTACTAAATTTGGTGATACACGATGGACCGAAGCCCCGCCGAGGGCAGAATGCGCCGGCAGGTGTCCATACAGTGCAAGCATACTCTGCGTACTGCATACATAACATTGATAACACTTGTTTGTATTTATATCTTCTTAGTAATCTCTCGAGTAAGATCATTAATTATAATCACTAAATATTTACAGATTTACTGAAGAGTTACCAAAACATTCCTTGTTACATGTACTAAATATTTATTAATATCGACCATAATGGCAAACTTATAGATGTTGTATTTTAGCATCAGCGAGTCTATATTCAATAATAAAGCTTAGTTATGGGGATTTATGCTCGATTGGGCAAACTTATTTGTTTCTTTTTTGGTTGGTCGTCTGACGAATCACTCTATGTAAATCGAGCTGTCAAACTCAAGATGCTTACTGGCAAATATGACAGCGAATTGTAGATTACAATACTAGTGCCGATGTATTGGCCTTCTACTATAAAATGTTCGTTCGAGCATTCGTTTGAACGGTTGATAACAGCAATTACTTTGACAATGCATATTCATAAGTCATGCTAGTACTTTATCATGTGAGCCGTGGTAAATTATTTATTTAAAATAATAGTCACTCAATGACCGCAATTCAAAAATAATTAATTGAATGGTAAAGTTTGAATATTATTGAAAATATTAGTCAAAAAGTATATACAATACTTCTAAAAATCAACATAAATTTTTGAAATTATTTAAGATTGTTTAGCTACAATATCTGCTATATGCAACTCTTTAACTACATACTGTATGTTTTACATTGGCAGCCTTATGAATGTTTTCTTTAATTTAAATGTTTGTAACACATTAAATATGCATGTTAGCTTTCTGCACTTCATCTCCTTTAAAAATAATTATGCTAAATCAGAAATTCTGGGTATTCTTAAAAACATATTTATATTAGTCGTAAAAATGTTATACTACAAATATAGGCATATCCATGCTATACTTTCCTAAGCAAATTTCGGATACCACATGTCATTTCCTTTATAGACCCATACTGGGCGGGAGGCGCGCATTCATCGACCGATTTTCATAAAAACTTTGTTTATCCATCAACGAACCTTGTTTTGCAAAATATGTATGTATGAGTCCTTTTAATAGCACTTATTAATAGAGGCTTTTGTAGAAGGTATAAATGAAATTAAATTAAATTAATTATATTAACTTGAAATTGTCTACATCATTCCATTTACTATATAACTAGCTGTTACTCGCGGCTTCGCTTACTCCATTATTGCTTTTGTCAAATGATTCACGCAATAAAAAGTTTCAAACATAGTTTATTCCTCTCTTTACCTGACTTTCAATATATTTTTAACGAGTAAAAGTAGGGACGTCTTCAAGGTCCCATCTATCTGTATACCAAAATTCATCACAATCGATTCAGCGGTTTAGGCGTAACAAACAAATTCACTTTCACATTTATAATACTAGTAAGGATTATGCTTTAACCATAATATAAATTCGGAATTCCAATATTTATACGTTTAATTATACTCAATTGTTATATACTAAACAGGATATCAAGTATTTTCAATCATTCTTAGTTACATTATTTATATAATTAGAGTTTAATTTATAATCTTCCTTCATAATTATGCGTTTTTGTTTTCGCAAAACTCGATAGGTTGTATTAACATGTCAAATGAAACACATTTAAAGATTTGAAATATTACACGAAGTTAGGTTTCAATATTCCCATTAACAAAAATAAAGAAAAAAAAATCTCCTCAAAAGAATTAGGAACTAAAATTTTAATTCAACCGCATCCGAGTTGAAATATATCACTCCCTTCTGGTGTGGTCCATCGTTAGTTGCTACTATATTTCAAAGGCTAAGTTCTTTGCTCAACAAAACAATGAGTTTCTTGGACAATATAACAATAATTGAAATTTGAAAAATATGGACAATAACTAATATTTTTTTAATATTGAGGTTTAGCGTTATGGTCAAAATCTCACCTGATCTTAAGTGACGATACAGCCCAAGTTGGTAGTCACGCTAAGCCTGTGGAGGAACTGGCTCTCAAATGCAAATGCCGGAACACACCTATTGGTATTTGGCGGCAGATTTTCAACTTGAGGGTGGTAGCTAGCCTGGCGGGCATTAAAAAAAGCCCTACCACTATGCTATGGTTTCCTCACGATGTTTTCCTTCACCAAAATCTCAAACTCATTGTAGATGGAGTGGATTCAAACTCACGTCCCTTGACGCGAAGTCGTACACACTACCTCTGAGCTATTATCGCTTCAAAACTGCATTCATTGCATACGTGAGAATATCGTTCGATACAATGACATCATTTTCATTAACTATAATAATTACACTTATTTATAGCACTCATTGAAAGTTTATTATTTATTATTATGTACGTGTATATAACATTGATAAAAGCAATATTTACGACTGCTGATATAGATTACATGTAGGTATAAGGCAAAAATGAGGTTTTAGTAATGAATGAGTATTATCGTGAGTTGATACTGTGAGTTATGAGTTTATACGGTATGGACGGCCACGAGCGCCGTGCCCTCACTTGCTCCGGCGACCGACGCAGCCGTGCTGTCTCACATAGACAATACCTCTAACGAGAATTATACACTATGTAGAATGTACCTACGTAACACCTACCGGTCATGTTTGACACAAAACCGTTGTTCAAATTTCTCACTCAACAAGTCAGATCTACACCTTGGCCGCACCATAAAATATTAAATTCTTTGAGTAAGTATTTGAAACTGTAACTTTACTGCTTGCATGGTGAAGATAAAAAACCTCGTGATATATTTTATAATTAATAATTATTACGAATAGAACGTTCTGTTTGTTAAGAAAAGTATTTACCATAGGAATGTTGTAAAGAGCTTTTCTAAATGTAAAGGCGACTAGTATCCTTTCAACACTTCAACGGTCATCGATGAGAAGAAGTCAAAGTGGAACGCACATGGCGGCGAACAGGACACGGTGCGCATGCGCGAACATTAGCATGCACCAGCACGCGCGCGCCGGAAGCCGCGCTCGGTAACATGGCCGCGCACTTACATTCAAGATGGCGGCGCACTTACGATGAATCGATAATTAATGACGATACCCGATTTCATATTTCAAATCGATCGAACCTTATTAGACGAGATGTGATGTAACCTGGACCTTAGCAGGAAGGTTCCATCAGAATGCAAGCCACGCGAGATCCTCGACTAACTCCATATGGGTCTGACGAAACTAACCAGTTGAATCACTAAATACTTGTTTTGTTTTATGGGAGGTCGTTTGAAGTACACATGTACGTTTTTATTATTTAATTGTCTTAGTTTTCATAATAGGCATTCGATGGCTGCTCGTCAGAATCGAATATGGTTAGTTAATGGACAATAAAATATTTATGGAAGGAAATCCGACACGGCTGCTTGTTTAATCTCGCAAAAAGCTTGATTATAAATAAAATTTGAAACGATTTTTTAAATGGTTAGGGAAGTATTTGTCTTATTAGCTATCGTATAATTCATTAACGATTTATGCACGTGATTCGAAATAATATTTACGACAGCGGGCTATATTACTTATTTGACTGTTCATATTTTAAATCGAACATCTTCACTTTAAAATTAAACTTCTATGATTTTGTGTCATTTAGTTATATAAAACAATAGCTATTGGGTAAAACCTTCTAAATGTATCCATTAAAAACCTGTGCACCAAGTTACCATGACAAATAGAAAAACTCTGAGTACAGTTATTCGTGGTAAGTAACATACATAACCCAACATAAATTGAGTAACGGGAACCATATTCTTAAGAATTATTTATGAAAATTAAATGTACCGGTTTATCGGTATCACTATTTATAAGCTTGGCAATTATTTAAATAACTTTGTTAAAAACATTAGTAGCTTCAATTATTTTGCTTTTAGGTATAAATTCTTGAGAATGATATCCTACTTATGTTATCAGATCCATAGACCATAAATGCAAACAAAATTAAAAATGTTACATTCGTTTTGTCCATATGTCTGTAAGTTGTGCCACTATTTTGTGAATAATTTCAGTAATACTGCAACGATTTCAGTCGAAAACGAGCCCTGACAGGGAAGGGGGGGCAAGCCTGTTATTTGAAACAATGAGGTCGGCCAAAACAAGGTGGCACCGCGGTGGTCGTGTGGTTGTAAAACTTGATATGATAAATTTTAACAACAAAGACAAAATTTAGGATATCAGTTCGTTCATTTGCTAAAAAAATATATTGTTTATTTAATATATATATTGTAACTATATTCAAATTTCTAAACTGCTTTTTAAACTTTCTGCTTGAACTGAATTAATCGTTCAATACTATGGATATATGGATATACTTCACTGATCAATAAAAAACATATTACCTAAGGGACGACATTTTTTTTTGTCCGGGGCGACGTAATCGCTAGAGCGGACGCTGCTACTGTATTTAGATTAATACCATTGATGTGTATAAAACATACTTAAAGGAGTTGTAACCCGTCCCACGTAACCCGAAAACGTTAATATTCACCAAATTTCCACGTTTTGTATTCGAGTTTAAAAATCATATACGAGAAAATAAGCAAATGTTATAATGTCTCTTCTATTTAAATAAAATGCAATTGATGATTGGCGTGAAGTCACGGACGACAACTAGTTTTCTTTTGTGGGAAACTAAACGTGCCGTTCCGTTTACGTGTAAGCTGTAGCTACGTCTTGAGTTAATCTGAATAACAGAAATCTATTCTACAAAATGTGAAATTACGTTTTTTTAAATCTATAAAACACGTTCAAATAGCTGAACAAATTGTAATAATATTATATACTTTTTTCAATGATTTTATAGGCTTAGCATTTAGCCACAACATTGTTTGATTTTACGTGATGGTGTGGTCCAAATATGGTAATATGCTAAGTGTAGTGAGAAACTTGCGTTTGTGTGCAGCTATTAGGACACACATGCTACGCTACAGATTTTACAGAGTAGTCTAACGGAAATTACAAAATACCCTAGCACCATGCTATGACTTTATCCCAATGTTTTCCTTCAGTAAAAGCTGAAGCTTATTGCAGAGATTTCAAGTCATAACGAACGACGATGTCCATACAAACTGTCATTGCGTCATCATTGATTTAAGTGTGGGTTAGAGCATAGAAGTAAATTCTGTACTGAAATAGTATATATAGAGACGATATTTGTGACAATAAAAATATTCACTAAAGAACGTAAACATTGTACGAAAACAAAACGAACTTTGGAAACGAAAAGATTATACGAATACGCGTGTTGTTCACCAGACTATGGAGGAAATTATCTTTATAAAAAGTCATCAAAACAGAAACAAGCGAAGAATGTTTTGAGATTCGATTAGCCGCAGCTGTTATAGTCGAGTGCACAAATAGTTTTTACAGCTACCCTCGGTTGGCGACGCTTCACTGCTCTGTGCTCCGGGAGAGTTGTCACAGCAACCGCAACCTCAAGCTAAAGCACGTTTCAAAACAATTTTTGAGATCATCTTTATTTGAATAATAATAATAATCACTGACTTATTAACATCTCGTATTAGTAAAGGTTAAGTTCGAAGTAAACCACATCGGAGAAACTAGTTCCATTCGTCACTATGAGTCAAAGTCTTCGCTGAAGAGATAGGATGTGATAAAACCATAACACGCTGATTAAATACTTTATTGTGTACTTGACTGTCAACCAACTATGTTTAAATAAAAAGTCCCGCGTCGTACATGCATCGGTTATATTTTCAACAGTCTCCGATAATCTATCTCTACGGTTACTTTCAATATAGTTAAATATTTTAATATACCGTTCTCTGTAAATATTGAGACATTAACAATCTATTCATGGAAATATAAATTAAAGAAAATACCTTTACAATTATTCGTTTTATATCTAGGATTAAGAAAGATACACGATCCTCGGAATCATTACTTTTTAAAATATATATTAAGGACTAAGATAAAAGATCAAAAGCTTAACTATTGCTTGCTTTCGTTTAATTGAGTACACTTAATTAACAATAAATACACCCTCAAAATGTTTTGACGGAGTTTAATATTGTTTCCCGGTAATTACTATCGGTATATTTCAGCGAATGCTTTAACTATATATCAAAAACTTCAGAGTAATATGAGGCTACACGAAAGTGTCAAAACGTATATGTTTATTTATAAAATCGTATTACGTAAAATGCGACAATTTATTATTTAGTTAATGCGCGCGCTGCTTTGTTCGCTTGCAGTACTATGAGTTTAAACACAGAGATACTAGAGATACTGATACGACAATTGTATCCACTTGAATCGCGTGCACCATACTAGCAGATGGAACATTCGCATTAGAGCCATATTCAAACGTTTCTGGTTCCGAGAGCACCCAGTGGATATTCAACAATCGTGCGTGATTTAAGGCACCAGTTATAGGCAGGACAACAACCACTACACACTTGGTGATAAACACATCCAGTGACTCTGGTTTCGTTTGTCACATTTCGGGTGCAGCCAATTGTGGGGGTTAATGTCACTCCCGTCTGTAGGCCTTACTCTAGTTTCCGTACACGTGACCCCTGGGTAGTGCTAAATGGGTGACACTTCAATGTGGTAGAGCCACGCTGCGGTCGTCGTAAATGCATTATACAACAGTGTGTACCAACCTCTTTCCATTCAATCACATCCAACGTAGAGCGTCTCGAAACGACAATAACCATATTCTTTCTGATCGTCTCTATCCGCTGGCATTGTGAAGAGACCTGGCTACTCTTTACATTTTCTATTGAATTTACCATGAGTAGCTGGATAGCCGGGCATTAAAAAAAGTCATATCACCATGCTATGGTTTCATCAAAATATATTCCTTCGCCGAAAGCTCAAGCTCATTGCCATGCTCATACTATAAACTATCAACTGAGCTATCATCGGTTCAAGACAGTGTAATCACTTTACCGCGCTACTGTAAAAATATAATTGTAAAAAACGTATTAAGAGCAATTTTGTATCCTCATAGCGTCTGTACTAATGAATCAAAATATATACTTAAACAGCGCAAGAGAATATACCTATGATTTAAAAAACTCTCATGTAACTCCGTTCAGTGATTCTAAATTAATAATAATACACTAATGGACAGAGAGAAGTAATTGTCAATATATCATGAGTATATTTTATTTTTATTTTTGATAGGTATTAACAGAATTTTCTTAGCCATAATCCATCTGAATTTAAGTGACGATGTGACTAAAGATGATATCTCGTTAAGCCTAGTGCGGAGACTGGCTTTCCAGTACAGCTTTGAGAACAAACAACTAAGCGCTTGACGATAAATATTCAACTTGGGGATGGTAGCTAGCAAAACACGAATTGGAAAATTTTCTACCACTTCGGTAGTGTTTTCTCACACAAAGTATATTTATCTATACCATGAAAGACTAAACAGGTTTATAATATAGATAATTCTATGTAAGCAACGTGTGTGTATATTTTTAACACCAACATCAAAAAAACTTGAACCGTGAGGTCAATCAGGAATAAGTTTCTTGAGAACTCTGTTGGAAAATATTGTGTGTCAGTACGGAATGCTAACTACACCCTCCGCAATTAGCATACCATTTTACGATAAAATTTGTACGACGTTGGTGCTTACACAGTCAAGAGTAGACCACAAAATAACTGAAAGTAATTTATTCTGCTGGATACGACTACCACAAAACTGGTATAACACAAGCTATCGTGGCATAATTGGATGTGTTCTGTTTCTGTCATATCATATGTATGTGATGAACTCAATGTATTCCCAGGGATAAGTAAGTTGGTAGAAATCGGGACTTAATTCAGTCCATACCCATTATACGCACAAAGAAAAATCCATCAAGATGATTGTTTTTTTGGTTTGAAGAAATTTCGGGCTGAGTCAATAACTTCATAGACGCCTAAAGATATCTAAAAATGAAATGTCAATCCTAAATCCTATGTAATTTTTTTTACTTCTGTCTTTCATCGTTCTTTGGTAACATAAGAGAAGCTGTTTTATACTTTTACTGCTATCATTCAGAAGATTGGTAAACAAGATAAACGCCTCGAACGGGTGACGTAGATTCGTGACGTAACTGGACGTCGGGTTGGCACGAAGGGGAGGGGTATGGCCGAGGACGGTGACCCGCAAACAGTGTTGCTAGGCAGTACTGTACGCGATGGTTCAAACAATTCAACATTAAAATATAAATATTATTTAGAAGGCTAAACTACACGTTAAAATTTAGTAAATGATATCGCTCAAACACAGAGTTTATGAAAACTAGTTAAGAATCGAATCCTGTTATTCCTGCGAATGTAACACAGCATGCTTATGAGTGACAAAGCTTTAATGTTGGGTTTTACGGACGTTTCATACATGTATTGCAACGAACTATTATTCTATATCATATTATTATAGCGGACAAAATTGTTTGAGCATGCTAATCTTAGGAACTACCAGTCGACTGTTTAGCATCACGCTACCACCAATAGGAGAAGAGCTGTATTGAAAAACGTTACAGACACGGGCAAAACTGATTAAATAATTTTTACTTTCACGCGAATGAAGTTCGGGTACAGCTACTGTTTAATGCATAAACATTCGTTATGCTAGTCTCGGAAACCGCACATCCGATTTGAATGACATTCTGTACATGAGCATTATTGTAGTTTTTATCCCGATAAATGAAATTATTTGTAAAAGCTATATGTGACGCTGTGGCCGAGTTTGTATTTTGAACGAAAAGAATAAGGCCTGCTAGGCTAACTAGTACATTATGTGCATAAACTAGCTGTGCGCCAACGACTTCATTTGCATGGACCAAAAAAATATTTAATATTTCTTGACTGTTTTTGTCACATTTTGAAACCTTTTTCAATACAGCTTTGCTTTGGTATAGCGTAGTGTTAAATAGTTTAACGCCTTTCTCAATTATTGCTCTATCAAATACAAAATGGTTTTTAAATTCCGATTGGTAGTTCCTAAGATTAACGCACTCAAACAAACAGACTTTACTACTTTATAATATTAATATAAATAACAAAAATGATACAATGTTCATAATATCTTTTCGTTGAATCTTTCTCTGAGAAGCCGGTAGTTTTAACAAAACAATCTGGTAACACAATCGGAGAGTGCATTACGCTTCCCGAGCACCAAGAGCCGTTTCACCGTCACTTTATTTATGTATTCCTTTCGAAGTGTCATTTTTTTGCTTTTACTTGATATTATATAAACAGGACAAACTATTAAACCTGTACCATAATAACCGACACATGATACACATATAGGCACATAAGTACTAAACAAAATCTCACAGGTCGTTAAGAAACATAATTAATAAAAAAGACTCGAGACCTAGCCGTCTGAAGATACCTTATTAAGTTCGTTTTATTTTAGACATTAGCATTAATAAAGAGAGGAGTTTAAAGTCCTTAGGAGCTTGCAAGTTATTAAATCTTCACTAGCCGTAAAATATAATTATGAAAAATTAATAATAATGCATAAAGTCAATAAATAAGAGAAGTTTGAGATAGCGAACACCCATAGAAAATCTCAAACTAATAACCTTGTGTAAAGAAGGTTGCTAGGCGCTTCTGACACCTCTGATATTGTAGATCGTTTATCTTCACACAGGTCGTACCTTAGTTGTAGGGATGTTACGGAACTTCGACTCCGATTCCAAAAGGTCGGAACTTCCCACTGAATTTACAGCTCCGCCTCCGACTTTGGCTTGGGTACTTTTGAATCGGAGGTTATAACGAAGATCACAACACAACAAGTAACTGCAGCTAGAATAAGTACGTACAAAATTTAACTAGTAGCTCAGGGAATTACTTGATTTTTCAAAAGATTGTTCTACAGGGCTTTCCCTTAAGTTTTATGGAAGATACCAAAACACTGAACAAAAGGGCAGTTATAAAGAATGTATCTTATCAGTCTGTGTCTTAAGCATTTACTATGTCGCAAGTAGTCGTGTTTATGGTGTTAAATATATTTTTCTTTAAATTTTTAATTTTCCTTTATTCACTGTGTTAACTGTGTAACAGTGAAGGAATACTAACTTAGATAACTAACTAGAGGAATAATTTACAAAAAAAAAATACGTGTACAGACAAAAAAAAATATAAGAGTGAATTAACATAGCGTACTCTTACTAATATTATAAATGCGAAAGTGAGTTTGTTGGTTTGTTAAAATGTTACGTTTTGACACCTAAACCGCGGAATCGATTGTGATGACTTTTGGTATAGAGATGGGATCTTAGAGACGGTATTAGGTTACTTATTCGTGCTAAAAACTTATTGGAAGTCGGGTAAAGAGAGTTTATAAACTTTGTATGAAAGTTTTTATTGCGTCATCTGATTTGACAAAGCCACGGGTTACAACTTGTTACTTTATAATTAGTAAATTAAATACAGACTATATTATAGTATACTCATTAAGAAAACCTTGTATGTTTTATAAACGACGAAAATTCAAATAATTTGATATTAAATCGTACACATCCGAGCAATTTATATTTCTACATGCTGTCCCTATTAATTATTCATCACTAATTAGCAGTTTTCTATCGAAGCTGGTCGGCAGATCAGAGCGTTTCGTTCATGCCGGAAACAGGAAGAGAGCAATCAACATTCCTAAAAATATCACACATTTGGTGTTCATCCGGCGAACATTACGCCGCGCCGCCGCAATGTTGCGGCTGGCGCGGCGCGGCGCGGCGTCTCTACTATGAACACATATAATAGTACTACGAATGTTCATACCAAGTGTGCGTAAAAATAACATTCATAAACTCACGCTCAACTCATTGTACACGTCTCTAGAAACGATTGCTTTTCCTCTATTCGATATAACTTATGATTACTGCAGATTTTTGATTTGTGTTTCCCAATCAAAATGAATATTAGTTTCACGATAATATGCTCTATGATACTTTATGTCCTTATTACCATAGCACGCTTTAGTTAGAAAGCATGGGTGTCTGTTTAAAATACACATCTTAGTAGAAGTACACATACAAGTAATTTGCGTATAAGACACTATAAGCTATTTTATTAAAATTTATATACTTTTCTTAACTCTATTTGTATTTTAATAATTACTTTATACACTATCAGTAATTAAAGGACACATTTTCTGTCACAGATATGAAAAAAATTGGTGAATTTGTTTTGGAAAAAATTCAAACATACAATTTTTTTGGTAAGTTATTGTTCATATACTGGTGTCTTATCAAAAATAAACTATAGTTATTATTATGTTGGGTGTATTGCACTGAATATAAAAAAAATGAGCCATATATAGGTAGTTAGGTTCTTATGCTTATTAAAAATATGCATACCTTACATAGCAATGCTGTCAAGCAGGTGTAGTTTTTTCAACAAGAAACTACATGAGAACTCTTTAAGTGTAATTGAATGAATTAGGTACAACTATCATGCGACTGGAAGAAATGTGAAAGAAGTTCGTAGTTCCAGGTACATACGGTGGACGTGAGGTCACGAGGGAGTGTTTATCCTACAAATGGTCTAAAGATGGTAACACGTCCACTTGGCTAGCTAGTAGCTACTACCTTCTAGTTGGAAATCTGCCGCCAAATACCTATAGATGTGGTCCGGCAGTTGCACTTGAGAGCCAGTTTCTCCACTACGCTTAGCATGTCCATCATCTTAAACCATATCGTCAATTAACATCAGGTGAAATTGCAGCGATAATGCCAAACCTAAAAAGTATTTATAAAAAAAAGCATAATTAATAGTTTGAAGAGTTTTTAGCAGGATCTTAAATTATTATTGATTTTTATTTCTTATCCATAAACTATTTTATTTTGCCCTATATTGTGTAATTAGGCGGTATTTAACATAATATAACTATGTTATGGTATACAAGTAATATAATTTGGAAATAACAGGATGGGCCATGCTTGTACAATCTCACAAAAATCTCTGAGAAAAGTTTTAATAAGGAAGGAATTATTATTTAGTAGCCTTTACCCGCCGCTTTGCCCACGTTACTACTGATTTTTTTTTCAAATCTGATGACGCAATAAAAATGTCCGTACAAAGGTAATTCCTTCCTTTACCCCACATCCAATAAGTTTCTCGCGAGAAAAAGTAGCCTATCACCGTCTCCAAGGCCCTATCTATGTCCATACCAAAATTCATCACAATCGATTCAACGGTTTAAGCGTGAAAGCGTATCAAACAAACAAGCTCACTTTGGCATTTATAATATTAGTAGGGATAATGAGCATTCCAAATTTCACATACCCTTTTCAGTTGTCCAGACCGAAGGGTAAAACCCAAACATAATGGCAACTATCAAGAGATTACAGTCAACGCTATTTTGTTTTACATATATTAATATACTCAACAGCTGAATATACACGAAAAGTGACCAAACACTACTGTAATTAATTAATTTATTACCAAATGTACAGTGGCCGTGACTCAGTGGAATACAGATCCCTACGATCGCACTAGATTACTGAATATACACCAGCTGACCTCAATACATAATATATCTCTATAGCGGCACACCTGGTGTCTGGTTGTCGCACCCAGCTGGACACAACGGTCCTACCACAGGGCCCGGTTGCATTAAGTGTATTACAACCTGACTTAAAAAGAATAAACAAATACATGACTGTACTTATTTACCACGTATTTTAAATAACAATTAACTGTAAGACTCTTATAAATTTTACAGTAATTTGACAATAAACTAAGTGTGAAATTGTCAAGTAGTACTGAATTGGTCATGTATCATGAATCTAATACCTATAGGCTGATTATATATTTAGCATTATATAGCATGATGGTAGGGCTTTTTCTAATGTGTAACAGTCTAGCTATTACCCTCAAGTAGAAAATTTCCCACCAAATACCTATAGGTATGTTCTGGCAGTTGTAGTTGAGAGCCATTTCCTCCACTAGGTTTAGTGTGTCCACCATCTTGGGTTATATTGACACTTAACATCAGGTGAGATTGTGGACATTAACTTATAAACGATAAAAAAAACTTAATATGAATATAGTTAAAACAAATAATACACTCTATAAATATTAACATGTTTGGTTAAATATACTTTCAACTTAATTATTGTTATATTAACGGAGTTCACCAAAGTTAAAAATAAATATGAAATATGAATAAAAATAACACGTAACGATCACCTATATAAATCTAACGTGTACAAACGTAGGTAGCTTATCGTTAAATTACAATATGTAATAGCTGTAACCGATAACATCGACCTTACTATCGAAAAAAGCGTTCAATATTTATCGATATGTCATCGTAATTATTATTTATTGTTCGGTCAGCACGCCACCGATATTACAATTCCCGGCGAGTACGCTTCTAGTACTTGCCGGCACATAATTAGATAATTTCTATTATTTATATGCGGAGTGGAGCGTGTGATGTGAATCAAAACAATGCTACTTCCTTCGCTGGTAGCGTACGAAGAAACCCGTCGACGCGTTCTCGCTAAAGAGGATGTAGCACCGGCAACTATGATTTAATTTACAAAAAGTTCCTGTCGTCAGCTATTACATCGACGCAACGGACGCGGACGCTTTTCCTGCGAGTGACGCGCAGCGCTGCCACAACAGCTTTTCCTTACTTTTATTATAAATATCGCTCAAATATTTTATTTCCTTACATTTACACTATTATTATAGGACACGTTACACAATATTATTATAGGACACGTTACACAATATTATTATACTATACACTCTACATAACATTTGATATAAAATAACGTTTCATCTATACACATAAATAAAATTAAAG
Organism: Actias luna; assembly: GCA_039707435.1. Taxonomy (NCBI): domain Eukaryota; kingdom Metazoa; phylum Arthropoda; class Insecta; order Lepidoptera; family Saturniidae; genus Actias; species Actias luna. Next base: position 5,213,753 of record JAZHAC010000034.1, on the reverse strand, counting down.
TGTCCATTTGTAATGTCAAAATAACAGCCGTTCACAATTAAAGTATATACGGTACTTATATAAAAATATTGAAAATTGTTGTCTGTCCGTTTGTTCCGGTTAATCTCCGAAACGGCTAGACCGATTTTGAGGGGAATTTCGCTGACATATATGTAGATGATGTTATAATAAATAACTTAGGCTGCTATTATTTTAGAAAAAAAGGGTTCGACGAAAAAATTTACAAACGCCGTTGCAGGCACAGCTCGTAAATAATAATTTTAACAGTGACGTTTATAACTGGTATGAAAACCATCTATATAATCATTATCATCACACATCATTCTTAATAATGTTATTCTAATATTTAGCATTCCAAAAGCTGCAATTTTTTGCGTCATAAACCGCCTACCAATTAAAATGAATCCCGTTGTATGTTTACCATAAGCTTGTAAATATTTACAAATGAATGATAAGATTAATACGACTAGCGCCATCTAGTGAAAAAATAAGATTACTACATGTATATGAATTCAGAACCCTCTGTTGAGTCCAAGTGCGAACTACGACATTTATAGTTATTTAAACTGTAACGAACAAAACGTCTTTCCGTACAGCTTATAAACCATGGGTTGTTTTAAAGTATTTAGTACTAGCTTTTACTCCAGCTTTATTATAGACTAGTTATAAGTAAAAGGTGTTGATGTATAACTCGAGAACTGTACTTATTTTGGGATGAAAGGACCCTGTCCTTTTTTGTACCTTTAAAACAAATTTGCAATACTTCATATTGATCGATTGAGTAGTTTAGTCAAAGACTACAATATTAATACTGAAAAGTTTAATCGCGTAAGCGTAACAAACAAACTTATATACGCATTTCTTATGTTAGGATGACCTTGAAATACTTAAAGGTGTCATTACAGAAGCAGACTAGTAATCTACATTATTAAATTTGTTCTCTATCAATGTAATATAATATATTATAGTAAGTTATGTTGTAACTTACCTACTTTTTAGTGATTACTTTCGCTCATGTCTAGAAGTGATGATGGCTCAATTGGTAGTGTGTACGAACGCCTCGTCAATGAACGCAAGTTCAAACCCCTGCAATAAAGCTTGAGTTTTTGGTGAAGGTAAACATCGTGATAAAGCATAGCATGGCGTTTTAGGGCCTATATAACTATCTACAACCCTCAAGTTGTAAATCTGCCGCCAAATACCTATACGTGTGTTCCGGCAGTTGCACTTGAGTCAGTCCCTCCACTAGGTTTAGCGTGCTCACCAGCTTGGGCCACTACGCCGCTATAACTATAACCTATAGACTATAAAAAACACCTTTGTTAAATCTTCAAACCTTATTAGGATTCTCTGTCTACCCTAACTTTTTGTGGTCACTTAAGCTGTATGTAAACAGTTATTCATTCTAATTACGCAAAATACTAAAAATATTACAAAACAAAAACTGAAATTGTGCATTAAAAGAAGAACCACTACTTGCAATATGTGAATGATAATGGAAACAATCCATACTTATTGTTACTCACTATAAAACGGATTAACTTCGACCAAACAAAAAACAAACTGGACTGTTTGTTGCCTATAAAAAAAAATCTATGCATAAAAGGTTTAATTTCACAATAAAAAAAAAACAACTATTTTAAAGTGATTTATTTTAGTTTTATTTTATTATAATTACATAACTCTCTTTTCTAAATTAACACATATAAAGCAGATAAATATGCATTCCATGTTTTAGATATTCTAGTGATACACAGTGCATTAATACTTAATCCCCACAAATTGTTAGTTTACCATGGAAATATGACTGTATACCAATATGACAATATTGAAAAAATAAATCAAATCTTTATTTATGTAAAGAGGATTATTTTCAATGAATATCTTATATCCATTAAAGTTCCAAATTTACTGTAGGTTAACATAAAGCAACATTTACAGAACAAATTATTTTAACTTTTACAAGTAATAATAACACTAATCACAAGCCTAATAAGTCCATAACAAAAACAGTAATTTCTAGAAATATTATGAATAGAGTATTCATAATACTGAAAATATAAATTATTTACTTCTATCGTTTCATGAAGAAAGACGTATTGAAATATTTTTAGAATATATGTATGTGATAAATTTTAATTGATAATTTTAAGGCCACTTGGGAGGATTACAAAAATTGTAAATCTTCTACAACAAAAAATGTGATTTAAATTGACATATTAATTATTGGGGAAATGAATGCATATAAAATCTAATAAAGACTAGAAAATGCTTGATATTCCAAAAGGAATAAATTATATGTAAAATAACCTAACGCGGGAAGTTGTTATCAATAGATCACCATCGAAGAACTTTGTTTCAATCACCACATTTCCACTGAAAAGAAAAATAACGTATTATTATATTAACTGTTTTCACTTCCGCCCTGCTAACGGAAAAATACCCACATAATTTATTTTTAGGCAATAGAAGCGATAGTTTCTAGAAGCAGTTAAATTAATGAATAAAAAATAACCGATACTGGGAGAGTTGGGTAATCTAATACACACTAGAAGATTGGTGTGTTTGTGATATTTATAATCGTTGATGTTAAGTTTCAGCTCAGCATTTTTTTATAGTAGCTCTATAGGAAAAAGGCATTACTATTTGCCCTATGACAATCCCGAATCAAAATCTTTCATTGTGAGATTGTTAATCCATTAATGGTCTTTACTATCATGTTAATTTGAAAGTTTCTCAGTAGCTACAATTATATTGGCTGAGTACGAAATTCGAGTCACCAAAATAGACTCATTGTAATGAGGTTGTTGTTTGTTTATAATAGATCTCTACCATCTCCATCTCCATTGATTACAGGATGTATACCAGCTAAATCCAAAAAGTAATATGCTTAAGAGTATCACAATCATGGGTGTTACAGTTGGTATATCATAATCAATGGAAAACAATTATTACGCATTAACAAAATATTTCAGTAAATGTAAAAGCCTTGGTTTAAAATTTAAGAAATGTAAAATAAAAATTACTTTGAACTGCCAACATTGGTCAATGCATATAATATGACATTAATAAAATGTAGAAGATAAATATGTATTATTTTCTCTAATTAAAAGTATTTTTTTAACAATATTTATTATTAGTCACATACAATGATTTAAAATTATAAATTGGAAAATTTTGTATTTGTTTGTTTGAATAAGTTAATATTAGGAACAATTAAAAAAAATTTTGAAAGGCTTCAGGCTATTGAACATCATGGTAACACCAATAGGAGCAAAGCTTTTTGGAAAAAAATAACATAACCGGGCAAAAAATATTAAATCAATTTTAGTTCCACGCGAATGAAGCTACGGTCACAAATAGTTAGGTTAATAAAAATATTAACACCACTTACTTTAGAACATTCGCTGGCATCATTTGAGACTCTGGTGCAGATTCAATAACTGACTGCCAAGTGTTAGTTGAGTTTGGAATTACATAACCAAATTCAAAGAACCATTCCTCTAAACAGCGACCTTTGAATAAAACTTTCTGAAAGGATAAGCACAAAAATCATATGAAATGATTGAATTTCTGAAATTATCTCAAATCACTAATCATACCTGAAACCAATTATATCCACTTAAAATAATCACATATAACTATCAAAATTAATATCTGTAAGTAGTAGAGAGTATACAGAGCTCTTCTGGTTTTTATTCCAAAACAAAAGAAAATAGTCTTTATTTATCATAATGAATATTTCAAGGCCTACAAATTATCAGTTGAACCCCGCACTAGAAAATAAATCCTGTGTTGCAGATAATCAACCAAAGCTAAGTTACAAAATATACATTGTGTTAGTGCCGTAAGTGTTCCAATCACAAAAGAAAAAAATTATAATATATAATTAAAGATATATATAAAAAAAAAAACTTAATTTTATACAATGTTATATATAAACTAAAAATATAGAAGTATAAACACATACATACATAGTAATCATACATGTTGACAACGTGTATTATTGTAAATTGACCTCAAAATTATTTTTAAGTTCATATCTTATATCTCTATTTATGAGAAATTAGAAGTATTTATGATATCTTAATAAGAAATATGACTTGTTGTTCACAATTAACCATTAATAGATATTAAAACAGTAGCTATTAACATGCTACTTCTAATTTCAAAAGTCAATATTTAGGTTACAATGAAAATAAAGATTTTTAAGAACTTTGGCACTTACAATGTTTTTCGTAAATAGGCATACAAATGGTATGAAGATAGTCAGTTTTTTATAGAATGGGGGGCAAACGAGCAAGCATGTCACCTGATGGTAAGGTAAGACCTTGGATGGACTGGCTCTAGTGCTACTGCTAGAACACACCTATTGGTAATTGGTAGCAGAATTTAGAAAAAGCCTTACGGCCATGCTATGGTATTCTCACAATGTTTTGCTTTACCAAAAGCTCAAGTTCATTGTAGGTGGTTGGATCGAAATCACGTCTAGTGATACAGCGATCCCGCACACTACCACTGAGCTATCATTGTTTCAAAGTTCAAGTTTTAGTTTTTAAATAATAATCATAATTGAAAGTTTATTGCAGAAAGTTATAATATATAAATTAATTCACCTTACACCCCTGAATCATAGAGTAGTAAATATCCGAATAAGGGTAAGAAACAAAAATGTATTATAAAAATAATTTATGCATAAAAAACAAAACCATAGGCCATAAGTTAAATTATACCAAAAAAATGTTGTACAATATTTATTACACACATTTAACACAATGCAACTAAGTTATCCTAAACATAGCACTTCAATGCTATCAGTAATTGAGCAATGATATTACTATTCTGAGGTTTCAGGTTTGTACAAATTTTATACAATACCAATTCTTTAACAGTTTTATTTAAAATTTATTGTTACTCTTGTGTACTATACCTGTTCCAATCGAAACCTGTCCATAGACTCAATGGAACTAAAATTCATCTCGCGAGATACAACTCTACATTTCAGAATACGCTTGGGTACCCTAGCTTCATGTTCCACATCAGGATTTGACATGTCTTCATTATGCTGCCAGAGGATTTTGCCTAAAGATTTAGAATATTAAACATATTTAGAAAAATAAGATTATATTATTATTATATATATAGATATATATGTATATATATGCCCAGAAAGTAGGCAATGACTGATATAAATTAATTGACACAACAGAATAAGAAGTAAATACATTGAATATTTCAAATTAGTAATTAATAGTGTTTAAAAACATTGGTATTTTATACCTGTATCAGCATCACGGAGATTCATCCAATTTCTGTTTAATTGTACATAGGTTGATTATTTTTTATTATCTTACAGTCTACATTAACACTAGAATAATACAAAAAAAATCCAAGAATTTATCTGTTGTCTAAAGATATGCGGTGTGTATTTTTAACAAAACAAAAATAGGGCAATTAAATTGGGTAATAAACCTAGGCTGACTAAAAGAACAGTATTAGAAACAAATAACTTTTAAAGACGCTACTTGCACATGTAAAATCGTTATCACTTGCCTATTTATTTCAAATTTCAAAATAGTAGTATACAAAGGCATCGTACTACAAACACAACGATGTTTTTTTTTTTTAAATATAGGGTATAACATAAACTTTACTTACTGAGTTTAATAAAATACAAAAAAATCTTATTTTATTCAGGAATAATTGTAACTACGTTTATTTTCATACACTACGAACATGATAATTGTGTAAATTATTGACGATTGCGAAAAAGGATACATCTGGAAGCCTTCTAAGATGGTATTCACACGGTCCTGTCTTGCTTCTTCGGCAGGTAAGACTTCCGTCATGATTGATTGAGATTCAATGAAACTCGTTCCAACACACCGATCTCACAATTCTGGTATATCACTTTTATTCGAATTTTATAAACAATATTTATTTATTTTAAACAATAAGAACTTAACATAAACGACATTTCATAGGCATATAGAGAAGGGTTAAAATAAGTAGATATTCAAAACTGTTTTCAATTAAATACCATATAAATTTAGAATCGATGCTTTAATAACAAGTATCGAGTAGCAATAGGTAAAAGTTACTTATATAAGAAATGGTTGGTAGCAAAATATAAGACATGTACCATAAAATGACCTAAACTATGTACAATGTATATGTTATGTAACTATAGATTTGTTTCAACAGTTGTACTTGAGAGTTCGTTTGCCCACTAAACCTAGCGTGTCCATCATTTTGGAACTTTGTTTTAAAAGCTAATAAAAATGTTAAAATTTTTGTATTTTAGAATATTTTGTTTTCAACTTTTTTAACAACATCTGTAAGTGTTTCATGAAACTAACAATTAGGCGCATTTCTTCCTCAAGAATCCCTGAATCAAATCTTATTAAATAAAGTATAACTAAAACAGTTATTATTCTCGTTTTACTTAACTTAAACTCTATGACTTTTTTTATATAAGTAACTATCATACTTTTTAACTGGTTTAAGAAGTTATATAATTTTTCAAAAATACGACATCCAACTGATGCTTACGGATACTAGCACGACAATCTTGATTTCTATAGCCGTTAATATAAAAAATCACCTTGATAAGGTATTATACTTGTGAAGCGCTGACAGATGAAACTTTTATTTTTGTCTGTTTTATTGGTTTTATTTAATATTTATTGTAAAGAAAAATCTAAATATAGAAGTATCCATTTTTTTTTTTTCATAAAAACTAACTCCTGCCAATAATTAACCCAACAAAAAAAACTTGCGAAATAGTCCTACCCGTTTACGCGTAATCCTAAAATGTTTTGAGGATGCATTTCAATTTTCTTTTCGTTTTTAAATAATTTGTAATGCATTAATTAAAGATTAAGTTACACAAGTGTCTTAATAATAAAAAAAACCTTATATACTTTGGAAGTATCCTTAGATTATTCTGTGTTCAAGGAAAAAAATCAAGTTTTGAATTTGTTGGATGGATACTACCAGAGACCAGTAATAAATTAGATACTAAGGTCACTGGTTACGCTACTAAATATAGTATACCAAATCGATATTATTATATCCAATTTTTATTTGCTCATCCCTAAGATTAACTTTTTATATATTTTTTCTCTTTACTTTTTGTCGAAAAGGCATAGGTACTAAAAGCATGGAGCTAAGTCGAATAATAATTTTAAGGTTTAAATGTTTCTATAAGTTGGACAATCTCTTGTTATTATCCATGGAGAATTTGTTGTTGCTAACATTCATGCTTCACAAAATCATTCACAATTCACTTCCCTAATGTGCATTAGCCAAACTACACTACGTAAAATTTCACTAATATTACACAACATAGGGTCTAGTAATTAATTATATGAATTTTAATTAAATTAACATTATGACATATTAAGATCCCACCTAAAACTCCCTTAAATTAGACTTAACAAGTTACATCAAACATTTGTGGTAACGCTAATAGAAAGGAATCCTTTCCTTTCACGTTCAATGCTGCATTTTAATACTAATATATTTAATTTATTATGGATTACCAAGAGTTTGTGAAATTTATGTCCTATGTTGTTATTTCTAATCTACTTGTGCGCCTAAACCAAACTGTATTACGTCAATTATACCACAATACCACCAATTTTATAATATACAGCCTATAATCATACAGCCTATTCTTAAAATATTAATTTCTACGAATAACAAAGTTAATTTAAATCGTTTTATAGATATTTGTAAATTTTCTATAATACACCTTTTATCGTCAACTATATTTATTTGTTGTAAATTCTGTAATAAATTCTGTGTGAAATAAAACACTTAGCAAAATGGTCGACTTTGACAGATTGTAGAAGAAAATAGAAATGAATAGAACATTGGCAGATATTTTTGTTTCATGACGGTTAATTTTATGAATTATTTTATATCAACCCGACAGCATTTGAGTCTTAATTCTATTCTCCCCGCATTTATGTATACTTTTGCTTTAGATTAATTTTGATATCGTGAGATATTTCTATGAACTCAAAAGGCGAAACTGACGAAGCTTCAAGGTAATGATGACTTTATTTTCTTTTCATAATAAACGTGCAAACGTTAAAAATTGCATTGAAAGAATTGTGTTACGTTATTTCACTTTTTTGACGTTATATTTATCTTTTGCGTAGTTACTTTAATAAGGTTAGGCAGCATTACTTGCTATTTTTGTTCTTTGTTTCATGATGTACTTGCAGATATTATTTGAAATTATATGAAAACTTTTCATAAACATCTTAGGGGGAGCGAAGCATCATCGTCAAAAGATTCAACCCCGAACATTAGTGAAGAACAGGCTCCATCAAATTTATGCTCAGACAATTTAACAAATAAGTCCGGAGACATTATGAAGAGAGCTGCAGCTAAACAGTTAATTGAAAGATATTTTTACCAGTTGTTGGATGGTTGTGGTAATCCGAACTGTGATAATCAGTATTGTGCATCTAGTGGAGAGGTAAGATATTACCTTATTTTATTACATAAAAGTGCTATATGTATTATTAGTCATAAACGATTGCTCTAAAGTTAGGTTCCATGGAAAATGTACAGAGCTGTAATTATTGGCTATGTTTGATCTGCAAGAAAAGACTGTTTAGAGTGTTTAGCAAAAGAGGTGATGATGGATCAGTTGATAGTCTATGTAAATGCTGTGTCAATAGATGTAAGTTCGAATCCTTGCAATGATCCTGAGCTTTCAGTTAAGAAAACTTTGAGATACCAGCATGGTGGTAGGGTTTTTCTAATTGCCACCTGGCCAGTTATCATCCTCAACTTGAAAATTTTCCTCCAAATACCTATATGTTTGTTCAAGCAGTTGCACTTGAAAACCATTCTCTTTACTAGGCTTAGTGCGTCTATTATCTTGGGCCACACTGTTACTTAACATCTGGTGAAATTGTTGCCATAATTCTGAACCTATAAAGTAAAAAAAAAATGATTGGGGGTAATTTCACATAGCTATTTTAAAATTTATAGTTAAAATTTTAAATTTTCAAAAATAGTTGTATATTATTAGTATATTTTTTTATATAACTATAATTGCCCACCTAACTATAAATGGCTACATTGTTATCTATACATATATAGATATAGCTTACAATAATACTAGTATTACTAGGTCATTGCCAATTTTTAACCAGTTGCATCCAGGTGCCTTGGAACTCCTATTTGTTTCAGGAACATAAGATTATTAGGCTACTATATTCTATCTTGTGAAGGTATTTCTCCTATGTCAGGTAGATTAACAAGTCTTCAAATTTCTTTATACCTTGCCTCTGAGATATTAAAGCAAGGTTACATAATGTTACAGAAAATATAGTTTCAAGAGCACATAGAGTGTGCAAGTGATCTATGTTTTACATTATATTACCAATGTTCTAAAATGGTCATAATGGCTTCCAGTCAAGAAACTTGTCACCAAATGAAGCAGCAGCAGAGGCAATAATATTATTTTATAAGGAGGCACGTCTATGTGATACACTTCCAAACAAAGTACCTCGCACTGAAGACAATCCCTGTGATTCAAGTAGCAGGTGATATATATGAATTTAGTTTTATCTTGTTCTTAATAAAATGAGCTGTATTTAATACATTTAGAGTATACAATTTTTTGATTTAATTAAAGTGATATATCAAATATTTCTATATAATTTTACTCATAATTAGTGACTTACAGAATCAAGATTTTTAGTCGAAACTGAACCTTTGGCCCACGTCTCAGTTACGGCCAAAACTTTTACTTATCTAAACTTGTAAAATTTTGTAATAAATATTTTAGTCACTTAATATTAATCAATCAGTCAGTTAATTATTTATGAACGAAAAAAAACCACAAACTATAAATAATGGTGTGCGGTGAGTGATACCTAACTAGCTATTAACACACAAGTTGCGAACTAACCTGAACAACGCGCAATAGCACATGTACACTAAGTTTCAGTGTGGTTTTTTCTGAAACTGAAATCACTGTTAAACTTATTTTTTTTGGCTAAAACCAACCAAAGCTGAAATTGAACCTTCAGCTGGTCACTACTAATAATTTAAGAACATAATAAGTTTATAATTTAGGACTTTTACTGTGACATTGTTAATAGTAATAATACAAAAAATGTATTTTTGACTATTAATAAATATGTGTATTCTGTCATTGCTTTAAATGTAAGATATAGTATATACCATATTACAGATGATCATTATTCTGAGGTTGAATTGAGTTGAAGTGGAATAATAAAATTAAATATAATTTTGCAGCACAACATGTCCAAACCTCCATGATAAAAAAGACAGTAAAGAAAAAAATGTTGAATTCCCCACATCAAGTACAACATCACTGAAAGAAAGAAATTTTAAGGAAGAACCCCATACTAGTCATAATTTATCTCAAGAAAGGTCCTATAAATCTCATAGTCATAATAGTGAGTAATTTAATTATACAACAGTAAAAAACATTATTTTATAAGATATTGTTTTATGAGTCTTGCATTAAAACAGTTGTAAAGGAATAATAATATGTAGACATATATATTAAAATGTATAATAACTGCAAAAATATCAATCTTTTATTAGTCATATTAATAAACTTTTCTATGCTTAAATATGTAATTTAGGGTAATTTATTAATTATATGTATGACTATTGAATCAATTATAATATAGTACTTAGTTAATTATGTCTTTATGACATAGTGTACTTGTTTGAATTTATTCCAACAGTATTAGCTGATTCTTTTACCTGTGTGATTGTAATAGAAAATGGACCATAATAAATTTATTTGGTTAATAAAAAAACTTGACGATTTACTGATAAATCTTTTAGATGGAGCACCTTTAACTGAAGAACGTATTTACAAATTGTGTGAAGAATGTCTACAGAATAAAGTTAGAGAACCTCTTATTAGAGCATTAGGAGAAGCATTCACTCAACCAGTAATATTGGCCAGATGTTTTGCAAGTAAATTAAATGGAATAAACAGTGACATAGAAAAAACAACAGGTACGAATGAATAAATCTTTATAGCATTTTAAATATGTACATTAGTGAGCTTACTGCCACGAAACATTATTATCCAACTAACCAGGTATTTTAGTAAAAGAAGTTGTACATTTATTTTAAATTTATTACCTAATTATTATAGATATATTCATAAGTATACAAATATAGATACATAAATAGTATATTAATAAAAAAAAGTAGTACACTGAATGTACATACATTATATACAGATTTTTTATACAATCGTTGTAAATGCAGTAGTGACTCGAAATGGGTGATTACTTTAACATCTCGAATATGACCCAGTATGACATTGCACTTTTATATTTTCGAGTCAAATTCGAGAGATGCACATGAAAAATTCAATGAAAATTTATTGAATCACCTATCATTTATATCATGTTTCCATAAACTTATCTACAAATTTCTGATCCTCTAAAGCAAATCTCCAAATTGAAGCAGGTATCCTGCACTAACATTTGCAATAGTTTGTTAATCTATTACTTATTGATTTGCAAATTATTAATATTAATTCTATAAATAAGTATGCATACTTATAGAAGATATTATAGACATAGCTGATTTACTAGTTCAAACATTAATTTATTAATAATAATACATTTAAACTAGAAAGTGTGTTAACATAAAATGAAAAGTATTTTTATATATAATTATTCAGTCTTTTGTATATAATGCACAGAATAATGATTTTAATATGAATATTAATGTGATAATATATTTATTTATTTTAGATAAAGAGTCAAAAGAAATGTGTATGTCAAGTGATCCAGATAAGGATGTAGACAGTGTAACTGGACCACAATTAGATGTAGCTTCATGTCGTAGAGCCTTTCAGCATCTTGCCAAAGTAAGTTCATCTCTTTCAAAGTCTAGCAAAATTGTCAAAACTGCTTCAAAGAACAATGTAGTCAGTTGGAAAATAAAGACTTGTGTTTCAATAAATTCTATTCACTATACGGTTTTATTAGACTAATTTCAATTGAACACAAGTATTATTTCAAATTTTCAGAAAGTTAGAAATGTCTGTAGTTATGTGTGTAAACTTCCATTTCAAATACTTTCATTTGGATGCACCGTTATAAAAAAAAAAATAGGAATGTCAACAAGTTTGAAAAACAAGTTTCCCATTTCCATAATTGTTTCTTTCAATTTGATATATTTAGCCTATTGTATTATTGATTAAAAAGTCCTGCTTATTAGAATAATAAAAGTAACATTTTTAGGTATTTTAAAGTTATATGAGTGTCCACATAATTGTAGTACTGTAACTAACATAAATTATACATTTATGCTTATTAACCTTACACTTGACTAAAAATAAACATCATTTGAATGTGTGTTTCAATCAACAATTCTCTATATATCTCTATAGCTAATAAAATGATATTTTAGGTACCGTCAGAATATTATAGTTCAGCATTAGTGACTGCACTGAAAACGTTAGCAGACAACATGGAAATTAACCTCAGTATAACAAAGAATATGAGTATCGAGGATGCGGTCAATTGCTTTGTAATCGCCTTTGAAGTGCCAGATTTGGGATGCAGTGATTATTTAGATATAGCACTACCCGCTTTATGCCATGCTGCTGGGCATTTGTCTGTTAAAGGTAATTTAGCTTATAAAATCAAATAGACTATGTTCCACTTACTGTTCATAACGATCAATACCGCGGTATTACAGCGTTGTAAAACAGCGATTTTAGCCGGTTCTTCTCGATGACTGGGTTATTTTCTGAAACGGATAGTTTTGAATAGAAATGTTATGGAGGTGGGTATTACGGAGCCGGAGTTTTATATTTTGCTTAATCGGAGTCGAAGGCGAAGGTGGAGTCGGATGCGCAATGGAAGTAGAGAAGAAGATAAATGTGTTAAATAGATAAATTAATATTATATAATAATAATATTTGACACTTTAAATGTAAAAAGCGACGAAATGTGGTATCTTCCATAAAACTTAAGGGTAAGCCCTGTAGAGAAATCCTTTGAAGAAGCAAGCAATTCCCTAAGCTACAATTTAAATTTTGTACGTATTTATTCTAACCAGTTACTTATTGTGTTGCGATCTCCGTTATAACCTTCGTTTCAAAAGTACCTAAACCGAAATCGAACAGAGGTGTAAAATCGATCGCAAGTTCCGACCTTTCGGAATCGGAGTCGAAACTCCGTAACATCCCTGGTTTTGACGTTCATAAGCACCTTCCCGTATCTAAATTGAATAATGTTTTTTGATTTGTTTTGAAAATAATGACGTCATTAGTGACGTTTTCACTTTGACCGTTGTGATCGTCACGTGGAACGGCAAGGGGCGTGTTCTGAACATTGTAAACGCTAAGTTGAACATAGCTCTTGTTGTGATATTGGTAACATTTTAAATGGTTTGGTTTACCTAATGCGCATATTTGAAGTGTATTGTAAATATGTAATGATTTGGAAAGTGATATATTATTTGCCACACAACTCCCTTGACAGTTTCAACAAGGGAGTCACCGTCTTGTTAAAGTGTAACCTTTTAATTAAGTAATTACGACCGATTTGTTTGTCTAGTCTAAGACATAGGTTCCAAATCTGGATGCCAGGACTGTACGCCAGGGATACTGCGGCAATAATCTGTAAAAGGCAGCTAAAAATTTTAAAATTATTTACTGTTATACATTCTCTCTGGACATCTCAAAAATGACACCGGTCAAAAATGGCGAATTGCTTTAGTTGAGATTCCATTATGGACCTTATTGACAATAAAAATCTTCTCACCAGAAAAAAATTTGAAAACTAATGGTATACGATACTTTTGCCTTTTTCATATGAAAGAAAGAATGGAAATGATAAATTAATTTCAAATGTCTATGGCAACAGGTCAAGCAAAATTGGCGCGTGTCTGGGCGCAACATTGCAAGGATAGCTTGCGGCACATACTGGAGCGGTTACAACAGCTCATAACACTGAGGGTTATATCGACTATCTACACCAGACAATATCAAGTTCAAGACGACAACCATGTTACAGCAGCAACTAAGTTAATGAAAGTATGTAAAACTATTTTTTTTTTAAATTGACAATTCTTTAGCATCTTTGTGAATTGAAACTCGATGAAACGATAAAGCGACAGTTTTAAAGACACAACTACTTATTCCTGTAGTATATAACATGTGAGAGAATGATATAGAAGGCAATGTTTCCTGCAGTATGTATTACAAAGCGAATTTTTGAAGGTTTCAGTTTGGTCAAGTGTAAATTGCACACACTTATTTTATATAATTTTATTTAAAGTGAGGTAGGTTTTACATGGAACATAGGTAGCTATAGAATTTGGATGCTACCCTAACTTTTCCCTATTTTAATATTTGCAATTCTTATGTTACATTTTATTTTGAATGATTGCACACTGTATAAATATAAGGAATATAAATTTAATTTTACAGTAAACACTTCTAAATTGTAAAATGATACGTTATACTGGTGACCAAGATATATATAGATTGTACGGCGCTTAAAAATGAGAATTAATAAAATAAAATTAAATCAATTACTTTTTTAGATAGTGTATTACGCAAATATGTTAGCTGGTATAATGGAATCAAATACACTGCGAGAAGAGCATATAGTTATAGCTAACCAGCAGGACCCCCTCGAGAATGTTCTTGGACACTTGTACCCACCGACTTCATTGAAAAGTTCAAAAAATTCACAACCAGACGACCCCTTAGGTGAGATACTAAAATTTTTCGCCACTGCCACTGTCATGTGTGACTTTGTAACCTTCAATGATTGAATGTATAATTATTTTCATATGAGAAAAAAAATGAAATGTATAGTTAAAAGTGTAAAAGTTACTGAAACAATGAAAAAAAAAAGTAACATTTACTAGTAAACCTAATTCTTTCAAAATGATGGCATTCTAATTAAGAGTTATAAAGTGTTTTATAATGTTATAATGTGTATAATCTTTAGAATTTTATTTTATTTATGTTGAATAATCAAACTCTATCATGCAGATTGCTGCTTAAATTACATCATATAGGATCCAAATAGTAATAGAAATATGTTCATGAATTAAAATAAAAACTATAATATGCATTATAATATGACAGATTCTGACACACAAAAAACTCTAAAATTAGTTAATAATATTACTTTGTATATAAATAACAAACATATATTATTTCAGCTATTGAATTAGATATAAATGTATTAGATGCTAGGAAGCCATACCTGCCATTTGAAGAATTCTACAACGAACCGCTTAGTGATACTATAGAAATGGATATAGATTTTGGTAATTATAAGACGGAAATCAGCAGAGGTGAGTTAAGTTTTATATAAACATAAAATTATTGACCATTTTTAAGCAATATTAGTTCATTGTAGCGTGTATGGATATCACATTCATTCGAATCCCTGTAAATAAGCTAGAACATTCAATGAAGGAAGAACCTCGTAATGAAACCATAGCATGATAGTAAGACATTTTCTAATGCCTGCCTGGCTAGCTACCACCCTCGAGTTGAAAATCTGCCGCCAAATACCTATATGTGTATTCCGGCAGTTAAAGAAAACTTAAAACTATATTTTAATCTTAATCTTAAATTAAAGTTTGTAAATGAAAACTGTTTCCAATGCAATAAGTTATATTAATAGAGACAGATATAGTGTATTATAAAAGTGTCATCGATCGGTTTGCAGGTAAAAAGTTTGCGTTCTTGAAGTACCCGTTCGTGCTGACGGCGGCGACGAAGTCCCTCGGGCTGTACTACGAGAACCGCATCCGCATGTACTCGGAGCGGCGCGTGTCGCTGCTGCACGCCGTGGTGGGCGCGGCGCCGCCCATGCCCTTCCTGCGCCTCAAGGTGCGCCGCACGCACATCATCGCCGACGCACTCGTCGAGGTAACGCATCCGCACTCTAATTATACTTTAATTATAAGCTTATAATTTTCAAATCCAGCCTCAGTTTTTTTTTTTTTTTTTTTTACTTAAGGTTTAGCGTTATGGCCATAATCTCACCTGATCTTAAGTGACGATACGGCCCAAGTTGGTAGACACGCTAAACCTGTGGAGAAACTGGCTCTCAAGTGCTACTGCCGGAACACACCTATTGGTATTTGGCGGCAGGTTCACAACTAGAGGGTGGTAGCTACCCAGGCGGGCATCAGAAAAAGCCCTACCACCATGCTATGGTTTCCTCACGATGTTTTCCTTCACCGAAAGCTCAAGCTCATTGTAGGTGCTTGGGTTCGAACCCACGTCCTTTGACGCGAAGTCGTGCACACTACCACTGAGCTATCATCGCTTTTCATCAGTATAGATGTTGTCATTAATCCAACATTCACCTGGATCGTGCACCGTCAGTCCATCACACACACGTAATGTTGATAATGTAAAGTCGCAATAGCCAAGGTAGCTGCTAAAAAAACCTTACAATGTCATAGAAAAATTGTTCAATCTGTTCATTGTAATATCTGACTCGCGCACTACAAAAATAAAACACCCAGACACTGTTATTTCGTATTTAAGGAATAGGCAATGGTATAATAACTAAACTGCCAAGTTGGACATTGTTTCTAATTAAGATGATAATGGGTCAACAAAATAGTGACTATCTTATTAAAGCTGGCGGGGAGATTTTTGTGGTAACTTATGTCACTAATATAGATTCGAAATAACTAGTTGTTTTTGCCCTCGTTTTAATATTTCGATTTTGTTGAAGTAAAAGTTATTTTTATCCTCTAATATTATTATTCTATATCAAAGGTAGTATATGCTCTCTTTTATCTGTGACAATGTGTAAGCAAAATTTCAGCATGATCAGTTGAGAGGTTAAGGCATGACAATACAACAAACAAGTTCATATTCACATTAGTTTGGATTTACAATTAAATGTTTAAATTATTTTTGTTATTCGATAGTGTCTCATTTCATCTGTCTCTATTCAAAATTATTTGATGTATTTATATTTAATATGGTTACGAAGTTCCATTACATGCATGACAATTATAGTATTTTTAATATGTATAACATAATTTACAGTTGGAGATGATCGCAATGGAAAGAGCATTGGATTTGAAGAAGCAACTAGTCGTGGAGTTTGAGGGTGAACAAGGGTTAGACGAAGGTGGTGTTAGTAAAGAATTTTTCCAACTTATCGTGGAGGAGATATTTAATCCGGACTATGGCATGTTTACCCACCAACATGATACTCTTACAGTGTGGTAAGAATAAGTTTATTTTTGTCATATTACACCAAAGTAACTGCACTGTACTTGATGGTAAGCATAGTATTATCTAAAAGCAATGGTGACCAACATAATTATTAGTTCTTATTGATGGTTAATTTAAAGTATGCTGATTAAGTCAAATAAAATTATTATTATTAACACTTGAAAAGGCTTCATGTGTTGATGTAGTATAAAAGCTTTAATCTACAATAAAATAGCTTTGTATATACACACTCATACACACGCATGCACTCATACACACACGCATACACTCACACATCCACACATCATTATATTCTAATAAAATATCCAAACTGAGGTCAATGAAAACATTTTAAAATGCCGACGTTATAAGTGTTGTTATATCCTTAACTCTATTGTATTTTCCTAATTTTATTACTTGAAGTATGTTACTGAGGATATATATACAAAATTCTAAATAAATAGGCGAATCTATTAATCTGATGTGCTACTGATTACCAATCCTTTACAATTGCTTTATTTTATTGACTTTCTTTACTTATTTAAATTTAATTTATTGCTACTTATGTAGTTTAGTTATTTTTATTTATTTTATTGTAACAGTTAAGTATATGTACAGTGTATTTTTACATATCTATAGTAATACAATAGTATCTGACCTTTGTCAGAGGGAATATAAGATTAATTAAAGAGAAAAGGCTGTATATGTATTTTGAAGAAAATGTTTTATTGTTATTATTTAAAATATATTTTTTATAAAGTCTATAAAATACGACACGTAAAATTTTACCTTATTAGACCCCCCTTTGTCACGCTATATCACATTTTCTGTGACCACCCTATTAATATTACATCACAATACGTTCTATGAGCTGTGAACGTCACTTTTCCTTAGGCTCCCGTGACTCCCCATTTTTCAGTTCCCCATGTTTCAGTTTTTCAGTGTTTTATGAATGGTCCCATATTAACATACTTTCTTAAAAGTTTATTAATGTTTCAGGTTCAATCCAACATCATTTGAAACCGATGCTCAGTTCACATTAATCGGCATAGTTCTAGGTTTAGCTATATATAATAACATAATATTGGCAGTGAACTTCCCCATGGTGGTGTATAGGAAACTAATGGGAAAGAAAGGTTCATTTGAAGATCTAGCGGATTGGAATCCTGTAAGTATGTGATTGTTTAAAGCAAGGTGTGACTTATGTTTAACTTTCTAATATTACTTATATGTTAATCTATAACATTTAGATAAGTTAAATAATACCTAGTTAATTAGTAAAGTACATTTAACTAACCTATATATAATATCAAGCGATAACTAAGTTTTGAAAGAGTATAATGGCTCAGATGGTGGTGTGCAGGGACACTGTGTCAATGGACGTGAAATCGAGTCTCCTTGCAATGATACGGAGCTTTCGGTTACGGAGAACATCGCGAGGAAACCATAGAATGGTGTTAGGTCTTTTTATAATTCCCAATTCCCTAGCTACCATCCTCAAGTTGGATATCTACCGCCATATACCTTTAAGTGTATTCCGGCAGTTGCACTTTTTATTTTCTTTATAGTTAAGGTATAGAGCGTTATGGCCATAATCTCACCTGATCTTAAGTGAAGATACGGCCCAAGTTGGTAGACACGCTAAACCTGTGGAGGGCCAGTCTCTCCGCTAGGCTTAGCCTGTCTACCATCTTGGGTCACATCGTACTTAACATCAGGTGAGGTTGTAGCCATAACGTTCAATCAACAGCACAGATTGTATATCTGTGTATGACGATACGTGTGCAGTTCACATGCGATAGAAGTTAAACCTTAATAAAGCCTACATTAAAAATACCTTAATAAAATATTTATGTAAACTGAAGACCTGTGTAATACTTCACCGTTACACATTACATATACACATAAACACATTTAAAACGCTCAGACCCTGTAAGAAACACTGTGTAATGCCTTCTGTCTCATTTACTCGCACGTTAGATTCCATGGATACTTCTATTTCACTGTTTTCTCACGTTTTATCCTAAAGAAGTATGTGGTTGTCTCTTTTTACTGTCGCTTTTTCGCTTCATCAAGTTTTAAATCACAACAATGCTAAACAAGTTTTTACTTTAATATAGACAATTAAAATTATGGTGTTATTTCCAGACGTTATATAACGGACTAAAGGACATGCTCGAGTACACGGGCGACGACCTGCAGGACGTGTATTACCAAACGTTTAGAATATGTTACCAAGATGTGTTCAGTAACTATATATTTCACAATTTGAAAGAGAATGGCGACGGTATATTTGTGACACAGGAGAATAAAAGAGTAAGTATCAGTCTATGCTTGCGTGAAATGAAACGTCCGTAAAACTCAATACACATAGAACAGAAATTATTTTTTTGTTTTTTTGTTTTACGGCAAATTATCCCTAATAATTTTCCTAATAGTATCGTTCCATTAAAAAATCACGAATGAAAATCTATTGGCACTCGTGTCTTACGCCGGTTGATTCTAGAAAGTATGCACATGGTGATGGTGGTTTAAATTCTATCTGACATAAGTGCCAGGCCTTTATTATTTGATTTGGATTGTTCTATTATAAAGAACATGTATACGTAAAATAGATCGTATTTGTCCTTCTCTTCTGCAATCGCCTGTCAATCGTCAGAAACGTTGCATTTAAAAATGAACCTTACGACTCGAAACGTGACTTCCGCAGTTCATAAAGTAATTTTGCAAATTTTACATGTTATTTATTACACATATGTATTTATTAAAGTTATAAGGTGGTCTGTCATTTCTGACTTAGTATTGATAGAGGGGTCTCAAAGAAAGAGACCTTAAAAAGATTAATTATTAAAAAAAAAAACTGTTTTCGCTTTATAGCCTAACTTTTTAACTGTACCTGTCAGAAACGTTACCTTAAAAAATGTTGCATTTAAATGCAAACTTGAAATTTCACAACGCGTCCTAATAACTTGCACATCATAATATGAGTTAAATTTAAGTCCTTAATAAAACTACCGAGTTGTAAATCAGGAACTATTATGAAAGATGGTTAAAAAATTGTTTTTTTATCTTTCCAGGAATTCGTGGATCTATATTCGGATTTTTTGTTAAATGTATCTGTGGAGAGGCAGTTTCGCGCATTCCGGCGCGGCTTCCTTATGGTGACGGACGAGAGCCCGCTCGCCGCGCTCTTCCGACCCGAGGAGGTGGAGATGTTAGTCTGCGGGAGCAAGGTAACACCTTCAAATACTTCTATTCCTTTTCATTATCATTGTTAGCTATTTTTCAAATGCGAAGTTAGTTTTAACAATACTCTGCTCTCGGAGAAGTCGAAAATTTGAATGTAAAGTTTATATGGAGTAGTAGTGCAAAAAACTACGCTTTAAATTTAGTGTGTCACTAATATTTTAACTCAATAATATAAAACATTCACTGTGTACCATAAGATTAAAATGAATAATTATTTGCAAACAGTTATTCGTTTCAAATGTCTAGTATAACCGGAACGGACCGTTTCTGTATTGGTTTCAGAACTTAGATTTCAACGAGTTGGAAAAATCTACCGAATACGACGGAGGCTACACAGCCGAGTCTCAGACCATCAAGGACTTTTGGAGTATAGTGCACAGTTTGCCATTAGACGACAAGAGGAAATTACTCCAGTTCACAACCGGTTCAGACCGGGTCCCGGTCGGCGGACTCAGTCATCTCAAACTAGTGATCGCGAGGAACGGACCCGACTGCGACCGGTTACCCACTGCGCATACCTGCTTCAACGTTCTACTGTTACCCGAATACGATACTAAAGAGAAATTGGAAGAGAGACTTATGAAGGCGATCAGCTACTCCAAAGGATTCGGAATGCTTTAACGTTGCATCACAACCACTTTATAATCTAGAAAAAATTACGACAACATCAATATAATGTATTGAAATATTTGTTGAGACAACTGTGGACAGAATTTCATCGTCCGTATAAGTAATAATAATAATGAATAAAGTTTGTTTTATTTATACAGAATTCGACTTTCATTTCTTAATACATACTCTAACTATATCCTTACTTCCAATATTTTATTTTACTTTTAACATAAGCACGCCTATGACGTTTTATAATTATTGACAGACCATCGCGGCATCGTGCACAAAAAATGCAGTAGTTCATGGGCGCTTTTTATTCTTTCAATAGTGACTCGAGACGCTTTTAGCTCATATATTTATCGAGCCCACAGATTATATAAATATTTTCATTTAATTAAATACTAATTTATTTATGTAGATAATTATGAATAAAATAAGCAATTGAAGATAAATATTGAAAATAAATTGGATTTACCGTATTACAGTACATTACCGAAACACATTACATGTACTGTAGTATAAATTGATTATTTTAATACATAAAATATTAGTCATGTAAACGGTATGCATGTACCCAGCGTTATGCTAATAAAGTAAAAATGTTGAGTTGATAAAGTGTTGAATCGATTAAAACTTCTTCATAAATAAAATCAATTACTATAGGGTATCGAATCAGTAGCGCATTAGGACATCAGTAATTGTGTTGCACTGGAACTGGGAACTGTAAAATAAATTTTTCGGAAGGGGTATATACATTTTTATGTGATTTTTTTTTAAAAAGTAGTAAATTATTTTATTAATTACGAATCAATAAATATAAAACAAATACGAACAGGAACTCGATACCGGTTTTCGTGTTCTAGACAATTAATATGCGCAGTTCGGTTTGAACATACAGTTTTCATTACACAACTTTCTCTTGTTTTCTTTTTCTTCCCTTTTTGAAGCTGAATCATTATACAAAGATTTTATATGGCGGCAGTATATCTTTAAGTCGCAAATCGTGTACTACGAGTGGGAAGGGCTGGCGGCACGGCGGAGAGAGAGCTCTCGCGGGCTGGGACACTTCCGCTGATGCACGTCTATGCTGGTGCTGATATCGTCTGTAAAATAACGTATAACTAACAATAATTTATACGCCTTACAAATCTATTAAATTGATAATTCAGTCGTGAGAATGTCTTCAAACGAAATAACGTGTATTTTGTAGCAAAGTAAACATCGGAGTTAGTAGTAGATTAGGAGCCGTTCAAGTTCAGCTTTATGCACACAATCTCCTTGATATTAAGTGACGATGCGGCCCAAGACGGTAGGCACGCTAAGCCTAGTACCGAGGTACTGGCTCTCAAGTGGACTTGCAAATGGAACACAACTATAAGCACTTGGCGACAGATTTTCAACTTGAGGGTGGTAGCTAGCCAGGCGGGCATTGATAAAAGCGCTGCACATATTATTTATTATGCTATTCCATAAAAAAAAACTTGAATCAGCTCATAGGTGTGCGCAGAATGAAGGTTACTTGTGTTTAGCGTGACAGGAACAGGCTGCAGCGGAGAGCGCGGCCGCGGCTGCGTGGCGACGCGCATGTCGTTCGCAGACCCGCTCGGTGCGGTCCTGCAGCACGGCGGCGGCGGCGGCGGCGGCGGCGGTGTCGCCCGGCTCAAGCCGCCCCGGCGCGCTGCCGCGTCGCGTCACCCCGCTCGACCGCCATAGCGACGCGTACGTCGGTGCAGCTATGCGCTCCACCTGTGCACAGCCTTTACCATATTATCACAACATACTACACCCTATCATAAATATAAAAAAAATGGTTTGAAATTGATTCTGCACATACATGTCATTAATATAGCAAAAAAAGGGTTTTATAAAATGATCTTTCCTCGTTTTTTAAACTTTTTTCAGTACAACTTTGTTCCTACTTGTGGATGCGTGAAGTTAAATAGCCTAAAACCTTCCTCAATGATTGCTCTATAATATCGAAGAAATCCGAAAGGAGGTTAATCCTAAGATTAGCGTGTTCAAACAAACTTTTCCGCTTTATTATATATATATATATATATATATATATATATATATATATATATACATACATATATAGAAACAAAAAAAAAACACCTGCACTGAAGATCAAGCACTATGTAATCAACAATTACAAAATAACGCCTACAATTAGAACAACCTGACTTTGGTAATCGCACCTATTGAATTCCGTAATATATTTAGTTCAAATAAAAGTAATCTTATGATTCTCAATTCGTTTTAGAACGTGTACAGTTTTTATTACCTATATAAGTGGGTATTGTATGATATGGTAATGTTACCTCAAAACCAACATGATCTCGTTTAGCGCGTAAACGCGGCGGGGCTGGTGCGGTGTCAGCGCGACGTCTACGCGGCGCACCGGCAGTGTTTGAGCTCTGCCCGAAGAGCCCTCGCTCCTCCGCCATGCGTATCATATACTTCGCATCCAGTCGTGTTATCTCCTGCGATCGGCCTAGTATTGTCTCATCACACTGTTTACTTGTCGCTCATAATAATTTCTCTAACTAAATAATCACTAATATGAATAATCAAGAATTCGATTAATTAAAGCAATCATTGCTGTTGGACCATTACATCAATCGACACGAGTTCTTACGAATCAATAAGTCCGAGTTTTCAATGAAAGAAAAAGCATTGTGTTGTAACACTACAAAGGTTACCTTTAAGGCCATCTTTAAGAAATTAATTTAGGCTAAGGAAGCGTTCGTTAGGACCTACCCGTGATCGCTGAATATTAGGTCGCCAATTATTTTCAAATTACTGCAATTTTTTATTTTGATGTGTAATCATTGGCTTACAGAATGGGATAAGACAAAAATCAGTTAATATTAGGTCTTCTCTTATGGAAAGGAGTTCGAACCCAATCCCATAAAAGGTCACATTGCATAAAATTGGTGGATGGAAAGGAATCCACCATCTAGAGCAACACCAATATTTAACTGGCTTATTTACAAACAGGTTATAGGCATTCATTACATTAGCCAGATGACTTCGCCTCTAGACTACGGAAGTAGTAAGCTCGCAGCATACATATAATTATACATATGGTGGTGATGACTGAGAGTTTAGGTAAATGATTTGGTACATGAATAGCTTTTTTGGATAATAAAATACTATGACCCTTCTGGATTGCGATTTGACACAATAAAATTGGGGCCGGTTAAGTCATCTGTGCAGCTACGGGGCAATATAAGTTGGAACTTATTTTTTTGTGAGTTGTCAAATATACTAACCTTCCTCTGAATAAGGCCAAGATAGCAGCCATCTCTATCTAAAATGTAATTAATGTCCAGCCCGTTTCCCAGACTTGGTAGGGTTTTCATTTCAAACAAATCACAACCTGGCACCTATTTTTTAGACAGACAAAAAAGTATAGGTTTCAATAATTCCTTTTTGTCTTCAGGACATTTGTTAAGTGATAGAATAGGACAGTATTGCAAGCACCATACAGCAAGTGTGTTACCCGCAATAGAGATCCGCTTATTCGTGCCGTTAGTCTATATTCAACATTCAAGCGGAGTTGTATCGTTTTGTATCCAATTGAGCCTCAACTCAATGACCTGTGATGAACACTTTACATTAACTAGCTTCTGATTCATCACGTTTTGGGATCAGTCTGTAGTTACAAAACTACCAACTGTCATGACAGCCACGACCCCCAACGAAGTTTTTATTCATAGATAGTCTACGATCATCATTGTTTTTGGATTGTACTTTGCTTACTTTAAATTGGTTCTATATATGAAAATGGAGTTGATTAAAACTTTAACGGATAACTGTATGTTACTTTATTAATGTATAATATATTTCTTAAAGTAAAACGTCTTTTGTTTTGCAAAAAAGATTAGTGTGGTATTAAAAAAGCGAGTCCATATTTCTTGTCACGTAAGATGTAATACTTACAAATATATTTGGATTGTCCTGATCTGGGTCTCGGGGCAAAATATCATTATCAGGCATTTCAGGAATCGGTCTCGCTTTAGTGGTTCCCGGACGCGATCCGCATTCAGTGCGGTCAGTAAGTTGTTTCTTTAAAATCGTGTCTTCAGACTTTGTCCTGTTGGTAATTGATAGTGATGCGGATGTAGGTCTTTTTGGTGATTCTTCGGCTATCGAATCGTCAAAACGCTCGTCTTTATCGAGATCTGTCCGTGACATCGTGTGGTCCAAGGAAAGCGTAGAATCGGTGACTACTGTTTCGTGACCATGCTTATATGGACTCTAATAACATAATAAAATATATATAGCCATGTTAAAATTTGCATTATTTGTCTTATATCTGATTGAATAACTTAATAAAAATCTAAAAATCTTAAAAAAATAACAAAAAATCTGCAACATTTATAGTTTTACACACAGTTCATACACTTTCTAGCCTTATCACTTTTACTTTTTTAAGTATTTTAAGGTACTATTAAAAGTGGGAACTAATTTTTAGATTTACTATATAATAATACTAATATTTAATACATAATTACGTGTTGACGATTTTTCTTTTTGAGAAGCGCATGTCTTTCCCGTGCGAGTCTATTCGCTTCTGCTATAGCTCGTGTCACTTGAGCTTGATTTTCTGCCTCCAGTGCCGAGTGTGTCTCATACAAAATTAGTTGGATCTATAAATGCAGAAAATACGTAATAAGCAAATAATACTTCTGGTTTCATACTAGCAATTATTACACCCAAGTCATTTCACTTATAAAAATGTGGTCATAGTCGATTGGCTTTAAAAAATTACTTACCTGAGGTTTTGAGAGTAAAGTTTTTAAAGTTTTCTTTTGTTCCTCTAGAATTGATTGCACCCTCTCTTTGCCTTTGACGTCTATTTCTGATTCTGTTAGAATCTATAACAAAACATTATTAATTATAATTTACTATATTTGCATTAGGACATGCAACCCTCTTCTATTACCTCAAGCATAGCTAAATCCCCACCGCGGCCACAAACCAAGTCTATTGGATCAGTTACAGCAGAATATGAGTTAGGCGGTGTTGCTAATACTGCAACCACTCCATCTAAAGCATTGATAACCGCAGGAGTATCACAGTGCACAGGTTCGCTGAGCACGTATACAGGAGCCCCAGATTGTGGTACTTCAGACGCCTCAATGCCAAGTTCTCGAAGTGCTGTTACATAACTGTCAACTCTGTAATAAGATTTTATTTCTGTAGATAAGTATGATATTAACGCATTCATATATTGATTGGATAAACTTCTTTTAATAGGAATAGCGTGTTATTAAGATTTTTTTTTGTATAGAATCTCCTTTGTATTGATCATGAGCAAGTACATAAGTCGATTTGCAATTGACCAATTTTGAGTGGCTCTGACCACAACCTTTTTGAGGTCTGGATCCGCGTCTTATATTAGAGCCTATGAGTATCTTTTCTTCAGGAGCAATATGTTGGTAATAAAATTTTAAAAAGTGTTACTGTGATAGAGCGTAATTGGTATATAATACTTACTTATCGCCAGCGCCAAAAACGACAAGTTTTCCTAGTTCTGGTATTGCAGGTGCCGGGGGTGCTTTAGCTTTTAGTACAGAAGCTAACTCTTTCAACTGGGCAGCAAGGTACGCTGAACACCGCGGTGAAGATGCATGGGTTTGTGCTACGACACCTTGCAATTCATTCGCACGCAGGGCTCTGCACAATGTTGAAGCGCCCTCACAAAACTCACGTTCCTGAATAAACAGAACATTTATATTATTATAAGCGTTAGTTTAAAGTAACTAAATTATCTTTGGCAATTATAATCATACCTGAAGTACAATTATTCCATCCCTAACTAAGTCCAACTGCCCAATGCTAATATTTTGTGGAGGTCGTAGTGTTATGAACCTGTACAGGTATTAATATTTGTTTAATATTAATTTTCACAAAAACATCGAGTAAGTTAAATAACTCACCTTGGGCAAACACGATCAAATTTGTACTCGCCAGCGCAAAGTTGTCGAGAGTTGCTATACGAATATCCAAGCTCATGCAACCTTTTCACTAACAAGGCCACTTTTCTGTAAAATGTTTGCGAATTGTGTTAGATGTTTCTTGCTACAGTCAACAAAAAAATATACTTGATTAAAACTGATCGATAACTTTTAATAAACGTATTACAAGTTTTTAATTTGTACGTTATTGTAAAGCTTTTACAAGATTTTACAAACTTTTCCTTTTTATTAGTATAAGTTTATGACCATATCCTTTTATTTACCTAAATACTAAGAGCTACAAAAGCACGTGTTAAGATTGATGTTAATGTTGACTTTATTAATAAAATATATGTAACTTATCTATAAATAATTTTTAACAAATAAATATATATTTATATTAAAAGGTATTCAAATAAACAAAACTATATATCAGTTCATACTAACGGATACAGAAGCGCAAATATATTAATTTATGTGAAAAATAGGTAGTTAAAAACACTTTACACCGACTACTAGAAACCCCCCTGAAAATAATACATAAGTATTCTAAAGAAGTAACAAGATAAAAATGAACTGGAAGACTACTATAATATAAGGTAGTTGCCTCTTTTATTCTATCTCTTTCTTTTTATTATTAGTTAGTAATAAAAAGAAAACACAGCCGAGCATAAAGTATTATGTAGTTAAATTAATGGTGAAAAAGAAAATACTTGCTTAGCTTTAAAGGTGTTCACCCAACCCGTTACTGTATCTTTATTAACGCACGCAGATATGCGTTCTTCTCGCAGATGAGGCGGTAATAAATCTGATAATCTGTAATTAGTGCGTGTAATAAATATTTGTTAGTAATAATAATAATAAACTAACCCTATTGATTATTTATGTAACTTATTAAAAACTGTCAGAGGCTTTACGTACATATACCTTCTCAAAATATAGTTCTTCACAAATATGCAGATAATTAGATACATTTAAAAATATGTGATTTGCATTTTTTCCATACGTTTCATAATATTATTTAATAACATTTTTACAATTTTGCTAGTGATAATGAACAGTCCTTACGAGAAAGCTTTATTTTTGATGCGGATTCGTGCTATAGCCGCTGCAAAGTGAATCCTTTGTTCCCATATCGTGGTCTCGATTTCTTTGAACGGTGAACCCGTCTCGTCTAGCAGCTTTGTCGCTCTCTCCATATCTTTTCTGGATCGTGCTCCCCATCGACGCCGTGCCAACTCCATAAGGAATAACCATGTTATATGACGGTACTCTGTAAACTGTGAAATGTTCAAATAAAGATTCAGATCAAGAAGGTTGTTTTAAAAAATCTTTAATTAAAGAAGTATATTTTCTGATGTGTGAGAATATAAGTACACATAAGGTTTTTTTTATAATTACCATACAACTATATATAATACAAAATCAGAATCAAAAAAAGAATAATTAAGTCCTTCTATCTTTAAACAAAAATATGGTTCTGCTTGCATCTTTGGTATGCGTAACTTTTGCGACCCGTTAAAAGTTCGCATTCTCATTTGCAAGTATTTTGTTATAATTATACTCCGTTCAAAACTACTGATTGGTAAAGTAACACTGTTCATGTAAGACTAAACTGTCACATATATGTATGTATCTACACTCGTATGCTGTTTCACTTTTGGCAAGCTATATAATTTTACCTTAAACTGTGATGAACTATATGTAACATGGAAATTGGCCGTGGTTTGCAATAGGTGGTACTTTATGGATAATCCTTTATAAAACATGATATTTTATAAGCTTTATTTGTAACATTTTGTTTTTCATGTAAGTCTCTGCAGTTATCAAAATAATTAAACAAGAGTTTATACGTATCGGAATAAATAATGTTACTCTCAATTTTTGCTATGGTTAATGCAAAACATCTATGTATAAAGTGTATAAAGTTCGTATTTTCATGGCTTCGTTCTCAACATTCGTAAAAGAAATTGTTTCAGTCACGAGAATGTCGTACCTAATGTAAGTTAGATGGGATCGTACTTTTTACATCTTGTTGAACCTACCCTAACTGGCAGTTATTATGCGATTATGGTCTTTTAATATGCAAACCTTGAATGTGGAAAGAATTGATCAACCTTCGAACAAGTTCACGAACGAAACAATAATATAAAAATTATTGTAATACGGAATATCTCAAAATAGATTTATGAGAGAGAGTTCTTGGTTGTTTCATAATAATTTTACGGGTTATTTAATGTTACGATTACTTTTATAATAGGTCGAGTGGTAGGAAATGCGATGATTGTGCTCTATTGGAACATGACAATAGATTTGGTTTAACCCTTTTTAATGCAAACTTTTTACCAGTTGTCTTCATTCCGGTTTCATTTAATTTTATTCAAAAACATGAGTTTGTGCATTTCCAAAAGCACGTTGATAGCCATGTACAATAAGTTATGTATAAAGGGAAACACTTGACATTACTTTTGGCTGGAAAGTTATATTTTTTCACTTAAATGTTATGGGTGATAAAATGCACTCAGAATTACTCAAAAATATATTTTTAATCATGCATTAAAACACTCGCCTTAATAATATGTTTTAGCATATAATCGCATTCCGATGTAAGCCGGTGTATATCTAAAAATCAACAGGGGTGAAGTTAACCTCTCTGGACTTTACTAGGCGAATGCAGCTATGATAGCTCAGTTGAAAGTGTGTACGATCGCCGAGTCAAGGCACGTAGGTTTGAATCCACTTACAATGAGTTTGAGGTTTCGATGAAAGAAAACATCGTGATGAAACCATAGTAAGGTGGTAGGACTTTTTACTGGACTGGCTACAACCCTCAGATTGAAAATCTGCCGCCAAATACCTATAGGTGTTCTGGGAGTTGCACATGAGAGCCAGTACCTCCACTAGGCTTAACGAGTCCACCATCTTGGGCCACATCGGGTGAAATTTTGATCATAACCTTAAATATAAATAAGCATAACAATCCCGTCACAGTAGCTCTATTTTAGTTTGTCGTGTTTTGGGTTCGGCTATTGTATATCCTCCTGCAGAGAGCCTTGTTGGCCTGTATGATGAGAATGACCACCGCTAAAATGCCAATATATCGGTAGTCACCGTTGGTTTTGCTTGTTCTGTACTTACCATGCAGAATAGCAACGTATTGTGTAAAAATAAATTTGTTTAGCGTTACGGCCACAATCTCACCTGACTTTATGTGACGATGTGGCTCAAGCTGATGAACATGCTAAACCTGTGGAGGGATTGGCTCTCAAGTGCAGCTACCGGAACACACTTATCGGTATATGGCGGCAGATTTTCAACTGGATAGCCAGGAGGGATTTAGAAAAAGCCTTATCACTATAATATGGTTTCCTCTACTATGTTTTCCTTCATTAAAAGCTCAAGTACATTTCAGGGATCCGAACTCACATCCATTGACGTGGCGTACATACATACTACCAACAGAGCTGTCATCACTTCAATAGAAATAAATCATAACATTGAATTTGGCT
Organism: Actias luna; assembly: GCA_039707435.1. NCBI lineage: Eukaryota > Metazoa > Arthropoda > Insecta > Lepidoptera > Saturniidae > Actias > Actias luna. Next base: position 5,183,172 of record JAZHAC010000034.1, on the reverse strand, counting down.
TTTCTTAAATTAATAAAAGCGAGTAGTACATACAAAAATATATGTATATATATTTATAAAATAGATAAAAGTACTAACTTGTTTATAATTTGTAAGGAAATGAACATCATCTATGGCCTGGTCCAATACAGATTTATCTGTAAAAATAAAATATTTTAGCTCCAGCAAACGCGACGCCATATCGCGTGTCACAGATATTTCATTTTTACTTATAGATTCGAAATGTTGAATAATAAAGAGGCAAGATCATAAAACTATATTAGAGGATCGACATATTTTTTGGCAGACAGATCAATATCTCTGAAGGGTCTAAAAAAGTTTTATTTTTATTTTATTAGCCTGTTATCAGACGATGTGTTATTTTCATTACATACTACACTGTAGTTACTACCTTGGTTTTGTGAAGCGATGATAGCTCGGTGATTGCGTGTACAGACACGGCGTCAAAGGACTTGAGTTCAAATCCCTGCAATTAGCTTGAACTTTCAGTGAAGGAAAATATCGTGATGCTAAGGGCTTTTTTGATGCCCGCCTGGTTAACTACCTCTCTCAAGTTGAAAATCTGACACCAGATACCTATAGATATGTTCCGGCAGTTGTATATATCTTGTTTATAAAAAAATTAAAGTAACTAAGGTGTAGTGGTTAAAAAATTAAAAAAAATTATGTATAATGTTCTAATAATTTCATTATAGTTTTTATTATTAGACGATTTGATGATGTTAGATTAAATTCGAAATCATCAGAAACATGCTAATAGTGTGGAAACTAGTTACCGGCGCTGGCACGCGAGTGTTTATCGCGACATTATCGAAGGCATGCTGTGATAAAAGTTAAATAACGCTTTCAAACAGTTGTAAATTGGGTTCACGGTGTTTAGGAATAGCGTCGAGCAATTTACAGCTGCGCTAAACTTTTCAGTTCGTGACACTCGAGGTTTGAATGACTTTCGCTTTTAGTGAGAAACTCCTATAAAATGAAGTTTTACTGCTTTCCTTTGTGATTTATTGGACTTTTAAACACATATCCAACATAAAGTATTTTATTTCTTAAGCCTAGTTTGCGATGGATACATCTATTTTTAATAATACAACTATGTATAACACTATAAAATCTGATGTTAAGTGCAATACAATACAAATCAGAGGCGACTGATAATGAGTCAAAATTCACTGCCATTCAATTCGCGACTGTTGCCAAGCTGGCCAGCTTAGATACACACACGTTTTTTATCAAGGAGTTTTTTCATGTTATTTATGCTTGTTCATACTTAAATGTCTATATAAAAATATGAGTCTCCATTAATTAATCTATTTATATTTTTCCCTAATCTGATAAGGAATTCGTAATTGACTAAAGTGGTTGATATAACTAGATCTAAAAAGATTATTTTAATATTGTCTGTCTTACAACGGAATACATCGTATATGAGCGAGTAGACGCAGCGCATTTCTTGTTCATCTGTAAAATCAACTTGTAGGGGCGGTTTGTAGAGTAGACGCGCAGCTTTCAGGACCTGTGTCGTCATTATTATTACAAACATTAAAATATGCATGATTATAATCAATTAATTAGCTGTATCTGCGACTGCGTTCGCGTGCAATTAAAACTTATTAAATTAATTTTACTCGTCTTTGTAACTTTTTTGGTTACTTCTATCGGTAGCAGCGTGATATTCAATAGTCTAAGTTTTTCCTCAATAGATACTAGTGCTCTATGTTTTAAATGAATTAAGCACCAACATGTTTATACGTTATTAGATGAATCACTTAGTAACTATAGTTTGAAATATACTAAATTCAGTTCATTGTTAGATTCAAATGTGTATTTATGTAGGCCGATGTGGTTAAAGGGTGTATTCAGTTGTCTGTTGGTTTACATATAAACGACAGTTTCACACGTGAGGACACGTGCCGATTATTTCCCTAACTATCATATACAGCACTGTTTTATGTCACCTAATTTTAGAACAGGTATATTATTATATTTTACTATTCAAGGAGAAACTGAAACTATATTTATGACTTTCACAATCGCACCTAAGAAAAACCAAAGTTATTTAGTTGATTTTCATTAAATCATTAGACAAGATAGATTTGACTAAATTTTAAACTAGATATACGTCTAAATGTTCTACAGAAAAACACATATGTATGAGTTTAATAGTGCATTTTTTTTATATTTCATGTTTCAAATAATATATAAATAAAAAAATATATACAAATAAGTATTCGTCTGTACTATTTTTTTCTTTTTTTCCCCTTTGTAGTCAGTGAATTTACTCTATTTAGTTCAGAATTTTGTCCACCTTATTAAACTTTCTAAAATTTTAAGAAAAAAAAATCATCAATAATTTGTAACACTTAATTAGTCATACCTGTTCAATATCCCAAATCGGGCCACATGCACTTTTTATTGTCACCGGTGGAGGTGCATGCGGGTTCTTGATAGACACCACTAAATTCCATGGAGCCCACTCCTCGGGGGCTTCTTCCATTGCTTTTTCGAGATTTTCCTCATCTTCCCTGACAATTTAATTTCAACTATAAGTTCGCTATTATTATAGTATTTGTAGATTTACATAACAGATTGTAGATGCAAAGTTAGATTACTAAAATGTTGAATGACTTGCTTACTAAAGAACTTCTATACAATATTTTTCATGTTATCTGTGTGGAAGCACTATAATTGTTGAAGCAATGTAAGAAGTAAACGTATTTAGATTTTTTTAAAGTTTAAAATCAAGTTTCATTGAAACATATTTTAAAATTCATGAGAGAAACTAAAAACCACTATTGCAATCTCCGTAAGAATGCTTACGGAAATTTATAGTGAAGTTATCCAACGACAAGAAAAAAACCAGTGACCAGATTCTAAGAAGCTTTATATTTAAAAAAATACAGTGTTTATGATACTAAAATTTTCCAGTCTTATATTCGCGACTCATTATAAAAGGGGCAAGTAATTTCTCTCGTTATTTCTCGTTTATTATGTAATAGTAATGTGGATTGTGGCATTGATAACCTGCAAGAATTATGTGTTAAAAGATAAAACAATTACTCTTTGCTATTTAGACTTTAAACTGTTTATTTTTGTTGCTATATAGTTTTATAATATCTTGTAAATCTTTATAAGATATTTAGTTATACCTAATATCATTTTAATAGCATTTAATATTTAAGTATGCAATTGCAGTTGCAGGTGTCGTTTGCAGTAGTATTTAATAACTAAGTAAGCAATCTAAGTATATATTATTATATTTAAGAATGAAAATTAAGTTAAATAATTAGTAAATACGTACCGAATATATGTGTGCTCTTCCGAGAAAATAACCTCCATAAAAATATTTATAAGTTTTTAAAACCTATCTTAGGTACACATTCTAAATATGTCATGGTAATATGTAGTTTTCAAAGAATAATAAAGCGTTGTTATTCATTCGTTTAATTCAAACTTTTTTATTTACAGGAATTTGTCTAGTTTTTTTTAATAATACTATAATATAATAATAAAGAATTTTTAAATTATTTCCAACTTTTTTTTACAATCTCACTTTTCCATATCATGTTTGACGGTTTGTCAGAATTAATGAATAATTTAATGTTTATATTTCAAGCCAGTGCTAATATTTTTGGAAATATTAAAAAAAAATCTTTATTACGGAGCTAAAATGTAAATATAACAATGTATAATACTTGCAGTTCTAAGTCCTTCTGCATAGCTACAAGAATAAAATACTGCTGAAGTTTCCATTCTTTGTCACTGGGTAGAACGAGCTTCTCTGCCTCGCTTGTATCGCCGTCTTGTCTGGCGGCTTCTTCTTGCAGCAAAAGTTGTGCCAGCAACTTCGGATAAACTTGAAAAATATTCCCGTTTCCATACTGACTTATCGCGACCCATAAAGTATTCGGATCGTATTTGCCAGGCATTTCCCATTTCAATTCAATATATAAAATGTAAAATTTATTTTAAACCCACCAAAATATATTGTTATTAGTTACGGTATCATTTTTGTAAAGAATAATAAAAGTTTTCGGAAGTCACGCGTAAATCTTTCGACGAACGAAAAGCTATTGCGTTGAGTGTCGTTCGTCAACTGAAAGACTGCAGAAACGAACAACTTACTAGTACAAACTTGTTGAATACAATTATATTAACGGAGTGTGTGTAGTGTGTAGTTCGTTCGTACATCCGTTCACATAGTTATATAAGAATACATAGTACTTCAAAAACTAATATTTACTTTATTTATTTGATAATAGACAGGTACTCCTTAAAAGCCGATAAACGATAGTTTTAGTTACATAATTTTATATTGTTTTTTAAATTGTACAGCATAATATTGAATCTAGGACCTTACTAAGATATTTAATCGGAAACGGTGCTTCTATACATCAGATACTGTAAAAAGGTCTTATTACAAAATTAAGAAAATATGCAAAAAATACAAAAACATCGAATATTTTGATAAAATGTAAAAAAAATATATGTAAAAATCGTATTTCGCCCAATAACATTATCATACAATAGTTCACGATGATATAGTGTTCATTAGGAGAATTAGCATGATTATGGATCCACTTTTGACGAAGGAAGAAAGTTACGCTGAACGAAGAGAACTATTCAAAAATATTTGGGAAGCAGCAATGCATGCCGATGGGAATGAACCTGATGTTATAAACAAACCAAAAGTCATCAAGTAAGTATTTAGGTACGACATCAAATTATTGAAAAAGCATGTCCATTGGATTTGAAAATTATGTCTTCAAAAGTCTTTAGGCATCTATACTATATGCTACTATACTATCGAAATATGTTAGTGTAATGCATTATAAATGTGACAATAAGGCTAGTCATTTGGAGTTTCTTAGCAATCCTAACACGTTTGTTAATTTGTGTCTCGCAAACCATTCGGCCAGAAGTAATGAAAAAGGCTTAGAATTTTAATTTATAGATTCGCTCTAATAGTACGTGGCGTGCTGAACCTGTAGGCAAGCGGAGTAGAATCAAAAAGAAACACGAACACTGGAAGTTCTACAATACATCGTCAGTAGTCAATATTGCAGGCATTCAGATGTCTGAACACATCCTTGTACAAGTACTAACCACCTTTGTGCATCTAAGAGTAAAAACGGGGTTAAAAATACCCTGGATATCCACGGTATTGTGAATATATGTATGTGATAATATGCTGCAATGGGAAAACAAATTAATTAATATTGCACTTTAAGTTTGTATAGTAGCGTTCTCAATACTACCTACATTTTTTTTTTATTATACTTAAGGTCTAGCGTTATGGCCATAATCTCACCTGATCTTAAGTGACGATACGGCCCAAGTTGGTAAACACGCTAAACCTGTGGAGGAACTGGCTCTCAAGTGCTGCTGCCGGAACACATCTATTGGTATTTGGCGGCAGGTTCACAACTAGAGGGTGGTAGCTACCCAGGCGGGCATTAGAAAAAGCCCTACCACCATGCTATGGTTTCCTCACGATGTTTTCCTTCACCGAAAGCTCAAGCTCATTGTAGGTGCTTGGGTTCGAACCCACGTCCCTTGACGCGAAGTCGTGCACACTACCACTGAGCTATCAGTTCTTTTTTATCGGCGGTATTGTAGAAAAAAAATTAGTTGTAGGTACAGCAAATTATATAATATTAAACTAGAATTATAGAATAAGTAGAAAAAGTATAATTTATATAATGTAAAAGTGAGGTTGATAATTACTCCATATGTTTTATAGGCAACTCAGATGCATAAATAATTTTGAAGTGATGACGGCTAAGTTAGTAATATCTACGGACGGCGCGTCAATACACATGAGTTCGAATCCACCTGCCTACCTGAGCTCAAGTTGAAAATCTGGAGCTAAATAACAATAGGTGTACTTCGGCAGTTGCACTTGCGGGTCAGTTCTTCCACTACACTAGGCGTAGTGTATCCACCAACTTGAACCACATCGTAACTTAACATAGGGTGAAATTGTTGTATTTAAAAGATAGCAATTGCGATGGGCGTGTATTCGTATTTCGTCTCCTTTACGGCTTGATCTATTTTCATGTTTTTTTGTTTATTTATGGGGTCGCGTAGATGGCTCTTAGGTATAATTAGACCGGCCTACGATTCCGCTTTTGTTGTGGTGTCCATGGGCGGCACTAATCACTTACCATCAGTTGAAACGCTTGTCCGCTTTCACCCTTTTCCATAAAAAAAATGTTTGGTGGTGCGACGCTGCTATACAAAAAAATATATCCAAAAATATACTACTTTCGGAACACACCTATTACTTTGTTGGCCGCAGATTTCCTACAAGAAGGTGATAGCCAACCAGGCGGGTATTAGAAAAGGCAAAGGAAAGGAAAAGGGCATTTTAACACAGTGTAAGTATATCTATGATAGATTTATAACGTATTCCTTGCAGAACGTTGAGGTTGGACGAAGTGGATAGATGCGTAATTGGTAAAAGGAAGAAGCAACGAATCAAAAATTTGAGAACAGTCTGTAACAAAATTTTAGATTTCTGTGATAGACAAGACGCAGATGATAGAATTTACAAACAGGTCTTAATTTTGTTAAATTTTCATCGCTTTAAGCGGGTTCATTAGTTTTATAAGAAAACATTTCACTTAATGCATTTTCCGTCATAGTATGTAGCTTACAATTAAGTAACATGCAGTTGTTTTACGCCATGCGCTTCATTAAAATCAAGTAGTATTTACTAATATGAAGCCCATATGTATACCGAACGGAAACGTTCCTATGACTAGACTATTAAAACCATAAGCATGTTCCTCTACAATTCGTTACTGAATTAATCAGAAATATCAAATTAGTAATAAAATAATTAAAATGTGATTTTGCAGATAGCAGCACAAGTTCAGGTACCATTAAACAGCAAATTAGAAATTAAACAAAAGAAAACTAAGCCCGTTCGCATAAAAAAGATGGTTAAAAAGGTGAAGAGTATGTTGATTCGTCCTATTGGTTCCAATCGAGGACATATGATCGCGACCGATAAGCGAGACGTCATATTAGAAGACAAAACAAATAAAACATTAAGGAACTCTTCACCGACGAAATTAAAAGGAACAACTTTGCTGAAAAACTCATTGGTTAAAAAAGTGGTAAAAGAAAAATTCTAAATCTGATAACTTAAAAATCTAGTATATACCTAATGATCCGTTCGGTGACAGAACCAAGTCTGTTCAAAATATTGTCAAACAGAATAGGTGCAATATTAAAAAAAAATTGGACATTCACTTCTACCATGGACTAGAATGGTCATTTGAATATACGCATAGGCGAAATTAGTGTCGGATCATCAACATGGTTTGGATATTTTCAGGTCCAATAAAATACAATTATATCAGGTCTACGAGGATATTAAAACGTCCCAACAGTATTAAACAATTACTTCAAGCACCTGTAATTACTATATCTTATAAAGTATCGAGTAGATTTACGCTACCCTAAATATATATTGTGTATGCTAACGTTTTCTTGTGAACTCAGTATCGGTAAATGTAATATATACTTTTTCATTTTTAGGCTTTAATAGTTAACGAGTAAAAAACTGACAAAAATGAGGTTTTTTCATTAATTTTTATCATATTATAGATATTACAAAATATTACATAAAATTCTTAAATTCTAATTATTACTGATGAATACATGTTGATCGATTATTTAGGAGATAGTTTGGAATAGCTTTTATCTATTAGTAGGTATGTATCTTAATACATCTAAATAGAATCTACCGAGTACTTATCCTACAAATAAACCAGAAAATAGACTATACTAAATTATAAGGTATTTTTCTATGCCAAAAACTAATATATGAAAACAAGTACCTTCATTACCATTTAAATTACCTAACTTCACGTACTATAGAGCCACTGACCATGAACTCGCACGTTAAGCATGCATAGTCTAATCTGATAGTGCTTGGCAAATTATTTAAATGTAGGTATATAGTATTTGAATAAAGAAATATGTAACAGTAGTTCTTAAACATAAGAATGGGTAATGTCTCTAACGTATATCCACATTCGGAAGAATCGAGTCTAGAAACCAAGAATATACCTTCTTCCTATTTTTCCTAAGTTTTCAACTAATTCGTCTTTTTAAAGAAAAAATAAAGATTTATGAGAATATTATATTTTGCTTACAACCCTTGCAATTTATAGTCTGTCATTAAAAAAAATACTAATGTATTCTGTGGAACTCGGTGTTGACATTTGATGTTTATCGATGCTATTATATATCTTGTAAGAATTACAACACTATACATTTTATTATCGATATTAAAAAAAGAGTTTGTAACCTTATTTATTTCATAATATAAAATTGTATGCGAAGTTTGAAATAAATGGCATAAACCTTATAAGGATTTAGAGAAAGTATGATAAAGAGAGATTAACCTTTTGCGAAATTTAACTGAGATATAAATAGTATAATGAGGTATAATTAATAAATGAATATTTCTTAAGCTACATGTGAACGTAATTGTTAAACACTATCTGGAAATTATAATATATTTTATTATAATAGTTTGGATGTGAAGTAATTTTTACTGAAAATGCAGAAACCACTTCCATAATGTATACTATATTTGACTTTCTCTCTTTAATAGGTTAGATTAAACTGTTTTTAAAGAAACTATTTTTTGATAATTAGGATCTTTATTCATACTTACACTAACTTTTGACAACATTATTTTGCAAACACTGTGAAATCTATTTTACAACATGAATTATTAATATATGATAATGAAGTTACAAACATAAAAATACACGATTTATTTATAAAAAAAAACTATGTATTAAATATTTTATTAAACACTAATCTTAATACTATATGAAGCTAAAAATAATAATATTAATTAAAATGAAACAGTAAAATAATTGACATGAAAAGTATTTTGATGTGAATTTAGTGAGATTGGCAATATAGCTAGTCTCATAGCCCTTCGTTGAATATATTTTAATTCAATTTTTTTATCCCATCGTAGATTACATTCTTGTATAATTCTATTTCCATATATGATTGGCCCGTGTATGTAGAAATGTATACATATGTATACATTGTTTTTATATTAATAACACGAATGAACTATTAATATGGTATTAAAATAGTTGTTAGGACGTACTTATAATAATTTATTGTATTCTAAATTGTAGTTGATACATCGATTATTAAAACGTCACTATTACTATGCGGATAAAATCAATATGTGCTGTACAGTGAAGTATGATAGTTCTATCTCTGTTTTACTATAGTGCATCTACACTACAATTGTCAAATAATTTGTGACAGTGACAGTCACTGATGCCTTTTTATTTTCGTCAACTGCTACTGAAATCATGCATACGGTACAGTTTGCGTAGGCCAAGTAAAATAAAATAAAATTGTGCCGAGACATAAGTAAAGCTATATTATGTAGTGAAAAATAAACAAATTAGGCCTTAAATCGGGAATATTCCTTTGGTAAGGAATGGATTTATGTTTTGTATTCTGTGGAATTAGCATTCAAAGTTTTGTGTTGTTTAAAATGGATAGAATAATAAATTGCATGTTGTTTTAATTCCCACGCTCATTTTGTGAATGTTGTAGATACTTGTTAAAGGAGTTCCGATAATGTCTGACTACGATCTTCAGTTCCAAGCGGATTTGGAAAAGGCACAGGCGCTGAGTTTAGAAAGTTTGGCATTAGAACAGTTTCGTAGGCAGAAGCTTCTTTCTAGTACAGGTAATTGACGTAACATTGTTTACTCCGACAGATAGTGATGATCCAAGGTCTTGCCATTCAAAATCTCACTAACATAAACAAAATGAAAATGTATATACTCTTTTATAAAACTAATTACATTCATAGGCCTTTACAAAAGGTAGTAAATAGACTCTTTAATCTTGATATTGAAAAGGCAAATTTTTTATAACTATATAGGATTCACTTAGAGATCTGAACCTTCTTGTATATATTGTTCTTGAAATATACATTAATGAGACTTATTAAATGTAATTCAAATAAATAAGTTTAAATATAGTTATACATTTAAATTCTACATATATATAAGTAAGTCATGTTGATAGTATGGATTTTTCAGGTTAATAATTAACATGTTAATTTGTAAACAAAGTAAGCAAATGAAAGAGATGATAGCTCAGTGTATGGATGCTGGGTCAAGGGATGTGAGTTTGAATCTACCTACAATGAGCTTGGTATTGGAAAGCACTGTGATGAAACCATAGCTCGGTGGTATGGCTTCTTCTAATATCCTTTTGGCTAGCTTCTCAGTCCAAGGTGGAAATCTGCTGGGAAATACCTGTAGGTGTATCCTGGCATTTGCACTTGGGAGCCAGTCCCTCCACTAGGTTTAGTGTGTCCACCATCTTGAGCCACATTGTTACTTAACATCAGGTGAAATTGTAGTTAAATTAAATTTAAATTTCAAAATACATAAGGTTGCATCCATTCATTACTTGAGGTAATTTTTCAACCATCCTCTCGCCTTAGCCCCTAGTGAGATGCCTTGAGTTTTTACTCAAACCCTTCTCTACTCTTATGTAAGATTCTTGAAAATGCATATGTTTAATTTAAATAAGTTAATCAGTATGCGACTGCAATGGTTTTCTGAAATTTATATTAACAAAAGAAATTTATTTTCTTAGTGTAACCCAGTTTTTTTACAATTTTGCAATGTTTCCTGCTGAATTAAAAATCTGATATCTGCCTAGGTCCCGTTTCCCCCACACGAGATTGGTGAGATTCGACTTGACCTCCTCCCCTGTTAACTCCACACATAATTAATGGACTCCCCCTAAGTAATAATTGTGACAGATACATTTGGGCTTATGGTTTCTAATGAATTAGTTTACCATTTAAAATATCTACCTTTTATCAGTACTAAGAGTGTCTCATTTATGTAACATTAGATTATTTTTATCTTTCTATGTTATCTTACAGTTCAATCTGAATAAAGTAAAAGTAATGAATATCACAGTATACATCAGAGACAATATGAAAATAAGTTAATGTAAAGTTCTCATATCCTAGCCAGTTACATTATTTATTTGAATCTTGATAATGCATTTGATATATTGTTATTAAACACCTGGTTGGTGGCCTGAACATTGTTTACATATTTCTGTCAATATTATGTGATTATAAAATCCATTCATAGTTTTTATGTGATGCAAGGAATATCCATGCCTATTTATATAAAAAATATAAAAAAAGTTATAGAAGTAAAGAAAAAATTAAGTTTACATAGCTTGTTATTTATTTCTATCACTGTAAATTTTTAAAGTGATGATGGCTCAGTTGGTTGCGTGTACAGATGCCACATCCTTGAATATGAGTTTGAATACCAGCAATGAGCCTGAGTTTCCTGTGAAGTTAAATATCATGATAAAACCACAGCATGCCAGTAGTGCTTTTTGTAATATCCACCTGGTTAGCTTCCACCCTCAAATATAAAATCTGCTGCCAAATACCTCTAGATGTGTTCTGGCAGTTGCACTGGAGAGCCAGTTCTTCCATTAGATTTACCGTATCCACCATCTTGGGCCACATCATCAATTAACATCAGGTTAAGTTGTGCAAAGACCTCTAAACCTATAAAGCATAAAAAAAGAAATTATGAATGGGAACTTCTTAATAATAATAACATGAGCTTAATTTTTTAGGGTACAATTTTTATCTCCGTAATAATATATTTGGGTGCCAGTAAAAATATAATATGCTCATAATAAAGGTTCAAGGGTAATAACCAATTGCTTTAATTTACAAACTCTCATGCAGTTCCCAGTTGTTATGATTCATGCATTTATTGTGACAATTGGACATGTGTAAACAACAAAAATTGAAGTGCATCATTCCATCTGGCTGGATGTGGGTTATCAACGAAATGAAGTGTAAAGGCATCGATCTGATGTACTCAGTCCAAGTATTCATTTTTTTTTTAGCGTTATGGCCACAATTTCACCTTATGTTAAGTGACGATGTGGGTCAAGACGGTGGACACGTTAAGCGTAGTGGACGGACCGGCTCCTACGTGCAATTGCCTGAACACTCCTATTGGTATTTGGCGCCAGAAATGCAACTCGAGAGTGGTAACGAGCCAGACGGGCATTAGAAAAAGCCCTACCACCACGCTATGGTTTCATTACGATGTTTTCCATTACCGAAAGCTCAAGTTCATTGTAGGTGGATTCGAACTCCACGTCCCTTGACGCGGCGTCTGTACATGCTACTAACTGTGCTATCGTCGCTACAAAATATTCGAAATATCGATTCTTGTAATAATGGCTTTAAATTAAAAATATTAATAGTATTTTTAATTTTTACGAAGAAATAGGCTTTTTAAACATTTTTGCATATTACTTAATAGGTGCATTTAATAATAGTAATTACTTAGTAATAAAAATTCATTTAGCTCCCTAAATGACCTTTTTTATGTTAATCGTCCAAAATATTTATTGTTTTTTTGAGCTTATTTAAGGTAAACATGATAGAAAAATACAATTATTTGCAAGTATTTATTATCCCACTGTTTTAGTAATTGAACCAAAACTATGTAATTAAATTTGGATTAATATGGTTGTATTCGAACATAATATAAATAAATAAGTACAACTTGTCTTATAATTCTTAATATAAAGTAAGCAATATATTGTTGAATATCAAAAATTGAGTTCATAGGAGCATGAACCATCATGAATCATAATATTTTATTTAAATCTCTATGAAATTGATAGCAATACTTTCGTCGTATCTATAGATAAAACAATATAAAAACATAACAAAAGTAATCAATGATTGGTGTATAGTGTTATCATATCGATATCGTGTTGCTTAGATAATGTACGGGACATCGCCAGCGTCAGTGCACGACGACGCGAGGAAGAGGGACCTCCGCCTGCCTTGCCACCGCCACCTCGGAAACCACCACGAGGGCGACCCTCAATCACAGAGACTACAAGGTATTTAATAACAAAACCACTGAATATTCATTATACTTTTATTATTTACTAGGTGTCACCCGTCCGCTACGTTAGGCGTTTTTTTGTTTTTAGCAACCTTAATTGTCGTCGTATTTCAACCAGTTTATACAAACGTTAAAGAATTATACACCTAAACCTTTCTCATAAAACACTCTGTCCATTGGTAAAATACGCGTGAATATCCATTCAGTAGTTTATCACCAACAGACAGACAGATAACGTGGGGAATTTGTGTTTATAATACATAGCGACTTTGTACATCTTTGCTTGACGGTACGACGCAACTAGTAGTGTACGACATAATCGAGATCATTCTGACATCCTTTGTAGTTAACGATGTTTAGACATGTTGTATTCAGAGATACAGGGTTCCACTTAGCGTTGAAAAAGCTCAGACTCACGGCCAGGGTTATTCTCGTTACACTTGTTGTGAGCTTAACAATAATTAATTCAAATGGAATGAAGTATGGGTCCATCCTTGCGAACTTGGCGTGTGTTAAAATAATGGCGACATTAGTGATCACAACGGCCGTGTTTATCACGTCGAACGGCTTAAGGCATATTTCAGTAAATTAGACGTAGCGATAGTAATCAAACAGAGTAATAATTTGTATGCGCTTCATACATTCATCAGGGTCATTCATCGCTTCATTCAGGGTTAAGCTGATATGTGTCCTTTCGCTGAGAGGTTCTACGGTTAGGCATAAGAGCGAAGACCATTGATGAATTATAGATTTCACGGTAGTCGCCGTTTTAGGACTTTGCCGTTGCGTCATTTGGTATAATACAGCTAGTTTGAGGTGCTTCTATAAAAAGCGTAGAGCAATATAATTGTTATTAGTTGTTACTCTACAGAAACTAACGTGTCGACTGTCACTTATTTGGCCGCATTATAAATATCTATGTATAAATAAACAATCATGTATTTCTATTAATTATGTCATATAGAAGCAAATGCTGCAAAATCCTCCGACATAGAATAAGGTGTGGACAATGTTTTCATTTCCAACACATGCAACAATTTATTAGTTGCTACAAATAATTGTGATATACTAAGGATCATTGTTTTGAATAAAGCTATGATTTTCATTAAATTCGGAGTCATTTAATGAAATGGAAAAATTGGAGATGCTTCTTTTGTTTTTATATGGTACGATACATTCTAATAGGTATAATGATTATCAACAACGCATAACTAAATATTATGAACTTGTTTATTAGTACACTAATGTTTGACCTTAATATTATTCTAATGGCGTAAATTGTTATAATCAATTAAGCGATAAATTTCGCATATTAATTTAATATTTTTTATGTATTGTTTGTTAGTAGACGTTCCTCAGATTGTAAGAAATGGCGCGAAATCTGTAATTCCAATAGACATTAAATGACATAAGAATATTAGCACTTGTGCAAATTTCTATTACATAACATTACGGCCACTACAGTCACAGTTGTCAAGCAGCAGGCTCTCATTGTTGTAGTGTGTTAAAAACGGTATGCTTGTCACAATATATGTACACTGGAACATAACATTTTCTAACTCAGTCATGAGATTTCAAAGTTAATTAGCATCTTTTGTAATAGAAACTTCGATTTTACCGAATTAACGATGATCCTAATTGGGCTTGCCATGTGGCTAATAGTTAATTTGAATTTTTTGCCAGAACTGGTATAACCTACACACTTATTTATTGGAATTTCGCAATATAAAAGGCTCTAGAAGAATGTTTAAACGTAGGCTTTGCAAAGAAAAATTCGTAATGTGTGACAGCAATCATGTACCATTTATATTATCTCGAATAAAATACGCTAGTAAATAGGAGATTGGCGTACAATTGTTGAAATGAAGTATTGCACAACCAATTAATTAGTTCAAACAAATATGTGTAATTTTTTTCATTACTGTTATTTTACTAGTTATAATAATAGAAAATCATATCTATTACGAAAAATATCACTAATAAACATCATTGTTTTTAAATACTGAAGACATATCTATAACAGATTGTATTAATTTATTTATGTCAGCAAAAAGTGGATAATTCCGTAAATGTAATAACTTTATTTCATAGATCACCAGGGACCAGTCCGACTCGAGAAGAGAGCAGTGATTTAATTTCTTTCACAAGTCCAACAAGCAAAAGTGCGCCTAAAGATCCTCATGCCTCCCTCAAAGAATATATCGACCAAATTAACAAGTAAGATCAAATATTTCAGTAATATTATTAATTCTTGTTTTTGATTATAATCTACGATTGTTCTAATTATAGTCAGACTGATTGTTGTTCTTTTACAAGTATTAATTTTGGTCTGTGAATGTATATTACTTGTATTTCAGTGCATTTATTTACCAAGTCACGGTTTCCACTATAGAGACCGGGGCTGAAACCTTTAAAAATGGTAAAAATTGGAAAAAATAATAGTAGGATGAAACCCATTGGAAAAGAAAGAGAATATAATAAAAATGAGAGGAAAATAATTTACGGCCGATCTGTGGTCGGGAAGTGGAAGGGGATGAGTTTTTAAGGGTAAAAAATGGTTTATCTCGATCTCCAGCAAAACTACAAGTCCTATGGAAAAAAGTTAAATGGCGAAGTTGTAGGTAATAAAAATATCTACAACTTTTGTATTTACACTTTTAGTAATTTCATATGGACGAATCCCAGGAGCTTGTTAATGACGTTGGAAGTGCATATTAAAAACGATGAACAGATTTGTTATACTTATGATCCTATGCTTGGTAAGCCTTGTAATATTAAATTAATATAATGTATTAAAGAACATAAAGTAGTTAACTTATTTACATAACTATATGAAATAAGCTATAAAACAAGAAAGGAAGTGAATAGGGAATAATTGTGAATAAGTATGATTATTAAAGTCCTTGTATTAAAGTATTGTTGTAAAGTATATAAAGAGACAGTCTAAAAGAGAGTGTATAATTATCATATAAGAAGATAGACAGCTTTATAGACATTATATAGACAGACAGGCACATAGTGTATTATTAAGCTAGTAAACAGAAATTCAAATGGAGATAGTATTATCATCAAGTAAGTAGATTTAGTTAAGTAGATTAATTCTTATAAAATGTATAGAGAGACATTTCAGCAGAGAAGTCCTTATTACTAAGTATGGACCGAGACAGTCATAGAGATTTTTATCGATATAACTGCAACGAATACCGTGTCTACTGTAATAACAGTGATAAAGAATAATCTAACGTTTAATGTTCTATAGAAAATCGGTCCACTAAAAATGTTAATTATTAAGATGAGTATTAAAATCTAAAACCATATTACGTGTGTCGTTTTATTACTATGTAGTAGTAATTTGTGTTCATTTATATTTGAAACTACGGACAGACTACGTGTAATACTTGAAAGCATTAAGATTGTACGTGGTATTTGTTTGATATGCTTATCTCACTATGCACTATGATTAAATTTTTTACATTCGTTTTTTGAAATTTAAATACCAAGGTGATCTTTGGATGATTATTTTAATAGTAGTTTTATTAAAATTATTTGATCGATATGTAATTTATGTGACATTAGAGAAAAGCTACCGTTTAGACACACAGGTCCATTGGCTGTCAATGTTGTCGCACACGATTGCAAATAAGAACTTTTCTTTACTTATTCTTAGTTTAATGTTCTAAATCATGTTGGTATAACGGGATTATATTTGGATACTAGTTCGATTACTACAATAACCCTGTGGTTTCTTTGAATGATAACGCTTCTATGAATGATTATTTACGACGCTCGCTTAGTTAGCGACCACCCACATTCAAATTGAAAAACTGTCGTCAGGTACCTATGTGTACATGTTTCAACTAAACTTCCAGTTCCAGGGCTGCTCTGTGCTTATTGTCATAGGTCACATGTATCTTAACTGATGACAATAAGGCGATGTCGTGAACAAAAAGCTAATCCTATAAAAACCTATAAAACCAAAAGCTAAAGCGTAAAAAAGTTAGTATTTCGTATATATAGATTTATTCATAATTAAAGGTAAGTGTTAGTTACAATTCATAGTGTATTAAATGGTAACCATAGTAGATCAATCTACGACTCTCTACGATCTACGATCTCGGGACTATTCCCGTTTGTTCAACAGAAGGTATAAAACTGTAGTACAATTAGCGGGAGAAGTCACGTAAACACGTAAACAATTTTTATGTTAAATGAGTCTACGACCTCGTCTGGACTTTTAAATACCTGAATCACTAATCACATGGATAATTTTTATTTGACCTGGCAACAGTTTAAAATGAATATATGAAATAAATCCTTTTCAGGCTAGGCCAGCAGACAGAAGAACTTACGTTATCGACTCCCGAGCAATCGCCCATCATCATGAACAACCAGCACTACAACCAAAGGCCGGGCTATCCGTACGCGCCGCAGTACAATTACAACTATCACCAGCAGCCGTATAACTTGATGCCTCCGTACCCGGTATCGACACCGTATGGTATGCCGTCACCGATGCCGACGCCGATGCCGACCTATGCGTACTACCCGCCGTCCGTTCCTGCATCGCACGAAGCGCCTCCGACATACGTGCATGTAAACCCGTCAATGTATACGATACCTTACAATCAGACTCGTATGGCGTCTCCGTCTCCGTCTCCGTACGCGTATCAACCGCCGACATATAACTATAACACGACGAACATGATATCGCGTCCGACGCGGCCGGCGAGTCTGTACCCGCAGCTGGGTCAAGTCCACACGTACCCGCCGCTGAACGTCCTCAATAATAACCAAAGTACTGAACCACAGGCGCCTGTGCAAACGGAGCCATCGAAGGACAACATTGAGGGTACCAGTTCGAGGAAATCTTCCGAAGTCAGTATAGGGGTGAGTGTACTTTGTAAATTTCTGGAGTTATATTTGTACGCAAGGTTTACTCCGTACGCTCTGCAGCTATAATTACTTGGTGTAATTTAACGTACGTACGTAATTTAACAAATCAGAATAAAAAAAATTAATGTATAGGTACTCAACAGAATAGACTGTTCATTAATATTACAAAAAATACGTTTTGATTTCGTATTTATTTTTTAATAATTGTAGACATTGAAAATGTTATTTGTCATATACAATTAGCATAAAATTAGTAATTCTCCAGTACTTTAACTAAGTTCTATACAAACATTAATCTTCATTTACAACTTCCTTAATTCTATATCAAAATTATTTCAAACATATTTTAAAGTTAATATCTGTTATTATTATTTATTTATTATTATTGTTTTGTTAGCTATAATTTTTTGCGTGTATCTAAAGGTTATATTTTTTCCCCGGTAACTGTATCTTTTTACCAGATGATAAGTATTCTATGTTGCTATGATATACAAAGGTAATTTTTGTTTTCGAGACTGATAGTTTAAAGTGTACCGTAAACAAAAAGAAACTCTCGTTATTATATTGGTATAGATTAGCGGTTCTCAACTTTTTTATGTCAGCGGCGCTACCCACTACATACTTCGTACAAATTCGTGACACTAACATAAATGCACACCCCCTGGTCAACTAACACAAAATATTATATTTGTAAATCTTGTTATACCCTTTGGTAGGTGCTTGCAACTCTAATAATGGTTGTGAACCGCGGACTCTATACTACCTGATGTTTGATTACTTTCATGTATAAAATATGGTCGCTGGGTCAGTTAGCATAATAAGTAATTTGTTTTTTTTTTTATAGTCCAACGAGTCGAATGATACTATAGGAAGCCTGCCGAAGTCCATGAACCTGATAGACTTCGGCTCGAGGAACACAGTCGGCGGTCAAGGTAGCGTAAGAGTCAGTGTGTTAGAAGCGTTTGATCCGCTACTTACTGAACAAAATAATCCTGGTGAGTGGTTTGTGGCCTCATTCGCATTAACGTGGACTTAGAAATGACTTCAATATGTACGTATATAAATAGCTCTTCCCCCGATTCTCCCCCGGGTTTTGCCCGTCTAGCCTCAACAATCCGTACTTGTGGGTGTCAAAGTCTTTAAAAAAACGTATATCGACGGCGAAGTGCCACCTTCTATCTGACATTTTCAAATTCACATTTTATTGATTTAAATATAAGGGTAATATTTTTTTTGTTAGCTCGGTAAAGTGACTGCACTGCTGTACCTGATGTTAAGTATAGTACAGTCCAAAAACAGCAGCCACCATTGAGAGAACGACCATCCATCGCCAGTCGCTAGTGTCATGACGGCCTGCGTAAATGCTTTTTTATGTTTCTCTTGGAGGACCCGATGTTATATGAGGACCGGAATACATGAGCTGGGAGACTGTTTTTGGTGGTTCTTTTCGAAACTTTTTGGTTCGAGCTGTAATGGGGGTTACCGTGAAGCTATGACTTCGAAGTCCAGCGCGTGTAGTTCTATTAAATATAGCATATTTGGTGCATATTGTAAAACTTTTGAAGTGTGTTTTTCAATTACGTAAAACAAAAATTAGATATTCCTCCTAACTAAACTCCTATTTATCGGAATACCTTCTGTCTCTACAAAGGACTCTCTTGTCAGTTAGAAAATAAATGCACTTCAACGTCGATATGACAAATTTCAAGTCGATAAGTCTGATAGTTTCAGGGTTATCATGATGAATCAGTGAGGAGTATTTCGCTTATATATAATACTAGCTATGTCCGCGACTCCGTTCGCTTGGAACTAAAATGTTATTTAATCATTTTAGTAAAAAAAAATGTTGTATAGCCTATGTTACTCAGGGCTAATATAGCAGTCTAATGGTGAAAGAATTTTTGTAATCGGTCCAGTAATTGTTGAGTCTATTAGTTACAAACAAAAATAAACGTTGCCTCTTTCTAATATTAGTATAGATCTAGCGCTCCCAATATCTTTTAATACGCGGCGCACATACATGTTTACTGTTTCGTCGCGGCGTTCAAACCTATCTAGCTGGCCCAAATAGATAGGTAAAACGAAACGAGAAAGGTAAAGGGTACTAGGTAAGTATATTAATATAAATTATCTATTCATACTTTGAAGCGTTGATAACTCAGTGGTAGTGTGTACGGACTCCGCGTCAAGGGACGTGAGTTCCAATCCACCTACTAGCATAGCATGATGGCTATATCTAATGCTCGCCTGGCTAGCTCAAGTTAAAAATCTGACGCTAAATACCTATAGGTGTGTTCTGGCAGTTGCACTTGAGAGCCAATCCCTCCACAAGGCTTAACCTTAACAATAACTTTAAAAAATATGCCATTACTGCCACGTAACTACAAAGAAATGGATTTGTTATTATTATTACATATCTTTATTTCGGACTGCTAATATAGTTATAATCTATTTTCTATATATATATATATATAAGCAAAATACAGTTTTTTAACGCTCAAACAAATCAAAACTACTAAAATTATCGAGATAGGACTATGACCATTTGATGCTAAGTTTACTGTAAACGGTTCTAGGCTATTTAGCTTTTGGATTTGGGTGTACCTTTGAAAAATTGGAGAAGGGTAAAATGTGCCTAGTCACAACATACACTGTACATATAGAAAGCACTACAATTATGTCCCACGAACACCATGTACATGATGACAAAGCCATTATACAAGTGACCCTCTTTTTATTCGCTTTATTATTTAATCAGCTATTTTTGTATTCCCATTCCCAATAATATATAGTTTTGGAAGTTTTATAAACATATTTTAGTGCCGTAAAATTTATTAAGTTTTATGTTTTATTTTTTCGTGTACTGCGCACTTTATAATACTTTTTATAACTTTTATGATGGAATATTTTATATATGAAACTTATGAGGATTTTATGATTAAGGAACCGTATGAAAGCTTATATATAGTAAAAGCCAGTGTAATTTTCTGAGTCCACACTCATTATTTCATGATGGTGTCGTTTTCTAAACTTTTTGTAAACTATTTTTATGACATAGCTACTATAAATCGAAAACATCATTTTGTGCTGTGATTTTTCTAATCATATAATCTTTGCTTGTGATAAATCACAGAATCATTTCACTTATGTTCATTGTATGTTTACACTACTTATGTTTATTATTGTTTCCTTAAATGTGTCATTGTTATTAATACAATGATTATATATGATGTGATTAATAAAATTTATGTCTTATCAAAAAGATTACAACTGAAACTAGGTTTGTAAAAATAATGCTTTTATAGTGTACACGCATGTGTTTTATTGTATTAATAGTAGTATATAATGTCGTACATAAGAACTCAAAGATATAATAAATGAAACATATGAGCGTAACGTAACGCTACGTCCATTATAAAAGCCCCACCGCTTGTGTCTTGTTTTTTACTTGCCGCCTCTGCGCATGTCCATCTTTTTTCTTTCCCTATAGATACATTCCCGATGACTACATTGTTTTTGGTCTACAAAATGTTCTCACACAACCATATATATGTTGTTAATTTCCCAGAAAGGGTTATAACAATCTTGGTTTAATTCTGTACTTAGATATAATCCAGTCACCAAAATATTAAAAATACTTTGATAAATAAATGTGACTATTCATGTTGACAATGGCTCCACTTTACGGCCATTTTTTAAATTCAGTCATAGCTTATAACAGTTATTTTATCTATTGGGCAAAGGAAATTGCAATAAAATCCGTAATTAAATTTATTTAATACGATTATTTTATTGTTATCAAGGAAGTCTCGTTTTATGGGATAAAAAGTGTCCTACATTTTATACCATGGTATTAGTTATTATATGTCAAATGTAAGCAAATTGCCCAGTAGTTTCAGAGCCACTATATAGTTTTCTAAGATTATGTAATATACGGATTTGGGTCTGTTGCAGTATTATTATTTTACTAGCGATACGCACCGGCTTCGCACGTGTAGCACCAATTATCTATATACATAAGCCAAAAAAACAAAAAAATCTGTTCATCTGATCACTAACAAAGATAATCTAAAAATTCATGAATATCTGTCCAGCGATTAAGAGTCAATAAATAACATAAGAACGTGGGCTTAAATATAAGAAGAACATGTACAGATTTTTTTAGTTCTCTTAATCAGAGCGTTGTTCTTGCTTCGATCTATATTCACCCATTCAAATATGAATTTCTAACAATGTTTACTGTAGTTCATACATTTAATCTAAAAATATTGTCAGAGTATGCAGTCGCAAGCGAAGGCTCTAACAGCGTCTATGAGGTGTACGATCCACTCGACTTCCTCTACGGAGAGACAGAAATGCGAGATGCGCCTGTCTACGCGACCATCAGTAAGCGAGACAGCAGTATGTTGCCGTCACCGCCGCCCAAGTCGATACCTTCCGTGCCCGCTGTTACATTAAGGTCTACTACTGTAAGTCTTTATTATACATCGATCAAATATTTCATTGAATTGCTTTGTCAGCGAATTTGTTACCGTGAAACTTAAATTATTTAGTAACTAGTTTTTTATCCGCGGCTTCACCTGCGTTAGTATTGATTTTGTCCAGCATATCGGATGACGAAATAAAAAGTTTCATACAAAGTTTATCACTCTCTTTCCCCACTTCCAATAAATCTTTCGAGAGAAAAGGTATCCTATCATCGTCTCCAAAGTACTATCTGTCTCTATACCAAAATCTATTATAATCGATTCAGCGGTTTAAGCGTAAAAGCGTAAAAGCGTAACAAAGAAACAAACTCACTTTTTTGATGGTTTTTGCAACTTTTTTTATTATAGCTTATATTGATGGTAGCTTGATGTTAAATAACCTAAAGCCTTCCTCAGTGATTGTTCTATCAAATAAAAAATATATTTTGAAATATGACACTTAGCTCAATAGATTACCGCGTTCAAACAAACAAACATTTCCGCTTTATAATATTAATATAGATGAAAAATGCAATACAGCAGTCCATTGATTTTATATAGGGGCGTGTCACATAGTATTTATTTAGCTCCGACCAGTAAGGAGTGTCTTAGATTATTAATATTACTTCAAAATAACTGTTTATTATGCTTCATCGTTCGATAAAAAGGAGTAGTAAAGATGATAGGAACCAAAATTATAAAAAGGGATAATGTCGCATTTCACTTGTAAGCGTTTATAGAAATAAAGATTACTAAAATAATTCGTAGGCAGAGAGACCAAGCATATTGGATTCTTATTTTGAAATTTTATGATCTATCTGTGTGGCACTAGTTACTAATTCCCGCTTTCTCTCCATACGTACGTGTGTTTTATTTTTACACTAATCAGAGTGCACTAGCATTTTGCCAGAATTCGTTTCGAACAGAAAAGACGACATAGCTACTTTATAAGGTTAAATTCTCTATGTTATTATATGATTAATTACAACTAGTGCGTATTTTTAGCGGAAACTTAAGCTGCCATGTGGTCACTTTTAAAACGATTGCTTCATGTTATAATTCTATTTCTTGTCATTCGTGTCATATGTCATAAATTAATTAATTAAATAAAAATAAACACAACAGATGTAAAATTAACACTGGAGACTCTTAATTGTAAGTTTGTTTGTGTTTGTTAAGATGTAAATTTAAGTATCAAAAATGTTGCTCAATTTTTGATTATTTACATTTATATCAACGATTATCTGGACCCGGTGGCTTCATTCATGCGGAACTAAAATTTAATTTTTTTTCCTTCGGAAAGAATTTTTTTAGTGAGTAAAAGTACTCTGTCCTATTCTTCATTAATCTGTTTATTATGTACTAACTGTGCCCGCGACTTCGTTCGCGTGGAACTTAAAGTTTTATTTAATGATGTTCATAAAGAAAATGTTATATATTCTATGTTACTCAGGGCTAATGTAAAATTCTAAGGGTGAAAGAATTTTTGAAAGCAGTCCAGAGGTCTTGTGTTTATTCGTTACATACAAAAATACTAATCTTTTCTCTTTATAATATTAGTGTATACTAAAGTAATCTTTCGAATCTGGCTAATATTTCCTGAGATCAACGTGTTGAAACAAAGAAACAAAAAGTTTTCAACTTTATTATATTAATAAAGATTGGTTGCCAAAAAGCGTAATTTCAAATGATTATTAACTAATCATCGCTACTCTCTTAGATTACAAAATATTACGTGTTTAATGTATTGTTTCATTTAATGTATTTGTAATATTATACCTTTTATTTTTCTACGCTCCTCCATATATAAACTTTAACTATGTCATTATAATGTACGTTTTTTTATTAAAAGAAGTTTACAGCTTTCATTTCGTACATTAATATAAACAATATATAAATAAAATAATCTGCTAGTTATTCTTCAAACACATTCTTCTGTTTAAGAATATTGAATTAGTTTTATGTTGATTTCAGAATAAACTGTACGATAGTATTGTGAAGACTACAGCCAGAAACTACGACAGTGAACATAAAGCATTTTTAAATATGGTACTTGATGTCCGGAGTGAGTATATTCTTTACACTGAGTCAATGGAAAATATATATTTTTTATTGTGTTTTATAATTGTGTTATTGTTTAACAGTTCAGATCTGCAGTGCATCAGTGCAGAGTAGTAGATCTGAATGTTAAACTTATTGATTAGTTTCGTTTAGAGTAACGAAAGAATTTGTATAATGATGTCTTACAAACAACTTCATTACTTTGAATGAAGGTAATATGTATTATTTTTACAGAAAAATTCGTTTACACTGATGAGAAAACAAATCCAGGGCACGTTATAGCATCACGGTCCGGTGGTAAATATCCTCCGAACACGAGTATTAAGATTCTAGTCCACCACGCTCATTCCGATGAGCCGATAACCTTCACATCTGACGGTGAGTGAATGTTTTATATAATGTTATAATTAATCAATATGTATTTTAGGTCATAGCATTCCTTAACCTATGAAAGGCTTTGAACTATTTACGCTATAAACACCCTTCGCAAATAACTGAGCTTTGGAATACTTATTTTTTTTCCTTTATGTCTGTGGTGCAGTTATAAAATCTAGATAAAATAATAAAACAAAAACGGGGTAAATATAAGAAGTTATTTAAGACTATGTATGTGGTTGTAGTTGTATGTTGTATAATGTACTTAATTTTTTAACACGGGTGATTGTACTTCATTGCATTGATCTGCAGAATTACATACTAGAAAAATATACATTGTAATCATCATCATTATCTATCAGTACCGATGTACTCTCACTCGTGATGACACATCATCATTATCCATCAGTTTCACTCTTGATGACACTCTCAGTACTCGTAAAACTGTCTTAACACCACTTAGTTTTCTCCAAGTATTCTTGTACTCTTCTGAAAGTATCCACGCCGCAAAAGTATTCACTGCCTGGTGGGAAGTAAGTGAGAAGGCTCCTAGCAAGTAAACTGGAAATATAGGACCATCGTATACAAGTTTTTTTTTGTAGTCTATGCAGGAAAACGCGAGAGGGTGAAATGTAAATGTATTTAGTAACAGTTAAATAGGGTCGCCAATATTAGTACTGGTTAAGCATATTTGTATATGACACATTTTTTATTATTTGTCATTTAGACAATTTGCATACTTTTGATTTGACTTTCTATGGAGATAGGATTCAAAAAATCTAGATCAACTGAATCGATCTCTGGTTTTCATTGCAAACCCTATGCTTGTTAATTTTATTCAAAATTAAATATGTATTCCGGTTTGTTTCAGTGGAATCGACTGTAGAACATGTGATATTAACTGTAGTTTGTTCACTAGATGAAGATATTAGAGATGATATGTCCGGATACATGTTAAGGGTAAGATCGCATTACTTTTTATCAGTGCGCTTTAGCAATCTTGAAGATTTCAACTCTTTTACTATATTTCATTAGAATATTGATAAAGCGGCCCAATATAAGTGATTTAATTAATTTCATTTAAAAATACAAATATCATTATTTTGTATTACATAAATTTTGTGTATATAAATAAAAATAAAATATTGCATTGTCAAGTATTATCTAATATTGATTGGTGGTAGGGTTTTTACCCGACTGGTTAGCTACTACCCTCGGGTTTAGACTGTCGCAAAATAAAGGTTCAGTATAAGCTTGTGTTCCGGCTTGGTGCACGGGAACTAGCTCTTTTTCGGCAAGTTCAGCAACATGGCTGTAATATCCCTAGTGTTACAGCTGTCTATTGGCGACGGTAACCACTTTCTATCAGATGGCCCGTCTGCCTGTGTTTGCTGTCCAATAGCATAAAAAAATGGTTTTTAAGATATAAAAAAATTAAAACTTAAAAGGAGAAGTTTTAGTCTAAATCCTAATCTACCATGTTGATATATTTATTTATAAACGCAAACTTATGTGATTTTGGTGGTATTTTAAGTAATATGGTCCGAGTACTGTGCATAAGTGAAGTAAATTATAAAAAATAATTTTAGGCTTGATTTATTAGGTGCTACGAAAAGTCTGTATAGTTTTGATAATAGAGCCACCATATTGCTAAAGTGTTTTATAAACCTGAAGATTTGTAGGATATTGGATTAATCTGTGATAATGGTACAATGTTTTATAAATGAGTTGTCGCTAATTAAAAGGTAGACGCAGTGATCGTTCAGTAGGTAGCTTTTACGGACCTCGCGTCTATGCATGTGATCTCGAATTCCTGCATTGAGCATGAACTTTTGTTGAAGGAAAACATTGGAACGAAACCATACCATAGTGGTAGGGCTTTTTCTAATTTATACCTCGCTAGCTAGCGCCCTTAAGTTCAAAATCCACCACCAAATACCTATAGGTGTATTCCGGCAGTTACACTTGACAGCCATCGCTCCACTAGGCTTAAAAAGAGAGATAGGCCTAAAGAAAATTTCAAATGAAATGAATGTATTTCAAGGTTTGGGGTGCGAAAGAATACCTAACACCGGGCAGCTCGTTAAGCGAATACGATTACATACGCGAGTGCGTGCGCCTCGAGAAAGATGTCACCTTGTGCTTGCACGAAGGTAGAGATAGAACACTCGCGCGGACTGAACGGGACGATGCAAGAGATTCTCATCTCACTTTAGACGATCTGCTGCCGACTCAGGGAGCCACGCCCATGTTGTCCTTTGATAACTTGAATATATTATTAGGTATGTTGTTACTTTACATTCTATCGTCTTACATTTATGTTAATTTAGCAAGTAGGATCAACTTGTTATACTCGTCTTAAGTTGTACTTATATTGCTAAACTAGCTATGTTACTCAGGGGAAATGTAGCATTCTAATAATGTAAGAATTTTTTAAATCTGTTCAGTAATTGTTGAGTTTATTCGTTACAAACAGGAATACAAATTTTTTCTCTTAGTAAGTTGTAAATTAGTATAGATATATTGCTTTCCCCTGCTTTATGTATACTATTTTATTCCTCTGTATACGTTGAGTCTACTTAATATATACATGAAGCTTTTTCAAGAAAATATCGTAAGCGCAAAAAATAAAAAATAATAAAAATAATAAAATAATAAAAAAAATAATAAATATCTTAAAAAATGTTTTTTGTTTGTAACCTAAGAATTATCTTTATAAATTATAGGTAGTATGTTAATATATCCACCATTTTATTAGAACCGTGGTTACTTATGGACAACAAATTAGATTATTTTACACAAATTAAAAAAAAACACTATTTTTTAATAGGGTAAGAAAATTCTAACGTGTAAAGTGCAAATTGTCGCTTACGATGTTTTTCCTGAAAATATTCGATATATCCTATTATTCTCACTATATAGGGCCTTGTATGCGCTTGGAATGCAAAATAGGAGACAATGCCGTTGTTTCATTTTTTTATGTGTGTAAGAGAATAAATAGTTTATTTACTAATTATTTACAGTGCGCCTATGTTTTTTTATTACGGGACGTATATTTCGCAGTACATTTTAAGTGTTGGATTGATGTGTAAAGGGAATATACTTTATAAAATGGGTCGGTATAATGTAAACTCCATACATTTGTCAGTATATTATAACGTCTTAAATTGATGTGAGAAATATAATAAAAGAAATGTTATCTTGTTTAAGCTCTTAATTGTATGTTTTTGATATCTACTTTTGAATGCGTTGCAATTGAATGCAAATGAATTGCAATAGTAAAAAAAATATGTCTTGCTAAATGTTTAGCGTTATGGCCACAAACTCACCTGATGTTAAATCGCAATGTGTTCCAAGATAGTAGACAGGACTCTCAAGTGCAAGTCGCAAGTGCAACTGTTGGAATAGAGCTATAGGTATTTGACGGCAGATTTTGAACTTTATTTAGTGGAATATGCAAAAATTTAAACATATATTCGTTCATTATTATCGATAATGATTGGTTACAGAGACGTTGGAAGGCGAATTGTCTCGAGCAGTAGGTATGACGAGCGGTGAAGGCAGCTGCTCCCCCAAAGCCGTGTTCCAAGCTGTCAAAGCGATTTGCGCGTTGGCGGGCGGAGTCGAGACACTACATATAACACATACCCTCAATTCCTTCGCTCAAGCTTGTACGGGTCAGGTATGGTTATTTTACAAAAAATACTAAATTATAAGAAATACGGTGGTATAGTAAGTATTAGTAGTGAGATTTTGTACGTTAATTCAAGCTGATTACTCGATTTAGAAAGAAACATGTCAATTTTTACATAAAAAGTAATGCAGAATTTAATTTTTTCTTTACAATAACAGCGTGTTACATTGCATGATACAGTTCGTAAGTCTGTACCCGCCTTTAAAGTGTAACGATTCCGCAATACGCTGTTTTGACTGTATCGATTGACGGTAGGTTTGAATGCAAGTCTTGATGTGTGTCAGGGTGGTGCGGGCGGTGGCGCAGGCGTGATGGTGCCGGAGATAGAGCGCGAGGAGGGCGCGTACTGCCGCGTGTCGGTGCGCGGAGGCACGCGCCGCGAGACGGTGTCGCTGCAGGCGGCGCGGGTGCGGGACGCGGTGCGCTCGCTGCTCGCGCTGTACGCGCGCACGCGCCTGCTCGACTTCAAGCTCGCCGAGTCGCACTACGCAGCGCCCTCCAACACTGCCAGTTAGCACACGTTCCTTTCTTCAAGAGCTTTTAACAACACACATATCTTCAAATATATTGCGATCGTATATTCAACCCGATGTCACCCGCTCGTTATGTTAGGTGTTAAAACCGCCAAGCGATTTGATATTTTCTAAAATTTTCACTTTAACTTGTCGTTTTGTTGAATTTAACAAAATCTATGTTTATGAAGTAGTTTATAATATATTTTGTGTTATAAATTGCATATTAAGAAGCATTAATCAAATGAAATAAAAACCCTATAATAAGAATTCACATCAATCAAATCACATCAAAATCAAGAGCTCAACATCATGAAAGTGGGAATATCGTAACTACCGAAGTAGTTACCATGGAGGTAGAGGTCTTATAACTTTTGTAACAATATATTCGTGAAATGAATTTGCAAATTATTATATATCATGATAACTATCTTTAGTATGATTTATCCATGATGCTTGGTATCGTTGTTTATTTATATTTTAACTAGATATTACTCGTAGCTTCGCTCGCGTTATTATTTATTTTGTCAAACAAATCGAATGTCGCAATACAAAGATTGATGCATAGTTTATCCCTCTCTGTATCCCACTTCTAATAAGTTTTTTTGCGAGAAAAAGTATCCTATCACTGTGTCCAATATCCCATCTATCTCTGTGCCAAAATTCATTATAATCGAATCGAATTTTAGGTGTGAAACATAACAAAGTCACTATCGCATTTTTAATATGAATAATAGTTAAGATGATTATTTATAATTGATTGGACAATATCGATTTCCAGAGGCGATAGGGAGCGACACGATATCGGAAACGACTCTGTTCTGCATTGAAGCGGTACATTGTCTGCCGCTCTGCTGGAACCACGACGAGTACTTGTTCCACACGCAGGTGTACCACGGCACGCGCCCCGTCAGGACCCTGCGCCTCACGCAGACTTCCAGGATCGAGTCTGCTGGATTCTATCCGAGGATCATATTCGATACTTGGTAACTATATATTCGCGATAACAAAATATGAAGATTATATGAATAATAATTATCTCTATTTCAACTTTATAAAAATTTTGCATTACACATGTTTTTTTTATGGAATAGGGGGTAATTGAGCAAGTGTGTCACCTGATGGTAAGTGATCATCGCCGCCCACGGACACTCACAGTTCCAGGGGAATTATAAGTGCGTTTCCGGCCTTTATAGTAGAGACTGGCTCTCGAGTGCAACTGGCGGAACATCCTATTGGTAATTGGCGGCAGATTTTCAACTTGAGGGTGGTTCCTAGCCAGGCGGGCATTACAAGAAGCTCTACCACCATACTATAGTTTCCTCACGATGTTTTCCTTCACCGAAAGCTCAAGATAATTGTAGCTGGTTGGATTCAAACTCGTGTCCCTTGAGGCAACGTCCGTACACACTAACTAACTGAGCTATCACCGCTTCCTTGTGTACAATTTATCTTTGAGTCTAACTATAATTGATTAGAAATTTAGCATTTAGTTCATTGCAGTTAGAACAAAAGATTAGTTTTATATACACCAAAGCGAATACCGACATTGTTTGTTATCTACAGAAGTGGAATCTCCAGTTACAGTATATTATATACCATTCCATTGTTAACATATACCTATATTAATATTACACCGTGAAAAATTGTTTGAACGTGCTAAACGTAGGAACTACCAATTGGATTTCAAAAAATGTATTAGATATAAACAGTAAATATAATAATAATAGTTATATAAAGAAATAATTTATCTGTACGTAGTAACCATGAAACTTATTGCAATAACTAGTTTATTGCAGATGAAGCAAGTTATGTTGTTAATTAACTTAGAACTTGTGCAAAAGTCATTAAATAAAGTCTCCGAATAAATTAATTAGTAATTGTGGTAACAGATGATGTTGTAATAAATCTAATGTTTAATACGTGTGATCTTTTGGCGGCACCTTTAAATAAGTAATTAAATGTTTTATTAAAATGATGTTATGTTGTATTCAAAATAGGTTAAATTTGGAAGATTTACCTGTGAACACTTTGCCTCGTGAGTCAAGGCTCGTACTGACGTTGTTTGGACGCACGCAGCGCACTGTCGACACGCAGCACCAGAACAACAACAATAACAACGAGGACACTGAAGACGGCGGGCAACAACTAGAAGACAACGGCGATGTGCAATATGAACAAGTCGAACTCGGTTGGGCGGCGATACAGTTATTTGACTATGATGGGTGAGTTCAAATCTTGATCTTTTAATGTTGTGTAGTAATTTGTAACGGAGATATCTGATAATATACAAAAAAAATTACAGCAGTCATGAGGGCTGCCGACAGAAGTCAAAACTGAAAACTGTAAATAAAAGAGAGATACACTCTTTGCATATATATATAATGTATACTAATAACCCACACAGTATACATATAGCTCGTGGAAAGCGTGCGGTGTCGATGACGCGAGTTCTATTATTTTTGTTCACCCAAAAAGTGCTCAACTTGCCCATACAAGTTTTCACTTGAAAAACTTTTTTAATTGCCCTGATGTCAGAGCATTTTTATTCAGTTACTCTTACCTTCCTAAAAAAAAAAAAAATACTTATCTAAAATTCTTTGTCCACGCTCTACGGCGGCCACCGCTGAATTCGCACATGTACATACATTCGTGCCCACGTAAGCGCATCTTGAGATGCCAAACCAGAGAGAAAGAATAAACAGAAATGGTGAACTTCGTCCACTCACGCCTTCTGAGATAACCTTTCTCTTTTCCAATAGAAAAATTTCCAACTTATAACTTTATCCCAATTGTCTCCACGCGTTTATAGCAACCACAGATATATAAGTAATTTTTCGGCAGGGGTGAGATATTTTTGACAGACAATAAATCTTTTGATCATAGGGTCCATCTCAACCGTACCATATGACGACCACGATCGTTATGGTCGCAGCGAAAACGCCACTATTGAGGTCATTATTTTCACTCACACCTAGTCCACAACGACCCGTTTGCAAGGGTGGATCCATACTCCGTTCAACTTGAGTTAGTAATGGTAACGCCCGCAAACAAGTGGAACAGGAATGGCCTACGGTCGTGATCATGAGAGTTGTAAACATTAAATGGAACGTAGCCTTGGTGTATGGCCTTCGCGATCCAGTAAAATTCAATTGTCATGTCTTATCTAAATTCAATATATGCTAAGTTTTTCTTATTTCTGCACAGTATACTATCATCTGGTAACTACGTGTTACCGCTGTGGCCGGCAAGTTGCGACCGGCGTATGGGGCCCGCTCCCCACCCTGTGCACACACCCCCACATCCGCACCCTCTCGTTAATATCGGTAAATATATATTTTTTATTATTTTCACACGATGTGAATTATATTTGGCTAAATTTAATTTAGCCTGCCATCTATATTATAATATTATAAAGCAGAAAAGTTTGTGTGTTTGAACGCGTTAATCTTATGAACTAACAGTCGGAATTCAAAAATTCTTTATACTCGATAAAAAAAAACATCGAGGAAGTCTTAAAACTATTTTACATTACTCTACCACCAATAGGAGCAAAGCTGTATTGAAAAAAAGTTATAATATGGGGCGAAAAATTATTAAATAATGTTCAGTTCCACGCGGTCGAAGTACTCAATAACTGCTATTTAACTGCTAATACCCAGAAATACCACTGTACGCTCACACCGGTGTGAAATGGACGAGTGGAGAAGAGAAGAAGCAAAGGGTGGTGGAGTCCCGGGAGGAGCTGCCCGCGTTCGACAGCCTGGACGGGCACACGCAGTCGCAACTACTACACCTCATCGAACAAGGCGCTTACCAAAGAATGCCCACCGAATGTCGTGAGGTCCGTCTAATCTAAAATTAATTACTTTATTTCCAACCTTTACATACTTTTATTAATTTCCTAATAATTATTTCAAACACTGTTAGGTAATACACCAAGTTCTTTTAGTAAGATGAAGGGATAAGTTATGAAAGATGACTATCTACTTGCAATGGGTTTATCGGCGTGTGAGCTATGTTGAGTGATGTCGATTGACCTTGAGTAGGATTGTTACTTATACACTTTGTTTTGTCCTATACTAAACATTGAGCCGACGCCGGTTTTATGTATTAATTGTTCATTTGCACTACGTCCGTGTCACCTTCAACTTGCAAAGTCATATTTTTAAGTTACGCCAAATGTCATAGGTTATATACAAACCCTATAGACTACGACATCTGCACTAATAAATTGTTGCCTCAGTGCTTATTTCTTAAATCCACCATTAGTTGTATTTTAAAGTAGATTTTTTGCTCTATTTCAAAAACAAGTTTTTTAAGCATAAAATGGCACGTTATTTATTTTAAATTATTGTTTTTGTAATAAAGGTTTCCTTCTAAAGTAGAACGAAAATGCAATTAATGGTCGATTGTACAAATAAGCACTGAGTGCGGCGAAACTTTTGTAATGTATTATTAAACACCCGGAACTTCTTTTGTGTCTATTTATGATATATTATAAGATATCATAAATATATATACATTTATGATGTCTTACTAGGAATAAATATAGCCTAAAATAGTAATCGCGGGTAATATAGCTTTTTTAAATGAGAACTGTATTTCCAGATATAATCTTCTACAGATTTACAAACTGTACCTCTTTATAATACTAGTATAGCCTAAAATAAAAATTGTGTTAAAAAAAAAACATTGGATCGCTAAGTAATATTAAATTAAAGCATACGAAATATTTTTTAGCAATATTTGTATAAGTTCCAACGAGCGTGATTTCTATCGTGAAAACTTATATTTATTATTCTTTATTATATAGATTATGTGGGAGAAACGACAATACCTGGTCCAGCTTCCCGGCGCGTTGCCTTTGGTCCTCTTGGCCGCTACGAACTGGTATGGTGACCATAGAGAACAACTGATTAGCTTGTTACAACTCTGGGAAAAACCTTCGCCATTGAACGCTATGCACTTATTACTACCTTGGTAAGTAATTTATCTCGCATATTAATGATAATTTTATATCTTTGCTGTATAGAGAATGATATTTTAACATGATGAAAATGAACAAACAAAAAAAAAGATTTTTTGAAATTGCAAGAAAATTTGAATTGCTAAGTTCAGTACAAATATTCTATAGCACCATTATATATAGCACCTAAAAAATATTTAAATATAAGTATCATTTTGATGAAACTCATATATACTATATTCTAGAGTCTTTTAACTAGATACTGGTTATATTTGAAACATATTGTATATTTTGGATACATACTATTTTTTCTGTCATCAATAGTTTCAACAGCGAATACGATGAAAGACATTTTATGGCTATTTTTTTTACACCTTGCGATACATTATTGAACTTATAGTAGAAATCCATCTAGTAATAAATATAGCCTATGTTACTTACGTATAATGTAGCATTCTAATGGTTGAAAGAATTTTTGAAATCGGTCCAGAAGTTCTTGAGTTTATTTGTTACAAACAAAAATACAAATCTTTCCTCTTTATAATATTAGTATAAATTACAGTCGTGTGTTATTAAAATATAATACTATTAAGTGAGGAATTCTTGTATATATATGACTTTCGGGTATCTCGGGAACGGTTTAACGATTTTGGTGAAATAGTGCATTTAGAAAGATTTTTGCTTTATAATTTTACCCATGTAGTTGCATTTTTTTGTAAAATCGTTATTTTACCTAAAAAATATTGCTACAAATATGAATTACACTTCACTTTTTTAACATAAATAATCAGTTTGTACGTGTGTAACATCATAAAATGTGGATGGATGTGATGCGCATTTATAAACACATTTTTTAGCAATAGTTTGGATAATCCAAGAGTGCACGGCTCATAACGTAATTGTAATTGAATTACATAGATTTAAGCATTCATATTAAATAGGAAGTAATCCTATGTAATTCTACAGTTATTTAAAAAAGAAATGGTCCCAATACATAAAGTTGGGCGTAATCGTTACAAAACCATACACACCGACTTCCGAAGAGCCACGAAATTATTTTTTAGTGACAAAAAAAAAAATGAATTTAAATCATCTAGTCTGATAGATACAGTATTTATTTGGATAAAAATACATTTGCATTGCCGTAAAAACATATTTAAAATAATGCTCATTAAAGTCTCGAAAATTGCTCGACTGTGGAATGTTGAGAGTAATGCACAACTTCAAACGCTTGCGGGATGAGGCGTGCAATAAACACAATTAATAAAACACGAGCTAAGCTTGGTCGCACAGGTACTAAATGTTTAGCAGGCCTGGCATTAGAAACACCCTACAACTATGCTATGGTTACACAACGAAAGCTCAGCAGAGATTCGAACGTTGATCGATGCATTATGTTTTCATACCAGCAGAGTCCTTACGGCTCGGATAGTTCAATTCATTGGAGCGATGTTAGCTCAGTGGTAGTGTGTACGGACGCAGCGTCAAGGGACGTGAGTTTGAATCCACCTACAATTAGCTTTAGCTTTTGGAAATGGAAAACTTTGTGAGGCAACCATAAAATAATGGTAGGGCTTTTCTAATGCCCACCTAGCTAGCTACCACCCTCAAGTTGAAAATCGGCCGCCAAATATCAATAGGTGTGTTCCGTCAGTTGCACTTCTGAGCTAGTCCCTCAATAGGCTTATCGTGTCCACCAACTTGGGCCGTATCGTCACTTATAATCAGATGAGATTATAGCCATAAGGTATAAACTTAACTATATAAAAAATGTCAGTTTCCCGGACGCGTTCGTGCGCGAGACGGCGGTGCGGCTGATAGAGGAGATGTCGGACGACGAGCTATGCCGCGTGCTGCCGCAGCTCACGCAGGCGCTGCGACATGAGACTTATGAAACGAGCCCCCTGGCCGGTAATTATTCCCATTATCTATTAAATTCAAATTGAAACACTAGGAAGTAATCGTGTTGGGGATAATTATCACATTTATTCATATTAATATCTTGGTACAGTAATGTAACGCACTTTGAAACACTAGAAGTAATCGATCGGTTGGCTCGGGGACGACTCACTTCACGGGCGCGGCGCAGGAGCGTCGCTAAAACGTCGGTTGGCCCCCCCGAGTGCGTGGTCGCGCGACACGCGTGACCAATCCGCACGCAGCAATGCGGGTCTACCAACCACGCAATAATACAAATAGGGATGTCCCTCTTATAATACAATTAGGGATGTCCCTCTTACAAAATTTATTTTTCTTTATTGAACCAGAATTTACTTATAATGGTTACGTTCAACTGATGGTTGACAACGCTCACGACCTCGGTTCGTCTCGTTCCACTTACTTTCGATCGTTTCATCAGTGTAGGACGAGTAAAGTCCAATCACTACATCTTCGCTAGACAATCCTTTAGATCAGGATGTCAGTTCGCGTTTTAATACCGCGTTGTAGATAAGTCGTTTTTTGTTGCTTAGAATAACCTAATGATTTCTTAGGTTTACGCGAATATTATTCATTGAAATAAAACTGTCAGTCCGCCCCGTGACCACGAAGGCTGAAAAGCTTTCGAAACGTCGGGATCAAAATTTAATAAATAACCGCGATAAAATCCGTTTAAATTAGTTTTATTTCATAGAATAACCTACATATATTATTAGGCAGGACTGAAGACCGCGTATTCTTTTCGCGTACCCCGGCAACAGCCTAGCCGAGAATCGATCTCTACATGACACCCTTCTGCTTGTTGCCTCGGGCTGTACCTTCAGTACTCGGCCCCAAATCTCGGTGAGGCTGTGAAAGACTCCTAAGGCTAACAGCATTTGTCCATTCGCAAAAAATGTGAGCGTTTCAATCATTAATTTAAGTGGAATGGAGCATGGGTCTACCCTTATAGACAGGTTGTTGTGAGCTTGGCGTCAGTGAAAATTATGACGTCTCTAGTGTAACGTTTACAATATGGCTTCAATAATACGCTAAGTCTAAAAAGGTTCACTTTAAACTGAGACTATCGAAATAAACTCCTATGATACGTGCTTGATGAGAGATCATCTACAAATATTAATTAATAGATTAACTTACAACAGAGGGTGATTAGCTAAATTGGCAGTACTAAATACACACTTACATGAATATTATGAATTCATAATGATATTTTTCTGAATAAAAAACTAAAGTTAATAAGATTCGAATCAACTTCATTGGATACATTTAATGAAAAACATATTAATAAGCCAACATATATTCAAAAAACTGTGTTTAAGTAAAATGTTATGAAATATGTATTGTCTATAAAATATACCATGCACTTCACTGCATTTACAGTTAGAGTACTTCGGTTTTTTCTATACCATTTTGAATCTAGGTCCTGTACTTTCACTATAATATTAAAACATATATATATTCTTATGTTTCACTAGATTTTACGTGCGTCTTCGCTCGTGTTAGTATTGATTTGTCAAACAAATCGGACGATGCAATAATAGATTTCATAAAAAGTTTGTCCCTCTCTTTACCCCACTTCCTACCTCTTTTTAGCGAGAAAATTGGACTATCTCCGTCTCCAGGTTCTAATCTATCTCTGTACCAAAATTTATCACAAAAGATTCAGCGGTATAGACTTGAAAGCGTAACAAACAAACAAACTCACTTTCGTATTTGTAATATTAGTATGATGTTCAGTTCTCGTTTTGATCTTTTTAAAACAATAACTGTTAATTATTCCCAGGTTTGTTGTTATCGCGTGCACTCTCTGCGCCCGCAGTAGCCCATAAGTTATTCTGGTTGCTGGTACATTCGTTGCCCAACGTGCCCCAGGTAATTATCACAGTCTTTTTAATAAGTATAAGTTATAATTAATACTGCTAAATGTTTTTAATACGAATTATTTAGATTAATAATGGCACGTTTGTGATAAAATCGGCTGCACTTGACGTAAAGATTAGATGGTTAACGTAACTGTTAAATTTGTTTTAACGCCATTTGACAATCGTGTCTGAATAAGTTTCTGACAATATAAATATGTTATTAAATTTATTATTTCAAAATACACGTCTTCGTCAACGAAATAATGACTATAACTTGGTTAAATTTAGATATATTGATAGATTTAGATTGAATAAAGATTTTAAATAATCTCATTACGGCACTAGCGGTTTAATATCTTATTTTGTTCGGGTTCAAAAATTGATTGTAAGGTAGTAAACAATTTTTTTTTGTTTACTTTGTTTAAAAGCAATTAGTGTTTAGAAGCGATGATAACTCAACGGTTGTGTGTACGACTGTTGTGTATAAGCTTGAGCATAGCATGGTGGTAGGGCTTTTTCTAATACCCACTTGCCTAGCTACCACCCTCAAGTTGAAAATCTGCAGCCAGATACCAATCAATAGGTGTGTTCCGGCAGTGGCACTTGAGAGCCAGTCCCTCCACAGATTTAGCGTATCTACCAACTTGGGTCGTATGGTCACTTAAGATCAGGTGAGATTATGGCCATAACGCTAATAGCTTAACAATAAAAAAAGGTTTTACAGGGATGAGTCATCATTGCTTTATTCTTTTTAATCAAAAGAGAAGTATAATACTCCACCTGTCTTGGGTTTGTGGTCGTCACCCTATATATATCTTTGATGACTATACAGGCACCAGGACAAGAATTTCTGGGCATATCCTTGGAGGAGAACGCGACGGATGTAACGGAAGGTGACGCGTGCATCACCGCCTCGGGGCGCTACCGGCTGCTGCTGCGGGCGCTGCTCGCGCTCTGCGGGGAGAACCTCAACAGGACGCTCATTAGGCAACAACTGCTTGTTAAGGTTCGTTTATTTCCATACGTTATTCTTATACAACACTAGCTGTGTCCGCGACTCCGCTCACGTGGAACTAAAATTTTATTTAATCATTTTCATAAAATAGTAATATATAGCCTATGTTACTCAGGGCTAATGTAGCATTCTAATGGTGTAAAATTTTTTGAAATCAGTCCAGTAGTTTTCGAGTTTATTCGTTATAAACAAAAATACAAATCTTTCCTCTTTATAATATTAGTATAGATATGGATGGGCTGTGAGAGGAATGGTATGTGTATAAAAAGTGTGATGAATACTGAGATGACAGCTGATAGAGTGAAAACAGAAAATGTGTTGTGTCCACCGTACCTAGATCGAATAAAGATTATCAATAACAAGTCACAAATGATCAAGATCAAAAGGAGACCGATATAACAGCGCCGAATGGCATAGCTTGTGGTTCCCTCGATGGTCGGTTTCTTGGTTTATATTGTACTTAAGATCAGGTAATACGTATAAAGTATCTAATTTGTGGTCTATCTTCTATCTATCTCGCGTTTTATTTATACCCTACCGAAGTAAGGTGAGCATAACAAGTTATACTTATCCATTCTATTAAGTATCATTTTCTACTTATCTGTACGCTCATCTTCATATTTAACATTCTTTTAATTATATGTTTTCTTTTATAGTTATGTTTCAGCGTTGTGGCCATAATCTCACCTGATCTTAAGTGACGATACGGCCCAAGTTGGTGCACACGCTAAACCTATGCAGAAACTGACTCTGAAGTGCAACTGCTGGAGCACCTATAGGTATCAGGCGGCAGATTTTCAACCTGAAGGTGGTAGTGGGCATTAGAAAAAGCTCTACGTGTGTTGTGTTGGTTCCGGTCAGACGCTGTCGGAGGTGGCGCTGTCGGTGAAGTGCGCGAAGGAGGCGGCGCGGGCGCGCGCGCTGGCGGCGGGCGGCGGCGCACTCGCGGCGCTGCTGCGGCACCAGGCGGCCGCGCTGCCGCTCGCGCTGCACAAATACGTGCACGACGTCGATATCAAGTACACATACGTTCTTACTTTTTATTTCACGCTTCATACTACACTCTCGACATATCAAGGTCAAGCTATTTTTTGCTCTTAAACTACCTCCACCACAATCAATTTCCATTTATACGATAATATGAGCAGATGTATTTCAATAAAACACTTCTAAATGATTTATCTTACATTTAGTAAAAACAATTTTATTTTACTATCTAAAAAAAAACTGTTAAACAAAATGTTAACGCAGACGTCCGGATTTTTTATACGATGTAGTCATGATGACTTCCGAGGAAATTGTCGTATCGATACCAGGTTTCGTTTATTATCTATAGAATAACATCAACCAGTTACCTATTTCAAATCACTACCCTAGTACCCTTTAATAATAAAATGTTTTTTTTTTATTACATTTTACTTTTACAAGTTATAGTTATTGCCTATTTATTTTATATTTAAGGAATAGGCAAAGATGAGGAAAAGGGATTATAACCATACAGCCTAGTCGAACGTTATTTGATAATAAAAAGGTTAGCACTTCAATATGATAGAGACTCTCTAGGTACAACTATCTACGGAATCTTTGTAGCAAGTAATAAATCATGCTTGTTTAAAAAATATGGAATACTTAATAACAAATAATTAATAAAATAACACAATAATACGGCTTTTATTTTCGCAGAAAAATAAATATATGGTATAAAACATGCATTTTGAATTTTACAAACATTATTTAATTACATGTTAAAAATATTCATACACTTCATCGCGCAATGCGTAAACGAACTACCCAAGCTTAGGTTAGGGCGTATGACGACTCATCGTCTGACAATCACTGTCAAATACCGAGTAAAACTACACCACGGCGACACACAAACTGTACTGTACTGTACTTCACACTTCTAGTTTCCAGCGAGAGAAATACACATTCTAACATTTTTTTTCCTTTATTTTTAAAATAGAGTGTTTCCGATGTAAGATATATCTTAGGTTTCTTAACATTTTTCTTTTATCACTAGTGTTTGTTAATTACGTCTTTGAATAAATAAAATGTTGTTTTGATTTTTTTATTTTTGTTAAAAATTGATTGTCGCTAGTAAAAAAGTTTACCCGTTCTAATGAAATATAGTATTTGTACAGAAATATAGTATGTATATGTAAATTACTAATTCATAACATGTAGCATGAATCAGTAATAACTTGCTAAAGTTACTATTTCCCAAACGATATTTTGCCATTTTGACTATAGTCTTGGTAGTAGAAAATTCGTTTTAAATAGTATAGTGCAGTCAGTAGCCTTAAATCCCGTGAAAACATAGTATGAAGTAAAATATATGTTATCACAACATTTCAATTAGTACGGAACCCATAGTTGCACTTACTGAACGAACGCATAATTGAACTTACTGAAGGCTTCACGAAAGTAATAGTATGTACGTGATGTTTCACGCGACATAAATATGGCTTATTCATAAAACATCGATAAATTTAAATGTATTTCCTTCGCAGATCATGTTCATACTTTTCCTCGAATACTTTACCGTTGAAGATTAACTTCATTGGTAGTGATAATGCTGTTGTTCCTGCTATGTTCAAGGTAATTTAATATTTTCTTTATTCTTTTAATGTGATATGTATTTCGCAGACAACTTGCTTAATTAGCCGTTCAATTAGCAGCCGTGTAACTAGCAATAATAAAGATAATAAAGAAATAACTTGTAGACGGAGTATGTAGCGGTCAAGTGGTCGCTGTAGTAAAGGTGTTTGCTAGGTTAGGTCCGGTTGGACTTACGATAACAAACATTTTAAATGTTTTTATTATAAGTTGGTAGTTCTGGTAATATATTGTATTGAATTTTGTAGGCTCTTAATTGAACGGCTAATTAAGCTAGTGAAGGAACTGGCTCTCAAGTACTACTGCCGGAACACACCTATAGGTAGTTGGTGGCAGATTTTAACTTGTGGGTGGCAGTTAGTCAGGCGAACATTAAAAAAAAAACCTATCTCTATGGTTTGGTTTTATCGCGATGTTTTTCCTCACCGAAAGCTCAGGCTTATTGCAGGGATTCGAATTCACGTAAATTGGTGCGGCGTCGTACAAGTTACTCATTGAGCCATCATCGCTTCGATATGTTCATAATTAGAGACTGTTTAAGACTCTTTTAACATTATTGAAGAAAACAATTCTATAGGAAGGTTTGGACATGGAGTAAATTCATGTAAGATGTTATCGGCATGATCACGTGACGTATTAACGTACACACTATATCTCTTCCTATTTGTATAACTGATTGCGCTATAAACAGTTGTGATTTTCATATTTTAATTTAAGAGCAAACAATGAATTTGGATATACAAAAAGAACAACTGTTTGTTTATAGTTTGAAGTTTTCACTTCTGTCGGCAGTCCTCATGACTCATTTTTTATTTGCTTTTTACTTTCAGGTCGGTGATGATTTACGCCAAGACTCTCTGGTGCTGCAAGTGATTAAAGTGATGGACA
This sequence comes from Actias luna, assembly GCA_039707435.1. Classification (NCBI taxonomy): domain Eukaryota; kingdom Metazoa; phylum Arthropoda; class Insecta; order Lepidoptera; family Saturniidae; genus Actias; species Actias luna. The sequence continues at coordinate 5,140,894 of JAZHAC010000034.1, read as the reverse complement.
GTTTGTGGCTGAAGGCTGGCCTGGACTTGAGGATGGTAACCTTCCAGGCTCTACCGACAAGTAATAGCAAAGGTACATACTTTTTTTTCTCGATAATATGCTCTAGTTGCTTGTAGTGCATTGGATGATGTAATTGTCTGCAGGCTATTAAGAATTATGTGTACATGTGATTTGTAAATGAATTATTGGGTAATTACTATTTTAAGTTATGATGATAATATGATAATATTTTAAATTACTTTCATTAGTGCACGACAGATTATGATGAAAGGACTTCTTTCATTTACCATTTACTTTAATAAATCTCTTACTTTGAAAATAGTTGTAATAAAATAAATATAACATTAATATTAATCTATTTGTATCTTTAGACTCGGATCAAAAAAATCTTTGTTAAAATTAATGATTTTTTAATATAGGAAACATCAACAATTGTTTAGTATACCAGCTTGTAATAATAACGTGTCAAAGAAAAATCCGATTTATAGAATGTGTAGGCGCTACAATGAAAGCCATGTTCAACACGATATATTCTTCAATAGCTTAATAAAATTCAAAAGTTTAATTACATAACTGGTTGATGCTACATCTCCAATTTTTACTAGGGTTTTTGTTTTGTGTACATTTACGTTAAAAATGCTTTAAAATATTATAATTTCTGTAAAAAATATTACAATTTATGTATTCTGTATTCTGTTCATGTTCAATCATAATAAAAGTTCCTAACTTTGTAAGTTGTGCACTAATGTCATAGGGTATGGGATTTAAAATGATATCTAGAATTAAGTTGTTTTTGTATTTAATCTCATATCTGTATCAGTGCCTTGTAAAATAAAATAATAAATTAAAATATATATCATTATAGTTTTATATAATATTTGGTAAATGTTGAACTATACGTAAAAAATATTACACAAAACATAAGCAAAAAATAAATTATGGCAAAAAAATATTTACGGAGCAAATTTGTCAGCACATTCTTGGTTAAGCGCTAGTAGATTATAAAACCAAATATCAATACAGGTATGTTTTAGACCTCTATATTTAAAAATGTTTTAAATTTCTATAACTATTATTTATAAACATTTATTTGTGTTATAGGAATGATAGAAATAGTGACGGAAGCTGAAACTTTACGTGCGATACAAACGGAATGGGGTCTAACGGGTTCGTTTAAAGACAAACCTATAGCCGAATGGCTCGCTAAGCACAATCCATCGGAATTAGAATATCAAAGAGCAAGAGATAATTTTACAGGTAAGATTCGAAAATGTATTCGTACGTCGTAATTGACTTTTTATGCCAATCTGAATAGTTAATGTATACACTCAGATTTCGTGACGATGAATAATTTGTATTTGTGATTGAAGAAGAATCTTGTTTGAATTATTTCTATGATCTCGGTAAATATCGTCATAAAATGTCGCTAAATAAAAAACACTATTATATATGACTATTATGTTAGTATTGTGACGTCACAAATCCAGGCAGTAGAGTGGTGTTTTTGTTTGGAAATATAAAATCGTTTCAACTAATCGATTTCATCAAATTGTAATAGGCGTTCTAATTATTTTTTTTACACAGTAATCAATTTAAGCTACATACTAAATCACGCATTTGCCAATGATCATTATAAAGCTACATTTAAAGAAAACGTCAAGGTTTTAGACGAAAATTGCTGTTGTGTAAATTTTGAATTAATTACAGCTTCGTGCGCTGGGTACAGTGTGGCGACGTATCTGCTCGGTATCTGCGACCGACACAACGACAACATTATGTTGAAGACATCCGGACATTTGTTCCATATCGACTTTGGGAAGTTCCTCGGTGATGCACAAATGTTTGGAAACTTCAAAAGGTATTTAAATTGTTCAATAATTGATTATTTATGACTTAATATAGTACATTTTCTTTCCTTTAGATATTATATTTTTGATGGGAAATATGTAATACGGCAGGTCAGAGCGTCAGTTGACGTGGATGTTTGTTAAATATTTAATCACCTTTATGTTAAAAAAGCGATGACAGCTTATTTGGTAGTGTGTACGGTTAACGGACGTAAGTTCGAATCCCTGCAATAGGCCTGGGCTTTTGGTAAAGGAAAACATCGTGAGGAAACCATAGCATAGTGCTAGAACTTTTTGTAATGCCCGCCTGGCTAATTACCAATCTCAAGTTGAAAATCTACCACGAAATACGTGTATATGCGTGTTCTGGCAGTTGCACTTAAAAGCAAGTCCTATCACTAGGCTTAGCATGTCCGCTTTCTTGGGCCGCATTGCAAATTGCCGTCAAGTCACGCTAAATCAATAAATAGTTTGGAAAATCCAAAGTTGCACGCCTCAACGTGTAATTATAAATTAATGATATACACTTAAGCATTCATATTAAACAGGAAGTAATCCGATGTCATTCTGGAGCTATTAAAAAAGAAATAGTCCCAATACATTAAGTTTTTGTGTGGAATCGTTATACATCCATCCGGACGTCTACAAAAATTTGTTCAATAAGATTTTTTTAGTATATAATGAAATAATATAATTTAAAAATCATTTAGTGTGATAGTGACAGTATTTCTCTGAATAATAAAACATTTGTATTGCCGTAAAAACACAAACGTTTATAATAATGACTACAGAGGTCTCGAAAATTGCTCGACTTTGAATTGTTGAGAGTAATGCATAACCTAAACTCGCTTTATGAAGCGTGCATTAAAAACGTAATAGTAATGTATATATTTTGTATATTTATTAGAGATCGTGCTCCTTTCGTACTAACTCATGACATGGTGTACGTGATCAACGGCGGCGAGCGGCCCACGCAGCGCTTCCAGCACTTCGTGGAGCTCTGCTGCATGGCCTTCAACATCGTTAGGGCACATCACGACCACATACTGGATTTGTTCGCTTTGGTCAGTCCCATACCTTTATTATTCTAATTTCAACTTTAATAATCATACCCTACAGAAGTTTATAAGAAAATTAAATAATGTAGAACTAAAAACTATATATCTAATATTTAACCACAATTCAACATATTCAAATACTTATTATTTTAGTCCCGAAAATCTAAATTATTGTCTTTGCTTCTATATGTGTCGTATATGTAAATGCTCCACTGGACTAATCAATTTTATTTATACATGTAAATGTATACTTTTTTTTTTTAGTTTTTGTTATTTGCTAACAGTATTCTTTCAAAATAATTTATCTGTTAGTGTAATACAGTCTACAGCGTTTACTTTAAATTGAAAAATTTTTTGGACGTCCGCCTAATGTGTTAAATTTGCTAAATTAACCTTAAAATATAGGGGACAATAAAGGGTTCTAAGTTTTTATATTTAGAGCTATTGTGACAGGTTATACAGAGCTTATTCGAAGCGATGATAGCTCAGTGGTAGTATGTCCGACTTCGCGTCAAGGGATGTGAGTTCGAATCCAACCACCTACAGTGACATTTGAGCTTTCGGTAAAGGAAAACATCATGAGGAAACCATAGCATGGTGCTAGGGCTTATTCTAATGCCCGCCTGGCTAGCAACCACCCTCAAGTTGAAAATCTGCCGCCAAATACCAATAGGTGTGTTCCGGCAGCTGCACTTGACAGCCAGTTCGTCCACAGGTTTAGCGTATCTACCAACTGGGGCCGTATCGTCACTTAAGGTCAGGTAAGATTATGGCGCTAACGCTAAAGATTAACAAAAAAAAAATGATTATTGATATATGTATGTGATGTTGCAACAGATGGCGATGTCGGGAGTGCCCGGCGTAACGAGCGCGGCCGTCGGGTACGTGCGCGGCGCGCTGCTCCCCGCCGCCACCAACGCGGAGGCGGCCGCCGCCTTCGCGCGCCTCATACACTCCTCGCTCAAGAGCAAGTCAGTCGCATCTTCTCCCCCTTCACACACACCTACACACACACACGCACTCCCACACACTCACACACTCACACACACACACACTCACACACATACACGTTACATTATGTCTTTCAGCACATAAGCTGACACGTGATAATCTGTTACACACTCATTAATTATAAACTTTCACGCATTTTGTTTGAAAAACTGTATGTCTCCTTCTTCTTTTGTTGTATTATTATTATTATTATTCAGTTTGTATGTGTGTGAAATGAATGTTTGTGTGTAACAAATAAATGTATATTGTTTCTTTCTTATTTCTATAAAGCAATTTCTGTTTTGGAGAAAATAAATATTTCGAGATTAGGAGAAGTAATAATTACCAGTTTTACTACTTGTTTCTTTTATAGTGATCACAAAAGTTGCTAGCTAACTATTCTGTAAAACAAATGAATATGTATATAATGGTTTAAAGAATATAATCTCTGTAAAACCTGGCTTTTGTTGATTGGTATAAAACATCTAATAAAACCAAAATAATATGATGCATTTTAGAGTGCGGTTCTTATTATTCATTTCATTGTTAAAAACAGGTTCACGCCAATAAACTTCTTCCTGCACAATCTGGCGCAACTGCGTGCGAGCGGCGACCAGAGCAACAGCACGTCCGAGCTATTATCGTTCATGCCTCGCACTTATACGTAAGTGGTCACTAATTAACTACAACTTCGTACAAAATATTCATTATCAATAACTTATCTACTTAACACTCTGTTGTGTGTACACTTTTAATGTTTACTATGGCTATACTCAAAACACGCCCTAACTCAATCACTCACTCCAAGCTCACAAAAACTCATCTACCAGTATGAATTCATACTCGATTCCACTTTTTTATATAGTTCAGGTTTAGCTTTATGGCCATAATCTCGCGTGATCTTTAGTGACGATACGGCTTAAGTTAGTATACACGCTAAACCTATGGAGGGACTGGCTCTCAAGTGCCGGTGCCGGAACACACTTATTGGTATTTGGCGGCAGATTTTTAACTTGAGGGTGATAGCTAGCCAGGCGGGCATTAGAAAAAGCCCTACCACTATGCTATGGTTTCCTCACTATGTTTTCCTTCGCCAATAGCTCATTGTAGGTGGATTCGAACTCACGTTCCTAGACGTGGAGTCCGTACACACTGCCGCGGAGCTATCATCGCTCCACTTGAGTTAATAACAAGCAATAGGCAATACCGCAGTCGTAAGCGTTCATCTAAGTAGAACGTAGCCTTATATAGGTGATATACTAAGTTAAGGTTAAGATAGGTTATTTTTTTATTGTTAAGTAGCTAAGATGCTAAGTATCTGTGCTCGTGGCCCTTTTAATTGGGACTATTATATGAAAGCGTACGGGATGTAAATATTAAATCACTTATGATACTGTTTTTTTATTCTTAGCCATGTTCCACTGGTTTATATTCGTTAGTAATATTCAATGTGTTGCAAAAAGGTGTATTGATAGTAATATGTTGTCGTTAAATTTATAACTTAAAAATAAACCTGCTATTCACTTCAATGGTCGAGTTATAAGCTCGCTAATGGATAAACAGAAATATGTTGCCTTTAACAAACACGAAACATGCTATAAAGTGTATGCAATGTTCCATGACTTTCAAAAATATAGTGTGAGAAACTAAAAGAAAGAAGAGGATCTGAAAATATATCTTCTTACTCTCTAGTATAAGGAAAAGCGTATAAACGCGACACGGCCTTAAAATTTTGATCTCGGTTCTCTGCCAATTATCGAATCACCATTGCCTAAAGAAATGTAGTTCAAAAATTAAGATTTTTATGTAAGTTAGTAGTATATCAGCAAAATGTTTGTCGTTGGTCGATAATTTAATTGTACTTACAAAACGATGTATAGATAAGAACAGTGGTGATTAAATGTAGACGGGTAAGCTTTTTAAATATCATGTAAAATAATATGTATATTTTTATCATTTCTATTTTATTTGTATTTAGTTTTTTTTTATATATCAACAGTGCAGCTATTATGTCGGAAGCTATTATAGTTGTCTTGTTTAAGATTTTTGTTTTTAAGTTTGATGGTTTTCATAAGGCTTGATTTACTTTTGAAAAGGTTCGACCTGTTTATCCGGGTTTTTTTTTAACCAAACCAAATCAACCGGTTCAATAAACACTATTTTTTTTTATATTTCACATACATTTACATATAATATATTTGTTTTTTTTTTACTTAAAACATTCAATATTTTGCAAGACTCAAAATAGCTTTTTTTTTCAATTCAGTTAAGATTTTGAAAGTAGATTTCTCCTACCTTTGAAACGAAAAGTGTGTAAATTGAGGAATTAATTTTTGATACTAAAACGTCGTAACTATCTTATCGGGGTATAAATAACTGTAAGTAATTAAATATAATATTGTAATGCTTTAAACAGCATGGCGCAGGAAGGCAGACTGGTTAGCGTGGAATGCCTCGGGTACGAGAAGCGCTACGACCCCGAGAAGCACTACGTGTACGCGCTGCGCATATACCGACAGGGCCAGACCACACCCTTCGTGCTCTACCGCTCCTATAAACACTTCACTGAGCTCTACCAGAAGATATGCCTGCATTTCCCCTTGGCTAAAGTCCACAGGTATGTATAAACCACCTGCTATGATTTTAAATTTACTATAATTTTATTTTTGTAAAAACTATTTTTATTTGTAGCGATGATAGTTCAGTGGTAATGTATAAGACTTTGCGTCACCGCACGTGAGTTCCAATCCACCTACAATGAGCTTGAGCTTTCAGTGAAGGAAAACACCGTAGCAACAACAAACCAAAAAAAAATTATACGTTGCTTTTACGATAGTTAAAAACTATATTGTTTTGAGGGTTTGCGTTTAGCCCTATAAAATTTGCTGTTTTCCATATAAGTTATTATTAGCATATTATAATTTAAATATATGCTAATTGTCCTCCTGCTTTACAGAATGGTAAATAATAAAGCCTAAAAATAGTATAAATTGGTTACCAGGTAAAGTGCTATTCAAATACAGCCAAATCTTACAAGAATCCGTTAGAGTGTAATTAATGGGAAAACAGTTAAACGACTATCAAAATATTTTGATGTATAATATATTTATACACTCTCATATTCATCATAAACTAAATCAAGATTGAACATAAGAAAATTAAAGAAAAAGTCAACTACATGTAAAAAGTAAAACTAATATTAAAGTTAGATCTAAATTATAGATACATCGTTGCTTATAAATATCGTTAAGCTAACTATGTACAGAAAATAGTTTTGTCAGTCGTATGTCATAATATTAATCCCCAAGAATGTTGGGAGTTGTCGTGAATTTAATCCATATGCTAATCATAAACAATCTATTTGGCATATTCGATTATTTCGATATTTACATACCAAAATATAATAATTCGTTATCATTACATATCTCAGACTTCACTGTTATCTCTCTCCTCTTGTATGGTGTTGCTAAAATTATACTTCAAATCCATAACAGTCTGTTTATTTGGTTTCTTCTCTTCGTATGTCGTTCTGCTCACTTGTTGTCTGTGCTCAGATATCATGTCCCAGCTACTTGAATCTATTGGTTTGCTGAAAGTAACATTACTGGTTGTAGCACTTTGTTCCATACTTGTTTGTGCCCTCTCAGAGTAAGGCGGTGGTCCGCTGCTTCGGCTAATTGAACTCTCTAAGGTGTTTGTTGAGTATGCGGTATTAGTTTTCAGTACTGGGTTGGTACCTTGTGCTTGCTGTATAGATGGCTTAACTTGTGGGTTTGCCCTTACTTGTTGTGGTGCAGGTCCTTTTCTTTTATCCCTTTTCGTTTTCGTTTCGGCTTCTTTTTTGGCTTTTTCTCTTATCTTCTCTTGTTTCGCTTGTTCCTTCGCAGCTGCTTTATCTCTTTCTTTCTGTTCTGCTAATCTTTGCTTTTCCATTCGTTTTTGATCCTTTTCTTGACGTTTAAGATTTCCACCATAGCTTCGGATATTATCTGGGTCTCCTCCCCGCGGATCTGCGGATACATTTGGTGTGCTGTGTTTTAATTGCTGCGATGAGTTTGATGTAGTTAAATCACTGGTACTTTTTGTGTGTTTTACTGCTGTTAAACTTTCTTCGCGTGGTGGTAGACTAACCACTGACGGTGTAAGTTTTCTCGGTGGATCTGATATACGTCTATTACCTAAGGAAAAACATATTCAAATAAAAGCCATTGACATACATGTAAAGTTACAAACTTGATCTTTTTTAATGTTACAGTATTTTATAATTAAGAGCGATTTTATAAATTAATTTGCATATAATTTGTATGTAAGGTGAGTTAATCAGAATCTTACCAAAGAATTCATCTCTATTTGTTCGGTAAGCCCCGTTCATGTACAATCCAGAAACGTTATCATTGGACTCCTTGTTCTTTTTGCTATTGAATATATTCAATGATGCTTTGAACCCACCAAATCTAAGCATCAATGTCACGCACGATATACAGCAAAAGAAAGCTATTGATGCTACGTAGTTAGTCGCGTTACTCACTGTAAAATATTATAAACATCATGTTACTATTTGTAAGTATAACGATTACAACACAAAAGCGACCGTAGGAAACCAAAAAAAAAAACAAATTGAAACAAAAGTCACGAGGTTAATTTAATTTCTTATCAAGGAATCACTTATAGCCATTATCATTAGGGCTGCCATCATCTAAATTATTGGTACTGACCATAACTTGATACCCTTCAGATATTTCGGTGAAATAGAGCTGATGAATTATTTTAAAATACAAAAATAATCATTTTAATCTAATGAGCATTAAATCCATTTGTTTAAATATCTTTATGTTACCATTTGTTTTACTAATCAAATTTTCTTTACAAGTAAAAACTGTTCGATATTTTAGTTTTAGAATACTTTTTTCGCCTAGAATAAATCGGAGGAAAACCGGACAGATAGCCGCCTTAATTATATGTGGTTCTTTCTTAATTCTAAACATGTTTTTTTTTTTGTTGTATTAATTTCCATCTGGATTGAGATGTAACTATAGAATGTAAACAAAACATGGGTAAAAGTGTACTTTTAAAATACTCCATAGTTAACAGCTATTACATTAAATATATAAATATACTTACAGTCATCCGGGTTCTTTATGATGGCCATTGGTTTAGCTGTTCACACAAATAAACGCAAAATATTTATATTTACAATGACATTAGTGTTCCGTGCATTAATGTATGAATCAATACTTGGACTAAAGAGATAAGATATTACTATGACAAGCGTTTCCCGCCCGACATACTTTGAATAATGTCCGTAATCTTATCTAGAAATAAAATTATTCCAAGTAATCAGATATCATATGATACCATTATATTAATGTGATATTAAGTGTTATGGGAAATAACTTTTCTACGAATTAAAAAATGTACAAACAAAATGCTGAAAAAATCATCTTTTATGTATGATATAAAATTAATATCACAGTTAAAATCATATGTCGAATGTTGTAATTTACCTATCACCAGCAAATAAATACCCTATACAAAATTCTGTATTTATATAAATCTTCAAAATAATAAATAAATTAATTACATGTTTAAGATTTAAAATTTGTATGATTTCGATACTGAAAGTGATTTACAAAATGCATGTAATTATTGATTATATATATATAATACTGTGTTTGTGATAGATATATTTTTCAACATTTAAAATCGTCGAAACCGCTTCAAGATAGCACGGTCTATAAAAATATATATTGATGTCACATAGCTTAAGTAAACAATTATTCACAAACATCTAAAGAACGCAAACATCTTCAATCTTGACAATTGTCAACAATTTTTGACAATATCTAAAAACGTCTTTCCTTAGTCAAAATGAGTTTCAAAGGAAATCCTTTCGTATCATAGAGTCATTAGAATTTATTTAATAAGTAATGAAGTCAATATTTATTGCTTCAATTTCAGTTTGCCTTCCGGCCTGCATGTAGGCCGTTCGAATATACGACAAGTCGCGGAACGTCGCTTCGGTGATGTGCAAGCTTTTCTTACTTCACTGTTCAGTCTAGCTGATGAGATCGCACACTCGGATCTCGTCTATACATTCTTCCATCCGTTGTTAAGGGACCAGCAGGATGTCGAACCCCAGAGGATGAAGCGAGGTTTGTAATTAAAATACATTAAAAAATTCTTAAGTATGTAACGGATCAAGCAATTTTTATTAATGAAATATTAATTGTGTGGTTTTCATTGAAATAGACTATTTATATGAAATGATAAATCGCAATAGCGTAATATATTTGTGGTGTGGGTGTTTTTTATTTCGTTTTTTACTAGTATTTATTTAGTTGCCGATATGTAGTGTGAAACTCGCAGACCTTATGTAATACGTTGTGCTTAAATCAAGGCATGGATTTTCTTATTTTCAACATGACATATATAATGTATGCGATATGTATAATTTATGGACAAACGAAATTAATAGTCAGCTTACAATTTATAATTTCTGAAAATTTTGTGGGGCGTAAAACGTTACATTTTTTGACAACTTTATTGATCTTAATTTCAAAGCTTGTAAAGGTATAATTACAAACTTGTTAAATTATATTTTCAAAACTTTCTAAGTTATAATTACAAAAATTACCAAGTTATAGTTTCAAAACTTGCTATGTCAAGTTTATATCACGTTCGATTCTATGAATAGGTGAATCGAACGAAGGCGAGAGCAGCGGGTCCGGTTCACTGAAGCTCTCGATACAGTACGCGGGCGGAGTGCTCTCTGTATTGATACTGCACGCTCAATCGCTCGCCCTCACATCGCAAGGACTGCCGCCTAATCCATACGTCAAGGTATTTTAATAACTTTACACTACTTATTATTACTTTTGCATTATAGCCACAATCTCACCTGATGTGATGGGACGATGAGGCCCAAGATGTAGGCTAAGCTTAATGGAAAGATTGGTTCTAATTACTATTTTTTTTTTTACTATACCTTATTTTTCATCACTATGCATTATAAAGTACATACCTCTGTTCCGACACGCCACGTTTATCTGTCTGAACGTAATATATTAAGAAAACAGGAAGGTTCAGTTATATAATTTATTTGTGTTTTATATAAATTGACTGAATTTGACGACGATCGTTGAAGAAGTCTGAATAAGCCATGCCAATTGAAAGTTTTACTGGTGTGCCTTGTGTAAATTAAAGGAGTTATATGAAAACAATATATTACAGATTTAATTTTTCTGAAATATCTATTGAACTGTAGCAACACTGTATGTATAATTTCTACGATAATCTGATGTTAGTAATTTAAATTAGGACACTAAATAATGAGTTTAAATAAATCTTATTGCAATTTTTTATATTGCCATTTTTTATGTTTCCATACTAAAATTTCTTATAGAATATTTAAGTAATAGTATGCGGTTTTATATGAAGTCCCAAAGTACATTATCAATTTTCCGTATAGTAAGTTCAATCACCAATCGCTGTTAAGCGGGGTTATGATATCAAAATGCTATTACAGAGTGTGTCAGTATGTGAACGATGGTGATGTCTGGAAATGACACACCTCTCTGTATACGTGTTAAAAATATTGTTATTGTATTTAAATATGTATCTACTTAAAATGATGATATAATTACATCGAGTTTCTTGCCCGTTCTTCTCAATGATTGGGTTATTTTTCGAACCGTTGGTGGTTTAGGCGTTCATAAGCGCCTTTTTAGGGCCTAAATTGCATTAAGTATTTTGATTTGATTTGTTATGATAATATGGCTTTAAAGCAGTAAATATATTATTTTTATAGTTAATGATTAACGTCATAGCCATAACCTCACCGGATCTTAAGTGACGATACGACCCAAGTTGGGAGACACGCTAAAATCTGTAGAGGCACTAGGAACACATATATTGGTATTTGGCGGCAGATTTTCAACTTGAGGGTGATAACTAGCCAGGCGGGCAATAGATTAAGCCCTATCACTATGCTATGGTTTCCTCACGTTTTCCTTCACCGAAAGCTCAAGCTCAATGCAGGTGGATTCGAACTCACGCCTTCCTTTGACGCGGAGGCCGTATACACTACCCAGCGGTAGTAGCTATCCTCGCTACAATGAGTGATTGCAATATTTCAGGTATATTTAATACCGGACCCAACGAAGGAGACGAAGCGTAAGACGCGCGTGCTGAAGCGCAACTCGCACCCGTCGTTCATGGAGATGCTGGAGTACCGGCTGCCGCTGGAGGTGGTGCAGGAGCGCAGCCTGCAGGCCACCGTCTGGAACTACGACTCGCTGCAGGAGAACCAGTTCCTCGGCGGCGTCGTCGTGCCGCTCGGGGCGCTGTCGCTGCGCCAGGAGACCCTCGCCTGGTACCCCTTGGAGTACATACCCCGGTAGCTGTTCACCTCACCTACAGGTTCTATACACCTAATGGGTGTAATGCTACACTCAATGTACTTGTCACGATAATTTAGAGCGGTTTTAAAAATAACGTCACAGTTACAAATATACATATGATTCATATGACTATAACTACCTTCTAGCTGCTGATAGTGCGCTCTGGTATCCGTACCATAAATTTCTGTACGCATGGGCTACACGTTTTGTATACGGGTTTCATCGGGTAAGGGGCCGTTGAAGTATTACGTAACGTAATTTTTGGAGATTGTTGACCCTTCCTCCCCCTACATGTAATCCCTCCCCATCCTGAAAAGATATGTAATTTTTTACCTAAAAGTCATAATTATGTTATACCATTTTTTACTAATAAACTCGTAAAATAAAATAAGAAATAGTTAAAGGTTTCACCGTAAAATGTAAACGAAAAGGGTACGGAACTTGGGAAATTTTAATTGCTTAGTTTTTAATTTAAATAAAAAACAAACAATGTTACCTACGTAAAACGCTGTTCGCACCCGTCTCTCGCCCTTGTAACGCTTCGTAACGATTTACGAGAGGAACCCCCCCTCCCCCAATTGCGTTATGTAATACTTGAACTACCTCTTATCGGTTATCATGTATCTTTGATGATAATTTTGAGCGGCATTAATAAACCGTTACAAAAATACATATGGTACCTATGCCTATACCTATCTTCTAGCTGCTGATAGCGCGCTCTCGTATCTCTACCACAGATTTTACATATGTCTATAGAACTAATCTAACGGGTTTTCATTTAAATGCGCACTTTGAAGGATATTTGAGCACAATATTTAAAAAAGTTACGATCTCCTATCACATTTTCTCATCACGACTATTGAATACGTATAGTACATATGACTATATGAAACTTCTCTATACCTATCTATAAGCTGTTTCATTTTTAAAGACGATATTTAAAAACGTCACGTTCATACGTCAGATTTGCTCGGAACGATTACAGAAATGCGATTATACCAAAATTCGTAGATATTCAGTTTGACATCACTACTATAGGAAATTGTATTTAAATATACCTACGATTTAATATTTTATTACATTGAAAATGATATGTATCTCTAGGGAAGTTTCAGTTCTTTCACGAGTATGTAGTAAGAAAACACGGTTTGTGTCAATTCGATTTCATTTCGATAGAAATCTATTTCATGTTTACATAGGTAGCTTTCAAATCTATAGAGAGTTAGAGCGGTTATTATTAAATCGAGATAGCAATTTTCGGGGACGAAATATTAAGATAATCACTAAACCATGCATTCAGAAAGCATCGTTTTAACGATTAATCATTTTATTTAATCTTTGATATAACTTTATTTTCGAATTATAGAGAGACAAAAGCGCTAATGTACACTCTATGGACCAGTTAAAAAAAATCGCTGATTAGTCTAAACTCCGTGATATTCGAAATATTAATATGAAGCGATTCACAATTTCTGTGTGCATAGAGTGAAATAATATTGGTACCAATCCAACTAAGATATTTATTGCGTAAGAAAATTTAACCATAAATGGAATAAAAATTTTAATCGACTCTAAAACCCTTTCCATATTTCGCTACTATAAAATAAAAACTATTAAACTTTATTATTACAATATTATATTTTAAAATTAATTTCCAAAATTTGCATTTCAAGAGTTTGCAGTCAATGTAGATATTGTAGTTTTCTACAGCATTTGTGTACATTTATAATGAATTAAATTGTGTAAAGTGGTTATTGTAAATACTTATAACTGAAAGCGTACATTGTAATCTCTCATTAAAATTTCGCTTAGTGCCAAAAGTTATCAAGCAGGGAATTTGCGCGAACTAGGAATATTTCTTATAGTAACATATAAATTACTCGTAACGACGCGGTGTGGAATTATAAGGAGATAATTTGTAATTAAATATATTAATTTTACGAATTATAACTGAACTTTATTATAGGCATTTTTAGAACAAACTTAGAACTTTTGCATGTCGGAATGTCCATGCGAGTGTGAATTCGTACTTTATGGAAAAATTTGTGATTCAAAATTTAAATACATAATTTTCTTAAACCCCATAACGAAAGTCCATTCATAAAGATTGTAGATATCTTGATGGTGATTGTTGGTTTAAAAGTGCATTGTGCGATGGACGAGATTCGATTAAGCGCCATTCAAGTATTACGTTTCCAAAAGGGCTTGTTTGCTTAACTCATTTTTGAAGCCATATTCTCCCATGGTAAATCAAAATCATAAATGGGATCAATATTTATTTATTTAATTTTTATTGCTTTTTTTGCTAATTTTATTCCATTTATAATTGAAAGCGAAAAGCATTTTCACGGATTACCTAAAATAATTATTATTCCTTAATCGGTTTTATGCAGTGTTTTATGGTACATTAATATGTATTTATATAGAGTAGAAACTGAATATAAAAAATCGTTTACAACGTCAAATCAGTTATAATTCGTCGGGCATCGTAGTCTCTTACCCCCGCGCCTTTCATAAATATAAATAATAAAAATAAGATCTTTTTATAAAACTCAAGTCCGACATAAATTACTCGGTAAGGAAACGTTGTATCCATATAGTTTTACAAGCATAATTATACACTTATACTCAGGTAGTAGTGTCAAAATTTTGTCCGCATTTTTGTCAACAACAAATAAACAGTCGCAGTGTTTTTGTATTAGTTATATTAAACACTACCGTCTCAACAAAATATGCAAAAGAACCACTCACAAAACACTACGTAGTTTGTTTCCTTTATAATATACATATAGATAATTTACATTCCATATAAATTGATACTTCATTACTAACACGTCATGTTTATACTTGCAAATTGTATTATACCGCAACTTGGTGCTTTAACTTGAGCATAATCTATATAAACATCATAAATAATAATAAATCGTATTGTAGAGAATTTATTCTTATATTGATATTAATGTGATTTTTTTTCTATGCAATGTGTTTGTGTTTACAGATCTGAATGAATTTTTAAGACCCGGTTTGGTTTATTATACATATTAAATGTTACATGTATTTCTTTATTAAATTATGTTTATTATATATATCAGTATATACTATTTTTAGATATATAAAACTGTTTATTCGATAATGAGATAGATATGTTTTTTTTTGTATTATACATTTTAAATGAATTTTATTTTATTTTAATAAACCGTTTTATTTTATTATATTGAAAAACAATGAATACAGTCGCTGCTCTGCATTTTTCATATTATTGTAATTTAAGATAGATATGATTGTCTATTTGTAATGGCTTCCAAGGTGAAATGTTCGATTGAGTACAGATATAGAGCTTACTATAACCGACTGACTGTACCCAGCTCATTGTATATAAATTAGATAGTTTTTTATAACGAAATATGTCACCGATATCATCGACGTTTAACTATATCATAATAAGTAACTTGTTGTATACTGTGTACTGTAATAATACAATTTCAAATAAATCGCTCGATGTATTTGCCTCGCTTTCATTTCATATAGTGATATCCTCGTCTGGCGCCGGTTTCACTAAGTACGAGTTGGCTCCGTATTTATTTTGTTTCAGTCCGTCTACACCCATATAATACGGTGCGGTTTCAGTTGTGGGTAGATAGTAAACCCCGGGCTTGTTGAAATTTGTTCTCGGTCCGAGAACATTGCCTGATATATTTCCGTTGTAACAATCACCGTGACGTGCTTTCAACGTCGATTCGCAACGAACACCGATAAATTTGTCCGGATAATCATAAGCCAGAAGCCAGTATTTTACTGAGCGAACGTGACTGCAGAGTAGGAAACAAGGTAGAATGAAATCGCCGACCATAGCCGATTGGTATTCACCTGAAAGAATTGTTAATCTTTCGTTAGATAAACATTTCAGGGTAAATATTTACTGAATTCAATATTTATTCATAAGAAAATCAGGGTCTTCAAATGAAGAGTGAACCAGTTTTTACTGCACGAACTCGCTACATCTTCGACCTCGTCTATACTTTCCATCAGGTATGACTGAGGCCAAGCGTTGTACAATCAATTAAAAAAAAAAACACCTGCTATATTTCGCATACTCCATATAAATTAAAACTGTATGGTATTTACGTAAATTATAGTATACATTTTACATATACTACATGAGCAAATGTTGTATTGCAGAAAAAATAAAAACCAGCTTAAAAATGAAATTTCCTTTGAATGCAAATATCAGAAAGTGTTTATTGAAGATACGTAGTAAAAATAAATTGCAACACAAATTCTGGTTGGTAACTATGCGTGCAAGCTTACAAATTATATGATGGTATGTTTTATGCTCTATATGTTTAACGATATGGCCATAATCTGACTTGATGGTAAGTGGCGATGTAGTCCGAGATGGTGAATACGCTTTTTTTTAATACTTAAGGTTTAGCGTTATGGTCATAATCTCACCTGATCTTAAGTGACGATAAGGCCCGAGCTGATAGACACGCTCAACCTGTGGAGGGACTGGCTCTTAAGTGCAACTGTCGAAAATTGGTGTTTCGCGGCAGACTTTCAGTCTGAGTGTGGTAGCTGCCATAGGAAAGTAAATAAATACACACCTCCGTTAGCGTAAAAATCCACATGTCCGCAAGGTTCAGCTAAACCGAATCCATCAATATTTGTATGAAGAACATCAACTCTATTGGCAGCGTTTGCGTTAAAACGTTGATTGATAGGCATATTACGGAAACAGGGTCCAGCTGGATCTAAGCCTGAAAATGTTCTGGTGTTATTTTATTATAAATTATCCTTTACAACCAGAGTAATTTATATAAATTGCTATACTGATTCCATATTCAGAGTTTGCTATGAGTAGATTTACAACTCACGAAAAACTGATTTCTCTGTGATCGCCTGTTGTTTTCAATTATACTAATTATGAGAACTAAGGATGACTTTTTTCCTGATAAAATAAAACATTCAGTTCTTGTTACAAACTACAATATTGCTTTCCCTTAAATGCTAAAGATTACAAGATAGTTTTCTACCATTTTCTAGATCATCTAGATAAAAAAATTGTATGGACACCATACTTTAGGCTTTTTACAGATCATATGTTTGTTTTCGACACACAAATAACGTACGTCAGGTAAAAATAATTCGGTGGTTTATTTGTCAAGTAGGCACGGGCGAGTATGCAGCTATAACGTATCTCGATACTGGCACTGGTTGATTTACACATAAGTACTATCAATCTCTTTACTTCGCTCAGAGGACTGTTTTTACAACGCGCGTAGAAACAACGATTTATTAGAACGAATAACAAGTAGTAAACTGGATCATTTTTAACGAAAGTAATTATACGTTTTTGTTTCAATAGCCTTCGTGTTAATGGGGAGTTAACTAAATACTGTTATAATTTAATCTAATATTGGTAGATTTTTATAATTTCACCTGTAAGCCTTGAAGGTTTTTTCTTAGTAAGCAGATAAAACTCCTCGCTTGCATACGCCGCTATATGTGCTCCTAGACTTCCACCAACTATCTCCAATTTTTTCGAAGACAATCCATATTTTGTCAGGGCGGCCAAAAACTCTCCAAAAATATTACCTAAAGGTTTACAGATGCGTGCTGCTCTAGAAAAATACATAAAATGACACCAGTGCACAGTAATTATTGACATCTTAGATTTTTAATCAATTGATACATAAAACTTAACGTTCATAATTAGGCTTATATTTATTAATTTAGCTCTTTCTAACTACTATTGTAACATACCAGTTTTCGGATCTTTGGTAATACCATGTACTGACTCTAGATTTATAAAAATAAAATTTGGAAACTTCAGAAAACTCACATTGGGTAAGGGCGAACTAAAATTGGGAAGAGCTCGAGTATAATAATATTTCGTCCACGAGTGAGGTACGAGTCCGCCATGGATCGAACTAATGGAAGGTACGATGTGTCCATGTAGCCACTTATTAATACCTAAAAAATAGGAATAGGAATTTATATTCAAGGTCTTAGCTGATTGATATGCGGAATGCGTGTTAAACTTGGATTCGTATTTCCCTAGACCGTGAGATGTTATTTACTTACGAAAATAACAATACGCGTAGGCAATCTATAGATATATTAAAATATGTAACTAAGCCAAATCTATATGTTTTTGGAAAATCATACCTGAGGTATTTGTTTTACGATATAGAAACCAAAAATAGTTTTTATTTTATTTTTGTCAACCTGTTCCCTTTTAGGAGTATCACTTTTAACTTTTGAATAGATTTTGATATAATTTGACACGATAGTACTAAAGAATTTCTGCCGGTTAAATGAATAAAGTTAGAATTTCAACGTTTCGCCGATCACCATAAAAATTGACATATATATGTATTATTTCATGGAGATTTTTGGCTTATATCTAAATAAAACTTTGGTTGAGTTTCTGATCACTGGGAGGCACATAGTGTGTAAATAAACCTTTTTGGGATTTACTTTATACTTTACTTTACTTTATATTAGAATTCATAAATATCTATTAAATATCATGTAAGAATTATTATTCAATATTACCACTTAATTTGAATACATTTACAAGTTCTTAGTTTATTTTTAGTAAAAAGTATCCAATTGAACCAAAAATAATTTACAACTCTGAAACTCACAGTTTTGGTTTTCATAATAGATACCTAACTACCTATAATGTTTATAACGCTAACCACAGATGTTTTCATTTTAAACTTTTCAATTGTTTATTTCACAGACCTGTGTTTTCCTTCTCTTTAAGTTCAAATGTTTGGCAACACACGCTGCTCCGTTGAAATCAAGTTTACATTTGGTTTCCGCGTAGCCAAAGATATGGTTATTTGGACGTATAACGACAACGTATAGCGAACGTTTCGTCTTTTCCGATATTGTCGTAGTTTTGTTCATCCCTGGACCTGCAGTATATCAAATCGATCGGTTTATTTAATAATTGATCCTTTATATGGCTAATGCAGTTGCATTTTACATAAACTAAATTTATAATTTGTAAATGTATAAAATAAGGCTAAATTAAATAATAGCAATTTTAGACAAAGTTTGTTTTGTATTGATAAGAAAGGTTTCGATTTAAAAAACAAACCTTATAAATTAAGTATTTGTAAAAGAGACTCACAATCAGTCATAAACCCCAGTGGATATCCAGTGTCCACAGCCCCTAAAATAGGCCCACACAAACACAATAATATAGCGTAAACTCTCATTATCACTGTTTTGACCCAGTTAACTGCATTGCATAATAACCTGCAGGACGAGTAACCGAGAGTCAAGTAATCATCGAACTAACCTAGCCAATAGATATGTATTAAGTTTCCTTTAGAAGGTCACTGTGTATTACGTAATGAATTCGAACGAATCAGGTTGGTGGCTTTAGAAACACCAATCAACTTAGTCCTGCGACCTAGTTTTTTAAATTTTTACATATAAAAATTGTAGTGTGCGAATGTTCATGATTCTTCTCCTATTTAACGGCTTAAACGATGTTTTTTTTTTCGTATGCTTTGGTAGTCATTTGGATATTCCTTTTTACCTTTTTTTTCCATTTTAGCAATTTCCTTTTTTTTCTTAGATCATACTAGATACTATCTATAATTTTTTTTGGTAAGTAACTTATTGGAGGTAACGAAGGATATAAGTAATAGCATGAGATAAGAAAATATTAATATTACGTTTTCTTTACCTATATGTTCGTGTGTAGCATAAAACAATAAACAAGTAATTACCTAACTTGAATGATATTTTTACAAAACGAAAATTTAATTTTTACTATATTACTTAAGTATATCAGAAGTAATACAAGTTTTGAAGAAATGGTGGCTCAGTAGTAGCCAATATTCACAACACATCGATTGACGCCAATTGAAACACATGCAATCTCAGAAGTTTTCAGTAAAGGAAAACATTGTAAAGGTAGTGTAGCATTGTGGTAAATTAGATTCTAAAATCTACTTGTCCTATCTACAAACCTCGAGCTAAGAACCAAACACCTATACATGTATGTCATTATTGTACACGAATTGAAATTGTGGCCAGACCAGAGAGGTTAAGCGTTTAGGTTAGTTAACGCGTAACCCTAATAGAAATTAAGTTATCAAAATCTCATATAACCCTAGTTAATTATTATTGTGTACTCTTCTAATCTTTTATAAGTTCGCTACATTGCGAGATCAAAACAACGTTATAAGTTGTACCTACATTTAACTGTTTACTTTGTGAACTAAATATAACTGTACAGAGGATGGTATTTTTTTAAATACAGTATACAACTTAAGAAACTTTTCTATGTGTGTATTTTAGTATAAATAAACATTTGAAAATAACATACCTGGTGGATACATCGAGCACTTCTTTTTTAGAATTAGGTGCGTTCAAATTGTATAATAATTGGAATAATTACAACAGATATCCTGTGATAGCTACGTACTATTAACTCTATATTCAAATGTGGTGGATATTAGCAAAGATATTGCGTGCGTAGGGTTTGCAGGGTATTACTTTACTGTGTAATTATATGCGTACAGAACTGCTCATTTTGTATAGAAATGAATTGTTTTTTTTTTATAGTTATGGCCGCAATCTCACGATATTAAGTGACGATGTGGCCCAAGCTGTTGAACATGCTAAATCTGTGGAAGGACTGGCTCTCAAGTGCAACTGCCGGAACACACGTATAGGTATATGGCGACAGATTTTCAGCTTGAGGGTGGTAGCTAGCCAGACGAACATTGGTAAGTGCCCTACCATCATGCTATGGTTTTATCAAGATGTTTTCCTTCACCGAAAGCTCAAGCTCATAGCGTGTTACTGTCTTGGGTCAAAATATCTCTTAACTCAGATAAGATACTGGGCAAAGCCTATCCTTACTTAATATTATAAATGCGAAAGTGAGTTTGTTTGTTAGGTTGTCATGCCTAAACGGTTCAATCGTTTATAATGAATTTGAGTATAGAGATAGATGGGAACCTGGATGCGGTGCTAAGCTATTTCTATTCCTGAATACCTTATTGCAAGTGGGGTAAAGAGAGGGATAGACATTTGTCTGAAACTTTTTATTACGTCATTTGTTTGACAGAATTAATATTAACGCGAGCGAAGCCACACGTAAGATATAGTAAAATATAACTTTTAAAAAGAGACAATATTAAACGTTTTGATAGTACCTCTCGAAAGAAAAGGGTGTACAGTTTTCGTTACAATGAATAGATAATAACTAATTTTTCATAATGTTCGTGAAATAAAGACTTTTGTTTTAATTTAAATTGGTAAACGATTCACCACAAATATATACATTCTACCGTATAAAAAAATATGTCTATATCTTTGCAATAGTTTTAAACACTTCGATCAATATTGGTTTATTGCAACAATAGAGTGCGAAAGATTACAAGAGGAAACTATAGTGGGTAGACGAACTACCTCAAGGTAAGGCTTTTATACAATTATTGTATTTTCAAGATCGGGAGTTACAAATATACAACTATTTAATAACGTAACGTTATAGTTATTCCGCGGAGAACCGCGCGCGAGTGTGTCTACACCGGTTTCAAACCGGCAGTGCAACTTGACATCGACTCTCGTTCACACGTCCACCTTTCACAGAAATCTAGAAATAAAAAATAACAACATTCAATTAAGAAATGATCGTCACTACGTATAAAATTGATTTTACCCAGTGATTTATTATTCGTTACAAACACTTCTGTTCGAAGTTTTTTGAAATTATTTTAGTTTTTTTGTAAAAAATGAATGAATCGGTAGTGAACGACACTTGGCAGTGGTATAGAGAAGTGATAAGGCCGTGGTTAGAAGACCCTGGTGCGGAGGAGCATGAGGGTCGTAACATGTCGGCCTTGAAGATGGATGAAGCGTATATGGTGGGAGTTGCTACGAGGGATTTTAGTGTCTACAGCGTCTCCGATGATTGCTTTAGAGTGAGTCTGGTTCTATACTAAAGAATCTTACAAAAGAGGGTTCAGTAATATTGTATTCCGATATTGCGCGTAAATTTGAACCTCAAAAAGTATTAGAGATTTCGGTGAATGAAAATCGCCGCGATATAACCGCGGCACGTTGATACATTATTTTCTAACGTTTATCTCACTTATGAACTTTTATCTTCTTTAAAGACCTCAAGATCATTTAAATTGTCAATAAATATACGCTCATACGAATTAGTGAGTTCATAATTTTTTCGTGGAGAGTAATGTATTATGTACGTGTTCAATATTTGAAGATATTTTTATGTTTATCTTTCTTACGCTTTTGCAAATGTTTTATAGAAAAAAATATGAATGAATAATTTGAGTAATAGAAATGAATACCCGAATCAATAGTTATTTTGCATAATAGTAAATTATTTAGGCCATTGCGTCAAAATTTTATTAGTATATAATATGGGTTTTAATTTATATACTCAAATACAAAATATTTTTTGATAATCATTTACAGCCACTGGTATGAATGCCGTAGGAGTATAGTTTCTTAACAAAACAACAAATTAATATATAGAAAACATTTATATTGTAGTTTTTTTATTGTAGAAGAACAGCAAAGTGATGAAACCATGCCTGATAGAAGTAAAGTGTAATCCTAAAACAACGGTAATCGCGAAGAGATACCCGACTCATTGTTGAATATTGCTATCACGCAAACCTGTATCTAAACCTCTTGTTAGTAAAAACGAGTTTATCATAATATCTATGAGAGTCACAAGAACAAATCCAGTCGGGTACGAATCCAGTTTGATTACTAGAAGCACCGGCTGATCCTGGAACACGGCACACTTTCAGCCATGATGTTACACCGGCTAAGTTAAACCCGTTAAACTAAAACGACTTCAAACATACGCTCACTACTAACTATACTTGATTGGCATAGATCTAAAATTTTAATTAATCATTTTTGCTCAGTTTTGTTATTTATTTCAGTACGGCTTTGCTTCTATTGGTGGCAGCGTGATATTAAATAGCCTAAAACCTTCATAAATAATTGCTTTATTAAATACCTAAAAAAAATATTTAAAAATCCGACTGGTGGTTTCTAAGATTAGGGCGTTCAAACAAAAAAAATCCGCTTTATTAACATGTTCTGACAATTTGTTTTACATTAATTTTAGTAAATAATTTACTACAATATAAAAAATATTCAAATCTAAATGTTGTTTTGGATACTAAATATAAATAATTCGTGAAAAATGTAGCTTATGAAGCAACTATTGGATATACCGAATGCTTAATTGTTGATGTCTGTAATAATGCTTGAGTTCTTGAAGTAGGTTGTGATTATTACAATAATATTTAATCAGTATAATCAGATGCTCTATTTAAAGTAATTATTTGAACTCCATCGGTAATTTGCGGATTATATATTATTGTATCTTATTGTTACTAAAGTATATAAATATACTTTAAAATTATTGCAATGTAATGTTTATTGCACTAAATAAAATGTATTTATATAACCTGTATAACTAATAAAGTACTTATAAATCGCGTCGGCGGAAATTCACTCATCAGCTTTCTTATTTTATTGCGTTTCTACTGATCATTTGTCACACAAAACAACAACGCATTTGCCATAACATAGCACATTAACGAGTACAGCTACTGTCCGGCGAATTAAATTAACTTTATGTCAGCACTAATTAATTGGCATCGTATAACAGAGTGTATTTATACGTATTGCTAGTAATTTTTTATATAGGATTACTTACTTAAAGTTTGTCCACTTCAAACCAAGGTTAATCTTATAAACGAAAAACGGAATTTTTGTGTTTCAAATTACGCTGTTTATACAAATACTTACTGCATAATTAGTCATACAAACTCTTACCTATTTAGTTTTTATTATCAGTCTACATTGACCGTGGGACACTTGTAAAGACTCATATTATTGAAGAACTTATAAAGGTGACTTGCGTCATACAGTGGCATTTAAATCTATTTTATTATTAATATGAACGATTAGGATATTTAATCTATCAGTATCGGTAAATCAAAACAACAATACACAATTCGGACTCAATAAGTCATGGATTACACAAACAATTGCTTCAGTGTGTGATTTGAACTCACAGTATACAACCGAACCGAACAACTGCATAACAGTAAATATGTATCAGTATGAAAAATTAAACTTAAAGAGTTAAAAGAATCCAAGTGTAAGAATCGCGTTCTTCTATAAAATTCCTATATCGTATCAAACGCCAGTCTAAAAGCCTGAATTGAATTATAATACACTTCCGAAACCGAACGCAAAGTCCTAAGGGCTTTGTCTAATACTTAATACCTAATAGTAGGTACGATCATTAAGTTGAAAATTTGTCCTCAAGTACCTAATGGTGTATTCCATTGTCGTCTATCAAAGCTATCTATATCTAGGCTTAGTGAATTGCCATCTTTAGGTATTTAGTCTTGTTACTAGTGGTTACCACTTGTAAAAAGCACTTGCTACTAGTGGTTTCTAGTAAAGTTTGTTATATGCAGTAGGGAATTTGGTATATACTATGTCTTATATTTCTTCATTACACGAAATATTGCAGCTTTATCATAGTAGTCTCTCACTGTTTTGTTTGTGTATTTAACCAATTCCAGTAATGTGATCTCCTGGGTCTAAGCCTAAATATATACTTGATTGAGGAAACATACATTATAAATAGCTTGATAGGATCTCGAAATGCGCTTAAATATACCTAACGCATTTTATATATACCTATGTGAATAACGATCGAATCAATATTGACAGGGTTTTCCCCGGGAAACCACCATATTAGTACTCACTACGCGATTGAGGTATATGACTCGATTAGAATTTTCATGATTCAATTTTCTTCGAACTTAAAAGAAAGGTTGAATTCGAAATTGTACAGCACAATAGTATTAATACTGATTTAAACAAATGCAGATCAGAGTGAATCATGTGACCGAGATGTTATCTCATTTCTTTTGATAATTTATTTACATACTGGATACGATTGTAATTTCATTTATTTAAGACCGAAATATATAAATTTAGTTCGAAAAGTAGCCATATAACTTAAAAGAAAACAATGCGATATATTATGCGATATGGTACGGCATTTTCCAATGTAATGTCCAAGTAACTACTGTCTCAAGTAATGAAAATATGTCACCAAGCATCTAGAAACGTATTCCCGCAGCTGTACTTAAAAGTCAGGTTTTATCTAAGCTTATCTTAGCTTTGGCCGCTTCGTTATTTGAAATTAATATCTTAAGGAGTGCTAAGTATCAAGATGGGTGCGTAAAGGATTGGAGAAAGGCCAATTAACGTAAGGATACACTATATAAATAGATAATACGTAGGTATATAAAAATTGTAAAAACTGTCATATGATAAAGAAGAGTAAAAGAGAATACCATGTTTTAAGGTAATAAAAACACTTTTACCGTGTCCGGACTAAGTATGCATATTTGTTAGGTATACTGATATAGTGCGTGTTCAATATAAAAGGTCAATCACCCATATCCATTGTCCCCAGATGACGAATGATATTTTCTCTCTTAAGGACAGCAAAAAAGACTACAATGACATGCGATAAAATTGGTAACACTGTTTTTAGCGCCATGTAAACATAATTAAATAAAATTTACAGAGCACACAAATAAGTTATAAATTTCGACTCACAATCACGCTCACAATACGTAATTTTAGCCTATTTTATTTCTAGTTTAAATGATAATTTATGATCAAATTAAAGACAAAAATACAATTTATGTATTATCTTATAGAAAAACATAACAAAAATATATGTATGATAAAGAAAATTGTAAGTTTCACAACCAAAAAATTTAATATCTCAATCATTCACCAATAAATCGCGACATACCTATTCATATTAGAACGTAGACACCCAGGAAAATTGGATTTTATTGTTAGGAGCAGTTGAAGAAAAAAAATGGAAATTAGCTAGTAATAGTATTAACTCAATAGGGCTGAATTATTCTCTCTCATTCTCTACGCTGACAAAAGAGCTAAAAAGTACCGGGAGGTAAAAATTACAAATGCGTAATACGAGTGTACGAAAGTTCAATCAGTTACTCGACCACAAGCAAATGAAAAAGAATTGAATAATTCTTATTACACCTATAAAAATGTAAATAATTACGGATTAACAATTACTTTCTCCATTACCGAAGTTCATCTCGTTGCGCTATTATTTTTCGAGTTAATATTCTAAATACGGAATTATAGGTGGTATAATACATGTTTTGCATGTAATGACCGTACGATGTCTTCCTAACTTATGTAATAAGCAGTTGAGTAATACTAAACGATGCATGTAGATACCAAACACTTATTATTATGGACAATAATAAAACCGAGGAATTGCCGCTTTCTAGTAATAATAATGTGTGATCGTTAGATTATATGACGTAATTTATTTTGTCGAGTGAAGTTATGGTTTTTGTTACAACTGTCGATCTCAACAAAAACAGTTGCTAAAAAGATATAAGGCAGGCTAAAGAGAAAAAAAATCTTGTTTAGGTCAATAAATTTCTTTCAACATCAAATAAAATGTAGTTCCTTTAATAGAAGTCTCCGGGTTTATATGAAACATTCCAAGTTGTTGTATTTCGTAATCATTTTTAACGCACTACATTTTTGCACTATGTGTGCAATAGTATAAATACTGTTCATAAAGGATGTAGGTTCAAATATCTCAATTTTAATACTAAAAATAAATATAATTAAATGTCACATCAAATCCCCCGCAAATACTCAACCTATTTTTCGTTTAACGTTTTCTATCTTTAGAAGACTCTAGAAGATCTTTGGACCAACACAGTAGTTTCTGAAAAATATTGTCTGTTTGTTTGAATTGAACGCGGTAATCTTAGAAGCTGCCAGTCGGATTTCATAAAATATTTTTGTATTTTAAAGAAAAGTCACTGGGAAAGGCTTTACGTTATTTTTAACATCACGCTATCATCATTAGGAGCAAGGGTGTATTGGAAAAGCTATAAAAATGGGAAAAAATAATTAAATACAATTTTACTTCCACGCGAACGAAGTCGTAGACATAGCTAGTTTCTAATAAATTGGAAACGAATATTCTTAATTATCTAAAATATATTTATGAATAAATAATTTTGCTCTGAGCCTTTCTCAGAATATTTCTAAATGTAAGTTTTCAGTGTCGTAACTCTAAATTTTGTTTAGAAACATTACATACACTTTATAAGATTTTTATTTACTTAATTACGTTAATTTGTTCATTTATTGTGTTATATTCATAGTACCTAACCGTCATAATTTGTTTTTGTAAGGTGTTAAAAATAATAATGCAAACAATGATTGAAGAACATTTGAAATGATTTTAATATTTTTCTTGTATTGCTGCAGTGTCCTTTCAAGCTTCAGAAGACTCTTTTAGCGGGATTGGACACATGGTGGGTGACGAGTACGACTCGACGGTCGACGTGGAGAGTTTACGCCGACAGAACAGATGAATACGTCACTGCTGGAAACACAACGTAAGTTACTTTTAGAAGGATTTTTGATATGAAATATCTTTTGGCACACCTTGGGAGTAAAATAGACCTGCTTGCCTTAGCGGTAAACGGCATGATTCTCATTAATACCATCATGCCTTTTCTACGCAATATCTCTCGACCCCATTTGTATGTGTGCTTGCATATGCTATGCACTTCGTTGCATCTTAGTGTGTTCTGCATGCTAATATTACTGTACTGTATGTTAGAGGTGTAAAAGTAATGAAAAACAGCGTACCCGTATGTATTCGTAACTATTACAATCAGTACTCGTTACTATCGTATCGTTACGTTACTCGTTATTGTTGATACCTAACAAAAAATATTGCATCGAGTCGTGTTGTGTACGGTAAGCTGTTGACATCGCATCGTTCGAACTTTGTATATTTAGTACGAAAATATGAAAAAATGGGAGTGACGAAATGCATTCGTGAGTAACGTTTCGGTATTGGATACTAGATGGTGTACCCGCTACTTAGTAACGAATACATACGGTTTGTTACAGCTTTACTATATATTTTCTTCATTGTTTTTAATTAACGGCCAAGACGGCCAAGTTTTATTAGAATTATTTCAACATTTTAAGACACTGAGAAAATTCATTTTTAAAACATGTTACTATAATTTGTTGAACACAGTACAATTAAGGTTTTGAATCATTCGAAATATGTAAATAATCATTGGAGTGAATCCTCACGTAGTGTGGCCTCTATGTACTTGTTAGGGCAATATAGAAAGGTCTGAATTAAAAATATTAAGTTAACATGAATGGCTTTAGCATTCGTTATTCGATTGGCCGAAACCAACTGACTATGAATAAAACCGAGTAGGTTAATAAACCGATATAATAATATAATTACAATATATTAAGACCATTACAATTTTGCAAGGCAATAAAGCCTAGTTACTACTGAATAGCTACTATTTATGAGCTACTGTTATCAATTCTCATTACTGTGTTATGATGAGCTATGCTTGATGTCGTATTAATGATTCCGTTTTATGAAATAGCATTAGGTATGTCAACGGTCGCATGATTCAAATGAGAATGTTTATCCCCTAGCTCGTGTCATTAATAGTGCAGCCAATATAACTAATAACTTTAGTGCTATAGATAGGCTGCTCGTTTATAGTTCTACTATCTTTAGTATTGCCATTGGTAGATTTACAAATATACCGACTATAGGCTGAATTGTATCGTCCCCTTTGCTACATTTCTTACCAAATTAAAAACTGATACTCCGTTTCAGTGGTGCCAAAAAAATGCATCCTTCGAAAATTTGCCGCTACAAGCTATTTATAGCCTAGCCTGCCTGAAAATCTTCTACTGAGTATAGTCCTAGTCAATAGTAGTTATACATTACAAGTTATCAATAGTACATGTGCTTTATGTGAATTATGTAATTACAATAAAGAGTACGACGTACCTATTATAAAATTGTTGTAGTCTGAATTAAGTTATACCTGTACTATATTTTCTAGTATATATATTCTGACAATTATTTCTTGTCACTTTCATATAAAACATATATCTAATAAAACACTTTATAATAGTTATTGCATTTTAAAGATAATAATTCTATTACGATAATGAGACGTGAAACATGTGATGAGACACGTTCTAGTGAATGGAGTATTTTCTATCAGATTAAATTAGCACTCATCAATTCAAGTCCTAGTAAATTTTAAAAACTAGAAGAGATCCAAATTAAATTAGTGTTTTATAGCTTTAAAAATCTTTACTATGGTTACCATAGTGTTTAATTTGAAGCCTAATAGAAGAATACAATTTAACTATCAAAAATATTGCATGACTTAGCGTAATGTTTTTTTGAATTCTCTTCCAACCAAATCTGAAAGTTTCATGGTCACTAGTGTGCTATTATCAAATTAATTAACTATAGATTACATACGAGGAGCTGCGGGTGAACATTTTCAATAAAACAAGGTAATTGACTGATGTATGAGTTCTGTGAGAACTGGTCTTAAAGTGAGGCTAATTTGCAGGGGTCTGCTGTGCCAGCTGAGGCCAGATATGGGCGAGTTTGGAGTTTACGCTCTCAATGCTACTGACGAAGGCTGTGACATTCACACCATTAAGGAGCCTGTCGATATATACATGCGTGAGAAATTTTGATCTATTTGACTTCATTGGATTTTTGTTAATAGGTTTACTACAACTTCACCTGATATTAAGTGACGATATGGTCCAAGCTGGTAAAAGACGCTAAACCTGTAGAGGGATTGGCTCTCAAGTGCAACTGCCGGAACACACCTATAAGTATTTGGCGACAGATTTTCAACTCGAGTGTGGTAGCTAGCGAGACAGGCATTATAAAAAGCACTTATACCACGGTATGGTTTTTTCACGATATTTTCCTTCATCGAAAGTAGTTCCTTGCAGGATTCCAACTCACGTACTTTGACACGGTGTCCGGAAAAAATACCACTGAGCTATCATCGCTTCATCGGGTAAACTTATAAAGTATACAAAAATATCTGATGGGTGTGTTGTATCTGGTGTATGTCACTCACGATCCATTCAGATACGTTTGACATGTACTACCATACCGGATATAATAGAAGTGCTATATAATAAGTTATAACAGTATATAATGTAATAATAATAAGGATAATAATAAAATATATTTGTTTTATCTGTCTATATAAGCAATTTCCCCAATTAAAGTATGAAGGACTTGTCAACCACAAGTAACGGGTAGAAAGTAACTCAGAACCTAGGAGCAATGATTCCTGTATTACACAAATAATTTTCATGTGCGGCATTCGAACCTACAGCACTTTACCCACAGAATCCATAGCAATGGCGGTTGCACCGAGGATAGTATTTTAACCGCTAGGCTAACCATGTAGTCTAAACCATTATTATCGTTATTGATAAATTTCGTGGTGCAGTGATAATTAACTCTGTTAATAAGTCGAGAGATCGTCGATTCGAATCCTGTACATGACTGATTTATGCATGATGGGTATAGTTTGCTGTAATGTTTATCTGTATGTTAATTATCTATACGTGTATGGTTAAAAATATATTTAATGTTGATATTACAATTTTTATTTGTAATTATATAATAAATGTTGCGGAACATAGTAAGTACATGGCTTTCGAGCCCTTAACTGCTAGCTTGGAACCATGTTTATCTATACATAAACGAGTTTCAGTCTGTTTAATTACTAATTTGCATTAGAGTTGCGTGTTAATTAACTCTTACGCTGATGTACCTATATCAAGAAGGCTGGATGAGCGTGCGAACTGTACCATGGATAAATGAAAAAATTAGCGCGAAAAATTTATAAAATCATTAAGTATATTTAAATATTTCTAACAAGTTAAACAAGTCGTGGTGATCGAGTGGTTTATACTAGCGAAATATCGATTTGATGTCTGCAGGTTCGAACCCTAGTAAATAGGCACGAGTTTCTTGAAATTCCAACTTTTTTTTTTTAAAGAAAAACGGTCTAAATATACTTGGAAATTTAGGACATATCATTGTCCATTTGTATGTGTACAGAAAAATACAGGACAGTGTTTTTTCTAGGTGCAATTCGCTACTACGCCATAAGCTAGCGTGACTATTGAGCTCGTACCTTTGGTCGGGAAGGGGGCCATTGCTTAAATGACACTGAGACTGGTATGTTAGGCACTAAGACTGGGACGTAAGGCACTGGGGCGTTACCAGAGTGGTATTACAATTAGCAAGAGTTACATAACTTACATTGATAACTTAATGGCATTTTGCATTAATGCGATAATTTGTTTTCTTAAAAAAGGTAGCTTTATGTTAATCTTAAGGTTGTTTTCCTTAAACGGTTATTATTTTATTGTTCCTTCGACTTTGCATCAACATAATATGCATTTATTTTACCTTGACATATAAATAAGTATGTAATTAGGACGTCCTTGTCTGAGTTTTGATATGTTCGACTATTATCGTCAGTTGCCAGTTGTTGTTTATCTTCAAAAGTGCTACCATCTCAATGTGATAGATATCTATGCTCTATTTTGCGAAGTGCCTTATATGAGATATTGTTATCAAGAATGTAAATGAAATGTTGTATTGATTATATTAGCTTTCATTGTCTTAGTCAAACATCAGTAAATTACTTTTATAGGTTTTGGTGTTATGGGCACAATATCATCTGTTGTTAAGTTACGATGTGACCTAATTTAATGGACACGTCAGAGAGGCCAGTCGAGAGGCTGGCTCTCAAGTGCAACTGCCGGAACACACCTGTAAGTATTTGGCGGCAGATTTTCACCTAGAGGATAGTATCTAGCCAGGCGGGTATTACAAATAGTTCTACCACAATGCTACGGTTTCATTACGATGTTTTACATCACCAAAAGTTCAAGTTCATTGCAGGTGAATTCGAACTTACGGCCATTGACGGGGTATTCATACACACTACCGACTGTGCTATTATCGCTTCAAATTTATTCAAATTCAAATTCGCTGAAGTAACTGAAACGCATCATGAAATACTCAAGCTAACGTCAACTATTGTAAAGCAACATATGATTTTCGACATATGAGGTATTAGTATAATCGCAATGATTGGGTACTATTTATCAACTCGATTACAGCTACTGTATACTCTAAGCAAAAAAAAAAAAAAAATCGCAAAGACATAAGTTACATGTGTAATTTTTTTATTACAAGTATTAAAATGAGAAACCCTGTTTCCACTCCACCCCACCACGGTGTTTTGTATTCGTTTGCCGGGATTATCGTATAATCCTATTTTTTAAGGCATATTCAATTTAGAAATTTATTATGTTCATTCAACATTCAACAAGAAATATAAGTATACAACAAATTTCTCTATTACAAAGAGTGGTTAGAGTAAAACATCAATTTGAATTTCCAATTGTTCCTTTTGTGATGATTGGATTCATAAAATACCAGACAGTAAGAGTTCGCGAGAAACGTGGTTCTTTTTTTACATTCTATTTATTCTTGGCGTACATCCCGGCCAAAGTCAAGGCCCATATTTATTTACACTATAATAGTGGCTACCCTGTGTATGAAAATCGACCGTAATTAATGCAATTTTGAGTCTGAATTATATTCAGGTATTTTTTGTCAAAAAGAATAATATCTGCTATAATAATTGAATACTATCTGTATCTATATTGATATTATAAAGCTGAAAAGTTTCTTTGTTTGAACGCACTAATCTTAGGAACTACCAGTCCCATTGTATTTGATAGAGCTATCATCGAGCAAGGCTTTAAGCTATTTATCATCACGTTACCACCAATAGGGGCAAAACTATATTGAAAAAAGGTTACAATAAATGGATAAAAATATTAAGTAATTTAAATATTATTTAAAGTTTCACTGAAACGAAATCGCGGTCACTGCAAGTTATTCTTTAATCTCTTTAATTAATAGGACTTGTTTTAAAATTCTTTTGTTTGATAAAGGACTATTACGTGTTTGACAGATGTATTTTATTTTATTGAATTCTAATATATTTCTAATAATATTTATATTTGTCTTTCTATACTCCTACTCTATGTAAACTTTACCTGTACTGAATCTCACATTCCTACATGAGCGCAATATGTATACAAAGAGGAACAAAGTTTTCTCTTAGCAAATAGATATATAGACTATTACTTGTCGTACCTGAAGTTGTTGTTTAAGAAAATTTTATATGTAGCAAACAAAAAATCTAGGCCAACTTAAATTGTAACAGGTATGAAAAGAAAGCACAAGTAT
Organism: Actias luna; assembly: GCA_039707435.1. Taxonomy (NCBI): domain Eukaryota; kingdom Metazoa; phylum Arthropoda; class Insecta; order Lepidoptera; family Saturniidae; genus Actias; species Actias luna. The sequence continues at coordinate 5,107,314 of JAZHAC010000034.1, read as the reverse complement.
GCGTAATTAGTTGAAAGTACACAGACAAGAATATTTTTTTTAATGCAATTAAGGCGATAAACAAGCATGCAGTCCTCCTAATGAAATTAAAATTAGTTAAATGGATACTGTATCCTCTGGAAGCTTGTAATACTAGAGCCACCACGTGCATGAGGCCTGTGACCCGGTCGGGTATACATCTCATCTAGTGTTCCTGGAACGCAACACGACTAAGTTGATCGTGGTCTCATTGAATATGTCCTATTACTCCGCTTTCTATTTACTTAACGATGGAGTGAGTCACATAAGCCACGTTGTTCAAAAACAACAATCTGCTATAATTATATATAGTAATAAATACAAGCTGGCACTCATATTTTCTATTCCTTATATATACGGAATATACGTGAATTGTAATTATTTATAATACATCGGAAAAGATAACAATATTTTTATACTTTATAGGTTTAGCGCTATGGTCACAATCTGACCTGATTTTAAGTGATCTAAACCTAGTGGAAGGATTGGCTCCCAAGTGCAACTGCCAGAACACACCTACAGGTATTTTGCGGCAGAGTTTCCACTTTACTGCAAAAGCAATTAGCAAAAGCCCTACCAGCCTGCTATGGCTTCATCACGATATTGTCTTTCATCTAAAATTTAGGTTCATTGCAAGTGGATTCGAACTCAGGTCCATTGATGCTGCGCCTGTACATATTACCAACTACACCATTATCGTAAAATATGGGACATAACTTCACATATGGCCACTTATATATTTATTTGGCAAGCCAAGTTCAAACTAACAGAACTGGTGAGCAGCACCTTATGTAATATTACATGAATCATTTGGAGCCACTTTTGCTACTCCCCATTACTCAAAAACTATTTCACATAAACATGTCAAATTTGGCATATATATTGAGTTGCAAGATATATATGTGTTCCAAATTTCATCAACACACCTTAAACAGTTATTTAGATATTAACGTACAAAAATTGATTTTTTATCACTGACCTATAAATGAAAATTCTAACCCAGTTCCAGGTGACCTAGAGAGTTCACATTTGGCACCCAGATCAGTAGTTGGGTAAATATAAAATAATAAATCAGGATCTAGTAGTTTTTTATCATTTATTATAATTTTTCAATTAATTAATATCATTAGGAACACTCACTTATAGTGCCTGTTATGTTATGTAATGTAAGAATTAGCAATTGTAAGAGGGACATCCCTAATTGTATTATTGCGGGGTTGGTAGACCCGCATTGCTGCGTGCGGATTGGTCACGCGTGCCGCGCGACCACGCACTCGGGGGGGCCAACCGATGTTTTAGCGACGCTCCCGCGCCGCGCCCGTAAAGGCAGTCGTCCCCGAGCCAACCGATCGATTACTTCTAGTGTTTCAAAGTGCGTTATATTACTGTACCAAGATAATAATATGAATAAATGTGATAATTATCCCCAACACGATTACTTTCTAGCGTTTCACAATTAGAATTGATGACAGATGGTCTTTATGTGGATTTTAAGGTCTTCATGTGATTATACAATATAAAGAGTAGAATACCACCCTTAATTTTCTTTAACCCAAACATCTGTTTTAGTACTTATAATAACCAAGAATATAGTCGACTTTCCTACGTATTATGTTATTATATTATCCTAAGTTATAAGAAGGAATAGTATTTTTAGTTGTTATAAAATATTTAATGTTTTTATAAATAAATTTCAGGACTGACCATTGAACTTGGCACCCATTTAGATCTCAGTTTTTTTGTCGTTGAACTCAACAACCATACATCAACAATCATAATATTGAACTTGGCTCTCATTTCACTTTTTTTTTTTATTTTGATTCCAAATTAAGTAAAGTTGTGTAACGATAACTAAAAAGCTCATATATCATACTTATATAGTACCTAGATCCTATATTACTTATATTATCTATAACCTATATTAATATTACAGTTATGCTTCTCTGACAAAAGTTCATCGTAGGCGTAAGAACCCGCGTTATGTAGGCTCAATACTTTCACATAATTTGTTATAATAACATTGCAAGTATCGAATAAAGCGATAGTGAAGACTTTAGAGTTAGGTTAAATAGATCTCTTATATTCTACATGGGTTTAGTATTAAACCACAGTTTCATCTGATGTTAATTAATGGTCAGAACCAGGATAATATAAGGTTGGAGTTGATGGTACATAACTATAGGTACTTGACGTAAGATGTTTAATTTGAAGGGGGTTAGCTAGCCAAGTGGTTATAAGAAAATGTTTTATCATCATGCTATGGTTTCATCACGATTTTTACCTTCACCAAAAGTTTAAATTTATTACAGGATTCAGGTTCATGTCGATCGACGCGATATCCTAACATAGAGTCATCGATGCTTCAATAGAACAGACATTAAATTTAACATACTGTACAGGTATACTAATAACTTGAAATGATAAACAAAAACTTATTAAAAAAAAAATAGATTCGAAGACATAGGAAAACCATACTCTATTATTTATAGCTCTAACTAACAAATGCGGTAAATGTCTTATGACAGTAATGCTTTCCGGAATCTACAGCTAATAGCTTTTGCTGTTATATTTATAGAATTGTCGATGATATTAAAGTCAAGCTGTTAAAGCAAAAATATGATTACGAAATTTAATAAATACAATTTATGAGTAATAAAAAAAACAATACTTAAATCGTATGATTTTGTTGGATACATTGTTACAGTATATGTAGCAATAAATGTGGTTTCGAAATATAATTACTAAGTGCGATTATACCGCTGACGTAGAGTATTTTTGTATATGCTTATGAATAACTGAATAATAAAAGAAAATAATAGTGCTATGTGTAAAAATGCTAATGTTATTGACTCGCAGAGCCTCTTTACTATAAATTGAAATCAGTTTCTGGTATCATGATGTAATAATTTCAATTCACTTTTTATTACATGTGCTAAATTAAAAAAAAAAGGCACTTGAGGATTTATAGTGTTCTAATAATGTGTAGGAAGATTTAGTTTGGTCACCAACGAATTGTTATACATCAATGAATAACAGATCATCATTGTAAAATAATAATTGAACATCGTAAACTTTATGTCATGGAAATGTGTTAACATGTAAAATGTTAATCTAAATCTTTAGTAGTATTTTACATCAAGTTTAGGTATACAAGTTTTTTTTTCTAATATATAAAACTTATAATTAAGAAAATGATGAGTGCGATTGAGTAATATCAAAGTAATTATATATAAATATATTAAGATAATCCAACCAAACAATTCGAAAGGGCGTAGAAAATGATTAAGTAATACATCGATAAGATAAATCTAAGTCACGCACCAAAAGGCGGTGAAAATTGTGAAAATCTAGCGTAACTAATATTTGCAGTGGTTGTAACAAACTTAGAGAAAGTGTCGAACCTCATAATACTTCTTGATTGCTTTGTTTAAAATAGTATAGAAAGCCCTTACCACTTAACGCTTAGCTTCGATGCTTGATAATATCACTAGTCAAGGTTAATGTGTTTTATCTAGTTTCATATGGTTTAAGTATGTATTGTAAGTATCACATATCTAGTTGTGATAATAATTAAAAAAAAACAATTTGTTGATGGGAACATATCATATTACACAGAAACAAAATACACGATGTTGGCTACCATAGTATTACTGTGTCGCAGCCAATATACTATTCAACAAATGGATCTGCGTTCTACAGAATTGAAAAGAATATATAACAATGTTAAACATTTTTATACTATTGTATTCTTTAAAAACGTTATTTTTATCCATAATATTTTGAATGTAAACCTAATATACATCATCCAAGAAGCTAATACTAATAATTTAAAGAAAATCGTTTCATTGCCACATACCATAATTTCTACAATACTTTCTACTTCAAATTTCTCATGGTTCATTAGCAGACAATTGGTAGTTCAAGGTAAAATATTATGCTATGCTACGGTGTTTGTTATTTAAACATATTATTTGTTATTAGAAACTAATCTTTCATAGTCATTTTACTATCATAAAACATGAATATAATTTTAAATATTTTTTACATAGAATCAGACGTGATTGTCGATGCAAATAGAATGGTTCATAGTGGGTGTAGAGCGGTTGTTGCTCCAAATGCTTTGTTCAATTCGATTTGTCTTGATGAGGATCATCCGCCTGAGACGGTTTATCCGACGATCCAATAACAAGAGGTTGATATGTAAGTACATACAGGCTTCGCTATAGCGTATGCAACCAGTTTCTAAATGTATTATCCTTGTAACGAATGGTGAATATTTAATGGATCAAAATTAATTATTAATAAAATAACTTGTTTGCTAACAATAGTTGTTTGCAATAAAAAATACATTGTATTCATATATTTGAACTGCGACAGCGCATAATGAGTTATGCTGCATATACAATTATTAATAGTGTATTAGGAAATATGTATTCATTGATTTGACTGAGTGAAAGTTTATATTGGCCGAAACTAAAAGAAATCTATAAAGAAGATATTCTGTAAAGAATATTATATGTTTACGACCTATTTGTTATTGGAAGATTGTTATCAATTTAGTCAGATTTCCGTTTAGGATGTTTAATTCATTTTTTTGTATTCAGTGTTTCCTGGAATTATGCAAACGCTCTTAAAAAATACTGGAATTTCATGATATTTATTGTCAATATTTACGTATACTGGTAATTATCTAAATACCTATTATACATAGTGTACGTGTCTATTTTACCATGTTTTTAAAAATAAAAATATGGTAAAACGACTAGTGCAAATACCGATGGCAATCCAGATGAATTTACATTGCGGCAACTAATATCCAGGCTGCAAGTCTTTCAATAGCTTAACCCGCTCAGCCCGATCCCGTCGGACCCCTAATTACGACAAACTAGAAGATAGAATGTGATTATCAACATTGCCATGTAAACACAACCATATTCTGTGTGTTGCTATCTGAAACTGCTTCTTGTTATTTACTGTTTACTTTCGTTTTTGTTCAAATATCTTATATGTTATATAGTTAGCGCAATGTCATTTAGTTTTCATTCTAACTAATCAAACCACCATTAATATTTTACTGTCACCAAGTTTCTTACGTGCTTGGTGGTATGTTATTATTCATAAAAAAGTAATATATTCATCTACATTTTCATTAATACCTCCAATAGTTATGGTTTAGTTATGTGACATTAGTTAATTTAATCTTCGGCATTTTATCATATAGTTTTTTCTTATACCGGTTCATTTCAATATAATATACTTATCTGTTAAGTCCCACTGTTGGTTGACTGCCTCTTCCCGATACGCCCACCCACGCTGTTTTGGCGTAATCAAACATTAAGAAATCTAGTTCTACGTGTTTCCTATATCCAATGGTACTACAATAATATTTCTCAAGCATTCAGTTTTTCTCACGATGTTTTTCTTTATCATTAGACGATAGTGTTACAAATTTAAATAACTATGCGAAAGTTCCGAAAAAACATAGTTACAATGAAACTATGTTCTACTCGGCAAAGTTATTCGACCATCAAAACAAAAAACAAAAATATTAGTATAAAATTAATATTTTGCATGCAATAATAACAAACTTACCTTTCAGTTTTCTTTTATAATTAAAGATTAGATTTTCGTAATTGTGTTACAAATTAGAAAACCTTTTCCTATGTTTTTACCCTTCACCATATATTGCACCATTAGAATCATAATATACATTTTGCACGGTGGTAGGACTTTTCTAATACTCGCCGGCTAGTTATCAGCCTCAAGTTGAACATCTGCCGCCAAACCTATCGGTGTGTTCTTGAGAGCCAGCCACTAGGCTTAACGTTTACCATCTGAAGGCGCCTCGTTATTTAACATCAGGTGAGATTGTGGCCATAACGCTAAACCTATAAACTATAAAATAATTTAAACCAAATAAATAATGTAATCGTTAAAAAATATAAAATAAAATAAGTGTAAACTTTCATAAATCGTTATTGATATATGAATTATTATACCAGAAAAATGCTTTTAAGACTCTGTAGTATGTTTTTTCTTTTATTTTCGAGACGATGATATTTATTTATTATTTGACCTTAATGCTCATAACCTTGCTCATGTTTACTTTGTATAGAAGATAAATTTATTTGGTTTTTATTTTCATTTTTACTTACATTTTTTTCAACTTACATCATTGTGATTCTAAAGATGAGATATATTCTATCAGTTACGTAAGAAGTACTTGATAAATATAATAAAAACCCCAATTGTCTATTATCATTTTATCAGTTCATTTCATCACTCACTTGATATATTTACATTTCATCATAATAAAATAACTCTTATCCAATACTTTTTTTGTGCGTGTTTTATTTTAATAATTTTTTTCAGAATATTAAAGTTTAATTAATTTTTGTAATAATTATCGGTTATAGTACAAGTCTCTCGCAAGATATTGTTGTATATACCGTACATCGTATAGAAAAGATCCCAATAAGCCATGCTATTATGGTTTACTCTATTATCTATATGTAGGTCTGTACCGATTACTAGCGTTGGTCTGGTCTCTGATGTTACAGGTTGCCAACTCACTGGTAATAACTCTGTTGCTCTTGGGGTAGGGTTTCTGAAAATCAAATGATTAATTTTATCAGTTTTAGAAAATTAGAATCTATACAACATACGTCTATAAAGGCACTTATCACACACATATTTTTGCATTAGATTATCGTATTCGCATTCTGTGCTCTTGATTGAAGGATATGATTGGCAACACGCCGTTTCAATACAGTTCTTAAAGGAAACAATTTGTGTCTTCAATTAGTGTTTATTTCCTGTTTGATGTACTTAAGCTGTACAGTGCAATGAACAGGTATTACCAAGTGCGTATAGCACTCACTGTTCGCTGTTATATACTTATATTGGTAGCTTATCTATACATATAATAAGAATGTAAATTTAATGTGTCTGTACTTTTTAGATTTATATGTGAAAAAAATATATTGCAAGTGACTAAGAATAAGTAATAGAAACCATTTATAAAGTTTTTAAGAATGCCTGTCTGTTTATTTGTCTAGGCATCACAATGTTTATGATAAAACGTCACCAAGGAAATTATGCAGCGTATCCTTGAGTGACATTTAGTCTTTGTGTCAATAAACTCGGTTAACTCTATCAAGGCATTGTAATTAGAATGACGGAATGAGATTAAATAATTTTAGGTGCACGTGAACGAAGGTACAGGCACAACTAGTATAAAATATATTACTTTGTATATTATATCGGTACTTTTCTTTAAAAGTAATATTATGAAATGGTTCTTAAAATAAATCTTATGAAATTTTTCACAAGTGGTTCTCTTTGTCAACACTTGATGTTTAGAATGATTTAAATGTAGAGTAAAAAATGACAAAACTTAAATTAACAACTTTATATTTAGATGTATTTTTGCTGGTGTGTAGTGTGTACTTTTGCTCCTACTTTTACAATTTTTAAGACCATGGCACAAATTTAGTCATATTACTTGATGTCGAATTGAAAATTAAATTTCATTACTCACCCGTATTTTATAAAATTTGTCCATAGTGTTGTCATGCGATCTACGACCAACTGATCTTGTTCAGTTTTCTGAGTAGACACACCTGCCATTTCAAATAGGTAATTTAGCTCTGCGGAATGCACCGCTCCATCAGCTTCAGTGTCACCGACGTAGTTAAATATGTACTGATAAATTGGTTTTGCGCTTTCTTCTAGTAAACGAGAAACAGTTCTATGCAGTGGATGGTTGAAATCAAAATCTGATTCGAATTTTTTTAGTTCCAGTATGTCTTCTGAAGATAAAGCCTTGTCACCTATGTAAAAGTGTCTAACATTTCTAGCAGCTACTTTTAGTTGCTCTTCGTCGAGATGAAAATGATTACGTATTTTATCATAAAATGGATCATAGTTAAAATAATCACTACTCAGAATATGTCGCTCTTGGTCTGTATTACCTATAAGAATTGAGGTGTTCCTAAGTTTCTTTTCATTAGTCATTGAGTATGGATCATCTGGTATAATATTATCAATACCACTAAATGATCTCTCTCTGCACGGTTTCAAACCTAAATCTAACTCTACAGCTGCTCCTACTACTAATTCTGCAGAACATCTGCTTAGAAATTGTACAGCTTCCTCTGTATTAGTTGTATTAAAACCTAAATATTCAGAAAGTTTTATAGCTGTTTCCACATCTCCATTAACAAACATTCTTTCAGTTTGCGGTGTGCCACTCTCACTTATAACCTTATGGAAGTATTTGTCGTTATCGGAATATAAATGGAATAGTACAGATGCAGCTCCTGCATCTTGACCCGATATTGTTACGTTGTATGGGTTACCGCCGAAAGAAGCGATATTGTTTCTTATCCAACGAAGAGCCTGAAATTGATCTTTAAGTCCTTGATTTCCTGGTACCGCAGGAATATCTAGGCACATAAATCCATATGGGCCGAGACGATAATTTATTGTGACTATCACAATCCCATGTCTTACTAAGTTTCGCACTCCATAGTCGCCGGCACTTCCAGAAATAAAGTCTCCTCCATGAATCCATACTAATACAGGCAAGGGGTTTTTGGAACTGGCTTCGCTTGGCACATAAATGTTTAATCGAAGACAGTCTAACGTCTCTTCACCAATAGATAAAGTTGATGCTTGAGGACATTTAACAGAGTCGACTGCATTGTGGATGATTTCATGAAAAGCAGAGGGTTCTTCAGCCGGCTTAAAATAAAAACGTTAAATGTATTAAACAACTTTGATTTTATGATACAGGTCTTATATTACTATAGGTTAATATAACTCGATTAATGTTAACCTTCAGTAAATTAATGATTTATTTGTTAAAAACACATGTGAAGTACTTACACCAAACGGGTTATCCGTATTAACGCGCGCGTATGGAATACCCAAAAATATGGAGTAATCTCCATCCGTGGCTTTGTGACCTCTCACTAAACCTTGTTTACTGATTAAAACCAACGGGTCGACTCTCACTTCAGCACCACAAGCATAGCTAACTAACAACAAAAATAATAAAATTTGTTTCATATTTATAATTTTACAAACTAAACTAACTAAGGCTCAAGTACAAATGGCAACAGATATATAACATTTTAAGATATCTGTTATTGGTTATCATGACATTTTTGATGGGATAACTTGACACAACGTTATCGGACATATGGAGTGCTTACGTCATTATCACTATAAAGATCATGGGTGAAGATGCATATAATCTAAAGTCCGTCATGATAAGTTACTCCATTTATTCATTTGTTTCCATATAGAGGTATATGTAATAATAAAAAACATAAATTTAACCAGTGAAGTGTGTCGTTTATTTATTATTATTATTATGCAACTAGTTCAATGATCTGAACAAATGAATGTATAAAAATGTGACATTTAATAACGACCCTGACATGGAACTGGCTATTGCAAAACATGCATACTACCATCTTTTAAATCATAATAATGTAAGGAGTTTAAGACTTAATATACCGTTTAAAAAGAGTGCAAAATATAGCGCGGTATGAAGTTATTTATTTAACTGATTGTATAATAATTCGAAGAATAATGAATATGCAAAATACTGTTACGGTACGATACTTCAAAACGCAAAGAAATAAAAATAGTTATTAAAAAATATCAAATGAAAGAAATTTGCCAGGAAAGACTGATATAATATAAAGTTTATACGGATTAATAAAATTAATAAATGGTTTCAGTACAAGCTGAATTTGAATTAAAAAAATGTTTAGATACCAAATTTTATATTTAGAACAATTGCAACCGGTTTTGAATTTGCGAACTTGTACCGAATGTTAAACTAGAGTATTTTCTTATAACATCTTTCTAAAAATGTTTATATTAATTAATTGGTTTGAGGATGTCAGAGAAGTTAACATTTCGGTTTGCTGTCTAGTAGAGCTCAACATATATGTCTGACTGTATCGTAAATACCATTGATTAGGTGTAACTCCCGTAATAGTACAATATTTAGATTATATATTATGTCGATTATATCGAGATGGTAGACATATGTATCCCATAACATCGTGACATCATGCATATGGTGATATATGCATCACACTGACTATCTTTTTGTTTATCGTTCTTCGGTGTCAACCAGCGCATTTCCAACTACTAAAAAACTTGCGAACTGACAAAAAAGCGACGAGTGGGAACTAATTGTGGTTCCTTAGGTAATTTTTGAATGTTACTGTATTTACCATCAAACACATCGCCATAGCTCTAGAATGTTTATAATAAAAAGAATACATATCTCCTTTATGTCGCTGTTGTTCTACACAGCCTTTTTTCTAATGGATCAGTCTTCGTCTACATATTATAAAAGTGTAGCGTAATTAATTCTTTTAATATTCATACCTTGTACAGTTAAAAACCAAAACGGCTGATGAAATAGAAAATGCAGGGTTGGCCTAGTGGTTAAAGCAGTTGCCTGGCTGCAACCTTCGCGCCGAAGTGCTCTAGATTCGACTCCTGCGCAGGAGAATTATTTGTTGTTTTTTGTTTATTAATTCTCTTGACATTGGTGAATTTACCTGCATAGGCAGATGCCATAATGAACAATAAAAAAAGGATATACAATTTAAATGGTTCAAATATGTATTTTCTATTTTATTAGCTTTACTGCTTCTTTTGGGATTGTTGGTGGCAGTATGGATTCTCTACGGGATTATCAAGCTTGTCATGTCTCGAGTAAGGCGGACAGGCAAACTGCGTTACGGTGACAAGGAGTTGGCTATTCAACAGAGATTACGTGCACTGGATACTTTTAGAGGGTGAGTTTTGGTTACACATATATTAATATTACTTTTTTTCGTCACATGTATATCGAGTGATTTTCTATACCTAGATATATTAAGTATTTAAGAAATGGATCTGCACAATAAGCTTAAGCTTTCGGTGAAAGAAAACATCGTGATGGAATTATAATATTGTGGTGAGACTCTTCCAAATATCTACCAGGGTAACTACCACCCTTATAAAAAAAAAATTGTGACATACTTATATGCCCTGTAGTAGGCAGGAAGTTACCATTGCGACTAACTGTAACGCGACCATACATTAGGCGATAAAACCGTCACAGTGACGCATTTTTTATTTGCACATGTTGGGACTAACAAGTGTTGTCTTGAAAGTCTTGTGGTTCGACGTGACGGCAACAACCTACGATGAATTGCTTATCTTCGGAGATTGACGTTGTTTTCGGATTGTAATCTGCTTACTATTAGCTATTGTGCAATTACTTTGGCATGGCATAATCGTATTTTGATTGATATATATTACGTCCGATTTTATTGCTCGCTTGTAAATTAATACTATATTATTATGTGACCATAAAGAACTATCATTAATTTCATAAAATTATTCATATAGTTTCAAAAGTGATTCATAAAATAAAAATTAACAAAAATATCCCACCTTTTCAAGACAAACATTGTAAGTGCCAAAAATCTTAAATGATTTTTGTTATAACTTCCTAAAAATTTAGCTTTGTAAATTAGAAGTAGTATGTTTTTGGCTACTATTTTAGTAGATCTGTGGTTAATTATGAACAAGGTATAATTTTTTGTAAAGATATTATAAATACTTTTTAATTAGGAATGAAAAAACTCCCTCCTGTAATAATGTAATTGTCGCTTTCGTTCTTTTCCATGAAAAGGTTTGATATTTAAAAATTAAGCAACCTATACAAACACTATTGCTCACTTACAGTTGCAAAGAAACAGTTATTACAACAGACACGTAAAATTGTACAAAAGGCTAGCGGCAGGCGAGTCAGACACATCATAGGTTTCATAGATTAACCAGCCAACCAGAACTGACACAGAGTTGCCTCAAATAGATTGTGGATTAAGAAGAAACTTAATGTTTTTCTTTATGTTTATTTTAAAAGCAAGCGGTTGACCTCGATCATACATTGTTCTGAGAAAAGATGAGGCCGACGATGGATCGTGAATATTAGTGTCTATTCATTATTTTCTTAAACCGCTCAAGTTATTGGTCGAGGGAAAGTCAGACGCCTAATGTAGGGATATTTTTTAAACAGAATGGCGATAGTGTTCATGATCTTCGTTAATGATGGTGCCGGAGGCTACTGGTGGATGGAACATGCAACGTGGAACGGTCTCGTTGCAGGGGACTTAGTTTTTCCAGCTTTTCTTTGGATTATGGGCGTCTGCATTCCTTTAGCGATGAAGAGCGCTTACGCTAAAGGTATCCCAAGATGGAAGATCGTAATGCATATCGTTCGAGTGAGTTATTTATAAATATAATATACATATTTCAGGTGGTACAAATGATAGGCTGCATAACTGATAAGAAAATTGCGTTTCGGCTTGAGAGATGCCAAGGTACATCCGTTTGTTCATAATGATGTAGTTTTAACTGTTCTATGATTATATTTTTATTGTCATTTGGTGTTATAATTTTGGCAAGCCCGAACAAAGGCATTAAAATCAAGCAAATTTTTACTTATAGTTGAGATGTTAACCAATTTTAGTAAAAGTTATATTTGCTTCGTAGACTTATTTTTGATATTTTTATACTTTATAGGTTTTAGCGTTATGGTCAGAATCTTACCTGATGTTAAGTGGTGATGTAGCGCAAGATGGTGGACAGACCGCTGGACAGACCGGCTATAAAGTGTAATTGCCGGAACACATCTGTAGGTATTCGGCGGTTTTTTCCACTTGAAAGTCGACAAAAAAAAGCCATGTTTTGGTTTCGTCACGATATATTCACCGGAAGTTCAGGCTTATTGCAGGAATTTGAACTCACGTTCATCGACGCTAAAATTGGTGATTAGATACGATAATCCTGTCGGACTTGATCACGACCATCACACGTTTGCTGATAAAGCTGTCACAATGATGCTCATCTCGTTTATCAGATTTCGGTATTAACTAATGTTTAACATACCGAGAGATCTGATTGATATCTTGATTTTGAATATTACTCATAACTCGATGGTTGGCATAGTTTTGCCATTGTATTGTGTTTATTCCGCCGTAATAACATAAACATAAATTAATCATAACCTTATTCTTAAATATTCATGTAATAGAAAATTCAGTGGCATTTTTACCTAGAAATGGTACAAAATAACGTCCTAGTCATTGTAATATTTATTTATTCTGACATAATATACACAGATATACGTATCTCGTAATCAATAATATAAGTATGAAAGAACGCGGTTCAAAATAAGGTAGCTTTAGATGTAGTTTTGACGTTATGTAAGAAGCAGGTAGGTACTTACTGATGACTGGTTCTTCCAGTCCCGAGCTCATAAAGGGTTGGGTGAGTTTTCTGAACGGGTAACCTTTTATAACCAGTATTATTACATAAAAATTGTGTTCCTTCATCTGTCTTATTAACAGGTACATTTAACTTACTAGCCGTGGTACCTACTTTATGTTGTCAGAACTTGATCGAATCGGTTAAATAAAGCAAAACATCTGATACGTTTTTTTTTAAATATTTTTTGTTAATTAATATTTAATTGTAAGATAGATAATAATATTATAATAATAGTTTGGGGGAAAACTAAGCAAAGCCATTATTATGATAAAAAATCTAAAATGCTATGTCCGTTCAAGCACAACGGATAATGATTCATATCAAATACAAACTTTAGCCGTGGTTTGGGATAGAATTAACATACAATATTTTTAAAGTTTAGAGTTGAATAACAAGAAGGTGTCCGGATGGCAACCTGAGTTTGCCATTTACCTTTTATAGACGAAACTATCTAAAAGGATTTAAAAATAAGATATTTACAGTAACAATGAAAACGATTTTTTTTATAAAATAAATTTCGAATAAAAAGTTAATCAAAATAATTTAAGGTGAGACATTTATTCTGCCTTGCAAATGGGGCTCTATATCTAACGGTTCTGTTTAGTTGTCCATAGTCAATATCCACATTATTGTCAAGTGAGACAATTTGATTTCAATGCACACCATCCGTTCACTTTCAAACATTACCTCACTTGAAACTTCCGTATTTCGTATTATAGCAGCACGACGTAGGTCCAATCTCTCGCGCGCAGATCTGAATCGCTAATGCCTTTGCGGCATTTTTCATTGGAAATTCCGCGTTTGCGTGATATCGAAATGCGTGTTCGCTCTCTCCGTTTGTATCCAACAACATGATTGAAGAATACGCCTATTTCACATTCATGTCCACGTCTCCTACTATTAATCTGTCATGAAGTCTATTATATGCGTCAATGTAAATCGGGAGTGCTCTCTTTTACAATAAAGATGTGTTAGTAATTATTATACCCGCCTGGAGTTCTGGCCTGGTTTACATTAAGATCTCGACTTGTACAATTTATTTACAACAAAACTAATTAGCGGGTTGAAGATGCGAAATGCCATTTGATTTGGAGAATTTATTAATGTAAAATTTCAATCGTCTGAATATTACCATTAAAGTAACATAAATTGAGGATTCTGTGACATTCGTATTATCTTTACCTGTTCTTTTTTATTATCGAGAGATTTAATTCGAAATATAATTTGTAGTGGCGCAATGAAGAAGCATGTTACACTTATACGAATCCTCGATCAATATAAAAGAAATAATGTGTTATTATTTATTTTGTACATTTATTTGTCTTTTACGTGTGTGTATCTAATGTGTTGACCGTTAGTAATTAAACTATTGTAATATATAATCCTGCGAAGGTTCGCGGCCAAAAATAAAACTTTGCTACATTCCGTGGCACTACAACGCATATCCGATACAGCAAATAAATTATATTTATTGCTATTTAGCTACACTTATACATAGCTGTACATATGTATGTATTTTATAGAAAAAATATGAAGCGGTATTGTATCAGATTTAACGTGTTGGAACACTATATCAACTGATGTAGGTTCCAATTCTGCAAGAGCTTACGGTTCATAATCGGAGCATAAAGAAAAAATCTTTATCTCAAAGTCCTGTAGGCTTATTGTGTTACCATTTTAAGACGTATGATCATATAATATCAGACAAAATTATGGTCTCACTGCTAAATCTATATAGATAAATATAAAAGTTGAATTACGTAAATATTTTAAAAGGACCAAAGGTTTATGGTAATTTTTTTGGCGTTCGGCGAAATATAGATTTTAATTTTCTTAATGCCGTATTAATACTAAATGATTGGAAAATAAGATTTCTAAATGATCGGTACCTTATTTACGATTTTTTTATTTTAGCGTTCGCTCATGATGTTCTTGTTGGGTATGTCACTGAACACAATTTATGGTTCAAATACGCTTCAAGAATTACGTATATTCGGTGTTCTGCAACGATTGGCAGTAGCTTACCTCATAGCCGCTGGGTTTTATGCCTTGACAGCTCCAAAATATTACACACCACCTCGGGTAAGTGCGTTTCTGTTTCACCTTCATTATACATTCATTAATTTTAAAGCAATTTTGTATAATTACTTTTGATAGTAGTAGACACGTATTATCCGAGTGTTAAAATATCTTTAAATAGATGATTACCGTTTCTTTGATATACTTAAAAATAATGCTTTTCCCAGCGAATATAGCTTCACACACTTAAATAAAAAGGGCAATACATAATTTCATTATTTCTTGCATATTATTTCAACAATACTTTGTAATATTAAGTAGACTAATATTTTCTTTTTTAGGTAACTAACTATTTTATATATAGTTCAGTTTTTCGTAGCATTTAGTTAGTATTGTGCATGTAGAATGTTATTTTACATTTTCTAGGGAGCTTGCGGGCAAGCACTGAAAGACGTTTTATCTTGTGTGTGGTGTTGGGTACTGGCTGCAGTTTTAGTAGCCGCTCATAGCGTTATCACTTTCACGGTCCACCATCCAGACTGCCCAGCGTAAGTATATTTAAAATCTAAATATTTTTTTATTTAATCGTATGGCCAAATATGTTCTTCTTCTATATGTCTTATGTTTAATTATAATTGAATATTTTATTTTATCAGCCATATTAGGGCATCGTCAGTAAGATTAATCAGATTTAAATATAAATGATTGGTTTAAAGATTAAAAATATTTTTTTGATTGATAATTGAACTAGTGGCTCAAGCGGTCACCTCGTGTCTAGCGCAGCGTAGAGTACTATAGGTTTGAATCCCGCACAGAACAGTTATTGATATAATTTACAAATGATTGTATTGCTTATTGGCTCTTAATTGAATGTTTCTTAAGTCATCCGCAATCTTTATTCTGGCGTGAGGACCTGAAGACATACTCGCACATGTAGTATATTAGTCATTTTAATTTCAATAAAAAAAAAATTGTAATGTATGTTCGTAGTGGTTATCTCGGTCCCGGTGGTAGACACGACGACTGGGTGGCACCTGACTGCAGTGGTGGAGCAGCAGGATACATTGACCGATTGCTATTGGGAACAGCTCACCTGTACCAGAATAGCGACGCTCGGAGAGTTTATGGAGGACCTCCAACTGACCCTGAAGGATTATTAGGTAAGCGATTCAAATTGAAGCGATGATAGCTCAGTTGGTAGTGTGTACGGTTTTCGCGTCAATGGACGCAAGTTTGAATCTAACTGCAATGAGTTTAAGCTTTTAGGGATGATAAACATCGTAGTGAAACCAAAGCTTTTTCTAACGCCCGCCTGGTTAGCTACCACCAGCAAGTTTAAAATCTGTCAGCAGATGTCCACCATTTTAGGCCACATCGTCACTTAACATCAGGTGAGATTATAGCCATTACGCTATGTTTATAAACTGTAAAAAATTGGAACGATAGTTTAATGATTGTTTCTACGACACTCTAAATTCTAATTTTAGAGCATTATCTAGAATTCCTTTAGATAACCTTCCAGATAAATTAATGAAGTTATTTATTTATCGCCGTATTCTGTTAGTTGAGCTTAAACGTCAGACTATTTTCTATACCTAGAAAATAAAAAAGTCTTTACAAAGAAAAGTTACTGCATCCTTTGTTACGATGTTCAAGGTAGAGTTTCCAAGACTTGAAAAATTTAGAAACTACAATGTATAGTAACCAATTGCTTAGTAAAAAGTCCTTGTCTTTCCGCAATTACAGTTAGGAAGAATAAAAAATAATAATTTTGTATTCTAACAGGTTGTCTAACATCGGCGGTTCAAGCATTATTAGGTGTTCAGGCTGGAGCTACTGTACTTCTGCAGCGGTCCCATAAAGCACGTATTTCGAGATGGTTGGCATGGGCCTTAGTTTTCGCTTTGGCTGGGGCATTGTTGGCGGGCTTCTCCAGAGAACACGGTGTTGTGCCTATAAACAAGAATCTTTGGTAATAATTAATATTTTATTACATCAGACTTAAGCGATAAAAATTTATGGTATTAAAATATGATTATACTAGAACAGGCACGACCGGGACAGGCGATGTCGTTTTGTTAACATTACGTACCTAACAGTAAATAGCAGAAGTGTGTGGGCACAGTCCCTGGTCTCTGTCAACATGGAATATTGAAGTGTCACCGTAGTACTTTTGAGTGGATACTTTGACGGTGCTTGTCACCCAATGTAACGTCTCACGATCCTCTTACCTTGACCTAAGTTCGGGTATTACGTTTACGCATTGCGATGAGGAAGTTCGTAAATCGATTTTTAACATCATGGTTGTTAAAATAAAAAGTAACCTAAGAGTTAATATGTCTCTATGTTATGACTGTGTTATGACGTAGATACGAATGCTCTTGATATTATAATTTGATACACATGATCGATTGATGTAGGGAGGAAACAAAAATAACATTCTAAACACTACATAGACGACATATATCAACACTAAATTTCGTGCTTTGAGCGTGGTAAAGACATGGCGTCTTTACTATCAGCTGTGAAATAAACATCAAGATTGTGTTTCGAATGTATGTGAATTTTAAAGTCTTTAACACTCTGACAGGGTATTTAATGTTAAGATATATAGTTGATTTAGTATCTAGAATGAAAATTCGATTTTTTTTCTTTACACTATCGATTGTAGAAAAAAACAACTTCGCTTAGGGCTGTTCTTGTAATAATGCAGTGCTATATTTACCATTTCATTCTGTCGCAAAAATACAACACGGGTTCGAGATTGATGGTAGGACATTTTCTAGTGCCAACTGACTAGCTATTATCCACTAGTTGGCAGTCTGTCACGAAGCATAATCAAGTATGTTCTGGTAGCTGCACTTAAGGGACTTGTGGTAGGTTCAACGTGTTAATATCTTCGGACACATCGTTATTTAACATCAGCTAAGATTGTCACTCAGCGCTAAGGCCATTACGAATGAAACGAAATTTTCTTTTTTCCAATAAGATTTAATTTTTAAATTATTTTGTACCTGACTCAATTATCCAAAATCATGATGGTAGACCTTCTGTAATGCTTCTAAGCTCAGTTTGAAAATCTGCCGCCAAATACTTATAGGTGTTGCCCGGCATTTGCACTTGAAAGCCATCCTCTCCACTAGGCTTAGCGTGTTCACCATCTTAGGCCACAGCGTCACTTTACATCAGATATCATTGTGGTCATATCGCTACATCTATAAGTCAAAAAATCTAATACCATGTTTAAAAACCAATGAATTGTAACTTTTTTCCTATTTTAGAATAACATTATATAGTTCTATTAAATGACTTCAAAATCTAATATCGTTATTTGTAAATAACAAATATGATGAAGGTTGCTAAAAATCAATTATAATTTGTTTAGGTCAATGTCATTTGTCCTCGTTACGTCAGCCTGCTGCCTAGTACTCCTGAGTGTGTGTTATATCTTGACTGACGCCTGGAAGATATGGGCTGGAGGTCCCTTCAGAGCACCAGGCCTGAACGCTATAGCATTATACATCGGACACTCCATCTGCGCTCATCTTTTTCCTTTCCACTGGAAAATTGGTAGCATGCAAACGCATACTATACGATTGATAGAAGCGGTCTGGGGTACTGCGCTGTGGGTGATTATAGCCCATATTATGGCTAAAAAGAAAGTATTTATTACACTTTAAACGTATATTCTGTTTGTTTTTGTTGTACAATTTAATTTGACTAACTTTAATGTGTGTAAGGTGCTGATATTATTAGAAATTATCTAATAATAAAATTGTAATTTCCAAGCTCTAATAATAATAATATTATGAATTGATGTATACTCAATAAATATTTTGTTTTGTGAGAAGAAGATAAATTTTTAGTTATTGAGTAAACATATTAAAAGTTCAATCCTACTATGAAAAAAAAGAACATACATATACACAGAAATGTGTACCTATGTACTTATTATTTATATTAGGGGATGTTCATAAAATACGTTCGCACTTATGGGGGGACAGGAGGAGGGCGTGTCACATACTGTGACAGAATGTGAATTTGGATGCCGGGTTAGGAGGGGGCAAGGGGTCTAAGAAAACGTAACGTTGGCAGCTCATACAACAATTTTGATAAGTTTACATGTTATTACAGATATTTATGAATTTATTGAAGTTTCATTATTTTAAGTAATAGTTATTTAGAATGATTGAAATTTTATGAACAGTTCGGGGGTGTCTATCATTTGTGACGTCATTTTGATAGGGGAGTGGCAGAAAATGTGACATAGCGGTACGAAGAGGGCGAGGGGTCTAAAAAGGTAAAATTTTGCGTGACGTGTTTTATGGAACAGTTCCTCATTTTGATTAATCATATTGAGACATTCGTCAATCATTATAAATGTTGGTTTTCATGAAATAAAATTGCAAAAGTATTTTTTAAAGGTAAGCGTAAACATAGTAATGTTTTTTTTTTACTGTTATGGAATGCATAATTATTTGTTATAATTTCTTGTATTTTTATATTGTTATGAAAATAGATATCCAATAAGACTGACGGTTTACATGAACTATAGTTGAAAAAAAAAGTAGTTACTTCAGAATATTTGGTTGAATATATTCTCTGAAATTCTAGTCTAATTTACAAATATTTGATATCAAATTAATACCTTCTATATACCTAAGTTATTATCAGTTCAATTGTTTTGAGGATCGAATAATATTTTTTTAACAGCATGGTGATTTCAAACTATGTATACAATAATTTAAATGTATATAATAAAAATAAATATTTTATAGATTTATGTTTTTTTTGTATTACACCATACATGTTTGCTTGATATATTTTAACTTTAATTATTAACTAGTCTAAAAATAAAGAGGGTATAAAAGAAACAATCGATTATACATTTGACGCTTTATTAGCTCAAGGGTGACAGTAAAATCTGCAATATCATTGAAAAAAATAATAATAAAACAAACGATTCAACAAATCATGACTCAGGGTAACAAACAGCGAATAGTTTTAACAGAATTAAAACTATGTCTATAAAATTATATTTTAAAATGTATAACAAAGTGAATGGGCGGTCAATGGAACGCTTGTAACGAACGATCCCTCTCGCCTCAACACAAAATAGCGATCCATTCGAGATTAAGTCTTTTGTTAATAATAAAAACACTGTTTTAAGGTTCACAAAAGTATATATACAATAATACGTTTACAATATTATCAAAGTGAAATCTCAACCTCGAATAAATCTTTCAATTTATTGTCACCCGAAATATGTGCGGTGCGTAATATTAACACGTAATGTTTGGCATTTCGTTTACATACAGAGAATTATTTATGATATTTAACATAAAAATCACTTGAATTGCGTATAATAGCATTTTACACTAATTCATATATGCTCAGTTATAATACCGCGTATTCAGTAATTTTCTCATTTCGAACAGTTTTAAATAAGACAGTAACATTAGGTAAAATTTATTAGTAACAATAGATTATATTTATTGTAATCCGTTTCAGTAGAATAATATCGTCTTTTATGAGTCCATGGAAGTGATTTCCAGATGTTACATCGAATGTGCCAGACGTACAATTTTGATATAAAAAATATAAAAATGTATAATGGAATATATATAGATGATGTCAACTATTTACAATATTTCGAAGCGGTTTCAACATACCTAACTGTTATTATAATTTCATAAAAGGTAACATTTTTTATAATTATTATTTTGATTTAACAACAATTATTTTGATACCTCCATGGTTTTTTTTTTCGCTGCATGCATAAAAATAGTTTTTAACAATTTTTAAACAATCAATAGAGTTTTTGTAAAATGTCTTAACAGAACAACAAAGTTATTTTCGCCGCAAATAATAACAACTACTTATATTTTTTAGCAACCACTTTTAACTTTCCTGGCGGTATTATAACGCGAATTTCTCGTAATAAACGTTATACAAGAATGGTATATAATATAATCTACTTTATGTAATTTACCTATACAAATCGCTCTCTGTTTAATCACTCTTTTTGTAGACGGTAAATGCCATATTAGGAATTGTATATTAACTTTTCTCGTTTAAATACTTTTAAAATATAATAGTCTCTATATAGTAAAAGGATACGTTTAGATATCTTTAACTTACTAATCTACTTTCGACACTTATTCAATATTGGTAAAATAGCTGATAGGCAGGCACAAGTTGCTGTATCATTGTAAACTCGTACTAAATATCCACTTAAACTAGAAAACTACTTCGCGATAAACACAGATAAAATGTGTTTATATATATTTCTAAAATTTCAATAGAAAAAATCTCTTAAAATATGTATATAAATATATATTTCCAATGTTATATAATGTTTTTCCACGACAGGATAATAGTTGATATTGTAAGTTCATTGTTACATGGATTTAAATATATATAAATAGACAATTCTCTTATAAATCTAAGTAGGAAAAACATCTACAAAGACAAAATATTAATTGCACACACAGTAAATATATTAACATACATATAAAACAGTATTTTTATATAGATATACACTTTCTGATAGATAATTTAATAAGTTACAAATTATTTTAATATATATATGATTATATTATTAACAAACATTCATCTTGTTATGATTATGCTAGGCTATTCATAAATTATAACAGTTCGTAATAATTTAGTTTTAAAACAAACACGATGTACAATTACTCTATTAAAAACTGGTAAATAATTTGTACAGAAACATTTGAAAGTTTGTTATTATAAGAGTTAATATAATTTTATATTGGTTATAGTAGTAAGTACTCGATTTAAGTCACTCGTTACTACATAAGAATGGAATGTTTAGTATAACAGAATGTTAGAGAAAGCTTTATATAACAAGTGTACGTTTAGAGAACACGCGCGCATTTACAACAGCGGATATGTTGGCAAGACCTAAACGAACAATATTTTACGCCTCTTGGATCAAGTCTTATCTTTTTTATTTTTTATACTTTGTCACATAATGTCGTAGGTTTAAAACTTTGCATTATTTACGGATTTATAAATTAAACCTCCATTAAACAAGAAAGGTCGATTTAAAATGTATAAAAATCCAGACAATATTAAAGTATCCGATTATCCTGACTGCTAGAGATTCAAAGGTATGTTAAATTCAAATTGTCTTTTTATTAATTTGTTTCATCATTTAAAATACTGTCGACGGAAGCTAATCTATTCACATATAGGTATATATATATACCTACCTATAAATTACTTTTC
Source organism: Actias luna (assembly GCA_039707435.1). Taxonomy (NCBI): domain Eukaryota; kingdom Metazoa; phylum Arthropoda; class Insecta; order Lepidoptera; family Saturniidae; genus Actias; species Actias luna. The sequence continues at coordinate 5,084,670 of JAZHAC010000034.1, read as the reverse complement.
CTGAAGGCATGCCATTGTTTTGTACTTTTCTATCCACCGAGCGCGGCGTGAACGTGGACTGATTACAGCAAATCTTGATCCAATAGATCCCCATAATGAGACCCATACGCGGTTCAACGAGAGACTAGACATTACCGAAAACAATTGTCACACAAATTGATTTTTATATAGATCCTCTATCAGTAAAAATAAATCTAATTTTCATCTTAAATACAAGATAAAATCTCTAGGTTATACATTTCGCTATAAATGCAAATTCATGGAATTCAATATAAAAACGGTAAGACTATTTTAACTTTTCGTCTTACATTATTATGCTACTTAGATTCCCAATAATAGAACACTGCACCATTCAAAGCCAACTTTGTTATTCAATAACGCACAACACATAGAGTTGGAGCCGGCTTTAGTTGTATCCAAGTCCGGGACGGTGTTTTTCTACAGGTCTTTTGATATTCGACCCCATCGAATATCACTTTTGATTAAATCTATAGTAACGGTATGAGTAAATATAGCGTTGAAATAAACAAAAGGTCATCGATCATCTACTCAGAAGAATTGTGTCAAACGTTTCTCAAATGTAAATGTAAATGTATGTAAATAAATGTCGTATGTAAATGTATTGAAAATATAAAAACACAAGTCGTCCACTTGACACTGACAGGCAATGTATCGTTGGTCACTGGCGCCCGGGTCGCCTCCCCTAAAGCCGCCTACGCAGTGTATTATACTCCACGTCATTGAGACTAAACTATTTTAAGTAGGATTTAGACGCATAGTTGATGTCTAGTATCGAATTCTCGATGTGATATTATAAGGCCGAATAACACACGTTCAGTGTTATAATTATTATTATGAAAAGCGAATAGAACACGCGGGTTCGCTTATGCGACGCCACCGTGATTTATTCTTTGGGTAACAATTTAATCTCTTAACCTAATTGCATATTTTAATGAAAACACGCATAAAATAAAACTTAAAACGTATCGCTATTAAAATATATTACGAGATTTCAAACAACACGTGTCGATACTTATCTAAAGAGCCCAGTACTTATATTCCCTGTCATCGAGCCGTAGCTCGTACATGTCGGTTTTAGAATTGTAAAAATAAATATCTAGTGTGGCACTTGATAGTTTGTATACCGTTCGCAGTAAATCGGGTATAACGAATCCAGCACCACAGAATACCTATTTACTAACGTATATAGTGAGCAACCATACAAACGCTGACAGTTCTTCCCTTACGATTCCGGTCCGTGGAATAATCATTGTAAATACATCCAAAATATACATTATACACTTCGAAAAGGGACAGCGTTTATGGACAAATGATATCTACCGCGCTATGAGGGTCAGTCTCCTATACTCTCACAGCTTGACTGAAATGCTTGCTGTTGTTTGAACACAGCCTTATCTCATTAACAAACAGTAATACTATTAGGTGTGTACATAGGCCGTAGTGTTCTCTAATCTGTATTCAAATCAAACAATGTTTGGTACAATTCAATACAAGATTGCAATCAAAATTACACATTATAATTTAGCATTTATTCCAGTCATCGATACAAATAATGTATTATAATAAAACGATTAAAAAACGACAAAATTTCCGTAAATTCAAATAAACATTAATTTTACTCTCGATTTAATTGTACCACGCTTTGTATAACAGCAAACAACTGAATCCTGAAAACGATATCTGGTGACGTCGATTCCATTTGCGGTAACGTGTACAGCCCTTGCACTGACTATCTAGTGATTTCTTTGATAGAAATTAGTTTGGATCATCAGTCGCTGACACTTTGTAATGCGGTGACGTCACTAACAGTTTCCCGTGGGACATCACTTGCGAGCGCCGCGCGCCACCATCGCCTGCAGGGAGGCCACTTGACTCAGCAGGCTGGCGTTCTTCTGCTCGAGCGTCTCTACCCTCTTCCTATAGTCGTTGTTCTCTGATATAAGGATTTCAACCTTCCTTTCTAATTGGTCCATGTATTCTTTCTTCTTACGTCTGCTCTCTTGTGCTGAAATCTGTTAAATAATATTATTTATACGTAATACTCATTGCATACTTATTATCTTAAAATTTTATAAGATAGTTAATTTACATCCGTAATAAGTATTGACTTGATATGTAAATTATTAATAGTGTATTAATGAATACCTTATTTTTAATTTTCCTTCTTATTTTCTTTAGAGATTTCTCCTCGGCCTTGGTCAGAGGTAGACGTGTTGGAACGGGGTAACCTTCAGCCAGCAATGTGCGCTTTTCTTCTTCTGTTAGTACTAAAGTGCCCGTCGAGCCTTTCTGCAATAAGAAAACAAATACTATTATGTAAATAAATCATTTAAATGTTACCTTTATAAGTACCTGTTATAAATATCAAATAAGAATTATGGCAAAAAAACATTCATAATAAAATATTCAAAAGAAAATAGCATAATATCCACCACAATTTAAACAAAAACATCGAAGTATAAATATTGATAACAACTGTTCGAAAGTATTTTTTCAAGGTTACAGAAAAACTTTGTATAATAAGACAATTATTCCTTTATTTTGCTTGCATTATTCCGTGTAAAACATTCATTGTTACTTAAGGTTATACATAGTATTGATAATATTCCGATATTGATGAATTCATTATATATTTTTATTGCAGGTAATATGTTCTATACAAAATATTAATTTGACACAAGTTACGGGTTGAAAATCTGTCGGCAAATACGTATGGGTGTGTTCCAGCACTTGCACTTAGAGCCATATCTTTTATTGGGCTTAGCGTGTCCACCATATTGGGCCATGTCGTCACTTAACATCAGGCACGAGTGTGGCCAAACGCTAAGCATATCTATAATCTATAATAATATTATTAAGCGGAAGAGTTTGTTTGTTTGTTTGAATGCACTAATCTTAGAAACATCCAGTCCGGTATCAAAAATGTATTTGATAGAGTAATAATCACTGAGGCAGGCTTTAGGCTATTTAACATCAATAGAACTATCAATAGAAGCAGCTGTATCGAAAGAAAATTAAAAAAACAGGCAAAAAATAGTTAATAAAATTTTACTTCAATGTGAAGGCGCGGCACAGCTATAAACTAATAAAAAAATAAGAAGAATAGAGTGTTACCGGTTGACTGCTGATGAGCGGCGTGTTGATGGGTTGCCGTGAGTGGTGGGAGACGTAGAGATGGCTGCGACGTGACGGTGCCGCGGGCGGGGCGGGGGGCGCGGCGGACGCCTCGTGCGCCGGCGACAGCGCCCCCTCGCTGTCTGATGACGACAAGGACGATGGAGGCGTTGGTGGTAAGTTGAAACCTGAAGTTACCATTTGTCACATCAACTTTTGTTACAGTAATCCTACTCATTTTATTACTCTGAAAATAAACATCACTTTTTTATTTTCATCAATCTAAAGATTTTTAATTTGGATGCTGTAAAGCTTAAAGAGTTTAGAAACCATATACTGTTACTAGGATCCTATTTGTTTCTTCAACTCTTTATATTCTGTGATAAAGTCAGTAGCGTCTTAAGCATTTTCGCCACTGGGGTGCGAAGGTTAGCCTGTACCTCAAGTGTTGTAAAAAAAGTACATATTTTTATATTTGATATTTTAGATTTTTAGATTTTTAGATTTGATTTATATATATATATATATATATAGTCGTAAATTACAGTCTTAAAAATTATTATTTTTTGTAATGTCACATCGATAGAACATTTTATTTATCTGGTATAAGTTGACATAACACTCTAACAAGATAATATCGTCATCAGTGAGGTTTTCGCCGTGGTCACAATGATCATGGTCATAATGTAAAACGGCTGAGGGGTTCTTTTGGGCTTTGTAACCGCTAATGGAACCAAACCTATATATGATAAAATAACTATGAATTTAAATGGAATCCAACACAGATTGACATATTAAGCTCCCCGTAAAAACTGTACCTATAATATATTATTTGAACATCAAATTTTAATTTAACACGAAGTTTATTAATCTATTTTGGGTCAAGGTGGGCAAGGTACTATACAATCACATGTACGTCTGCCGGAACATTGAAATAATTCATATTAATGCAGTTATAACAGCTGAATGACTTCACATCACGAACGGTACAATATTTAATATGCCGTTGGATCAATATTTTAGATAAAAATATCTATAGTTTTCATTAAATATCTATATCTATATTAAATGAATTAGTAGTCCTCATCGCACACTAGAAATTCCAAGATTAGGCTTTGGCTCGAAGGACCAAATTTAGTACCTCATTCGTTTAATGTTAATGAAATAATAATATAGATATAAGAAAAAAACTATATTTAAGTTTACTAAAAGTACACTCTGTGACGTCAGTCTGTGACAATCTAATGACAGATAAATGTTGCCAGGTAAATGTATAAAAAAATTACTATGTACATCTCATGCTGGCTAGTAGGTACTTATTAAGATTTATGCCGGTCTGTTTGTACTATTTTAGACTATATGTATGGTTGGCTTTGCATTTAATATTAAGAATTTATTATGGTTAAGAAAAAACAGTAGTCAAGTGGGTTAACAAACCTGAAGTACCGGAGCTTGATGTGACTTTAATGGATAGTTTGTTAGAATTGAGCGTAGTGGCTAGTCGAGGGGCTGCACTCAGTAAAAGTTGTGGCACACCAGCGGCTCCAACTTTCTGTAGTACAGCTTGTGGCATGTGAATTGTCCCTGTCTGAAATTTAAATTACAGTTTAAAAATAGTTCAGTAATTTGACTCTACGCCGCTTGGGTTTAGAACAACTTCACCGATGAAAACTAATCCGTAAATTGAACATTTTGACCAATTGCAATTGCAGTACACCTTGTAATCGATATAAAAGCTAAAAGTAGATGTTTTTCTTTATTTTTTTTTTATTTATGAATCTAAATAGATAGACGGAACTGATATTATACGACAATTAAAATGAAAGTCTCCTCCGGGAAAAGCCATAAACATATTTCTCCACGAAAAAAAAAGGTAACTAGTTTGTAAATAGAATACTCTGTTTGATATTAATTTTATTTTAACTCATAAAAAACGTATAAGAATAAAGATACGTAAAGACCGTATTGTTATCGTTATTAGAACACGGAAGAATCCTTCAATGTATTCAATCAGTTGTTAATTATTCATTATTTAAGTTATGGTGTGTTTAATATTATTTTTGGACAATTCGATTTATTTATGAAAAAAAACTGCACACGAATCGATAAGAAATGAAAATGTGTTATACATCTTTTAGTATGATTAGTAGCATCAAAACTAAAAATGTGAACTAGTCTACATTTATATTCAAGATATAGCTTTAAATTATAACAATATATATCTGCGTCTAAGTCAGAATTTTTTTTAGGCAGAAATTCAAATATTATCTGTAGTGAAAGTTGAGTGAGTATTTGTAAGCGGTTTTGGTAATTAAACCAAAATGATCATTAACAATAAAGGTTTTAAGGCGTTCATGTTAATTATATGACTTTTCGATTATATGTATTCAAAATTACTGTTCGACGATGTCCCCCAACTCCATGAGCAATGATAATTACTTCGCAATTACAGATGGTCTTTCACGCACGTTAAAATAACTAAGAACATATAAAGTTTTAAAACCATGATTACTCGTGAAAGTTGCGAAGTGAGATTCGTAAACGAAATACTTGAACTACGATGACCTTTGGTTTTTTGTCGATTTATCCAGAGGTCGTACGTACGACTGTACGGATAAAGATTTGACGAAATTGACGTGGTACTCGTGAGTAGACTGTTTTGACTAAATTAATTAGTTGCTGTGCATAATTCTGGTTTAATATAATCTGATTTAATAAAAACTATAGCTTCCCAGTCCGTATCTTCATCGGAATTTAACTTTCCTTTACGAATTCAAGACACTTTCAGAATTTTTTTTTTTTACGTTCACCGTTATATGAAAATATAATCAATTCCGTTTTATAGTTAAGGTTTAGCGTTATACCCACAATCTCACCTGATATTATGTGACGATGTGGCCCAAGATGGTGGACACGCTAAGTCTAGTGGAGAAACTGGTTCACAAATACAACTGCCAGAAAACACCTATAGGTATTCGAAGTCAGATTTTCATCTTGACGTTGGTAGTTAACCAGGCGGCCATTAGAAAAAGCCCCACCACGATGCTATGGTTTCATCACGATGTTTACCTTCAACTAAAGACCAAACTCAATGCAGATGGATTCGAACTCACGTCCCCTGTCGCGGTGTCCGTACACACTATCAATTGAGCTATCATCACTTTAAAAGTGCAAACAAACTTTTTAGGTGAACACACATTGCGTACATATTTTCAGACAATTATTGTTGTAAAAACTGTTTAATCGAGCATGCTATTAACTTTCCAATGTGTTCTAACCGCTATTCATAATAAATCCGTGAGAATAGCGCCTCTGAAGAAGTTTCTCTTGTGCCTAATTTGATTGCAATTTGGAATAGCGTTCACAGTTTCTTGCATTATTTAAATGAAGATACTACATTTAACTTATCAACATTTACCGTATGATCTATAACATAGTCGAGGTGTGTAAGCGGTGTGCCTGGTGTCGGTGACGGTGGACAAGACGATGCTGGAGATTCTGGCTCGGATTTGGGTTCTGCTTTCACCTCACGCGGTGGAGAATCACTTGAACGTCGTCGACTGCTCCAAGCGCTCGCTGGCATTGCTGGGTAACATTCGTCTTCCATATCTAAAATGCATATCAAAAAAATAATATATTAATTCAAGGTTTCTAGAGTGGTGTTTGGTGTTAGAAAATTACATTAAATTTAGCGTTAGAAAATCACAAAGATACGAACACACAAACTATAATACAATTTGTTGGAACGATGCAGTGTTAACAGTACAAATCGCTAGTATCAACATCAATTATCTAATTATCGATAACATACGCATGTATTACACTTATCCTCATGTTGATGAGCTTATGTAACTTTCGTAATATTAACAGAGAGTTAAGTTAGATTGGATTCTATTCATTTTGTTGATAAGGGCTTATAAACATAAGAGAAAAGAGATAACGCAAACCACAACCAATAGAATTTCAACTTACGAAAGGTCTCTTCATCTTGGGACTATATTTTATATATCGCGACATAAAATATTTTGATTTTGTCTAAGATTATTTATATAGTTTTATGTGATAATAAAAACATGAAATAGAACTACATCTTCCTCTCCAATAGTGTCACAACTCAAAAAAGAACATTATCATGGAAAATGCGTTGAATATTTATGCTACTCTTGTACTCTCTACTCTTGTTTTGCGGGGTCTTACTTTAATTTACAACGAAACAGTTTACAGCAACTTAATAGCTTGTTTGAAGCTACAAAATGACATTTTAATATCGTAATAAAAATAGTACAATAAAAATAATTTTAATATTTTCTCCGTTGTGACACTATTTGAGCGGAGGTGTGATGTGTTTCACAACCTAATACGTTTTTGAAATTTTGTGTTTATATTGATGTACTTTTAATAAATATCTTTAATATTAATAATTTTACAGACTCCACCTTACAATATAGACCATACTAGTACTTATCTATTTCAATTTTATTTTTATACTTCGTAAACCTAAAGTGTTGATTACTGCCGTCCGTGATTCAATCTCATTGCTAGTACAACTGTGTAAAATTATTTTGAATTGTCATTGTTCAAATCTAGGCGCTTACGACCTTTTAAACGGGCTTTCTGTTTTTGCTTTCGTCATAATCATTTATTTGTTAATATTGTAACATAATAATGAAATAACTTCCTACGGAAGTAGCAATGTTACGGATATAAGATTTTGGAAAGGCTATGGATATCAGATGAGATTTAATAAGTATGCCTTATAGACAAGGAAAGGAAATTTTTAGTTAATTTCAATTATGATTATTATGTGTAAAAGTATTTCATTTGTGAAAAAAATAATTATTGTTTGAATATGTACATACATAGTTGAACAATTGTAGTTTAGATCTTTATTAGTTAAGTTGTGTCATTTTCTATATTTGTTAATATCTCTTTCGACTTTATGTTTATCCGAAATTATTTTATACCTTGATGCGATCGGACGGTGACGGCTTCTGTTATTAATAGTTTCGGGCTTCTATAATTCCTCTGGCATACATGAATCGAAAGCGAAAAGTACTAAGAACTAAATATAGCCAATAGCCGCGTAATTACACGTTGTGAAATCGTTCAAAACTAAAATTCTTTAAACCAGAAAGTTGTACGATAATCGAGTTATTTATTATTCCTAAAACGTCTTTATCGATGAGCCAAAATAAAATGTTTACTCTGTTAATACCGCGTCAAAAAGCACTTAGCAAACAATGTCAGATCCAACTCGAGTCCCCTTTGTTGGTTCATCGATTATGCACCTATCCATCGATGTGGAACATTTCGCTGGGAAGTTACATACGACGTTGCGTGTATTTTAACAAGTTTTCTAGTTTTTGTTCATGTGCATCGCATCCATACGGTAATTATGGGTGTCTAAAACCGCTGCTGCGTTTGAAAAAAGTTGATAAACAAGTGTTTATTGTTTTATTACAGGTGATATCACCGCGAAGCATATTCAATTTAATTAATTTATTCAATCATTTCTGAAGGTAATATTATTATACTTTGTAGGTATAGGGTTTACGTCTCAATTGATGTTAAATAACGATATATAATAAATATGAGGCCTAAATTTTAACCATGTTCGTTTTAAGCTAAGCTTGTAGTCTGGCATCTAAATGATAATATGATATACATATATTTGTATATTTTTAATACTTGAGTATAACTACCATAGCATAATCGGATGACACAATAAAATTTCATACACGTTTATCCTTCTCCTTACGCCACTTCCAATGAAGTTATCGCGAGAAAAAGTAGCCTATCACCATCGCCAGGTTCCCACCTATCTTTATACCAAAATTCGTACTAATCTATGCAGCAGTTTAGGCGTGAAAGCGTAACAAACAAACAAATTCACTTTCGCATTTATAATATTAGTCTAGAAGTATAGATAGATGATATTTGACACTTTGTTATGTACTATATTTGACGTGGTATAGTTAGATTATTTTACATTTGTTAGTGTTATTAATTATAAAAAATAATTCGGGACATGATTTGTTATTTGTCACAAAAAATTCCGGGTCAGTTTTAATAAGAGAATCACTATCTTGTTTAAGCGATGTATGAACGTTGGAGATTTTCAACACATTCTGCCATTTACGTGACTTTTTTTATACTTAAGTTTAGCGTTATGGCCATAATCTCACGTGATCTTAAGTGAAGATGCAGCCCAAGTTGGTAGATACGCTACACCTGTGGAGGAACTGGCTCTTAATTGCAACTGTCGGAACACACCTATTGGTATTTGGCGGCAGGTTCTCAATTTAAGGGTGGTAGTCAGCAGGCAGACGTTAGAAAAAGCCCTCCCACCATGCTATGGTTACCTCACGATGTTTTCCTTCACCGAAATCTCAAGCTCATTGTAGGTGGATTCGAACTCACGTCTCTTGACGCGAAGTCGTACACACTACCACTGAGTTATCATCGCTTCATTGTGTACTAGCTGCGGCCGCGACTCCGTTCACGTGGATTAAAACATTGATTTAATAATTTACATAAAACAATGTTATATAGCCGATGTTACTCAGGGCTGGTGTAGCATTTTAATAGTAAAGAATTTTTGAAATCAATCCAGTAGTTCTTGAGTTTATTAGTTACATACAAAAATACAATTGTTCTTTTTATAATATTAGTATAGATAAAAAGGTTGCCAATAAAAAACAGAAATAAAGAAATATTGTTCACGTATAAATTATCATTATACTTTCATATCATTTACGGTGAAGTAACTGGCTTCACTTTTACAAGGTGCTAAGACAAGCCAATTGCGACTTGACACGACCGCAAACGTACCATCCACCATAATGGAACGCTTAGGTGAGTCGCGTTCCGGGATCAGCGGGTGTATATCCATCAAACAGACGAAGTGGAGAGATCTATAATCGTCTGGGTCGTGACCATCAAGCACATGTCCTGTGTTAGCATCAACCATCTATATCTAGCTGAAGAGAGCCTTACAGGTCGGCATGAAAGCGTCGACCTTTAATGGATCGCTTATCCTTAGGTGGTAGTCCTTTGTTTTTGGATTGTACTAGGTTTCCTATCAAGAACAGCGCAATAACTTTCCCACCATAGATATACATTGTTCTATAAAAGTTTACCTTAAGTTATTGTTTGTTTTTATATTTCCTATCAATATTAATTTCTATTTAAATTTCTCGAATATAAAATAATTTACACCCCGTAAAAGCAAATCCGCTTCAGTCCAAATTTGGTATTTTTTAAATAAGTACACCAACTTGTTGCTATTACGAGTAAAACAATTTGGTGTACTTACTTAAAAATACCCATTTTGAACTGAAACGGATTTGCCATACACCCCTCATATTTTTCTATGAAAAATATACTCATCATCCGTAATGCTGTGATTACAATAAAAAATGTAGGTCCGTACATTAGAGATATAAAACCACGAAATTTTTACTAACTGTAGTGAAAGCTGTAACATTAAATATACTCGGGATCATTAACATTATAATCAAACATTATAACAGCATTGTAAACAATTATAATCATTATTATAGTGTTACATTTAAATATGTTATTTTATTAAAGAAAGCATTGGTAAGTGTTGTATTGAATTCCGAGTGTATTGGTTCAGTAGCTTTATCGCGAGTGAAACACAGGAATGTGTGTACTAATTATTGCATTATGTTGGCTCGGTACGTTTGGATTATTAATTAACCACGTATGTATTACTGAAACTGACCAATTTTTGTTGTTCCGTTTTTATCGTTACATCATTGTATAATGATCATAAATGCTGTATTAACTCATTATGTAGTTTTCTGTAAAACGCGATACAACAACATATTCGCTAGCTGGACCTGCGACTTTGTTCGCATAGAACTAACAATTCTTTTATAACTAGCTTTTACCCGCGGTTTCGCTGGCTTTGATATTGTATAATCGGATGACGCAATAAAAAGTTTTTACAACTTTTAATCCTCTCTTAACTTCACTTCCAATAAGGTTTTCGCAGGACTATCTCCAAGTTCCCATATATCTCTATATTAAAATTCATCATAATCGATTCAGCGGTTTAGGCGTGAAAGCATAACAAACAAACAAACTCACTTTCACATTTATAAAATTATAGTAAGGATTTTTATCCGTTTTTGTAATTATTTTCAACACAGCTTTGCTCCTATTTCGTGGTAGCGTGATTTTTAAGCCTATAAATAACCTCAATGATTGTTCTATAAAATACACATTTTTTTTTTAAATCCGACAGTTAATTCTAAAGATTTGCGCGTTTAAATAAACTTTCCTGCTTTGTAATATTCATATAGATTAATAATGAATATAGATTTATATGGATGCAGACGTTAATTTTTTTAAGTTATAACATAGTTTCGCATAACTTCAGTAATAAGTTATATAATAGGTATTATTTGAGCATTTGTCGGTGTATTTGATATTCGACAGTATTTTAATCGATTCCGCCTCTAGGCGAAGTTTTTAAATAGCCTATTGTGTATCTCGGATATCTGATAGTTTTAGCTCGGTTATCTAAATTAAAAAAAAACTGATTAGTACATAGTCAAAAAATCAACTCCATGGAAGCGGCGTCTGATCCCGCTACCAGTGAGCTTTCACGGCATAGGTACGATAAATGCAAATTCCAGTTTATATTAAAATGACATCATCTACTATTCGAAGATGTGAATGACAGAATCATTAAATATCATATATCTTGCTCTCAATGCCTGTATCGTTTTGATAGGACATATTAAGGTCCATTAAGAGCAGTCGTGCTCTAAGAATTATTATAAAACCACAATTCTAGGCTACACAACACAAGGCTAAAATAATAATAATATTATAATTTTGAACAATCAAATATTGAGATTTCCTTTGTTATTAATGTTCATATGATTATTTAATAAATTCGGTATGAAAAAAAATCACAATTTTACCATCGATAACTATATACATAATGTTCTATAGGTTTTGGCCACAATGTCACCTCATGTTATATGAGGACGTGGCGCAAGATGGTGGACACACTAAGCCTAATGGAGAGCCTATATTATTTGCACATTTAATATTATCTCTCACCTTTATGATGGTTACTTTCATCCACTTTTCACCTGTTGTTGAATGTAAGGAATGTAATACTTTGAAAAGTTATATGCAGTTTTTTATGTTGAGCAGCAAACTAAAACTAAAAAAAACATCAAAACTTGACATCAAACAATGAACATGTCCTTATCAAAGGTATAATCTTACTTGTATACAATATTTTACAAAAATCTACACAAACGCTTAAACATTTAAACAAACATTCTAATTTATAATACAGATATATTATGTGATAATTATGATATAACCTATCTCGTTTAAATTAAAACTTTAAACTTGGAACGTTTGTTAGGTCACCGCTAGTCATATATTACGTAAAAGGGTTACGTCCCTTCGGTTCGAGGTGACTTTGAGTACGTCTAAGTTAATTTAGTTAGATACGAAGAAGACTTTAAGTAAAAAGTTATGTGATTAATGTTTGTAATAAATTTACGTATATTATTTAGTGGCTCAGTATTTGGAACTAGTATAATTCGTGTTAATAAAAATTTGGGGTTTCCTCTTTAAACCACGGCTTACCAATCTATATTATCTTTTTATATAAACATTTCGTGTCACGTTGTTTGTCCGCGATAAATTACCCAATGTTAATCAAATTTTGCACACTGTGTGGAATTTGATTTAACTTAAGAGATAGGTTAATTTTTGTCTCGATAAGTGATCATAACGGCATAGATGACGCTGTAGTAGTTATGATTGACTACTCGAAAACGCTTAACAAGGTCTGTTAGGACATCTAGTTAATATTATAAATTGGAAAAGTTTGTCTGCTTGTTTCTTTGTTTGAATGCGTTAATATTAGGAACTAGTCGTCGGATTCCCAAAATTCTTTGTTTCTGTTACAGTAAGAATTAAGGAAGGCTTCAAGGTATTTAACATTACGCTAGCAAAGCTGTATTGAAAAAAGTAAAGAAAACGGGATAAAATTATTAAATAACTTTTAGTTCTAGGCGAACGAAGTCGCGGATACAGCTAGTACATTATATTCGGTAAATGAGTTAGTATTTTATATAAAATATAAGCAAAATAATTTATCATTATTCTACCTAAGTTACGATTATTCTACCTAATACATTCAAATAAAACAATAAACTTTTAGTTGTATGTTTAAAAACTTAAGAGCAGTCCCATATTTATATAAAATGAATGTCATGATATAGATTTATATATACGTGCCTGATAACGTATCGCGTTCAACATCATTTTACAGAGCCTACCGATAAGGTTCAACTTTCGATAAGCTTAATACGTTAGATGATTGCTTTTTTTCTGTTTTATTTAACCATAATTGTGTTTTTGTTTTTGTAACGCAAAATAGAATATAAACCACAATCGGATTTATTTTAGAAAGATAGTAACTATGAGTAAATTTTTAAAGTAGCGATGATAGCACTGTAGTAGTGTGCACGACTTCGCGTCGTCAAAAAACGTTTTAAGAAAACCATAGTATGGTGGTAGGACTTATTCTAATGCCCGCCTGGCTAGCTACCACCGTCAAGTTGAAAATCTGCCGCCAAATACCAATAGGTGTGTTCCGACAGTTGCACTTGAGAGCCAGTTCCTCCACAGGTTTAGCGTGTCTACCAACTTGGGCCGTATTAAGATCAGGTGAGATTATGGCCATAACGCTAAACGATAAGTATGTAAAAAAAAGATGTCATGATTTTAATACCTTATGTTAAGTTATAGAAACCACATATATTGTTTTTTCATTTTAAAATAATGACTCAATGATCCCTAATATTATATAGTAAAAGGCGAATATTGTTAACATTGTAAAAGTTTATCAGTGCATTGGACAAGGTTGAAATGGTGCACAATGTCATAAGTTTATCTCAAGAAAAACGGTGTAAGAGTAATTCGTGTACAATTCTAACATGTAGGTAATAACTCTTTAATATTTATATATAATTTTATATTAATAATAATACATTTGAAGTGATGATAGCCCAGTTGGTAGTGTGTTCGGACTCCGTGTCGAGGGACGTGAGTTCGAATCTACCTGGAATTAACTTGAGCTTTCGGTGAAGGAAAACAGCGTGATGAAACTATAACATAGAAAATCTGCCGCCCAATACCTATAGATGTGTTCCGGCAGTTGCACTTGAGAGACAGTCCCTCCACTACTTAACATCAGACGAATTTGTGGTCATAGCGCTAAGCCTATTTACTAAAAAGACCCGGGCGCATGTGTTAACTTAAAACAACAAAAAAAACATAATATTTAATTAAGGTTAATTTTGCAACAGATTTGTAATTGGTATTATAACAAACGTTTTAAACAATCAATTTACAGTTAAAGTTTTCTTTTTTGATAGATATTTGTTTGGTTCGTGTTAAAGAAACACATTTAACAATATTCAATTTTAATAGATTTTTTACTACTTTTAATTACTATATTTTTGCTTATTATTATTTAATTAATAAAACAACTAGTTAATAATATCTATTAATATTGTAGTTCATTGTACTGAGGGAAAAAGGTACACTTTTTAGCAAAACCACAATATAATTGGAAATGATAGAAATGGTTTTGGATTATTATATTCTATTTTACTGACCTTACGAACTGAAGGTATATTTGCCAATTTTTTAAACTAGTCTGCTAATTATTATTTAACATACACGCTATAATTTACTTATTCCACTGAGTACAAACCGTCTATTAATGTTGGTGGTTATTCTGTTTGCACGCAACGTGTTGTAATGAAAATAAGTATTGATATTATTTACTAATTAATAGCATATTACCAGCATGTAATGTTGTGGATTTAAATTAAATTGAAAAAACATAATATTAAATATAGGGTATTATAAATACTTTTATAGGGTATTATTATAAATAGATAATTCTGTGTTTATTGATACCGATTACCATAAAACTGTTATTTGATAGTATATTTATATTAAACTTTAGCAAATATATTCACCAGTAACTTTAGACCAAAATATTTCGTAAAAAAATACAGACATGGATTAAATAAAACACTTGATTATTTATAGGAACTTTCCGGTAGCCCCTTCACGCGAGATATTGTTAATTCAGGTAACAATATATTAATTTAGTAACTAAACAATTTTGAAAATAGAAAATACTGTACCTTTAATCTAACATAACTGAACGAGTAATTTAAATTTCAATAAAACCATAGATGTACATCATACTTTTTATACGCGTTATAAGGTATCAAAAAAGATGGCAACTTATCTGATGTTAAAAAGTTTTAGGAACGAACTATAATAGTTACCCTGAAAGGCTTTAACAGCTTTATCAGGCTTGTAATAAGCAGTACACGCAACCTTATATACCTAATTACAAAAAACTGTAGCCTTCAGGTCAGACCTAATTGCGTCAGGTCCAAGGATTGCGTTGAAGCGGGTCGTCTTATCAATTATGCTCTTAAAACCAGAACACAGAGGTGCTAGAGTGAGGTAAAATAAGAAACCTGTTCCAGGGAAATAATACATCCTGTAACTTGTTCTCTTATAATAATACGTATATAGTAGTAAAGGTATTACGCGCATGCTCTATCTGTCATTATAATAGAGAAGAATAAATAACTTACACGCCATTCTCTGGAACAGACACGTAGAGTTTTTTTGATTTACAGATAACTGTTTAAAGCTGTTATCTGTAAATAACTGTTCTTAAGTATATCAATAAATAAATACGCCTGAATCTAACACTAGCTCGAACACTTCTACTTTGCTGTACAAAAAGGTCTAATGTATACTTAATTACCTACGGGGTATGGGGTATCAACATTATAAAAATAACTAATATAATAGTGCTCTTAGATACGAAGAGTTAAAAGTATAGATTTTGTCCCGTTCAAGTACTTACGCGAGTAGTTAGATGTAGTAATGACAGCATTTATGAAATCACTACGACTGATCTCCGACCTTGATGGAATATTCGAATGAAAACATTAGAAGTGTCGAAACCAGTGAACCCTTTGTTATGTAAAAATACAGACGAGTTTAATCTGTGTTTCATTCGCATTAGTTTTACCGAATAGATACCGAATCTAGAGTACCTTATTTCTGAATATACTATAGTAGCTCTGTTCTGGTATATTCTATTACTAACTGCGCCCGCGACTTCATTCGCGTGGAAATAAAAATTATTCAATAAGTTTTGCCCGTTCTTGTATTTTTTTTCAACACAGCTTTGATTCTATTTGTGATAGCTTGATGTTAAATAGCCTAAAGGCTTTCTCAATTATTTATTCATCAAATTCAAAGAGAATATTGAAATCTGACTGGTGCTTCCTAAGATTAGCGCGTTCAAAGAATCAAATATTTTTTTCCGCTTTGTAATATTCATATAAATAACTATATTTTGAATATAATATTTTACTTAATAAGTTGGTAGTAGTATTTTTAAAGACCAGTTTCACATGCCCTTCTGGGTCTGAATTTTTAAAAGCATTTCTCCTTTAACTTATTATTTAACCACTTCTAGAATTATAAAATAAAAAAGTTCGTAATCACCAGTAAACAAGAAGCTTAAAAAACAAAATACACAAGCATTCTCTCATGTGCATTTACCTGTTTTATTCATTCGAAAGTTGAGCAAAAGTAAATGAATTAAACATGAGTCTATTCGCAAAATAAGTTACATCCTTTTGTAAATTTCGGTATAGACGTTGATTACTAGATATCAAATAATAACCGATAAAAGGGATGACTACAACACATAAAAACAACAGGGTTGGTATAAAAACACAAGGAACGACATGACAGTGGTCATAAAACGTTACCTGAATTGTTTAAAAGTGAATCATATATGAGAACTGTTTGCTATTTGTATGAGTATACCTTAAAAGTAAAAGGATACCGGAACGTTCCTTTCTGACAGACGAAAGTTGTATGTGAGACTATTAAAATTATAAAAAAAAAATGCACGGGTCGGATGACAACAAGACATGTTTGGACAGTGGCATCGAGCATTTTACGGATTATATTGTAATAAATGAATTTATTATGGTTATGTTTGATATTCAGTAAAGACAAACAATATTAATCTAATCTCAAATTGACCACAGACTTTAACAATAAACAAAAGAGTATAGATGCGTGTGTATAAAATGCATGGTAGTGTGTGTAATATTTTTTATTGATATAATATATTATTTATGCATAATTAAAAAAAAATATTAGCATTCTGCACTGCTTCTCTATATACTATAAGTGTACGAAATTTCATACTCCTCCTTGCGCGTAATTTTCGAATTAAAATTGTAAGAATATTATAAAGATTTACAAAATATCTAGATAATTATTACCGTCAACTTTGGTATGGTGTGGCGAGGGCGGCGCTGATTCAACATCTGAGTGTAAGCTGTAGGAGTGCTCTGTCTTGATTGGTGCTGCACCGATGGCCGCGTCTGTCATCAATCTGTCGTGAAGTACAACTCCTGATTTTGGGTCGCGTTCGATCATCCAGTCCGACATTTCTGTGTCCTCGTCCAGTACATCTTGCATTTCCTGGAAATATACAAAAAATACCATTACAGTTTTTTATTGTCTTTTTATAGTTTTTTCCATGTTTTTATTAACTCGCTTGCTTGTATGTCTGTCCGGGTGGAATTTTATAATTGATTTTAAACTAAATTTTCGATGAACTAGATACTTGAAATTTGGACCATATCTCAGAAATGGATAACAATGCATGAAAATGTGAAAATATTTTTATTAACTTAATAATAACTAATGTAACATTGTAAGTTATGTAGAATACAAAGCTACAATTAATTTCGGTATAGCTAATGCGAAACCCTAATGCGTACGCGTCCGAGGTGTATTATATTATTATTTAAACGTCGTTATTGTTTTCGACACTCCAAGCAGACGCGTCTCGACGTTTAACCCGTCATTGTTAGGAACACTAAACTTAGTACATTAGGATCTGTTGGTTAGATAGAATCGCGAATCTTCTTGCCCATCTATCTAATCTAATTGGGCTAATTGCTAAAATCTATTTGGGCTAATCTAGCCCAAACCGAGGTGCGGCCATTCCAGCACCCTTGCGCCCGCTGCCTCGGGGCTGAGTGGCTTCCGCATTTGCCCCAAAAAGTTCGGTGAAGCTGTCAAAGTCCATACGGCTAACAGCGTATGCCAAGTCGAAAAAAAAAACGTTAAAGCAAGATGGCCGTGTCGCCTTGCTTATAATAATATAAACCTACCGTACTACTACCTATAAGTATATATATTAATGTTACGAGATAATACAAGTTGCTGCATATAGTGCTGTACAACGTTAATGCTTGGATATTTAGATCTCGCTTGGGTGAGTTCAAATTAGTTATTTATAATATAGCGTATCTGTTCTGTTTTAATTATTTCCTGCTGAGGCTACTCAACGTTGGGATGTATAAGGGTGTGGCATTGGAGAACGCTAGATTGTCGTGGTTTTCCAGCTTACCAAGTTAGCTGCTAGTACTTGCCTACTTATTGGGATTCCAGGATCCTGGATAGCTCGTAGGAAAACGACCCAGAACCCTACAAGGCCGACAATCATATTATGAGGAGGACTTATGAACCAACTAACGCAGAGGGCAGTTCCAGAATCCTATACAGGCCAGTGTATCACCCGTAGTACTGTGGTGGGCGGAAGAAATACGAACTTCTATCAGACCTATCTAGCCGGCTTACAGTAACTTCTCGATTAGCTATATAGCTGAATAGAGCTCAAATCTAACTGACAAATGAACAGAATATATCAAATTCAGTCGCATAACCCTAAATTTTGTAAATAATAATAAAATAAAAAATATACCATGGTTTTATAATAGACTAAAAAGTAGAAAATAAACGAAATGAAATACATGGAGCACATGCAATACATTATCATAAATATGTGTATTTTATCAAATTTTTTATTTTCTACACTTTAGTCCGTTACCGTTATAAAAATATGGCACATTATTTTTTGTATTTTTATTATTATATTTCTATTGTATTGAATTAAATTAATACATGTAATACTTAAAAATATATATTTATATGTGTTGTTTTTACCCACATAGTTTTGTGTAATTTTGTAAGATAGCTATAGTAAATTAGAAGAGGTGTTAAAGCTGTCCCTGGTCTCTGGCAACACCGAAGGTTGACGTGTCGTCGTGGTGCTTTTTAGTGGGTAGTGTCGGAGCTTATCACCTGATGAGCCATACTCCTCTCTCACCTTGGCCTGAGCCCGGGTAATGCGTTTACGCGTTGCGATGAGCAAGCCCATAAAGAATAAGATTTGGAACTCCACGTTGATAAAAAAATACTATAGTATTATAATAGCAATGAATAAGTTATACTGTTCAACTGATGACTAATTTAGTAATTACAATTTCTTCTGAATTTTCTTTTAGCTATACACGTTATGGTTTGTCAAAGGTTCGTTAACCAAGAGGAGAGATAAAAATCTATTACTCTTAGTACTTGGAAAATAATACCGTAACAATTTTAAATAATATAATATAAGACATAAAAACGACCATTAACTTTCGAATGAATTAAAATTTATGTTATTCTATATGGCATTTATTTGTTTCAAGATTATGTAACAAATGTAAAATTCATGTTGATATTTTAGCACTTTTCTAGAGAGTCATATAATCTTTGCAAAGTTTTAGTCTCCATTCTAAAGGGGTTTGCTTTGTAACATAGACGGAGACTGGGGGCTCTTGTTATTTTAAATCCCATATGACACCGGTTTATTCTTACTGCGATATGGTTTCAGTTTGTTGATAGTTAGCTATAAACTGATGAATTATATCAATTTGAACACTACATAAATTTTTCGCTTCTTTAAAACAGAAAAAAATACAGCTATTGACAATGATCGTCTTTATACAATTTCTAAACATTCTATACGCGTCTTTCCTTTCTATACACCTTGTGTTAGATTATTGAAATCTTGGTAAGGACCCCTATTTGTTCTAGTCTATATCTAAAATAATATTATAAAGAGGAAAGATTTATATTTTTGCTTGTAACGAATAAAGTCAAGACCTACTGGACCGATTTCAAATATTCTCTCATTATTACAATGCTACATTAGCCCCGAGTAACATTTTTTATTAAAGATTAAATACAATTTTAGTTCCACGCGAACGAAGTCGTGGACACAGCTACTAATAAATATATCCTATGTTACTTATGGATAATGTATCATACTAATGGTGAAATAATTTTTGAAATCGGTCCAATAATTTTAGAGTTTATTCGTTACAAACATACAAACCTTTCCTCTTTATAATATTAATGTAGATGAACATTAACACTTATATTATGACTATCAATAATATACGTGATGATAATATTTATAATAATATTTATGATTATAGTTTACAGCGTGGTCATTAACTTTACATCTATAGTTTAACTTTCATATGTAAGCGGTTTAAACGTAATGGACTTGGAGTTCAGTGGCATCGTTTAACTGACAAGTCATTATGGTGATATATAAATGCAAAAATATAAATCATACATCTTGCTAATTAGATTAAAACTTAAGAGTAATGCCTTCTAAGAAGATAGTTATAAAAACAGCTGAATTAAGTTTATTGACAAAATAAATGAAACATCTAATTCGTAGCATGTGCAGGTTCCATGTTTTGCATATTAATTAAAACGAGTGCATACATTTATTATTTGTTATTGTTGTTTATACGCGGATCGACATGCGTTGTGAGATTTTACCGTCCGAAATACTTTCTGTGGGCTGGAAATAACCGGCACGCACTGATAATAAAATTTCGCAAGTGGTTCATTGTTGCTGACTTCATTTTTAGTTTACCATATTTTTTATATATAAAATGTACTCAAGATATTTTGTTTTTAGAATAACATTCTGTACTCTAAACTTTCTTACTGTAATATGCCTGCAGGGTGTTTGCCCACAAATGTTCATGTGAAAGAAAATGAAGAAATTAATTACCAAAAAAGAAAACTTAAAACTAAATACGCATTTTTTAAGTATAAAAATTTATAAGTATTTGTAACTCTTTGCCAATATTAAAATTTAACTGCTGGTAAATATGAGGTGAAGAATCATAAAAAAATAATAGTTGTTTAATCCCGAAAAGCATTACATATAACTGTTTAAATTTCGTTTCAAGATATATACGAAAGGTTATTGGAAAGAGAGAAGTCGCAGATTGAGCTACAATTTCATAAGTTTGTTTTACGGCAAATAGTTTACATATTTTTTTGTTCAAGCCTTATTCAGTATTATCGTAGTAATTACACATATGATATAATGGATTACACAATAAAAATCCTGTCTCAAGCCACGGGTTTATTACATATTATCCAAGAATGTCTGTCTTGTTTTCTTCAGCGCTAAAATGTCACACGGTTCGATAACACAACAGTTTATTATATTGGCAGTTATTTACTTGAAGAATACCTCCCGCCGGGATACAATCAATTTATTAGCGCCTCATAGCAGTTCATAGAGCGATGATACTTATACTTTAGTCCAATATATATGTGATAACATGGCGAGAGTTTACGGAATTTTATATTTCAATTTTTACTATCTGTGTTCGCGACTTCGTTAATGATAGAGTGGTGTTATATAGCCTAAAACTTTCCTCGGTGATTGGTCTATCAAATACAGATAAGAATTTTTGAATTCCGACTACTACCTGTGTCAGTAACTTTGATCGCGCGGAACTAAATATTTATTAATAATTTTTACTCGTTTGTGGAACTTTTTTCGATACAGCTTTGCTACTATTGATCGTAACGTGATGTTAAATAGCCTAAAGTCTTTCTCAACCATTACCCTGTTAACTACAAAAATAATTTTTGAAATCCGTACTGATAGTTCCTAAGATTATCGTGTTCAAACAAACAAACTTTTCAGCTTTGGAATATTAATATAGATTTGAGAATAATAACAAACTTTCTGTTAAGGTAAACTATGCTCTACAGGTGGTTTAGATTTTTTTGTACACCATATAACATTCTCCACATTGGCACGCAGTCCTTCACCTTGGCCGACGAGTGTGAATAGGCGCGAATAGAGCAGAGTGAACGAACGCTCGCGGCCGTCGATGGTTAGCCAAACACGGTCGGTGACCCCTCTTGGACGCCATCCGACTGCCTGATGAGCTTCCGAAGTCGCAGCACACCACTGGTCGACGACCACACCACATTAATTTGCATTTGAAACCCCGGGCATATTTATTATTCGTCGCTTTCAATGATCAGAGCAGAGTCTCGTTTATTTATTTAAGATAGAATTTAAATTGAATAAAATCACATAATGACAAAAAAACATACACAAAATGTATGTTGATTAATTTATATAGGAAAAACTAATCAAAAGTGTCGATATTTATAATATCAACTGAGCGTTTAAAAATAATTAAATAAATATAAATACCATTTTATTTCTGACACATCTTTACATAGTATAAAATGAAGTCGCTTCCGCTGTCTCTTTGCTTAGATATTTTAAACTATTCAACGGATTTTGATGCAGTTTTCAGCAACAGATAGAGTGATTCATGAGGAAAGTTTATATGTATGATGCATACATATTATAGTACAGAAATGCCGAAAAATTCAAGGATTTGTAATGTGATACGAAGATCACCGGGTTAGCTAGTATTATATAAAGCAACGACTCACCTCATATGTCTCTGTCTGTCAGTATATAATTTTTAATCAAGTGTAAGTGTATCATTTGTTACATTCGATATCATATAATACAAATTTTGAGGAGAAATTTAAATTGATAAATTAAATTAAATTTAAATAACTCATGTAAAATATAATAGGTTTTTATTTTATTTTGGTTGCACGCTGTAGCAGACTCGTGGATTTAACTAGTATCATTACAATACATTGTTTTTCAGAATTTTTAGATTCAATTAGAATACGTACAGTTCTAAGATGTAACTTTTATTCGTTTAAAGATTTACAGCTATATTTTACATTAGTTAATACATATACGAATAACCAATTTATAGACCAAATGTTAATGGACCAAACATCTACGATTCCTTACTATTAAGGAGAAGGGTTGGTCAAATTTAGCTTACGCATAATGATTCTGGTATATGTATATATTATAATAGGTTTTGCTTGCAGCCTCCCTCGTATAAATATAGACTTTGTCAATAAAAAAAATATTTTGAAATAAATGATATATATCCTTTTGTTGTATTAAAAGGGACACTAACAACGTATGCGCAAAATTTTATCACATTCTGTTGACTAGTTAAGGAGTGAAAGTATAACAAATAAACTCGCATTGGCTTTTATGATATTAGATACGATTGATCAGTTTTTCTAGAAATACGGGCTTTAAGAAAGCAAAAAGCCTGTATAAAATAACGTGTACACTTATATTAAATGAAAGGTCTAATGTGGCTGCCATAATCATGCACGGTGGTAGGTTGGGCTTTTTCTAAACTTGAAAATATACCGCCAAATACTTATAGGTGTGTTCCGGCAGGTGCACTTGAGTGCCAGTCTCTCCACTAGGCTTAGCGTGTCCACCATTTTGGGTCACATCATCACATAACATCAGATGAGATTGTGACCATAACGCTCAAAACTATTAACTATGAAAAAATAATGGTCATACATGTGTTTATGAATACAAAATTAAGGTTCTGCCAACCCCTGTTGCTTATAACTTCAGTCAGAGATATCTATTTAGTTATTATTTTATAAAAACCCTGCTTAAATATTATTTATTTATAATTTTGAAATATTTTCGGATAACATTTAACTATGAAGGAGAAAAAAATCAATTACAAATGATGTATTATTTTCTAAATGGACAGTTCATGCCAAAACATCGTACGGAGGTTACTGAACCTTAGTAAAGATGTTGTTGTGGGAAATACCCAATTTATCCATAGGAAACGTGATGTCAATGCTAATTCTATAAAGAATGTGGGTGTTTAGACGTTAAGCGATCGATACTTATTATGTACTGTATTAACAGTCTTTTTGTCATCTTGAATAAAAGTAATCTATACTAATATTATAAAGAGATTTATGTTTTTATTTGTAACGAAAAAACTCAAGAACTACTGAACCGATTTCAAAAATTATTTGACCATTAGAATTCAACATTAGCCCTGAGTAATTATGAGGCTAACTCAACTTGAGGCTATATAACATTTTATTATGAAAATATTAAATACAATTTTAGTTTCACGCGAACGGAGTCGGAGACACAGCTAGTTATGAAATAAAAGTATATTGCATGTAAGACAGTATTATTCAAAAATTACCAAATAAGTTTGAATATGGTTTAGATATTATTTTATACTCAAGAGTAACATAAAATCATTACACTTTCGGATATGTGGTCTAAACAAAAGCAATCAGTCTACGAAGTAGGATT
Source organism: Actias luna (assembly GCA_039707435.1). Taxonomy (NCBI): domain Eukaryota; kingdom Metazoa; phylum Arthropoda; class Insecta; order Lepidoptera; family Saturniidae; genus Actias; species Actias luna. The sequence continues at coordinate 5,060,042 of JAZHAC010000034.1, read as the reverse complement.
ATCATGTTTAAGTTACCTGTCTTCAGATAGAAATTCCATTAGTTCCCTCTTGCAATTGTTAATACGATTTTATGTGATATGGAATATAGACTTGTTTGTTGTTTAGATTTAGTGTTATACTTGCGAAACTAACAATGTAAAATATTAATTAGGTTTCTAGTGTAGTGACTAAACTTTATATTACACATATATTCACGCAGTTTCACAGGCGAATGTCGTACGTAACTTAGTATATACTTACTAATTATATAACATCATTCATTTTGATATATTTTTAAAGTATTTAAAAAGCAGTATATTTATCTATCTTTAATTCGTATAATTAAAATTAAAAAATAATTAGTAGAAATTGAATTATTATATATTTATTATTATTATTTATGTTTGGATTTGAAGATTCGTATATTTTCCTGCATTGTTGTAATAAAATTAATATGCAATACTGCATAAATAACAGAACAGTGGTTCAGGTTTTAACTGTTTAAATGTAGTCCCGACAACTAATAAAAAGTTTCCATAAAAATTATTAACAGTTGTAACTAGTAACAGTTCTTTTAAAATTAGGTATCACGTTTTACTTCTATTATTGCAGTTGTCAGATAGAAGAAAGTATATTTTCATAGTACTTTGCGATACCATTAGTAGAAGCTTTATACTTATTGCATTATTACTATACTAATTTAGCAAGTAATTACTAATTGGTAAAAAACCTATTTTGTGATGAAATTCCATACAAATGTTTCAAATAGGCTAAATAAAACCAGTTAATTGTAATGTGTTATTTAATTATACTTTCGTTTTGCTATAACCTTGATGAATTGTAAAAGAGTATTCTATACAACATACTATATCAGAAAGAACAAACTTTAATATCAATTAAACAATTGAAGCCAAAGTAGAAAAGTTAATTGTAGGCTATTTCCAGTGAGTATTTTTAAGTAAGGCTTGTACAAAACGGATTCTGAAAACTACACAAACGTCGAATAAAATCACTACTACGTTATAATGGGATTTCATAAAGCAATAAGTAATAATAGGTACGACGTTGTACGGTCGCGCATTACACCATTTTATTCAACATTTTAATCGGCTACCTGTATATTTGCGCGTATGAATTGTAATTTTTTTATAGGTTTAGTTTTATGGCCACCATCTCTCCTGATGTTAAGTGAGGATGTGGCCTAAGATGATTGACACGCTAAACCTAGTGCAGGGGCTGACTCTCAAGTGCAACTGCCGGAACACACGTATAGGTATTTGACGGCAGATTTTTAACTTGAGAGTGGTAGCTAGCTAGGCGAGCCCTACCACCATGCTATGGTTTCATTACAATGTTTTCCTTCATCGAAAACTCAAGCTCATTGCAAGAGGATTCGAACTCACATCCATTGACACGGTGCGGTGTCCGTACACACAACCAACTGACCTATCATCGCTTCAAAGTCATTATGGGTAACGTAGGTTATAAAAGAATAGAGCGATACATATATACAAGGAAATTTATTTTTACTAATGTTCATTCAAATTCGAACATCGTTATCATAATTAAAAATTAGAGAACAATCTTGCAAAAGTAATGATAAGAAAAACAAAACTGCACATAAAACTAAAAATCCTATCACTAAAAATCGTCAATAGCTACAATACAAAAAATGTAAAATCAGTTGGCAAATAGAGGAAAACGGGAACGAAACTAATTTTTCTTTGCCTACTTATATAATATTAAAAAAACCTATAGTTGTAAAGAAAACTGAAGTAAGTGTATTTATGATTTTAATTTAAATTTCAATAATAAGATATTTTGAAAACTCGCTAAACGTTTAAATTGATTACACTGTTAAAACACTTAGCTTTAAATGTATAAACTGTTATATTATTTATGTGAAAACTAACTTTGATATTTAAAGTGTTATCTAACAGCTTTCGCTTTTGATGCGTTAGATGTACAAACACGAAAATGAATAATGTTATTATATCATTTAATTTTAGAATATTTTATACGGAAAACAATAACAAAGATTTTGAAATGTTGACCGAGTTTTATGATTTATATAAGTGACCTGAAGATGTTTCTTGTAATTGGGAGTTTATGTAATAATAACCGATGCATTTGACAATCTAGAAAAGTAGAATTGTTTTTTTTTCGATAAAATTGTATTATAATAGAAGGGTATTTGGTATAGACGTCTGGCTAACTACCATCCTCAAGTTGAAAACCAGCCCCCCAATAACCTTATCTTGCTACCTTCGATGGCAGCGTCACTTAATGTAAGCTAGGATTATATCTAAACGTTAAACCTATATAGAACAAAATAGTTTTTAAACAAAATAATTTGTTTGATTGAACGCGCTAATCTAAGGAACTAGTAGTCGGATATTTCTTTGTGTTTTTCGGGTAGAGGAATCACTGAGGCAGGCTTTCGGCTATAACGTAGTGCTACTACCAATAGGAATACACAAAAACAAGGTACAGTTAGTATAGAATAAAATAGTTACTAATATGCTTAAAGTTTGATAAGAAAACCTGATATACAACGTATACCTTATTGAACATTTACCAAAGATAGTAATCTATTATTACTGTTAGATTGGCTCAAAGTTGAAAACTATGCAACGAGCTATGAGCTATACTTAGAGTATTTCAACGCGATTACATTCGTAACAATGTAGCAGAGAGCCAAAGTAATTACATAACCCCAGAGTATAAGCGAGGCAAAGTGGCATTACAGTAAAATTAAGAAGAGGCAGATCATATTTATCGGAAAACCAATATCTGTGTTCAGATCAGTCTTTCAAATGTTTTTACATAGTTTACTAGCTTTTACCTTCGGCTACGCTCGCGTTAATACATATTGATTTTATCCAACAAATGACTGAATAAAAAGGTTCCATACAACGCTTACCCCTGTCTTTACTTCACTTCCGTTCAAATTTCCGCGATCCCATCTATATGTATACCAAAATTCATTATAATCAATTCAGCGGTTTAAGTGTGAAAGCGTAACAAACAAACAAAGTCAGTTTTACATTTATAATATTAGTAAAGAAATTAGGATAAGGCTAGCTTTATCGTTGTGGCCACAATCTTACCGAATGTTGAGTGACAATGTGGCCAAGATTACTATAAAACTACTAGACATAATCTGATTTAATTCTACACGATGATAACTAACATTAACATATAGAATACTTTTATGGTATAAAATGAAATTGTTTCTCCACGATACGTGATATAAAGTAAAATTGTGTAGTAAATGATAGTTGCTATGTAAATACTAACCAAAACCAAACATAATTCCAGGCCAGACAAAACAAGTTGTAGACGCAGTTAGGTCACTAATCATTAGAAATACATAAAAACTCAATCTTCTTTCGAATTGACTTTACAACTTGTAACACAACAACGGTACTTCGCGTCGTATTATCTATACGTTCAGATTTGCAATCTCATCTCATCACCGCGAGCACTTATTGTGTATAAAGTTTAAAATAAATAAAAAACTATAATTATACCATCTGAATTATTTACGTTCATTTGCTCTTTGAATAGATAGGCAATGTCGTGACTTTGTGATTCGTCGGTTTTGCAATGTCTATCAATAAGTTTCTATACATATAATATTGCATATTTATATAATATATATATATATATATATATATACTATATTTACTATATACAGATGCTGGTGATTGCTGTTTCTCTAATTGTATTCGCTTTGTTAAAATTGAAAATATTTTATAATGAATATCAGTTTTTGTGATTGTGTAGTACAATTCTCAGTAACGCGGAATGGAACATCTCTCATACAAACACAGTAGAATTAGTTCAATATTTTCCTAAATTGAAACAAAAAATAATTTATCTTAGATTTATTTTTATATATAAAAATTTCGGGTTACGTTGTTTGTCTGTGATGAACACCTAAACTACTAAACCCATTTTAATCAACTTTTGCACAGTGTTTGCAGTTTGATCCAATTTCATAGATAGGATACTTTTATCTCGATAAGTGATCATAACGCGATAGATGACGCTGTAGTCGATGTGATTGACTACTATAAGAGGTAGAACAAGTTCTGGCAGGTCAGCTACTATACATATATAAATCAAAGACGGGTTATTTACACCATTTATAACTCAAGAATATCAGGCCTGTTTTTATGGTCTCAGTTTTGTTGGATTCGTCTCCGTCTTGAAAAGTAGAATAAATTTTATGACATAAATAAAACCCTAAATTGAGTTTATCTAAAAGTTAACACAATATTCATTGACTGTTAGGCGGTACAAAGTTTGCCGGTCCTACTAGTATTTTTGAGTATGTACATATATGTTTTGATAATAATAATTGACTTTAAACGTAACCGTATTATTTAAAAGATGATCGGAAAGTTTCTTGAAAAAAATGCTGACTAATGCATATTGTCCTTTAACTGATCATAAAGTAACATTTAGTACAAGGTGATAACGATAAGAAAGTAGATTTGAATTTTAAACTAGTCATTCGTTAGTCTCATGAAGATTACTAAAATTAAATGTAGGCTGATTAATATTCAAATAATATTAGAATAATTTAATATATAAGAAATAAGATTAAAGAGAAAATAAATTGGTTAAATATTTTTACATATTGTTTGAAAATAATATTACTCCTGTCCCAAAACCAAGTTGTATTAACTTCAAAAAATAATGTACCATTGTATCGAATGCTCAATCCAAACTCAGTATTTAATTGTAATATTGAATAATATAACAACGAAAACCAGAAAACAGTGATAGCTTCCTTAGTGACGTCGTTAACTAACACAGGTTTAGAAAACAGGAACACTGACATTGCAATAACTTATTAATAGACTAGTTCAGTTGTTGCAAACACGCACGCAGACATCAGAAATGTGCACAGTGATGCAACTTTACCAATAACCGGTTCCAATTCTTAAAGCTGTCCGAATTTCATAACTATATTTAATGGAAATATCACACGCTGCCAATATCGTGATACATACCCGAACAATTGTCGTAAACTTGTTAGCATTTGGTAATTGTTCTAGAAATTACGATGATAATTAATTTATACATTGACCAAAGTTAATAGCGGTAAAGTGAGACGAGAGTTGGCGGAACAAATTAAAATGATATTGGTGCTAAAGTGAACGGGAAAGTTACAAATTTTTGATGAAAGTAAAGCAATAATAATACAAAAGCGTTAAAGTATACGACGTTTCATAAGTTTCATGTGTCTATTAATAGAAGTTGGGTGTAAGAACATTCTATTATCCGCGACACATTCCTTCACATAATCAAAGCAATTTATCTTTATCCCATTCATTGTTGAGCGCGTGAGAGCATCATCTCCAAAACAATTGACGTTACCTATTGTTATCCCTTTTTCAACGATGTACAGTTAGTCAGAAACGAGTGTTTTATATTGACAATAAAATGTTACAACCTGAAATTAAACACATTAATCTATTAGCATCGGTGCCGACATTTCTTTTATTGAACTCTTCTGTTGTGGCCAATTAAGTTTGATTTTTTCGCTTTTTCGAAACTTAGTAGAATTTATTTTGTTGGTTGTAATACCTTCGTCTACTTTACAGTGTTGTTAAGGTCATCGAGTATATAATAAAAGTAAGTGAACCTAGTCCCGAACCGACAAGGATAACCACAATTTTCGCATGTTCTCCAATGAACTCGGTTAAAAGATATTTAAACGTAATTATGTACTACTGTATACTATTACTGTAATAACGTAATTATGTATTTTTATAATACATATAAAGTGTAACTTTTCGACATACTCTAGTTTTAAAGATTGAATAAACATAAATACATAAAGCGCATCTGAGTAAACAAGTAATCTACCACTCGGGCAAAAAGTGTAAGAGTGGTTCAATTTATAAGGTTTTCGACAGATAACTGTGAGCCTGCTTTTAAGTTTAACAAAGTTGAAGACAAATACTCGTAATAAATTTACAGTCCTTTTAGAGGTTCAACGTTCCCTCTGTTCTTACATCGTTTGTCATGTAACACATAATTTTATGTGTAAGACAAAATTCACTAAAATTTAGGTCGGGATATGAAATCAGTCGTAAACCTAAACTCACGTCTAATGCACCTTGCCAATGCAGGGCAAACGCATAGACGAATCTAGGGCAAACATACGAACCAATGATTATAGGTCTGTTCATTATTATTTTTTAATAGACATTTATAAAAAAGGCAAATTTTACAACATAAAATACTATAAAACTACATCATAACCATATAAAATCCTTACTAATATTGTAATTATACACTACATAAAATATTATTAACTAGATTTTATGTTCGGTTTCGTTTGCGTTAATATCAGTTTTGTAAACAGCTCAAATAATGCAATAAAACAAAGTTTATCCCTTTATTTACTCTTCTTTCAATAAAGATTTCGCGATAAAAAGTAGCTTATGTTCATCTTCGGGGTGCCATCTATCTCTGTACCAAAATTCATCACAATCGATTTATCGGTTTAGGCGTGAAAGCGTAACAAATAAACAAACTCATTCGCATTTATAATATTAGTATGAAGTATAATGTGAAAGTGAGTTTGTTTGTTCGTTACATTTTCACGCCTAAACCGCTGAATCGATTATGATGATATTCGGTATAAAGATAGACGAGAATCTGGACACGGTGATAGGCTACTTTTTGTCTGGAAAAACTTATTGGAAGTAAACTTTGTATTAAACTTTTTATTGCGTCATCCGATTCGTTGGACAAAATCAATATTAACGCGAGCGATGCCGCAGGTAAAAGATCGTATACAATATATTATATTTATCATGTTTATACTTATACGTATAGATTAGGTATAAATGCAGTTTTTGGATGTTTCCAATAGTTTCTGATGATGAAAACGCCTCACAAGTTAGCAGATCAAACTTCGCTTGCATTAATTCGTGATAACGTTAGAGATTCGTATTTGCATTACAAATATTGTTTACGAAATTCTGTAAAAAAATATCATAAAGATCTCTACGAATAATGTATGTAGAAATTGAATTATTTGAATCAACAAATATTATTAGGTTTCCTTGTTAGAGTAGCACGGAAAAACGACGGCAGCGTACTTGATGGTAAATACAATACTATTAAAATAAAGGATATCACCATTGCTATCATCAAACACCAGCAATGAATCTTGATCCCAGCTATCATGCCTGTCATTACAAGCCCCTTGGTAGCTGAATATACCCACAAATTAGCTGAACGAAACGTGACAAACGAAATTTACTATGATAGGCTTCTTGTCATGAACATACTTTTATATTTGAAGGCTTTAGCGTTTTGGCCACAATCTCTTCTGCTGTTTAGAGATAGTGTAACCCAAGATGGTGTACACGCTTAGCCCAGTGGAGTGATTGACTGAAGTGCCAGAATACTTCAATACAGCTATTTGGTGGCAGATTTTCTACTTTGAAGGTAGGTAGCCAGGATTTTTTTTGTAAATTCTTTGGTATGGTTTCAGTGTGATGTTTTTCCCTCACTGAAAGTTCAAGTTCATTGCAGGGATTCGAACTCACGGCGTCCGTACACGCTACCACTGAGTTATCAATGTTCCGAAATGTGCCATTTTGTAACAATCGACTAATTGAATGATGTATGATATAATACATCATATGATTCTGCAATTAACATCTTGCGATTCGCTTAGTCTTATGTAAAGGCATTAACTCGTTGTTTAGTACAGCTGTAAACAAAGTCGAGACAATTTAATGACCGCATCAACATTACTGGATAAATGAATGATAAACAATAAGATAGAAAAGATATTTCGATCTTCTATTTACGGAATCATAATAAATCTCTATTTTTAATAGTGATATTATAAGTCAAAATATGTACATACGGCATATGTGCTCCAAACGTGACACGCGGATTTTGTGTCAGTTGGCTCACTTAAATCTCAGCATCGCATCGGCGTTCAAGGAAGAATGTAGTGTACCAACTGATATATTAAGTGTTTCACACTAACCGAAAATGCCCTCGTGTGTAATGCAATATTGTAAAGACTATACAAACAATTTTTTTAAATATCATGGGATTATATTTAATTACTCATTTTTTGTACTTTAATTTTTATATTTAGATCCATCCGCAAAATTGTCCGTTACTAAATGAAACGGTTGTACTTTAGACGACATATAGCAATTTATATATGTCTCTTTTTCGCGCCCGGTATAAAACCATACTGTCCTACATACATCACGTTCATTGCAATATCACTATGCGCGTATTAGTGTTTTACTTGTTTTGGCCAAATATTATGAAGGTAACATATCTATCATACATTTGTAATATATATGTGTTTTATTATATTTACGAATATAATAACATAAACATAAGTATGAAATCGAATACTGATCCTTAATTTATTTCCAAGGAATAATTGCCGACGTTATAACTGTATTTTATTTTTATTTTTTTAAACAACATGTCAAGTTACGACCGACTGGAAATCAGACGCGAGGCTTGCAGGTTACGATTACGTATATTGGAATATTTTAAGTACGCGTGAATAATTAGGACGTTTACCTTACGTACTCTATTTCATACCGGTCTTAAGTGAATGTCTCATGAAATATCAACTGGCGCAAGGAATGGGAGCATTTTTTGTAACATCTACTTTCACCGGCCGATAGTGGATTCGCATCCGGTTCGCAGTACCGTTCTCATATTAACCATTATCTTGATAAAGTGAACCGCCGCCAGATTTGAGTTTTTACACACTCCAGATCTTTTTTAATTAAGTCCTCTTCAGTTACGATATAAAGTTAGAAAAACATAAAGGTAATTTGGGTAATTTAAACACTTTTTGAGTCACATTTCAATAGTAAATTCGCAGTACTGTGATAAGGGTAATTTACTTTATATAAGTACGTTTATGTTCGCCAGATTGTTTAAGCAAACAACTTTAGCTTGTTTTAGTTATACGATTTCTAATGCAATTACTACGTTATTACTTCTAATTATTCTATCTTTGTACTGCGTGGAATTACTACGAACTTTATAAATAAACATATGCGTAAAACTAAAAATCGAAATGAAATGTATAAAATTAACAGTGAAATTATAAAGAAATATATATAATATTTGAAAATTCTGTATGTGGATCGATAATCAGCTGAGACTGATAAGCTGTAATGCAAAAAAACGAAGAGTAGAAATTGAATGATATACATATATGTAAGTACAAACAATTGAGATGGCGAATAATGTTGTGATAGTAATATTTGTCACCAGATTCTATACTGAATACGATACAGAAGTGACGCAGCTTCGACTCAGTTTCAACGCGAACGCATAGCAGTAATGGCAGTTCCACATGGGTATCTGTTGCAACAATCGCACGGAACTGGGCGAGTGTTAGGCTGCACGATGCGAAATAGGTCGACGCCTAGCGACAGTGGCATCGCATGAGAATTTTGCCGGTCAATTATGTTTATAGCCCGCTTCGTACAGTCACATACAAAAGTGTTCTATGAACACTTCTGCTGCGAACATGAGTCATAAAAGGAATCATCTATACATATAATAATAATGTAAATTTATCGTATCTGTACTTTTCGGATTTACGTATATTATTTATTTATTTTATGTACAGTTATTGTAAGTGACAGAATAAATTATAATTATTTTCAGAAATGCCTGTCGGTCTGGTTAGTTGTGTACGCATCACTGCTAAAATACCATTTTTACGATAAAACGTCACCAAGAAAATCATAACGCATATCCCCGAGTAAAATTTAGTTTTTGATTCATTAGAATTTGTTTATTCTATCAAAAATTATTGTAATTTGAATGACAGCGCGAGTTAAGTACGAGAGAAGAATAGTATCTGAATCACTGAAAATATATATCTGAAAAGTTATAAGAAACGTGTTACAAGTTCACGCATCCATAATCCCATAATTGAAGTATTAAATATATATAATTAAAATTATTTCTGTAATGCCAAAATAACAGCTTTTTACTAAATGCATATTATGAAATACATTTATTATAACGCATTATAATAGAAAAATAATTTTTACAATTTTTGAACGTCTGGTTGTTAGTTATGAATATTCTCCAAAATGGTTGTATCATTTTTAACGAGACTTTCACTGTCATATAGCAGTTATTAGAGTAACATAGACTAATTTTATTTCAAGCTACAGCTAGTAAACAAAATAAGAAAAAAAACTCTTTTCTTTTATGCTAATTGAGTACAAATATTAAATTATGTTAACTAAATAGATGCCAGTACATATAAAATCACATAATATAACAGTTTACAGAATTTGATAATGTCTCCAATGATGATAACGATAATAGTGTCCGTCACGATATCTAAACAAAGATACTTTTCAAGCAAAGTTATTGTTAACTTATGAATATGCATTAACGCCCTATTATACACTGGACTATTGATATCGACCTTGAATTAAACCTCTTATAATAGTAATTTTACAGGTACAGAAAGAGATAACGTGCGTTTTTTATTCAAAGTTACGTTCTAATAGAAAAATTATGAAATTATTACAAAAATATAATAATATAAAAAATTGTGTGTTCTCTATACTAGAGTCTACAGTGACTGCATTTCTTTACGGAACCTATGTTTGTTTGTTTGAACGCGCTAATCTTATGAACTACCAGTCGCATTTCAATAATTATTTTTGTAATTAAAAGAGCACTCATTGAGGAAGTCTTTAGGTTATTTAACATCACGCTATCACTAATATGTGGAAAGTTCTATTACAAAAAGTTACCAAAAAATCGAGAAATCATTAAATAATCTTTAGTTTCACGGGAAAGAAATATAAATGTGTAAGTATAAAGCTTACTCTGATTATTGTAATAAACAGGAAACATTAACGGAACTCATCGTATTCCCCGTATGAAGTCATCAAATTTTCTCGACCTACATAATAATTAGAATAAAGCCCATTTAACACTTGACAAGTGACAATTTCCATAAAATAATACAAGTAGGCGAGTGTGAGAGTGCGGGGGCGATGACGTCATTAGGGCCATAAAAATTGTCTAGACGACTATGACGTCACGGAACCCGATTACATTTACACTTGTATATAAATGTATATTATCTGTAGTAATCGAAATGTGTTGATCCGCGGCACGATTGTGAAAGTTTTATTATCACGATTGTGAAGGCAACGTTAGCGATATCATTATACCTTCTTATACTATCAGCATAATCTCTAATAAATAAATTAAATTTGTAATTAAATACACATCTAAATCAACGTCGGACATCGTGGCACAATGGTTACAAGCACTACTATTGAATCAAGATGACTTTGGTTCGAATCCCGTGCATAACTTGTGTGATAGTGATAATGTCTGGGTTTGATATTTCTTTATGTATAGTATATCAGTTGTTTAGTTACTACAATACAAGCTATGCCCATTTTGGAATTCAACCAACGAATGTTAAATTTCGTGCCCATATTATATATTTGTTATTATTAAAGAAATTTAAAGACATATACGTAAAATATAATTAATTGTATGTGAGTAAAATATATCACCATTTTTTTTTCCAACTAACGTTGTTGCTCTGAACGAGCCTTCACCTTGTGAACCTTCACCTGCATTTGTGGCTAGCTGAGAATGGCAACTAACACAAAGTTGTTAAAGTGGCTGAACCTCTACATGAACTGTTAACGTATTACTGACGTTGACTGTAATGTATTTACCAACTGTGCCTGCGACTTTGTTCGCATGAAACTAATAATTATTTAATAATATTTGCCCGTTTTTGTAACTGTTTTCAATTAAGCTTTGTTCCTATTGGTGGTATAGTTAATAACCAAAACCTTCCTCAATGATTGCTCTATCAAATAAAAAAAGAATTTTTGAGTTCCGACTGGTAGTTCCTGAGATTAGGCCGTTCAAACAAACAAACAAGCTTTTCTGATTTATAGTATTAATATGCATTAGTCGGTTAATAAAGCATGGAATGTATTGAAGCCGTATGAAACTCTTAAGGGACGAGCGCCGCAGGCCGCTTTTCCGATTTTTAAATTCTAGTACATTTTTATATCTATAATGTACATCAGCGAAAGAGTAGTTTGTTATGTTGACATATGAGGTTAGCTTTCATAGTCCACGTGTGTTCAAACGACGCCGCATGGACACTTACTGGTTCCGTTGAAAGTATTCGAGAAAGTCAAACTCGCTCGCTCCCAGTAGCTATTTTCTTTCTCATATACTTACCACATAAAATGGAAGTCTTCGAAATAAATATGAATAAATATTTATTGTGTAAGTACTGTCCGACATCGGTTTCCATTAGCTCGGTATGATCATGAGCTAATGCATCATTTAAATGAATAAATAAATATATGTATACACCTGCAGTGGAAGCATGATTTTTATATTAATTACAGTAAAGTCTTTACCGTCAAAGTTAGCGCTGGTATATTACAAGATGCGAAATTAGATATAGTCCTTTCAGTACTTTACTAATAACTATCTAAAATGAAGTTAATTTTGTTTACCTATACATTCATATTCTTATAATATTTTAAAGCAACGATGGCTCAGTCGTAGCGAGTCCGAAAGCCACGTCAATAGACATGAGTTCGAATCTCTGCTATGAGCCTGAGCTTTCAATGTAGGCAAATATCTTGATGAAATAATAGAATGGTTGCAGAGCATTTTAATAGCCACCTGGCTAGCGACCACCCTCAAGTTGAAAACGCAGCAACAGTTACCTATGGGTATGTTTCAGCAGGTGCACCTGAGAGGCAGTTCCACCTAACATCAGGTTAAAACGCTAAACTTATAAAATAAAGAGTTGTAATATTTTACTAATGTGTTAGTACCAACATTTTAAAATCAGTGATATCACCACATGTGAATTCACAGTAAACGCTGTACCAAAAGTATCACGTTTCATGATAAAACCATGAATTCAGGCCGTATACTTTAGTTATCCTACTGGCATTAGCGTGATAGCAACTTGAGCTACACCGTCACTTAACACCAAGAAATATTATGACAAAACATCCATAAAGAAAATAAATAAGTTTGGTGAATCCAAAAGCGCACGCCTCATACCATTTATGTAATTAAAAAAAAAAAAACAAGTCGTATTTTATTTATTATTTTATTAATTCTTCTATTATTAATTATTGTATATTTTACAAACAAGCATCATTTATTGCTTCCCACAAAAACTCTTAGTTTTACCTAGAGAGTCTCTATAATGTTGAAGCGCTAACCTCTATATTACGAAATAACGTTCGATAAGGCTGTATGGTTTTGATGTCTTTGCCTTATCCTTAAAAAGAAAAGAAAATGACAATACCAAGAACTTATAAATGTAATAAATTCAAAAATGAGGCGTACAAAAAACTGCTTTATTATTAAGCTACGGGTACTAGGCTATTGATATGAAATAGGTAACTGGTTCATGTTATTCTAAAGATAATAAACGAAACCTGGTCTCGATACGTCAGTTTATTTGGAAGTTATCGTGACCATTCCGTATAAATATTCCGGACGTACACGTAAAAAAATTAAACATTTATTTTCAAGGTATCAAAATAAAATTGTTTTTTACAAAATAAGAGAGACGTCATTTGAAGTGTTGTGGAGAAAAGAAGAAATTAGTTGTGGTAGAGGCAGTTTAAGAGTATACAATTGCTTGATCTTGACGTGTCGAGGTAGAGCATTACCTCACCCGCTTCGTGGCATGAGCGTGCAATAATAAATTGAATTTTCATTAATAATGTAAGGTAAATGATTAAGGGCTCAATATAATCAAAAATACCTATTGTAATTTCATGTTCTATTAAAGCCGTGGTTCGTTTTTCACCGCCTACGTTCGATTTTCCAGTTGCGCGCCCTCAGATACCTGATATAAAAAATACTCGAGCGTTTACGCTTGTGGGTTGTAATAAATATATGTACATACGTATACGCCCTAACGACTATACCTCGTTTCACAGCGTAAAATTATTTTTAAATACAAGTGTACAGTTATCAAGATAATTATAAGAATTCGTTAAATTTTTTTTTTTTCGAACTGACGTACGCTGCTAGCCCCAAGGGCTTTGACATCTTCACCGAACCTTTGGGGGCGAGTGCTGACTGAGTGATTCATGATCCTGACTAACCAACCGGTTCTTTATTACTAAATTAGTGATACTAACTACGACCTTATCAGGTAAGCAGCTCAAGGGCCGCGAGGGTAGTCCCTTACAGAACCGTGTACTAAACGTGTGAGTATGCACGAATGGTATGCGGTGTGATGGTGTAATCTCAGTGATGTAGAGTGTCACTGTATCGCGCGAGCAGTGTCACTCGAGGGCGCCTGTCCGGAGGATCGAACCTAGGCTCAGGCGTCTGCGGAAGGAGGCCACGGCGGGTGAATTCGTTAACACCATCATGGATTTTTGTTACTACTAACTGTACACGGCTTACGTTGCAATGAAAAATATTAATAAAAGTAAAATATCAATAAAATGAAAGATCATTCCATCTAGGACCATCTAAAAATAATTCCGCATCGAATGGTCATGGTCCCATGTCGACACGATCAGTACTTTTGATGTGATTGCGTGATTGCGATAGAAGATTAGTTAAGAAGTTTCACTTCAGACTTGCTATGATTCATAGTTATATTTTCACAGGAATCTTCATTGTCGTTCGCTGAGTACCACACTAAAGTTTCATTATAATCGGGTTTGATTAGGAATGCATAGAAGAAAACATACAAAAAAACTTTTTTTAATTATTATTTATATAAGTAGCTTACATAAAAGTTTATTTTAAAAACGGATCAAAGTTTACGGAACAAGGCCATTCTCTCCCTTAGCCTAATTTTCACTATCTGCGAGTTACAAGGTCAGCCATGTATTTCACGCTGATTGTAAGTACAATATAACAAAAAATCTTTATATTGGTTGCTTCTGTCATATAGCACAAATCAAGGTGATTTTGGCAACTTTGTTCCTGATAGTTAACACCGTACAATCCAAAAACAGTGACGACCAACCAAATAATTCATGGACGAGGTTTTCAACACCTAGAGAAAAATAACGTCTTACTTGGGAATATAGTTAATAATATTTAAAATTACTAACATTAAAATATTTAACTTGAATGTGGAGTGCGAGATATAATATACCTCACATAAGTATCCTCGTCCTGTTATTTAATACTTTGCTCGTATTTATTCTATTACTAGGTTTTGCCCGGGGTTTCCCAAAGTTAGTGTAATTTTTTTTTCTATCCTTTTGTAGCAACATTTTTTTCTAGATAGAAGTAGTATGAATTTTCTGTATCCTTAACAACGTGTATGCAAAATTTCATGATAATAGCTCGAGTAGTTAAAGTGTGCAAGCGTAACAAAGTCATATTTTATCATCATCATGTCATCAGTCATACATTGGCAGAGGTTTTAAACATATTTAAAATAATTTCTTAAACGATCTAACTTTTATAGCAGTGTTTTTTTTTAAATGCACAGTAAGCATGCATGTAAGTTGATTTCAAATGAGATTTGTGTTTTGACAATTTTATACGTTGATTCCCTGATATAACTTATGCTCATATAAGTTCATTATATGAGCATAAGTGCTCATATAAGATCATTATTTACCTATTTTGAATTGTACTCTGTTTACCATCAAGCAAAGGACGGTATTGTTATATAATCATTAAAGTGAAATGTATTAAGAACAATTATTTTTCAAATCAATTTTGTAATTTGTTAGGGAAACGATTATTTTTTTACCACCTGCGTGTGTCAGATAACAATAAAAAACATTTACACATACACTTGTTCACTACCGGAAGTAATTTTGTATTGTGGTTATGTGATTTGACGATTATAATAATTACCTTATAGTATGACATAGTGTGGTGTATTTGCTCAAAACTGCGTATCGAACGTAACTTTCAATTGTATAAAAAAGTGTTTGATTAATGTGTCCAAAAAAATATATCGAAACCTATTCATCCCAGGGAACTGTGCCTTCTAATATAGCTATCATTTATATTTTACGACCGGCTTCGTTCGCGTGGAACTATAATTTGATTAAATCATTTTTGCCCGTTTTTGTAACTTTTTCAATACAGCTTGGCCCCTATTGGTGGTAGTGTGATGTTAAATAGCCTGAAGGCTTTCTCAATTATTGATCTAACAAAACAAACAACATTTTTGAAATCCGACTGTTAGTCCTAAGATCAGCGTGTTCAAACAAATTTTTCCGCTTTATAATATTAATATAGATATAGATTAAAAATCTTTTGTGTGAGCATTTCTGTTTGTGACAATATATTGGTTAAGTGTGACGTCACGGGGAGCCATGCCGTAACGACTGAGTAGTTTGCGCCTTTCGCCTCCGTCGACTCCCACGCGCGACATTGTCGGTTCACAATTTTTCCAATTTTCCGCGTTCCCAACACCGCCTGCGCCCGTCTAGATAAGCTGCCTGAGTAAATGTCAAATAGGATTTCGTTCTATTTATAACAATTTACCCTTAAATAGAAATGCATTGCTATTCAGGGAACACAACCCTTTGACCTATTCTCGGTATCGAAGCGTGTAATGAATATTATGTTTGTTAGTGACGGTCAGAACGCATGTATCAATTTACTGATAAAATTATAAATGTCACCACGAGTTCTAAATGTTAATTATAAGTATTTTATTTACATAATACATTTTATCTACTATTCATTTATCAAGGGATATATCTACGGTATAGTGATATACATATGCGATTGCAATACCATTACACGGAGTTGTATTCACAGTTTTTTTTTTATTATAGGAAACAGTGAGATTAACTGAAGTGGTTAAGATATATATAATATACAGCCTGTACTTGTGACTTCGTTCGCGTAGAACTAAAACTATTTAACCTCTCGCCGTCATTCAAATTACAATAACTATTGATGGAGTGAACCGATTTTGATGAAACAAAGATTAAGGTTACTCGAGGATACGCTGCATGATTCCCTTAGTGACGTTATATCATAAACGTTGTACTTTAGCAGTGATACGTGCACAGACACACAGACAGACAGACATATCTAAAAATGATATAAATGTATTTTATTACTTATTCTTAAACACTTGCAGTCCTCTTTTTTCACAAAAAACTAAAAAGCGCAGACACGTTAAATTGCCTTTTTTATTATATGTATAGATAAAGCATATTTATACAAAACAATATATACTATAAATATTCCTACATAATATGTAACATAACAGTTATCTGAAAATTACTCACTTATTTTTTTATTCTACAAATTGTTTCTCAACACAGGTTAGGTTTACGAAAAAGGCTGGCACCCAAGTGCAGCTACTGGAAATTATCTATAGACGATTACCGGCAAATTTTTAACTTCTCACCGATGGCCAGGTAAGCACTTGGTAAAGCAATTAGGTAAACGCCTTACTACGATTCTATGGTTTCACGATTTTGTGTTTTATCATAAGTTCAATTGTAGAATTTATTTTAGTTCGATATTTCGCGTAAAACTGAAAACAACAATTTCATAATTCATTAAGGAACACCGGACTTGGTAAAATATTTATAGATAAATTAATTATTTACCGAATCTAGAAATATTAATTATTGTATTATATTAACACAGTAATAAAGCCTAAAACAAATATTTTGGTATCACATCACATGACAGTAATTTAATTTATTAACTAATCATTTGAGTTACAAAAGGATTTTAGTAATATGTAATATATTTTATCACCTTTTTTCGGACATAAAATATACGGTTTACACGATAGTAAGTGATTACTTAATCTATATTAATATTATAAAGCGGAAAAGTTTGTTTGTTTGAAAGCGCTAATTTTAGAAAATACTAGTCGGATATAGAAATTATTTCTGTAATTGATAGCGCTGTAATTGAGGAAGGCTTTAGGCTATTTAATATCTCGGTACTACCAATAGGAGCATAGCTGTATAGAAAAAAATTACAAAAACGGGGAAAATGATTATTTTAATTCCACGCGAAAGATGTCGCAGGCACAGCTAGTTAAGTAATATAATTATATAACTGGAATATATAATTAATTATGAATTACCTGGATGAGGATATCAATGCCCAAGTGACCACTATATAACTACCATATTGGGTCATATAAGGACAAATCCATATATATGCTGTACATTACACTTATTAATGGTAGTCGTTTTACATAATGACACGCTCGTAACTCTGAATGGGTTTTAGACTGTCGTGGTTTCGAATAAGCCTCTATATATTAAGCCGATAAAGTATGAACATTTCGATCATTAAGCTTAGATTTTTACTGTGCATCAGAACATAGTGACGTTACTGTGCAATGTTACTATAAAAATCTATACATGTAAAATAAAGTCGGGTTATTTACAACTTTAGAACGGCTGAATCGATTTTATTATCTTAGATTTGTTTTTAAGTAGAAGTAGAATTTTTAAATATTAATTTGATGACAAATAAAATCTATATCGAATTTAACTAAAAGTTAACACGATTTTCATTGAATGCTGGGCGGTACGAAGTTTACCGGGTCAGCTAATATATACATACATATATGTAACCTGACAGTAGTTATGTTTCTTATATTTCTAATATACTCGAAAGTATGACAATATTGAAATGCTTATAATGCAATAATACAATAAGAAATAATAACAACGATGCAATTTATTTTCTAGAAATTTTATTTACCAATATTATGCGTAGCGCGTTTGAAAATGAAAAACAATATCAAGGTGTTTATGTTATCGCACACGTATGCGCTGTAAGCGATTTCTAATAATACACAGATAAGCATTTCTATCTTTACGCACGTATTAATTTTATAACTTAATTGAATATAAAACCCAGATAAGTGCAACGTTTTGATAAGAGCTGCCAGGAAGGAAGCTCTCGTTATCAACGGAAATTTAGCTCAACATTTATTATAATAAAGTAATTTGAAGTTAGACTCTGGGTAAGGTTTTATTTCTAGATTACATAAACTGGCATAGTGTGGTGAATATGCCATTTCTTTAGTTCGTTTTACATTGGTGTACAGTTTTATTATGGCGTCAGTGTTTCTGTCGCACTGAAAACTAACGTCACAGTCTCTGATACTAAATACAGTGAAAGCCATAAACAATTCTGACCACCGAAAGGTAAACCATTAATTGGCAATGTTGTATACAGCGAACGCACTGATCAGGAGTTCGTTTTATTTTATTGAACGGCTTAGATAAAGTTTCTTAGTTTGTGGAAAGATAGAGGTTACCATAAAACTGTGACTCCGAAGACCAATTCTACGTACCGTCGATCTGTACCAATAGAAAGAGTCAATTATATAAAACAACTCTTTAGAACACAATATATCTATGAATTTTCAAATATCCTACTAGAGACCTGGTGTAGTTGTTATGTATAAACCATTGATTCGTTAAAAGAAAGAGAAAGAAATTTAAAAGAAAAGTTTAATTTAGACTAATTAACCTATTTGCAATAATTGTTTATTTAATAGTATTAAATAAATATAATTGTACATATTAATTGAACTTAACAAAAAAAGAATAAAACTAAGTCAAATATACATTTAATAAATCATTCATGGTGTCAATATTGATTATATTTAAGAAATATTTTAATATGAAACCAATTTAACACTATTTATAAATATTCAATATTAAGTTCAATCTTATTAAACAAATCATATCTAGATAACATGTAATCAGAAAATATATTTAATTAATACTAATCAGAAAATCACATAAAGTTGCTTGTCTAAAGCATGTAAAAGTTATTAAAGGTTTTTGTTCCACGAACAAACTGATAACGGTATATCACGCCTTATATAACAGAGTCGATTGAATATTTGTAATATTTGAATTAAATTATACATTGAAGACAACGACTGGATGCGTTATTTTTATTTTTTAAACATATCACGTACGCACCAAACGCAGAACATCCCTCGTGAATTTAAGTGGTGTCGATCCATAGGTTATTTATTACATCCCTACTTGGATTTCAATTAGGTAACAAAAAATAGTAGCCAAATACGATTACGATATTTTAATATTATATATCTCTGTGAAATTGAAAATTAGTCAAGTCTGATTTTTTAAATCTTGCTTTTATAGCAAAAATATTGGCAGTTCCTTATGATGTTTTTGTATAATTTTTTACCCGTTAAAATTAACAAACAAAATATTTATTTCACAGATACTGTATTCTATTAGATATTTTATATTATGACATAATAATATAATTCTGTGTTTTTTTGGAAAACAAATGGGAAGATCTAGAAAGATTACATTTATTTCATTTTATGAACATGTACATATGTAGGAATACATAACTTGAAGCGATGATAGCTCAGTAGTAGTGTGCACGACTTCGCGTCATGGGACGTGGGTTTGAATCCAAGCACCTACAATGAGCTTGAGCTTTCGGTGAAGGAAAACATCGTGATGAAACCATAGCATGGTGGTAGGGCTTTTTCTAATGCCCGCCTGGGTAGCTACCACCCTCAAGTTGTAAACCTGCCGCCAAATACCAATAGGTGTGTTCCGGCAGCAGCACTTGAGAACCAGTTCCTCCACAGGTTTAGCGTGTCTACCAACTATGGCCGTATCGTCACTTAAGATCAGGTGAGATTATGGCCATAACGCTAAACCTTAAGTATAAAAAAAAATAACTTTTGTAGAAATGATCTTTTTAAAATGTTGTGACACTGGCCTGTCAAATACATTTTTTACAATATGATTTTTTTTAATGACATCTGTCTATGTTATGATTTCTGTATACAATTACTACTGTAGTGTTTATAATTGTCAATTGCTAAGTATATTAAATAACCAAAAAACAAAATTAATACGTTAAAAATATTGAGACAATATTTTAGATGGTTAGACAATATATTATTCTGCACGGATATTATACAATGATATATTAAACGCTGGAAAACACATGTCAATGATCCTTTGAAAAAACCTAAAAAATATATAAAAATTTAATGTATTTTATATAAACGCTATTATACAAACTAATTAGAAGCTTATTTTCAATTCTATGCGATATCGCTTCCCACATACATATTTATATATCCGATTGTGATGTTGTCCTATAGCATTTTTGATTCAATAAAAGCATTAAATAAATTAGTGTTCCTTTGTCCAAATTCTGCATTTTAACTTAAAAAAAAAATAATACCATCAAAGAAATTTCAGTACATAACAATTAGTTGGATATACAAACTAGATACAAAACCAAAGTGCTTACATAAACAGTCATTAGTATTTGTAACGCGGTATGTTAAATCAACTGCGTGTATAATTTGTTTAAATAAGAACACTATAATTTATTGATTGAATATTAAATCCGGATTTTAATTATTCGATCACCGTTTCTGAGCGTGACTGAAATGTCAAATGTCCTGATTATTATATTTGGCATGTATATTCCATAAAATGTTACTCCTTTTTTAAATATAATTAAAACATTATTTAAACTAAATAAATTTATGCAATGTTTAGCGATTTAAATATTTATTTTATAATAACGGCAATAAAAATATTTTAGAGTTCTGGAATATTTTTTGTTTGACTTAATTTTTTTACAGCTGGTGACATATGTTATATATTATTATAATAATTATATGTTATAATATGTTTCTAAATTATATAACGGTTATTGAATCTAAGATTATAGCATTTAATGATTTCTTATGTTATCGAAATAAAACTAGTTTAACTTTTTTTTTTCTGGACAACCTACTCCTCAGTCCTCTTCGTGACCACTAAGGCTGAAAAGCTTACGAAACGTCGGTATCAAAATTAATAAATAACCGCGATAAAATTCGATTATATTAGTTTTATTTCGAGCATTAGAGTTTGAGTAGCATTTATAACACCGAACTGCATGTGCTATCAGATCGATGAACAAATGGGTATAAATGTCAATCTATAGACACAGTTTGAGATAAAGTACAGGAAAAATGATGTTGCAAGGAATGTAATTGCTCAATTATCATGTCGGCCCGGTTACTCGATATCTAGTACAGATAACATACACTAGAGCTACACTTTAGCTACACTTGTCGCCGTACCCACTGGCCCAGATTGACTCGGTGCGTTGTCCCACTGACACACCGTCTGATTTAATTATGCTTAACTATATATTACTAAGTTTAGCTTTTAAAATTATTTTTAGAATTCGATAGGTTTTTCTAAGTAAATTATCGGCTATAAAATGTATATAATACAGTAGGACCTCGTTTAGTCGAGTATCGATAAGTTGAAAACCTGCAAAACTCGAAAAAGTGTTTTGTACCCTTCGCTTCAAACACCAAAACTTCCATTCTCTATAAGTTGAAAACTTAATAACTCGAATTTTTTGGCGTCTCCCTTAATGATTGCCTAATTCATTCAATTAATGACTTTAGTATATTTTATAAATTTAGATGTGAAATGACACGAATATATTAGCGTTATCACCACGATCTCACCTGACGATAAGTGGAGGGACTCGCTCTCAAGTGCAACAGCCGGGAGACACCTGTAGGTATACAGCGACAGATATTCAACTTGAGAGTGGTAGCTAGCCTAGTATTATGGGGATCAGCCGTAACTGACAGATCAGCTAGACTGATGCCAGAAGGGCTACAAAAGTCTGGATGGTCTGGTCGTAATATACTTTCAATGAGTATTTGACAGTGCTTTGCTCTCGATAAGTCCGCCACGACACTGTCATAGCCTATAACAAAAAAGAGTGGTAGCGGGCGTTAGAGAATACCATACCATCATGGTATGACTTCATCACGATATTCTCCTACACTAAAACTTATTAAGTGAGTACAGTACTTCAAACACACGACGCGGGTCGTTAACCGTCTCACATTACAGGAACCGCCGGTGTGCAATCTCTATCTAGCAAACAAATGGGGTGGCACAGTTTATTAGACTGTTAAATGTTGTTTATTTGTGGAGAACGGGTAGATCCAGTAACTTCGCCTGAGTACTGTTACTGCTACAAATATAATCGTATAATCAGGATGACTAAGGCACGCATTCGCATTTACAGCATTGTTCCTGGTTTCGAATTATATTGAACCTGAGTTTTCCTTGACAAAAATAATCGTAATAAAACCTAGAGCATAGGTCATTTGTATTTGCATTTAACGTATAACCCGCAGCTTGAGAAACGTCGTCAAATATTTATACGTATACTAGATTTTACGTGCGGCTTCTCTCTAATGAATATTGATAATGTCACACAAATCGGATGACGCAATAAAAAATTTCAAGTAAAGTTTATCCCTCTATTTACCTCATCCCCAATAACTTTTTTGGGAAAAAATGTAGCCTATCACCGTTTCCAGGCTTCCATCTATTTTTTACCAAAATTCATCATAATCTATTTAGCTGTTTAGGCGTGAAAGCGTAACAAACAAACTCACTTTATGACTAATGAAGGATTATGACAAATTTACTTGAGAGTTACGTGACTATCTTAAAACTTACAAAGGAAAAAAAGTTTCAACTTTACAATAGGAATACATGTATTCTTAGATTCGTCCAATGTTCTACACGTGCCGAAAATGTTACTTTTAAACAGAGCTACATAATGCAAAGTAAGCTGCGCATATTATAATCCAATTCTGGTAATTACTTATTCGAGTCATGAGTAGGCCTATTACCGCTATACACCTGATGTCATACGTCAAGAATTACTTATACGTATTGTAATAAGGTCGACAATCGGGTGGCGATAACGAAGATACTTTTATTTGTTGTATGTGCATCCAATCGGTATTTCACATTCATTCCGATGTTTAGTACGTGACTGCTCCGGTATATAAGGGCCGTGAGAAAGCAGGATTCCATCATGCCTAACATAAAAGAAGTGGCCTTTGATGTGATATTAGAACAATAACATTATTTTTGACACGTCTCAAAATGATAAACAAATGCGGTGTAGCTAGGAAAAGGCATATACAGAAGCCTCGGCAACTATAAACAAGAACCATTCATATTTAATTAAAACTACTTGTTGAATAGTATTATTGGATAAGGCAACTGCAATGGACATAGTATAAATCATATGTGTATTTTTTTATCGAATATAAGTGCATTTGGCGAAACACACGAATAGGTCGCTCTGGATTTATATAAATGTATTTTATGTGTTTAACTCTTTTTAAATTTATGTAAGTAAACAGCATTTAAATGGCCTTCATGGTTAGCATGATTACTATATTTTCCTTCACCGTAAGCTCAGGCTGACTGTAGGGATGCGAACTCACGTCGAAAAACGTGATGACCGTACAAGCTATCTACGACTTAGTAGAATACAATGTACTTTAGCATCATGCAGGAATTTTTGAAAGAAAAAAATATTTCATACTTAAAGGGTAGCATGAAAATATGTGGATGGATACGGGTCGTTCAGTTTTATTTCAAATATCGTCACAAAATACAAATCGTTAAACTAAAGTCAAGTGGAACAAAATTTATTTTGTATTCCTCAGGAACAGTCCTTTTTTCTGGTGTACTATCCTATAACGAAACAAAATACTGTTTTGCTTTATTATATTGGTACAAAACAGTATGGTCACATGACAGTTGAAAATAAAGGCTAATAAAGGGTTAATAGACCTTCTAGTCAAAATGAACAAAGTGAAGTAACTAATGAGTTAACCAGAAGAGCTCTGTGGTTAATTTATACGCAGTGTAATTGTAAATGAGTGACATACCAGTAAAAGTCATAATAATCTCTTTAAAAAGAAAATGGCAAAATTATGAACATTGGTATAAGTCAACTAAGTCAGTGTAATTTATGCACCGTGAAATTGCGAGGCAGCGAGGAGTACATATATCAACCAAGAAAATCCCTAGATAATCTACTAAAAGATCTTGACCTCTCAAGAGCCACTCTCTATTGAAGCGAGTATCCAAAGCGGCCTTGATATTATTAAACTTGGCAAGGCAAGGAGGAAAGTGCGAGCTGTGAACGTAAGTATTGATGTTCAACGGCAATGAACCTGACACCTATAGTTCATGGAATACCTATAACATTTTGTCAACTTTGTCAATAATTTGAAGCGATGATAGCTGAGTTAGCTCAGACTGTATACATACGGATGCCGCGTCAATGGATGTGTATTCAAATCCACCTATAATGAGCTTTAACGTTCGGTGACGACAATATTGTGATAAAAACATAACATGCTGTTAGAACTTTTTCTAATGCCCGCCTGGCTAACTACAAGTTGAAAATCTGCTGCCCAACACCTAGAAGTGTGTTCCGGTAGTTGCACTAGAAAGCCAGTTACCCTACTAGACTTAATGTATCCACCATCTTCGGTCACATCGTCACTTAACATATGGTGAGATTGTGGCCATAACGCAAACCTATAATAAAATAATGTTATGTCAATATTTACTTAGAACAATGGTTGTATCAGATTAACTTACTTAGTAAAAAATAATCCGACGTAATTTATAAGCATATGCTTAAATGACTTTTCAATCACGATATAATTGATATTTTAAAGTTATGCGTTGAATAATTGGTTAAATGACATGTGTAATGCGTTTGTCATTCTAGTCTCGTTGCCATTAATAGTAACTCATTACCAACACAATGAGTTACAACAAACAAGAACAATCCTCGTCTGCGTTTTTAATTGTGATTATTTTTAGATCGTCATATTAATAGCTATCGTATAAAGTTCAGTTTATAAATATACCAGTCTCTGCCTTTTTTTGTGTTAATATAAAAACGTAATAAGATTTAAAATAGGTTATGTTTTGTGATTATTTTTAGATTATCACATATGGAGTACTTTCATTACTGTCGCATATAGTTCAGTTTATAACTATACCGTGTACATACTCTCGATCTCCTTTCATATTAATACAAAATATAATAAAAATTAATAGGCTGTGTACTTAATTATGGTTATTTCTAGATTGTTACACATGAAATTTATTAGTAACTGTAGTATAAACTTCAGTTTATAAATATATCAATGAACACTCTCAACCTCTTTTTGTATTAATATAAAATTTAATGCTAAACCTACATAGTATAAAACAAGAAACCTTTTAAAACATCTATCTGCTTTTAGCATTTTAATATAGATCGTAAGGTAAACGTGTTAATAAATATCAACGCGAAATCTCGTAGATAAAATCAATAAAAATGATTGACAAAATAATTTCGTACCAATAAAGTATTCAAGGTTCGATATCGAAAAGGTTTTTTTATTTTATTATTTTAATGTGTATGTGGTCATATACAATCAAATATGAAAATAACCTTATTATAATTGTGTTTTAGTTCTTTATTTCTAGTAGTTGCACGTATAATCTTTATAAGTTTTTATCTTTTCAACAGACAATACTATTTACAGGCAGGTAGACTAGTGGCAGATACATCGCCAAGATCAGTCGGTGCATACAGAGCAGAGCCCCTAGCCAAATTGTCTTTTTGACGGGAGATTTAGTCGTCAATTTAGTTTTTAGAATGTCTTCCCATATATTTTTGGTTTTTGCTTAATATTAACGATTATAGAAAAATACATCTTGGCTAGGGGCTCAATATAACAGTGAAAGTCGCCGAAGCATATCTGTTGTTTTTGGTTGGTGGGTACTATGCATATTATAATAAAATATCACCAAATTTTAGCTATGAATGACAATCGAATCTACATGTGCCTAAATTATTTAACTATGAATAGTAATGAACTAGCTAATCGATTATAGCTTTCAAACACATAAGCCGACGGAGTTTTTAAAATAGATATTATGTCGGAAAAACAGGAAGAACGTTATAAATCAAGTGAAGTTCGTTTAATTATAAATGGTAAATTAAGTTAATGTCGGTAAACACGTTAACCTCGTCGCCTCATGAACTAGATCATATATGATCCAATAAATAGAAAATTTATCTCATTGCTCAGAATGCGGACATGTTCAGAACTAATAATTAAAAAAAATGCAACTGTCCTGTTAGGATTTCAAGCCTTTTTATACAATAAAATGTCCAATTCTAATTAACTGTAATGAAGAATAATGTATGACGAATAATTTTTTATTTCAATTTGATAAGAATTATCTCTTTTTCTTTTCCATGACTGTTGGGTTAATTTTACTTCAACAAAACATTAAAATATTAGTTCTAGGAACATACCTGTTTTTCAAGATTATTCAGAAATAAATGAAGTAAATTTTACGTAATAATGTATGTATTAAAATATGAATAAGTTCTTAATTTACAGAATTTGTATCTTAAATTTTTAAATAATTCATAAAAAAATGTAATTATCACCAGTCAAATCTGACACTTTCTAAAAACTAAAGAAATCGAAAACGAATTAATATAGTCTTTAGCAACTAGGTGAGATCGGATTTTTATTATTATTACTAGATTTTACGTGCGGCTGAAATCGGATGACGCAATAAAAAGTTTCATACAAAGTTTTTCCCTCTCTTTACCCCACTTCTTACAAGTTTTTTGAAGGAAAAAGTAGCCTATCACCATGTCTTTCTATACCAAATTTCACCATAACCGATTTAGCAGTTTAGGCGTGAAAGCGTAACAAACAAACAAATAAACAAACTCACTTTCGCATTTAAAATATTAGGAAAAATTAAATTATATCACACAATTTATTTATTAGAGTCAACAATTTAAGGCTAGTAATTATTACACATATTTAAATTCTATTAAGAAAATACAAATAAATAAAATTTCAGTGTCTGTTTGTAATGTTAAAACAGCTTTTTACTAAATGCATATTGAAACAAATGTACATACGGTACTTATATAAAAAAATATACTTTTTGTCTGTCTGTCTTTTTGTTCCGGCTAATCTATGAAACGGCTGGACCGATTTTGACGAGACTTTCGCTGACAGATAGATGATATTATACGGAATAACTTAGTCCTTTTTTATTTAAAAAAAAAAATAAGTTTCCGCGGAAATAAAATTATAAATATTTTTTAGTTTCACGCGAATGAAGTCTCGAGCACAGCTAGTTAATATATCATATAGTGTAATAGACACAGCCAAAACTATTAATTTTAACAGTGAACAGATACACTTGTCTTTAGACATATATATGCACGTATAATGACATATGAAGACGAACAATGAAAATAACGAAGGAATACAATAAACAGACATTTAAATTGCTAGACTACATTCTAGACTAATTCAGTTCGTTGGTCCCAATAGAAATCGCATTGAAAATTTTATGTCTGATTAAAGTGCAGGTTTAATACAAACGTCCAATAAACGTCGTTCTGTACATTAACATATACAGTACATATAGATTAACATATAAGGTCTGACTCCTACAAAAAACGCACGTTTTAATTAAAAGAAAATATTGTAACGAAGCCAGTGTATAGTAACTAAGCTTTTTTTAATAGCCGTCTTGTTAGCTAATACCACCTTAAAGTTCAAAAACATCTATAGGCTTTGTCAGGAGCTAGTTACCCACAAACACCAAGTACCTATATTGCGTTTACTATTTTAGGCTACATCGTTATTTAACGTACGTTTGCTATTTAAAAAAAACTATAAAGTATGTTAAAAGTACAATTGTAGAACATTGAACCTAATACTAGATTACAAATATTTATAACAAGCGGCTTCGCTCGCGGTAATATTTATTTTGTCAAACAAATTGGCTGACGCATTAAGAAGTTTTATACAAAGTTTATCCCTCTCTTTACCCTACTTCCAATAAGTTTTTCATGCAAAAAAGTAGCCTATTACCGTCTCTAAAGTCCCATCCATTTCTATACTAAAATTTATCACAATCGGTTTAGGCGTGAAAACGCAACAACCAAACAAACTCATTTTCGCATTTACAATATTAGTAAGGGTTAGCTGTGTCCGCGACTCGTTCACGTGTAAGTAAAAATTATTTCATAATATTTGCCCGTTTTTGTAGTTTTTTAACAAACAATTTAAAAAAAAAACATACTATTCCGGTTTATCTTTACTAAAATTATAAATACGAAAGTGAGTTTGTTTCTTACGCTTTCAGGCCTAAACAACTGAATCCATTGTGATGAATTTTGGTTTAGAGATAAATGGGACCTTGAAGACGGTGACAGGATACTTTTTCTCGCAAAACCTTATTGAAAGTGGGGTAAAGAGAGGGATATACTTTGTATGAAACTTTTTATTGCGTCATCCGATTTAAGAAAATTAATATTAACGTGAACGAAGTTGCCGATAAAACCTATTAATACATATACTAATATACATTCGTACCCATAGAAATTACGTTAGGTATAAGGGAATTTCACGGTGCAACTTTGCTCCTGCGATGGGTATTATAAGCGCATGTCCTAAAGAAAGTTTATTTCCAGGGTATAAATATACTCCGTCCGTTCTCTACATTGTATTTATGTTCAAGTCGACGGCGAGTGTTCATCTTGTGACCCCGTACAGCTGTTCGCCTTTTGCGATACAATTCACACTGTCCAACGCCCGGCTTTCCTCATATGAATTTAGAGCTCTTCAGTGTCCGCAGAGTTTAAGTGAATATGATATAACCGCTTATAAATAATTATTTAGAAAACATATCCTTACCCCTTAATATTATATATGCTAAAGTGAGTTTGTTTGTTTGTTACGCTATCATGCCTAAGCCGCTGATTCGTTTATGATGAATTTTGGTATAGATATAGATGGGATCCATGGGAAAAATTTATTGGAACTGGGGTAAAGAGATGAATAAATTTTGTATGAAACTATTTATTGCGTCTTGCGATTTAACAAAACCAATATAAACGTGATCGCTCACGTTTAAAGCTAATTAGAACCCGATTCACGTGTCCTGATTCTGTTCAATTCAAAAATACCTTACTGTTGATAATAAAATCTGATATAAGTGATTTAAAAGTTGAATAGATAATTAACGATGATTTTGTGTTTCATATTTACGTATGTTACATATCTTTGTAGACCGACATAAAATAATGTAGTGGGTAGTTTCAGATTATTGGAGCATACAGTTATATTTATTTAGATTGAAACGATAAAAAGTACAAACTGAACATGAACAGTACTATACTTCATATTTATATCAAAACAGTTCACATTAAATGATAAACAATATTCAATATTATTGTTATCTATATAATAAAATTGCCTTTCTTCCTTGAATATTTTATTCGAGTTGTCACATAAAGTTAATTGATGGATTTCATATTAAAATAATGTATTCATCTAACGAAGTAGTCATTTATTCATTGTAATTCAACTACAATATTTAAGGTCTCGGAAATCTTGTGGCGTATATAAGTGTACGGAATTCGATGACTCTTCCACCTGGGACCGTAACCTTATACACGTATGCCTTTTTCATTAGACTGATTTCCTAAAAAATAAATTATAACAGCCAAGATGGCATTCAGATATCTTAAGCATATTCCGAAATCGACTTTTGCTTTTACAGTACAGTTACGTCCATAAATCACATCAAAAACAGCGTAAACTTTCACGACGACTAATAAAAGCATGATACTTTAGAATGCATTTTCTATAACATCATTTGCATAATGTGTTCCATATTAACATCAACATACGTGTGCATAGTTAATTACGTGAGATTCATCCGATTTGTACACAAGCACTTAAATAATGTTTGTGTAAAGTTTAGTGCATATAGAGTATAATTACTCTCGTAGAATATCTATATTAGAATATTATAAAACAGAAAAGTTATTTATTTGTTTCAACGCATTAGTCTTAGGAACTACTAGTAGACCAGGGTCAATAATTTTTTAAACCAAAAAAACAAATAGTAGGATGAAACCCATTGGAAAAGGAAGATAATATAAAAAATAAATGAAAAGAAAAATAAATTACGAACGATCTGAGATCAGAAAGAGAAGGGGGTGAGTTTTTAAGGGTAAAAAATGGTTTATCTCGATTTCCGGCAAAACTACGTCTTATTGAAAAAAGTTAAATAGCAAAGTTGTAGGTAATAAAAAGATTCACAACTATTGTATTCAAATTTTTTTTTACATAATTTTAAAATTATGTGAATTATTGAAATAATCAGGCTATTGGTTTTTTATTTTTATCTATTACAAAGAATTTTTTTTTTCAAAAAATTTGGTGAAAACTTTCCTTTGAATGTCTCAAACACACTGTATTTTTTTCATTTTAAATATATTTTTTCACCTCATTTTGACTTTATATCGAACAACCACCCTAATTTTCAATCGAAAATTCTCACATCAAAATAGCAGCTTTTTGAAAAAAGTCGCTGGGTTTTTTGTTTGTTGAATTTTCTACTTTCTGATGGTATAAATAATATATGCATTACTATGGTCAATATTCTCTTCCTTTTTCAATTGGTTTTATTCTACTATTTTTTTTCACTTTTTATCATTGAGGAAGGCTTTATGATAATTAGCATCGTACATCATCACCAATAAGAACACAGCTGTATCGAAAAAGTTACAAAAACTGTCAATAATGATTATATAAAATTTTAGTTCCAAGAGAACGGTGTCGCGTATCGAGGACACTGCTAGTAAATTTTGTATACATTGACTCCAATGTTGGCATGTATTTAGGGTGTAATTCTCATCGCTAGTTATACCAAGCAACCACATGATGGCGATCGTGTTAGTTTAGTTGGATATGAGTAGACGTATATATAGCCCATATAAAATTTGTTATTGGTTGTTTTGCATTACTCAATGCATATCAAAAGGGAAAGGAATGTCTTGCATTTGCAGATTATAATACGACATAATACACAAAATCACAGTAAGTACAGCAAATTCGATGTCTATTTATACCATTCTGACGATTCAATGCTGGTGTGTACCTATTTTGAATCCTCTAACCGATACGCATCGGCCAACTACCAATGTTAATGCAAGTGTTGGAGCCAACTTTGAACCCACGAACCAGAACGAGAGTGATACTATGCAAATATGCAACATGGCATTTATTTTATGTTCCATAAACAAAAATTACCATTAATTATAATGTAAATCGTTGAGTTCGTAATTTGTCGGAATGACGCCGTCAATAACCTACAGTGTACAGCTTAAAAAAATGGAATTCCGAGAACTTGTAATCTTTATACATAAAAATTTTATGTCACGTTGTTTGTTCGCGATGAACTCCTAAACTACTGAACCGATTTTAATCAAATTTTGCACACTGTATGCAGTTTGATCCAACATGAGAAATACTTTTTCAATAGATAAATGATTATAACGAAATAGATGGCGCTGTAGTCGATGTGATTGACTACTCTAAAATGCAGAACAAGATCTGCCAGGTCAGCTAGTGTTTTATATATATTTCATATACTGTTCATTGTCATCTATTATAATAATATTATTATCGAATTATGTAAATGAGTACGTTTAAAACAGCTACTGTAAGTCGTTTGATTTTCATATGTACTACATTAACCTTATTTTTTGGAGATTTCTCCTCAGTGCGTGAAGGTTGGAATTTTTTAGGTAATTTTATGCCACGTTTATTATTTCAGTGAACATATTGCTGTTTTGTCTTCTATTGCAGCTACTGAAGAATGTCAACCAGTATATTTGCATCCGATTTGTATACATAATTAGTGTTATGAACATAATTTATCTTTCGAGCTGGTAAGACACAATAAGTGTCCAAATAGATTGCGACCACCGTAAACCATACAACTCTCGACATAGCACGATTAGACATATTATCCGGTTAGATTTTGTCAGAGCGAAGCGATAACTATAATCGTAACATATTCTCTTCGATATGACAAATTTGTATCATATATCAGTTTTAATGTACTTAATAATGTAATGAAACTGCCGGAGATACTCATACAGATATTTGGCGGCAGATTTTAAACATGAGGATGGTATCTAAACAGTCAGGCATTAGAAAAATCCCTACCACCACCAAACCAAATGAGATATTATCGCTTTAAATCTATAAATAATTAAGTTTAGTTGATTAATAATCCGATTTTATTTAGTTCTAACATCGATTTTCCCGATTCAGATCTCACTTGTTAAAATGAGGCCATGTTCACAACATAAAAGGTAAATTGCAAGCGGAAAGTATAACGAACTTTCGACAATATAAAATCGTGATAACTTAAACAGTTAACTATCGATCGACGCGTAACGGTGTTCCTAATACTTATACCTTTGCAATCGCATCGTCGTTTCTTTATTTTTAGTGAAGCTTTCACTGTCATATGCCTGTTTTAGAGTGCGCTTTTATAAATCTGTACTTTAGTAGTACATAGTCGTGAGATAAACTAGGTCTAAGTTACACTCCTTCAATTTGAAAGGTGCAATAAATATAATTTCCTAAGTTACTATAATGGGTTTGATTCGTGTCAAAAATGTTTAATCCATGCTACAAGATTTAGATGTTACTGCAATGTTATCACAAAAGTTTGTATTTATATGTTTAACTATTTTTTTAAATTGTTAAGGTTTAGTGTAAGGGCCATAATCTCACCTAATCTTAAGTTACTACGGCCCAAGCTAGTAGACACGCTAAACCTGTGAAGGGACTGGCTCTCAAGTGCAACTCCCGAAACACACCTATTGGTATTTGGCGGCAGCTTTTCAACTTGAGGGTGGTAGCTAGCCAGGCGGCATTCGAAAAACCCCTTTAAGTATAAAGAACCTGCTGTCTGTTTTGTATTTTTTTTTTAATTTTTAAATATTAGTTAGTTTTTATATAATGTGATTTTATCACACCGAGTTCATAAAACTACACAACTAAAAAACCACATGAATAATTTTAAATTTTTAAAAATATAATACAGAAAGAATCGAAAATTAGAGGACATTGGAAAGTTAAACGAAAATTGGAAGTTCTTACAATGTATTCGACGAATTCCGTTGAGTCGCTGATTGACTTACCTGAAAAGAAAAAATATGTTTTAAATGTAAATAGCATGTACATAGATTTAATGAATAATAGGAGGTACATCATCTGCCGGTCCTCAGTGTAATGAATGCTATTGAACAAAAGTTGTAAGTATTGCAACTTTCGCTTCTAATCGATATGGTCTAGTTAATCTATTGTCAAAGGACCATAACTGTTTCTCACTTTCACACGCTCGCGCCCCCGCCCCCGCCCGCGCCCTTTTACTCCATTAGTTTTTGTATGCATGAAATGAATTCATTCATGAAAATATTTAGAGAATTATATAATTTATTTATTCTTCCCGTTATCTGATATACTTTCTGTTATAGTAGTATTTTTGTAACTAATATTATAAATGCAAAAGTGAGATTGTTTATTTGTTACGCTTTCACGCTTAAACTGCTGAATATATAATAATAAATTATAGTATAGAGATAGATGGGAACCTGGAGACAGTGATAGGCTACTTTTCCTCACGAAAGCCTTATTGAAAGTAGAGTATAGAGAGGGATAAACTTTGTATGAGATTTTTTATTACATAATACGATTTGTTTGACAAAGTCTATATTAACGTGAGCGAAGTCGGACGTAAAATCTAGTATCATAGTACAATGTAACTTATCTCAGAGAATCAAACTTGAACTCTGTACTATCATTTATTTTTATTAAGTAAAAACTTTTCTTAAGTGTATCCCAAATGATCGCAACTGTTATGCACCAGATGTTTAACACTACACTAATTTCGGGAATCAACTATTATATATTTAGAAAGGTCAAGAGGCTTGCAAAGTAAAAATACTATGTTTGAGTATTATTTTATATTTCATATACAGTAAAAGAGGCTCTGAAAGAAGCAAAAACAAAATATCGTATATTTTGTCAATAGTAACGATATAATCAACTAATCAAAAAGATGCAGTGTTATTGATAATTAAATATATATAAAATAATTTTCTGTATGGTTAGATTTGAATTATGTAATTTTTCTTAATAATTTAAGGTCACGTGGACACACTCGTGGGCCTTATTTTTTTTTTTTTGAATCAATAAAATAGTATATTGCAAAAATAAAATCACTATTTGATAACTGTCGAACCTATTTGAAAGTAGTTTTCATAATAGAAGCAGTACAATAATGTTGGACAGATACTTTAACTATTTTTTGAAATGTCTATATAAAGATATGTGTGTTAAAAGCTAACTGTTGAAACCGTATGGTTCTAATTATAAATTATACATAGAACCATTTAATAAAACGATACAACACGATGTCGCGACTCGATGTTGCGGCAAAACCTGTACACGTAGACTGCAGGTTGCATGCCAACTCATAACCACCCTAACCGCATTTTCGCTCAAGGACGCTACTACAGCCGGCATCAACGTCTATCTCTTATGGGAATAATTATATAAATTTACTAAGCATACCAGTGGAAATAATTCGATGCCAACCTAATAACCATAAGTATAAAATGATCTCATATCTACACATATTTATATTATAAGGCAGAAAAGTTTGTTCGTTTATTTGAACTCACTAATCTTAGTAACTACCAGTAGGATTCCAAAAAGTGATTTGGTATTTCACAAAGCAACCATTAAGGAAGGAATAGGAGCAGAGTAGTATTGAAAAAACTTACAGAAACGGACAAAAGTCATTACATAATTTTAGTTTCACGCAAACGAAGTTGCAGACACACATCTAGTATGTAATAAAATTGTAGAAGAGCCAATACTACACCTAAAATGTTCTATAAAAATTATAATCAGAATGTACTTTATTTATCCTGTTTCCAAGTCATTTGGAGTCAACGCAATACATTTTATTCTTGCATAAATCTCTATCAGCCACTATATCTTTATTCATTCCCTTTTCTTTTACATTATTACTCACACAATCTATTCAATATTTCTTTGGTCGACCTCTTCCTTTTCATTCTTTAACATTCATATCCATAACTTTTCTCAACACATGCGTTACCTTTATATGTACTTTATTAAATAAAAAACATTTTATTACAATATCTCACTAAGCGGTCCTCATGTATACGTACCACTCCAAAACTACTAGACCGATTGTGCTGAATTTGATATGACGATTATTAATAATATGAATCAATATATAGAATACTATATCATAAAACGCAAGGGTAAGAAATAAATTTTCAAATAAATGATCTTTTCTTGGATTTTGATGTAATTTACCTGTTTCAGTGTAGGTGACAACTAAACATCAAACTCATGTTTATCTTCCTAATCTCGAGATAAGATTCCTGAGGAATGTCGGAAACTCTGGTAACTATAATTACTGATATAAGAAAGGATAGTTCAAATCAAATGTCCCTACCGCAGCGGGACTATAGGTGTGTAAAACATTCAATTTTATTGTTTATAATTTTAAAGATAACTTTGCTTTTAAATTTTAAAACAAAAATGCTCTGAAAGTTGGATTCTTGATTTGTATTGAAAATAATGTCAAGCTTATTGTTGATAGTTTAAATCACGTAAGCATAATCACTTAGTTGGTATACGCGTTATTGTAACCTACATAGCTTATTAGCAAATCAGCAAAAACAAACGGCAATCCATTCAGCATTTCAACGAGTTAAGTTGAAATGTGTGTTCAGATTTATTAGAACAAATTTGTTTCGTAAAAAATATAATTGCGGCCTCCAATGGAATCAACAATGCTCACTCAGTACATCCAAATTATCAAACATGCGCCGTTTCGTGGCTGTATCAATATTTGTTTTCGTTTATGTACGAATTCAATGCGTTGAATAGGACCATTCAATTATGTAAACCCTGAGGTGCTACCCATCGGTAAACTGTTCATTCACTGTCCCTAACATTTGTTTAATTTATTTGTCGTATTTAGGCGGTATAGTAGGATGAACTTTTTTAAACAGCATATAAATAAAATACAAGGCAATTTTCAAGACGTTATGGCATATATGGATATTGGGTCTATTGACGAATACAAATTCCTATAATGAACTTTTATTATAGTTTATAGGTTTAGCGTTATAGCTATATAACCTTACCTTATATTAAAAAAACACCTCGATATAATTAAAGCACACCTGTAGGGCTTTTTGCTTTATTAAATACCATTCTCAACTTGATAACATGTGGCCAGCGTTACTTACAATCACGTACGAATGACGCTACTAAAGAGCTTTCATATCTTCAATCAAGATGCAGCGATCATTATAAAATACTAGCTGACCTGGCAGACCTTTTCGAGTAGTCAATCACATCCGACTACAGCGACATCTATCGCGTTATGATTACTTATCGAGATAAAAATTATACTATCTCTCAAATTGGATTAAACTGCACACAGTGTGCAAAGTTTGATTAAAATCGGTTCAGTAATTTAGCAGTTCATCGCGGAC
The DNA here is from genome assembly GCA_039707435.1 of Actias luna. Taxonomy (NCBI): domain Eukaryota; kingdom Metazoa; phylum Arthropoda; class Insecta; order Lepidoptera; family Saturniidae; genus Actias; species Actias luna. The sequence continues at coordinate 5,022,688 of JAZHAC010000034.1, read as the reverse complement.
AATCAGAGTGACACGAAATTTTTATATATATAGATTATGAGTAATGAAAGGGTGCAATATATATATATATCAAGAGAGAGACCAATTTCAAGTCATAACGAAATAAATTGAGCAAATTGTTATATATAAAAAATCTATTTAAAAATGTCATCAACTTAGCTTCCCACAGAAGACATTCACTTTCGCGAGTCTGTTGATACGGCATTGCAGTCACGAACAGTCGCTCTCTGAACCACGATATTTTGATAACATCTACCAAACATACTGCACTTGTAGTTAATAAGCTATTTATTTACATACGAAGACTGCGCGTTAAGAATACTTTGTTTCGAGAACAAAACAATGTTCAAGATTTACAAAATTCTTTATATTGTAGTAGATATTAGTTCAATTACATTTATTTATTCATTATGGAATTATTTTTAATTATTTTGGTTCGCGACATCCCTCGGAACAAATACTTTTTTGTGGACGATAGGCCACCATGATCAGTTGAGTAGTTCGTAGTTAAATACAGTTAATAAAAAAAATACCATTCGAATTAATAGCAATACTTAGGATATCGCATTTTCATCATTCAACGTATAATGTTTCAAAGTTAAAGAACAAAGGTAAAGAGAAATAATTCTGCCCTCGACCGGTAGTAAGTCCTCGACCAATCCTACCTACAAAACATCACGGTCAAATAAACCTTGTGTTCTGTTCCTTAGGCTAGTAAGGTTTCCATAGCCGCTTGAGGTAAAAGTTTAAGGTTGGCAATATCTTAGTGATATCTCTAAGGTTTTATACAACCATAGACTGTAATAATTTCTTACTACTTACTAACTTAAGTGTTGTGTTTCTCTAATATTTAAGTGCTTATTATATATGACTGGGAGGATAGTACCGTAGTCTTTTTAAAAAGCGTGACATTAGCATAGGTGACATCACTGAAATTAATATTTCACACTGGTCGCTCATCCTTTATTGTCAAAGTAAATCTTTACGACTTGTTCTGATGCCTTTTTGTTTATTCAACTGTCAGTGTAACGACATCACAGAGAGATCCGTACCGTCTGGCGCCGCGATTGTGAATAGTTTTACTGCATTTTTTTTAAAGGACCTACACTGTTAGCCTAATAGGCTTTCACAGTTTCACCGCACTTTGTGGGCGAGCGCGAAGGGCGCTCAGCCCAAGGGACAGTGCGGTTGTATTTATAGGGTTCGTCGTTTGTATATGTGTACACAAGGTTTTAGTATTACAATTCATTTAGGTAATGTTTTTAAATACGAGTGGTTTTTTTTTTTTAATTGACGTACGCCGTTAGCCGTAAGGGCTTTGACAGCTTCACCGAACTTTTTGGGGTGAGTGCTGAGGGCATTCAGCTCCGAGGTAGCGAGCGCAAGGGTGCCAGAATGGCCGAAACTCGGCTTGGGATGCTGCGGGAATAACAAACAAGGATCGTGGGGGTAGTCCCTTACAGAACCGTGTACTTAGCGTGTAGGTGTGCATGGATGGTATGCGGTGTGATGATGTACTTTCAGTGATGTAGAGTGTCATTGTATCGCGCGAGCAGAGTCACTTGAGGGCTCCTATCCGGAGGATCGAACCTAGGCTCAAGCATCTGCACAGGGAGGCCGCGGCGGGTGTGCGGGAGGTACGAGTGGTACTCATAATCTGTGTGATGGATATTTTACATTGAATTAACCAATCTTTATTGGTTCATCCGTGTTTCTTTTTGTAATAGACGATTATAATTGTAGTAGCGCCGATATATATAAAAAATATAAAAACAAATGGCCGAGTAAAACTATACAATAATAATTTATACCTTACTTTAAAAAGTATGTTTGTTATCTCAGAACTTAGTCATTTATAACCCTATATTGTATTTATTTATTGGAAAATAGAAACTTCAGTGAACTTCTCAAAATTGAACAAGAAATGTATAATGATTGAAATATTATTTTATTAATAACAGTCAATACTAACTAATTCTAAGCATGTTCTGGACTAACTTGAAATGCGAAGCCACAAATTACAAGAGTAGTTTTTTTGAAGTCGGATTTATTTATTTCTTAATATTTTCAAAATATCAGTATATAATTCTCGTCCTTTTTTTATTACCTTTTAAAAGTTTAATTTTATAAGTTCAGTTTATAACCCGTTTTTAACTTATCATTAAATTTTGCAATTGAAATTTTTATACGTTTGTGGTAGGAGTTAGTTGTTACGTACATATATCCATCCACATACCGGTTATACTCGTATCAGAGCTTCATAATATTATATGACGGGAGTGTACGTACCGATACAAAACTAATTTTAGCCTCCACCAAAACACAAGTCGACGATCTCGCGACAGTCAAGGGCGGTCGTCTGATCAGTTAAATTACAACGTCTGCTCGGACCTCTACATGGGACCAACATAATTACCACTTTAGCGAGGAAACAGTAATTATTATTATAATCATGGAATTTATCGATACATTACTACTTCTTTACTTATGTTGTTATTTTACGTTATCATTCAAATTTATACGTAAGTATAACTTCACACGGAAACAGAGTTTGACGAAATGTAGAAATGGAAATTATGGCACACATAATAAAAACATAAATTGTAATTAAAGTTCAGTGTTATTGATTATAATAATAAACCTTGCCTTAACTTAAAAGTGTTTATTTCGTATAGAGAATTATATATAAATATTTACTTAGTTAATTTATATAACTTATATTTTTAGTTCATTAAATTAATGTATTTATTAAATTCAACAACTCTTTGTCGGTATTTTATTGTGGTTATAATTTATGAACTACAGAACCAAATTAAAAATATTTTTTGTCAATTATAGATGAATTCCCTGACCCGGTTTTAGTACATTAGATAAAAGCTTGAACAAAATATCTTTCATTAATAATTAAAAAAAAAAGCATTATGTTTTATTGAAAAGTCGTTCTTAAATCGTTATCTATGCTATGGTTATAACGTGAGCGAAGCCGCGTGCCTAGGTGTTAATTAATAAACTCTAACTATAAGATGGAATCTATCCTATGAAAATATTAATGTTCATGGAATTTAACAAAATATAATGATGCAGTGAACATGAGCTTTTGGTGAAGGAAAACATTGTATTGAAACCATAGAATGGTGGTATGCTTTTTTTGAACCCCGCCTGGATGGCTATCACCCTCAAACTAAAAATTTACCTGCAAATACCTATAGGTGCGTTCCGGCAGTTGCACTTGAGAGCCAGTCCTTCCATTAGGTATAGCGTGTCCATTATCTTGGGCCACATCGTCACTTAGTATCAGGTGAGATTGTAGCCATAACGATCAACTTATAATGCATTAAAAATGATTCATTGCCAAAGCTCTTTACATAGGATTCCGGTGACATCACTCGCGGTTAGATGCCGAATGTTGAATAAGCATTGAATACAACACCAATATAAAAGAGCTACTCAATCAAATTTTATATAACCTTTAAATCGAAAGCGGTCTGTCTATAGTTGTTAACAAGTCTCAATCGATATTTTTGCATTTAGATTTGTAAACGTTTGCAATTAACTTGTTTTGTACATTTATATTAATTGTTAAGAGTCTACAAGGAAAATCGATGTCAAAATCAATAACGATTTATTTTTATTATTACGTAAATGAAACATATATAAAATATATCTACGCAATAACTTTAAGTTCAGAATTATTAATAAGTATTAGGCTTCTTAGAATATATTATGTCGCCCAACACAAATAACTCAAGAAAAACAGCGTAAAATTCGTAACATATTAAAGAGTGTATGATTTTGATGTGAATGTAAGCATCGGTATTATGTTTTTTATTTCTCAACTGGATTATTTAAAATAGCTGTGACTGCGACTTCGTTCGCGTGGAACTAAAAATAATGTAATAATTTTTGCCCGTTTTTATAACTTTTTCAATACACACTTGCTCCTATTAGTGGTAGTATGATGTAAAATAGTCTAAAGCCTTCCTCAATGATTGCTCTATCAAACACAAAAATATTTTTTGTAATCCTCCTCGTAGTTCCTAATAGTAGCGCATTCATATAAACAATTTTTTCCGCTTTATAAGATTATACCACAGTTTATGAAAATGTAACGAGATACTCTCCAAAAGTGTTTCTGATAAAACCTTGGAATGCGAAATCTTTGTTTAATTTAGACCTTGAGAATGCATTTATATACGGTAAAGCTGCTATTCACAGTGATAGTAAACTTTTAGAACTTCAGACTATTTTTCAATTTAAATTAAGTCTTGATTTATTAGAAATACTTTGGAAAAGTTATTATCTGCGATCTTTTCGAACAGACATAGTTTAAAGTCGAGATTACGTCGAGAGATAATTTATTATATGTTATATAACTATAGACTTTGTGATTTAAATCTATATTAACACGGTAAAAGAGGAAAAGTTTGTTTGTTTGTTTGAACGTGCTAATTTTAGGAACCACAATAAATATTTTTAAATTTGATAGAGCAAACATTCAGGAAGGCTTAAAGTATTTAAATCACGTTGCCATCAATAGGAGCAAAACTGTATTAAACAAAAGTTACGAAAATGAGAAAATATCATAAAATAAAATTTTAGTTCTACGCGAATGAAGTTGCGGACACATAATTATATTCAGACCAGCTGTCACCCGCCCACTACGTTAGGCGTCTTTTGTTTTTAGCAACCCTAAATAAAACAGTAAATAAAAAAATGACAAAGGGACAATGGATCCCATAAACCAAAAGCTTCGAGCTTTCAACGAAAAACTCTGCATTGAATAGTGACAGTCCCTCTCTCATACGTTCACTAGTTTTGACGTGATTGAGTGTCAAAGGTCTCAATAGATTACTATTTATTTGAATAAAATTAAAACCTTGATACATCATATGAAGTTTATTAGATTTGTTTGATGTTGCACGTAATCCGAAATATTGGTTATTGTGGATCTACAAAAAAAAAAAACTCATAAACATGTGAAAGTGAGTTTGTTTGTTACGCTTTCAGGCTTAAACCGCTGTACCGATAACTATGAATTTTGATATAGAGATCGATGGGATCCTGGCGCTGGTAATACAATACAATACATATAATGACAAACATAAAGAGGTATCGAAAGGCAAATGGGTTGTCGTAACATTCGTTTCTAACGGAACAATCGATTTCAATGCAGCGCGAGTTTGATCGGTTACGAGATACTACGTGTTGTTAGTAATTATAAGATGATTAATGGTAATATTTCGTCACACAGAAAGTGAGAACTGTATTGTATTTAAATAGCGTGACTTTTAAACTGTGTTGTTCTGTGCTCCATTCATGGTCAGTGTGCGAAGCTATCTTCGTATATTAACCGTCTTTATTATGTCTAGAAAATTTCATTTGATATTAATTAACACACTTTTGTTGGTGGCCCAAGGTTATTATGAAGTGGAGTCCAATCTATTGATTATCAGCCTATACTTAGCTGAATCTTGGAGCTTTCGATTTTTTTTGTTTATTAGTGCACTAATCAACTATTTTAAGTATTACATAAAAATACTGTCTATTATCTTTTTTTGATTAGATTCTTATTTCTTTTATATAGTTAACATTGATGCCCAGTCACGATAAGCCCTAAAATAGTAACGCAGCCTAGACAAAAATACTGGCTCAAAAATGCAGTTATCGGATCAAATCAATAGATACGCACAGCCTATATAGTACGTATTCTTTTCATCGTTATATTATTTTGACGAGATATATTATTCAGGTACATATTCGGTATTATACATCACCATTTTGATTTTCATAAGGATTGTTCGCGAGTCCTTTATTTACAAACAGTTGGCACCGGTTTTTGGTGAGATTCCAACACACGATGCAATATTAACTTTAGTATTCTAGAAATGCGGATGCTTAATATACTTTGCATACAGCAATCACATACCTTTAACTCTTAAAGAGACTAATAGAATTTGTATTTATGTGTGTTGAATAAAAATGTAACAAAGTCACATTTAAATGTTGCTAATGACAGCCAAAAGGGAAGTCCGTGAAATATAATACTATAAGACGTATTTATTTTTATCATTGTTATTATTAAATATTGAATCACTGGAAATAACTTAACAGATATGAAATGCTTTAACAGCGTAAACAATATCTATAATAATACGTTTTCTATGAACTTAATATCGTTAGTCGTAATGGAACGGGGAATTCACGCGAGCTAATGTTATCTCAGTTCATCAAAGTTGTGTTAGAAAAACCTCAATTCTTGTTTCCTTTTGATGTGACTATACATTTTTATTATTTACTTTTTATTGAATTTTTATCAGTAACAAGATGATCCAGCAAATGCATTTTCCAGTTCCACCTATTAGGTTCTGGAATTATAAAACACACTCAATGAAAGAAATATATGTATGTATACATTTTGTATATGTAGCTAAGGTTTCAGCGCTATGGTCATAATCTCACCTAATCTTTAAGTGACGATACGGACCAAGTTTGTAAACACGCTAAAAACCTGGGGAGGAACTGGTTCTTAAATGCAGCTACCGGAACACATCTATCGGTATTTGACGACAGATTTTCAACTTGAGGGTGGTATGTAGTTAAGCGGGCAACAGAAAAAGCCCTACCACCATCCTATGGTTTCCTCACGATGTTTCCCTTCACCGAAAGCTTAAGCTCATTGTAGGTGGATTCGAACCCGCGTCCCTTGACGCGAAGTCCGTACATACTACCACTGAACTATCATCGCTACAAATATATGCACAGATATCAAGCTATTTGCACAGAATTAATTTCCTGGATGCGTATATTGTAATAATACTACATAGAGCCGTATTGAACATCGCACATTTCAAGCGGCTTTGTCGTACGAAGGCCTTTTAAAGCAAGAATTTATTTATTTGATACAACTGTGCATTTCTCTTGAGATTCTTATGAATATATGAAAGCAAGGTCACGAAGCTTTTCGTATTCTAACAGATAAACGTGATCAACATAGTAGAGGCCTTCTGTAACATCATTCGCGATGCAAGATTTCACCCATTTACGGTCGACATTCCATTAATTCTTGTCGTGCTATTCGTTTTAATATGGAACGTTAACATTTTTAATCCATGTAGTTATAGTTACACCTTTATTTAATTATTTTACTGACCATCTCATTACAAAAAGCATGTTTAAAATAACACAGGAAATTATTCACTATTGTTAAACAAATACATTTACATTTGTATTACGCATGTATGTAGTTTGTTTGTAATAATATATTCTACCTTTAGTAATTTCTTTGCAGATATTAAGGGTGAGTATTAATCATTGTGTCAATTGTATTTTTACAATTTGTAATTAGGTTTTTTTTTGTTACTTTGAACTGTGATCCACAAAGATATTAAGGTTATATATATTTTTACAAAGCATTACTTTATTATAGTAACTGCTTTTGTATTTCTTCAACGTCAAGTGCTTAATAACCACAACGAAACCAAAGTAACCCTGAAACCCAGAACAATTATTTCTGCATCAAATACGATAAATCAGAAGATCGTCACAATTGCTGCCACCCTCAGGTTGATAATTTGCTACCAAACACATATGGGTGTGTTCAGGCATTTGCACTTGAAAGCTTGTCTCTCCACAGGTTTAGCATGTTGACCAGCTTGAGTCACATCTTCACTTTATATTAGATGATATTGTGGCCATAATGCTAAAAACTATAAACAATAAAAAATGAAACAGATATAAATGTAGGGTCTTGTATATTTTAAATCTTACATAATCTATACTAACAATTTACAGCAATTTCTTGTTTATTGTTTATAATACTTCACTGATTTCTAACTCACATATTATTTTTATAAGTATGAATTTGTGATAGCTTTGTTAATTTAATATGTTTGAATGTTACCTCCAAAGTCAAAGCAGGGCAGTTTGACAATTTCTTTGATAGTCACATTTTTGTTAAACATTTAAGAATTTTTTGAAATGTTATGTTTTAAGTAAAGTACATTTTTATAATCACAATATTTTATAAAGATGTGTTTATACTCACTTATAATTTGTTTTATTGATACTGTAAACATAATAATTACAAAAATTGTCGTATGAGAGAAACTTTAATATGCATGTCGTTGTCACCTGTAATTTTAGTTAAATCTAAGAAAATATTGAACTGTACTACTAGTAATTATAAGTGTGTTGATGTAAACTCTGTTGTATATAAAAAATAAATAAATAAAGTTAGATATAACGAATTTTTTAACGCTGATTTGTTTAGTTGACCTTTATTTGACTTGGTAAACTATTATTATAAGTTTTTGATTCTAAATGGCGCTCGTATACGCTATTTACAGTAACCAATACCTTGTACAGCTAAAATATCTTTAGCAATAAAAATATTGCGATAACCTTCAGTACAACAACAACAACAACCGTTAATCACTATACGTGTCAGTGATAGAAAAAAAATATAATTATTTATCATAATGAATGAGTAAGGGAGTCTTCACACGCACGCGCAATAACAATAAACTGATTAGCCGTTCATAATCTAATTAACTCTTAGCATAAGTAGAACAATGGTAATAAGTAAAGAAATATCGCGATTAAATCTTCAAACAAGCAATGCTACCTTACTGTGGATTAGAAAGCGTCAATTAGACACCCATAGTAAGTAGAGAATCAGTAAAACAAGTACATCTATATTTATTTGTATTATAGAACGAAAAAGTTCGTTTGTGTTGGAACGCGCTAAACTTAGAAACTACTAGCCAAATTTCAGAAAATATTTCTGTTTTTGATAGGACAGTCATTGAGGAAAGTTTTGGGCTACATGACATCACGCAATCACCAACAGGAGCATAGCTGTATTGAAAATAGTGGGGAACAAACATGGGGAAAAAGATTAAATCATTTTTAGTTACACGCGAAAGAAGTCTTAATATAACATTTACGCGATTTCAAAACTTAAAATAAGTATTAGTAAAGGTTTTAAAATACAATTTATTATTTAATTATAAATATCTAATTTTTTTTCTTCAAGCTTAATGCAGCTTTGTATATCTAGAAGGACTTTGATCTGGCTAGAAGGCACACAGCCGAAAGGAATATCGTCAAAACCTATAATATCATGTGTATAATTTGTAGGAAGTTAGTTCGAAATCATCTGCAATGTGCTTGAGCTTTTGGTGAAGGAAAACATCTTGAGGAAACCATAACATGGTAGTACGGCTTTTTCTAATGCCCACCTAGATAGTTCCCAACTTCAAGCTGAAAATCTGCCACCAAATACCTACAGGCATGCTTCGGCAATTGCACTTTAGAGGCTGTCTCTCCCACTGGGCTTAGTTTTCCATCATATTAGGCCACATAGCCATTTAACATCAGCTGAAATTGTAGCCATAACGCTAAACTTATACAAAAATTATGAATACTAGTTGGCCCGGCAGACGTCGTTCTCGCCTTTCATATATCATGGAATATATCCCGTCATATCACGGAATAGCTATGAACCATCGTCTAATAAAAATACAACAATACATGAATTTTACTCGTATTTATCAAGTGTCAACTCGACACCTTAGAAGGTAAACGATCACTAACAGATGTACACGAGATTTTTATATATAAAGATCTAGGCGGCTGAACTTGGATCGGTATCGTGTAAGAAAATATGTATTTAGGTAATTTCGCAAAATAAAACATTATCTAAGTGTGTAATTTCGTTCTAATCGTTACACTAATTCTCGGGAAACCTATATCATATATAATAAGAATATCTAATTTAATAGTACTGGATATAATATAATAATTAAAACGATAAACAATTTACAACACATCTAGTACGTATTAATTTCCAGATTTAATCTAAATGTGTATTCATTATCTTTATAATTGATTAAATTGCTACTTTACAAATATTTTAGTGGACATAAAATGTAATACTAAGCCTGAAATGGTACTAACTACATATAGGAATTCAGTGTTTCTCCATATCAGCGGTAAACTATAAATTTAGATTGATTAACAGGCCTCGTGGCGCGAAGGTAAGAAGCCCTACTAGGTCGCAGATTCAATTCTCCTAAATAATTACTTTCAAATAGTGTTTAGATATTTGTATAGTTTATCAGCTGTTTAGTTACAAAATACACACTTTTTGTAATTTGGAATTATTAGTTCCCATATTTATAGTAAGCTTTTAAAAAAATACGTATATTTTATACTACTTCGTGTAAACTCAAAATCATTTTCATTATTTTTGCCCACTTTTGTAACTTTTATCAATACCACTTTGCTCCTATTGGTGGTAGCGTGATGCTAAATAGCGTTAAGTCTTCCTCACTGGGTTGTTCTATCTAATACAAAAATAATTATTGAAATCGGACTGATAGTTTCTAAGATTAATGCGTTGAAACAAATAAATTTTTCCGCTTTATAATAGACAATGACCAGCTAACCAACAATTACGAATGAGTCCAATAGTAAGATCGTATTATATTTTATTGAATTTAAAAAGTAAAACCTATTTTCCCACGTGTATGATATATGATAGATGATATAAACAGCTATCTTATCAGATAATGCCGATATGATCTGTTCGCTGAGCCGCGCCGCGCCGCCTCGGTACATCCGCAACTTGTATGTTGAATTACTCAAACAATAACAACATGCAGCATAACATAATATTTGATTACATAGATAAACAATATAGTCATTATATCCTTTAAATTAAATTTACATTCGAGAACCAGGAGTAAACTCGATTCAGGCATCTATTCTTATTGGGAATAAGTAGTCTAGAGTTACGATTCTCAAAATGAAAATTACGAAGAGAAATGTATAACAGTTTATTTTCAAGGCTTTCAAGGTGACAAGTATAAACTACGGAAATCGCAGTTTCGATTTATGCTGGAATCAGCAATATCGTCAAGTTGGTCTGTAACGATATAAATAAATTGTGTAGTGATTGATATTTGTGTAAATTGTAATTTAGATTCGAGAACTGAGAGTAAATTCATTATATGTATTTTTTGTTTTAGCACAGCATAGTAACTGCCTGGTAAGCTAAATACAATCGCATACAACTACAAGTTACGAAAGATCCATTACATTTTTAGTTGTTGCTGTCATGTCAGCCCGCAAGCGTCTTGGATATACATTGGCTGATCAGAAACGTGACGAACCATAAGGTAGTCACTTTCACGGGTTTATTATCTTGTATATGGTGGCTGCAACCCAGTCGGATATAGATCTCTACCACCCAGCTCGATATGAACCACCTAATCCCTTTCATGTCAAAATCGCTTGACATGCGTCATTTCATACATTTGTTGTTGTCTCTTTACGTTAGCGATACGTTAGTGGTTGTTAAAAGACAACTTGTCTAGTGGCACCTGTTTAACGTTTTTCAATCCGACACAATTAATGTGCCTGTTAACCTCACAAATTTTTAATACTAACATTGTCGAAACTTTGATAAATATGAAAAATATATCACGATATTAAGGGAAAAAATGCTGCTCTAGTAGTACTTTACTTAAAGTTCTGGCTCCCAGTCAACTAACAAATTACGACCATAGACTTCGTATGTTAGATTTTCAACCTAAGTGCGATGAATAAGCATGCGCGTACTAGAAAATATGTAAATGCGCAAACTATGCATCATGCAGTTTTCATTTACCGAAAACTATGACTTATTATAAAATGCGTGGTAGAAGATCGCGACATAAATGGACAGGTATAGAGTAGTTGGATAAACCTTCTTACAGAATCCTGGAGTACGAACACGTGTGCAACCTTCGGAAAAGATTTAGATGCAAAATGGATCCGTGGCGTTCAATCGGTAGTAGTTGTAATTTACTTATACGACAGACTACGCCATAACCATAAATAGTAGGTATAATGATATAAACATAGGTGAATTTAACTCGATAAATTAGTACTTCACAGTTATCGTTTTGAAATGGTGTAGATAATTGCATAGTAACATTAATATCGTGGTAGTAATCGTCGAACGATTTACGACGGAATGAGTTTTATCGGTTACTTAGACGTCGTTCAATTTATGAGTCGGATTTTAAGCGTAAATTTTCAATTCGTACTGAAATGTAAATTAAATTAAGTTAATTTGTTGGTTATGGCAATAATCTCACCTGATCTTAAGTGACAATGTAGCTCTCAAATGCAACTGTCAGAACACACCTATGGGTTTTTTGGGTGGCAGATTTTTACCTTACCATCATGCTATAGTTTCCTCGCGATGTTTTCCCTTAGCGAAAGCTCAGGTTTATCACAGGTGGATTAGAAATCACGTCCGTTGACGCGGCGACCGTACACACTACCAACTGAACTATCATCGCTTTACTGATCATCGTTTAAATATATAAGGAACTAGCTGGTCCTATGAACTTTGATCTGCTTTTATCGCTATGTAAGTACCACCAAAGCGTAACGTTGCAAATCTTAGAATAGCTATAGCCTAGAATAGAACCGTATCGTTAAAACAAATTTGTTAATCTAACCGCAAGTGATTATTAACTCCTTTGGACCCTAGTTGTTCACGAACAGACGCAAAGAAAATTTATGTATATATTTATTATTTATATATATTGCCTAGAGATTAAAAATAAAATTATAACTTGTAATTAATATTTTTATGACTAAAAAAGTATATTTTTTATATCATAATGTGGAATAATAATATAATATATATGATAAAATAGTCCATAATTGTAATATCAAAGTGTAATGTGCACAGTGGAACGGAGAAGCAGGAAAGAGACTTTAACCTCATGGTCATACTCTTGGTAAAAGGCCTTACTAGAAAAAGCAGATTGAAGAAAATATTTATTCCAAAAAATTAAGGATTATTTGTGTATATTAAGGAGATTTTTACTACAAATCTTAAATTGTAGTAACCTATCAGAGATGTCTAAGTTTCCAAGACTGAGGAGTGTAAATTTGCTTCAGTCCAAAATTGGTATATTTAAGTAAGTACACCATGTACAACTGGAGCGCAATTATTTGGTGTACTTATTTAAAAAAATACCGATTTTAAATTGAAGCGGATTTGCTTTTACCTCCTAATTGATTATTATGAAACTTAAGAGACCGTTTATCAATAAACATAGTATTAGGCCTATAAGCATCATCAAAAAATATAAAACCAGTTCGAACGAATCCGTGCATATTAAGTATTAAGTACGAGATATGTCTAATTGGCGTACCATCAAAGATTCTTGATATTGAAATAATAATAAAATCTGATACTTAGATTATTCTTGTTTCTGTATCCTTCAAGTAACAACAAACATCGACTATGCGGCACAGCCATTTGATATTTTGAAATAGCTCACGTATTCAAAAAGGTAATTAACTTTCGAAGTCGATAATCATCGCCGATAACGTTACATTCGATTTAAACGAACTTCTAAGAACCAATCGAAACATTTATAAAAAAATAATGTTTAACAAGTAGATAATCACTGTTAATTAATTTCGGTAAAACAGCCATTGCATTGCGGTAATTGGAAATGAAATTGCTTCAAGGACTTTTCGTATTTATATTCGTGTTGATAATGTTACTTATCATTTCATGTATGTACATCATTGCATTTAACAAATGAATTATCGTATAAGAATAAATTTGAAATATGAAGACCACACGATTGAATTCAACATAGTGAATAATCACTATTTCTCTCGGTCCCAAGTCGCCTCGAGCTGACTTTACACGAACGAGCGTCACACAAAAAGATCGCGGTTTAGATTTTCACAGTTATAAAATCATATTGCTGAAGAAATGCACATGATACCATTTTGTCTTAAACTAATGTTAGGTAAAGGTAAAGTTTTACACAAAATTAATTCAATGCAACTTTAAACTACATTCCTTTCGACATAAAGTAGAATGTATTTTATGATCAAACTTCGGAACCGTAATCTTGATTTTTTATTGCTCATTAGATTAGCATTTGGTCACAATTTCATATTATTTTAAATTTAAATGTGGCCTAAGATAGTAACATGCTTAGACGGCCAGCAGATAGGTCTCAAGTTCAGCTTTAGAAATACATATAAATGTAGCTTCTTTATGAGTGACAGGGTTATATTTCAGGAAGACTTGAGATTGATAGTTAACCGGGAATGCATTACAAATTGCTATGATGTCATCAGGATGCTTTTTACCAACAAAGGTTAATCTCATTGATCACCGAACTCTAATTGTTAGAAACTAATAATGTAATTTTATATGTGGTGTAAAGAAACGAAAACATTTTAAGAATACATTATGGAGTAAAACATAAAACATTATTTATTCCATGGCGGTACGGTTTTTTCTAAGGCCAGCCTGGCTAACTACCACCCTCAATTTAATAATCTGTCGCCAAATATTTATAGGTGTGTTTCGGCAGTTGCACTTGAGAGCCAGGCCCTCCATTAGGTTTTGCGTGTCCACATTGTTACTTAACATCAAGTGACATTTTAGTAATAATACTAAAACCTTAATTATAAAAAAATATTTTTACCTTATTTACTAAAGATATAATCTAGTGCGTCCTTATCACTTCATATTTTATAGAACGTGAGTTAGTTCACCGAAATCTATCGTTGAATTTGAATCATCACCACTTAGCAAAACGTCAACGGCAATAATATATGTCGACGCCAATTGAAATGTTCAGTACCGACACCGATACGCTTTCCAACGCAAGCGTTGCTCGGTGAGTTGTAGTATAAATTAATTACGAATCATACAAATAAATTATATTTAAGATTCCAAAAAATGTTGTTCTCAAACTTATCCGATATTAATTAAAATTATATACACTTTGAATAAGCGATTATTTCCAATTTGTTGTGGAAATAAACGAGCGAAAGTCGGTCAGGTTGTGCTTGTAGTGAATTAAAAAAAACATTTCGATATTTTAAACATATTTCATTCATTATATCAAAATTCATGACTGCCACGATGTATGTTCATGAAGGAAGACTCATTTATTTTTTTAAGGTTTTAGCAGATGTACTATTCACAGAAATGATTGTACTGTCGAAAATTAACGGCGATTGCGGAGGAATGAAAATTCATTGCCATCGAGGCCTACATGAATACATAATTCACATACTAATGGTTTTGAAATATTAATTTAATGTTTATGCTCATAATAAATGCAATACGTATAAAAAAAGTCTATGAAAGTAAATAACAATACTATGACCTCAAAGTTTACAAAACAATGTTGAACAACCTAATCTTCTATTCTCGGAATACAATTGTAAAATATCACTATTTGTCTGTAGCTTATTATCGATTTCTCCTATTATTATTAGGAGTAGTTTTTCTTATTGCCATCTATATTTCTATTAAATATTTATATTTAGCTTTTGTTACTTTGACAGCATCTTTATCTTAATAATAACAGTACCGTAAGCACCTTTTAATTTTACAGTAGGTAACTAAACGTTATTTCAAAATACCTTTTGTAGTAATGACATGATAGCGACACATAAATGACGATGAAACGTAAAGTAATAAAAATAATAATTTTATGTATCACTAATAGAACATATATACAAAATGTAGTTAACAAAATCTGTGCCAAAAACAATGGAAATAAAGATATAGTTACAATTTGTGTAAGGTCTAGAATCTAAAAAAGGTACGATGACATGAACTACGTCATTCCAGACATATATACAAAAAAAGTAATAGTAGTTTCCTACGTAATAAAACAATGATATAAATATTTTTATGACGTACGAAAACGCACATACGCCCACTTTCTTTATATATATGTTTATCTATGGAATTTGCAAAACGCTAGTCCTATAATGTGAAAACTATCATAACCAAATTATTATTGAGAAATAACGTAGGACATTTTTTATTAAGAAACCAATGTACTGGAATCATGCTTATACGTAGTTTCACCGTTTAAAATACAACAGGACTAATACAACGTCAAGTTATGATATATGAACGATGTTAAACCTGTGATTTATTACTACAGTTGCGTGGATATCTATTGTACTTATTTTCAAGGCGTAATGTTTTATAAGTGAATCTAGATTAAATAATTACAATCAAGTACAATACAACAGTAACTTTCATATTTTGAAGCGATGATAGCTCAGTTGGTAGTGTATAAGGATGTAAGGGATGTCATGCGATGTAAGTTCAAATTCACCAGTAATGAGCTTGAGCTTTCGGTAAAGAAAAACATCGTGATGAAATGTAGCACGGTGGTAGGGATTTTTAATTCCCATCTGGCTAGCTACCACCCTCAAGTTGAAAGTCTGCCGCCAAATACCTATACATGTATGCTGGCAGTTGCGGTTGAGAGCCAGACCCTCCACTAGGTTTAGCGTATCCACCATCTTAGGCCACATCGTTATTTAACATCAGGTGAGATTGTGGCCATAATGATAATCCTTAAGTATTCCAAAAAAATGAGTTACTAGCTGTGTCCGCAACTGCGTTCGCGTGGGTCTAAAAATTAGTTAATCATTTTTGCCCGTTGTTTTATTCAATACAGCGACGCTCGTGTTAGTGGTAGAGTAATATTAAATAGCCTAAAGCTTTCCTTATACATTGATGTATCAAATATAAACACAATTTTTGAAATCCGACTTGTAGTTCCTAAGATTTCCGCGTTCAAACTTTTCCGCTTTATAATATTAACATAGGTTATACTGAATGTAGTATTAACATGTTTGTTTTGTACCATTTAAAAAAAAAAAACAACAGAACAAGTACTGCAGGTTTTTTTGTAAGAGTAAAGGTAAGGCAATAATTAAAATATGTAATTAAAATAAAAGCTGTCGGTAAACAAATACATCCATCATTTGTTAATTGTGGTTAATATGGATTGCCCACAAAAAATTAAAATACAAAAGTTTAAAAAATTTCTCTTCGTTATTGGAATTTATTTGTAATAATTAAATTACAATAATACAGTTATAATAATACAAAATATATTTTATCCAAAATATATTATTTCAGACTATTTCCAACAATTTTTTGAATTAGAGTTGACCAGAACTTGTTTGACATGTGCATTATGGTAATTACATTTATTCTGATTTATTTTATCTAACTGTAAGTCAAGATAAAGCTTCTTTAGTCAACTAATTTAGGGGCGAATCAAAAATGTCATTAGACTGTTCTAACATGTAATTAAGATAAATCCTGATATTCAACCTATCGATTAATTACTGCTAAACACTTTTTATGTATTTATTTTTATACTAGCTAATCATCAATCTATGTAATTACATTTATAGAATCAAACATTTAAATGAAAAGTGATAAATGTTTGGCAACTATTTCTATAAAAACTAAACGGGTATGGGCAAAGTTAATGGTATTATCAAGGACAATTCTAAACAGGTTGCCAAAAGGGGTTGTTCACCTCACATAGTATGTTGAACTAAGCGATGTTGAGTTCTTTTTCAAGGTTTTACTAATACTACACACATAACTTACGTCATTTTGTATACATAAGACATCGCGCGGTTGTTATTCTACTTCGCCTTGTTTACATATTTTTATATTTTGTTATTCAATATAAGTGAATCATGCTGTATGTTTATAAGACACTATCGTCACGCCGCGGATCCACATGTATTTTTACTGAGTAATTATTTTCGTTTCGTATTTTTATTTTTACTTACAATTCTCATTATCCATCATTCAATTAACAAATTTCATGTATTTTTCATGTTCAAATTTTATAATAATTGATCAAACCTTTAAATCTAGAATCTAATCATACCAACGGACAATTTAATTCGTATATCCGTGATCAATGCCTTTACAAAAGATACTAATCGTGTCCACGATTGCGTTCGCATAGAACTAAAATTATATTTAACCATTTTTACCAGTTTTTGTAACTTTTTCAACACAGCTTTTCTCCTATTCGTGGTAGCGTGACGTTAAATAGCCTATAGTCTTCTTCCATAAATGCGATATAAATCAAAAAAGAATTTTATAAAACCGACTGTTAGTTATCAACCGTTACCGTCTTCAAATAAACAAACTTTTCCGCTTTATAATATGAATATAGATACATTACAATATTTAGAAAAACATTAACTTGTACAAATACAAATACAGTTACTAATATTGAAGATAAATTAGTGAGTATGATATGGAAACGGAAAGACATTGACTGCTGATTACCAAATAAATGTTATATTGGATGCTCTACTATTTATATCTGACCGATCGACCTTCGCATAGTGATTTGGAAAAAATACTCTATTTAAGTAGACTACAAAATCGAACTATATCTTAATAAAAAATTTAAAGTAAACCGTTAGATCTATATCCGAGAAACCAACTATACCAACCAACTCAAGAAACGCTCACTTAATAATATTATATATCCTCACTAATATTACAGACGCGAATGTGAGTTTTCTTCTTATACTTTCAAGCCTAACTACTCAGCAGACCTTCAAGAAATTTTGCATACACTTTTCAGGGGTACAGAAAAAGACAGGTTACCTTTCGTATAGAAAAAAGGATTACGAGACAGAAAATTTTCTTTTAAATTGTAGTCTATATTAATGCGAGTGAAGCCGGGCGTTAAAAGATAACAAGTCTTATATAATAACAAAACAAAATATCTGTTTGTAAGCGCACACTTGTATCCACTTTGTTGTCAATCTTATAGCCACGGAATGTCAGACAAGTATGAAAATTAATGAAGTGCTTGTGTACATACTACCTACTGAACTATCATCGCTCCGTTAATATTTAAACGGTTAAAATATATGTTAACTAAAGATGTTAGAAAGCTTAAAAGTTACTTCAGTAGTTATTCGTTCAGATGTAAGTTATGAACTCTAATATATGTATTTCGCAATTAGTTTCCAGCTATGTTATAGTCGATCATTCCTCAACTAAGGTTAAGGTTGATCTTAGCTCGCTGCGTCTTTAGTTCCACAAACACTTTTTAATACCTAACATTTAACCACAATCACACTTGATTTTAAGTGACGATGTGGCCAAAAATACTGTACATGCCAAGCCACGTGGAAAGACAGGCTCTCAAGTACATAAAGAGAAATAAAATTTTAACGAAAACTGGATCAATGTTTTCTAACAACTTTACTCAACGTGTTAGTCTTGTCTCCACTTACTGTCAGGAATAATTGAGTTCAAGGGTACTGCATTAACCACTAGTAAGGAGGTCCGTTTTTACCGTTGAGGTTAACGTTAATTTTTTGGCCGGAACCAAATTGGTTATCATAAACATTTTAGTATTAAGTATGACCGTCTTTAGCACTTTTCACATCTTTGATATTTATAAAATTGTCAATTCAAAATTAGAGATGGATATATTTTTTATCATCATGAATTAGTTTAGATTAGCTTCTGTAAATAGCTTTCGTTTTATTAAACCTATTTCCTGTGCAAGTTCATTGTTATTTAAATGTCAGTTAAATACGTTTGTATAAATAAACTGAAAGTGAACGACTCTTACAATTAACGATGTATAAGTTTAAAGCATTTATTTATCTGTAATGGCATTTTCTCTAGTAGGATTTATTTATTTTTCCAACTAAGAAGTTAATTCTTTACGGATAAAGAAAAAAAAATAAGTTCTCGGGCAGTATATTTATCACAACCACAACTTCTCTTTCATTTTAATTATTTATTATTTGGTTGAGTATATTTATTTTTAATGACTTAAATGGCTATTTAATATTATGTACTGTTAATAATATAGATGAAAATTACATGAGGATTTAAATGTATCTGATTATAAAATCTAACTTATTGAAACAACTCTGTGACCCATCAAGAGTCCGTTGACAGAATTTCTTAATATTAGCACACAATCGCCATATTGATCGGCAAATATTATGGCATATAACCTGCGACTAACGTTTAAAGTTGACAAATGTATTCTTTTCATATTACACAAGTCTTATCCGTAGTTTTTTAGATAACGCACGCACTTGAAATAAGATTGGTGTAACTCGGGACTTTACCAAACTTACAATTAACGGATATACAGTTTCAGGTTAACCAATTATGAGTAATATAAATTATTGTCCTATGTGGGATTCGAATCCACAGATGCCGCTGAAACCGCTAGGACAAGCATGCAGTCAGTACCAACCGGAAGAAATCAGTATAAAGGGAGTTTCCTTCCACCTGCAGTCGCTGTAGCGTTCCAACCCTGCATGTAGTTCACAAAAACCTGTTATTTCAATCATTAAATATGCACAGTTACTTTATATGATATATTATTGATATGCAAATTACCCGTATAAGTTGTCACCCGCATACAGTGAAATGTCAACTTTATGTAGCATTTCGCAACAAAGAATGTAAATCAGGACATTCGGCGATTGTTTTGTAATATTCCAAGAAACGAGACGATTACTAAACAGTTTTTGTGTAGAATTATTTGCATATTATAATTTATCCCTATAATAATTATATATTACATATACATTGTTTTTAAGAGGATAAATCGTATTATTAGGGACGTATTGATTATTATTTAACCATGGGATTAATAATTGTGTAACGAATAAATAGTATTGCGGCTGATATTAAGTTTAAAAATTGTTTAATTTATGTATTTTGTTTAGAGTACTTTTTAAATTACGGTAATAGACTTACTTTTCTTTTCTATAGGTAATCTGTAGTGGCCATCATTTAGTACGCGGATGTCTAACGACTTATACATTGTATTAGACCATAAACATTTGGGATTTACTTTTTAACAAAAAGGATAGAAGCAAATGTATTTATTTTAATTTACTATGTTCATGAAAGTGCTCTCATAAAAACCCACTAAATGTATTTATTATTTTAATTTTTTGTTATTGCTAATAGTTATACCTAACAAATAGGTTTTATTAAGGTAATAAGGAAGGAATATTATTAAACAATTAAACCGTGCCTAACGGTTTGGCACATTCATTATATTTTAAAAATTCTAATTTTGTCTATAAAGTATATGAACTACTGAAAATATATTAGAATATAACGATATTTTTACATAAATATCAATTTTGAATTTTAATATAAATAATTTGCAAGTTTGTTTAATAAAAACCGTAATAAGCATCCTATTGCTAAAATAAATAATAATTTAAAACTAGGTAAGCGTTATAATAATATTAAATTTTAGTTTACAAAATATAATTTTTTTTTTAAGAAAACTGGTCAAATGTTTCATTTGAAATGTAAATTGGAAGGAATATATAATGAGAATAAATTATGGATTATGCACATAATCTATCTTGTCTTCAATTAATTAACACATTAAACATGTGTAAACATTGTCCACTTTATCTGAACGGGTCAACCATATTGCAAAAATAACGTAGAATATAATAAGTATTTATGTATATGTTACTTCTCAGCAAAATTCCCAGATCCGTGATACTACTACATACAAACTGATATTACAATAAACAAGTTGTTCTGAGAACAATTATCGCATCATGGGCACGTGAGGTCCGGTTATAATGCTGTAGTCACAATCTAAAGATTTTTTCATGAAAAATATTCCTTATTTCAAAGTATATTTGCAAATATATCTACGTATGAAATGTTCAAAGTACATATTTTGGTAGGTTTTCTGCCTTTTTTATTGTTATTTCGATCTGACTACGCTGTTAGTCTTAAGGGCTTTGACAGCTTCACCCAACTTTCTCGGGCAAATGCTGAGGGCATTCAGCCCTGAGGCAGCCGGCGCAAGGGTACCAGAATGGCCAAACTTCGGCTTGGGCTACTGCCGGAAAACGAGCAAAGATTAGCGATCCTAACTAAGTAGAAGGTCCTAACTTACTAAGTTTAGTGGTCCTAACAATGACATCGGGCAAGCCGCGCAAAGGCCGTGGGGGTAGTGCCTTACAGAAACGAGGTTCTCTGCCCCTTTCACATTGAATTAAAGGTTGGATATTCAGTTCTCGGTCGAAAGTATTTTTATTGAGAATACTTTTTTACATTATTTTAATTATTGTGTCCGTTGGCCGTACAGTACTAATTTTGTAAATATCTCAGTACTAGTGTATCCTTTAATTGGAACTTATTTTGAATTTTTGAAGAAATTGTATTGAATTAAAATTGTAGCACAATACATTTTTATAATATTCCATTATAAATATCATTATCGTAAGTATTATTAATTATATTTAAGTAACTATTATACATCATCTGGTATGTAGTAATCTTAGTGGCGCCGTTATCGAATTAATTACTACGGGCTCTGCCTGTTTAACTCCAAGGTCGAACGTAGACCTCTCCGCCATGTCACCAACTAATTGAATATATTCTACAACACGCAGTTTATTATCGAAAATTTAGTTAAAAAATAAGTTATATGAAATATTTAATTTAAAAAAGTATTCTAATTTTTTTGGCTTGATGATAAACGATCACGGCAATCTGTTGAGGCTTGCAATACCAAAAATATCACATATGACTTCCCGGTTTTTTAAAGCCTGTTCACCATCTTTTTAACGTCCCCATATTGATGTCTACCTGAGAAAACCTTTTTTAGTACTTCATAGGTATAGCGCTATGGCCACAATCTTAATTAATGTTAAGTGAATCTCAAGTGCAACTTACAGAACACATCTATAGGTATTTAATGGTAGAAACTTGAGGGTGGTGGCTAGCCCTAAAACTTTGTAAAGCCTCACCATGCTCAGAGTGCATACGG